>OY728157.1:1977758783-1980258783 GCA_963277665.1 Viscum album | reverse complement strand
TGGTTTTGACCATGAGATTGAGTGTCTTGGACATCAGCTAGAGGCAGTACGAGTGTCAGGTTGGGCATGGCCCGAGTTACATGGAAGGTGAGGCCATCAGACTTGAGCGGCATGGTCACAGGAAAAAGAGTTTTCAGATTGGTAGTGGTTTAGGTATTATTTTTGTGATTACCTCCCACCCGTAACTTTGAGTCGTGTGCACATGGAGATACTCTGTGATGAGGTGGTTTTGACCACTAGTGTGTGTTAGGTCCCCCATAGATGCGGTTTATGTACATTAGTTGGGGGTGATTGTCATCGAAAGCCACATGGGAGGTGAGGAGACATCATAGGATAGCATTGAGGCTCTCAGGTTGGGGGATGAGGCTTGCCGTTATTTGAGGTCAGATATCTTTGTCCCTCTAGATATGTTATTTGAGGGCAGACATCGATGTTCCTCTGGGTTACTTCTTGGGTGTTCTTTTGGGACGTCAGTACTTGAGGTATGAGGTGTCAGGAGGCACAAGGCGCTTGGTTAATATTCTTGGGCATGCCTTTGGGGGGTTGGTACTTGAGACACACGGTGTCAGGTGACACATGGGGCCGAGTTACATGACATAGATTCTGGTGTTAGCCGAAGAAGGTGACACTGCATGTTGGCTGCTGAGCACCAGTGGAGTTTATGTTTATTTGTGCATCATTTTGTTTACTATTTTTCTTATAAATGCATGTATGCTTAAACACTTATATTAGGTACGCACCATTGGGTGGTATCGTACTGAGATTTGTCTCACACCCTACATAGGTCTTTCAAGATTCTTGTATTCTTTACGGATTTCCGTGCAGGAAGGAGGCCAGCCTCAGGCATTGGGCTGCGTTAGTTGATGCATAAAGATGGTATGGACCTTGAGGTATTACCTAGCTAGAGTTACTCTATTTTTTTCATTACTTGTATCATCATGATTACCTTTTGTAGCTACAGTTGGTTAGACATTGGCACCTTTTTTATATTAGTATATGTATGACCTGTTTTGGATGTATGTTTTGTTGCTCAATTATAGTTACATGTGATTAGCATGCTGTTGTGTTTATTTCCACTACTGTTGATTATATTTATTGCTTCCACTATTTATTAAGATTTAATGTGCTTCTACTCTATGGGTCTGGTTCGAGTCTACTGAGTCTTTTATTCCACTGCATATTTACTCTTATACTTGGACTAGTACTGTTATTATTATCCTCCGAGAGGGTGTAGCCTCCCCACTATACCTATCAGACCCTCGCTGCTAGTCAGCAGCCATTGGCGTTCGGGGAGTTGTGCCTAAGGTAGTAGAACCTGACCCGTTTATCACTATTCGAGTGGCTGTTCGGGTATAGGTCGTTGCATCTAATGCTCACATGGTGTTTATGGATTTGATGAACTGGATCTTCCATCAGTTCTTGGAATATTTTTTTTGTGTTCGTGGATGATACCATGGTGTATATCAAGTTAGAGGAGGATCATGTGGACCAGTTGTATATCATTTTTAGAACCGTTATGTAACATCGTCTGCATGGAAATCAGTCCAAGGGTGTGTTTAGGAATAGAGAGGTGATATTTTTAAGGGATTTGATATCTTAAAAGGGTGCCTCAAATGATTGTCGAAAGGTGTTGGTAGTCATGTCTTGGTAGAATCCTATGACTATTATTGATATCTATATATTTTTTGGTTTGGATGGTGATTATATATATTTTTTTCAAGAATTTTTCAAACTCACATCTTCGATGAAAATATTACCCTATAAAGGTGTAAATTTTGAATCGAATGATTATTATAAGAGATAATTTAAGAATCATAAGATTACGTTCAATTCATTACCAGTTCGGATTATTTCAGAATCATGGTCTAGTTACGATGTTTTCTACAATACTTCTGGTATGGGATTTGGATGTGTCTCAATTCAAGAGAAATAGGTTGAGGATTGTGGCCCTCACCAGTCACACCCTCATTAGAATAACTAATCTACATATGATTTTGGTTTGGATGGATTTATGAATTCTCTCAAAACGTGGAATCACTATCTCTTTGGGGAGTAGTTTATAATGTATTTAGATAGTAAGATCCTGAAATTTATTTTTATCTAGGGGGATTTTAATTTACAATAAAGGCATTGGGAAGAATATATTTATACATTTAATTATGATATTTATTGTAACCCTATGAAAATAAATGTTGTATTTAATGTATTTATAAGAAATTTACTAACACAAGATGTGAATGAATTATTTGAGTAGTGGTCTTGGGTTACATTGTTTTCTCATATGAGCATGTAATTAGAAGATTTTTGTGGACATGTGTTATTGGATTTGATAAAAGTTGACACGTATTTTTATGAGAGAGTTCATCTTGATCATGTGGAAGACACCATGTTCCAATTCTTTAGTGAGATCCTTTATGGTCTGTAGACCTCAGGTGAGTGGTCATAGTCTCCCTGTGGAGTTTTGTGCTTCTATAGTAGGTTTTTTGTATTCTATTTCGTGATATGGAAGTAGTTGGATAGTGGAAACCATTATTATTGTTCTATAAACCCTGGTAATACCAAGATGTATCATGACTTGATATGTTTATGTTGGTAGAAATCAATGACCTGGTTCATTGTGGATTTTGTTGCACAGTGCCTTACTTGTTAGATAATTAAGGTGAGGCACCAGATACCTGCAGGATTGTTTCTACCATTACCCAATCTAGTATGGAAGTGGGATCTTATTTACATGGATTTTGTTGTTGGTTTTTCATAAGATTCATGTGGGAAGAAAGAAATTTGTTTGATCAGTGGTCAACTCACAGAATAAATGCACTTTCTATAAATCAAAAAGGGGAAAAGGTAGAACATCATAGGGAATTATATGTCTGAGATATTGTGAATCCTCAAGGGGTTCATTATATAATTGTTTTTAATAGGGATCCAAGGTTCACACCTAGGTTTTGGATGGTTTTTCATGATTCGATGGGTAACAATTGTAAATTTGGCACAACCTATCATCCATAAGAGGACGAAAAGACAGAGAGGGATATCTAGGTTATTGAGGATATGTGTTGGGCTTGTGTTCTTCATTTTGGAGGATCTTTGGAAATTAATATGACTTCAATAGATTTTTCCTATAGAAATAGTTATCAGGATTAAATAAATATAGCACAATTTGATGGTTTGTATGAGTATCCATGTAGATCTCCCTTATGCATTTTAGAGTTTTGAGGGAGGTCCTTGGTTGGGCCAAGTGTTTTTAATGAGTTGAAAGGGATGGTCAAGTTGATTAGGAGGCATTTGATCATGGGACTATGTCAAAAGAAATCCTATGAAGACCATCATCGTCGGCCACTACAGTTTGAGGTTGTTGATATGGTTTTTATCATTTTTCACATCACTTGGTACATCATTTGTTGGGTAAGCATGTTATGTTGGAACCAATGTTTCTAGACCCCTTTGAGATATTTGGTTGATTGTAATAACCCATATCTTCCTTCAGGTATGTTTTTCCTTTTTTGGTCGTTTTTGTGAAGAAAAGGAAATTCTTGAAATTTTCAAAGTACACGTCATGTACTTTATTCGTACACACCGTGTAATACAGTGCTGCTGGAGTCCGTGTGCTGCCCATGTCATGGCCACACACACAACTATGTGGGGGTGACATGGCGACCTCCGAAAGTGGAGTATAGAAAGGCGAGTACACACCATGTACATAAAAAGTATACGCTGTGAACTTTATTTTATTTTATTAAACACACTGGGGTCGCATCTAATCGCCAGAATGATCTTCTTTTATGTCCTATTTGTCCAAGAGCACTGTACAACCACATATATTTAACAAACCCCGAAGAGAGTGTCCATCCTCTAAATAAAACACTGTCAGTTGCGTTGGAATCGCATCGCTGAGTTCTTGTTTCTCCTAGGGTATTGTTTTCCAATTTCTCATCTTTTCCAAGTTATAATGGATTGAACGTTTTAGAAGTTCTTGTATATCTTTGATGTTCTAAGGAGATTCAAGCTTTGATGTTCACATATAGTGATCTCCTAGTCTTGAGGTAGGTGGTTTGTTCTTTTCCATTCAATATCTTTGAGTATTATGTGCAATTTTCACCAATACCCTAGAACAGGGTATTGCGTGTTTAACTTTTTACCCCTATTGTTTTCATGCCATGCATGTATGCTTGTGTCGAGGTTAATTTGATAATAATATGGTTGTTTTCTATGCTTTGGAGGTTTTTCCCATGCATGTTCTATTTAGGACCGTTTGGTCATGTTTAGCTAGTTTGGATGCCTTGCATGTTTTCCATGCCTATTGTTGTAGGATGGAGAGTTTGTATTATGACATGCTTGTTATGCTATAGACTGTTTACCCAAGTAGTTATATAGGTTTACATGGCCATATTGCATTTCTATGCCCGTTAACCTACATAGGGCTGTGAGAACCTGGTGTAGTAGATTATAAGGGGAATTGACCGATGGAGCTTTTATAGAGAGTCTTTGAGAACATTAGGCTATAGGGAGATAGATTGTGTGAGCTTCCTCAGAGAGACTAGGACCACATTTGGCTATAAGAAGAATTGACTACGTGAGCATCATCAGAGAGTCCTTGACTGCTTTAGACTATAAGGGGATAGACCGTGTGAGCTTCCTCAGAGAGTCTTTGTTTAACATTGAATTACCTTGATTACCTTAGACTATAAGAGGAATTGACAGTGAGTGCTTCCTTAGAGACTCTATGAACAACCAAGTATATAAGGGGAATTGACCAAGTGATCTTTCTCTTAGATTCCTTGACCTTGTGTCTATAAGGGTAATTGACCGGGTGAGCTTCCTCAGAAGGTCCTTGACTATATTAGAGTATAAGGGGAATTGACTATGAGTGCTTCCTCAGAGTGTTTTTATGAATTTATTATGACCAAACCAGAGGGGTTAGGCTGAGTGTACTACCCATAGGGTTTCTGGTACTTTTAAGGTTATAACAGAGGGGATGGCTATGAGTACTTCCCAGAGGGTTACCCATTTGTGAATAGCTACTTGTTATCTATTTCATGATATTGGAATTGTTGATTGTTTATTGCTGAGTATTTTCCTGTTTACTACTTTCTGTACTTTTACCTGCCATATATTCACTGACTGTAAGGCACAGATCTTCGTGTGGTTGCCTACTGGGATTTAGTCTCACACACTCTTTGGGCCATGCTTTTTGGCCCAAACAGATTATATTGTTGCAGGTATAGTTAGTGGTAAGCTCCATTCCACTTCACGTACTTGACTCGTTGTGGAGCTGGAGAGCATGGGACCATGCTTAGGCTTTCAATGCTTAGGAGTTGTTTATCTTTTTATTTTGTACTTTGGTTTAGTACTGTTTGTATTCCGAATTGTGACTTTTTTGGCTGTTTTCATATACATCTGTATCATGCATATTTTATTATGCATTTTCTCAAGTTGTTTATTGTCTCAGTCTTCCGTTGTTTACCATTGTTCGATGTTTACTTCTTCAACTCCTGTGGGGTTTTTTTACTTCCACTGTATACTCTTCCAATGAGGGAAAATTTTCCCCACTATCACACCCAAGGCCCTCACTGCTAGTCGAAAGCCTATGGTGTTCGGGGAAATGCGCTTAAGGCCATGTGACCAACCGGGTATGAGGCACCTCTCAGTGGCTTCTGGAACCGGGATGTAACAAAGTGGTATCAGAGGGATTCTTTACTCTTGATTTAATGATTGGAGCCTATTTCCAAATATGGGACAGAATAGGTACTTGGTAAAAAGTTGTGCCTTAGATTAGCTAACCCGTGTAGAGGGAAAATCCAATCGACCTCATTTAATTGCAATTTTTCAGATTTTTCAGATTTATAGTTTATTAGATTCTCACCTTTGTGTGAATCACATGTTTTGTGCTATTACTATTGATGATATTGAGGTTCTATTTTTGTCGCAACCTGATGAGATGACGGTATTCCATCTCATGCATCATATAGTCACTTTCTAGGAATCACATGTCATGAATTCTTGCCATGTTATCTAGGGTAAATTGGCAATTGCATGTTTTTGTGATAGGTGTTGTGCTAGATATGCATTCTGTTGTGATATATGACTTGATATAACACCTATTGATTGATATGGTATTGATTGTGTAAGGATTTTTTTGGATAAACGCCAAACATTGGTTCTTGGGGTTTTATGGGACATCATGTACCAGAATTTGGTGGATCGTCACTTTTTTGTCTTGTTATGACATGTATAGATGCCAACCATTAATTCGCAGGGAGTTTGGGCCCTCACGGACCATAACTTGGAACCTTCGATATTTGTTTCAGTGTTTTCCTATGCATTGAAGTAGATTTTGAGGCTTACTGTCCGGAAAAAACCCAGAATAAACGCCGTGTAGTTTTGACTACACACCATGTGCTCGTCTATTCGGGAGGAAATAGTTTTTCTTAAGTAGATGTTGTGTACTGTTTTTTCACATTGTGTAATCTCTAACCGTGTCATAGGTTTTGTGGAAAAGACACAGGATGGGTAATTCCTTGTGGGAACATGTCGTGTACCTGTTTAAAATGCCATGTAGTCTGCCCTAGGTACCCGTCTGTGTCACGAACAACATGGCTCAGTGTTATCCTTTCACATACATGTCGTATCTTTCTGGAACACACCATGTAGTGTCATCCGTGTGTCAAGCCGTGTCACTAACAACAAAAGCCAGGTGAATCTTGTCTCGCACACGCCGTGTCTGCCTTGAACACACAGTGTAGTCTTATTTTAGGAGAGCTGTGTGGCTTAAACGTGTAGAAGGACCCGATAAGGGAAAGGGGATTCAAGGAAATTCCATGTTATTGGACAACACACCATGTTTTTTTGGGTGTTACATGACCAGTTTTGGCGGGATTACACACCCATGTGAATGACTTAAGGGAACACACCGTATAGGGGAAATACATGTTGTGTAGTCATGTTTTTCTTAAATTGAATTCTTTCTTTATCTGGTTTTCTTCTTGTGCCTTCAGTCATCAGTACTTGATAATATTGAATTTAAGTGTGCATTATACATTACAGATTCATGCCACCTAGACATCCTCCTATTGACTTCCAGTTGTAGGGAAGTGATCAGACACTGGATATGGATGATTAGAGATTTCCTATAGATCCTCCTGTTGTGCCAGCCTTGGAAACAACAGTTATACCAGTTGAAGGCACCAATGCACAGTTTAGGGAGGGTTTTATGAGGATGATTCTGACCTTCTAGGGAGTACTACCTCCTACCCAGTTGATGGAAAAATTGATGTGGGTTTTCCAGCAACAGCATCCTCCCACCTTCTCAGGGTAAGGAGGACCATCGGCTGTAGAGTCGTGGCTAGAAGCCACACTGACAATCTTCGAGCACCTAGAGGTACCACCAGAGAGTAGGGTAAAACTCACAACCTACATGCTCCGAGACTCCCCCAAGAGGTGTTGGGATGTCATCTCTCAGGTGGGACACCACTAGAATATGGATTGGGCGGAGTTACAACGTATCTTTTACGATTAATTCTACCTGGAGACCCTGAGGGCCAATCGAGCATCGGATTTCATGAGCCTAGAGCAGGGTACTCATTCTGTGATGGAGTATTCCTCTCACTTCATGGAGCTGCAACATTTCACACCTATTCCAGGAGGTTATGAGTTTTTCCTGGCTAGGAAGTTTGAGGAAGGTCTATGGAAATAAATCCATTACTAGGTGAACATCATTAGGTTCACTTCTATATCCTCTATCATTAACCAAACACTGATTACCGAGAACAATATGAGGGATTTTAGAGCTGTGATTCAGGGCGGTTCGGCATCCAAAGTTAGTATTCCTCTAGCCTATGGCAGGAAGCGCCACAGGGGGACTACATGAGGGGATTAGAGTAGGCAGGATGCATCTTCTAGTAACTAGGTGGTGTGCTACCAGTATGGGTGAAGCAGACATCTGAGGCCGCCTTGCCTGAGGGACCCGGTGGAGTTCCAATCTTGCGGTAGGTTGGGTCACCTTCATTTCTTTTGTTAGTTCTCCTCACCAGCAGCTGGTGACATGGGTTCTTCTATGACTCCTCATTCAGGAGAAGCACCACCATTTTCTCACCAGTCTAGGAATTGGAGTTCTTCCGGCTATTTGGGCAGAGGTGGAGGTTATGGCCGTGGTAGTCAGTCGCCGGTTCATCAACGACAGGAGCGTAGACTAGCTCAGAGTGGTCAGGCAGGGTCACAAGGTCATGGCATAGGCCAGACTTTTGCAGTAGAGAAAACCCAATAAGAGAAAGATCACAAACCTTCTACAGTTAGAGGTGTGATCCTCATTGCCTCAGTTTTATCTTCATCTCTTTTCGATACAGGGGATTTCCATAGATTTATATCTATTTCTATTGTGGAGAGCCTTGGGCTCTTCATCATTTATTCTAATGATATCTTAATGCTAAACACTCTGTTAGGGACTAGAACGGAAAGTGTATGTCAGTGTAGGGAGTTCCCTATATAGGTTGGTGGGTGTCACTTCTTATGGGACCTCTATGTCCTAGAGATGACATGATATGATTTCATTCTCCGGATAGACTGGTTAGTTCCATTCTAGGCAGTCGTCGACTATTATCGCCACAGGGTGAGTTCTACATCACCAAAAGGTGAGTCCTTTCTTCATAAGGGAGAGTGGGATGTCTAGGCGAGTAGAGTGGGTCCAGGGCATCATGGGTTGGGAGGATTTACAACCCAAATTGCTAGTCTATATCTGGATGACTAGGAGACTTCACAGTTATACTTTCCTCCAGTGGTTTATCGTTTCAGGAATGTCTTTTCAGAGGATTTTTCAGGTTATCCTCTAGAGCGTGAGGTAGACTTTTCTATTGAGCTTATTCCAGGAGTTGCATCAGTGTCCATTACTCCTAATTGGATGGCTACACCAGAGTTGTAGGAGATCAAGAATTAGGTAGAGGAGTTGCAGAAAAAGGGTTTCATCCGACCTAGTACATCCCCTTTGGGTTCTCCTCTCCTATTTTAGAAGAAGGCAGATGGTACCCTTAGTCTTTGTGTGGATTATTAGAAGTTGAACCAGTTGAAATTCAAGAACAAATATCCCTTGCCTATGATTGATGATCTCTTTAATCAGCCTCATGGATCTCAGGTTTTCTCTACAACATACATGAGGTCCAATTATCATCATTTGCACGTTATACCATATAATATTCCTCTTATATCCTTTCGGAGTAGGTATGGTTTATAAAAGTATATGGTTCTGCCGTTTGGTCTCATGAACGCGCCTGGAGTTTTCATGGCACTGATGAACTGGGTGTTCCATCTGTACATGGATTCGTTCTTGGTTGTCTTTGTGGAAGATATCTTGGTGTACTCTCACACTTGAAACGACCATGCTACCCATCTTGAGATCGTTTTGAGTACACTGAGGGAGCATCATTTATATGCTAAGCTCTAAAAATGTCAATTTTTGAATGGATCAGATTCACTTTCTGGGTAATGTTATCTCAGAGGAAGGAGTATCAGTAGACCTAGAGAAAGTGAGAGATATAGTCTCCTGGGAGAATCCAAATAAAGTCTTTGAGGTGTAGAGCTTTGTAGGGCTGGCTGGATACTACATACGTTTTATATAGGACTTTTCACGCATAGAAATAGAACTGACAGGTCTGACTATGAATGATGAAATGTTTCTACGGTCAGATTCTTGTGAGTCAGCCTTTCAGGAGTTGAAAGGGATGTTGACTTTAGAACCAATACTAGTCTTTCTAGAGCCGGGAAAGATCGATACTATTTACTGCGATGTTGTAGGTATCGGGCATGAAGTTGTGCTTATGCAGGGAGATGGAGTCGTTTCGTACCAGTCTTGGTAGTTGAGGCCACATGAGAGGAATTACCCGACACACGATCTGGAGTTGGCAGTTATTGTTCATGCCCTACTCGGATGGAGACATTATCTTCTGTAAGTTCACTTTTTGGTTTTCACTGAACAAAAGTGTCTCAAGTACATCTTCACTCAGCGTGATATTAATTTGAGACAATGGAGGTGGGTCGAGTACCTAAAGTGTAAGAACCCGGTTCTTATTCTTGATGTACGAGTTTCTTCCTTTCTCTTTTCCTTAAGTTTTTTTGAGGAAATAAGGAAAATGCAGAAAATCACACTTTTATGGGTACATGCCATGTACTTTTCCACACGTTGTGTACTTTGGTTATGTGGGATGAGCACATAGGGTATGTAGCCATGTTGGCAATGAAAGGTGTAAAAACCGAGTACATGCAGTGTAGTGGGTATGTACACACCGTGTAGTCAGTCGATAGGCAAATAGTAAGGTGGTGAAGGTATCTTCCAGCTGAGCGACAATACATTCCATGTACTCAAGTATTCCACGCCATGTACTCATGTCTATAGATGAACAGTTCCACGGTGGAAAGCATCCACCGTAGGAACAGTTAAAAATGGAAATTACACGCCGTGTATTCAATAGTACATGCCTTGTAGTTTCTTTTTTCGCTTAAAATGGGAAGTAGCCTCACATATTCACAGATTTGGCTTAGAACCAAAGGAGGGCTTGAGAGAGATGATCGGAACTTCAGAGATCACCCGAGTGAGCACCGAGAATCTGATTTCGCCTCCATCGATCTCGTTGGAATCGTACGGATAATCCCTTCCTTCTCCTGGAACTTTTTTGCCAATTCTTCCTCTAAGGGAATTTATTTACGTCTGAACGGGATTTTTTTACCTCATATCTATGTTGTTCTGGGACGGTTCGAGGAGCATAGTTCGCGTATACCGATCAGCGGCGATCGTGGTTGGTGGATTGGTGTTTAAATTCCAACTTCTATGTGTTTGTGTGTGCCATTGTGCTACGAACACATGTTGGGGTGTCGTGTTACTGAGGCCTCGGCTGTTTTGGATTCCATGAATTGTATAGGTAATTAAATGTGATAATAAACTATTGTTTGGGATCGCTTCTTGGATCTAGGACCACCCCGGGGGTGCGTTCCTCTGTTTAGTCATTTGTCCTGGTTAACAAAGGTATACCTTAAAATTTATCATGCTTTAAATTGGTTTGATAGGAATTTTATATAATTTAATTCTTATTTGTTGGGCTCGGCCCAGTTACTTATGCCTGAGGGAAGTGTTCTATTTAGCCTGAGGGCAGTGTTCTATTTTGCCTGAGGGCAACACTTATTTTTTATGAGGGAAGTGACTTGTGTGCTTGAGGGCGACACCTCATACGCTTGAGGGAAATATCTGATATGCCTGAGGGCAGATACCTAAGGGTTTCGATTCATTATATCTGAGGGTAAGGTTTTCATGTTTGAGTACATTGACTGTTTACATAGAATATTCACTGTGGTGGTATCTTAAATTAAAGGATTAAATGAATGTTAAAATGGAAATATAACTGGTAGTTAGTTACTTTTGAGTGCTTCTTAGTCATTTGCATTTTACTACTGCACACACTATTTCACATTTACACTGACAGTTGGGCACGGGCCTTTGGTGGGTGCCTATTGGGATTTATTTCTCACACCCTATTTTGGTAATGTCTTTGGCCCAAACAGACTATTTTGTTGTAGGTGTGGATAAGGGAAAGGGTCCCTATATGGGTACTTGATTTTTTCTGAGGAGCAGGGGAGCATGGGACCAGGCTTTGGCTCGCGATGATACTGGTTGTTCTGTTTTTTTTTTCTATTGTACCTGTACTTGAGCTGTATTGTGTTTTACTGTATTGTTGTGTAACATGTTCGGGTTGTTTTTTAGAACTAGAGGCATGTTGCATCATTATCTATATAACAGTTGGTTATCTTTTACTACAGTTGTCCGTTTTAAATGTGTATGGTTTATTGATTCTGCTGTTGTTGTATGTTATTTACCTTTTCCGCTATGCAACACTTTGACAAATGATGGAATACTTTCCACACTATCAGTCTTGGGCGCTCGCTGATAGTTGGTAGCCTTTGGCATTTGGGGAAATGTGCCTGAGGTCATGTGACCAACCGGGTTCATGGCACCCATTGAGTGGCACCCGGATCTGGGACGTTAAAAAGTGGTATCAAAGGAGTTTCTTTTCTTTAACATACTATTTAGAGACATATTCAGGGATATGATGGAAATGGTAGTTGGTAAAAAGCTATGCCCAGGAGTAGCTAACCTGTGTATAGGGAAAAGCCAGTCTACCTCGTATTTTTGCAGTTATTCTGATTTTGCAAATTTTACAGTTGATTTGATTTTCACTGTTGGGTGACACACTTGTGATTGTTATATTTATACGTTATCCATGGGATCTATTTAGTTGCAACCCAATGGGATGATGGTATTACATCTCATGCATCATTTAGGCACATGTTAGAAATCACATGCCATGTATAGTTCCATTGCATGTAGGAACATTACAAATTTCATGTTGTTGTGATAGTTGTTGTTCTAGAAAAGCATTCTATCGTGATATATGCTTTGATAAATACCCACTATGTGATAGGGAATTTTTGTGTGAGCCCGTTTATAGAATGAACGCCAAAATTTGGTTTTTGGGGAGTATGGGGCCTCAATGACTGGAATTTGGTGGATCATTGACTTGTTTGCTTGTATATAACATGTATAAGATGCCAAACATTGACTCGTGGTGAGTATGGGCCCCCACGGATTGGAATTTGGCACTTAGGTTTTGTTTTCAGTATTTTTCTTGGTTTCGAAGTAGTTTCAGAAGCTTACTATCCAGGAAACACATGATACACACTGTGTAGTTACTCGGACACACGCCTTGTGTTGTTCTATTCGGGAAAGTACATGACGTGTAGTCTCTTCTCGTTTCATGGACCGTGTGGGAGGGGACACGAGGTAGGGAAAGGGTTTGAAAAAATACATCGTGTATCATATGTACATGTTGTGTAGTGATTGACCTAGAGTCTGGCCATGTAACTAACAACATGGGTCAGTGAAATCTTTTCTTGTACACACCGTGTCAATGATGAACACGCCTTGTAGTCTAACCTGGGGACCTGGCCGTGTAGCTAACAAATACAGATTGGTGTTACCTCTTCTTGAACACGTCGTGTACCTGAGGGACACGTCGTGTAGTCCTTGTCGGTGGAAAACCGTGTGGACTTAGCCATGTGGCTGGGAAAACGGGGTGGTGTATACACTGTGTGCGGGTTTAACATGCTGTGTAGTCTTAGCCGGGTAGTCAGTCGTGTCACGAACGACACAGGTAGTTGGAAATTAAATCATACACGCCGTGTAATCTAGTTCAGTGGGAGTCGTGCAGCTTAGCCGTATAGAAGGACCCCGACAGGGGAAGAAAAGCTAGGTACACACCGTGTAGTTAATATACACGCCATGTAGTCTTGTTTTGAACATCTTGAAATTCCTTCTTCCTCCTGTTACCTTTTCAGTCCCCTAATTTTTAGTCTTTGATAATCTTTATGTAAGGTGTATGTTTGACCTTGTAGAGTCATGTCACTGAGATGACCACGCGTTGTTTTCCAAAAGAGTGGCACCGATTATAATCCAGAGATGGTAGGCCATGGGATACCAGTGGATCCTCCAGCAGAGCCAGATGTGGCGCCAACTATTATACCAGACACAGGCACAAATGCAATGTTGCGTGAAGGCTTCATGCAGTTCATGCTGACCTTTTAGGGAGCACCACCGGCTGCCACATCTATTGCTGAGCTAACTTGTATCTTTCTACAGCAGCACCCACCTACGTTTTCAAGGGATGGTGGACCACAGGCTGTGGAGTCTTGGTTGGGGTCTATGAAGACTATTTTCGAGCACCTTGAGATACCTCCAGGGCAGAGGGTCAAGATCGCGACTTATATGCAGCGCGATTCCACCAAGAAGTGGTGGGATGTTACCACTCAGACGGAGCATCATAGAGACATGGCGTGAGAAGATTTTCAGACAAACTTCTATGACTTCTTCTTCCCTGAGACACTGAGGGAAGATCGAGCTCGAGTGTTCATGAATCTGCAGTAGGGAACTATGTCAGTGAAACATTGTTTAGCTCGTTTTCTTGAGCTTCAGCATTTTGCACCCGTTCTGGTGGGTGATGAGACGTTGCGGGCTAGATGCTTTGAGTATGGTCTTCGATATGACATCCAAGAACTGGTGAATGTTTTCAGGTTACCTACAGTACATGCTATTGTGAACCAGGTGTTGATTACAGAGAGGAACCTTCGGGAGGCTAGTGGTGTGGGCCAGGGTGGTTCGACACTAGTTTCTGGTACTATTTCTATTGGGAAGAGGAAGAGATAGATGGATTTCTCTCACAGTGGTAGTACCAGCCAGAATAATGTTTCAGGTGGTCAAGTCATGTGCTACCAGTGTGGTAAAAAGGGGCACAAAATATCGCAGTGTGCATGTGACCTAGCGGAGTGCCAACCTTACGGTAAGATGGGAAATCTGCAGCGCTTTTTCAGGGTGTTCTACTAGTGGCTAGTGAGAGGGGTTCTATGCAGACTCTTTGAGCGGGAGAAGGACCAAAAGCTTCTTACCAGTCAAGAAACTGGGATACGTCAGGACATATAGGTAGAGGTGGTGGTCATGGCCATGGTAGCCAGACACCAGGATCCCACAGGCAGCCGGGCGGGAGAGCTCAAGGTAGCCAGGTTTTGTCGTAGGGCTGCGACACTGGGTATTCATATGTAGTGCAATAGACCCAACATGAGAAGGATCCCAGACCTTCTACTGTCAGAGGTACTATTCTAGTAGCTTCTGTTTTATCTTCAGTACTTTTTGATATGGGTGCTACACATAGCTTTATATCTGTACCCGTTGTGTAGAGCTATGGGCTCTGTGTATCATTATCTTCTACTATTATGACGCTATGAACTCTGTTGGTAATGAGAACGACATGTGTGCGTCAGTGAATGAAGTGCCCCCTTGAGTTTGGTGAGTGTCACCTTCTATGGGATCTCTATGTCTTAGAGTTGACAACTTATGATGTCATTCTTGGGATGGACTAGTTGGTTCCCTTTTGACCCTTTGTGGATTTCTATCATTGCAGGGTGAGTTTCGCCACACCAGAGGGTGGAGAGTTTCTATATAAGGGTGAATAGTATGTTCAGGAAAGTCAAGATGGACCCGAGCATCGTGGGTGAGGTAGAGTCATAGCTCAGATTGAGAGTCTATATCTTGATGACCAGGGAACCTATCAGAAAAATTTCCCTCTGGTGGTTGATCGTTTCTGGGATGTCTTCCTAGACGACTTTTTAGGTCAACCTCCAGATCGTGAGGTGGATTTCTCTATTGAGATTTTGCCAGTAGTGGCATCACTGTCCATTCCTCCTTATAGGATTGCTACACCTGAGTTCTAGGAGCACAAGAGATAGTTAGAGGAGTTACAGTAAAAGGGTTTTATCTGACCCGGTACTTCTCCATGGGGTTCTCCTGTCCTTTTTGCGAACAAGGTGGATGGTACCCTCAGACTCTATGTGGATTATCAGATGTTGAACCAGCAGACGGTTAAGAACCTATATCCCTTGCCGAGGATTGATGATCTTTTTGATCAACTTCGTGGAGCACGAGTGTTCTCAAAGATTGACTTGAGATCGTGATATCGTTAGTTACACGTTATACCATTGTATATACCCCTTACATCTTTTTGGAGTAGATACGGTCTATACGAGTACTTGGTTATGCTGTTTGGACTCACGAATGCACCAGTAGTTTTCATGGCTCTGATTAATCATGTGTTCCACCCTTATTTGGATTCTATTGTGGTAGTATTCGTGGAAGACATCTTGGTGTACTCTCACACTCAACCCGAACATGACACCCATCTTGAGATCATACTAAGTACACTGATAGAGCATAATCTATATGTTAATCTCTCAAAGTTCCACTTTTGGATAGACCAAATTCACTTCTTGGGTCATATCATCTCAGAGGAAGGAGTTGCAGTGGACCCAGAGATGGTGAGAGAAGTAGTTTTCTAGGAGCATCCAAGGAACATGTTTGAGATACGAAGTTTCTTAGGGCTAGATAATTACTACAGATGCTTCATACAGGAATTCTTCCTCTTAGTAGTGTCATTGATGGATTTGACTAAGAAGGGTGGGTAGTTAGTTTGGTCGGAAGATTGTGAGGCAGCCTTTTAGAACCTGAAAGGAAGGTTGACATCTACAATAGTCCTGATACTTCCAGAGAAAGGGGAGAGCTATACAGTTTACTGTGATGCATCACATATTGGGCTGGGAGCCGTGTTAATGCATGGTGATCAAGTTGTTGCGTACGGTTCTTAGCAGTTGAGGCCACATGATAGGAATTACCCGACGCATGATATCGAGTTGGATATTGTTTTTCTTGCGTTACACTTTTGGATTTTTCACTGACCTCAAAAGTCTCAAGTATATATTCACTCAGCATGACTTGAATCTGAGGCAGCGAAGGTGGGTCGAATACCTTCAATTCTTCGATTTTGAGCTTGCCTATACACCTGGTATAGGTAATGCGGTAGCTGATGCACTGAGTAGCATGACTCAGATACAGGTAGTGCAGGGGGCCAGTTGTGAGTGGCAGCTTATGTATTCCTTCTCTAAGATTCATTTGGAGGTGCACGACAATCAGGGGAAAGCCTATATTTCATCTATAGCTGTGACATATACCCTCCTGGATAGAGTGAGGATGAGACATGTATCTGATTCAGAAGGCAACATTCTACGGGATTTGGTGGCAAGGGAGGACCCTCCTCCTAGATAGACGATAGACGATGATGAATTATTTTGTTTCCATGGATGAGTATGGGTTCTAGGAGATATACACAAGGAGATGATGTGGGAGTTTCATGATTTAGCTTGGGCAGTTCATCCCTGAGATACCAAAATGTACCATGACTTGAGACATCAGTATTGGTTGCCAGGTATGAAGAGGGAGATAGCTGGTTTTGTTAAGAGATATTCCACCTATCAACAGGTGAAGGTGGAGCATCAGAGGCCAGCCGGACTATTACAGCAGTTACCTATTCCAGAGTGGAAATGGGATGATGTCATGATAGACTTCGTGACTGGGTTGTCGAGGCCGCCTCGAGGCAATGATGCCATGTGGGTTGTTGTGGACATACTCACAAAGGTAGATCACTTTTTGCTGATTAAGGAGACCTTTGGAGTTGATGATCTTGAGAAGATGTTTATCTGAGAGATCATACATCTTCATGGGGTCCCTCGTTCTATCATTTGAGATAGGGACACCTATTTTACATCTCATTTCTTGCAGAGTTTTTAGAGGGCACTGGGTACACAGGTGCTTCTGAGCACAACATACCACCCTCAGACTGATGGTCAGTTAGAGTGTATGATACAGGTGACAGAGGAAATGCTACATGCATACGTCCTAGACTTTTGGGGCTCTTGGGAGAATCATATACCCTTGGTCGAGTTTTCCTATAATAACAGTTTTTAGGAAACTATTGAGATGACACCCTATGAGGCTTTATATGGTAGGACATGCTGATCACCCATATGCTGGATAGAGGAAAGTGAGGTAGCTTTACTAGGTCCACATCTTGTGCAGGAGATATATGAGCAGGTCCAGTTGATTCAGAAGAGGATGGCTACCACACAGTCTCTTCATAAATCATATGTTGATCGCCACAGATGACCCCTGGAGTTCATGGTCGGGGATCAGGTTTTCTTGTGTGTTCTCCGAGGTTGGGATATAGATGGATCAGGAGACAAGGTAAACTTTCACCGAGGTATGTGGGGCCATTAGAGATTTTGGAGAGAGTCGGGCCGTTTTCCTATCGGTTGCAGTTACCACAGAGGTACCGGGCCATGCGTGACGTCTTTCATGTATCTCAGTTGTGCCGCTTTCAGTTGACCCATCTCACATCTTGCAGCCTAAGGAGGTTGAGCTTCAAATTGATGTGTCCTTTGAAGAGCATTCGATCTGTATCGTAGATAGGAGCATGAAGGTTCTTCGAGGCTAGTCAGTTCCTCTCATACGGGTACCATGGCAGTATGGCTGAGTGTTGGATGAATCCTGGGAGCAGGAGACTGACGTCGGTGCTCAGTGGCCATAGTTGTTCTAAGATTTATCTTCACCACCATTGGAAGTGAAATTAGGGGATGAATTTCTTTAATGGGGGAAGTTTTTAAGCACCTAGTTCTTATTCTTGAGGTATGGGTTTATTCCTTTCTCTTTTCTTTAAGTGTTTTTGAGGAAATAAGGAAAGTGGGTAAAATCACACATTTGTGGGTACACATCGTGTACTTTTCCACATGCAGTGTACTTTGGCCTTGTGGGATGAGTACACAGGGTGTGTAGCCATGCTGGCAATGAATGGTGTAAAAATAAACTACACGCCATATAGTGGGTATGTACATGCCATGTAGTCAGTCGGCGGTCAAATAGTAAGGTGGTGAAGGCATCTTCCAGCTGAGCGACAATACACACTGTGTACTCAGGTATTACATGTCGTGTACTCATGTTGACATATGAACAGTGCCGTGGTGGAAATAATCCGTAGTAGGAACAGTTAAAAATTGGAAAGTACACGTTGTGTACTCAATAGTACATGCAGTGTGGTTTGTTTGTTTCGCTTAAAATGGGCAGTAGCCTCCCATATTCACAAAATTGGCTTAGAACCGAAGGAGGGCTTGGTAGAGACAGTTGGAGCTTCATAGATCCCCCGAGCAAGCACCGAGAATCCGATTCTGCCTCCATCGATCTCGTTGGAATCGTACGGGTAAGACATTCCTTCTATGGGAACCGTTCTTTCCAATTCTTCTTATAAGGGAAGTTATTTACGTTTGAACATGATTTTCTTTTACCTCAGATCTACATTGTTCTTGGACAGTTTGAGGAGCATTATTCGCGTATACTGATCAGGGGTGATTGAGGTAGGTGAATTGGTTTTTAAACTCCAACTGTTGTGCGTTTGTGTGTACCATTATGCTACGCACCCATGTTGGGGTGTTGTGTGGCTGAGGCCTTGAATGTTTTGAATACATAGAATTTTATAGGAAATTAAATGTGATAATAAAGTGTTGTTTGGGATCACTGCTTTGATCAAGGACCACCCTGGGGTTGCATTCCACTGTTTAGCCGTTTGGCCAGGTTTCCTAAGGGTATAATGTAAAATTTAACATGCTTTAAATTACCTTGATAGGAATTTTATATAAATTATTGATTATCTATTGGGCGCGTCCCGGTTACTTGTGCCTAAGGTCAGTGTTCTATTTAGCCTAAGGACAGTGTTCTATTTTACATGAGGGAAATACTTCTTATGCCTGAGGGCAGTGACTTCTGTTCCTGAGGGCGACACCTCGTACGCTTGAGGGAAATATCTGATATGCCTTAGGGCATATACCTAAGGGTTTCAATTCCCTATACCTGAGGGTATGGTTTGCACGTTTGAGGACATTGACTATTTACATAGAATATTTACTGTGGTGGTATCATAAATTGAAGGGTTAAATGAATGTTAAATTCGCAATATTACTGGTAGTTAGTTACTTTTGAGTTCTGCTTAGTTTTTTACATTTTACTACTGCACACGTTGTTGCACATTTACACTGGCAGTTGGGAACATGCTTTTGGTGGGAGCCTAATGGGTTTATTTCTCACACCCTTTTGGGTCAAGTATTTGGCCCAAACATACTATGTTTCTGTATATGTGGATAAGGGTAAGGGTCCCCATATAGGTACTTGATTTTTGCTGAGGATCATGGGAGCCTGGGACCGGACTTAGGCTCGCGATGCTACCGGCTATTCTGTTTTGTTCTGATGTACATGTACTTGAGTTGTATTGTATTGTACTATATTATTGTGTAACATGTTATGGCTGTTTTATTTTAACTAGAGGCATGTTGCATCATTATCTATATAACAGTTGGTTATCTTTTACTACAATTGTTCATTTTAAATATGCATGGTTTATTGCTTCTCTTGCTATTGTATGTTATTTATCTTTTTCATTGCACTACACTTTGACAATTGGGGGCATACATTCCCCACTATCAGACCTGGGCACTCACTACTAGTCGAAAACCTCTGGAATTTTGGGAAATTCACTTGAGGTCATGTAACCAACCGGGTTCGTGGACCCCGTTGAGTGGCACCAGGATCCAGGACATTACATAAAGACCATTGACATTGAGATTTCCTATATGCCTAGTAAGGGAAACACAGTGGCCGATTCCTTGAGTAGGAGGACTTAGATACAGGCAGTTCAGGAGGCCAGCACTGAGTGGCAGCTTATGGATCTGTTCTATGAGATGCATTTGGAGGTGCATGATAGAAAGGGGCAAACTTTTCATTCTTCTATAGTTGTTACCTCTGCACATATTGATCAGGTGAGAATGAGGCAGCTATCAGATTCTGAAGTCCTAGTCTTGCAGGAAAGTGTGTCAGGAGAGGACCCTATTTCTGGAAGGACCAGAGGCGAGGATGAGATCTTGTGTTTACAGGGATGTGTATGGGTTCCAGCACATATACGCAAGGAGCTTATGTGGAATTTTAATTCCTAAATTTGGGAAGTTCACCCTGGAATCACCAAGATATATCGTGATCTGCACCGTCAGTATTGGTGGCCAGGTATGAAGAGGGACATCGCTGGTTTCGTCTTGTGATGTTCCATTTTTCAACAGATGAAGGTGGAGCATCAGCGACCATCATGGCTTTCGCATTAGTTACCCATTCCCGAGTGGAAGAAGAATGACGTTGCAATGGACTTTATGACTGGTTTACTATGGACTCTTTTGGGGGATGATTATATTTTTATTGTCATTGACAGACTAATGAAGGTTTTCACTCCTTTTCGATCAAGGACACTTTCTTTGTTGATGAGTTGGGATGGCTGTACATCCGAGAGATCGTACGTCTTCATGGAGTTCCACACTCTATTATTTTACACAGGGATGCACACTTTAATTCTCGGGTCTAGCAGGGGCTTCAGAAGGCGTTGGGTACATAGGTACTTTTGAGTACACCTTACCACCCCAAGATAGATGGCCAGTCTGAGCATACGATTTAGGTGATTCCGAACATGTTCTGAGCATGCATTCTGGATTTTAGAGGTCCTTGGGAGAAGCATATACCTCTTGTGGGGTTTTCCCACAACAATATTTTTCATGCAACTATTCAGATGAAACCATATAAGGTTTTGTACAGTAGGCCATGCCGATCACCCTTATGTTGGATGGAGGCAGGAGAGGTAGCTTTGCAGGGACCTCATCTTGTTCAGGAGACCACAGAGCAGATAGAGTTGATTTAGAAGAGGATGTCTACTGCACAGTCTCGACAGACATCTTATTTTGATCAGTGGATACGTCCTCTGGAGTTTGAGGTTGGGGAACAGGTTTTCGTATATGTCATAATGAGGTTGGGACACAAGAGGATTATGAGAATGGTAAGCTTTCGCAAAGGTGTGTTGGGCTGTTTGAGGTGTTGGAGAGTGTTGGGATGGTGGCCTATCGGTTGCAGTTGCCCATAGGTACCAGGCTATGCATGACATTTTTCACGTTTCTCAGCTCCAATGTTGCTTTTCAGACCCGTATCATGTCTTTTAACCTAAGGAGGCTGAGCTAGGTTTGGATGTATTGTTTGAGGAGAATCCAATTCGTATTTTTGATCATAGTACAATGGTTCTCTATGGCCGGTATATTCCTCTAGTATGAGTGTTATGGTAGCACAAGCGAGTACAGGATGAGACTTGGCAGAGGGAGGCCGATGTACGAGCTCAGTGGCCGGAGTTGTTCGGGGTTTCATCTTCTATGATGCATTATGGAAATTTTGGGAATGAATTTCTTTAAGGGGGGATGTTTGTAAGAACCCAGATCTTTTTTCAGGTATGTTTTCCTTTTCTGGTTGTTTTTGGGGAAAAGAGAAAATTATGGAATTTTTTGGAGTACACGCCATGTACTTTTTGGGTACACGCCAGGTTCTATGATGCCGCTTGAGTTCGTGTGCTGGCCGTGTCGTGGCCACACACATGGATGTGAGGGGGTGACATGGAGGCCGCCTAATGTGTAGTATGGAAGAGGATAGTACATGTTGTGTACATCAAAATTACACGTTGTGTACATCAAAAGTATATGCCGTGTGCTTTCTTTTTTTAATTAAATGCACTGGGGTTGCGTCTAATTTCCAGAATGCACTTATTTTAGGTTCCCTTCAATAAAGAGCATCGTACATTCATGGATCTTTGATGAACCCCCCGAGTGAGTGTCTCTTCTCCGAATCAAACACCATTGGTTAAGTTGGAATCACATTGGTGAGTTCTTCCTTCTCCTAGAGCATCTTTTTCCAATTCCTCCTCTTTTTCATGTAATTTTGGGTTGAACATTTTAGATTTTTTTTTATATTTTCGACATTATAAAGAGATAAAAGCTTCAAGGTTCACATATAGAGATCTACTAACACTGAGGTAGGTGTTGTGTGCCTTTTCGTTTAAAGTCTTTGAGTATTATGTGCAATTTCTACCAATACCCTTGAACGGGGTATTGCGTGTTTACCATTTTACCCTTGTTTTTTTCCTTCAATGCTTGTATTCTTGTGTAGAGTTTAAGTGGATAAGAATAGGGTCATTTTCTAGGCTTTGGATGTCTTGCCCATGCATGTCCTGTTTATGACTGTTTGGTCATGTTTAGCCAGTTTGGTTGCCTTGCCTGTTTTCCATGCCTATTGTTATACGATGGAGAGTTTGTATTCTGACATGCTTGTTATGTTGTAGACTGTTTAGCCAAGTTGTTCTAGATGTTTACTTGTCCATATTTAATTTCTATGACCGTTAACCTACATAGGGCCGTGAGAAACTGGTGTAGTAGACTATAAGGGGAATTAACCGAGGGAACTTCCTCAGAGAGTCTTTGAGCACATTAGGCTATAGGGGGATAGACTGTGTGAGCTTCCCCAGAGAGCCTCGGACCACATTGGGATATAAGTGGAATTGACTATGTGAGCTTCCTCAGAGAGTCCTTGACTGCTTTATACTGTAAGAGGATAGACCTTCTGAGCATCATTAGAGAGTCTGTGTTTTACATTGAATTACCTTGATTACCTTAGACTGTAAAATGAATTTATGGTGAGTGATTCCTTAGAAAGTCTATGAATGACCTCGGCTATAAGGAGAATTGACCAAGTGAACATCCTTATAGAGACCTTGAACTTGGGGCTATAAGGGGAATAGACTGAGTGAGCTTCCTTAGAGAGTGCTTGAATAACTTAGACTATAAGGAGAATTGACTATGAGTGCTTCCTCAGAGAGTCATTATGAATTTCTCATGACCAAACCAAAGGGGTTAGGTTGAGTGTACTGCATAGAGGGTTGCAGGTACTTGTTAGGTAGGACCAGAGGGGATGTCTTTGAGTACTTCCTAGAGGGTTTCCTGTTTGTGCTTAGCTACTTTTTAGTTGTTGCATGATATTAGAACTGTGGATTGTTTATTTCTGAGTATTTTTTTGTTTACTACTTTTTGAACTTTTACCTACCATATATTCACTGAAATTTAGGCAAAGATATTCAGGTTGTTGCCTACTAGAATTTAGTCTCACACCCCTTTTGGGAAATGCTTTTGGTCCAAAATAGATTATATTGTTACAGGTATAGATAAGGGAAAGCGCCCTTCCACTTTAGGTACTTTACGTGCTGTGGAGTTGGAGAGAATGTGATTAACCTTAGGCTTGTGATGCTGAGGATATGTTTATCTTTTTATTTTTTACTTTGGTTCAGTACTGTTTGTATTCATAATTGTGACTTGTTTGGCTGTTTTCCTAGACATATGTTTCATGCATCATTTATTATGAATTTTCTCCACTTGTTTGTTGTCTTAGTCTTCCACTGTTTACTATTGTTGGATGTTTACTGCTTCGGCTGTTGTGGGTTTGTTTACTTCAACTGTGTACTCTACCAATGAGGTCATATTTTCACCACTATCACACCCAAGGACCTCGCTACTAGTTGGAAGCCTCTGGAATTTGGGGAAATGTGCTTGAGGCCATGTGACCAACTGGGTATGGGGCGCCTCTGGGTGGATTCCGAAACCCGGATGTTCTGGGTGGCTTTTGGAACCAGGATGTTACAATGACTGGGGATGGAGTCCTATCAGTTGTTTTTCCCATACTGGTTTACTTATATACATTAATTCTTTCACATATCCTAGTTTCGGGGGTACATACTAGATCCTTCCTGTGTGATTAGATGATATTATATTGACCTTTAGCCTCATACCTCTTTGTTTGAGAAGACAGTTTATATTATGGATCCCTAGGATAAAGAAATGGGTGGGAAAATGATCCCACTATTTTGGGTAATTTCTTAATGTGAACAATATATCCATGAGATATGGGAGCTGGATTTGTTGATGAGGTATTAATGGCCTTCTCTTTTTTCGAATCTATGATCTTGAGGTATTTCTAGGGGTAAAAATATTTTATGGTGGGGATATTATAACACCCCAATATTTTTTAGTCATGTATATTTTACCATTTATTTTTTTTATTTTTTCATTGGTTATGTTATGCCAGAAATGGAATTTGGAGAATACCTATAATGGTGATGTTATTGTTTTTTTTGTATTTTCAACAAGAAAACTAGATGATTTTGTTTCATGTGGGGAATATACACACTATGTAACTGAATTACCTGACCATTAATGGATGTTTGGTAGAATCCATGAACAGAGTACATGGTGTGAATGGTGTACACCTCATTTAATAGTTACACACCTTGTAAGTACAAAAAATATATTTTTAATAAGAAGGTGATAGGTTCTTCAGTGTATATGGACTCCAGGAATTTGAAGATGTGTAAATGAGTTACATGCCATGTAAATGTCACATTTTTTGAATTTAGGGAACCTTGTGATTTATATGTTTCATTTATTCTGTATGCAACACTCCTCTTATAACCCAGTGTCCTCCGATGAAAATTTTCGTTGATTCCAATCTGTCCAGATCACTTCATTCAGTGAATGATTACCCTTGTGGATGTATTTATTCATTATTGTTAAATAAACTATTTTTTTAATTATTATTTTTTAGTTTCAACTATATTTTGGGTATGGTTTTTTGATAAGATATATTTTTCTACCTATAATATTTAGTTACTTAATATTTCATTTCATGTGGTGTTCACTCTCTGGGTTTTTGATCTCCATTGTAGAAAGAAACTATGTTTCTACCATGTTGAGATAGGTGTTTCTATAAAATGGGTTAATTTGATGAATTCCAATTTGTTATAAATTATTTCCATTGGTTTTTTGTTTTATAATAAGTTGTAATATTTTGCAAATTATTTTACATAAAATCAACTACTTTTTCAAAAATTGTTTTTCTTTAAAAATGGGTTTTCTTGATTTAGAAATGGGTTTTCAAACTCTGAAGCATATTGGCATGGATTTGAAATTTATTTTATATTATTTTCATCGTGGTTTTGAATTGAATTTATAAAAATGAACTTTGGGAACCTTGGGTGTGTTGGGATAGAGGAATCAGTAGCCATAGTGTTTGTTCCGCCACTATGAGGTAATTTTTGTGGAATCAACTAGCAGTACTAGATATCTTTTGGATCTAATGTATACATTTTAGGCTTTTTATTGATTGGTATGAAGTGTACCTATAATTTATCAAAATAAAATGTTCTTTTTCATTTTTCCATTTTTGTTCTTTATCACATGATTGTTTTGGTATCACAGATTGTTTATCAAAATTTTTTATATGAGACTTTATCACATTGATCTATATGATATGTTTTTTCCTATATATGAGTTTACTTATATTCCTCTTGATACATGATATTCATTTAAATTTTATCACATATACTTGTAATATTTACGGTTAAAGAATATAGAAGGATTTTATGAAAACCAAAGGACAAAAAATCGAAACTAATTAATAATTGGTCTGAATTTATGAAAATGATTTTTAAATCAAAATTTTTATATAGAATTGTTGAATTATTTATATATAAGAAATTTTATAGAAACTTCAGTGGCATACTACTAGGTTTTTTCCCACACTCTATCTGTGACTTTGGGTATTTGTAGATGTTGTATTACAAGACTCAGATAATGAGAAGACAAATTTGTTTCATGTTGGGTTCTCTTTTTGTTGTTGGTTTTAGTTTCAGTTGGTCTGGAGGTGACTATGTATCACATGGGATAATGAATTATATTATAGTTTATCCTGTTTGGTGATGATTAAATATTTTTGTGGTATATTGACTAATTCTAATTTATAAGATAGTTGTATGTCCTTTTCTTATATTCAAGACTGGTTTCTGTTATCTTATTTTATCCATATCATGTGAAGGGCTGGTTTAGGTTGCTTGTCTAGTTGGCCTGGGTTTGTTCGTTGCATGTAAAAATAATGATCATTGTTACACCTATTAAAAATTTCAAGAAATAAATGTTCCAAACATTAAAGACCAAATACATGGGGTAACCTACCCCAGTCAAGATTGGAGACAAATAAACCATTTTTTATACTAAAAAATATTTCCTTATGAACCCATTTCACACCCTAACATCAATGAAAACAATAAAAATTACAAGGATAACCCCATCTATAGTTAAACCAGTGGACATGTACTATGGTGGGGATTATGGAATAAGAATAAATGAGGAAGGAAGTATAAATACAAGAGAAAATAATCTTAACCCTGAACAACCAAACCTGAATGAAGAAGAATCCATGAAAAAATATCCATGGAAGGGGATATAAATAAAAGGGATGGAAATGGTTATCCTTCCATGGGTTGTGCATGGTGTTTATGGGGTGGTGGAGGGGTGATGGAGAATTATTTTTGTCCAAGGTAAAATCATAAATAATAATTTTAAAATCATTTGGTACATCACATGGCCATGGAATGGTTTATCAAACCACGAGACCTTCATGGATCCTCTATAATATACACAAGGTACACTATATTGGTTGGCTACACGATTCGATAAACCATATTCCATCTAGTAAAAATTGTTTTGTTAGAATTACTAACACACCCACACAACCTCTACATGGTTACTAATGATTATTCAGTAATTGTGTGCTTATCCAATTTTATGGGTTTTTCTAAAAATTTAAAAAATGATCCATGAAATGAAGGATAAAAATACATACTAATAAATAAATAAAATAATTATAAAATAATGGGTCAATGTGTGAATTAATGGAAGGTTTTAATGCGGGTGATGCATAAGTATAATTTTCAATAAAATAATGAATTGAAAGACATAATTAATCTCATATGCATAGTAAAAAATAAATATGGAAAAGGTTAAATGGTCTGAATAAATTGAATTTATTAATGTTTGATGTCTCTATATTTAGTGGGAATGAAATTTGATTGGTATTGTTATAAATAATGTTAATTGGGTCATGTAGAAGTGAAAATTTAGTGGTTTAAATGAATGTGGTATTGTTATTTTAGTGTGAATCATTTTAGGATAGGCTTGTGTTTGTCTATATTATTCTTAAATTTTCATGTGATTTCTTTACACAACCTAGCCTGGAGGAATAACCGTACTAATTCCTGAGTTTTTGAGTACATAGTGATTTTTTTAAATAAACATGTTGGTGAGGAAATGCCTGATTAGGATGGAATTCGGAGGGAATGTCCCAAAAACAGAAGATTACACACTATGAACGGTGATCAGGTTATCACAAAAGATGGGTTAGAGAAGGTTGTTCCTCAAAAAGGGGACACCAAGGTTTACTGTTTGTTGAGATTGAACCTCAGGGAGGCTTCCTATGTACCTGAATGGGATCACATCCCATGTAGTTAGAGAATGGGGAATATAATCGGGGTGTACACAAATAACAACAACTCAAAGTTATGTTGGGGCTTACTCATGGTTAGAAGTCTATCGTAAGAGGGACAGTCTTTGGTGGATGAGGGAAAATTGTGTGGGGATTAAACATGGTTAGATACTCATGTGAATGGAATGAGTTCACTCAGATTTGGCGGCCTGGGTAAAATTAGGATGGATGGTTGATGAGGTGATGATATGGATGAGTTGAATGGGATGAAACCGATGTGAATATGATGGTTCTAGGAATGAACCTCATGGAGGATTCCTAAATACCCCGTTTTGAAGGTAGTGATAAAATTACACATATTTTGGTGGGGGTGATAAGACACCTAAGGATGTGGATCATGAGAATGGGTGCATGGATGAGGACCCAAAGGATATAGAACATTTGGGATGGAGCATGATCCTCCTGAGACACAAACGCTCTAAGGACAGACTATAATGAAAATGGGTGATGGGCTTAAACCATCAAAAATGATTCCTACATACCCTAAGGGATCAAATTCTTCCTAGTTCATGAATAGGTTATAGAATCTGGGATTACATAAAGGAAAACGACTCCATGAAATGTTGGGGATTACGCATGGTTAGCCTCCTATCACAAGAGGGACACTCTTGGTTGGGGGAGTATAGTTTTTGTGGTGCTTATGAATGGTTAGCTTCCTATAAAGATCATAACACCATAGGGATGAGGATCTAGGATATAAGTCCCAAAAAGTGAAAGCATTGAACTAGAAGTGTCCTCTCCCCTTAGAGGGAGTACCATAGTTTACCATTGGTTGGGGTTGGACCTCAATGAGGCTTCTTATGTATCCCATTGGCTAGGAATCAAAATCCACATAGTTTAGAGGGGAATACAATTTAATATCATGCAGGGTGAAGCTGAAACGATGTGAAATGCACAGAATAGTTAGATTGTGTAGAGTGAGGGGATTGAAACTTATTGAGGCTTCCTACATACCTGGTTTAGTTGACTAGGATCAAAGTACCTGTAGTTCAGGATGATGTTTTTTAACATCATGCGGGACAAGGGTATTAAACTTACACATGGTTATTATCCCAGAGTAGATTTTATGTTCACTGTTAAACTCTAAGCCCATGTGAGTCGTTCTCGGTGTATGGGAAAATAGATAGTGGTAGACCAGACGGACATGTTGCTAATGGTGCATCCACGAAGGATGGTGAGGGACTTACACATGGCTAGTGTCCCAGGGAGATGAATATTGGGACATACTCCATGAGGGAAGTAATAGGAGGTTGTCTAGATGTATGATGCAGATATGACCATCATACAGGGACCACCCTATTAGAGTTTTTTAGAGATTATGCAAAGATGGGCCAAGGAGCACATGTCAAAAATGTGAAATGGTAGAGATTAGTGAGAGAGTGGTGATGCATATTATCCTTTGATTCCTACCATGATTTCAACACCCATGGAAACTCATAGTTTAATGTCCTATTTTGGGGACAAGAGAGCTTGGTAGTTTAACATCCTACAGCTCAGATGATGAGGTTCCACTCCTCATCACTTGGACTTAAATAACATGTACCAACACACACATGGTTAAGGGAGGGAATAATCAATACCCAATGAAAGATATTTGGAGGATTGTTCACTCAAGTGGCTCATGTTAGCTTGGATATGTGAAGAAGAAATAGCCATCAACATAACAATGTGAAAAAGCATGAGGTAGGAAAATGCAACATAGATAACCACTTGGGGGGGCCAGGAAATCACTACACATAAGCCTAGAGGGACACACAGAGGAGGTGCATGCATGATGGGGATGATGCACACAAGAGGAGCTC
This sequence comes from Viscum album, assembly GCA_963277665.1. Classification (NCBI taxonomy): domain Eukaryota; kingdom Viridiplantae; phylum Streptophyta; class Magnoliopsida; order Santalales; family Viscaceae; genus Viscum; species Viscum album. The sequence continues at coordinate 1,980,229,245 of OY728157.1, read as the reverse complement.
GAACAAGCTACTGTAGAATAAGGACAATGCATGGAGTGCATAATAAGGGATGAACACAAGATTTAAGGATTGCAAGAAAAGAAAAGGATGCATGCAAAATTAGAGTCTAGTGTGAAAAGGTAAATGGGGCTTGAGCTCAAGTTGTACTCCATTAGGGCAAGTCTTGCACGCAAGTGGGATCTCTTGCACACACATGACTTGGGAAAAAATGTAAATGGGTGGGGGTTGAAACCCTAGTGGTACCACCCTAAGGGGAGACCATGAGAGACCTATCATGAAAGATACAATACATTAAGATCATTTATTTTACACCGGAATATAAGGGGTCATTTTACCTGCCTGGGAGTGATGGTTTGACTTCCGTAGTGTTTCCCTTAAGGGTGGTACCCCAATATTTATAGGCAACCATCTTGGTGGTGGTGCATAAAGAGGCATACATGGATGTGGATGTGTGACATCGCATGGGGTGTGGAAGACCTTTCCATGTGGGATAACTATCATGTGTGTCAAACTGATTTCATTCATGCATTTGACTTTTCTATTTTAGGGGTTTGAGCACAATATTTCTTTTGATACCGCGTTGGGGGTGAAAGAGGCTTGCACGTATCTTTATTCCTTATTCATATTAGCCAAATCTTGTGTACTATATCCTTTGGGGTTATTGGGATCATCTGATGAGACAAAATATAACTTTTGGTTTCTCAAATAAACCAATCTATTGCCTCAAATAAAATTCTATACCAACAAATCCCCCCCTCGGAATCTGAGCTGAAATGGTGCCAAAAAGTGAGGCTCTGAATGAAATTCCAATGAGCACAATATATTTTTGGTGATGTGCACAAAATGGTCAATATAGCACATAAGGAGACCAAAGTGCATGTGAAATATTAGGTCTATGCCTATAAATATGTGAGGGGATGAGGCATTGTACCTCGAATTTCTATATGACATGTGATCTACTCTCATGTGCAATTTTTTTTTCATTCTGATCAAAACCCTCTAATTTAGTAGGTTCCTTACATGGAGCAGCTGGATCTTGCACACTTTTTACTTAGTTAGATTTTAATGCATGGCTTCCACCAACATTGGGCGACACTTTCTACTTTTTTCATCGATGCTCCACCATTCACACTGAACCCTTCGTGAATTCGAGGCCTGACAGAGATGTCCGAAAAACAGATTGATGTAGTGAGGGAGGTTTCCCTTGCTGCATGATGAGCCCAGATAATTGCAAAACCTTATATTCTTCATATTACAAGGGTTCTATCCGATAGTTAGATTTTCTAATCATAAAGACAACAACTCAAAATGATTATATCCTTAGCAATATCCTCCCAATACAGAACATCAGTATTCTGGAGGAGGTGTTGATGTCGGGCTTTGAGACTGACTCACCACAGTCATCGGTGACATGTTAGGATAGCCTATCACGGATAAATATCATGAATAATAGTGTCCCCACTAAGGAAACTAGGGAAATGTTTGTTTATGTCCTGAAAACGAAGATTGGGACAATCATGGGGAGTGAACCGGTTGCTAAAGAATTTCGTGACCACTATGCAAGCATTTTCAGGAGTAGTATCACTGATGAAACTAAGGGATGGTTGAAATATTTTGACTTGATGTTTACTGGAAACATTAAAAGCAAGTGTGCATGGGCATATTGAGTATGCTAGACATTAGAGTAATTTGTGGTGGATCTTCGACACATCGGGTTGTTTGAGGTCGTGTGGACATTGCAATTCCATTTCTATCACATATAGAGCATAGTGCTGGAGGTTTTCAGCTGGTGGTCTCCTAACACCAATAAATTCTAGCTCCATCATGGGGAGGTTGTCATAATCCATTGGAACATCCACTGTATTGGAGGCATCCCTCTAGAAGGGTTCAAATATGATGAATTCTTAACGATAGAGAATGTTTGGGGAGATAGGGTGCAAACCCCCATTCTTACATGGTATATGTTGAAGCTGTAAAAGGAGAGGTTTAAGATCATCTACATCCTAATTGAAATATTCTACATGGCATGGTTCATCCTATTTATTATAATGGATGATAGAGTGAAGATACCAGGATGAGGTAAACTATAACACCCTGAGATTTTATGAGATATATTATTTTTAATTTCTTTAATGCCTTGTATTGTACACCACACCAAGATTATCGTGTAGTATATGAAACACTGTATTAGCATGCAGTATACGCAACACTATTCTTGGCTCGTGTTACAAACAATTTTAGATTCATTTTTTTGGAAATTATTCTACGCAACATTAAGTACATATTTTTTTAATGAATAAATGAAATCAGTTTTGATTTTTTTTATTTGAAACACCAAATAGAGCTTTCACTACACGTAGCCCTGACTTGGCTTGCAATACATGCAATCACGACCTTCCTCGATAGCGTGTGTAGTACGCAATAATGGATTTCACTAAACAACCATATATTGTTATAATATTATGGACTAGATGTTATTAATAGTATTAAATACATTTTTTGAATTTTATAAAATTATTATTCATATTACAAATTTTTTAGAATATGGTATGATAACAAGATAAAATTTTTAGGTAAAATAAGTATTTTTCAAAAAATGCAGTTTTCCACCTTTTGATGGCACACCCACTTTAAATCCAGTTTTTGACAGGATTTTTAGTTGAATATGACAAAATAAAATTTTTCTTTGGAATAATGATATAAAAATTTACTTTGGATACATTTTTCATGTTATTCTGATAACTTTCATATTTTAATTAATAGTAAAAACACGCTTTATATAAATTAAAAACAACTTTTTTCATTGCAATAATTTATATAGTTAAATTATAAAATTTACTGGTTTTAATGTATAAATAGAATATAATTTTACCATTTAATATAATTTATGACATTACCATTAATTTTACATTGAAATCATAGGTAAAAACATTTCAATCTTTGGCAATGTTTTATCTTTTAAAACATGTTTTCTTAACAATAGGATTAATTTTAAATTAATTACTGAAACTTCTGTGTTTTGAATTTTAAAAAATGGATTCCATATTTTAATTCAGTGGGTAAAAATTATTTTAATAGGTTACTTTTAATTTTTTGATATTATGAATAGTAACTACAATAATTTTTTTTACTGCAGTTAAAGATAAATCGGGTAATCAATGGTAACAATAAGATTATAAAATTACCCTAACACCTGAAAAAGTCTATTGGATGACTAAAAGTCGAAACATATCTCCTAAGGGTTGGAATAGATTAATTTTATGGACTTTTGACCATGAAAATAATTTAATTATTTTTAAAACCAAAGAAAGTGACAACATGTCACTCTCTTAAATATTATAAGTATAATAATTTTAATTTAGTGATAAACTTCATGAAACTTCGAAAATTAATAGTCTCCATAAATCTAAAAAAATTATCTACATCATTAGAATTTATTTAGAATTTTTAGGGATTAAATAATTATCATTAAAGGTGACACAATAGTGATGTTGAAATTATTTTATTGATTGAAATATCAAATAATTGGTTTTGAAGAATTTAAAATAAATATTATATGATCTATTTAATGTGATCCACTAATTTTATAGATAAATATAACATGTTATGAATCTATTAAATCTTTTAGTTCAAACATATCTTTTGTGAGGATTTTATTTATATTCAAATAAATGAATAGTGTCAAAATTGACACTATTGTTATTTTATAAAAATAACATAATATAAAATTTTTTAAAAATCACAAAAATATTTAAAAAATATAAATAAAAAATTATATGGTCTAAAATTTCATAAATTATACAATTATTGACAATTCATAGAACATAATTAAGTATTTAAAACAATTTAAAATTTAGAATCTTATTACCAAAAATAAAATTAAATAGATTAAATAAGGATAAATAAAGTTGATAATGTTTAAAATAAATTCCCAACATGTCTAAATTTTATTGTTTTATGATATTAAAACCCTATCTCATCTAATATTCATATTTGAGTTATTTTTGGTGGTTTTTAAGGGGGTTGAATTTATTATAAATTAATATTTCTTATGTTTCCAAAGGTTCCCCTCTCCTCCGTTATAAAAAGGGAACCCCGTCCCTCTTCTCTTCACACCTTTTGAGCCTTAAATCTCAACCAAACCCTTCCAATTACTCTTATAAAACTTTCTAGTTATATCATATAGTTTCTTGTCTTCTAAAAATACCAACTCTAGTGCCCTAAGAAGAAGTTTAAAGGAGGTGTGTCGAGGAAGAAGTAGTCTCGTCTACCGACTCTTTCAAGTTTCTTTCTTCTTATACTACCTCTTCTTTAGTTGTTTCATTATAAAGTAATAAAATCAGTATTAATTATATACGGATATGTTATTATAAATATAAATCAACCCTATTTCACCCTCTATCCATCCTAAGGAAAACAAAATCACCACGTGTGAGTACATACGAAATACCGTCTCCACACCATGGTGTAATCAGTTTTTCCACCACAACCTTACTTGGATGGGTATAATGGTGTAAAGAATAACTTTATATAATTATTATAACATCATACTGATTCTAATATATTATATCATCCACTCCAATTCCATTCAATAAATATGGGAATGATATCATCGCTCGTGCGTACGTACGGATTACCGTATCCACGACGCGATGAGATTCATTTTCCATGTTAAAAATTCAAGAATTATTATAAAGTATATATAATAAGTAATCAGGAAATATATGACATAATAATTATACTGGATTTATGTATATATATATATGTATCGCATCTACTTAATTCCATTCAATTCAATAAGGAAACGAAAACAGCGTTCATGCGTATGTACGACCTACCGTCTCCATTAATGATGTATTTATTTCCATTTATCGATCTATTATATATATGTATATTCTGAATATATATTATATATAAATCATTTTTTATATTATATAATTAGATAATCATGATCTAGGTAATCATATTAATAATTACAAGTCAAAACACGGATGATAAATGAAATGATTTTACCCAAAATGCTGCTTTAACATGGAATTGACAAATGAACGGATAATATAAAGTCGTAAGTGAATAATATATGATATCATAAATATTATTATGGTTTTGTTACAAGTTAATAATATATTTAAGCCCACTATATAGGAGTCTCTGACACATATGGATGAAATTGGACATAATGTAAGGGATAATTATTCCAATCTCGTTCTTATCCGAGATTGTTTATTCGTAAGTATTTACTGGGGTTATATATTTCATCCATGTCCATAAAAATGTTTTCATAAAGTGTTTAATATTCTTCCATGTATTTTTAAAGTCATTTTACCCATCTTTACTTTTAATTTGTGTTATGGAAGAAATCTTGTTTTTGTTTACCATACGTTGTACTTTTTGACTTTTTCTTTAAAAGTACGAGGAGAATGTTTTATTTAAATTATACGGAATGAACGTATTTTTAATATTTTATAAGTCATTTTTTCAGTAAGCTTAATATACAATATTTCATGACAATTTTCAACAAAATCATTTTCTTTTAAAATTTCATGGCATTTTCTGAAAATAAAATGATTTTGAATAAGAAAGGATATTTTCCTTAAGAATTCATTTCAAGTGTTTTATCGAAACCATTTTCCATCTAAGATGACATTATTTCATATGTGTATGTTTCATGTATAATGTCTCTATTATTTACATGGTTTCACTTTTCTTATGATGAAAAGATATCCATTTGTTTTATATGGATTATGTTATGATGGGATGATGTTTATGAAACCCATTTTATTATTTGGGTTATGATGAATGATTTATGTTTATTTTGTGGAAAAAGTAAGAATGATTTCATTATGAGATGGGTGGGACCTATATCTCCCTCCTATTAATTGGATAAATATTTATATCTCATGAGATAGACATGGCTAGAACGGTAAGTTAATCCTGTTCAGTGATATAGGACTGGAATGAGGAGTGAACTTGATTCAGAAAGATACTTTTTCCACTTAGATGGTCTTGGTAGAAATGCCTTGGAAACTATGGAAATCATATCATGTGATTAATTTTTTTTCACAATTAAATGTTTTATTCCCATGATATTTTATCATGATTTATTTTCCTTTATGAACTATGCCTTACGTACTGCCATGATTTATTTCACAACTCATGATTTTGATGTGTAAACATTATTTTTATATTTTTTTAAAGTTTCAAATGTATATGATTTGTTTTATTTTCTACATTTTTACCCTTACTGAGCATTTGAGCTCACTCTTTATATGTTTTCTTTTCCCCAGGATTTAAAGAAAGGATTTAGGTAAGAAAACAAAAATGTGAAGATCTTTATGGGAGACGTTGAAGATCACTCACCATGATTAGAAGATTATATTATGAGTTTCCAAAGACACTAAACTATTACGGTCCTTGTGTGTCTATTTTTGTTATGCATTAAGTATTCCGCAAAAGTAATGTATTGTATATGTACGTCAAGATTTGGGTCTCTACAGTTGGTATTAGAGGAATGGTTTAGTTAACCCTTGGAAACTAGGATGCTAAAACTTTAGTGAAATCCCTAGAGATATTTCTAAGGTATGTCTTGGGATGTCTCTAAGATTAACTATACATATAGGTTATATTCCTAGAATTACGATAACGATCTTATAATTAAACCTAAGATGTTATATATTGAAGGTACTCCCCCTTTATTATGTTGTTTTCCTAGTATGATTTTTTCCTCTTACACTATTCTTTTTGGGTTTTAGAAAATGTTTTGAAAGAGGAAGATTCATGATAATATAGGATATAATGGACAATGGAATGATATTCTTCATGAGAAACCAAATGAAATGGGATTTTGTAGTCCAAAAATTGTTATTATGCCTAATCAGCAATCTCATAATATGATCAATAATATCAACTTTGGTATGTTTCCTGACTTGACTAATAAGAAAAAGATGGAGTTTCATGATGATCGTAGAAGAAATAAAGTTAAATTTCCCTCATGTAAATCATGTGGGAAGAGGCATCAAATAGAATGTTTCAAAGGATCTGGAAGATTCTTTGGGTGTGGAAAAGAAGGAAACAAAACCAGTAAGTGTAAAGGAAAAGGATCAGTTAACACCATGGACCAGGATAATGGTATTGATACGACATCAACAAAGATTAAATGTTTTAAATATGGAATGTTATGGGCATTATGAAAACCCATTCCCTAAGGGAAAGTATCATGAAGAGAATTAGCATGGTCATATGGGTAGTATTTATATTGTTGATGATGAAGAGTCTACAAATGATATGTGAGATGAAAGAATTGTTCAAGATCGGTCAATGGTTTAAGAAGGTAGTGGAATGATTTATGTTTATCAAGAGTTATGTTGTATAGGTAATGGTACTATGGAAAAAATACACATATAAGGATTTTACACTATTTGTTTTCCTAACGTTTTTTTATAGTATATGTTGAATGGTACCGGTAACCATGAATGGTTATTCAGATATTTTTGGAAAGTAGATGATATGCGCATAATGAAGGGATACGGAGATAATGAGACATTTGATAGTATTATTGAGGTCATTACTGATGTATGGACAATGTGATATCATGGTTCGAGTATATATAATTTTTTGGATTTTGGTATGTATAAAGAGTTAACTTTTGATAGCATTGATGTTTTCACTAAGGTTCTATGGTAATTTATGTTTCAGGAGAATACATGATTAAGGTATTCACATGTTTGGAATGTGACCAACAACAAGAAATATCTTAGGATATATGGGGGAAAATAAACAAATTTACAAGCTCGGTAGATGAAATTTCTAGTAATCTGACAGAAGTATTTTCGATAAGCATAAGGGTTTGAATGGACGTCATATAGTATTGCTTAAGGCTATAACTTTTTGTTTTTATTTCTAAAATGTTATGTTAGTATAGTTTTAGAAAAAGGACAACCTGTGGGATGGGAGACAACCCATAACGTCGGACAAGGTTGAGGGAATCGAACCAAAAGCCGAATTACGACAAGTCTTCATCGCCTACCATTGGCCTACATGTAGTCCCTGGTTAGTAGAAACTAGTTTTATTTTATTTAGCGGTATGATAGATGAAGTATAAGTCCATTTTAGGAACCATATATGATCAATCTCACCATAGATGGACTTAGGTATATAAATTTTTCTAACCTTATGTTTGATATAGACGGAATGACCTATCATTCTATCGCACGATCTGCTAACACTTTGAAAAAGACAAATTCAACTTCATTTCTTTAAGAGATGAAGTGGAAATTGTTCAATCCATGAGCAACGGTAATATTGTACCCAAATCACGTAAGTATTTCTTTTAATTCAAATATTCTTCAGCATTAGGGAAATGATCTTGAAAATCGAAAATGTTGCCCTAGTGCCCTTATATCTGATGAATTAGATGGTACCTTAGATCATCACAAATTTAAGGCTTTCTTATTGTTGTCTTTTCATAGCCATGTCCTCTACCACTCATCATCAGAAGTTTATGGTAATATTTCTCTTCCATATCCATATTTTCAACTATGTTCTCCTAAGTGGAAACCTAGTGATTAGTTAATTTGGGTAAAAATTATGATTCATTCTTCACTTTTTAAAATTAAATTTTAGTATTCATTTTTACGATGTGGGTTTCTATGAATGAAACTTTCAAGTAGTAAACGATTTATAACCCCGATGAATTTGGAGGGAGAAATTCATTTTAAGGGGGGTAGAATGTAACAACCCGAGATTTTATGAGATGTATTCTTTTTAATTTCATTGATACCTTCTATTTTACTCCACACCAAGATTATCTTGTACTATACGTAACACCGTATTAGCATGCAGTATATGCAACACTATTCTTTGCTCGTGTTACACACAATTTCATGTTCGTTTTTTGGAAATTATTCTACGCAAAAATAAGTATATTTTTTTAATGAATAAATTAAATCAGTTTTGAGTATTTTATATGAAACACCAAAGATATCTTTCACTACACTCATCCCTAACATGGCTTGCATTAGACGCAATCACGACCTTCCTCGATAGCGTGTGTAGTACGCAATACCGGATTTCACTAAACAATGATATATTGTTATAATATTATGGACTAGTTTTTATGAATATTATTAAATAAATTTTTGAATTTTATAACATTATTATTCATCTTACACATTTTTTAGAACATGGTATGAGAACAAGATAAATATTTCAGGTAAAATAAGTATTTTTCAAAAAATGGAGTTTTGGCACCTTTTCATGGCGCAGCCACTTTAAATATAGTTTTTGACAGGTTTATAAGTTCAATTTCACAAAATATAATTATTATTTGGAATCAGGATATAAAAATTTAATTTGGATAAAAGTTTCATATTATTCTAATAACTTTCATATTTTAATGAATAGTAAAAACCTGCTATATTTTAATTAAAAACAATTCATTTCATTGCAATAATTTATATGGTGGAATTATAATATTGAATGGTTTTAAAGTATAAATGGAATATATTTTTATCATTTAATATAATTTATGTCATTACCAATAATTTTACATTGAATTCATAGGTAAAAACATTTCAATCTTTGGTAATGTTTTAACTTTTAAAACCAATTTTCTTAACAACAGGATTAATTTTAAATTAATTACTTCAACTTCTGTGTTTTGAATTTTGAAAAATGGATTCAATATTTGAATTCAGTGGGTCCAAATTATGTTAATATGTTACTTTTATTTTTTTGATATTATGAATAGTAACTACGGAATTTTTTTTACTACATTTAAAGATAAATAATGTAATTAAGGATAACAATAAGATTATAAAATTACCCTAGCACCTGAAAAAATTCTATTTGATGACTAAAAGTTGACCCATATCACCTAAGGGTTGGAATAGATTACTTTTATGGACTTTTGACCATGAAAATAATTTAATTATTATTAAAACCAAAGAAAGTGACAACATGTCACTCTCTTAAATCTTATAAGTATAATAATTTTACTTTAGTGATAAACTTCATGAAACTTATAAAATTAATAGTCTCCAAAAATATAATAAAATTATATACATCATTTTAATTTATTTATAATTTTTAGGGATTAAATATTTATCATTATAGGTTACACAATAGTGATGGTTAAATTATTTTATTGATTGAAGTATCAAATAAATGTTTTTGATGATATTAAAATAAATATTATATGACCTATTTAATGTGCTACACTAATTTTATATATAAATGTGACATTTTATGAATCTATTAATCCTTTTAGTTTGAACATATCTTCTGTGAGGATTTTATTTAAACTCAAATAAATGAATAGTGTCAAAAATGACATTATTGTTATTTTATAAAAATAACATAATATAAAATTGTTTAAAAATCAAAAAAATATCTAAAAAATATAAATTAAAATTTATATGGTCTAAAATATCATTAAATATCCAATTATGGACAATTCACAACACATAAGTAATTATTTATAACAATTTAAAATTTAGAATCTTATTACCAGAAATAAAATAAAATAGATTAAATAAGGATAAATCAAGTTGATAATGTTTAAACTAAATTCCGAACATGTATAAATTTTAATTGGTTGATGATATTACAACCCTATACCATATAATATTCGGATTTGAGTCATATTTGGAGCTTTTTAAGCGGGTTTGAATTTATTATAAATTAATATTTCCTGTGTTTCCAAAGGTGCCCCTCTCCTCCCTTATAAAAAGGGCACCCCTTCCCTCTTCTCTTCACACCCTTTTGATTGTTGAAGCTCGGAAAAACCCTAAAAATTCCCCTCCTCAACCTCTCTAGTTATATCATAGAGGTTTGGTCTTCTAAAAAGACCAACCCTAGATCCCTAAGAAGAATTTTAAAGGAGGTGCGTCGAGGAAGAGGTAATCTCTTCTACCGACTCTTTCATGTTTCTTTCTTCTTCTACTTCCTCTTATTTAGCTTTTTCCTTATAAAGTAATAGAATAAGTAGTAATTATATACTTATATGTTATTATAAATATGAAACAACCCTATTTCACCTTACATCCATCCTACGGAAAACAAAATCATCGCGCGTGCGTACGTACAGAATTTCGTCTCCACGCCGTGGTGTGATAAGTTTTTCCACCACCACCTCACTTGGATGGGTATAATGGTGTAAATAATAACTATATATAATTATTATGACATCATAAGGATTATAAGATATTATATCATCCACTCCAATTCCATTCAATAAATATGGGAACGATATCATCGCTCGTGCGTACCAACGGATTACCGTCTCCATGACGTGATGAGATTCATTTATCATGTTAACAATTATAGAATGATTATAAAGTATATATAATAAGTAATCATGAAATATACGATATAATAATTCTACTGGATTTATGTATATATACATATATTTATGTCATCTACTTAATTCCTTTCAATTAAATAAGGAAACAAAAACAACATTCATGTGTACGTATGTCATACCGTCTCCATGAATGGTTTATTTATTTACAATTATCGATATATTATATATATGAATATTCTGAATATATATTATATATAAATCATGTTTTATATTCTGTAATTAAGTAATCATGATCTAGGTAATCATATTAATAATTACAAGTAAAAACACGGACGATAAATGAAATGATTTTACCCAAAATGCTGCTTTAACTTGGAATTGACAAATGAACGGATAATATAAAGTTGTAAGTGAATCATATATGATATCATAAATATTATTATGGTTTTTTTACAAGTCAATAATATGTTTAAACCCACTATAGAGGAGTCTTGGACACATATGGAAGAAATTTTACATAACGTAAGGGATAATTATTCCAATCTTGTTCTTATCCGAGATTGTTTATTTGTAAGTGTTTACTGGGGTTATATTTTTCATCCATGTCCATAAATTTTTTTTCATAAACTATTTTATATTATTCCATGTATTTTTAAAGTCATTTTTACCCATATTTACTTTTACTTTGTGTTATGGAAGGAATCTTGGTTTTATTTACTATACATGGTACTTTTTTACTTTTCCTTTAAAAGTACGAGGAGAATGTTTTCTTTAACTTGTACAGAATGAACGGATTTTTATGGTTTTATAACGCCTTATTTTCATTAAGATTAATCTATAATATTTCATGAATATTTTCAACAAAATCTTTTTCTTTTAAAATTTAATGGCATTTTCTGAAAAGAAAATGATTTTAAATAAGAAAGGATATTTTCTTCAAGAATTCATTTCAAGTGTTTTATCAAAACCATTTTCCAACTAAGATGACATTATTTCATATGTGTATGTTTCAATTATAATGTCTCTATGAGTTACATGGTTTCACTTTTCTTATGATGAAATGATATCCATTTGTTTTATATGGATTATGTTATGATGGGATGATGTTTATGAAACCCATTTTATTCTTTGGGTTATGATGAATGATTTATGTTTATTTTGTGTCAAAAGTAATAATTATTTAATTATAAGATGGGTGAGACATATATCTCCCTCCAATGTATTGGGAAAATATTTATATCTCATGAGATAGACATGTTTGGAACAGTAAGTTAATCTGGTTCTGTGATACAGGACTGGAACGAGGAGTGAACTTGATTCAGAAAGGGACTTTGTCCACTAAGACAGTCTTGGAAACAATGTCTTGGCTACTATGGAAATCATATCATGTGCTTAATGGGTTTTCATAATTAAATGTTTTATTACCATGATATTTTATCATGATTGATGTTCCTTTATGACCTATGCCTTACGTACTGCCAAGATTTATTTCACAACTCAGGATTTTGATGTGTAAACAGTATGTTCATATTTTTTTAAGTTTCAAATGTATATGATTTGTTTTATTTTCTCCATTCTTACCCTTACTGAGCATTTGAGCTCACCCTTTATATGTTTTCTTTTCCCAAGGATTTAATGAAATGTATTAGGTAAGAAAACAAAAAGGGGAAGATCTTTATGGGAGATGTTGAAGATCTTTCACCACGATTAGAAGATTATATTCTGAGTTTCCAAAGACACTAAACTATTACGGTCCTTGTGTGTCTATTTTTTTATGTATTAAGTATTCTGAAAAATTAATGTAATTTCTATGTACGTAATGCTTTGGGTATCTATAGAAACAATGCCTAAATGCATTGAATAGGGGCTAGGTCTGGTCGTATTAGGTGGTCTGGGAAGTATTCTAATACTAATCATGGGTATTTAGTGTAATCAAAATTTGGGACCCATATGTGCAATATGATAGTTTATTTATTAAATTATTAAGAATTTGGTTGCTTCCTTTGAGATATATGAGGATGGGGGTCTATCAAAGGACATTAGAGATGGCCTGGATCATGGAAACCCATCACAGGGTCAACCTAGGATTGCTTGTGTTAGAAATGTTGTATAGTATTTTAGGGCACATCTCAAGAGGTATTACGCCTAGGATAATCTACATACCATTTCATTTTTATTATCATTGGGTTGTATCTCATAATGAAGTGTCCAATTTCCTAAACACCATCCATCCTCCAAGTGATAGTTCAAAACCATCTCCACTCAAAATCAGTGGGTTTCAGTTGTTGATTCTCAATGATGAGGGGATTAATATCATGATCGACAATCATGGAACCATAAACTTTCACCCATTTCAAAACACGGTTGGTCATATTGTGGATGAACTACATGGCTCTATAGAGTATAGGGACAACTTATAGAGTATCAGGGGAGTGTTCTAGTATCACCAATTGAGGGGAAAATATTCATTGGACCTTATGTATCACCATGGATTTCTAGATAGTTTGGGTGTGTGCTGAAGATTCCGAAAATAGTGTATTCAGAGGTTTAGGAAGAGAAACATCCATGCATCCATTTTCAATTGTGAATCATGGTCATAACTTTTGGATTTGGTGAAGTAATTACTTCCCCCCTCAACAAATGTCGATGATAGACTATCCGGAGAATAAGCTGACCACTGGGTGGTAGTGTATCCGGTGGAAATTTTGCAAAAACACATTCATCAGATCTAGGATGTGAGTGTAGAGTCTAGATGGATGGAGAGTAGATGAGGTGCTATTGTGGAAGAAAGAACATATAAAAAGTAGGCATATAGGGTGGCACAAGCAGGAACAATGATGGTAGGATCATCGCAAGGTGTGGCTATGCCTCTACCATATAAAAAATGGTGGTCTCATATGTGACCTTGTGGGATATCTTGGGAGGCCCTTGGATATTAACTGAGATATCTCATACAACCTACTGCTGATACTGTTTTCCTATCTTTATGGTTGGCTTAGAAAATGATGTAATAATCGATGACAGTTGAAGACCTATGGAGAAGACTGGTGCACACTAGTATTGATATTCCAGACGTAGGGAATATCTAGGTCATAGGATGGGTTCAGTTTCATTTATAACATGCACCTGACAGCAACAGACTCCTATGCATGCTAACATGGGTGGTATGAAGAACCTCACTGCTTGGTTAATATAATTCTGGGTCAAGAGAACGACCTTGAATAAATGACATCCATGGATGGTGACAATGATGAAGAATATGAAGAGGAGGAGGAGGAGGATGAAAAATAATATGAATTATAAAAGGAGTATGAAAAAATGGAATATGCGGAATATGAGGTTATAGAAAAGGGGCCAGGAGAAAGGGACCTTAGGGGAAAATGGTCCAAAATGTAGCCAATGTGAGAGCGGTGAAATTGCAGGCTATGATGAGGAACTTGTAAGGACCCAGCCCCAGTTGCCCAAAGCCGGTGCCTTATTTTATTATATTAGAATATTTAAAAGAACGTTTTATACTAAAGGAATCAATATTTTAGTAAATTTGGAAATTTGGAATCACACATAAGTTCAACATTATTACTATAAATGAAAAACAATAAATAAGTTCCATTGGAAACATCCACCACTCTAAGATTATCCGTGTAAGTAAATCATAATATACATCTTAAGGTACTTGGAAAATTGAAACATAAGAAGGGGTGATCTCAAATGCTCAGTAATGGTAAAAAAATAAATCAGAAGATATCATAAACATAAACATTAGGCATGTTTAATAATTAAAAAAATTCCTTATGAAAATTAAACTTGAACACAATATGGAAGGAATATGGGCTGAGAAAATATTACAATAATAAATCATAATTGTAGTATTCATACATGTCAAATACACTCATGAACTATGAATTTATAGCTTCATAATGAGGGAAATTCATATTCGGGACATTCTTGATCATTCCATCAAGGCCTCATCCAAGAAATCTAAAAAAATTTAAGGCCTCATCTAAAACCCTATCTAAAAATGGGCAAGGCCTCGACCAATTCAAAATCATTTTGTCTTAAGAGTCCTACCGATGCATTGAGGGGATATATCAGGCCCTGATCATCACATAATATTTCTAATTCATTCCCCATACAAATTTGGATAAACATAAACAACATATACATTCATATTGAAACTAACATATGAATTGTTAATAACTTTCCCTAAACAATAAGCATAAACATTAACCATTCAGAGTAAATTGGTGTATTATTTTAAGATATAACATACATAGTAAAACTAAACATAAAACATTAAGTTAAATATAGTAGATGATATCATAATATATTAATACTAATAATACATAGTAATCAATAGTATTTTTGAAACTGATGATGATACTCTTATAAAATCATTGAGTAATTCTTGAGATAAATACTCTATTACTTTGAAAAGAAGATTTCTTTTTGAAAAGTATTTATATGAAACCAAAAATTAAGAAAGATAGTATTTTTATAATAAAATAAGGGATTTTATAAAGTTAATGGTTGATAAAAATATATTATATATTTCCCTTGAATATAGGTTAGAATCTGAGAAATTCCTGAGAATCGTGCTTGAATTTCAAAAAGAATTTTGAATGTTCCTTTTAAGAAATGTAAATACCATAAAATAAAGAAGGATTACAGATTTTAACCATTCATATAACATTGACACATAATTTATGAGGAGTACATAAGAGGAATTAAGAATTTATTTTGGATTAAGAGAGAAAAAAGTAACATGGGAGAAAATGGAGTTTCATGTAGGAAACCTTACATTAAGTATGAATGTGTACCTCACATGATCTTATTGACATTATTAACATAATTTTGATTCATAAATTAATGATTACATAACCTCATATACATGTAATTTTTTTATAACATTATTTGGTTCATTAATGACCATTTGATGGGTTAAGATAATCATTTTCATTGTTTTGGAGGGTTTTCTTTTTCATGATAATTTTACTTTTATTTATATATGGATAAACATGTAGAATGAGAATGGTTGTCCAAAATTGAAGATATATGTTATTATTTAACATAAAAAATAATTCAGGGTTATAAATTCTTTCATTTATTTGGAGTTAAGTTTAATCATTATATGAAATTTTAATGACAATTGTTTGGGTTAATTGGAGGTTTTTTATAACAATGAACTCATTCCGATATATAAATTAATATCACATGTAAAAAATAATTCAATAAACTCTAATAATTTATAATACATATATTACATTCTATTTAAACCTTAAAAATTGTTTCATCACTAGAATTTAAGATGGTAATAGAAATTGAAAACCAGTTGTCCTTGAATGTGATAAATTTACACATCTTGAATGGTGACTTCATTTCTAGTATAAAAAGTGGGAAAAGGGTAGATAATGAAGAATTACTCATTTATCATAAAATTATTACAGTTCATGTAAGCTACTCGATTCATCACAACATTTTTACGAAAGGAGGTGAGGAATGAAAATGAAAATAAATGAACATGAAATTAAAGAAATGAAAAGAGGAATTTACCTCTTGTAGTAATCCTCCCTGAGGGCCTCATTAGGGGAAAGGTTTTGGTATTTTTATGAGACCAAGGGATGATGGACATAGGGGGGGATATCGGTTGGATTTTTTTTAATTTATACAAGGAAAAAGGCTTGGGAGGAGTGAATATAATAGGGAGTGAGTGGGGTTATAATGGAGGAGAGGAGTGTTTTTTTATTATCTTATTCATTATTTTATTATTTTTCTCAATACAAGAAATAGTATTGATTCTTGGGACTGAGAATAGTAATATGTTCATGTGATTTCTAAAAAATAGCCATTTATATCTTCCATGAATCAATAATGATGTATAAATTCACTTAATTATCATTTTTTGTAAATTATCAAATTTCACTATTCAAAAAAAAATTCAACTCTATTAGAAAAATCCCAAAAAATCATGATAACCATTTTTCGACATGTATAATCAAAAAATCAACAAAATTTTATCAAAATAATTTTCTAAATAAGATAAATTTATTTTTAAATAAAATAATTATTTACTTGAAAAATAGGGATGGAAATTTAAAACTGCTTTTATAATACTTCCAAAAATTGACTAAGGTCTAATTAAATTATCGTAAAATTATAGGACAACAAAATATTTATTTAGGAATATATTTTATGGAAATGAATTTTATTTTAAATAAATTTATTAATTTAAAATTGTAATTAAATATTTGTTAATCACAATAAAATACCAACACTTAATTATTAATTTCTAAAATAATCAAATTCAATTATAAGGTGTCTAAATTTTATTTTTACCTTCATGGGAGAGTTTACTATTCATAAGGATCATATTAATATTCATAAGGGCATGTTACTAATCAAAAGGGTCAAGTTACAATTCATAAAAATTGTAGGTTGATCTTATCATACTCTAAATATATTACTGAATTAAACAATGTATGTTAGGTTTTTGAAATTAAAATCATAGAGGTGGTAAAATTATTTTCACTAGATATGTGATAACAAAGTGGGGTTTTGAGAGACGTAGTGTTTCATGCATTCAATATTTAATTTAATTGAAAAATATTGGGGTGTTACATTCTCCACTCCTTGCAAAAATATTTTCCTCAAAATTCAGACAATGTTACATCATACAAATATTTGGGTAGGTCTTCATCATAAGCACTTCAAGTTCCCATGTTTCCTCTCCAGTTTTATGGTTTTTCAAAATTTTCTTTACCGGTAGAGTTATATGATTCCTCAACACCTATTCTTCAGTTTCCAGAATCTAGATAGGTTATTCACAATATGATAGGTCATGTTCCAATTCTATTCCTTCAGGAGTAAGGAGAAGAGTTGGTTTTGGTATTTACTTCCTCAATAATGAGGCATGTAACACATTGTGTAATTTATACAAGCTAGACTGCATAGACAATCGACATGCAACAGACCCAATTATCTATAAGATTTTGAAAGGCCCTTTGTAGCTAGGTCTCAGTTTCCCTTTCTTCCAAAATCTTATAATTCCATTACATGGAGATACATTCAAGAAAACGTTAACTCCCACTTGAAATTCAAAATCCTTCCTTCAATTATAGGCATATCTATTTTTCCTGATTTGATCTTCTTTGATATGGGTTAGAATAGTATTTACCTTTTTGTTTGTTTCCACCAAAAGCTATGTGTCCACGAGCTTCCTTTCCTCATCTTAATTCCATTAAGTTGGTGTATGACATCTCTTTCTATCCAATGCTTCATATGGTTCCATTTGAATACTTGAATGGAAACTATTATTGTTGGAAATCTCCACTAAAGGTTAATATTGATTCAAAATACCTTTAAAGTCACGTGAACATGATCTCAACTTGTCCTCTAAGGTTTGGATCTTCCTTTCTAATTGCCCGTCAGTCTGTGTGGGTAAAGTTGTACTCAAATGAAGCTCAATATCAAATTATTTCTGAATAATTTACTAGAATTTAGATTTAATTTTTGGATCATGATCATAAGAAATTCAGATAGGTGATCAATGATGTCTCACAACTTCATTGATATAGATTATTGATAGGCACTCTAGTAGAAAATCATCCATTATAGTGAGGAAATGTGAAGATTTTGTAATTTGATCATCAATTACCTATATCGCATCATTATTACATAGATTTTTGTGTAATATAGTGACAAAATCCATGGTGATGTCATCCCACATCTAGGTAGTAATAGTTAGAGGTTTCATGACTCCTCTTGAATGTTGTCTTTTGGCCTTTACTTTCTGACAGACTAGACATCTTGATACATAATAAATAATTTACTACTTCATGTTGTCCCACATGAAATGTTCAATCAAATATCTATACATCTTAATGATACCAGGAGGTATATAGATATTCAAATTTTGGTTATCATCCAATAACTACCTTTTTAGATTAGGTATAGCTGGAACATGCAGCCCCTTCCCAAATTTCATAATTCCATCTTCACACACGAAGTCAACCAATATCCCATCATTCACACAATTTTTTTTTTGAAGATTATCAGCATCAGATTGAGATGTTTTTATCCTTTCTAATAGATATTTATGGGAAACTAAGTGAAAAAGTAGTGATGTTTCACCTTCTCTAATAATTCCCATATCCATTTTTACTAGATTCATAAACCATGATTCCTTTTAATCCTCATTTTTTTAGAACACCATGATTCTTAATGCTCAATGCATCAGCTGCCTTATTTTCCTTTACTGGGAGGTAGTATATGGAAGAATCATAATGGTTTAGTAGTTCAAGCCATCTCCTTTGCCTCATGTTGAGTTCTTTTTGTGATAAGATATATTTCAAGATCTTATGATCTGTATATATCTCACATATTTCTCTATAGAGATAAGTTCTCCATATCTTCAGAGGAAATATTATAGCTACTAACTCAAGATCATGAGTAGCATAGTTTTGTTCATTAATTTGTAACTGCCTATATGCATAGTCAATAACTCTATCATTGTGTATAAGGACACAACTATGTCTTTTCTTTCATTCATCACTATAGATCACAAATCCACCATTCCCAAATGGTAGAGTTAGGATTGTATTATTCACTAATATCCTCTTATGTTCCTCAAAAAATTCTCCACATTCCATTGTAAATATGAAAATGACCCCTTTATGTGTATGATTTGTCATTGGGTTGGCTAAATAGACATAGATCTGAATGAAATGCTGATAATAACATGGAAAAAAATAAAACTATGTACCTCATTTTTTTGTTGGAGTATTCCATTATTTAACATTCTTTATCTTCGTAGGATCAAAAAATATTCCATCTTTAGAGACACTACGGCCAAGAATATAAACCAATTGAATACAAAATTCACACTTTCTAATCATCCTGTATAATTTATTTCATCTATAAGTCGTCAGAATACTGCACAAGTGATTTTCATGATCTACATAGCTTTTGAAGTATACTAAGATATCATCAATAAATACCACCACAAAGTCATCAAGATATTCTTTAAAAACACAATTCATTATATCTATGAAAATAGAGGGTTCATTAGTTAGCCCAAAAGGCATTATTGTAAACTCACAATTCCCATACCTGATTCAAATTGTGGTCCATAGAATATCTTCTTTCCTCATACACAATAGCTGATATCTAGATCGAAGGTCAGTCTTCATTAAATATTGAGCTCCATGAAGTTGATCTAAAAAATCATCAATACGAGGTAGGGGATACTTGTTATTTATTGTTATAGCATTAATATCCCTATAGTCAATTTATATCCTCATAGATCTATCTTTTATCTTAACAAAAAGGACATGGTCTCCCCATAGAGAAACACTCGGATGATTAAATATTTTATCACTCAATTCCTCTAATTTTTTCTTCAATTATACTAATTCCACATTGTCCATTATATATTGAGTCTTTGATAGAGTCCATGAACAAGGAATTAAGTCAATATAAAACTCGAATTCCTACTCTAGAGGACAACTAGGTAAATCCTCTAAAAACACATCAACATATTCATAAACTATAGGTACGTCCTCTATTTGAATATTCCATTCCTCACCCATAAGTAGTGAATTCCCTTCCTCCCCAATAATTAAATGCAATAGCACTACTAGGGGTGGATCTAGATATGAATTAGCTAGCAAGATTTATTCTCTAAAGATAAGGGATTCAACATTGTTCTCAAAAATCATAACTTCTCTCTTCTTGCAGTAGATATTCACATCATAACATAAAATCCAACTCATACCATGGATTATACCAACTTCATTCAGGGATATGATGATAAGGATAGAAACTAAAGCCCATTTAGGTGTCATGAGGGGGACAGATCGACACATCTTTTTTGTAATGATAAATCCCCTATGAGTTCTGACTGAAAACTCATTTATTAAATCAAAATGGGAATGTCTAATTTTCTTGGAAAATTGAGAAGATATAAAATAATGCAATGATCTAGAATCAAGTAAAGAATTGGTTATGTTTTAGTAAATGATTAATGTGTCGGCCACAACATCATTACAAACTTCAATATCAGTAGTTGTGACCACATAAACTTGTCCCTACTCCCTTGGCCATTTCTGAGGTAATTTTACATGATGATTTGGAAAAACATCAGAACATTTACCCTTTTCAATAAAATTATAGCATTAAACATTAACATCTTCTTTCTTTCCCTTACAATCACCAGCATGATGGTCTTTCTGTCCATAATTGTAGCATACCAATTTTATTTTTATGCAGGAACTAGGGTGTTTCCTTCAAAAAAATATCACATGGTGGAAATTCAACACTTCACTTCTCCACCATTTACTCATTTACTTTTATAATGATTTTTGTAGACCTTTTCTTCCTTTAATGTCATAAGACTTATATAACTCCTTTTCTATATTGATATCACATAATTCTTTGTCTTCGTATGATGAGAAAGCTTGGTAGACCAGGGGCCATCAGAGGAATAGATTTAGGACATAAAATAATTGATCACTCTTGCTCCTTGGAATACATATATAGTCCATAACACGACTTTCAATCCCTGTGATGTTTGCTTCATACTTTGCAACATTCAAATCTTCCATTTGCCTCAAATTTAGAAAATTCCTTTCTATATCTTTATGATGTTCATGAGGAAAGTATTTTTATAAGAAAAATTCTTTATATTCACTCCATTACATGTTTTCTATTTCTTACCCCTTTTTTTGAATTACTGGCCACCATTGATCAGAATTTCCCACCAGATGATTAAATTCCATGACAACCTTCTCCCTTTTGTTACATTCCAAAGAGAGAAATATATTCTCTATGGAACTTGTCCACTACACTGCTACGAATGGGGTTGTAGTCACATTAAATTATGGATGTTATTGTATCATAATGATATCTAACATATCTTCTCTACATTAAGGATCTGGATGCTCCATTCACATAATTTTATTATTCAGGACCTGAGTAAGTTGTCCCAGTATAGTTATATGTTGCTCTGCACTAGTCGTAGCTCCTAATCCGGCATCATTATCTTGAATAGAATGGAAATACCTACATGGGACACACATATTCATGCGATTTCCATTCCATCTACTAGGATCCATTTCTAAATAATAGAATACACTTGATTAGTTTATGAATCATAATGTATAGTCTCAACATAGATAAATACTTAGCATAAATTGATATCATATCCATGGATAATACCATCATCATAAACAAGGTTTCATTGAGGAAAAATTCACATTTAAATCCTTCTTAATGGCTTTTAATAAAAAATATGAATTATCCAAAGTATATCCCCTAAGATTGTGAAACAAGGTTCCCAGTCAGGACTATTGTCGTGTACCAGGATACCCTGGGTCAATACTGAAACTCAATGTCGCAATTTTCACTACTAGGTACACCTATGCCAGAACCATGTCCACTTGTAATATCCAGAAATGGATGTATTCCCTAGAAATATCCACAAAATATATTCCTTAAAAAAATTATAGGATTTTATTATATGTTTATCATCAAAGACTATATTATGGGTTTCTTCCTTAATCAATGTTTTCTATATCTTTTTGCCTAGTTTTCTTCTAAACATCCTTTTATACTAACTATAAGAACTAGATCAAGTTTCCCAACGTTGGTGACCTATTTTATTACATTTTCATATTTATTGGAAATTTGTATCCTGAAGGAATGAATAGATTAGTATATTTGGAAATCCAGATACATATATAGGTTCAACATTACAACTTCAAAGTAAAAACAAAAAATAATTTCTATTGGGAACATCCACCACTCTATGATTATCCCTACAATTCAATCACAATACACCTCTTCATGTCCTAGATAAAATGAAACATAAGAAGGGGTGATCTCAGATTCTCATTAAGGGTAAACAATACAGTTGAAGATATCATAAACATAAACATTAGGAATGGTGAATAATTTAAAACACGTGCCTTAAAAAATAAAATTGTACATAATATGGCTGGAATATGGGATGAGAAATTATTAAAATAATAAAACATAATCGTGGGTATTCTACTAGTCTAATAACCTTATAAACAATGATTTTCTAGATTCATAATGAGGTAAATGCACATGATGGACAATCTAGATCATTTCATCAAGGTCTCGACCAAGAAATCTAAAAATGATTAAGGCATCAGCCAAAACCATATCTAAAAAAGGGAAAGGCCACATACAAGTCAATATCTATTTGTCGCATGAGCCTAATGATGCATCAAGGGGATATAGAATGACCCACACATCACATAATAAGTCCAATTCATTCTTCAAATGAACAGGGATACACATAAATAATGTATACATTCAGATTGAAACTATGATTTGAAATGTTAATAACATTCCATGAACAATAAACATAAACACTAACCATTCTGATTAACTTGGTGATTGGTTTTGAGATAGCACATCTATAGTAAAACTAATCATAAACAATTAAATTAAATATGTTACATGATATAATAAAAGATTAATCCCAATAATACATAATAATCAATAAGAGTTTTGAAACTAATGAAGATACTCTAATGAAATTATTGAGTAATTCTTGAGATAACGACTCTTTTACATTGAAAAGAAGAGTTATTTTGAAAAAGTCTTTGTATGAAACTAGAAATTAATTAAGATTTTATTTTCATAATAAAATATGTGATTTTATTAAGATAATGGTAGATATAAATAGATTATAGATTTCCCTTCAAAATAGGTAAGAATTAGAGAAATTCCCTTGAATCAGGCTTTTATTTACGAAAGAATTTTGAATGATCCTTTTAAAATATTTAAATCCGATAAAATAATGAAGGATTATTGTTTGTACACATACATATAACATTAAAAAATAATTTATGTGTAGTAAATTAGAATAATTAATAATTTAATTGGGATTAAGAGAGAGAAAGTGTAACTTGAAAGAAAATGGAGGTTCGGGTAGGAATCCATTACATTAAGTCCGAAGGTGTTCCTCACTTTATCATAATGAACCAAATAATAAAATTTAGGTTCATAAATTAATGAATCCAAAATAAACTATACATTTAATTTATGTAGTATAAACTTATTAGGTCCATTTATATTTTTTTATGGGTTAATAGATTCAATTTCATTGTCTGGGAACGTTATCTTTTTCAGAATTAGTTTACTTATATTCATGTAAGGATAAACATGTAAAATGATCATTGTTGACCATAATAGAAGTTTTATTTTATTAGTGAGAAACTATAATATTACATGGTTATAAAATTCATTTGGTTATTTGGAGTGATGATAAATCATTAAAAAAGTTAATGACAAATGTTTGGGTTAATTGGTTTTTTTTATCAAAACAAACTCAATTGGATTTATAAATTAATATCACAAACAAGAAAGAATTTTGGAACCATAAATAAGTTATAATAAATATATTATAGTCAGGTTCAACCATAAAAATAATTTCCTGACAAGAATTTAGTAAGGTAATAGAAATTGAAAACTCATCTTCCTTGAATGTGAAAAATTAACACATCTCATATAGTGTTTTTATTTAAAGTATTAAAGAAGGAGAAAGGGAAAATAGTAAAGAATTTTTATTTTATCAAAACAAAATTATAGTAAATTTAAGGTGCAATATCCATCACAACATTTGGTAGAATGGAGGTGAAGAAAAAAAATGAAAATAAAGGAACATGAAATAAAAGAAATGAGAAGAGGATTTTGCCTCTTAAAGTAATCTTCCTTGAGGGCCTCTTTAGGGGGGAGGTTTTGTAATTTTTATGAGAAAATGGAATGATGGACATGGGGGACGATCTTGGGAGGATATTTGGAAGAATTTATACAATTAAAAAGGTTTTATAGGAGTGAATTGAGTAGGGTGTGTGTGTGGGGGGGAGGGGTTATAGTGGAAGTGAGGAGTGATTTGTGATTATCTTATTCATTATTTTATTATGTTGCTCAATTAAAGCAATAAAATAGATTATTGAGACCAATAATAGAAATATGTGCATGTGAGTTTTAAAAAATAGTTTTTTACATCAGCCATGACTCAAGGATGATTCAAAAATTCTTTTAATTAGAATTTATCGTAAACTAACAAATTTCACTATTCACCAAAAATTTGACTATTTTAGAAAAATACCAAAAATTCACACTAACCAATTTCTGACATGAAGAATTAAAAAATTATTTCCATTTTATCAAAATAATTTTCTAAATAGGGGAAATTAAATTTTTATGTGAAATCATTATTTACTTCAAAAATACAGATTGATATTTAAAAATGATTTTATAATACTTTCAAAAATTAACTAAGGTATTATTAAATTATCCTAAAATTATAGGACGAAAAATATTTATTTATGGATACATTTTATGAAAATTAATTTTCATTTAAATATTTTTATTACTTTAAAATTTAATTAAATATTTATTACTCACAAAAATACCAACACTTAATTACTAATTTCTAAAATACTCTATTTCATTTATAAGGTGTATAAATTTCATTTATACTTTAATGGGTGTGGTTATTATTCATAATTGTTATATTAATTTTCATAATGGTATGTTACTATTCATAAGGGTTAAGTTACTACTCACAAGAAATGTAAGTTGATTTTATCAGACTCTAAATATCTTACTGAAGGAAACATTGTATGTTAGTTTTTCAAAATTCAAATCATAGACGTGGTAAAATTATGTTTACTATATAGGTTATAAAAAAATTGGTGTTTTTTAGAGACATAGTGTTTCTTGCATTCAATATTAAATTTATTTTCAAAATATTGGGGTGTGTAAGAACTTTCCAAATGTCTCAAGGTATGTTTCAACTCCTATCTATCGTGGTAATTAATATTTCCATAACTCAAATCCACTGACCAAACATTTTTCAATCATAGAATATATTGGTGAGGATGACTAGGAGGATCTTTCTGGAAGTGGTAAAAATGCATTAATGGTCATGGAAATAGATCTCTCTATACCAGTATCTATGGCTGAAAATGGTGGTGGACCAATCATGGAAGAAGTAGTGAAAGGGGATGGAGTGATGACCTTAGAATCCCAAGCCATTCCCACTGCTCAGAAGGAGTCGACACAAATTATCAATTTAAATAATGCTGAGGGATCTCATGTGGTGATTCCTGCACTTGATTAGGATGTGCTTAGATCTTTTATGAATCTGTATTTACTAACTAACATATGTTATGTAAAATAACATCTAACCCTAGTAACAATTCCCCATGCACTGTTTAGGAGACTGGAAACCCAAAAAACTAATAAGTCTAGGATATCATTGGGAGATCCACAAGTAACTATACCTATCCATGAAAAACCAAACATGCAAATTGATCCAACCTTATCACTCGATGGGTAGGATGTTGCGATGAAAGGTGATGAAACCATAAGGGAATAACCTGAAGTGGTTGATGGAGAATTCAATGAAGAAGATATGAGTAATGACGGTCACCATCATACCATATTGCCTTATCCCTTAGAAATAATGTTTAAGGAAGAAAATTCTTCATAACTTCTAGCCATGTCCCCTGAAAACAGACCTACAAATCCTGAAGAGCTATAAGATTCTGATTATGACACAGTCAAGGAGTGCTTCATGACATAATGTATGGTAGGTATGTGCATAAAATGCTTTCTAAGTCACCCAGAGGTAGAATGGATGAGTCGGATGGGGCCACTTCTCACCTGCATGTGTTTCCTCTATGTTAGAGGGGTGGATACTCACCATCTTCATATGAAGATCTGTGACTATCTTTTTAGGAATATGTGGGAGATTATCCAACACTTATATGCTTCCTTGTGATGAAAAAAATAAGATAATATTCATATATTCCATGAGTTTGAGCAGAAAATATAATGACTTGATGAGTATATGGGAAAACATGCCGCATTTTTCATGAAGTAGTTTAGGCTCATTGAATGATTGAGAGCCCAACTAGAGGAATCCCATGAGCATCTAGAGTAGGATAACAATCAAATGGTTGAAATTTGAGCTGAGGGCGAAAAATTGCAGTACAAGGTTGATGAGCTTCTCTTTGCAGTTGTGGACAAGGAAAGGGAGATTAGGGAGTTGGAAGAAGTCCTTGAAGATATGTTCTAGAGTGCGAAAAAATACATCCAGTCCATAGAATTGGATAATACACGAGGGTTGTTTTTTGTCCAAACTCTTGAAACAAATATTCCCTCTTATTTTATTATACTTAACTATATGCATTGATACACATTTTTTTTTGTTTTTTATATTCATCTCAGTAAAAAATGTGAAAGAACTAATGATAAATCCCTAAGGTCATATGGGTCAAACCCAGTGTGGGAAATAAGGTATGATCACATAATTATCCACCTCATATATGAGAGTACCAAATAACCATCAAATACTTCGGGTCTTCAATCGTTGACTGACCACCTAGAGTATTCAAGTAGAGAAAGGGGTTGTGAATGGTGAATAAGAATCTCATAACATTCAAAATTCCTTTCCCAATGTTCACTAGCGCAAGAGTGGGATAATGAAAGGGTTGTTTGAATTAATCCTTACAACGGGGTACGAGAGGTGTGAATCATGATACCCAAAATCTGGAACACAGTTTGGGAGGAATGACAACAGAGGATAACTATTGAATGTATTCAAGACACATCATTCATATCACATTATCCAGAAATGGGTACAAACAAAAAAGGGACAACTACTGACTGTATTCAAAAACATAGATCCAAACTCATGTGTAATATTATACCCCCCATAACGTTGGCCTAGGATGGTAGACAATCCATGGGGCCAAGCATCCATACTGTTAGGGGGTTTCCTTCGGACATGAAGGGGGATGAGGATCCAAATAAAAGGGTATGAAAATCATGGTATGGGGTCTTGAGATGTTTGAAATTAATCCAACAACCTCAAAATTACACCACCGTGACTAAAGCATGATGGGTGAGTGTACCAGACTGAATCTTGATAAATCTTTCTTCCCGATAAGACCAATTTGGTGAGGACCTATAATGCCTTATTGTTTTAGATCATGCAAATGAGAACGATAGGTATATTATTTAACATCATGTGATTAGGGTGTTTTCACATAGATTAATGTTTATACATCCTTGACCATAGCTGATAGTCTAAAATAATGGTATATAGACTATGATGTCCATTATTGGGATTCATACATGGAATAGAAGGAATAAACCCAACATGAATTAGACAAATGTGGCATTCACACCATACATACACTAATGAATAGATGGTAAAGGGTCATATGTTATGTGGTATAGTAAAACCCCAATTAAAATGAATTCCAGAGAGACCTATAACCAAATGTCACACCACATATTCCTATATGGATCATAATTTAATGTCATAGTATTTAGACCATAATTAGGTCCAAAGGGCCAGGGAGGTCAAGGCAACTTTGTTTGGACCCGAAGAAAAAATGTATGGGAGTCTCTACATATCCTTCAAGGGTAGGAATAATGCCTCACATAGTTCTAAAAGAATAACATGTTTAGATACTAACACTGGTGGGGGAAATAATCTCTAGTGAGGAAGCTAAAGTATCCTGTAATTATCATGGGTCATCAAGAACTTGTTCAGGGTAGGTTCACAATTTAATTTTGTGTGTTGAGGAAAAAAATATTACTTTAAGATAATATAGTTTGATCTATAGAGTTTGTGGTTGGTTCCAAAGACAGACTATCTGAGTGTCACAATATATCCTATAAGGAAAGGAATTAAGATGAGTGTAGTTTTGGAATCACGTGCAGCTTAATTTCATGTAGTGTCGACGAGGGTTTTGATGCACTTTATTGTCTTATGGATAGTACATGTGCATCACAAAGGAGATATGTGTGGATTAGTACATAAACCATCGAGAATGAGGACAATAAAATTCCACACTGCATCACAAATTATAAACAGGGAACCTGTGCCAAAGAGGGCCAAAATGAAGAGTTTAAAACTCTATGGCTAGACTTGGTGGTAAGATGTCTAGCTGTCACTATTTATCCTCCTATGGAAGGAATCAAGATATATGTAGTTCTTGGATCCTGTGTAGTTTAACTTCATGCGATGAGGGTGATGATGAATTTCTAGGAAAAGAGGAAAAACATTGTGGATGGACCCATGATCGATGACATGGGTGTTCCTACATATCCCATAAGAATGGAAATCAAGCCATACATAGTTCTTGGAGAAATTACATTATGCCGGTTGGACTTATGCACATAGAGAAAGAGGATTTTGATATATCATGTTTTTCTCTTGTCAAAATATTTTTTTAATGACTATCCAGGATGCAAATATTAGGTGTCGATTTAGGAATCAAGTTGTATGTAGGATTTTAAAAATTACATGGTGGATAACTAGGTCCCAAAGTGATTCCATCTCTAGTAATAGAATCATAATGTGATGTCCTTTTTCATCATGCATCCAAGATGATGGAATCATAGTTTAAGGTCATATAATTGGACTGGACCACACATGTTAATGTCATATGGAAAGGATTTTACAGTTTAATTTCACATGGGAAAAGGAGGCATATTTTAATTTAATATGCCTTGGATTAAAGAGATCTTAGTATAAGGTCATAGGGCTCAGACTATATGGTATCACATTTCTATATGTGAATATTACCCTATGAAAACACCTAATCCCCCATGATCTATGCTCTGTGCGGTAAATAAGGGGTGATGTTAGGCATTCCCCATCACATGAGAGTGCATAACAATGAAAGAGAAATTACAGGATAGAAAATATTGACCATGCCAACATTTTTAGTCGATATACTTGGATGTATAGAAGTATAAAACCAGAACTGTTGGAGAACATAGTAGTAGGAAAATATGAATCACTGAACCTAATATTTGTGACACAATGAAGGTGGAATAAGTATGGATGATAATTTTGCATAATATTTGAAGCACAGTATCCAATTTGTGTGGCATGTAGTATAAACAAATTACTCAGGGTCAGCCGCTGACCATATTCAAAATGATGGTGAAACATGTCTCAAAATGTGGTTCAAGACCCTATGGGACGTTGGCCTAGAATGTTAGGTGAGAATTAAGTCCAATAATCCATATCGTCTAAGGTCCAGTTCATATGTGGAAGGTAGTGGAGAAATGAATAAATGGGATATGTGAAGCATGGATGGTACCCATGTAATTTAACATCATGCAGTAAGGATGAATGTTTAGAGGAGTACACGCAAAAGAGGTACATGGTGCATTTATCATAAACCAGATGTGAATGAGGATAAAATAAACTCAATCACACCCACATACTCTCAAAAGAACCTAGACCTAGAGGCCACATAGATCTAAGGTATGGAAGATGAACCACAGATAAAGTTCCAGGAATTCTTGTATATCCCATAAGGATGGGAATAAAGCCATGTGTAGTTCCTGAAGAAAGGTGTGGAAAGTGGCCAACACAAAAATAGAGAGATATTCTCAGAAAAAAGTACATTCAAGGTTTTTACGCAATTTAATTTCATGTGAACATGAACACTAAAGATCTTAGTTTAAGGTTATAGAGTTCACAGTATCCTAAAGAGAGAATTTGTTGCGGTGGCTCCATAATGTAACCCTACATGATTGAGGGAAAAATAAGTCCACATCACAACCCACATTACTCAGGGAAAAAAACTCACTCTCATTTTAAGATCATAAGGTTTGGATCAAGTAGTGAGACATCCATGGTAGGAATACATAGTGTGGCACAATAAGGTACCTAACGTGAACGTGGAGAAAATAATTCCACTCACACTATAAATTCCTGGGATATAACCTCCTAGTTTATGGTAGTAATATTTGGAACTTGAAAATGAGATTTCCAAAGTGGAAATATGTAACATGGTTCAAAAAAGAAACTTGGCATGCATTAGGACAAAATAGGTTAACACAACATCACAAATTCCTGAGATAGCATTTATACAATTTAAAGTCTAGATTCTTCAACTTTGGGACATGAAAACCTAGTTTAAGGTCATATAGTTTAGACCATAGGGTGTGCGAATCATCAATGAAAGTATAAACCTTATCAGGAACCCCTAAACCTGCATGATCCATTAATTGGGTGGGATAAATTGATGGATATGATCTATACGACATACAGAAGCACACAATTAGGAAACGTAGGTGTGGAGTCTATGACTACCCAAAATGTTAGTCCACCCACTCAATGTGTAAATATGCACGGAGGGATGGAACTGAGAGTATTTATGTTCCATATAGACATAAGGATGTGAGAGGAATGTGAATCAAAAGACCAACATTTGGTAAAAAATGGGATTGGCATAATGATGGAAGATATCTGTTGACTGTTTTTAAACCATGTATCCATATCATTTTTCCTGGGATGGGAACAAACAACTAAGGGTCATCAACTGACCATATTCAAAACATGGGTGGAAAATGTCTTAAAATGCCTTTCAAAATCCTCCAAGACATTGGCCTATAATGGTAGGTGATCCTTAAGGATAAGCATCCATACTATTGGGGTCCTTTTGGATGTGGAAGATCATGGAGACCCAAAAAATAGGAACACATAGCATGTTGGTGGAATGATAGAATGTCTATAGAGAATCCAACTCTATGTCCCATACCATAGTGAATTTTAGAACATTATTAAATAATGATATGGGTTAAGGGATTTAACTAGGGGATGATGACTCGTGTAGATGAGTGGAGAAGATGGGGAAATTAATTGATCAACCAAGGGATGAAACCAAAGATGAAATGCCTTGGTGATCCAAGGTATCCAAAAGGATGGGAATAAATCCATATGTATTTCTTGAAGACCAATGTAGTTTAACATCATGTTGTAAGGATAAATTTGTATAGAAGTGTTCCCAAAGGAGTCACATGGTACAGTTGTTTCCAACCTAACGTGAATAATGAAAATATAAGTCCACACCACACCAGGTGATCTTAGAAAGAACCACATGCCATAGAGGGAAAAGGGGGGAACATGGGGGTGGACCTAAAGAAAAAATGTACAGGCATTATTTTGTATCCCATAAGGATGGGAATCATTCAATAAATAGTTCTTTAATGTTGTGCAGTTTAACATCATTTCGTAAGGACGTAGCGGTAGTTTAACATCATGTAGGACAATGGGTTGGTTTCCTTTTATGGTCATCAATAATAGACCATAAATTCTATGCATTTTAATGTCTTGTAGGTAGGACATAGTAGTCTAATGTCTTGTGGGAATTGAGTGAACGTAGTTTACAGACGTAGAACTCAGACCATGTAAGGAAAAATGGTACAGAAATGTTGAGGGATTGTGGGCTAGACCAAATGGTGAAATGTCTGGGTGTTCCCGCATATCCCATAAGGATAGGAATCTATCCACACATAGTTCATGAAGACCCATGTTGTTTAACGTCATGCGATAACGATGAAGGTTGGAGGGATGAGGGGATACATAATATTTTTGTTGCAAACCCAATGTTAATGAGGAAAATACATGTCCACATCACACCACATGATACCATGATAATATACATAGTCCAATATTCTAGAGAGATAAACAGATTTATTTTAATTAGGGTTGGACCCAAGGAAAAAATTTCTCAGAATTTCTACATATCCCATAAGGATGGGAATCAATCAATACATAGTTCACGAATGTCATAAATTTTAACGTCATGTGGTAAGGACATATGAGTATTTTATGGTCATGGAGAACAAGGGGGATCACATTTTAACATCATGCATGACCTAACAAAAATAATATGGAGTTTTTCTAATGGATATACACAGCATGGTGATGTAATAAATCTTATGTGAAGGAGGAAAAATGAGGTATTATACCACACCATGTATCTCCCTATAAGAATGGGGGTATCGAGCTTGGGATGGGCCCTAGGAAAACATGTCTCAACATTCCTACATATCCCTTTATGATGGGTATCGTGCCATATATTGTTCTTGAATGTAAAGAAGTTTATGATCATATGTTAAGGATGTAAGAGAAGTTTAACACCATGTGGGATGGATATATAGGTTAGTTTTACAACCTATATCCTAGACATGAAAAAGGGAAAGGTCCTCATATAAAATACTACTTTAGGAATTTTTCATTATTTAAAGGAGTAATTCACTCAATATCCATGGTGTCCAAAGAGTATGTGTCATTGGGGTAAACCTTGTGGATGATATAATTTCCCTCCCATTTGAGTTCCAACTCTGATGGATTCCTTTTGTATATCATTGGCATCCTCAGATCCAATACCACATCACCTTGGATGAAGGAACATAGATGAACTTTTTTGTTGAAATCTCTAGCAATCTTATTCTGGTGCCTCTCTATATTATGCAAGGCCCCGAGCCTATTCTCATCGAGGGCTTCCATCATGGAGAGATGAACTAATACTATATTATCTAATGAATTATGATAATAAATTGATTTGAGGAGTGTTGGTAATTGAATCTATGTGGGAAGTACCGCTTTTGTCCCTTACACCTATAAAAACGAGGTCACCTAGGTGGAATTGTGAGTCATCTCCTAGAAATTACATTGATCATTGGGGAGATTTTATCGACAAATCTTCTTGTTCTAAACAACCATCATCTGAAAAATTAAAGATATTGTCTTTTTTAATGCCTTAACCTTCCCATTTGCTTGTTCAAGAGAGTGAAAAGTGTGGTTATATCAGATTTTGTACTCGGTGTAAAGTTTCTTCAGATCAGCCGCTCAAATGTTGGTTCTGTTATAAGTGAGAATGGTGTGAGGGACTCTGAATCAGTGGATGATGTTGGATCTCACAAAATTTATGATTTAATGGGCATTATCTTCCTTGATCAGTATTAATTCTTCCTACTTGGAGATGAAATTTGTGGTGGTCATGACAAACATTCACTAGGGTGTTGTTGCTAATGGATATGGTCCCACGACATCAAGTCCCCAAAAAAGGGACCTGAGTACAAGGTATTGTGGAATGATTTTAGTAGCCGATGCATATGGTTGGAATGGATCTGGAACATGTGAAACCTCTTGCTGGACTCAATAAAATCACATGCCATGGTGATCTAGAAATTTCCTTGTCTTAGAATATGGTGGGAGGGTTTCAACCCTGCCGGATGAGCTCCACAAGATATATCATGGAATTTTTTCATGACATGGTGAATCTCATATCCTTGAATACAGTGGAGGAGAACTCCATCGAAGCCATGTTTGTAGATGATATTCTTAAGGATGAGACCACTCTAGAGGGTAAACTGCACCGTACACCTATGGATTCACTCATGTTTGTCTTTTTCTATCAAAACATGACCATGTTAGAGGTACTCAACAAAATAGTTTATCTAATCATGGGTCTCTTCTACTATGGAAGGGGGAATATTGGTCCTGGTGTGGTGGAATCATTGGTAAGGTGACTTACCTACTGGCTATCATAATCTTATGAACCTATGGGAGTGATGGCCCTTAGATACACCATGTGGATAATCATATCATCCTAGTTAGTCTCTGTGAGAGATGTAGAAAGGTTGGAAAATCCATCATCTCGACCATTCTATGATTGATAAAAAGGAATGACCTCATGTGAAGAATGGAATTGGTCCATTACCTGGAGATTATGATCTATGTGGGGCATGCGATCTGTATTTCCATGACATATTCACCATTGATCTTTTTGATAACCATCTTGGAGTCCCCCTTCATGTGTAGGTGGTGAACATTAATCTCAAAGGCCAGCTCTAGACTAGTGATGAGGGCCTGATACTCAACCTCATTGTTAGAAGAGCCTTCAGATAAAAAAATGAATAAGTAAAAATATCTTGTTTATGTGTGATGAATAAAATACCTATACCTATGTTATTGGGTTTGTGATCATTAAGACTTATACTGGTGGGACTTATGGTTTCACCATCGAAGTGAATTTCCTAACACGACATGGCCTGGTCCACTGATAGAATGGCCACATCTTGGAAATCATGATCTAGAGACTAATCTACGATAGATATATGTGAAACTAGATAATATTATTGCACCTTACCCTTAACATATTTAAGAAAAACGAACCTAATATTGAACTTCTAGAGGATCACTACCCACCGAGCAAGATTACCAATCAACATAGATAGATTTATAATATACGTTAGCAGATCCACTATGGATACAAGATGTTTCTCATTGTGCTGTAGATAGTGTGGAAACATATGTACTGAAAAAACTAGTGCGAGATAGATCATTTCGATAGAGGAATATTTGTTCTCCATGTATAGGAGCATGTGACTGAGATAATATAATCTATTATTTATCCCCTCGTTTTTATTCTTGGTGAGATGGGTGTTGAAGGATATTTCTATGGTGGTCACATAGAGGACCATCAAATTTCAAGAGATGGGTTGAATTATAACCATAGGGTGTTGAAGGTACCACTTGATCTCTACAAAATCAGTTTGGCATTCTTCATCTTCATGGAAGATGGAACCTTTCATCATGATTCGGGAGAAGGTGATACACATTCTTGTTGGATTTTTATTGAATCATCGTATGTAGGATATGTCTCCTTAGAAGCCTTGAATATCTCGATGGTTTCTCATAGGAGGCATATGGATGATGTTCTTGAACTTCTCTGGATCTATCTTGTGGCCTATATATCAAACAACAAAGTCGAGAAACATTCCAATGGCAACCCTGAAGGTAGAATTAAAGGGATTCATCTTTAGATGGTGGGACAGGAGGAAGAAAAACACATTATCAAGAACTCTAATATGGTCCTGACGACGTATTTATTTTACCACCACATCACCCATGTATAATTCTAGCGACATCCCAATGATCGGTTTGAATATGTGGTGCATAGAATGCTTATAGTTGGATCCTTTATTCTTTTGACCAGATGAAATTTCTTGGAAAAAAAAAGAACCTTGATGTTCTCTAAAGGTATTAGATTATTTACCCTCAGGGGCCATTAAAACCTAATTATATCCATAATACCCATCCATGAAGAAGAGGGCCTAGAATTTAGCTGTAGATCGATCAACAACTCTATCATAGGAAAGAGAAAATTTTCATTCAGGCAGTGACAGTTGATATCTTGAACGTTGATGTAGACTCTAATCTAACTATTTTTCTTCTACATAGGAATGAATTTAGAAAACCATCTATGGTACTGGACTTCTTTGTTGATGTTAGATTGGATGAGCCTATTATCTTCATCCTTGACCATGTCACCATGATAGGTGTTCCTCTTTCTGGGAGGCTATTTAAACCCTTGGTTATTTCCCAAGAGATCAAGTCAGTGAAAAAAGACCTAAGGATATTGTCCTAGAATTTTTTCATAGATATATAGAAATGAATCCCAATGTTTCTTT
This sequence comes from Viscum album, assembly GCA_963277665.1. Lineage (NCBI taxonomy): Eukaryota > Viridiplantae > Streptophyta > Magnoliopsida > Santalales > Viscaceae > Viscum > Viscum album. The sequence goes on along the minus strand of OY728157.1, from coordinate 1,980,192,611 downwards.
AGGAAATCAACATATTGTTGTTTCTATCCCACTAGCATAGCTATGATGATTAGTGTTGGTCTCAGATCTTCCTCGATACAGAGATTCACCTTTACCAACTCATCGACGGTGGTGGAGACACCTTCTTAAAATGTGGGAGTGGTGTATTCTAGATCATCTTCATAGTCCACTTTCACAGGATCATTGGAAAGAGGAAACTATTTAGAATCATCCAATTCTAATAGAACCCTAGAACCACCCAGAGTAGTAATAAAAACTTCATCTGGAGAACTCCCGCACTGTGGACACCCTAATACACCCAATTTGTGTCAACAGTATCATGTACTCTATTGAAAAATATGAACAATTTTTCAGAAATTACCTACTACTTAATGAACAAATACTTTGATTTTGGTGATCTTGTTCATTTCCAAGAGCTTCATGGCTAAATACACAAAGCAGAGAAGAACATAGAAAAAATTTACAACTACATGGCGTGTACTTATATACACGCTATGTACTTTCAAGCTCAGACTTGGGTTGACCAGGAAAAGTACATTCCCAAGTAACCAAAAGATAATACACACCGTTTTATACTTTACATGTTGTGTGTACCATTCTAGAAGCGGTTTGTGGCCGAATTTTGTGACTACATGCCGTGTATGGCGGTGCAACACGCCATGTATATTCACCTACCAGGAAGCGCTATGTTTCAAGTCAAAGACGGCGTGTTAGTCCATCTACTTGCAGAGAAAATGAATCCAAAAATGTGTTGAAGAAAGTACACGACGTGTACTTTTGATACACACCATGTACTTATTTTTTCAACAAAAATAGGCCTTTTCCTCCACACCAAGGGTAGTGTGTGTCTAGTATTTTGTGGAGAAAGGGTTGGGGCTCCAAAGGAAAGACGTTCTGCCATCGTACTACCGTGATCCTGTCTACCAAATAACCATTTCATTTTTCAAGGTTCCAAACATGATTTCATTAGGTATAAATTGTTTTATGTTTATCATTTTCAATATGTGTTACTAAACACCCAGTGTGTTGGGGTTTTGGAAGCTGATGAGTTGTAATTTTAATTATGTTTCTCTGAATGTGTTTGTTTTAATAATCTTTTCTTATTCTTCTTAAATCACATCATAATATCACTGGAAATTTTGTACTGGACTAAGGGCAGAATTTTCAGGGATTCAAAAGAAGAATAATGATGAATAACTCCATGACCATTGGAAGTAACCGTTGGCTTAAAATGATCTATTCCGAATAAAGATATATTAAATACTAACTACCGGGCCAAGGAGTTTGTCTCTTCAGTTCAAAATATAATGTTTACCAGACCAAGGAAGCTTCATTACAAATTAAACCCCGAGAGTTGGGTAATTGTGAACAACACAACCTCGTAATAAATTTGATTTAATAATCAACTTATCACAAATCCATAAATCCAACACATTTCTATCTTTATTCTAATCAAAACCAATTTTCCCGTCTTTACTTTCATTTTAGTAATTAATTTTTTAAAAGAAGATTAAAAACCAATTGTTCTTTTTGTACCTAGACAACCAATCTAAATCGACTCTAAATTCAACAGACTTCACTAAAAACAAAAATACAAACTAAATTAAGCAAGATAAGATAACCTCATAGTTCCCTGTTGATCGACCCCTTTCTGGTACTATAATTGTTAGGGTAATTATAATTTGGGACACTGAAAACATACCTTCAGTGAATTGACTGTCCGAATTTTGGCACCGTTGCTGGGGAACTAGAGTAATTTTATTCTTGTTTCAATTAAATTTGTATCAAATTATAGTGGAAATAAAAACCAAAACAATTCCCAAATTTGTTTTCCTAATCCCATTTTTATTTATCTTTTGTTTTCCTTTGTACTCCTGGGTTTTTTTTTGTTTGTGCCTGATCACAAGTGCATGAACCAACGCCTCACATGGTCCAGGAGCACCTAGTCATCGGGTCTTCTTCCACATGACCCAAAAATCTAACGAAATTTGTCTTGTCATCAACATGCACTGGTGGAAACGCACAACCACAATCCATTAACCATGGCGAACAAGGAGGAGGGAGAACTAGCCATTGCTGTTGCGGCTAAACACCCATTCCCAGAGAAGCAACCTCCCACTGATGGTATACAATAGCAGGAACCTAAAGGCTTCATGTAATCCCTCCGAGGGAACTACCAAAGGCCACCATAGCAACCTCCTCTGGAGTACGGACAACTTCAACAACTACAGAAGATCTTCCAAAGGACATATTTCACCCCTCAGGAGCAGCAATACATGTAACACCCACCCACTCAACAATCGACTCTACGACATACTCTTATGGAGTACGGAGTGCTATCGATCCATGGAGCTGATACGAGAATTGTTCGTCATCCGGTACTGGCCCAGCACTTCGAGACCAAGCCTATTATTATGCAGCTAATCCAGAACACTGTTTAATTCGGCAGCCTACCCAGTGATGACCCGAATGACCATCTCTTCAACTTTCTAGAGATCTACGATACATTTCATTAAAATGGCGTGTCTTAGGAGGCCATTCGTCTTCGCATATTCCCCTTCTCTCAATGGGACAAGGCGGAAGACTGGATCAAAGGGTTGCTGCAAAGATCTATCCTCAACTGGGAGGAACTATCCTAGGAATTTCTGTCCAAATATTTTCCCCCTTCAAAGACGGTAACGTTGCGAAATGAGATCCAAGACTTTTAGTAGCACGACTCAGAGTCATTGTACGAATCATGATAATGTTTCAAAGATTTGTTACGTAAATTCCCACACCACGTACTTCTGGATGCAAGTCCAAACCATTTACGTAGGACTACCAAAAAATACAATGCCTGTGGTGGATGCAGCTGTTGGAGGTACGGTAATGAGAATGTCTATTGAGGAAATTTTCGAACTGCTAGAAGATATGGCTGCCAACAGATTCCAGTGGCATTCTGAGCGGGGGACCCAAAAACGAGGTATGCATAGTATTGATGCTACTATCATGATTTATGCCTAGTTGGATGCAGTATCCAAAAAGATCAACGCACTGAATCTCAAGGGTGCATCTCAAGTCCATGCGGCAAACCCTCCATCATACGGCGACTGTGGTAACAACCACATCCAGGGAGAATGCCTGAGACCTTCAGTCGACCCTTCGACAAGAGAGGTGAGATATGTTGCTCAAAATACAGGGTCGAACCTATATCAATAATACCAGAACCTGACATGGCGCGAAAACCAGAACGCAGGCTAGGGCCAACGACATCAGAATACTCCGCCCCAGCGATCGCCTGGCTACAGTCATCCATAATATCAGAACTGATACCTAAGGAAACAACAGAACGAGAAGAAATCCTACCATCAGCAAGGGTATCAAAACCCTCACCCGTAGCATCCGAGGTAGCAACCACCTCCACCATCTTCACAACCACCTCAGCAAGAGAATACCTCAATGTTAGAGGATCTTATGAACAGATTCATATCATCTACAGGGACCAGATTTTAGAACCATGAGGCTTCTATTTGAAGCCTCGAGAACCAAATCAACCAGTTAGAAAACCATCACTCAGGGAGACAGCCCAGTACACTACTAGGAAACACCAAGAAGAAACCAAGGGAGGAGGCCCATGCCATCACTTTACGAAGTGGAAAGAATCTACAATAGAAGGAACCCGCACATTAAACTGAAACTATACTCCATGTTGACAACAAAGGTATTGTTTTAGACCCCTATTTATCTGAAAATCTATCACCGGAGGCTCAACTAGGAAAAGGAATGGACTTTGTCAAACCATTCTTGCTTGCATTACCTTTTCCAGAGAGGATGATGCAAAAGAAGCTGGATCACCAGTTTGGAAAATTCATGGAAGTATTTAGAAAGCTGCACATCAATATACCATTGGCAGAGGCTCTATAAAATGCCCACATATTCCAAATTCATGAAGGAAATCCTCTCGAATAAAAGGAAGATGGAGGATTTGGGCTCTATAGCACTGGAAAAGGAGTTCTCTGCAGTCTTACAACATTCCCTTCCTCCCATGCTCCAGGATCTAGGTAACTTTACTATTACATGTACAATTGGACCCTATGAATTCGGAAAAATTTTGTGCGACTTAGGGGTCAATGTCAACCACATTCCATTCGGAGTTTTACAATATCTCAGACTCCATGATCTGAATCCTACCCAAGTTGCCCTTCAACTTGCTGACATGTCCATTAAATGTTCAAAGGGGTTATTGGAGGATGTGCTGGTGAAGGTGGGAAAATTGATCCTCCCTACATATTTTATTATCCTAGATATGGAGGAGGATTAGGAGGCACCTATTATATTTGGATAACATTTCCTAGCCATAGAGAAAGTAATGATCGACGTGCATTAGTGGGAGTTGATTTTCCATCTAGGGGATGAAAGAGTCACCAAAAATATTCTAAAGGCCCTCAAACAAGAATAGTTACCTGAACATGAGGGCTACTAAGCATTGACAACCATGAATTAACAACTGATCGGACAAGAAGATGATCTGGTATGTTCATCCATTTCAGATGATATAATTTTTTCAGACGTGCACACTAATGAAGCGCCAGAGGACCTGAAATTAATTGAAGTCTTGGGTGGCCACTACTAAAAATGATCTATCATTCCTGACATCCTAGAGAGGGCATAAGTACAACCACTAGTACCTTCAGTTCTCAAGGCACCTAAACTAGATCTGAAGCCTCTCCCACCTTCCTTAAAGTACAAGTATTTAGGAGATCATCACACTTTTCCCATTATACTTAGTGCAGCACTATCACAGGAGCAGGAGGATGCACTCCTACAGGATCTGAAGCAGAGAAAGTAGGAAATTGGATTGACTTTTATAGATTTTAAGGGTACCATCCCTTCCATATTCACCCACAAGGTGCTACTCGAAGATGGGAAAATCCATTTAGACAACCCCAGCGGCGTCTGAACTCTCCCATGAAGTAAGTCGTAAAGAAAGAGGTTATCAAGTTGTTAGATATAGGTATCATTTACCCAATATTAGATAGCCCATGGGTGAGTCCCCTACAAGTGGTCCCTAATAAGGGAGGTATCACTGTGGTATCTAACGACAAGAACAGGCTCATCCCAACTCGCATAGTCATGGGATGGATAGTCGGTGTCGTTTACATGAAGCTAAATGATGACACAAGGAAGGATCATTTTCCCCTACCCTTCATGTATTAGATGCTAGAAAGACTAGAAGGGAATGAATATTACTGCTTCCTCATTGGATACTCATTCTATAATTATATCTCCATTTCATCAGAGGATTAGGATAAGAGCACCTTCACTTGCCCATATGGTATGTTTGACTACCGCAGGATGTCTTTAGGTATGTGCAACGCTCCCGCAAAATTCCAGCGATGCATGTTGGCTATTTTTCACGACATGGAGGAAAAAATCCTAGAGGTATTCATTGATTATTTTTCCATTTATAGGAAGTCATTTTCCACCTGTTTGCGGCACCTGGAGCTAGTACTGGAGCGATGAAAAAACACTAACCTAGTTTTGATCTAGGAAAAGTGTCATTTTATGGTGAAAAGTGGCATTTTCCTTGGCCACATAATTTTATAAAAAGGGATAGAGGTGGATCCGGTGAAACTAGAAGTCATTTCACGACTTCCCATTCCAAATTCATTTAGATCCATCTGCATCTTCCTGGGACATGCAAGTTTTTACAGGCAGTTTGTCTGAGATTTCTCAAAGATATCCCAGCCCCTAACCAACCTCCTCACTAAGGAATATTTTTTTGAATTCAATGAGTCATGTACCATCACTTTTGAGAATCTAAAGTAGTTCCTGGTCGAAGATCCAATGATTATTTCCCCCAACTTGGAGGAACAATTTGAAGTAATCTGTGATGCGAGTGACTATGCGGTGGGAGCTGTCTTGGGTTAGTGGCTAAACTGAATCTTCTGACCCATCTACTATGCCAGTAGGACACTCAATGAGGCCCAAATAAACTACACTACTACATAGAACCATATGTCGGGAGTGGTATTCGCCTTCGACATGTTTCATTGTTACCTTGTGTGTTCTAAATATATTGTTTATACTGACCGTGAAGCACTTAAGTACCTATTAAACAAGAAGGATGCAAATCCCCGATTGATCTGATGGGTCCTCCTCTTACAAGGATTTGATTTAGATATCTGAGATAAAAAGGGGAGTGAGATTATGGTTGCTGATCATCTATCCCATCTAAAGCTTCCACACTTGGAGAAGGAAGAGGATCGAGAGATAAGGGAGGATTATCTTGATGAGAATCTATTTTCAATTATCGAGTTTCCTAAGCCCCGGTTTGCTAATATTTCTAGCTATTTTGTTGCAGGTTCCATCCACCCCAACCTATCCTTCTTGAAGAAGAAATGATTGTTCTCTGATGTTAAGCGATACTTCTGGGAATACCCACTCCTATACCGATTCTGTGGAGACGGGGTGATCCGACGATGCATCTCAGAGACAGAGGTTCAAGGGGTCCTGGAATTTTGACTTGCCTCACCCGTTGGAGGAAATCATGGGCGGGATCGTACCATAGTAAAGATACTGCAATCTGGGTTTTTCTGGACCACCATGCATAAAGATTCCGGATCCTTCATTGACCGTTGTGATCCATGCCAACGTACGGGTAATATGGGATGTAGATCCGAGATACCCCAACACCCCATCCTAGAGGTCTAGATCGTTGACGTCTGGGGAATCAACTTCATGGGACCATTTCCACATCGTTCGAGAATACCTACATCCTAGTCCATGTTGATTATGTCTCCAAATGGTTGCAAGCCATTGCTATGGCACACGACACAGCTATGGTAGTCGTGACCTTTCTAAAGAAGCACATTTTCAGCAGGTTCGGTGTTCCTCGCGTGCTGATTAGCGAAAGGAGGACTCACTATGACAATACATTAATGAAAGGAGTGTTGTCTAAATATGGGGTAAAGCATCACATGGGTACATCATACTATCACAAATAATGTGGATAGGTGGAGGTCTCTAACAGTGAGCTCCAACAAATTTTGGAGAAAACAGTGAATACCTCATGGAAAGACTGGTCCAAAAATCTTGACGATTCTTTATGGGCCTATCACACCACCTTCAAGACACCACTGGGTATGTCACCATTTCTACCTCGTCTATTGAAAAAACATTCCATCTACCAGTGGAACTGGAACACAAAGCATATTAGGCCGTCAAGGCCCTAAATTTTGATCTGAAGTTAGCTGTAGAGAGGTGAAATTTCCAACTATCTGAACTCGATGAAATTAGAAGGGAGCAGTATGAGAATTCTGAATTGTACAAGGAGAGGAAAAAAATCATCCACGACCCAATGATTTCTTGAAAAAAATTTCAACCCGGTAATCATGTACTCCTCTTCATCTCTCGTCTTCGCCTATTCCCAGGAAAACTCATGTTGAGGTGGTCGGGACCATTCCATGCCATATGAGTATTCCCCCATGGAGTTGTGGAAATTAATATTGAGGACGGTCAACCATTAAAGGTGAATGGCCAATGAATGAATATTTACCATCACATGGAAGATACAATGGGAACAATCTCCACCACCCCTCTCAGGTAAGAAAAGATAAGTCAGTCGATCCAACGACCTAAAACAAAGGCACTTCCCGGGCAGAATCCTAGAGGTTACATGCCCTGTTTGACTAATATACACGGTGTGCACTTGTCTTTTTAGTTTTTAATCTTAATAGTATAAATAAATGGAGTAACTAATAAATAAACAGGGATGATGTCGGTGCCGATGGTAAGGTCACTGGAGTTTATCCGAGCCGTCCCCAGTTCAAATACTCCAGACCTACCTTCGGAACGGGGTTCCTCTTTTTCTAATATGGCGTGTGTAGTAAATTCCATATATATATATATATATATATATATTCTTATAATAAATCCCATGATGGGGATGGATCAGTTGGCCATGATCGTAATCTGGTTCCAAAAGACCCGGGTTCGAATCCTGGCAACCGCCCCATTTCCATCATTTACCTTTTTAATAAAACCACAAAGTTTTTCTTTCGATATATGTCTTGTGTGCCACATTTTTACTTACTAATTTAAAAACTTTTTCTTATAAAAAAATTCATGCAGATGAAGTCGGCAGATTGGAAAATTCTCATCCCTGGATCAAAAAGACCCGGGTTCGAACTCAGCTAATCTCACTGCTTCATCCCCTTCTTATATAATTAAAAAACACACGTTGTGCATTTTCTTCTTTCTATGTAGTATAGGCCGTATAAAATAATTATATATAAACAATCAATATGGGAAGTAGTACAAACATCGATTTAGTGGATGAGGGCTTTCGTTCCGAGCAGCCGAGCGCGGGTTTGAACCTCACCCTAAGAACCGGACCAATGGTTGTACTTCTCCTTTTATAATTTTTAGACACATGTCATATATTTTCCCACTACATTACGTGTATAGTTTTATTTTTAAATTTTGTGCATATATATCTATTTATCTGTTTTTATTATTTTAATTAATTAATATTAATAATTATATAGTTTACTATAATAATTATATATACATCTTAAAAAATTGAGATACATAGCGTGTAGTCCAGAAAGTACATGTTGTGTACCTTGGCTATATAAGCCACGACCACCCGGCTTCAGGCCATGTCACATAGAGTCTTTCTTCTTCCCGTTCCTTCTCCCGAACAACACCTCACTGCCCCACTCTCAAATCTATCGATTTTGGGTGTTTCAGGTTCTGATTCTTCTTGCATTACGATCCTTGGTCAAGGTATGCCCTTCTACATCCTCTATTTCAAGTTATTAAACACGTTTAGGGTGATTTCAGGATCAGCTGACCATTCGGATTCTGCGGTACACGACCATGAAATGAAGAACACCCGTCGTGTACTCTTGTACATGGCCACATACAAATGCTTCACAATTTGAATATACACAGTGTGTATGTTCAGTACACACCATTTAATTTCCCCCATCGTGCCTAAGTACCCTTTGTACACGGCCTCACACACCATTTTCTCATACACGGTGTGTGTTTTTGGTACACATCGTGTATATCATTTCATTTGGCCCCTCCGTGTGTAGCACTTGACACAGGGTCTCACCCCATGATCCAATACATGGCATGTGTGTTTGGAATACATCGGGTGGTCTATTTCTTTCATCCGGACCCATGTCTTTCCCCCAAAAAACCATGTTCCTCAAGTAAAGAACATGAAATTTCAATCCCAATACACGGCATGTCCTTTATTCTTAGAATTGATAAAATCATGGTCGTGTCATTTCAGATACACGACCTAGTCCACTTTGTATGCACACGGAGTGTATGTTCGGTAAATGTCGTGTACCTTTACATGGTCTATATTCTTCTCCCTCAGCATGGTTATCCAGAGAACATGGGATACTATAAAGGTTTTACTACACGCCATGTACTCTGGATGTACACGCCGTGTACTTTTATTTCTCTGATTTCTCACTTTTTCTTTGTTTTCATTTCTTTTCTTTTTTCTTTTATTTTCTTTCTCTTTATTTTTCAAGTTATGGAAAATCACGGTCCTTCCCAGGGGAAGTGGCCAACCTCCACAATTGAGGTCAGGAGGGAAATTTTTCAGTAGATTCGTCTCCGACCTCCGACGCAGCCAGACTCTGACGCTCCAGTCTACGAGCTTCCTCTGTTGGTTATCCTCCCACCACCCACTGCCTCAGCGAAGGTTGTGCCTTGCAGAGCCAGTCCTTCACCATCCCATCCAGAGCCTCCAAGAACCATAGATACTTCTCCACTGCCTACCGCACTTCCTAAGCCCTCTCTAGTAACTGATGACCCCACATCGACTGCCCCATCCAGTGACCCTTCACCTACTCCAGCCAATCCACCCCTAGAGCCATCTCCTCCTACTACACCACCACCTGGGTTGGGACCTGCAGGTGTTCCCTATGCCTGCATGGTGTTTCCGGTCACCAATATGGCACATGATAGGGTTCGTCATTTTTCTCACCATCCAATTCCATTGAGCGGCCACTTCTTCGACAACACTATTCCTTAGCATATTGGCATCTTGGGAGAGTTAGAGGATCTCCTTGGACACACTCCATTGCTCGCTATTTTCCAGGTCATCACTCCTGTCTTCTGCGATTTATTTTTGGAGTTCACAAACTCATTCGAGTTCGATGGAGCTATGTACCTAGAGACACCTGGTGATGTGGTGCCTGTGGTTCAGTTCAGGCAGGGCGGCCGCCAATTTTCCCTCACCATGACAGAGTTTGGCCGAGTGTGCAGTTTCTACCCCCATCCAATCACCCACCCCTTGTTTCTACCCTAACCAGACTCGAGTGATCTGCGCACGTGGCTATATGGTGGGAGATTGCTGGGCCTGACCACCGCTACACCCCTACCTTGCAAAAGATCACCCTTATCACCAACCCCATCCTTCGTTCTACCCACCAGTTCTACAGCGCCATTATTTTCCCACGCTATGAGAATATGGGGTTCATGACTGGTTGTGACATGGATCTCCTTACCTGTGTCATCCGGCAGGACTACCCGAACCTCCCTTACCTAGTTGCTTCCTATTTCAATTCTATGTTTAACCGCTGTCAGGGAAAATTGAACAGTGGGTTTCACGCCACTCACCTCGCCCACCACCTTGGGGTTTTCGAGCCTTCTTTACCCCATGAACTGTTAGGTTCTCCCAAGCAGATGTACTATATCATGCTTATTCTCATTGTATTGGTCCAGAAGTAGGGGGTGCCTACATCTTTGCCCAGGCTCGGCCCCAGCCACCTGCTGACCCTCCTGCCCCACCTGATTCCACTGGTCCTCCTTCCCCACCCCCTCCAATTTCCTAACCCACCCCCTTCCCACTAACCCCACTTCTTCTAGCCTTCATTCTTCTGTACCACCACTAGCCCCACCAACCCCTGCACCCTTGGTTGATCTCGCACTTTCCCTCCGCCTGGCCGTGATGGTACAACATTTGGTACATATCAACAGCCACCAGTATTGCATAGAGTAGCTGTTAGAGCTTATTGTTCAGCATCTGGGTATTCCATTGCCTCCGCCACCTACCTCTGTCTTAGCTCCTAGCCCTTCTGCTGCTGCTCCACCACCTTATATTGTACTAGCCATTGATTCCGTTCTACTATCTACTGTGGGCCCAGCTACTACTATTACTTCCACCACCGTTGTTGCCAGTCCAATGTGTGCTGCCGAGCCTCATATTCCGAGTACAACACCCATGACTCCTACTTTTTCTACTTCCATTCCTGGTGTAGAGTTAGAGCCTCCCGCTTCCACGGCTCCTGAGCCATCACTACCAGCTGGTTCTGTACTAGATGATGCCTCTTCTGAGGCGACCCCATGAATGGTTTTTGGACACATGGTTTTCATTGTGTATATATATTTTTGATTTCTTTTGCATTTTTTTGTTCTACTTGCTTGAAGTGTCCTCTTTCTTTCCCCCTCACAGGTACTCTGGCACGTTTTGGGCTGCACATTTATATCACATACCATTTTTTTACACCTAGACAAGAGGGGAGTATTATGTTTTCATTGTTTACTTTTCTTTCTTAGTTTACTTCTTTCCTTCCTTACCCTCGGTCCGGTCTACTATTGTGTCCCCACCTTATCTTGTTACTCTTTCTAGGCACTTAGTAGACCACATGTGATATTACGTATGGGGGGTGTCTCTAAACCTCTTAAGTCTTTTCCATTTTAAGATTCTATAAGACATCATTATTAGATGATATATTTCAAAACATGAAGACATTTTTTGTTATTTATATTTTTAAATAATATGATGAATGCGATAACATCTAAAAAAATTGCATGCTTATTTTGATTCTTAGGTATTGTAAAATGATTGCTGATATAATTTAAATTACAAACTTGTAATCCTTGGATAATTACATCAATTAGACTAATCAATTATTTTGAATGTTATGACCTGATTTTCCTTTTATTTATTTTTACCACTCTCGAGAGGTATTCTAAACTCCTTTTTCATATTCTTTATAATACCCTATTTCTTGAGTGATTCTTAGAATATACATAACTACCCTAATTTGCAAGTTTTATTTACGAAACATGAGGAATTTTTGAATTACATTAAAATGATTGAGGCATAATATTGTTTTAAACCCCTTTATCTTGATCCTACCCTAAATCTCATCTTCATGAAGTCTATAGAGACCATGAATAGCCTTTATAGGAAGCCATATTACAAGCCTATTTCCCTTCCTACCCTAATTAGTTTATGATTTTGCATGATTGTTTATTTGATCTCACAAGAAGGGATTGTCAACACATGGTATAAATTCATGAATTGTCAAGAAATGAAGTACGGGGGAGTTCCTCTTGATCATTTGGGGCGAAAAGAGTTCAAAACCTCTATTTTGAAAATTCAAAAAGGTTTCCTTTGTTTTAAAAAATGGTACAAACAAAGGTGCCTTATACACACTTGTTTGATTGTGACTCCTAGTCAACTAAAGGAGATGGTGGTGATGAGGTCATTTGATTAATCATGTTGAGTACGTTTTTACATTGAGTTTAACATTGAATATCATGCATTGTTATTTAATAATTTATCCACCTTTTCAATCCTCAGAGTTATTTTTCACATCTTTACCTACAAACCTTTAGCCACAGAAACATCTGATCCTTATTGAAAAGCCTTCATGATTTTTGTAAGTTAAATTTTCTAACGTAGAGAACTAAAATTATTGAAAACCTATGGATAGAGTGTATATATCATTGATTGATCATAACATCGTTTAAAAAAAATTTGAGTGTTGAGAATATTTTTGGTAATGTAAATCATCAAGTGGATTTCTTATATTTCAATGGTTAAAACATGCGTTAAAAGAGGATGAAAGTAGTTAATTGAATTATATATGAGGCACGATTAGAATATCTCTTGGATTGAAACTGCTTTGTATTCTTTTTGAAATTTTCTCCTATCACTTATTATTTACATTTATGATTAACTAATTTTATTCCTTTTAAAAAATAGATTTTTTTAATTTGATGTTGAGATTTTCTTGAGGGAAAGTAAATGACTCAGTATGTGGGAGTTTGATACACCCAATTTGTGTCTACGTTTTCATGTAATCTATTGAAAAATAAGAACAAGTTTCAGTAATTACCTACTACTTAAATAACAAATACTTTGCTTTTGGTTATCTTGTTAATTTCCAAGATTTTTATGACCAAATACAAAAACTGGAGAAGAAGACAGCAAAATTTTACAACTACATGACATGTACTTATATACACGCCTTGTACTTTCATGCTCAGACACGGGTTGACTAGGAAAAGTACATGCCCAGGTAACTAGAAGCTATTACACACAGTGTTTATACTTTATACAATGTGTGTACCATTATAGAAGCGGTTGGTGGAGGAATTTTGTGACCACACATCATGTATGTCGGCGCTACACACCGTGTATATTCACCTTCCAAGAAGCGCCGTGTTCCAAGTCAAAGATGGCATGTTAGGCCACCTACCAGCGGAGAAAAGAAAGCCAAAAACTCATTGAAGAAAGTGCACAACATGTAATTTTGATACACGTCATGTACTTATTTTTTTTATAAAAAGAGGCCTTCTCCTCTGGACCAAGGGTTGTGTGTGTGTAGTTTTTTTTGGATAAAGGGTTGAGTCTCTGAATGAATGACGCTATGCCATCGTACAACCGTGATTCCATCTACAAAATAACTATTTCCATTTTCAAAGTTCCAAACATGATTTCATCAAGTATCAATTTTTTTTGTGTTTATCATTTTCAACATGTTTAACTAAACACCCTATGTGTTGGGGTTGTGGAAGCTGATGAGTTGTAATTTGAATTAAGTTGCTATGAATGTGTTTGTTCTAATAATCTTTTCTTATTATTATTAAATCACTTCATAATATCACTAGAAATTCTATGCTGGACCAAGGGAAGAATTATTAGGGATTCAAAAGAAGAATGAATACGAACAACTCCATGACCATTGGAAGTAAATTTCAGCTCAAAATGGACTAAGCCAAATAAAGATCTGTTAAATACTAACTGCTGGACCCAGGAGTTAGCCTCTTCAGATATAAATATAAAGTTTACCAGACCAAGGAAAATTTATTACAAATTAAACCCAGAGAGATGGTTTATTGTGAACAACACAACCTCATAAGTAATTTGATATAATAATCAACATATCTCAAATGCATAACCCCAACACATTTCTATTTTTATTTGCATCAAAACCAATTTTATTGTCTTTTCTTTTGTTTTAGTAATTAATTTGTTAAAAGAATCTTAAAACCAAATTGTTCCTTTTGTACCCAAACAACCAATATAAATCGACTCTAAATTCAGTAGACTTCACTAAAAACAAAAATACAAACTAAATTAAGCAAGATAAAATAACCTCATAGTTCCCTGTGGGTCGACCCCTTACTAGTACTAAACTTGTTAGGGTAATTATAATTTGGGACACTGAAAACATACCTTCGGTGAAATGACCATCCACACCCTAGAGAAAAAATCATTCAATATAATGCCACCAAGCCTTAGACCCAGGGAGGGCACTCTTGAAAATATCAAATAAGTAGTGGTGTGTTGTCTTGAGCCTTCTCAACCAGCCCCGCGAAACAAGAAAGTATGGTGTATTTTTATTGATATGGTGTGAACGTACTGATACCTCAAAGGGATAAGGGGATCTAGTACTACTCATGCCTGATTCATATAGGAGTAAGAAGTGATCTTATGATTCCACTTTTACCTGGGAACATGCTTCTCACTCCTTATGGAGACAAAAAATCAGTGTCCCAATTATAGGGTCATGGCCTCCAATCGATGGATCAGTAGGATGAAGGCATTTTCCAAATCTATCAACAAGTTATCTGAAGGAGTAGTGTGCTTGACTTAATTGGTCTGAACTCACTTTTCTTTTTTCATTTAGTACTCGACATCTAGGTTTTGAGCATCCCATGATGTAAAGGGAGCAAAATATCTTGGGAGCATGCCCACTCAACCATTGAGGGAATACATGAGGCATTAAATGTATAAGGAAGGAACTACTTCATACCAATGGAGCCAGGGTCTACCCATTAGTGCATTGTAGGCGCTGTCCTACAAGATGACCATGAATTCATATATGGTGATGAAACCACCAAACTAGTTCTATAGGTGGATCTTTCCAAGATGGTTCTACTATATCCTACCACAACCTTGAATCTTCAGGTATGAGGGACTAAGATCTACTTCAGTCTTCCCTAGTATTTGTAGCATTTAGTTCGGGATGAGATTAAGCCAAAAACCTATGTCGAAAAGGCATAAGTGGACCACCATTCCATTAAAATGGCTAGTGATATATAAAAGGATAATATTCACCAATACAAGAGAACATTAATCTTATCCTTATAATGAAATGATTCATTGACATTATTCATCCTAGTCTTCCTCAGCATGGAAGGAATATACGATCTCTAATTTTTTTTGACCTGGAGAGGGCTTCTCAAAGAATCTTTGAGGGATACACAAATATCTTCCAAAAGGAAGAGATTGTCATGGATTAAGAGCTTTGTAGGAATGCTGGAAAGGTTATTCTGTATGCCATACTTCTCTGTCAGGCACACATTCTTATTGATATAATTTTTATCTACCATAGGAGGTATGAATAATACTGACAGTCGAGTTAGCGGGTTCTAGCTGGTGTGGAGAATGTCTGGTTTATCCCAATATGAACCATGAAAAATGGCTATCAGATGACTACTAGATGACTGAGGTCTAGCCACAGCTATGCACGGTTGATGATAGTGTGCTCACAAGAGATTTTCCTGATCAAATATAGAAAATGGTGGTGGGAACAAATATAATGAGAAAGGATGAGAGGATTGTGCATGATGAGCTCTACATTGAGCCTACTATATGGTCTCAGTGCTGTGAATGTCTTGGCAGAAAGCAATACCTAGTGCAATATGATGATACATGTATCCAAAAATTCATCGATGATGGCATCGAATGGGGACATTAGGAGGATATTCTTGGCACTCCCTTTCATCAAGAACTATGTAAGGTTCCACCAACTCAATAGTATTTACTGAGGAATACTCCTGAAAATTACATGAAGAACCCTCTAATGTTGGGAGGATCCTAGTGTCTGGAGTCATGATGTCACCAAGCATATGAAATGGATTCATCACCAGAGGGGGGCTTTTCCATCCCTTACTATGTCGGTGCATACCCTTCTAGGAGGTAGAAGACTGATATATGGATGTAGCAGTGGTAGATGGTTGAGGTGTAGTAGAATCAGAAGGCTCATGATGGATCAAATGGGTATAGATGATACTTTGAGTGTGAGAAACTACCCTGAATGTCATATTGTCATCATACATCTAAGACCCATGGCTGGATACCTATTTCCATTCCCCCTCACTGTCACTGTCTGGATTTGTAGAAACAAACACCACCTATGTTGGGGAAGGTACCAACCTGACTATATTATTTTCGAACTAGTCTTGAAGCTAATTTTTAAATAAATAACACTACTTGAGAGTATGTCTGAGGAACTAGTGATAGGGGGAATAATTGGGGTGATCAATGAGATCATCAACTTGAGGTCTCCTGTATTCTGAAAACTACCAGATTCCTTGATCCAAAGAACTCTAGAAATAACTGGGGACTTGAGTGTCATCAAACAAGTATTCCAAATTTCTCCTGTCTAGGAAAGGGACTCAGGGAGTCTAGCCCTATCAAGGGGGTGGAACCTAATGAGGTGGTGGAACTTGATTACCACAAATGGTGGTGGTGTTTCATTATGTGGAGACAACTACTGATTCTGAGGTGGGTGATGGTGATAGTGAGGTTGTGCCTAAGGTTGAGGCCCTCAGCAAGGCTACAGAGGAGGCTCTACCCGAAACAACTCTAATGGGCCATGGGACTCTACCTGTGCGACTACAGTGGTCTCAGCCTTGGATACTTTTCTTTCTGATGTTGTGGGAGGAAATGACTGTGTTTTCCTGGATTACAACAAGGCTTACTCTAGGATTTGACCCTTGAATGGAAAATCCTAGAATCCACCTAGGATATTATGAGTGATAAGGGAGGGGACTATTTTAGTCTTTATCTTTCCCAAACATATATTCAGCTCCTTCTCTTGAGTTAGTGGCATGTCAAGAGAATATGTGAGGCCCTTCCACCTAGTGGAAAATTATACAATGTTCTCATCTAGCCTTTTCATTAGTTTTATGAGGTCAATGATACCAGTCTCCTATGTGGTGTAGCTAAACTAATAAAGAAACTTCCTACGATGATCTTCTCCACCAGCTATAGACCTGATGGGTAGTTGGCTGTTCTAGGAAAATGTGGGCCCTTTTAGTGTCTGTATGAAGCACTGGATCTTGGTGGACTATTTCTATACTACAGTTCCCAGCATAGCTGCACAACTTGAGATATAGTGGGATAGATTTTGTAAGGGGCCCCTCATCCCATTGAAGGGGGGGGGGGGGTAAGTATGATTTCCTAAGCCTGGGGGTAATTCCATTTCATTCAACCATGCCGGATATGCCTTACCATTGGGTTGGATTTCCACATATCTTGTTTCAAGGGTCTCTAAGTGAGTGATGAGATGGGACATCAGGTCATCCAATAAATGGTTCCTCTCTTGGAAAATAACACTGACCACTAGTGCATTGGAGGGTTCTTCAAAATGATAAGTGGGTCTAGTGGAACGTGGATTGGTTAGTAGAATGAACTGAGGAGATGATAGAGGGATGACCTATGGAGTAACTAGGGGAATGACTTAATGATAAACCTGAGGACCTGCTAGAGGAATGTCCTATAGAGCTAGGTCTCAAATATGTTCTTGTGTAGCTCAAGTGGATTCAATGATGCATACCATGGACTCTTTCTATATCAATTAGACTCTATCCTATCAGGATATGTAGGGTTTTTGAGATCAATGGGGGTGTACTCGCCGAGGGGAACCTGTACCTACCCTACTCTCCTGTTAAAGGATGGATGAGATCATACCAAGGAATTCCATAGTCGGGGCATTTTTTTGCAAGCTGTTCGACATGGAGATCATCAATGACCCTTTTCTATTCTATAAAAAGTTAGAGCAACACACCCTTTTTAGTATTATCTTTTTTCATCTTCAATGAACTAGACAGGATATAGGGTTTGACAATCTCAATTTTTTCTTTTTCCCTTGCTGGGGTCCAAACCAAAGGGAAGTGACTTGGAGAGCTCTACAAGTCTGAGAATATTTCATTGTTGATAGGTGAAAATTACTAGGTGTCCCAGTAGATGTTGTGTTATTTAAAGTATGGTTCATCCACTTAGAAACCTACTCCAGTGTCTTTATCTTTAGGCACATCGAGCTCATCCAAATTCACTGTGACTATTCCTATTTCCATATTATCGATGTCACCGAGCACATTAGGTAGTCATGAGATCTATTAGAAGTAGAGAGAGGTATACTATCCCCATCCACGAATCTGAACATGTGGGGATGCCTCTTTGATAACTCAGTGTGTCATAGAGAATCTCTGAATACATTTTTTCTGAAGATCCTGATGATAATTAGGTGACGTATGGTGATGCGCCACAAAAAGCATAACTAACTTAACTAGACAACATTGTTGGTGGATGTCATCAAAATGCTTGTGGATTTTTGAATTATCCAACCAATGTTGATGGAGATATAAATGCATCATCCCCATGGTTTGTTAGGAACAAAGTGTTTAATCCAAGTCGAGTGGCTCTATAATTATTAAGTATGAAGAAGAGATCTGATAAAACATCTCAGCAAGATGGTCCATTGCGAGAATTTTTCACAAACCCCATCCTTTGGAATCAAGATCTGAACCATGGTTTCACCACTCATGATTTGGGGGAGGCTCTAGAACGTGAAATGGTATTGATTTGGACTACTATGGTGTAGGCCTGGCTGGTGGAGAGAATGTTCCACGGGCAGATAGGCCTCTACATACCAGTTCATCTCCCATAGGGGGTACTGAACACATCATCAAATCCCAATTTGACAGAGTGATGACCATCCCTTAATGTGTGAATTAGGTGACTATTTGTGATTAATATAGGAATTATCACCATCTACTATCCCCTATAACAAATCCATGTAATATTTTTTCTCGGTATAGAATGGTCCTGGTGATTATAGAGAGGACTCCACGACAAGATCCTGTAGAGAAGCCAAATCTTCCTCCTCCAGAATGTACCATTGAAGGGACTCAGAGATATGGTTCATTTCAAATTCTAGAAAGATGAAGCTAACTTTCCTAGTTCCTACCCTAGACTCTGATTCAAAGGATTAGTATGTAGGATCCATTATTTAATCACACTCCACTTTAGAATCTGAATAGCGGGCCGTATTGACAATGATCTAGTTCTACACTTGATCATTCCTCTGGTGGAGATGATTCACCCTTCTGCCCCATGAAAGTTCCTCAGGTAAGGGTAAATATTTTACATGGGAGGACCTCGGTGTGGGTTTTTTTATAGTGGGGAGGGCCTTCACTGTAAGTGGTAGGAACATGGGGAGGAACTCCATGTTTGATGTCATATGAGTGGGGAGGACCTCTGCTAGGACGGTTGTGGGAGTGGGGAGGGATTCCACTAGAGGTGGTAGGAACATGGTGAGGACCTCGATATTTTGTGGGAGAGTGGGGAGGACATATTTTTTGTTAATTGGGGTTTTATAATAATCTAGGAAGTTGTTGAATGGGGCATGGGGAGGAACTCCTTGCTCAGTGCATGACACGGGATGAGGACTTCCTTGATTGGAAGTACTGGAGTGAGGAGAGCCCCCATTGGATCTAGTAAGTACATGGGGAGGGCCTTCATATGGGCCACCTACACTGTGTGAAGTACCTCCATGCCAGCTTCCAATAGTAGTATGAGGAGGGCCTTTTTACTGATTAAACTGGACAAGGGGAGGACCTCTATGTAAATGGGTGACGAAGTGAGGAGTGCCTTCACATTAATAACCAGAATATGGGGAAATTCTCCATATTTTGTATAATAGGAATTGGAAATACCTCAATATTGGACATCAAAAATATGGGGAGGACCTCCTCTTGGACTAGCAATGGTATAGGGAGGGCCTCAGTACTAGATTTTGATGTCACGTGTTAGCCCAGGAAGGCTTCTTCTCATGTCGGGGACCAGAAGAGTCAGCCTAGAATTCCCTTGGGGTGTCTAGTGTCTCAATATTGGTTAGACATAGATGTTCCCAAGATCTATAACAATAAGGAGATAATAGTAAGTATCAGTGGTGGAATTGGCCACTCATGCTATAGAAGATGTCACCCACTAACATGCATCTTTCTATGTTTGTGCCTGACGTTGACATTGGGTCATCCGAACTGGGGATAGTGATGTAAGGGTAGAGAAAACCTATTCCTTGGCTTGAGGGACCAGATAGATGTAGGTTCCAGGCGCAGCAGAAGCCCATTGGTGGGTTTTCCCAACTTTAATTTTAGCATTAAACAACGTTCAATCCGAGATCCATCACTATTTAAAATTCTGGATCTTCGGAATGGAATGAAGAACAAAAAATAAAATAAGTGTCCCAGAACCACTGATATAGGATCATCATATGTTGGTTATAATTAATTTAATAAATTCACAAGAATTACCTTGGTGGAATTCTTTCTTCGTCGATGTATCAGGTCACGATCATGTGATCCGTTGTTGCGTCGTAGAATACAAGTATAGGATTCCTCTAGTGGTGATCTACACGTGCTCCATGTATCTCTGGACTTCGCTGAAGGGATATCCGGCTGCTAGCGTGGAAGATCCATTGCTTGGGATGTCCGCCTTCGACCGCCTTGATCCGATGGAGGATCTCTCTCTCGTTACATGAGGGAGTTCTTGGTGGAAAGGTAATTATCTCTTGGCTTGAGAGTATTTCCAAATTTTTTGTGCACAACAATGACTCTGGAAAAGTGTTAGGGGTGTGAGGATATTTATAATCGGGTTTGAGGTTAATAGAGTTATGACAATGAATAAACGCGTTACGGGTTTTATTTTTTTCATTAACTCTTATTGAAACCACATGTCAAATTATTAATTACATGACATGATCCCATGCTGATTATAATTAATATCATTAAATAAAACAATATTATATACTCAAAAACCCAAGTGGAAAACTACACGGCGAGTAATAATTAATACAAGGCCTGTAATTGTTTTCCATAAAAGTACACGGCGTGTATATTTAATATACATGGCGTGTAATTTTATTTTCCATTTTTCTCCACCACATTTATTTGACCTTGAGTAATGGCTATTTATTTCTTAAATAAATGTAACTGCATTACTTGCTAATGAATATATTATTTCGCCCAAATTATATTCTCTCGAATAAATAGTGTCGAAATAAATGCGATCAGGCATCCTTAAATAATTATTAAACCACAGTCGGGAATAATATTTATTTAACTTGTTAAATTGATATTTAACTGAGATACAAAGAAACACTTAGTGTGTGACCCTATAGGCCTCTTTCTCAGTGTCATTAGGCAGAGCCTGCCTAAAGTCCAAGGATAGCGTCTAGCAACACACCAAGGCACCCATAGAGAAAGAAGTTAACGCCACAATGACTTGTCACCTCCTACGAATGATTACCGTGTAATATAATCCCTTTGTCTCGATGTCTCTAATCAAGTAGGTTTCATGCTAGTTCCATCAACCCATGTGATCGATTATTCTTTCTTTGAATTCCTAGAATTGAACTCGCCCATACCTTACCATGGACATGGATTTATTTAGGCTATATCAATTCCATCAAAGGGCTTGAGATATCTACTTCCACTATGGAACAGAAGGAACAAATCCTTTCTCACATTATCAATTAATGCAGTATTACCCATGAAGCACCCAACGTATCCTACCTCACTGCAAACAGTGTGTCATCATAGTTTTCGTTAATACATCTAAGTGCACGAGTTATAATACCCATTAATAATAATTTTAATGTCTAAGGACCAATACACCGGTCCACAGATAGGAACATCCAATGACACTATAGAAATGTGTATTTCTTACTGGCAGGTCTCGTTCACATAATATCCTCCTGGATATTACCAAGGGCGCACACCATGAAAGGTGACTCAAAGTTTTATGATTCCTCACCCCTAATGACTTGTATTATTTGTGTCCCTCAAATAGCATCATCCATCCATAGAAAATATTTTCAAGAACAGTTTTATGGCACATCTGGGTTCTCATCATAGCATGGATATACTATGACCCTTTAATGAAACAGCTTCCCTTAGGACATTATCACATGCATTGTCTTGTAGAATAACAATCAAGGTGTGATAAGGCTTTTATTAATGAATAGAGTACAAAGTAGTTGGTTCTAAACCACCAACTCCAACAAACTCCCACTTGGACTAGAGCCAACTGCTAACAACATTTAACCCACTAGCTCTCACATGATATTCATGCTTCTGCTGAGATAGGCTTTTGGTCATGGGGTCAACCATGTTCTCTTCCGTGGACACTCTGCTCACAACAACTTCACCCCTCTGATAGAAATCCCTCAAGAGGTTATACTTCTGGAGTATGTGCTTTTTCCGTTGATGTGACATTGGTTCTTTTGCAAGATCCACCACTGCTGTATTGTCACAATAAAATGTAATGGGATCTTTACTACTAGGCACCACATCAAGCTCCCAGACAATGTTCTGAATCCAGACGGCTTCATTGGCTACATAAGAAGCTGCTATATATTCGTACTCTGTTGTAGAATCAGCGAAAACTGGATGCTTTGAACTCTTCCAGCTCACAGCTCCTCCATTGAGAAAAAAAACATATCCAGATTGCGACTTCAAATAATTCTAATCTGTCTAAAAACTAGAATCAGCATACCCTCGGATGACAAGCTCCACATCTCCTCCATACACTAGGATCATATCTTTAGTTCTTCTCAGATACTTAAGGATAGTCTTAACAGCAGTCCAATGTTGTTCTCCTGGATCTACTTGATATCTTCCTACCATGCTCAGTTCATAGGCAACATCAAGCATATTACATAACATGGCCTACATGATGGATCCTATATCCGAAGAGTATGGGATATTACTCATTCTATCTTTATCTTGTAGTGTCTGAGGACACATTTTCTTATAAAGATGTAGGCCATGTGACCCTGGAACCAATCCCCTCTTGGATTGTTCCATACTAAATCTCTTTAGTAACTGGTCAATGTATATACCTTGACTTAGTCCAAGTAGCCTCTTCAATCTATCACGAATGATCTTGATCCCTAGAATGTAGGCTTCTTCTCTTAAGTCCTTCATGGAGAAACACTTATTCAACCAGTCCTTAACTGACTGTTAGATTGGTATATCGTTTCCAATAAGTAATATGTCGTCAACATATACTACTAGGATAACGATCGCATTCCCATTAAACCGCTTATAAACTCATGGATCACATTTGTTCTTAATGAAACCAAATTCTGTTATGGATTCATCAAATCGAATGTTCCATGACCTGGATTCTTTCTTCAATCCATAAATGGATTTCTACAACTTGCAAACCCGTTTGGCTTCACCTGGTGTCACAAACCCTTCCGGTTGTGTCATATAGACATCTTCTTGAAGGTTCCCATTAAGGAATGTTGTTTTGACATCCATTTGCCAAATATTGTAGTCATGGTAAGCTTCTATGGAAAGTATGATTCTTATGGATTTAAGCATTGAAACTGGCGAGAAGGTTTCATTATAGTCAATTCCTTGATGCTGTCTGAATCCTTTAGCCACTAGCCTTTCTTTATAGGTGCTAACTTCACCTTCCATGTCTAGTTTTCTCTTGAATACCCATTTTCATCCGACATGCTTTACATCAATTGGCTCATCGACCAAAACCCAGACTTGGTTCTGATACATGGAATCCATCTCAGAATTCATAGCTTCTTGCCATCTTGCAGCTTCTAAGATTTCTATTGCTTCCTTGTAGGAGAGAGGTTTCTCATTGTCCAACAATAATGATTCACCATCCTCAGTGACTAGGAAACTGAATCTCTCTGGTTCCCTTACCTCTGTTGAGCTTCTACGCAGTACTTGTGTTTCTGGAACCTCTTCCATGGGGACCTGTGGAACTTTTTTCTATACCAACTCTTGTGTATCTTGTGCATCAACTTTGTCGAAGTCAATCTTTCTCCTACTATCCTTTTTGAGGATGTTATCCCTCTCAAGAAAGACATCTTGTCTGGCGATAGTCACTTTCTTGTCCTGAGGGTTATATAGGTAATATCCTTTCGATTCCTTAGGATATCCTATAAAGATACACTTTGTGCCCCGGGGTGCTAGTTTTTTTCCTGACAAGGCCTTAACAAACACCTCGCATCCCCATACACATGTACGGGACAAATGGGTTTCTTTCCATTCCATAACTCAGAGGGAATTCCATTTTATGCCTTAGTTGGTACTCGGTTTAATGTGTATGCTGCAGTTTGTAACGCATATCCCCAAAAGGATAATGGAAGATCTGCATGACTCATCATCAACCTCACCATGTCCAAGAAGGTGTGGTTTCTCCTTTCAGAAACACCATTACACTGTGGTGTATAAGGAGGTGTGAGCAGAGATAGAATCCCAAACTCTCGTAGAAGATCTATGAACTCTTGGTTCTGATCTTCTCCACCTCGATCCGATCGAAGTTTCTTTATCTTCTTACCAAGATGATTATATACTTCATTCTTGAATTCCTTAAATTTTTATATGGCTTCTGACTTATACCTCATTATGTATAAAAATCCGTATCTACTCAAATCATCAGTAAAAGTAATGAAGTAAGAATATCCACCTCTAGATTCTACTAAAAATGGTCCACAAACATCCGTGTGTACAAATCCTAGAAGCTCTGTGGCCCTTTCACCCTGTCCACTAAAAGTCAGCTTGGTCATTTTACCTTGTAAACAAGAATGACATCTATCATGTGGTTTTAGCTCAGTAGAGTCTAAATAGCCATCTTGACAGAGCTTTATCAAGTGCTTCTTGTTTACCTAACCAAGGCGGTGATGCCACAACTGGGTGATGTATGAGTCATGTGAGTTTGTTTCATTATCGATTTCAAACACTTGGTTTTTGAAATTGAATACATACAAACCATTATTCAAATGTGCCATACCATAACATATGTTGTTCTTATAAAAGATACAACCCTTATTTCCAAACTTGAAAAAAATGTATCCATATCCAAACAAGATACATAAATTATGTTCTTGGTAACACTAGGCACAAAATAACAGTTTTGTAAAACCAAAATCATGTCAGTTGGTAATGAGATGTGATAGTCACCAATAGCCAACACAACCAGCCTTGTACCATTGGTAGCTCGAAGATCCACTTCTCCTCTGGCGATCTTTCTAAATCTACTTAGTTCCTGCATTTGAATATAGATGTGATCCCCACAAGCTGTATCTAATACCCAATGTGTAGAAATAGAAAGATTCCACTTGATAACAAAAGCACATTTAGCATCCCCATGCTTGTGGGTGTACTTTCTCTTCCAGTGACCCTACTTTCCACAAGAAAAACACACTACCTCCCATTCCTTTTCATTCCTATGGATCTTCCCCTTCTTGGTGGGATGGTGCTCAGGGGCCTTAGACTGTTTATAAGTCTTTGGCCCCTTTGCCTTGTCCTTCCTTTTCTTGTTCACTATAAGAACCGTGGGTTTGTCACGCCCCATTTCCTAATCTATATGGCGAATCAAGGTCAGAAGCTCTGATTGAATCTTCTCATTGCCGCTCATATTGTAGTTGACAATAAAGATAGAGAAGGTCTTGGGCAGTTATGATAGGATGAGATCTGTACGCAAATCATCCGTGAATTTGATCACTAAGATGTACAGGCATTCAATGTATCCAATAAGCTTGACTATATGAGGCCCAACTGGCGCAGACTCTCCAAGCATAGTTCTAAACAAATACTTGGATATCTCATACCTTTCCTATCTCTCCTTCTCTTGGTAGAGATCCTTAAGGTGAGACATCATGCTATACGCGTCCATGTTTTCATCTTGCTTCAAGAGCTCATTGGACATGGATGATAGCATAAAACACTTGACATATGTGGCATCATCCTTGTGTTTCATATAGAGAGATAATTCCTCATCACTGGCCTCTTTCCCAGGCACAACTAGAATAGGCTCTTCCAGCACATACAATTTACTTTCGTGGTGAAGGATGACGCGTAAACACCTCTGCCACTCTTGGAAATTGGTGCTGGTGAGAAGTTTTTCCTTATCGTGTATGGTTTGAAATGATATGTTTGAAGTCATTTTCTTGTCGTTTCTACAAATTAAAATGAGCATAGGTTTAGTACTTTATTACAAAACTGAGACAAATAAAAAAAATTAATACTTATTAGTCTCCCACTATTTTATCAAAATCCAATAGCCATCACCATTGATTTCAGAATATTCGGTTGGATGAATATTCTGGTGCGAAGGATCTATATTTCCCTTTGCATTACCCCAACTAGGGTTGGTCAAGCAACTTGAAGGGTTTTAGGTAGGCATTCTGAATGCCAACTGCATTAACTCGTAGCTCCATGATCTGCAGAGTGGACTCCCCAACCCTAAAATCCTTTTTATTTTGGATTTCTTCAACCTTTTCCTCTAGGTCACACCAAGTCCTATTGTAGCAGTCAAACCTTGATGCGAACCAAGTCATGTCAACCAAAAACCTTGAATTAGAATTCCCCGATAATTGAAAGCACCCCAACTAGGGTTGGTTAAGCACTTTGAAATATGGTTCGATTCTAACCAAGATTATGGAAGGCCATACCAACTTAATATTTCTTTTGAGGGATTTTATCCTTATACTTAAATAGCCATTTTATTATCTTTGATTACATTCTTGTTAATATTTAGAGGGATATACTTAAGTTATTAGTCATGTCTAAGAAAATATTTACGTATAAGCTGGTTTTATTTTAATTCCATCTTGCATGCTCATTTAATTCATTAATTGTGTGATCGTGACAACACACCCACAATAAATAAACCATGAAACTGATAGAAATAAAATAAATGGTATGATCATGAGCTTTTCTATTGGTTATTTTATCTAGCGGTTGATAAACTAAACCAACACCTAGGAGAGAAACACCTTGAACCTTTCGGGTTCGTGTTTACAGCTTTCCACTTGTCCACCTTTGTATCTCCTTGGATTGGTTTCTCCTTGGCTCCTAACGTGAGCCGCCTCCACTAGATTGGGATCTCTATCCATTACATATGCATTTATCTCACACGCAGGTGAGGGGTAAAAAGGGGGTTTTTATATAAAAGAATCTTTGGGCACGCAGACCCTACATATTAATGAGGAGATGGCTCGCAAGCCAACAAATTTATTTTAAATAAATAAATTAAAAGAAACCATTCACATATAAAGGTCTTGGTCTAGCTCACGATCATCCATACATGCAACGATATTTACGCATCAATAAAAATAAAATTCAATTCATTAATCATTCTTGTTTAAGATAAATCATGCTCGAATTAATTAATTATATTTAATTAATCAATCCTTTTATCTTAAACCATTTTTCTGAACTTCATTGAAATTCTCATCCATCATAATTTTAAAAAAATAAATTCATTTAAAATTATCCTTGTACGTAACTTGTACCATGGAGGCAACCTGGTGAATTCCCGTTCATTAAAAAGATGTTAAATTAAACACATATATATAAAACACCTATCACGTGTTGTGCCTCAACTTTACACCTGCACCATGGTACACGTCTCAATGGTTTGTATAATATAATAATAAATTTTAATAAATCTGTGTAATTTGGGTGAGTACACGATGTGTAGTTCCGACTACACGGTGTGTACTTTTCTTCATCGTCCATCCGATGTACAATCCCGGAGATAAGGCGTGTTAATGTACTTCGGAAATTTTCAGAGTGCACGGCGTGTTATGTGGGATACACGTCGTGTAGTTTCCGCATTACACGGTTTCCGACCAGGAAAGCCGTGTACGGGGTACATGACCCAACCCTAACCCGAAGGGACTACATGTCGTGTTCATCGGACCACACATCGTGTACTCCGGAAACCGTGTGCCACCTAATTTTGTTCAACACACGGTGTCTTAAATTCTTATAAAGAATCCAATACACGGCCTGATTTGGTGGATCAGTCAATGCATTGAACCTAGACTACACGACGTGTATTTTTGAATACATGTCATGTATTCTGGTGTTTTACAACCAGAAACTATTGGCTCCTCTGGATGAGTTCCTATATTTTCTTTTAATCAAAATTAAAATAAAAATTCATTTTTGTGAGGTGAATGAGAAATAATGGAGGAGGAACCGATCTCGAGATTCAGATTTCCAGAAAGATTAAACATGAATTGAAATAAATAAATTTATTAAATGCGTAAATCACCAACAAAAAACTAAATAATTATAATCAATGATATGACCGCTCAGATACCTCTTGTAGGTTCCAGGCACAGAAGAAGCGCGTTGGTGGGTTTTTCCAACTTTAATTTTAGCATTAAACAATGTTCAATCTGAGAACCATCACGATATAAAACTCAGGATCTTCGGAATGGAATGAAGAATGAAAACGAAAAGAAGAGTCTCGGAACCATTGAGATAGGATAATCATATGTTGGTTACAATTAATTTAATTAATTCACAAGAATTACCTCGGCGGAATTCTTTCTTCGTCGATGTCTGTGGTCAAGATCCGGTGATCCATTGTTGCATCATAGATTCCAAGTATAGGATTCCTCTAACGTTGATCCACACGTGCTCCACGTATCTATGGACGTCGCTGAAGGGATATCTGGGTGCTAGCATGGAAGAACCTTCTCTTGCGATGTCCGACTTCGACCGCCTTGATCTGGTGGAGGATCTCGCTTTTGTAACTTGAGGGTGTTCATGGTGGAAAGGGAATTCTCTCTTGGATTGAGATTATTTCCAAATCCATTGTGAACAACAATGGCTCTAGAAAAGTGTTAGGGTTGTGATTATATTTATAATCGGGTTTGATGTTAATAGAGTTATGACAATAAATAAATGCGTTACGCGTTTTATTTATTTCATGAACTCTTATTGAAACCCCATGTCGAATTATTAATTCCTTGACATCCGCACATGCTGATTATAATTAATATCATTTAATAAAAAAATATTATATCCTAAAAAACCCGACTGGAAAACTACACGGTGTGTAATAATTAATACACGACGTGTACTTGTTTTCCATAAAACTACACGGCGTGTATATTTAATATACATAGCATGTAAATTTATTTTCCATTTTTCTCCACCACATTTATTAGACCTTGAGTAATGGATATTTATTTCCTAAATAAATTTAACTGCATTAATCGCTACTAAATATATTATTTCGCGCACAATATATTCTCTCGGATAACTAGTGTCAAAATAAATGCGATCAGGAATCCTTAAATAATTCTTAAACCACAACCATGAATAATATTTATTTAATTTGTTAAATAAATATTTAGCTGAGATACATGGACACACTAAGTGTGTGACCCTATAGGCCTCTTTCTCAGTTGCATTAGGCAGAGCCTGCCTAAAGTCCAAGGCTAGCGTCTAGCAACATGACAAGGCACCCATAGAGAAATAAGGTAACACCACAATGATGTGTCACCTCCTATGAATGCTTAATGTGTAATATAATCCCTTTGTCTCGATATCTCTAATCAAGTGGGTTGCATGCTAGTGCCATCAACCCATGTGCCCGATTATTCTTTCTTTGACTTCCCGGAATTGAACTCACCCATACCTTAACATGGCCATGGATTTATTTAGGCAATATCAATTCCATAAAAGGGCCTAAGATATCTACTTCTATTATGGAATAGAAGGGGGAAATCCTTTCTCGCAATATCTATTAATGCAGTATTACTCACAACGCACCCAGCGTATCCTACCTCGCTGCAAACTGTGTGTCATCATAGTTTTCTTCAATACATCTAAGTTCTTGAGTTTTAATACCCATTAATAATAATATTAAAGTCTAAGGACCAGTACACACGTCCGCAGATAGGAACATCCAATGACACTATGAAATGTGGATTTCCTACTAGCAAGTCTCATTTTCATAATATCCTCCTGGATATTACCAAGGGTGAACACCATGAGAAGGTGCCTCAATGTTTTATGAGTCCTCACCCCTAATGACCTGTATTATTTGTGTCCCTCAAATAACATCATCCGACCATAGAAAATATTTTCATGAATAGTGGTATGGCACATCCGGGTTCTCATCATAGCAGGGATCTGCTATGACCCTTTAATGCAACAGCTGTCCTTAAGACATTATCACACGAATTGTCACACAGAATAACAAACAAGATGTGATAAGGCTTTTATTAATGAATAAAGTACAATGTAGTTGGTTCTAGACCACCAACTCCAACAATGGAAGCACTGATGTTGCCTAGTGGGAGCCCTCCTTGGAATATCTCTATTGAATGTCGAAACTGAGATGACCCAAAGAGCCCTTACCTCATGTGTGTGTGTAGGGGATTGAATCATAGGTTCATTCTAGGGAAAGGCTCATAGAATGGTTGAATGTTTGAGTGGGGAGTATCGGATCTCTACTCAGACCTTGGGGTTGCAGGGATGGTGAGGAAAAAAAGCCTCTATATCTTGGTGGGTTATATCCCCTGTTTGGATGACCCCTTCATATTCGTATCGTCAAATAAGATTATCAATCACCCTCATATGGATAAACTCTTAGGGTGAGATGGGGTGTTGGAACCCTGTAATCATAGTTATGGGTGTCATTATGGCAGAGGTCGAGCTTTGATAGATTTCGTTATTTGAATTGCCTCTTCCCCAGTGTCTGTGGGTAGGAGGTGACTGGGTTCATGTAGCTTGGGTCCTGTAATGCATGAAATTAATCTATTAGAACATATATTAGGAATGAATGGACCAGTTCCCTAGTTCTATTTAGTATTCTATGGATGGATAGAGAGATCCATGTCGATGATTTCACAAACTGGAATTCCAAACGATTGACTGCCCCAAATTCTAGTGAGTCCCATGCCATACCCACTATTTTCATAGAGGATCCTAGCATCGGATGACTGGATCCAGGGACATGCTTATCTGATGATGTCCCAAATGATACTAATCCTCATGGTTTAAGGAGAAAAGATTCACATCAGGTTCACCATTTCTATTTCTGACTCTTTTTTCGAGGCATGATGCATGAGTGCATTTGACCTTTGTTTGGTTACACATTGTACCATATATTCCTAGTTTCCAAAGGAGGGAAGCATTCATAACCTCTTCAGTGATGTCTTCCTCATGATCTAAATGGGGTGATGGGATGTCAATCTCTCCTTCCACACATTCATCCTCAGAATTGGTCGCATATTCTAAGACTCCTTTAAATATTAATATGATGTTCATGAAACTCTTCTTGGTGTCATATATTTGTGGATGCTAGTTAATTAGACACCATCTGTCATGATATTCAAAAGATTCAAGTTAGGGCAGCAACCTTCAGTCAGAGAAGTAATCATGTTGAACATTGATGGCATGTTTAGAGGATGGAACCTTGGTACACCTAAATTATCACTTATTACATTACTTCTAGATGGAGTGTATGCCCAAGGAATCCCACATTGAATGTGGGGAATATTATCCCATGGGAATGTATTTAAGGTTTTCCATGCCTTCCCATGATTAACATGGGTTATGATGCAAGTTTAACATCAAGAAAATATAGATTAGACTGACTATAACATTTAAAAGAGTGGATCAGAAGGATACATCCCTAGGAAGGAGGACCTGGAAGGTTTACCATATAGATGTATCATAATTCCCAATTAGGATGAACCAGGGAGGGTATAACCCAAATAGAGAAGGCTTCACACTATTAAGGATGATCAGGACATCACAAATGAATGAAAGGAGATGGTGGATCCAAAAAAATGGGACACCAAGATTTACCGTTGGATGAGATTGAACCATAGGGAGGCTTCTTACATACTTGAAAGGTATAAAACCAACATATTTCAATAATGGGTCATAGAATCAGGGTGTACATAGTGAAAAGTGACCCGAAGACACACTGGGGAATACAAACAGTTAGAAGCCCATCACAAGAGGGAAACTCTTGGTTGGATGATGGAGAATTGTTTGGGGATTATGCATGGTTAGCTAACCATGTGAATAGAATTAGTTCACTATGATGTAGCGGCCCAAGTAAAATTAGTATGGATGGTGAATGATGTGATGATGTGGATGTTATGAATGGGATTAAACTGACGTGAAGATTAAGGTTCTAGGCTTGAACCCCATGGTGGCTTCCTAGATACCTATGTTGAAGGCATGTATAAATGTCCATGTAGTTCAGTGGGGAAATGAGACACATGAAGAGGAGGCTCATGAGAATGGTCACATGGATGGGGACCTAAACAATGTAGAACCACTGGGTTGGGGAATGATTCATCTGAGACACAAAGGCTCGAGGGAGAGACTATGATGGAAAAGTGGGATGGGATTTAACCATTGAAGAGGCTTCCTATATACCCAAAATGGATCAAATTCTACATATTTCCTGAATGGGGTGTACAAAAAGGATAGTGACCTAGAGATACGGTAGTGCTTACACAAGGTTAGCTTCCCATCACAAGAGGGACACTCTTAGATGGAGGAGTATGGGTTATTCGGAGATTATGTATGTTTTGATTTTCGTGTGGATCAGAAAACCATAGGGATGAGGATCCAAGAGATGTGTCTCAAAAAGGTAAATTATCACACTAGGAGGTTGCATCACTATGAGGGAGTACCAGAGTTTTCCATCGGTTGGGGTTGGACCTCAAATAGGATTTCTATGTATCCCAATGGATGGGAATCAACACCCGCATATTTCATAGGGGAATAAAGTTTAATATCATGAAGGATGAAGGTGGACTGACTTTAAATGAACATAATAGTATGATTGTGGGGGGTGAGGGGCTTGAACCGCATATAGGCTCATGACATACCCTATTTAGAATATAGGGATCCAATTCTACGTAGTTAGGGAGGATGTTGTTTAACATCATGAAGGATGAAGGGAATGGGACTTAAGCATGGTTAGCAGTCCGGAGAGGATTTCATGGTCACTATTAAACTCTAATCCCAAGTGATTAATTCTCATTTGAAAAAAATTTTGATATAAGTAGAACAGATGGTTGTGTCATGAATGGTTTATCCACGAAGGATGGTCTAGGACTTATGTGGGGCTAATGGCCTAAGGAGATGAAGATTGGAAATTATTAGAGGAGGGAATTCTATGGAGGGTGTCCAAATGTATGACGAGGATATGGCCATCATACAGGGAACACCCTATCATAGTGTGTCGGGGCTTAAATGAAGACGGAATGAGGTGCACATGGTGACAAAGCATAAAGGTTGAGAGGAGTAGGATGGAACTAATGCTTATTATCTTTCAAGTCCACCAAAGCTTTCCATGCATGAAAAAACTCATAGGTTAACATTGTGTGTTGGGGATGATGGTTCTTGGATGTTTAACATCTTGAAGCTGGGTTGATGAGGAACCACTCCTCATCTTGTGGACATACAATACTAGTACCAACCTGCAGTTAGGGAAGCAAATGCATAGGAAATGACAGATGGGAGTGATGAGGAGGAGTGGTCACTCAAGGGGATCATGTTAGAATGGATTTGTGAAGAATAAATATTCATAAGAGCACCAATGTGAAGAAGAATGAGGTTGGGAAACATAATATAGTGAACCCCTCAGGGGACTATGAAATCACTACACTCTAGCCTAGATGGTCACACGGTAGAGGTACGTGCAATATGTGGATCTTGAAAGAATGATAATATCAAAAAAATTTCCTTGGAATAAGTAAAATGAATGGAGTACATAGGAAAGGGTGCACACAAGATTGAATTTTTTCATGAAAATCAACGGATGTTCACATGATTAGAGGCTAGCGTGCAAAGAGATGGGAGGCCCGAGCACACAATATACTATACAAAGGTAAGTCTTTCTTGAATGAGGAGATTGTTCCATGCACTTGACTTGGGAAAAAATGGAAATGGGAGAGGGTCAACCCCTAGTGGGCCCACCCGAAGGGGGACCCATGGGAGACCTATTGAAGATGATCCATCACCTTGAAATCATGACTCATGTGTGGTTTTAGAAGGGTCGTCTTATGTTTATGGGAGTGAAGGTTCAAATTCCAGATAGTTACCACTAATGAAGGGGGTTCCTCTCTATTTATAGGAAAAAATATAAGTGGGGGTGTGTAGGGAGTATGGTGTGGAAGTGTTCATTTGACTTTGGGTATAGAAGACCTTTTTATGAGGGTCAACCCTCTTACGTGCCAACCCAGTTTCTTCTACACATCTGAATTTTCTGTTTCGGGGGTCTGACTGCAAGATACCTTGTGACTTCACATTCAGCACACAAGAGGCTTGAACATAGTTTTTTTCATTCACTCACATTCCAAATCTTGCGTGAAACATCCTTGGGGATCTTGGGATCATCAAAGGAGTCAAAATTTCCTTTGGGTCATCCAAATATGCCAAGATATGACCTCAAGCATAATTCAGTGCCAACAATGACCAAATAGAATGAATATATAGTTATGGTATATATAATTATTTGGTATTAGTGGATGTGGTATTTGGTTATATTGTCGTGGTTATGGTAATTTTGTGACATATAGTTACATGGTTATATGGAAGGACTGTAAGGAAAAGACATTTTTCATTGAGGTGTGAGGTTGACAACCAGATGGAGAAATTTTTATTGTGTGCCTCTTTATATATATATATATATATATATTTATTATTATGATATTATACCTGGATTCCATGATTGGTGAGTGGAACTATAAGGTTGGGTAATAGTTCACCTAGTGATTTCATGTTGATTCGGTTTTTAATTTATGGATGCATTAGTGAACATCATTTATATTTTCATAGAAGACATTGTAGAGAAACCTAATAAGTATACATGTATTTTTAACCCTATATATATAAATACATGAACTATTTTTCTAGTTTCAAGATATTTTTTAGGGATCAATGTGGACTCTACTATATTAGAGAGTTACAATGTTGTTGGATCTATAACCAAGGGGGTTTTCTCTTGGTATTTTATATTAGATACTTGTACTTTTATGATTTTTTTCAAATTGGTAATTATGGTATATTAGTTTATTTTATATTATGGTAATTATTAGTGGTTTTATTATAATTTTCATGGTATATAGTATGGTAATTCCTCTCATTTTCATGTTGAATACCCTTGGTGTTATTTTCCATCTTGGGTCTAATTTCATGTGAGCCTCGAGGGTCACTCTCATTTTCACCATAGACCTGGGAGATATTCCTAGTAGGGTGAGTCATAAAATCTCCCATTAGAGCTCAATTATGAATATTCTTGTAGGGATATGCAGAAGAATAAAATTGTAAAATATAGGCAATTTAATTATTTTATTAATTAATTCAATTAAATTACTTGAATTATATTAAAAAAATGTAATTCCTAGGCTTCAAATTTGTTTTAGTTTTTTATAAAAATTATATAAAATTTGTGTATTTTTTCGTGAAGAAGCTTCAAATGGAAAAATATATTGAATGAAAAAGTAAAAAATTTGATGCATATCTTGAAAATCATAATTTTCAACATGAATTCATTTAACAATGTACCTTATAATAAAATTTTGTTTCTATGTAGAATAATATCAATGTAGTAAAAATGATTCATATCATGTTGGTGGAGGATAATAGTTCTTGATTTTTATGGAGGAAAGAAATTAGATCACCAGTCTAGAATATAATTATTTTTTTATATTAAACCAATTTGGATAATTCACTATAAATTATGTATTATAATAAAATATAAATATTTAAATACATCATGTAATTTTTTGTCCCAATTATTAAGAACGTGAAGTGTTCAAATTTGGGGAAATATAAATAAAGAAGAGTTATATTTATCTTCCGTATTTATCCTCTCAATAAAATATAACTCCATTTTTATAATAATGAAATAGTTAATATTATGGTTAGTTCTTATGTTATAATTAAATAACACTCAAATGATGAAGTTATGCATTAAGGGTAAAGTTACATAAGTGTAGATCATGAAGAAGATTTTTTAAGAATATTGATGAAGGCTTTGAAATTTTGGAAAATTATTATAAATAACATGTTAAATATTTTGATTTTTTGGGTGTTAAAATTACCCAAGATTTTTATATGTAAATATCACATATTTCTAGAGGAATATTTGATATATCTCATAAACACACTCTTGTTGATTGTTATAGTTTAGTTTCTTTAGAGACGATAAATGAAATATTATTATCTCATGAAATATCTTCAATAACTCCCACAAAGATCTTCTCATATCGTACTCCTAATAGGAAAACCCTACCAAAAATATTATTCATAAAAAGGGGAAGGAAACACAATAAAGGATGACCATATATACTCATTAAGGGTAAACATCGTATATATCAATATATGATCATATGAAAGAATTAGATAATAATAAGGGTATATGATTATGAAAATAACTTATGAAGTTCATACACAACCTATCATATATCATAAACATGCATCTTGTCATAAAACATTATATGTTCTGAAAACATGTCTCATAAGGGAGATAAATCATCAAAAATCATTATTGAATCATACGATAATGTAATAAAATTTTGGAACTATCAAAAATAATGAAAACAATTTTGTATGTCGAGGATAGATAAAAAGACCATAAACATAGTGGATTAAGACTTTTCACATGTTTCCCAATAGGGATCAAGACATGCCTATTTCCCATAGGGGACCAGGATTCACCTATTTCCCATAATGGTTCAAGCCCAACAACTACTTTACGAGTTTTATCTAATGATATATAAATATTTTCCCAATGCATTGCAGGGAGATATAGGTATTATGAATATCATAATGAAAACCATACTTATGTGTGCCACAATATCATAAATCATTCATTATATCATCACATCATAACCTATAGATATAAAATAGGTTTATTATGAATTTCACTAACTCACCATAGTATTACCCATGAAAAAAATTTGGATTCGTAATCGTTTCATCAACATAAACATAAATCATCTATATAAAGAATAAGTATATTATCATTCAATATTATCCCCCAAAAAGAATTAGTTACGTCAAAAGAAGTCATATTTGAAGGAAAGGTGACTTTTTAAGATAACTTGTAAAATATATAGAGTAAAATAGAATTTTTCTTTTAAAAACATTTTTCAAAATTTATAAAGTTTTTTTAAAATCCTTTTATTTCAAAATAAACTTCGTAACTTATAAATAAATATTTAAAACCCATATAAATAATTTCATTAAGAAAATATCCATTATATTTTTAAAATCACTAAAAATTTATGAAATATTTTATAAATAGTTTTGGTTTGAAAATAATATTTGAAAATAATAAATGATGCTTTTAAACATTGAGTGGTCATGATGGCATAAAATTATTTCCCTCTTGTACATATTAAAAGGAATATTCCGTTCACATTTATGGTAAAAATATAAATGGGCCTTGTTAGTAAAATTACATTTTTATTCCTTTTAAAAATACTTAAAAATTATGTTTGGGGTAAAAAATTATTTACTAAATCCATTTTAGAATGTTAAATAATTTTTTTAAAACATTTTTAGAAAATATGGATATGGATGAAAGGGGGTTTTCGATTGAAGTGAAAAATAAAGTAAGATTACATTAAAATCATTATTTTTGATGCTTGAATAAATAAATCCACTATATTTTATGGAAACATGTAATTTAATTAAATAAATATAGTATAAGAAAATAAATATTTTATTGAGATATGGAACATAATATGTCATCATCATAAGCACAAACATAATTAATTCCAATAAATTATGAGACTATATCATTAAACCCTTATATCTTTGGTAATATTGAATTTTAAGCCACATGAAAAATAGATAATAAATTTGTTGTATAATTGAATGTAATTTTCATTATAATCATCATAAAATAAATTCATATGTAGTATATAACCAAAATAAAATAAATATGTAATGAATATGTAATTTTCTCAAAAAAAAACATGGGATGGAAATCTCTTACCTTAAGTGTCAACATTCAACATACATGTTCAAAGATTTTGTATAATAATTATAATTTTATTATAAATATATTAGATAACCATATTAATATGTTACATGTTATATATGATTTACTTATGTCCATTCACTACCCGTATATTAATAATTCCTTGTCAAATTTATGTTTTTAGTAATAATTGCATTGTTTTTCATGTAAGTTTTGATTTCTAATTTTTAGACCACTAACATTGATCATAGTTCCATAATCTAAAAAACGTTAAACATGATATAAATATAATATATATTTATTTATATTAATCCATAAAAGTTATATATATATAAAATGAAATACTTTTTTCTTGGTTATGGTAGGTCATACATACGCATGAACTTTGTTTCCATTTTCTCTATGGATGAAACAGAATAATGGTAAATAAAATAATACCATTAAAAATGATTTTAAGTTTATATATATTACATATATTCATTAAATTTACCATAATTACCATCAATACAAATCATTAGTGAAAAACTAATCACATCACTTCATGAGGTGCTAGTCCCTCGTACACACGAACGACGTTATCATATTCTCTAAGAAATTATAATTAAGAAGATATATATGATATTACAAATAAATATTTAAAATTATATCATATCTCATATATGTATATATATATCATACTTAATTATATCATGATTTAATAAGCAGTTATGGAAAATGAATTACGTTGGTTTGTTAGGAGGTACTCTGTCATACCGACGAGCATCAATTTTGTTTCCCATTTGACGGGTGGTATGGTTGTAGTTCATGAACATAACCTAAAATAACTCACTATGTGTAAGATAATATGTTTATTGTATCTTCATTTATTAATATTTAAGAATGTTGAGGAAGAAATAAAATAAAATCCTTGGTTAGGGACGTTACCTCTTCTTCCGACAACTCCTTTTGGTTTTCTTTAAAACAATTCAGAGGTTAGATTTCTAACCAATCTAAGGATTCTAGGATAATTATAGGTAAGTATTTAATTTATTTGGTTACTTATTCCGGAACAAAATATCTATTTTAAGGGGGAATAGGAATATATAGGGTTATCCTATTTATGAGAGGTGATTGGCACACTTGTAATTTTTGACATGAAAATGGTGTACATATATTTTTCACATGCCACAAGGCTCCAAAACACACAATTATCCAATGATAGAGGTGATAAGGTTGAAATATTTCCATATAATGGGTGTTGGACATGTTTCTAGTTCATTTTACCCCTTCTATTTTTATTTTAACATTCCACTGAAACAAAATTTACCTTAACCATGATAATTAATTTTCACTACATTTACAATACATAATGACCAATAATTATGTTGAACTTATTATAAAATATAAATTATGATGATTAAAAATATGTAATTTTTTAAAAAAAATTCCATTCACAAAATTGAAAAATTATAATTTAATAATAAGGGCATAAAAGGCAGTAAAACTGTTTTTAGAAAAAAAACACTTTTTAAGAGAAAAATGGATTCATTTTTAGCTAATTTCTAGAAATAAAATAAAATTACTGTTTAAAATTTAATTAAATATTTAACAGATAAATTTCATTAAAATTATTCACCAAATCTTATTTTTAATTTATTAAAGTAAAATGTGTTTCTATGCATATAAATATTTTTTTTATAAAATATTTAATTTATTTTCAAATTGTTTTTATTTTCATTTCTAATTAATGAGTCAAAAATAAATTCATTTTAAATAAATCTATAAACCACATATTTACATAATTTAGTTAATCTAATTGATACCCATCATTCCATTACCTAGGGGATAACAATCATATTAAATAAAAATATTTTAATGGTATGTCACTTTTCATTTAAACATAGTGTTGTGCGTAATGCAAGATAAAATCAATTTTTTCTATAATGAAATATAAAATTAATATTTCATATAATTAATACTACTAAAAAATATTAATTTTTTTTTGAAAAATATTTTCAAAAATCTCAAGATCTTACATTCAATACCCATTAAAAATAAATTTCCTCTCGAAATTATTCACTTTGGTACAAAAAAAATGATGAAAATTCTTTCTCATTACAACCTAACGCTTTCAAATATCTTCCTCAAGCTAGTGGTTTTCCAAAATACTTTTACCAAGTGAGTGGTTTTGTTTCATATAACATTATTTGTAATATTTTTAATTCTAATGATTTTTCCTTATAAGAAAGATCATGATCCAATACTACAACCTATGAGTTTACTACATATGAAGGATCAGGTAGCACATCCTCATGAGAGATACATAGAAGACATTGTGAACTAGATGTGGTACTGGTGAACGTTCCAAGTGATTTTTTATGGTTCTGATATGATTATGAATTTAAAAGGGACTCATATACCTAGGCCTTAGTTTTTTCATCTTTATTCTATGTAGAAATTTATTGAAAAACCTTATCACAAACATCAAATTCAAGATCATATCGA
Source organism: Viscum album (assembly GCA_963277665.1). Taxonomy (NCBI): domain Eukaryota; kingdom Viridiplantae; phylum Streptophyta; class Magnoliopsida; order Santalales; family Viscaceae; genus Viscum; species Viscum album. Next base: position 1,980,152,008 of record OY728157.1, on the reverse strand, counting down.
TGATTATTATAATAAAATTTTTTAAATTTTATTTGTGAAATTACATATTGAATAATGAACCTAACCTTATCTTCCATTTCATTAGCTACCTCAGGTCCCAATCAATTTCTTTATGCAACTTCATTCCTATTCATTGGAGTTCTATAATACTTTCTATAAAGGTCTTGATAATGATCCATATGAATTATTGAGTTAAATTTATTATTGTAAAAATATTAAATAAGAGGAAGGTGTTAATCCCAACCACCTTTGAAACCCATAAAACAAGATCTTAGAATATCCATTAGGGTTTAAATTGTTCTCTCAACCTGACCATCTATATGGGGATGATATACAGTACTAAAACATAGATCTGTATCTAAGGAATAGTAGATACTTCTACATAACCATGAGGTAGACCTTAGATCCAGATCTGACATAATAGAATGTTGACATACATTCAACCTTTACACTTCCATATTGTATATCCTAGAAATATTATCCAAATAGATATATTCTCTGATAGGGATGAACTTTCTTCTCTTCATATGGAATTCGACTACAAAACATGTATAATTGTTCCGTTTAGATGTTTTGGTGAGTCCAATGACAAAATCCAGGTTTCTTTTACCAATTTTCATTCTTGTATGTATAATGGTTATAGTAACCCCTTACACATTTATTTCTTAGACATAACTTGATGAAATAACAACTACCATGATAAATACTCCATAATATATATCTTTTTATGGTCCAACCAGAAATAATCTTTCACGTAGGACTCTGTAAGGAATTACACCATTTTTATCACTTAGTTGTGGGTTTAAGCCCCACAACCATGCTAGATGAAACAATTTTTCACCTGGAATGCAATTTATCTTTTCTCAAAACTATATTAATATAGTTCCTATAACATCCCCCAAAAAAATAACCTCTAATTACCTCAACATATAAGATAAGATAAACCCTAAAAGGTTACCAATACCTTAAATATTATTCAAATAAAATGTAAAGGCATTCCTCCAAAAATAACGCTTTCACAAAAACATAAACCAAACCAATGGGATTTATTTCCATAAATGTCTCATAAAATATAATTTATCTTGATAAAAACATTTACCATTAAATCATAAAAACGGATTTCTATGAATTTGAACTTATAATAATTCCATAATGGTGTCCATTACTCTTATTTTAATCTTACATGGAAACATATCTTTTTCTAAAATATGATTTAAATTTTATTACATAAATAAACACCTGTCATAAAAAACATATTCATTTGAATATTGGGTTCATCCTTGTACTTATAGAATATAAAATGTGATTTCATTTTTATAGAATCAATGTATAGGGGAGTAATAAATTCTTAAAACAACTTTAAATTTCATTAAAGGATAAACAATAAGATGTTTATAGGGATCATTCATGAAAAATAAAACATGAAAATCCTAAATAAAGAGGGCAGGATAATTGATCTCAAATTTTTAGGATCCACTTCATCCATTTTGATTGAAAATGATATAATTTTTCCTTTTTTATAGTTTTTTTGTCTTATAATCACCATTATCCCTATGATTGGGGAATTTATTCTCAAAATATGAAAATCCTTGTACTTGAAGAAGTGGAGAGTGGGTGGTGCATTCTTTGGAGTTTTCTCTCTATTTTCATCAATAAATAATTTCTTTCCATCATATCTACATTGAGACACTCAATAAAATTCCCTTACACACTTAAAAAATTTCTTAGTCCCTTTATTATAATTTTTTCTTAGTTTACTTCAATACATTGAGAATAAATAAAATCTCATTTTCTTTTCTCGATGGTCTTTATGGTTTCCTTTGAATTCCATCATTCTTTTATTATCCAAACCATGTGTTTGATGGGATACTATAATATCTATTTGCACATTGATAGAAAAAAATTTATTTATTAATATCTATTGATGTACCTTTTGGATAATTTTGTAATAGACTTGGTTTTAAAAAATAATAAAATCAATCATCCTTACTTTCATGTTGTATGATAACACCGTAAGCATACCTTGTATGTTTTTTAAAATATTCCTCCAAGTTACAAAAAATATTCATCATCCTTTTTTAGCTCAATGAATTTATTTTATATTTTTAAATAAAGTATATGGAGGAATTAATTACATAAAATTATATTTCTAAACTCATCTTATTCTATAGAGTCAATTTTTACCTCTTGATTGTATTTTTATTGAGTTTCCATTGTTGATCTGCTTAACCATCCAAATGATAAACATCAAAGACAACATTTTCATATTTCATTAATTGGAGAAAAAAAATATTCCCAAGTGTTCCGATATTTCACTTACCTCTTAGGGGATTAGAAGACCCCAAAAATAAGGTAGATGTTGTCTCATAAAGGACTCCACAATAAATTGTTCCCTCATATTCTTGTTTAGAAGCTCATCATGGTTCATGGATTGGGAATTATTTTTGAGCATAGAAAAAAGGTTATACATCTTATCTCCAATAGAACTTTATTTCCATGTCAACAACCATTGAATTTTACATCACATTCATAGTTAACATGGTTCATTTGGGTTCCATTCATTGATTGAAACAAAAAATAATAGTGTGAGAAACATTAATCATAGTGAAAAACTCAATAATAATTAAAAACAATTTATAGGATGTCTAAATAACGAAACCTCATTTATTCAATAAATAGTAGGTTTAACCAATTTCATCCACCATCATCATCCATTCAAATCCATCATAATTTTTCCTAAAGAAATTGTGGATTATCCAACGAATATCCCTGATAAGTGTTAAAATGGGTGTCCATCAAGGCCTATTTTCGTACACCAGGTGGCGATTGAGTCTAGATAAATATTAACTTTTTCATTATTACCCCTAAGTACCTCTATTCTAGATCCACATAGACTGATTATATATATAATTGTATTTATTGATAGTAAAAAAACATAACATATTTCTTTAGAAAACATTGTGATGTAATCTTATGCTTTGAATTATCCCCATAGTTTTCACAAATTTTTATCTAATCCTAATCTCAAAATATTGACTAAACCATTCCTCTGATATAAACTATAAGTATTAAGGAATTTCATACATAAATATAACATCTTTTAAGATGGATATACAGTAACTTTCATAAACACATGCACAAGGACTATAATATTTTTTTTTTGATTTTGGAAACTAGAAACACAATATTCTTATTTCATGAAACATATTTAACATATTAGATAATGATCTTCTCAAATAGTAATCCTCCTTGGAATAACCTACCCAAACCATTCTTTATAACCTAGGGAAGGAAACATTAGAAAAGGTGATGTTAGACACTAGTGAGGGAAAACATTGGTGAAATAAATCTATGATCAAATGAAAGAATATGATAATTAATTGTTATGTGATAATGAAAATAACTGATAAATTCTATAACCAACCATTCATAAATTATAAATATGATTTATGGAATAAAAAATTATATTTTCTAAAAACACAACTCATAATAGTTAGAAATCATCATAAATAAATCATGCACCATAAACTCCTTTCCTAAAATTTTGTAACCATCATAAATTTAGAAACTATTTTCATATTTCAAGGTTAATTACCATAACCATAAATATAGTGTATTTGGACTTATCCCCAGTTTTTCATTATGGGTCAGGATGCATCTGTTTCCCATAGTTGATCCAGACTCAACTATTTCCCACAATGGATCAATCCCAGTGACTTGTTTCCCATTGTTATCTCATGAGATATACATACTTACCCAATGAATTGGATGGTGATATTGTTCCATATCATAACTAAAATCATATTTATGGTTACCATAATATCATAAAAAATTTATCATATCATCACATCTTAACCCATGTAATGAAATTGTGTTTCATAAAAACATTTCAACTCACCATATCATAACCCATGAAAATTATTTTTTTCATAAGAATTTCATCAATATGAACATTAACCTTCAAGATAAAGAATACTAATACTATTATTCAATCATATCCAAATTAAATCATATGTAACATTAAAGGATGCCATCTTAGATGGAAAATGTTTTTTAAAGATCTCATAGAAAATTTATTTAGTAAAAAAGACTTTAAACATTCAATAACACTTTATAGATGTTATAAATAATTTTTAAATAATTTTCTTTCATAAAAAACATGGAAACATATAGAGGAGTATTAAAAAATAATTAAAAACGATTATTGAGGTAAATATAATATCCATTTTGAAAATAAATAAAATTTCATTAAATATTTTGGAAAAACATTTCATAAAAAAACAATATAAACATATATAGGGATTATTAAAGTGTTTATTGGTCAGGACAAATAAAATTCAATTCATTTCTTACACATTAAAACAAATATTCATTTCACATTTTTAGTAAAATCCAAACTTTCCTTGTTTGAAAAATGACCTGAACATTCCTTTTAAAAAAATTGTAAAAAGTAAATCAAGGGTAAAAATTTATATATAAAATACATTGGACAATTTTTTTTAAAAAATAATTTTTTTTAGAAAATATGGGTATGGAAGAAAAACGGTTTTTTGACAGAATAGAGAATTAAAGTCAGTTCACTTAAGAAACAATATTTTTGAATAAAGAGTACATAAATTGAGGGAAAAAATGGAAAAATTTATTATTATGACATAACCATAAAATATAAAAATTAGTGATTTTATTCAGAGATAGAACATATTATTTCACCATCGGAATCACAAACACAAACGTTCCTAATAAATAATGAGATTGTATCATAATACCCTTACCAATTTAGTAACATTGAATTGTAAGACCCATGAAAGGGAAATACTGAAATAGATGTGTAAATGGATGGAATTTTCAGTATAATAATAATAAAATACATTCATGGGTAGTACATACACCAAATAAAAGAAACACATGGTAAATATGACATTTTTATCATAGAAAATGAAAGTGAGACAAAAATCACTTACCTTAAGTCTTGACATCCTTTATACATGTTTGAAACTTCTGTTAAATAAATGTTACCTTATTATAATTATATTAATGAACCAAAATAATATTTATTGAATGATATATTAATTATTTAGGACCTTTTGTTACATTTTTATTAACAATTCCTTATTTAAATTATGTTTTTGGTAATAATTTATTTTTTACATGTATGTTGTTAGTTGGTATAATAGTCCTATTATGTTAATATTTTTTCCATAATATAAGAAATTTTAAAAATTATATAAATATAATATATAATATATATTTATTTATTTATATCAATTCAAAAAAAGTAAATATAGAAAATGAAATACATTGTTAATGAAGATGGTAGATCGAACATACAAATGAACATTGTTACCAATTTCTCAAAAGATGAAAAAATAGGAGTACTTAATATATTACCATTAAATAATAATTTTTATATCATATATATCACATATATTCATTTAAGATAACCACATTTCCTTCAATGAAAATCATTAGTGAGAAACTAATCACATCGCTTTATGGGCGGTAGTCCTTCGTATACATGAATGATGTTATGATATTCTCTAAAAATTAGAAGGTAAGAATAAACATATGATATAATAATTCCATAATTATAATTATTTCATAAATATAATATATAAATATTGGATACTTAATTATATCCATCCTTATGAATTAGTTATGGAAATAAAAATACGGCAGTCCGTGAGGCATTATTACGTCATACACACGATCAATAATTTCATTTCCAATTTGATGGATGTGAAAATAGTTGTATAAAATTATATTAACATAAAATCATAAAAATATATTTAATAGACTTTTTTATTATATAAATAGGGTTTAATAATAATTTTATGAGGTTGACAAAGAAATAAAATAAAATGCTGAGTTAGAGGGATTACCTCTTCTTTAGAAAACTCTTTTTAGATTGAACCAAAAGACTTCCAAAGTTATAATTGTGAAAAAATAAGTATTTTGGGATAATATTAATGAATTATGGAAGTATTTCGGTTTTTTTTTGGGAACCAAAGGTTTTTTTAAGTATAAATAGGATAGGAGAGGCTGTGGCCTTCTAAAAGTGAGGTGAGTGACACAATTTTAAGTTTTGAAATGACAAAGGTGCACCTGTGTTTTTCACATTTCACAAGTATAAACAATTAGACACTATAGAACCTTATTGGTCATATGGTAGAAATAAGGACATAAAATGGGTTTTGTTCAAGTTTCTAGGTCATTTAACCACATATCTTTTTATTTTAATCTCTCGGTAATTCCATGTTACCCATAATCGCGGTAATTAATTTTTACAGCATTTACCATTCATAAGGGCCAAAACGTATTTTAACTTATTATAAAATATAAATTACTATGGTTTAAAATAATGAATCCATTTGTTTAAATTGAATATATAGAATTCGAAAATTGTAATTTAATAATATGTGTGCAAAATGAGACCAATCTTCATTTTTGAAAAGTATAGTTTTTAAGTTAAAAATGTATTCATTCTTATCTATTTCCTATAAAACACATAAGATGAATTTTAAGTATTTTATTGAATATATAATATACACATTTAATTAAAATCATTCACAAAAAATTATTTGTTTAATTTATTAAGTTAAAACATCTCTCGGTGGATAAAACTATCTTTTTAGAAAAATATTTTCTTGATTTTCATATTGTTTTACTTTTCATTTATAATTAATTTGTCACCAAATAATTAATTTTATATAAATTTTTAAAAAATATATATTTATAATTTATTTAATCTTATTCATACCCTCTATTCCAAAGACTAGGTGATCATTATCATCTTAAATAATAATATTTTAATAGTGTGTTTGGTTTTATTTAATATGATTGTTATGTGTAATGAATGATAAAATCAGTATTGTGTTCAATGAAAGATTAAATTAGGTTTCATGTAATTTAAATTATCAAAAAAGAATAAATTTGTTTGAAAAAAAATTCAAAAAACCCCAGGTTGTTATATGTGAAGTGATTAAGAACAATCTCATAAAACTGATCTATTTTTGAGAATGCAGTTGTGAGATGAAACTTTTATTAGTGATTAGGAATAGAAGATTCAAACTAAGGATTATTGAGAACATAAAATGATACCTCATTGTTTTCTTAGGTTCATCCAAAATATTTTAAATAATATTTGGAAAAGAAATAGTGGATTGATATAATGAATAAGATTTGAGAACAGATTGATAATAGTGCTGGTTGAGATTCATTATCCAAACTTACATAAAATTTTTTAAATACATAAATATGGGTATTTTAAAAAATTTAAATAAGAAACAATATATAATGAAAACAATGAAACCCATGTTTGAAAATGATACTAATAGGTTGAAGAAAATTATTCTTGTGATACCTTCACTCCAATTTCAAGGATTGAGAACATTTAAATAATAATAATAATTTTTATCCAAATAAAATACACGATTATACCGTTGGATATCAATTATGCCTTCCTAAATGGATATTTGTAAGTGTTTTTTGAGAATACTAACTGATTCATTCTTAGAGAATATGATGGATATGTTTTTAGGTAAATTATTCCCTATGTGGGATGATATAAGCCCCAATCCATGGTATTAAATTATAGATACTTGTTTAATGTCAATAAAATTCATTAAAGTAAGATTGAATGGAAACCAATAAATTAAATAAAATAAAAACATATCTATAATTGTTATTATCAATATAGATAATATAATAATTAATTTAAATGATGAATATTTTTGGAGTTTTTTTCTTTATAGATAAAAAAGATGATTTTTATATTGATTATTAGATGAATTAAACGCTTCTTAAGTTTTAAAATTTCTAAATATAAACATCATATTTTTCATTTTTAAGAGAATTATTCCCATTTACATTTTATAATGTTTATAATAAAGGGTTTAAAAATGGTTTATACACCAATTTTTATTACAAAAATGCTATGAAATGATTAATATTGAGAATATTTTTATTTTAAAATGTTTTAAAACATATTGTATTTTTATTCTAAATTATTACATCAATGTCATATTTAGTGAATGTTTTTCTATTATGTGCTACATTAAAACAACAACCAACTTGTAAAATCTTATTAGTACAAAGAAGATCCTTAGATATATGAAATGTGAGATCAATTATGTATTAAATGTGATAATAATTGAAGGAAAATTCTTATTAGATATAAAAATACATAGTAGGTCAGAAATGATGATAATAAAAGGCCAATAATTGATGGAGTTTTCATTATTCAGGAAAGGTGTTTCGAATGGTAAATAGATAAGTATAATTGAGTGGCCACGAATACTATTGATGTTTAATATGTTTTTAAAACTCAAGAAACAAAAAAATTATATTAATTAAAACTTAATTGGAGTATCTAAATGTATACATAAAGTTGACATTGGTTCTCAGATTTGATTATCAAGGTTTCATTAATATATATATAGAAATATCATTTATAATTATATATCAAATAACATGGATATCATGAACCACTATAATAATAATTTTTTAGAGAAAGGAGTGTTGATGTTGGATTTTTTCTAACCATGTAGACAATAGTAGACGTGTATTCTAAATTTCTATGAAAATATTCATTTTAAAAGGTAAGGCTGAGGATATGAGATCAACATCAATCTATTCAAGTATATTTTATGGTGATTCAATCCCTATCTACTTTTCTATTTAATTTTTTTTCATTGATGGATTACTAAAACGTAATTCCAAAGAATATATTTTTCATAAAATAGATAATATATTTTGTGGATGTTTCTCAAATATGAAAGCTTTGAATTTATTGTGTGTGTGTTGCTAACTGTGTGAGTTGTTCTGATTTTCTTAATAATAATATGTTAAGAAAGTTTTTTATTTATATCATTTTGTATATATAGTAATATATTTTAATGAATTTTTATTTAATGAGAAGTGGAATAAGTGGAAGAAGATATTATAGGATAACATGAGTTAATAAGATAGATATATTTTCATTTAGTATTCATAATTATTATATCTTACCCCATTTTTTCTCACATAATCATATAATGATTTAATAATTAATTATGGAAATGTTTAAAGGGTAATTTAGGTTTTCTAGTTGATAAAATTTTTCTGAATTTTAGTGCTCGTATCAAAATTGAAAGGGGTAGATTTTTTAGACCATGTTGAGTGAATGTTTTTGGAATATATAGTCAGAAGAAATAATTGATATTGCAGAAGATTAATATTCTAACACTATGGGGTTTTTCAAAGGAAAATATTTTTTTATTTGAATAAAATATGAAGCCAATATGATTTAATGACTTTAATTTTAGATTTTATAGTCAATACATTTTTCAAGTATTTAATCAATTCAAACTCATGTGGTTCATTGTATATCTATTTAGGAGTAGTCCCTTTGGATGTTTCAAATACTTATAATGTTTTTTGAAGTTATTTTTAATTGAATATAGTTTCCGTAAAAATTTTAATGTACCAAAATTTCTTAGGAAACATTCATTTTTGAATAATGGGTTTTGAGAGTTGAATTCCATATTATGCCATGGTGTAGTGGAGAACATTACGAAGTGAGTAAAAAAAGACCTGACTAATTTGGAAATGATTATTTTAAGAGTTTCAATTGATAAATTCAACCATATGAAAAGTGAATAGTTCTATTATTGTTGTCACTTCTAGTGGTTTAAGCTAAAAATAACTATTTTAAATGGAAAATTTATTAGTACAGTGAAACACTAAGTTTAAAAATTGAGGTTTTCAATGTAACATGACCGGTGAATAAAAAAAATTCTATGCCATGGTCTATTGGTTTATTCAATTTTAAGATTATTTTAAATAAACATGATGTAATGTACCATGGGAGTATAAATAAATAAATGGAAGATCAATGTGTCTAAGAATATGGGGAAGTAAATGTCATGGTATATTCCATGACATGAAAATAAAATCCACGTTTAAAGCATTATGTAAGACTATATCATAGATTCCAACATGGTTCTCTATAGTTTAAACAAAAAATAATCCATTATTAATTTTTCCTATTCTTCGGCTCTTTTGAAAGCAATTTCAAATAATTTCAAGGATTTTAAACTAAAATAGCTCTCAAATATCCATGGTGAACCTCGATCAGTCAAATTGAGGGAATATTTGTATAATTTATATAATTCGATATTATGGATCAATTGGTTTAATGTGGGAATACTAAATCATGATATTAGAGTCCGCTGATTACATATGATGGGATATATAAGTTCTAAAGTGATCTAGATGCTTGAAATTAATCATGAGAATTTTGAGATGATGTTCTGTCTTGAATTTGAATATGAAATTCAAAGATCATAAACAAAATATGTTGGATGATTTTATGATAATATAAGTGTGTGTGATTATATTGATCATGTTATGGTGAATAATGGACATATAATGAATTAAAATAGTAATATAAAGAAAAATACTGTAAGAATGGGCATAAAAAGGGGGGAATAAACAAACAAAAAACATGTTGTAAATATACTCTCATTGAAGACTCTATTGTTGTTATAACTTCGATTTCTTCTCGTTTTTTTATGATATAACATTTCACATGTTTTGACATACATTGTGTATCATGAGTTCAAGGATAAACCCTATATATTATTCCCAATACAATGAAATAAGTGGATCAAGTGATCATTGGTTTTACTAAATCATCATGAGGATATAACCATTAATTGTGGGTCATATAATTTATTAAAATCAATTTTTTCTTCAATTTTTGTTCATTTAAATCAGTATGAATATTCAAAAATATTATTTTCATTTAGTTTGATCGTTGTCGAATATAAAATCTTCGAGCATGAACTCCTAGATCCAATTCTAAAATATAATATTTAGATATCCAGATTTGGTAGTGATAAGCATTACCCAATTGTAACACTTAAAAATATATAACATAAAATATAAATATTGGATCACTTACACACCTAAGGACCATATAGGTTTAGGGTTTTACATAATTAGGAAAAACCCTAACATATAAACTTGCATACTTAAACTACTAGTTCATAAAGATCTACATCATCTGCCACGAAGTTCATCACATTTTGTAACCTTCCTCAGATAAGGGTGTGATGACATAATAAAAGTACATGAGAATAACATAAAATAATCCATACACATTAAACATAAATCATAAATCTTAATACATGGAATAAATATATAAAAAATAAAGAGTGGTGAGAATAAATAATCATGAGCCACGTGATGTTAATCATGATCAAAGGAACCAATAAAAATGATAGAAATAATAGTGAAAACATGTTGGGATCTTATAAAATTATCCTAATAACTCATTTTCACACAAGTTAGAAATAATTAAATCCTAGATAAATCTATAAGAGAAACCTCCTCGTTTAATCATTTATGTACCTCTTAAACACTTATATTTGAGACTCTCAAGGGGAGTGAAGGTGCCATTGGGACCCACAATGTAGACTTGTGAGACCAATGGGGAATGGGGGTATCTATGTGAGGAATGTGGGGATCCAATGCACTACCTTATAGGAAAACTAGTTTGAGGTTTCATTGAGATAATATTCTTTTAGAGTAGGTTAATAAAATAAAATATTTCTGTGGTCTAAGAGAAAAATTTGGGAGTCCTTCTTCCCTATAGAACTGATTATCTGGACATATCTGGGTGTTAAAGGATCATTCTAGGTGGATTATGGTATGTGTATAGGTCAACATTTGAGAGATAAATTAGGGGGAAGGGTCTTGTAATTTCCAGGATGCCTCACACCAAACATGACCTTTAAACAAGATAAATCTTATCCCTCCATCATCTAATCGATTTCCAACCTCTTCTTGGAGAGTATGTCTGAATGAATTAGGTTGGATGAGACCCCTAACTGGTTTATTTCCATGGTATCCTCATCAGGTATTTTTACATCCATGGAATATAACAAGATATTTCTCATGAAACCTACCAACGTCCCATAGGAAATTTTTCTCTCGTGAAATTCAATCACATCTGTGTCTAATTTTATTGTTTGGAGAATCTCACACCATGTGATTCTTATAGATATGGTTGTTAAGGGTATGGGTGTTCATCTAGATTGTAAATGTACATACTTATTTGTTCCCAATAAGGAGAACATGATAAACCTATTCTTCAAAAGTGAGTGGGAGGTCTTGGTGTGGAGAGATATGGGTGAGTTTTCAGATATTATAGGGGAAGTGGACTCATTTGTTATTTTCTCCCAATAGTGGGTTGGAGGAATGGTCAAGAACAAACATGAGGAGAATGCCCAAAAAAAATTTCTGTGTAGCTGGTTGTTTCTGAATAGGTTAGGCACACATCAAATATAATCCCAATTCCCCCACCCCCAATCGGGGATGTCTTTGGTGGTGAGGACTAGGTGTCTCATTGTTAACCTTGGGAGCTTTCAAAAACACATTTATAAGGCCCCCTCCCTTAGGCATTACATTTCATGGAGGCATCCCTCAGACCTATCTTGATCATCATAGATGATCCATTCGGTGTGCTGGTCTCTCCCTAGGTCTCAAACTATACATTGATGGTGAATGAATCTAGGGGCCTTGTGGGTGGGTGTGGTCTATGACTCCACTATTTTGGTGTTGTATGTATTTATCACTTTTTACGGGGCTAATGGGTTATTAATGGAATAGGATAAGGTAGTTATTAGTGACCATGAGTAATGAAACACAAGAAATATCTACCTATCTATTGTGGATATAGACTCTAAAATCATCTGGATCTAGCTTAAAGGTTTTTCATCTACTCCTTATAAAATCATCTACATGATCTATTAGAGAAAACCATCCTCTCCAAATACATTGATCTCCTCCATACGTGGTGTGAAGGCAATCGTGTTTCCAACTTCATGAAATCCACAAGGACTACACCCTCATGGAGTTTTATAACATAGGATCTCTTCCCCTAGGATGTGGTTACATTGTATTCTGGTAATACCTTAGTCTCCACTTCTATTGGCCCCCGTTATTCTTATGTTCTCAGTTCCCCTTTAATTTAAAAAAAAATAGTTATTGTTTCATTTTTGAAGAAAACACGTGTACATACATTTGAAACCAAAAAATATTAAAAATAACGAATGAAATAAGGAATATAGTGAACAAAATTATTAAAATATTTATGATATTCAGTATCAAGGGTTAGTGCATACACTATATAAATGAATACTACAGCATCAATCAAAACATGTATCAAAGAAGGATGTTTGAGACCAGAAGAACTGGAATCATGGATAATACTTGAATCCTAAATCCATTTAATGATTAAACATAGAATAATTAAGTGAAAAACATAATATCCATGAATTAATATATTAAAAATTATTGGGGAAATAATTATAACATACAAAATAATTCATGGTTCATAACATGGATTATGTCTCAATGAATTGAAATTGATACTAGGAAACCCCTTTCAACTTTTATAACATTTCATTAAATATATCATTAAATATGTTACTTCAAAGGAATATATAATATCCTGATCAAAGATTCATTTTTTTTAAAATATCACAATAGTTAGCATACTAACCTTGTAAAAGTAAGTGGGTGGATATTATAAGACATGTCTCAATGAAACAATATTGAGATGGAGAATACTTAAAAAGGTCATATCATTACTATTAGAATTAATCAATGAAGTGATTATGTACAAAATCTTTAAACCCAAAAAAATATGTTGATATATCAAAAATTATAATTTAATGCCATTTGACCTATAATAGTTGCACAGAATTTTCAATGAAGTAGAAATATAACCCAATTAATTGAAATTGAGTTAAGAACCCCCTTACAACATTATAAATTTAAGCCTAAATACTATTGGATGAAATAATATGAATTACAAAATAAAATACCATAAATGATTAATTATTCATGATATACCCTTTAAAACATGATTTATATGCACCATATTAAATGAACTACTTGCATAACATTAAAACATTATTAATGAAGATAAATTCAGACAAAATCCTTTACCTAGAGTCCTTACATGCCAGGTATTTCTTTTAACACCTTTGTAATAAACTTATCTAAATTATTTAAATTCCTAATAAATTATAATGGGTTTATTTTATTATCAATAAATCATATATTTCATTTATTTCAAATACATATTAAATTACATAATCGGTTAAGTCCATATTGTGTGCTTTTAGGATGTTTGGTTTATTATAACAAAACGATTTTGGTATGTTGACCATGGAAATAATGGTACTCATTACAATATATATAGATTAATAATCATGAAATAATTATAATTATTATATATTAATTTCAATTTTAAAACCTAATATGAAAAATCTTTATAAAAAATGAATTATGTTGGAATCAGGGAAGTGTTAGGTTATATGTACTCATTTGTAACGTTTTCATTTCTCACTGAACACAAGGCAAAAGAAGGTAAGTATTTTTGATCTATAAATTATTATTATTATATCATAAATATAATATTATATCTTTAAATATGCTTATATATACATCCCAAGTGATGTGGTGAAGTCAAATGATTCACATCACTTCATGGAGGTGTCAATTCTCTCATTCATATGAAGGACATCATCATTTTTCAATGGGTTGAACGGTATGAAAATATATGATATTTTTTTGTTATGTAATGATAATTATTTAATTAATGTCATCAATATACATTAAATAAATCCTTATAAAACCCATTAGAGGTAGTGGTGGAAAATTAATTACATCGGTTTACGAGGCATTAGTTCACCCTATAGATGAATGATGGTTTCAATTTCATTTGAACGAAGATGATATAGATATGGGTTATTTAAATAACTTAATAAAATATTATTATATATAAGGTACTTTTTTATTATTTAATCATGGTATATAGATATTTTATGGGTTTAGAAGAAGAAATAAAACTAAAAAATTCAATTAAGAGTTATATCACTTCTTTCTAAAACCAAATTTTTACACCTTAATCACTCTAAGGGTCGTATTATTCACAAACTACGACATGTAGAACATGTATAGTGGGGTTAAAGAAGTAATTTTTTTAGGGATAATTTGAATGAAATGGCTTATTATGTGTGTACAAGAGAGGATAGGGGTGTTCTTTTATAGGAAAGAATAGTTCCACTCCTAGAATTACATAAAGTGAAAAATTTTAATATATTAATTTTTAATTAAAAATGAAAATAAATTTATAAATTTTTAATAAGGGATTATAAATAATACAAATAATATAATTAATTAAAATTAATAATATTTTAGGTGATGTTTCACCTTTATATTTTTGTTTTAACTCTTATTAACCCTTTTAACGATTACAATGATATCAATGTTTATTACTCATTATAGTACATGAAATTTAATATAAAAGAAAAATATAACCATAAATAGACCATTTTTATAATTTTAAACCACATACAATTAACTTGGTTAAAATATTGGACTTCCAATAATTTTAAATCATTTAATAAAATATTTTTTATTATAAAATAACATTTATGTCATTTTTGAATCTATTCAATTAATTTGACTTTAAATTTATCCAAATAGAAATGGAATTACAATATATCCTTTTAAAAAAAATATGTTATAAATTTATATAAAATTATTTATACAGAAAAATTAACCCAAAAAAATACTTTTAGTGCTATCAATATCATTTACATTCTTTTTTTATTGCTTCCACAAACACTATATCGGACATGTGTAGGTGGTTAAAGTTAATATTTAATCACTAAAAATTAAACATAAATTAACATTATAAAATATAAGTATTATTTAAAATAAATATATATCACCACACATAATCCCCTTTTATCTCCATGATTAGAATAAATACATATTAAAAAAACAGAGTGACGTTTTATTTTTATTCTTCTTTAAAATAATATTAAGGTCATTATCAAAGGAAAGTGGCAATAAATTACCATATTTAAAAAAAAAATTGGGCATGTTATATAAAAACTTATTTAATAAAATAAATTCAGGTTTTATGGATATTTTTCATCCTTATCACTTTATTTTGGCCTATAATTATTTGATTTACCCCTACCAAGGTGAAAAATATTTAACACAATTACTATTTTAAAATGAAAAAAATAAAATGAGAATATTTAAAAATTTATATTCTCATGATTCCATATATGGAATCAATTTTCTCAAATTCAATTATAATAATTGATATAAATAAGTATTAATATAAATGTATAAAACATAATGATAAATAGTTTTTAGAAAATTGTGTTTTAAGCCCAAAAACTGAACTTATAACAAAACCAATATAAAGATTATTACTATGTAATTAATTAGTTTGTTTTAAATAAAGGACTAATTTTTTAATTTATTATGATTTTCAAACCATAATAATATATAAAATATATCATTGTCTTACAAAAAAATTGTATTTTATACTATTCACTGAAAAATAAATATTTTTAGAAAAATTGAAAAGTTTCACCCAAAGCTAATTTTGTTATGTAGTTTTCAAAAAATATATTCATTTTTTAAAATTAAAATTATAAAATTTTAATAAAATATTTATATTATTTTTATTGCAGAAAAAATCCATTTTTTGAAGAAAACTTATTTATTAAAAAAATAAATGGATTTTATAAAAATTAAGTTATTATTTTTAATCATTAATCATTTAATTTTAATTGAGAAGTAACATTACACCTATATATATATATATATATATATATCACAATATGGCTACTCCCATTCATATATGATAATTCAAAGGATATGTAATAATGGTAACATTTATATAATAAAATTGTATTGTTCTTTTAAGATCATTGTTGGTGTATTGTACACTATCGAGCAAAGACTTATTTTTAAAATCACAATATATTACATTATTCTTTACATTAATAAATTTGATACTAACAATTTGAGCTTCAGATCGATAATCAATGTGTTTTCATTTATATATACAATTATTGAAATCCTACATCATAAAAATGAAAAATAAAACATCCACTTGAGAAGAAGGGAATGGAAATATACAAGTCATCTAGAATAATATATATCTAGATTTTCAATTAGGAGAAAATTAGTGAAAATATAGACATGGAGGAAAAATTAATTTCTAAATATTGAAAGACAGTGACAGATAATGTTGGTCATAATAAATAGAATAACCATGAAAAAGGCAATGACTTGAAATCATAAGCTATTGAGGTGTGAACAAGGCCATCAGTTCATCAAAAAATGAGGTAATATGATAATATTTTTACTCATGATATTTTTCCTTGATTTAAGGAATTCCATTACCATATAGAACAATGAAATAAAAAAATATACTTTCTCACCATGTATAATTTCATCCATTAATCAATTTCCACTACAATCTCATATATTTCTCCAAACAACTAGTATTCTATATGATTTGTTCATTAATAGTGAAATAAATTCAATATATAGTGAATAACATAGTACAATAAAGGTTAATAATTTATACATCGTGTATTTGGATATTTCCCAAATCATAAAAGGTTAGCATAATATTGGATAACATCCAAAATTTACAAACCTTCGTAATATGAAGTAATACATTTGAATATAATGTTTCCAATATAAAAACAATTGTTTAATGTAGTTCATTATGTAAATTGATAACCATATATCCCATATAACCTTAGTAACCTCAATATTATGGAATATTTTAAATTCAATGTTTTTCTCACACATTTCAACATACATCCCAAAAAATGTAATATCATTATTCTGAAATAATCTGTCACGTTAAATCAATGGGTTACATATACAACAACTAAATAAATAATTTGTTATTATATCATGAATTACATCAATATTCCATCACATAAAACCTAAAAGGGGGTTTATACACCTTTTTAATTTTTATCAAACTTTTAATTAGTAACCCATTGTAGTATCCATAACTATTAAGTTAAACTCAATCGATAATATTCTAATCTCCAAAGTTATTTAAAACCTCCTCTAATATCAATTATAACATCCCTAAACCCACACTCCCAAATCTGATGCTAAAAATTAGTCCTTACATTTCTGGATTTTATACTGATAAACATGACAATGTTTTAACACTTAAAAAATATTATATCAAAATAAAATATTGGCTCACTTATATGGCCAATAAACGTTTAGGTTTATAGATTTATATAATTTGAAAAAAATCTATCATAACAACTTGGATACATGAACAAATAGTTTTAAAAAAAATGTCATCTCCCAAAAATTTAATACATATTATTACATTATTATCAATTATAGACTTACAACCATTATTCACTTCCAAGGGAAATAGAAATCATTGTAAGTGGGATCTCAAACACTCAGTATGTGTTAACATATGAATTAATAGTTGAATACCATCAGTGACAATAACATGAGCATAAGGGTATGATGATATAATAAAAGTATATGAGAATAAAAAAAGATAATTCATTCTTATAAAACATGGATCATAATTCTTATGATATTTTATAAATATTTAATAATGAATGTAGTCACACGAATCAATAATAATGATCCACATGATGTCAATATTGGACAAAGGAACCATTAAAAATCATAGTAAGCATAGATAAAATGTTTCAGTATCTTTGAAAATTATGTTCATAACCTTTTTTCAATCATGTTAGAATGAATTGGAGCCTAGATAAATCTATAGGGAAAATATTCCTGGTTAACTACCTCCTTATTTCCAATAAATACAAGTAACATTACTGAGTTCATCAGAGAGCTATATCAATCGCAACCAGTGTATAAGTTATATCATTCTCACCCATCATATAAGATATATCAGGCTCACCAATCATTATGGACAATATAGGGCTCATAAAAAATCATTAATAAATTATAAGACTATTTATAAATAAAACATTTATAATAATTCACTTATCAAGATAACAATTTCAAAATAACCACTCTTCCTTTTTAACTTGTATAATACGTAAAAAAGAGATGTGTTTCATGAAAATGTGTTTAAAAAACATTAATCCAGAAAAAGAAATAATATTGATGGTATTATAAGATCATTATATCAATTAACTAGATGAATTGTTAAACAATGATGTTATATATGAAACATCCATTAAAATATCACATAAAACATTTATTTGGAAACATGGAAAAATAAAATTTTATTTTTAAAATATTTTATAATAATTTCCAGAATATTGGTAAAATAATTTATTTGAAAATAACCATAGAAAAGTATTAACTGAATCTTAAAATAGAAGGATCGTCATAATGGTGGGAAAAAATGGTCATGTCATAAACATTGAAATTAATAATTACACTAACTTTTTTAAGAGAGACTAAATTGACCCGTGTGGAAAACATTATCAAATTTAATTTTCAACTCTCTTAAAATAAATTCAATGATATTTAGAAATATCATTAGAAAATAATTTATATGATGAAAACCAAATTATTGAAATAAGATAAATAACATGGACTATGAATTTGGTTAAAATTCATTAAATAACCAAAATAATATTTTTAAAGAGAACCCCTTTATGGACTTTTAAAACCAACAACCATTAAAAATATAGAACATAAGAAGTAAAATAAACTACCATGTGTATAATAATATTTTTGATATTATATTTCATGTTTCAATTTCTACATCATATAAATTAATAAAATTGCATCATTCAAAACATGTCTCAAATAAATGAGTTTGAGATAAGAAACCCCTTCATCGTGGGTAATACTTGAATAAAAAAGACATTGAAAGAAGTATCATCACCTGAATTCATAAAAAAATCTCTATGAAATAAAATGTAAAAAAGAATTTTTGGGAAAGAAGTATACAATATGAAATTAATAGTGGTGCGTCGCATGAATTATGACTGAAGGAAATTAAATTGAGACCATTAAAACCGTTGAAAAGTTTATAACATTTGAATCGATATCCATTGAAATATAGAAAACTAAATTAACGTAAAATGTTATTATAAATTTTTCATTTATTATATAATATCACAATATATAGCATATACACCTTATAAAAGAAAGTAGGTACATATTAGAAGACATGACTCAAATAAGCAATATTGAGATGAATAATCCTTCAAAAGATTGTATACTTAAAATTAAAATTATCACAAGAAGTAATTATGTGTGACAATTTTAAAAATATAAAAAAAAAATAAAAAAACAAAATCATACATCATTTCACGCAATATTAGAAAAGAAATGTCAATTAAGTAGAAATATATCCCAATGAATATAAATTTAGTTAAGAAACCCCTTACCATTTGTCTAATTTGAAGTCAAATCACCATGGAGGAAATATTTCTAATTTTAAAATAAAATAACATAAATTTTGAAGGATTTATTATATAATATGTAAAATGTTCAATATATTCATCATATAAAATATATTATGTTCATAACATTAAAACAAGCCTCAATAAAGAGAAATTATGTCAAAATCTCTTACCTCTATTCCAGATTGGACATGTATGTCCTTTAACACATGTATAATAAATTTATATCAATTATATACATTATCATGAATTTTTTTTGGTTTAATACATTATCATAAAATATTTTATTTAATTTATTTCAATGACATATTTAATTTAATAATTAGTTAATTCTACATCATGTGTATTGGTCACATTTGGTTTATAGTTATAAAATGATTTCATTATATTGACCTTTTTCAGAAGCGTAATTTTTCAATTATATATAAAAATAATACTGAAATTATTATAATTTTTATAAATTAATTATACTTTTAAAACCAATAATGAAACATAGTTATGGAAAATGAATTACATTATAATCATGGAGACAGTATGCATTATATCTCCATGAGTAATGTTTCCATTTTTCAATGAACATGGGGGAAATAAGATAAGTATTTATTTTTATTTATGGAGTGATTATTATATCACAAATATATTATATCTCTTTAAATACACGTATATATACCAACCATATGATGTCGTGATGAAAAATGAACTACACCACATTTTGGAGGTGTTAATCTACACATACACATGAATGTTGTTAAAACTTTTCAATGGATTCAAAGGTAAGAAAATATATGATATGCAATACGTATAGAATAATAATTTTTTAATTGATACAATATAAATATACACTAAATTATTCATTATAACCAGACATGATATGGAGTGATGGAAAACAAATTACATTGGTTCATGAGATTGTGGTTCACCATACACATGAATGATTGTTTCATTTCACATTTTATGGAATAGGAGATGGATATGGGTTATATAATTAACATAATAATATATAATAATATGGAATATAATAATTATATTATTTCATAATAGTTTAATAATATTTTAGGTAGGAAGAATAATAAATAAAACTAAGATATTCTGTTAAAATCTATACCTCTTCTTCGAAAAACCTCCTCTACTATGCACCTAAATCCCTATAAGGTTAGTATGTTTCCAAAATATGAACTGTATAATAAATATATATTGTGGTTATAAATTAATTATTGGAAGGTATTATTCAATTAAATTGACTCATGAATCATGGATAGGAGAGGAGATCAGTTCTCTTTTATAAGTGTGGGGCAGGGCACTCCTAGAATTATATAAAGTATTACATTTTTATAGATTAATATTCAATTAAATTTTGTATCAAATTAATTTATTTATAATATAGGATTATTATGAGTCTAAATAATCTCATATATTAATATATTGACATGTTTTGGTGATGTTTTCACCGTTATATTTTTATTTTTACCACATGTTAACACTTTTGATGAGGGTCAGGATTTAAAAGTTTCTTACTATTAATGGGATAATGAAGTTGCTATAGAAGAGAAATATACCCATAAATGGATCATTTTTTATATGTTAAACTATATCACGCTCACTTGGACCAATAAATGAATTTTGGAATTTTAAATCATTTAATGAAATATGGTTACTTCTATTAATATCCACACATTCAATAGTTAGGTTACAATGGTCATATTTAACTAATAATATTTTGTTCTTCACATAAGATCATATTTCCATGTCATATATGATATAGAAAATCAATTTTTTTAAATTCTCAATATTTTACATTTAATTTTGTTTAATGGGAAAATTTAAATGCAATCAATCTGACTATTTCACTCCTCCCCCCACTCAGTGCATTTTCACTATTTTTTTGGTTCCCTTTTCACTTTTTATTTCCCTCCCTATATTTTAAATTTAGCTCACCATTTCATTGATGTATCTCTCTAGATGATTTCATGTATTATGAATGGTTTATTCAACTTATAGATGGCCTATATTGATGTATTTAATTTTATTATTATTGTATTTTATAATTTCATGATGTATTATGTTCTTAGTTCTTAATGATATTAAAGGTAGGATTTTTTGAAAAGTAAAATGTAATAAATGTTCATGTTATATATTAAAATATAATATCTGTTGTAATAGATCATAAATTTTAGTTTTGGGGTATCTCATTTGGTATCAGATCTTAGTTTGTTTCTCTTTTTTGGAATTTTTATATTTAAACATTATGATGATAAATCATATTTAAATAAATGTTATTTCTTGATATGTTCCTATATAAATTTTGTGAGCATAAAATTTTGACATTTCTAATTTGTTTATCTTCATTCATACCAATAATTTCACATAATTAACGATTAAGATAATTTATGGTATCAGTAATATGGTAAGGTAAAAAAGAATGGAACATTAATATTCAATTTTATATATTGAAAATTATGAGGATGAAAATTATCTAAGAGATGAGATTTTAATATCATTTATTATTTATATATATTTTTATAAATTTTAACCAATAAGTTATGTGTGTAAATTTTTTTAAATAATAATTTTTTTTTTGTTATTATGATATAAAATTATAATTAATATATATATATATATATACTTTTTATTTCCATCAATTCATTATATATAAGTGTTATCTAAAAACATGAATTCTAGTATAAAATTATATGATAATTAAGATATATGAAACATATTAATAAAATATAATTAATTTGTTATTTCATCATATAACATTACATAGAAATGAATAATATGTTTTTTTACTAAAACAACCACAATGGGGTAATAAAAACATAACAGTAACCTAACTAGAACTATGAAATCCATTAGTTCAAGGTTTATCATAAATAAAACAGTTGTAGACTCTACTATATCATGAAAGTAAATAATTTGAAAAACCTTAAGAATTTGGTAAAATAAATATAGAAAAAAAACGTGAATTAAATTTCTAGAATTTAAGGGGTATATAAATAATATATAAAGGTAATATGACCTTTATAATTATTGTCATTAAAATATAAATGAGACTATTATAATAGTATTTGGACTGTTTGAATTATAATATGATTGTTGGATAAATTAAATAACCAATGTGGGTAATTTTGGAACAAAAGATTATAATTAAATTAATATAAATATATGAAAATTACAATACCAAATTTAATATTTAATATAAAAAATACATTAATTTTACTATGAAATTTAATTATTAGTTAATATTATTTCTCAATATAAATTTAAACATAAAATTTTATATTAAAATTTAAAATTAAATAGAAAATATCATGCAGTTTATTTTGATAAAATATATTTGAATTTTTGATCCATCTAATAAAATTTAATCTAGAGTGTTATTTTGTTTTTTTTATATTATTTATGAGGTGAAATGAAAAATATTTTTTTCAAATGTGGTTTTTTTATAAAATAATAATAATGAAATAATGATCTAATGATTTATATAATGGTTTTCGACATGCAAAATATGTTATATAAGAGAAAAATAAATATTTAAAAACATTACATTAAATATTCAAACATTAATTGAAATTATTAAGTTTTAAAAAAAGTTAAAGTATTTTATTAAAAACTTTTTTTGAATCTATTATTTCATTTGTTATTGTAAACCTATAAATTTAATAGTTAAATTCTTTAAAAGTGATTAATATATATATATATATATATTAAATACTATTAGTACTCCCAAATAACACCATTATCTCATTTTTTATCCTTTATGTGATATTATATTCATTATTTTACATCCAGACACCACTCCACTTATAGTGTAAATAACCAGTGTACCCCATCGATACCCACATCCAAAAACCATCATGTAGACTAATATATATAAATAATTATCCTCTCAATACTTTATAGATTAATATAAATGTTATGTTCTTACCTCACTCTATGCCTTCACGAAATTGTTCCCTTAATAATGGAGTAATCATCAAGGACAAGGTGTAAGTCAATTTTATATAATTAATTTTTCATTTTATATTCTTATTTTATAATATCTATTCATTAAACTAATACCCCATTAACAATTTAATATTTATATAACATTTATATTAATATTACTATAATAATATTTTTTTGTATTAAATTATTCTAATATAGGTATATATTATCCCTCTCCCTCATACACTACATCCTTGCATTGTCAATTCTACCACTAATTAGGATGTTTTCATTATTTAATTTTAATTTCCTTTAAAATAGGCAAATGTATCTTGTATAATTTATTTTGTCATACATCTATTTATTTTTATGTTTCTATAGATAATGTTAGTCATTAATAAATAAAAAATACAAATACAATATTATTAAAATGAAAATGGGAATATTTCAAAAAATACGGACTCACGGATTTTATCTTTAATGAAAGATTAATAAATAATTATTAAATAAAAATAAATGATAAAAAATAAGTAAAATATTTATCAAATAGTAATCTAATTATTTTTTAATAAATAAAACTTTGATATACTAGTGGTGTAATTTTTACCAATAAAAATATGACCTGAGGTAAATTAATCAATCTATCTCTATTATCCTTTCTAATATTTGGGATTTTATATCTTTGTTAACCATTTAAAAATATATATATATTATTATTCATTTCTCATATTCATTTTATTATTTGACTATCTGAATAGTGTATCTTTCCAATTCACTCTAACTTCAATCATTTATCCTCAAATCATACATTACTATTTTTATAAGTGGATTATTATAACAATATCATATATTTGGGTTATGTATCCATTTCTTGATCTAACATTTATTATGATGAGTATAAACTACAAAATAAAATTATATTTAAACATTTTCATTTTTTCCTAGATATTTACATGTATATTCTATTTTCTCACATTAATGGATATATTTTTCTTATTTTAAAAAATATTAAGGGATTATCTCATCAATATTATATTTAGGGATATTTTAAATTATATAATCCTCCATAAATATATTTGTATTTAATTTATAAACGAATTCTCATATAATTTTTTTAGTTTTTAAATGATTTACATACTTTTTCATTGTCATCTCAAATGTATAATCTTATGTAATACATTACAATATTCATAATGGTATTTAACACATATATTATCATTATTAGTTTCAAAATAATTCTTCTTACCATATATTCATTAATTTGTTAAATTTAGATATATATATATATATGTCTGTGTATTTCTATATTTTTCATAAATTAAGTTATTTTATTTATTTTCAATTTACAATATATTTTGACTCTATTATTGTATAAACTTCTTCTACTTCAATTTAAAAACTAATATGTTTATAATAATTTTTTAATATATTTTAATGATATTAATGTTACACTTACCAAATTAACTTTTCATCACTATTTATTGGATTTATATGTCTTCCTCTTAATTCATTTTTGGTTTTATTTATCAATCACATGTGAATAATTTAATGGGATGGACTCCTCTAAACTCACATCTTGATTTCTATCAAATTATACATGAAGATAGGTTATCTTTCTTATTATTTCTCTATCCTCTAGGATTATAAATGATTATCTCTTGATATTTCAAGTATATTTACACATAATTATTTACCCTCATTTTTTCCTACCACTATTCAAATAGATTACTTCTGGATTTATGATATTATTTAAGGAATGTAATTATTATACACCCTATTTCTATTTCATAATGGGTAATCTTTGTTATTATTATGTATTTATGCTTGGTTAATATATAAATTATTTTATAGTTTGAAATCGTTATTTTTGGAGAAATGATAGCATGATAGGTGGTCCTGTAATTATAATAATGTCTAACATTTAGGGTAAAAAAAATTTAACATGATGTAATATTTATGGTGCATTAAATGTTTTCATATCACACAATATTATATTGAATGTGCACTATTCCTAACACATTATTTTGGGGGTAATTCATCATGAAAACAAAACATAATGTTATGATTCTTTGAAAATCAGTAATGACTAATTCATATGGTATTTCATTTTTATGTTTAGGTTATATTGTTATTATCATCACAATAATATTCTACACTTTATTTTTGATGACTGTAGTTTCTCTTAAGATCTTATGTTTTACTAAATGATATCATAATATTCTAAATTCCTATTCCATGTTCCTCTACCATGCATTATGAACATCCCTTGTAATGTCCTTATGTCATACATAATTATATCTTGTTTCCTTTCATTTATTATATTTTATACCATTCCATTTTCTTTTTTATCTAGTATTTTACCTCACCCTTAATTTAATGTATATCCACAATTGAATTCATGAATTTAAAAAGGTCTAGTAAACTAATAAGAGATGAAAATAAATGATATTTTTTTATGGTTTTATGTAATTTTATTTCTTAATATATTCCAATTTTCTAAATAAAATAACCATTGGATTTTTGGAATTCTAAAATGTAATAAATTTTCATGTTATGTATAAAAATATTTTATGTCGCACCCAGTTTTTTAATTTTATCTTTGTTCTGGTTCGGGTCGGGTTATGGGCCATATATCTTAGGAACCAAGTGTGACCAGTTTAAATTTTTGGTGTATTATTTCCTTTTATCCTTTTCCTTTCTTTATCCTTTAGGATTCCTTTAAATTTTGGTGTAAAAAATGAGAGTTTTCGGTGGGCATGATCCTGTGTACGGTTGGTGCAAGATTAGTAAAAATCATCCACCCAAGCTAGAAAACCATGTGGTAGGAGACAGAACATTCCACATGCCCTTCGCATGGTCGTGCGCCTCTTCCCAGGAAAGAATGTGTATGGGTCCTCTTAGGAAGAGGTGGTCGCACGGTCTCCGCACGGTTTGGAAAACAATGAGGCCGTGCTAACTCATTAAAAATGATTTCCCACATTTTCTCTCTCCCCAATGATATACCATTTTCCCCTTGCTCGACCCCCTCAGACTCTTTAGTCCTGTCCATGCCTCCCTTCTTCTTCCCCTCTCCTTGGCCTTTAATTTTTGGGTGATTTTAGCTCATATTCCTCAATATCTCTCAACTAATTCCTCTTATCTCTTATTTCCCTCTTCTTTTAGGGTTTCCTCTATTCTCTTTCAGGGGTTTCAGTTTTCCAATGGGTATGGGGTTTGGTTTAGTTTTAGATATCAATTGAAAGGGCTCAATTTTGATTTATTAGGTTTGACCTTTCCCTTTTAGGGTTTAGCCATGGTTCAGTTATGGTTTTTTACCATTATATGGAAGCTTCTACATGATAGGTAGGTGGTTCCATGCCCATCATTAATTGATAATTTTATTGGGTTGTTTAACTAATTTTAACATGTTATATACTCTTTTTTTTGAGAAAAATGTTTTAGAATGATTTAGAATGCTTGTGTGATGGATCAAATTTTTAACAAATGAATTGGGGTAGATATTGTTTATGCATTATGTAAGGATTACAAAAGGTTCTTGTCCCTTGGTATTGCTTGGTTGTAATAGTGTTTTTTCCTGCGTTTTTAAAACGGGAAATTTATGAATCGTTTATTTGATGGTAAATGTGTCCAATTTGTGGTTTTGGTGTGAGTAAAATTGAAAATGGTTGGTTTTATGGAATGTGGTGGTTTATTGAGATTCTAGGAACTGAGTTGTGGTAGAATTGATATTTTGTTACATTTCAACATCAAATCGATCATATGGGAAACCCTAAGTATCTAAATTGGAAGACTAGAACTAGTGTGCTAGTGATACAAAAGTGTATTTTCCTGGTTTCACATATCTAGATTGATGTTTACAATACTGACAAAACTATGATGATGTATGATCGCCACTAGAACATTAGATGTTTCTCATTTCTAGTGGCTAGTGCATGAGGATGCTGACGGTTGTGATAACTATACAATCGTTCATCGAGGTACAATGTTTTAGGGTCCCACTTGAGCTAGATTAACCATTGTTAATTTACCCATGGTTCTCTAATTTATATGTTGGGGTGCCATCCATCGGCATTCGGTGAACCTTTCATGTTCATGTGTGTGTTTTTGCCTTTATAAACATCATTTTTTCCTTCAAGGAAAAGGTTCAAAAATGTTTTTCTTTAAATTTTTTCCTCCTTAAGTTTTTTACCATTAAAGATGTTTTCCTCAGTAATGATTTCAAAAGTATCCACTTTAATGATCATGTTAAATTTTCTTATGAATGTTATTGGAATGGAATCTCATCTTTTTGGTAGAATCCTACTGGTCTTTTTTTCACACCCTGAATAATCATTCGGGTCGAAGCCCAGTATTGTTCATGGAAAAATGGTATTAGAGGAGGTCGGCTCTTTTGGGTCATGTTTCATGGGGAAGATTCAGGGTAGATAAGAGTTAGGACTATCATGACTTTATATTCCGATTACTAGTAGGGTGCATAGCCAGCACCCCTCGTGATGACACTCAAGTTACCGGGGCAAGTCGGGTTTCAAGTGAGTCATTTGATCCATGTGGTTATTCATTTTTTTGGAAATGAAATGGGAGTTGGTTCACCGGTCTTAGTGAGATCATAAGTCCTATCAAGCCATGTGGATATAGGGACGTTTTCTAAAAACACTCTCTTTAATGGTGGAGTTGTTGGCGTATGGCCGCCAACCAAATTTCCAATTCACCTACTGGAACTAATTTATTATATCATTATATTATGTCTCCTTGGGTTTTAAAAATTAATGTGAATATATTCGTTAGAAAAATTTATGAATTCTAGATTTTAAAATGGAAATGGATTTTAGTGAATAGGGTTTAGTTTATCAGGGTTGTATTTTCTTAACTTAAAATTTTAGTTTATTGAAATGAATTGTTTGGAAAACATGAATTAGGATAAAGTGGGTTTTAGAAAATCTATTTTAAATGAGATTTTCTAAAATATTGAAAAGTTTTTTGAAAATATTGAAAAGTTTTTTGAATGGAATAAAAGTTTTTGTAATTACATTGTATTGTTTCAAAGTACGTTTAATTTGTTATGATTTTAGATTTGGTGGTTAGTGAATTTTGGGGAGATTTGTAAAATTTTGGTGGGTTTTTGAAATGGTAATGTTGAGTATGTGAGATGGATGTTTTTTTTGAAAGGTGAAATGTATTTTTTTTTGTAACCTTGGGTTTTTTCATGGGTGACCATGTGCATGGGTTATTTGTGGAAAGTTAATTGGTGCCTGGTGTGGCACGATAGTATGCATATGTGAAACCCATGATGCCCCTTTGCTAAATGTGAAACCTCAAGTCTTGTTTTATTTATAAATGTGTTTTTCATGATTATATGAGGTGTTTTGATAACCAATGATGTTGTGGTGTAACATGTTTTATTTTAAAATGTTTTTATGGGGTGTTTTATGTTCAGAAACCCATCTTTTTCGAATGATATTCCAGGTATGTGTTTTTTCGGTAAGTTAGTCTCAGGTGTTGTTTAGTAGTCTTTTTCAAGAAGTGTTTAGAGAGGCCTTTGAGGTGTTTTCCATTGGTTTTTTGGGTCTGGTTTGTTGAAATTTTTATCCAATGGAACATTTTTATTTGGTCCTTGGTTTTAATTCTTGGATAGTGTACACCCCCATAAAGAATTTAACACACGATTGACGTACTGCCATGGGTGATTAATTTTTGGAAGGTCCTACATTTGATTAATGTAATCACTCTCTCCTCAAATTTCAAAAGACTCCTCTTCTTCCTTTTTTTTCCTTGGTTAAGTGAGTCCTCTCACAGTGTGATAGAATATGTGATAGGAGTCGAAGGAAGATTTAGTCTCTTTGAGTTGTTTGAGTTGTCAAGTA
The DNA here is from genome assembly GCA_963277665.1 of Viscum album. Classification (NCBI taxonomy): domain Eukaryota; kingdom Viridiplantae; phylum Streptophyta; class Magnoliopsida; order Santalales; family Viscaceae; genus Viscum; species Viscum album. The sequence goes on along the minus strand of OY728157.1, from coordinate 1,980,121,971 downwards.
TGAATGTTGACATTGTTGTGTCTGAAGATCCTACCTTGAAGTGGTAAAGTGAAATGAAGTGGGGAAAATGACAATCGGTCTAGGTTTTTGGTGTTGACCACTATCTTAAAATTGTTTTTAGACCTGTCATCAGTTTTTTCTAATCAAGGGTTCATGTTAGGCTACTAGTGTGGAAATCCCTATTATAAGAGGTCGTTATGTTCATTTGTGGGAATCATGTTTCGATTATATCTCGGTTTAAGGTCCCCTTCCATTTAATTATTCTACTAGTAACAATGGTCATGTTGGGTGACACTTTTTGGTATTTTTTTCACTCCACTGCAAAAATGAAGGTTGTGTAATCTTTTTAGAACCTCCATTTTGACAGAATTTTGTCTTCATTTTTAAAATTTTAGATTCCTCGATTTTAGGGGTACATGACTTCTATGTTCCACTTTACATGACATATCTTGTTCAATGTAATAAGTCATGGTTCATGTGGATATTCTAAACACATTCCTTAGTGAGAGTATCGTGTGGGGTGGTAAGTGGATTTCGTGGTTTGCTGTGACTATTGGTATTGTCTAGGATGCAGTATGGTTTCTTATGGTGCCAGAAGAAGAATTTTTGATTGGGGGTTTTCTGTACCTGACTGCAAAGAAGTAGATACTTCAGTCAATAGAGATCTAGCCATAGGTTCTAGAGTGAATATGGCACATATTTTGGGACCCCTGGGGTGTATATGATTCTTTTCTAGTGTTTGTATTCTATATGGGGGTAGAAGCAGTTAAGCATCCCTGTAGTTTTATTTTCCTTTGTGGTACTGTTTAGTGGTAAGAGACCTGGGGACCCTGTTATTATATATTTTAATCTATTTAATGGAAGAGTTTCTCCTTGGATGCAAGGAATCATGTTTGTTTGTTTTCTTAAACCTTAGTGATTATACCCTTTTGGGTGTAAATCTCTTTATGGTCGTTCATGTATAAATGTCATTATAGTATCTTTTTGAATCTATTCTACATGGGACACATAGGAGGATACTAATTCTCATTGGAGTGTCAAACATAATGTATTCTGTTTGGTTTTGAGTTATATTAGCTTGGTTCCTAGTAGTGTGAGGTTAGGTCGTGTGGGAATCTCCCTAGCTAACCCATGTCTAGTTTCCTTCATCTGTCTTTGTGGGTCAGGCTAGCTATCTGGTTAGTTTTTGTGATGGGGAGACCCACCGTGGGTTTTTCTAAAATTTCCCAGGAGTAAATTGATGTTTTACAATTTTTTATGGTGGGGAGTCTATTTGTGAATCCCCATATTGGTGTCTCAATACCGTATTAGATGATAGTTACTTTCATATGGTGGGGAGTATGTTCGGGCATCCCCATGTCAGTAATTATGTTTCATTTTTGGTGTTGGATTGGTGGTAGGTGGTATCATTCAGATCTATCTAACCACAAGCCTCTAACTTGTGTAAATGTTGGGGTGGGAGCATCCCCAAAAAATTTGTTGTGGTAAGGTTTGGGAAGATTACTTTCCTCTAGTTGATCAACTAGTGGTGATTTCACTTTTGGGAGAGGGTGACACATACTGGGAGGTCCTTCAATTGGTAACTGTCCTTTTCAATGGTGGAGTTTTGGTCCAACCATATTGTGGCTTTATAAGGGCGGAATGGTGGGGTTAATTTTCACACCTAAGTTTTTAAGTTTTTCTTTTGTTTCATTTCTGGCCATATTCTCACCCATTTCCTTCAATTTTTAAATCCCCTTTTGGATAATGGAGTTTTTCTCTAGCCTTGTTCTAGCTTTTCAAGGGCAGAATGGTGGGGATAATTTTCACACCAGAGTTTTTATGTTTTCCTTTATTCCATTTTGGGTTGGGTTCTCACCCATTCCCCCAGGGAACCATGTGTGATTGGTTTAATTTTTTGGTGAATTATTTCCTTTTATCCTTATTCTAGCTTCCTCCTTTGGGTTTCCTTTGAATTTTATAGTAAAATGGAGAGATTGGGGTAGGGAGGCTTCTATGCAAGGTTTGTGCACGGTTAGTAGTATTGTGTGTCAAACCTAGAAAACTATTTGGTAAGAGACAAAACCTACCATTCAGCCTCCACACTATCCTGTTCCTCGGCCCAGGTAAGCATCTAGCAGGGTCTCATTAGGAAGAGGTGGTCATACGGTCTCCGCATAGTTTTTAAAACCGTGTGGAATAACTATGTGGTCATGCCAGCTCATTAAAAATGGTTTCTCTCTTTCTCTCTCTCCCTGATGTTAAACCCTTACCCCTTTCTTGACCACCTCAAAATCCCTATCCCTAGGCGCACCTCCCTCATTTTTCCCCTCTCATTGGGATTATATTTTTTGGTGTCTATGCCTCGGATTCCCCAAGATATCTCAAGTCCTCTTCTCTCTTATTTCCCTCTTCTTTTAGGGTTTACTCTTTTCTCTTTTGAGGGTTTTTGTCTTCCAACATGTATGGAGTGTGATATAATGTAATATCTTGATTGTAAGGGTTCAACCATGATATCTTAAGATCAATATTTCCTTTTTAGGGTTTTCTCGATGTGTGGTTGTGGTTTTGAATCATTTTTCAGAAGGTTATTCATGATTGGTTTGTGGTTTCATTCCCTAGAATTATTTGATAATTTGATTTGTTTATTTAATTAATTTTAACATGTTCTATATTCTATTTGTGTGGTGAAAAAAAATAGAATGATTTGTGATGCTTGTGTGATGGAAATGAATTTTTTTTCAAAGGAAGTGGGATAGATCTTATGTATGCTTAATATAGGATTTTCCAAGGGGGAATGGTCTATGGTACAGGTTGTTTGTAATAGTTTTTTTTATTTTTGTAAGAACATAAATTTATGAATCATTTGACGAATGGTAAATGTGATTAATGTGGATATTTTTTTATTAAAATTTAAAATGGATTGTTTTATAGAAAGTAGTGGTTTCTTGAGATTCTAGGAATTGAGTTGTCGTAGTGGTGATATGTGTAACATTTGAACATCAACATAAACACAAGGGAACCATATGTATCTAGGTGGGTAGACTAGAACTAGTGCGCTAGTGATACAGAAGTGGCTTGTCGCATTTTCACTTAGTTTGATTGACATTTACGACAGTAACAAAATTATGATGATGGATGATCACCACTAAAACATTCAATGTTTATCCTTTCAAGTGGATCGTGCATGAGGATGTTGATGGTTGTGGTTACTATACCACTATTCACCAGGGTATGAGGTTTTGGGGTCCCACTAGAGCAGGATTAACCCTAGGGGATTTACCCACGGTGCTCTACTTTATATATTGGGGTGCCACCTTTCGGAATATAGTGGACCTCCCTTGATCATGGGTGCGTGTATTTATAAACTCTTTTTTTCTTTAAGAAAATGGTTACAAAATGATTTTCTTTGAAAGTGTTCCTTTTTAATGTATTTCCCTATAAAGATTGTTTCTTCAATAATTCCTTCAAAATAATCTACTTTATTGTGAATGTAAACTTTTATTATGAATGTTTTGGAATGGAATCTATTGTTTTTTGAGGCATCAACCTAGGATTTCGCTCATTCCCTACATACACCTTCAGGTGTGTGTAGATCCTATTTAGTGTTTTTTCTAGGAAAAGGAAAGACATATAGTGTTGACTGATTAAATTTCTAGTTGATTTCAGTGTTAATCTAGGTGGTGGCAGCTTGAGGATGTTTCTCCTCTCATGTAATGGATGTTAGGAATGAAATTTTGGTTTTATTTTAATTGTAGTAATCTTTGTGTTTTTAGATGAAATGTAAACTTCAAATCTAGTGATGGGTTAAGGCTTGTTTGATTTTGTATTTTTAGATTTGTTTAATTTAAATTTTTGGTTTTTTATGTTTATTATTTCGGCTAAATTTTTTCCATGTATTTTTTATTATACCCGGGAACTTGTGCCAGCCTATGGGGATCGTGAATGCCCTTTGGTCCATGAAATGTACTAGGTCAGGGGGTTACCCAGCTTGGTTCGTGACATTTTATGTACTATATCAAATCCTGAAGTGCAGGTTTGTGGGTGTCTCATTATGTATCAAAGTTGGGTTTAATGTTTTTTATAATTATAATATAGAAACATTATGATGTGAAAAAATGAAAATATATCCTTTTATTCTAAATAAAAAGTTTATGTGTGACCATTATAAGCACCTAAGGTAAGCATTTCCAATATTTTTGTTTTCCATCATACTAAAAATTTATCATATTTAAAGACTAATAAAACCATAGGGGTTAGTAATGTGGTTGGATATTTTTTTTGAAATATTTAAATTTCATGAGTATAAAATAAGATGAATCAATTTATTTTATAGGGAATAACATAATATATCATATTTTTTATATAAATCTTTATAAATTTTATCCCAACCAGTTATGTGAGAAAACATGTAAAAATATTTTTTTTGATAATATTAATCATTAATTGATATATTTCTTCATCAATTTATTTTTTCATGGCTTTATTAAGTACAATTCTTATTTTAAAATATTAAGATTATTATAAAATTTTATGATGATTAAATTATATTAAATACATAGTGAAATTTTAATAATTTTACTACTTATTCATATAACATTATCTAAAAATAAAAAATAGATTTTATAATAAAAAAAGTAGAATTAGAGAAACAATTATAGAAATAACCTGAATAAAATTTGTAAATCCATTTCTGTGTTTCCTTGTATATATATAATTGGTAAATCATTAAAAAGTGGATATTTTATATTGTAAATATGTAAAACAATTACATAAAAATAAATAAATACAATTTGTAACATTTAATAGTTATATGTATATATATATATACTAAATAAAGGTAATATTACCATAACAAATATGGTCATTAGAATAGTAAAACAGCAATTAGAATAGAGACACATATTTTTAATAATAAAACAACCAGTGTGGGTAATTTTTTAAATAACTATGTAATTAAATAAATATAAAAACATGAAAAATATAAATCCATAAATTAATATTTAAGGTGGTTGATTTGTTAATTTAACTAATTCTATGTAACTATTTTTTCAATATCCTTTATTATTATATATTTAACAATAGTAATTATTTTTAAATAAACATTTTTAATTTATCTCATTTAGAAATTCATTTTGATTAAATGAATTAAAATATTTGAATCGTATTATAAAAAAAAGTCAAAATTTATTTTTTGGTATTTTATTAAAAATGTGAATTTTAGGTTGTCTTTTTAAATTATATATATTTTCAAATATGATAAATTCTATGAAATAATATTTATTCTTTAATTATTAATGATTTATAAAATGGATTTCATAATTTAAAATATTATTATGAAGATAAATAACCAATTCTATTACCATAACGTCTATTTCTAAACATTAGATTTAATTTTTAAATTCTAAAAAGTTAATTTATTCCATAACAAAATATATTTGATTCAATTAATTATTTCTTTTCTATGATGAATTTAACATAATGGGGAAATCCATTAAAATAGATGAATTTTTTTTATTTAACATTATTTAGGGTATTAAATAAGACTGCTACTGAAATTCATGGTCAATAAATAATATTATATTTAGTATTTGTTTCTCAAAATACCATACACCTCCAAGTATTAGTACCACATCTCATATTAATCAAACCCCACTTCCACAAACTCCCACATCGCCTAATATTTCATATGAAAAAAATTTACTCTTATTTTCCATTTTCCATTATTTAAAATAATCCATTATAATGAAAATAATCCATATATATAAATGATATTAATATTATAATGGTATTTTATGATTTATATAAACTAATTATATTATATGTATATTTTATCTCCCTACCTCTTGTGATGTGTCCTTAAATTTTTGGTTCTACAAGATATGAGAAAAACATATTTCTTTACTTATCACCAAATTCAATGTTTTTTAGTGTCTCTAATATAACACATGTATATGTAATTTAATTTATGTTTATGCTTCTTGGGATAATGGAACTCATTTAATAATGAAAAATAATAAAACTGAAATATATGAACAAAAGAGAAATGATTTGAAAAAACATTCCCATAATTTTTTAATTTAATATGTTTAATAAATAAATAATAGATTGAAATAAATGATTAGAAATAAGTTTAAAAAAATTTAAAAAAATTAATATATTTTCATTGGACATTACATGGTTATATAAGAGTTTTAAGAAAAATAATTTAAAACAAGACCCTTGGTTAGGTGATCTCTCTCGTGATTTTTCTCTTATTTTTCATTTTACCTCTTGGCCTAATCCTATATAGATTTTTATTTATTTATTTTACTATCAATGTCCAATAATAATTATCTTTTTTTCTTTTTTTATGTATTTATTTTCTTATTTGTTGTAATATTAATCCTTTATTCACAAGTCATAACCAAAAATTCTCAAAATGGAATTCATATCATAATATCATATTTTTGGGTTATTTGTCTACTTTTTGATCTAATATCTTTTACAATAAAAAAATAATACGTTATAAAATTATATATATTTAGTGTCGATTGATTTCCATACATTTATACATATATGTTCCATTTTCTCCCATTGATTGATCCATTTTTCATACATTAAAAAATATATAGGGCATTCTCTATTTATATTTTTTGTGGATTCTCTCTTGGGTTTTTCCCCCTTTCACTATAAGTGTATATATCTCATACTCCAATTCAATTATTAATTTTATTATTAAAGTATTCTTTTTTATGTAATTTTATTTACATTGTGTACTCAAATTCATATACTCAAGTCATAACTTACATAATTGATAAGGGGATTACACACTAATTGTCTCTTGATTAGGTTTAATTATTTCATCATTCCCATTATTCATTAATGATTATAGATTCCATAATTTTTTCTAACTCTATCAGTATCCTTTCCGGTAGTATGTCAGTTATTTTCAATATAAAATTTCTAAATAATTTCATATTCCTAATTAGTTTATGAATAGAACTATGAAATATATATCACAACACACAATTCATATGTATCTATTATAAATCTAGGTCTTGTAATCAATACATCCTTTAAAAATATCCAAAGGGATTTGCATAATGTAATATTATCTAACTATGTTATTTTAAATCTAGTTACTAATAAATATACTGAATAGACCTGAAAAAAACTGTAACACCATGAATCTTTTTATTTTATAACATTTTAGTAAAATAACCACCAACTTGAGGTTAGTAGAGTCTGGTAATTATGAATTCCTTCCAAAATATTCAAATAGGTTTTCAAAAATATATATTATCTATCAATGTTCTTTTAAATCTAGTTATTGTAAATTATACTAAAATACCTCTGATAAATACTGTAACACAATGAATCTAGTAACCCAAGGCTGGTGGATATTTTTCTAAATTTTAATAATATACATAGATCAAAATATACGAAATCACATAGTTTAATATTCACAAGAATGTAATTAATTACATTTAGAAAAAATATTTATCAAATGAATACATAGAAATTTATTATTGTTCCTTATAAATACATAATTCACATATAGTAATAATTATGGATTCAAGGGAAAATAGGAAACAATATAATGGCGTGACATCAGTTTCTATAAAAGGTGAACCATATAATGAAATCTATAATATATAATTATAGAATCAATATTTTTATAGAAATAAATAAATAAATTTGAAAATATGTGGAATTGTGTGTATAGTAAATCCAAGGATTTCCAAAAAAATAAATATATGAATGTATATGAAAAAACGATCACATAGTTATGGAATTAGTAATGGAGGACATCATAAGCATACCATCCAGTCCTCAGGCTAAGACATCATATATAAACATGTAATGAGTTTACTAAATATCCAATATAGTTTTTCTCATAAGACCAATCAATTTATTGAGGGGATATATAATTCTAGTCCCCTCTATCACGTAATATGTTTAATTGAACTAAAATATGTAGTGATTTATTAAAAAATAGATATCATATTGTTTCCTAAGTAACGTCATACCTATTCATAGATAATTGATCATTAAAAATTCATATATTAAAATTTAAATTTAGATTATCAAAATCCCCCTATTAAATGGAATTATATGGATATCTATGTGAATATTAATTAATCCTATTAGAAAATAGAAGGAATTTATTTTCTAATTGATAGTAAATTTTTAGATTAGAAGGTTTTAATGAATGATATTTTCATTATTTTAGGGATATAAATATAAAGTAGTCATTGATTTCAGTAGTTTACAATGGAAGAAGATAAAATAAATTATATAAAACAGTTCCCCATGCCATTATTATTGGTTATGGTTTCAAACATTAACATTTTATATGCTTAAATAGAAAATTTATTTCTACACTATAACAATGTATTGAAAAACATAATTATTTTTCTTAATAGATTGTTAATAGTCAAAGGCATATCCTATAGACATTTCAGACTAGGTGTGTGGTTAAGTCTAATTGTTGTACACAAAGTAAATATTGAGTTAATAACCATCCAACCTTTTTCATATTTACTACCCTTAAGTGAATATGCTAAAGAGAGTTCATCCACATACAGTGTCCATAAATGGTTGTTGTTTTTAGGAAACCATACACACATTAATATAAAAAAATAAGTATATTTTCATATATTTATATTCATATCTTCAGCTTCTACAAACTTTTTATCATTATAAATGCTTATGAAGGTATTATAATGATAATTAGTGGTGATCTCTCATTGATAATATGATATGAATTTATAATAGTGAATAATAATAGATTTTATCACTTAAATGAAATTATATTAGAGATGAGTATACAAATAAATAGTAATAATAGATTACAGACCTTTTACTCAACATAATAATGATTTAGAAAAGCTTATAATGCGAGGGAATAAGTAAACCCTTTTTAAATATATATAAAATGGATGATAATTCAATGGAATTATACGTATTTAAATATATGTAAAATAATTTCCAATGTTATTATAATAAAAATATTTAAGCATTAAAATAGAATAGGAACATTGGGAACCCTAACTATAGAATGTAGATTCTAAAATATTGAGAATAAAGTATTATACCCTTAAAAAAACTCTGGGGATACTAGAGATAAAAAAGTTAGGAGAACCATGCTATGTGTTTTTTGAATGAATATTGGTGGTAGAACGGGGTGTTTCTATAAAAAGTTATTTTTATTTTTATTATTAATTTCAAAAGACATTTTCCCATGTATTCTAGTTAAATAAAATAAGAAATTAATTGGCTTTCTCTATGTTCTATGACATATAATTTCATATGTAATTCCTAGTGTTTTTTAATGTTTGAGAACATAATTCTTTTAAAATATATTCTTTTGGATGTGTAAAATATTCGTATTCATATGGATTTGTATTAAAATTGTTATTGTATTATTTCGGCGATGTAAAATACTTTATAGGATTAAAATTTGATATTTAAAAAACTTTTTCTTAATTAAAAACCCATTTCTCATAAGTGAGGTCTTTATTTTACTTATTAAATCATTTAAAGTCATTCTTATGTAAGAATAAATGTTATATAGTCATATAATATTATAAATTTTGTATAGAAATTTGATTATCTTAACAAATTATAAAAATATCACCATTGAATAATTTTGAGGTGTTAATTCCAAATTTAATGTTCGTGATGTGAAAATAAAGACCAATCAAGATGAATTTTATTTATCAAATAAAAAAATGTATGTATTTTTATATTTCACATTTTGTTCCAAAAATTAAAAAAACTATTTTTTTAATCTAGTATGAATTTTTGTAGTTATATTGTAATTAATTGATCTATATAAATTATTATATTATTAATTATATTATTATACAATGATTTTCATTAATTTTTTTATCATTTGTTTTAAATTTAATTTCCATGTTTTCAGGTGTATTATAATGTGTCATACTATTTTGATGAAAAAATATAATTTTCATCATGACATTATTTTTTTGGTGAAATATTTAATTATTATAGTATAATCTTAGGCATTACAAAAACTCTATATATAGGGCTCCCCCTATTCATGCAGACTCTATCAAAAACATCGTAAATATTTCCTACTACCATCCTTAGATTACATGGTTATGGGATACTGAGATATGATAAAATCCACCAATTATATCTCAAATTTTCATTATATTGGTTTCCTTCTATGAAAACTTATAATTAGTCAAAATCTCCATGTTTGTATGTTTATTATGTAATCTTTTTATAGCCTAGTCTGGACCACATGATACATAGATCCCACCCTTAAAAATAATAAACTCATTTTCATCCTCATACGCACAATTATCCATTAATTTATCATTAAGATGTTAATGATCACCTATTGGGAAGGAAATAGAATTGTAACATTCACTATGGGATGGGTTTATAAAATTTTTGATATCATTATATCTATTCTCATAAATTTTTATTGAGTTCAAGTATCTATTTTTAGTTATAATAATCTATAAGGATTTCAGGGTGTCGTATAATTTTTTTGATAAGAATAGTAGAATAATTCTCCACCTTATCATACGGTAGATATATTAACCCAATACACTAGATTTAGTTCTTAGAGAAGTTGGGATAAATATGTGGATAGTGTAAAAAAATTATAGAACACTTATCCTTGAGAAAATTTAACAAATTTTTCTTCTAATAAAGGATATTATGAGGATTTTGAGTACACACCACCACTGGAACTAGCCTTTCTAAACGAGGTAGAGAAGGACATAAAGAATGAGCCTCACCCACATACAAAAATATACATTATCAAATTGATGAATTCTTATTCATTAAGTATAATAATGAACAAACTTCCATACACCTAAAAATATTCACATAATTAAAAACCAAGGAACCCCTACTACTTATTGGGATAAATTGTAGTGATGTTGTAAGAGTAATAAGGTTATAGGTTCAAGTTGAATATATATCCATGTGTTCTTCTAGCTAGATTATTATCCATGTGTATTAGTAGATAAATTCTATTTTTCTATTATTATCATACGATCATGATTCCAAGTATATTAATAATGGAAGCACCATATTTGAGGGAGAAATTGAGGTTCGTTAGTCTAAAAGTGTTGATAGTGTAAAAGATAAAAACATGTATGTTGTATCTATACTAAGGAATGTTATTATTTCATAATACTAGAGTATTATAAGTGTTTTATATCTGGATTTCAACACATTTCATGATATATTAATTATTAAATGTGATCAAGAATTTAATATATATATATATATATATTCTAAGACCTAGATTCAATCCCCTTATTCAATCTATTTATAGAATTAGATCTTTTTCAATGGATAAGGTGACAACCACTAATACTCTAGAGACACACTCAGAGTTCAATTTCATTCTTTATGGAAAATCTTCTAATGTAATGGTAATTTAAGATGGTTAAAATATTTTGAATAAATATAATATATAATATCCCTATGGTATTTTATTTTAGCATCACTAATTGATTTTGACATCACATGTGGGGTCTATCCACTATACAAAATTAGTCATTAGTTTTTATGAAATTATTGGATAATCCTTACACGATTATAGGATTCTAGGACGGTGCAGGATCCAATTGTAGTTGGGAATCGTTGTTAATAGTGTTCTTAGAGGGATCTCATTTCATGATAAATGTAAAATCCCTAGTTGTTGGTTTCTATTTGATATATGACTATGACAATAGGTTTATCTCATCCTAAGCACCCATAATGTTTTTTTGGAACACATCCTAGGTTAAATATATAGAATCCAGTAAAAAAATTTGAACATGAAAAAAATCATGAATAGGGAAAAGAAAGGTAGAAATATCAAATCCTCATGGTCATTGGTATATATTTTTATCCCAATATCTTATTATGATAGATTCAATGCATGTTGGGCCTATGGTCTAGTTGTCATGCCGAAGAGGATAATATGATTCTTTGAATGAAGACCAAAAAATATAAAAATGGTTGAATATGAAGGGGTATGAGACCTTTTGTTAGCTTGAGGGAGGGATTAAACTGTCTGTTTAGTTTTTTAATATTATGGAATTTTATTTCTAGGTTATTTAGATAGTTTCTAAAAAGGTTTATGACCTATGAGTTTCACTACAAGGTAGTCTATGAATCCCCCAAATAAGAATGTTAGAAACTCATACTAATATTATCCATAAATTCATATGGAAGAGGTTATCCTATATATTATGAAGTATAAGATTTCGGTACATTCTATCGATTTAATATCACCCCTCATAAGGCATCTATGGGAAATTATAGAAAATAAAAATATCAAAGGGGTGATCAACCAATAGGGTGATAAGGAATAATATGATATTAGTGACTTTGAAGATATATGGTATTGGATTTTTTTAGGAATAAAATTCTTAATTTCAAACAATATATTATATGTTCAATTCTATTTTTTATATAACATAGATGAATTATAATCATTAATATAGTATCCCTTATATATTGAGTGTGGTACCCTTGTTAGAAATGTAATGAGAATAAACATCCTAGTGTAAAAGGAGACTCCATTAGTCCATATATGTTTTCTTGAGGCAGATGGATGTGATCCACTCAACACATTCTCAGTTCTAGGACCAATTAACCTAAAACAAATGAAAAATATCTCCCTTTCTTTGGTCAGATGAGAAATAAATTCTGACATATTTTCTCAAAAAGTTTTCTCTAGAAAAATAGATAGTTTTTTAATATTATCCTTGATTTTTATTCCAGTAATTATATAATTCACCTTTTTTTGTATAATATCACATCTCAAAGAGGTATCCCAATGACCTAAGCCCTAATAATGAGACAATATAACATATTATTCTGAGTACTAAACCCTTCGGAAATAAAATTGATTTTTTGACCCATTAATGTCCTATTCTATATTGATTTATTGGATATTGAAATCATTCCTTTTTTTTAGTTCCTTATGAAACTAATAGAAAAGATGGTGAGGAATAATTTTAATATGTTACACCTCATCCCATTGTGGGTATCAGGATCTCAACAGTTGAATGGGGATTCTAACTATAATGGTTAAATCATCAATCATGGCTAGTTATACTGTGGCACATAAATATTTTAATAAAGATATTGAGGAGGTGTTTTTTTTTGGTTAAAGTATATGGGACTCATCTATGCCTCTGGAAGTGGTTAAACTCACATTAGAATTCTGTTTCCTGACACCTCCATAAACTAATATATAGATATCTCCAATAATTCTTTTGAATAAATTAACATAATATTTTGACCATTATAATGATCTTTTAACAATAGTAAAAAAGTTATTTATGATCCTTGTGGAGCTAGGAAAATGTGAGAGGGAGTTTATGAGGATAACCATCCCAGATTTCTCGATATTTTTCCTGCTATTTACTTACTTCAATGATTATTTGACTGAATGAATGTCTTTTTATTGATGTTTTCCCCTTATTTCACAACATTTCTTACTAACTTAGATCTTAAATTAGTAAACTTTTACCCATGTTTAATTTCAATAAATTTATTCTCAAATGAGAGGTTCTAAATCTTGTTTCCTATATAATTAATTTTCATGTCGTGCATTATTTGGGGATTTGGATAGAGTTTCTATGATTTCTATATGCATTAACTATGGATACTAGTAGATTTATTCCATGAAAATAGTCTCCAATAAATATAGTTGATGAATTAGTTGTAAAAATATCTATCATTTTCCTCTAAAAACAAATTTGTTAGAGATGATGGGTGTTATTCCCGTCATTCTATCTTGAAGAAATGTATAGCTAAGATGGATTAATTCTACTGAAAATGGAGGTAAAGAATAACATTTTTTATCTTCCAATTTTATATATTTTAACTAATTCATATTTTTCATGTGACAATACAATGTAATACAATTAGTATTTTAGTTGTTTCAAATAGGCATATCTATTACTCCATTGTCATAGTGATTATCCATTTTGGATATTAGTGATGATATAGAGATTATTTTGACAATAAGAGACTTATTATTGGTATATTTTCTCATACCCCCATTATTTTCTAATTATTACCTTGGATGTATTGTGCTTTATTGTTCAATGAGATATTTGTTCTAGTATGAAATCTTATTGTTAATCTATGCGAACAATGGGGGATATATACATCATCAAATACCCAAAATGGAACACATGTTCTACACTATGGGATACAATATATTCTAATATAGATATATCCTTTCCTCTATAAACAAAAACATTGATATATATAAGTGTGAAAATATTTTAGTAAACATTTTTAAGGGATTAGACTAAAATTTTCTACTCCAAACATAGAGAAATGGATCTTTAAGAGCTACCATAGTGCCCTATGATTCTGTCTATGAAACAAAAAAAATCATAATGAAGGGGTCACCTTAGAAATATGTCTCTACTAAAATACATCTAAAGATAAGAAGTTAAGATAACATGAGGGGATTACAAATGAAGATAATAATATAAGGGGTATACTTCCCTTACAGACCGTGATCTATGATTAGGGGAGGAGGTAGACAATGCAAAGCTATCAAAATATTTTTTAGATATAGGTTAATTAATGTGATCACTAACACAACATCAAGAGTCATAGAACACAAGTTATATTGGTTTTCTTAACACTATTATCACTTCTAGTTTTTTATAACTCATTGTGAAGTGACTCTTGATTTATGGGCGCTCTTTCCCTTTCTTAATAAAAAATTAAAAACATTTTTCTATCTCAATATATTATCAATTTCCATAATATTCATGTTGATTTCAATACCATTTGAATATGATTTATATAACTCACAAAGAGTGAAACCATGATAATGTAATCCAACTAAAATTTTCATGGAAATGGATTTTGTAAATCCCAATCACAAAAAAATAGGTCTAATAATGAAAATATGAAAAAAAAATATTGATCATACATAAGGACTGTCCACTCAAAATGGTATATTAATTCTAGATAAAAAGCATTTATATGCATTAATTAAAAGTTTGGGTGGACCTGTTAGATAAATTATTATGATGTTTAATGTTTTATCAGACTTATGATCTTGTATGGATAATGTTTTTCTAGTTATAAAATATATTTAACATCACCTTAGGCTATTGATAGTATATTTGGATATGAGTATATCATTGAACCAACATAATGTAGCTCATGAAGAGGGTGGGTTTTTCTAATAGAATCAATCCACAAGAGGGTTTATGTATCATGAAACTACATCCTTGTATTATTATTGTAGAATATATGAAACAATATATGCAAATAAAGAAATATTCTATATCATTTTCATATATAAGTAGACCTATAAAGTATGGATTGAATTTTCCAAGGATATTTATGGTCACTAAAATATTTGTGTTTTTTACCATAACTATTTCCTTATCCATAATATGGAAATGCATAGAAGTTTAGAACTAACCTTTCAATCTTGCATCCTTTTCAGGGTTTTCATACTAAGAATATTTTTTTGACTTTTTCATTCTTTTAAATGCTCTAAATTTGTCATTGGACTTATAGTATGTTGACCAAGTGAGTTATAACTTTCATTTTTAATAGTAAATGCTTTGTGAGTTTTAAACCTTGTGAGTTCCATGTATCATTCCTTTTTAAGATTAAGATATTTAAATTCATACCAATGAGACTTATTTTTTATTTCTAATTTCTTTGAATAAATTTTATTTAGGTTGAAGGACATAAAACATCAACAAAGATTAGGGGTGAAAATTTTGGTATGGTATAGAGAAAGAATCAACCCAACATGAATTAATCTATATCAAGTTATTAAAAGAGACCCCTAAAAATATTTATTTATTTTAAAGTATTAATGTTAAAAATTATATAGGACTAATTTTAGGTCACATTACTAGGATTGATGATGAGGAAATCTATATAGAAAGAAGAGAAAACTTAAAACCACTTATAATTGGGTATGGGTTGATATCAATATAGAAAACCTCAAATAAAAGGCACATGTGGTTTAATATCATAGTGTAAAGACCAATAAGGAAGCATGAAACCCAAAATGGGGGGGGGGGGTCAAGAATTAGAACTGTCTCAAAAAGTTTAAATAAGGGAAAAAATTTATGAAAATGGTAACATGGGTTATATGAATTTGGAAATGATTAAACAAAATAATCTTATTGAGGTTGAATACAATTCAAATTTAACAAATGGGTTCCACTACAATACAATTTTGGGTGCAAAGGGTCATATGATCTTCTCTACATAGAAAACACATGTCTATAGTTGGATAAACGTAACTCGGATACATGGAATGTATGTCATTCCCCAAGAAGAAGTGTAATTTATAGAATTAGATAAACTCATTACAAATAGACATGAATGATTTGTAGTGACTAAATATATATATGTAAAATAGAATGGTATAGGGATATTGTTTATTTATAAGATGATTCAGACATTATAGTTTTGAATAGACTAGGGATGGGCAGTTATATACCTTAAAAGGGAATAAATATAGGTGAATATTTAAAAACAAATTTGAAACAAATTACTCAATTTTCAACACATGTCAAATTACTGTAGGAATTAATCCATTGGTAGTATTATAAATAAAAAAAATTAATCCTAGTGTTGATTAATATATAGATACACTAAGAATGAATGATGGAAACCATACCCCGATGCAAGAGATTAAATTAAAATTCAATTTTAGGTTGGTCCCATGATAAGTGATTTGAATGACACCATAAATCCAAAAAGTATATTAATCAAGCCACAAATAGTTCTCTATGAAAATATCATCATATATCTAGATCAACTATATAGAAAATAGTAATGAAAAACATTGGTATCTTAGTCTAAGGGGGAAGGAAACATGATGTGTATGAGGACACAACACCATGATGAGGTGGAATAGTTCTATATTAATACATGAACATTGTAAAACCAAAATATATTAGTGGGTCCCTGTACACTAGGATTAAATTTTATGGTATGAATTCTAGGACACAAAACATGATGTCTAGGTGTCATAATGTGTTTTCTGAGACTAAGAATCATGACACACAAAGTTATAGAAACATGGAGAATTTTTTATCTTATAATTGGATTATAAATTTTCATAATTGCATGGATAGATAAATCTATAATACATGTATATTATGTAAAATATAATAATGAATGTCAATTAGTTTAAGGATCATGTAGGGTGGAGCATAAACCATGTAGTTTAATATCATGAGATAAGGAATTCTTTTATTCCATTTAAATTTATATAGGGAAGATAATATAGAAAATTCCTTCACCTAGATCTAATTAATGTTAAAGTGAATATGGTCAAAAATGGGTTAGTTTCATCCAAGTTCTCTATCATCAAAGGAAATCTCATTATGAAGGGGTGATGTCTTAAACAACACGATAACATGGGAGTTTGATGGAAATGAAATTTATTATTGGATCCAAGGTAGGATACCCGTATGTCATTATGTATTCTGAAATATTATAAATCAAACCACACATAGCACTCAAACATAGATAAAATTATGTGGCATTACATAGGATTATAGAGGGAGATGACATACTCTATGAATTACTGCAAGGACCAAGAAATCATGTAGGGAATCATTCCATATATATGGACTACTTCAAGTAATTTACCAATCACATGGAGTGGATCATATGTCATGTAGTTTAATATCATGTGATAGGGGATGAAGTTCTATATAATTTATGAGTTATAGGAATAAGAATTTTCTAATTAATTTAAATACATGTTGAATAGGATTTCTTACAGAACTATATATAGTATTTCTTGAGAAACATTGTTCTTTTTGTCTGTGTTTCATTATATCTATCTATTTTAATAAATTATTAATATCGAACATTGTATAATTTATAAATTATAACATCCTTCCAATTTTTTATCAATACTTAGGGGATAATTCCTAGGTATCATGGGTGTCCTCAAGGAACAAATAATTCTCATTAGATAAGTGAGTATTTGAGTACCATTTTATTTAATGCTCATGAAACATGGTACTGAAGGATTTATAGTATTTTAATCCATGTAACCATTTATTATCATTTCAATCTAACTAATAGAAATAGACGAACTGAGGGAAATTCTTCTTCAATATAAAAAATAGATTTTGACCAATACACTAGTGTTTATAGCGTTATTATCCTAGTAGTATAGGTTCTAGTTAAAATATACCACAATGTAGTTAGAAAATTATGTGTCCGAGATTATTTTCTTCTTTCACTATCCTCTGAATAATATTATTTTTATTTTTATATAAAGGTTCTATATATCAACATTCTACTTCATTATAGATAGATGAGTGGTTTCACTAAATTTTATATTTAGGATATATCTCATTAAACACAAAGGAATTAAAAAATGTTCTATTTTCTCTTATAATTGAATGATTCAGTATGAATCTGGTTATTATATTAGGTTTCATGGTGTTTATGATAGAATTTTTTCTAACCACTATGTGGCACATCGCTTCTTCCCATTTGAACAGGAAATCAATCTTAGTATGAATTAACTTAAACAACTTGTAGGTTGTTAGAGGGTATGGACCCATTTTAATGATTCCCTATATGTAAAATATTTAATATTATTTCTTAGTGAGAAAAAAATATTGGAGTCGTGGAATAACGTTGTCATGTGTGACATCCCCCAAACAGACACTCTCTCATGTGGCCAAATAAGACTAGATCTAGGACCTCAAGGGTGCCTCCTCATAGGCTAGAGGTTGGTGACTAATATTAGTTGTGGGATAAATATAGTGGATAGACTATACCCCCTTGTATATGGTTATAATTATATGGAAATAGAAACATATAATAAATATCAGACTAAGGGGAGTTGTGGTAACAGTTTAACATACAATTGGGATGTAGAAGGAAGAACCAATAACCCAAGAGTATGGACTTATTTAATGAAATTATGAAATGTATATAAATTTCAAAATGAAACAAATAAAAATAGAAGAATTAGTGGGAAAAATAAACTTTAAAGTCCTGAGACCCAAACCCCATGTCATTATCATCTTAAATATATAGCCCATCTAGAAAGAAAAAATAAACAACAAGTTCCTTATCCCTTATCCAGAACTGCATCATTGTTATCTACTCAGGTACCAAAAGGCTGGCCGAATTGGGCGTGAGTAAAACTTAGTAGGTCAATGTCATTGTGTCTAAAAAAACTAGCTTTATAATAAGTGTGTGTAACAAAGAAAGAAATAGGTGTATTAGTTAATCGATTAATATAATATTACATTTTACATGTATTCACACCATGTAAGAATAAATCTAATAATGTAGAATAACCAGCCCCTTCATAACCATGAACCATGGTAGAATCAAATAACCAAGAAGTTCCCTATGTTTAATAATTTCAATATTCAGGCACACCCCCCTATATAATAATTTCAGCATCTAGGAATAGCCCTATATATAATAATTTCAGCATCTCATCATATCCCTCAATATAGGTATTTAAGAATGCAAGCATAGACCTATATATAAGAATTTCATCAGGAAACTAGGTCAATCCTACTATATAATAATTACAACATGAAACTAAAGTAATCCCTCTATATAAGAATTATGACATGAGACTGGGGAAAGCCTTGTGTATAAGCATTATAGCATGAAACTAGAATAATCCCACTATATAGGCTTTATAATATGAAATTGGGTCATTCCCTCTATATATATATTACAATAGGAAACTAGGTCGAGCATAATATGTAATAATATCATCATGTATCCCAAAACAATCCACGACTATAAATATTTCACAATATCATTTTGTAAGCCGCAATGGTTAATTTTGAATGTTACCATTTTTAATTCAATTAAATATTCATTTTATCAAATTATCACTTGTAATTTTAATAATAAATAATCCACTACCAAAGTTATTCTATATCAAAAAATCACTTGTAACCTCTTGTCATGATAAATAAATTTAAAACCATTATTAAATTTATTTTTATTCAAGAGTTAAATAACCCAAAAGGTAGCCACAAGCTAAGTCTCAATGCCATTGAATTCAAATGTATCCAAGGGATAATCCAAAACATTTTTTATCATCATTCATCATTCAATTAATTAAGGTGCATCTTGTTTCAGATAATTGTATAATTTTACACACATAATAATTAAAATGGCCCTAAAGTTAGGTTTTAGACAACATACCTTTATCTAGAGATGAAAATAAACTTTTAAAGGGAAACACTAACAAGAAAAAAGGTGTTGAAGATCTCAAGAAGTAACCTAGATCACACAAGATCAAGATTGACACCCAAAAATGTTTTTGGCAAGATATTTCACCATCAAACCCAGATTACAATGGAAGATAATGGAAGACATAAGAAAAACAAAACACTAGAGATATATTTCTAGAACAGAACATCCATAATGGTGTAAGGCACTCAAAAATATACTATAAATATCCTAAAAGTTGAGATAGGTGGATTCACATGAAACTAATGAATGAAACATACACATCATTCCTTTAAAACCACCCAACCATTGAAATACATGGCATATAACCCCCTTTAACATTGGGTATTTTCTATTTAAGAGTTATGGAAAAATTCTCATCACCTTGGGTGAATTTAACGATACCCAAACATTACATTTTGTTTTAGGAAGATTAAAATCATGAAACTAATTCCTGAAATGATCCAATTATTGTCATGTAACCCTTTCATGGTATCTTCCTAGAAATAGTTACACTTCAAGTAACACATGTACATGATGTGTATATTTCCTACTATTAGTTTTAAGCAAAAAAAATAGTATAAGAACCCAAAAAATCTCTTAAACATTCTAGACTCAGGGAAACTCCTCATAAGACCATTTAACACATTCATACCCGAACTCCATTTATTCAAGAAAACATATAACCCTAAAATTTAATACGTTTTCATTAACCAAGGTTCTCCATATCCAAGTGATAAAAAACAAATAAGGTCTATGAATAGTTAAACCTAAACCAAAGAGTTTAAATTTAGAACTAAAAGAGGGATATACTTGAAAAAATGAGGGATATTACAATCTATCATCCATATAAAATCTAATATTGTTGTTGTACCAAGAATCAATGTGGGGTTTAAGCATAAATTTCTTTCCACCATGCTTTCACATCACATCCCCTCTCCTAGGACTCCTCATGCCCCCCCCCCCATGCTACCACTTGACTTAAACAAGAGGTGTTTTCATTCCCCAGAGATACTTTCTTCTATGGCCCACAATCTATATCAGATACTCCCCAAAGGATAAATCTACACTAAGAATAATATCCTTCATGTATACCACTTGAGAAGGGTCATAATAATATCTCTTAATCTAGGACACATGAAACACATCCTATATGGAACTATAGCATTATGGAAGGTCTAATTCATAAACAACTAGGATAACCCTTTCCACTATCTCAAAGAGCCCAATAAACCTTGGTTCTAGAATCCCTTGTTTCCTAATATGGAATTTTCCCAACCATGGTGACACCTGAAGGAAAACAACATCACAAACCTCAAACTCTAGAGTTCGTCTCTGATAGTTAGCATATTATTTATTCCTACTCTATATAGTCACCAACCATCTCTAGATCAAATGAACCAATACAGATGTCTCCTACATGAAACTAGGTCCAATATGTGATGTCTCATGTTCCTCCAACCATCAAAGATGAAAATGTAATGGACTACAATAAAAAACCTTGAAAGGTTACCTTTGGACTGATTCATGTAAGATATTATTATATTAATACTCCATGAGTGCCATATGATTCTCCCAAGAACCATAAAAATCCAAAACATAGGTTCATAATAAACAATATAGAATCAGAATGCTCTACTTAGATTGACCATCAGTTTTTGGATGGTAGGTTTTTCTTGGAATAAAACATGATCCCAAAACATTTTGAAGAACCTCTTGGGATCAAGACTTGAAATTAGGATCTATCTCAGAAATGGTACTCCTTGGAACACCATGCATTCAAATTATCTCATGCACATAGAGACATCCCAGTTCTTCAATAGTGAAGGTATCCCTTATAGGAAAAACACCAGCTACCTTCATTATTTAATCCATTATCACTCATACTACATCACTCTTATATGGTTTATTTGGTAATTATATCATTAAATAAATAGTGAAATCATCCCATTTCCAATCACTAATAGGAAATGTCTTTAGTAGCCAAGTGGGCCTCTTATGCTTGGCATTCTCCTACATATAGGTAAAACATTTCACTATGAATTTTACTACATCATTATTTATTCATAACCACCAATAAGTCTTATAGAGATCATGAAATTTTTTTTTCAAAAAGGAATGTACCACCCTTCAAGAAGCATCAAACACCCTCATTAACTCCTCGTTTAATTCTATAAGAACCCATACTCAAACACAAAAATGAATAGAATTGTAGATTCAAAGAGACCACCCCATTTGGTGGGTCCCCACCATATAAACTATCTCTCAAACTGAATCCCACCAGGTCAAATAACTATCATTTCTTAATCTGATCCAGAATAATTGGTATGATAGATGTTGAAGTTGGAGATATTCAACTCTAAGACTCTGGAACACCTAATAGCATTTCATCGAAGAGCTATGTCATCCTATACTCATCGTAGGGCTCCTAAAAAACCTTTATCAATGCATTTTGGATCAAAACATATATAATTTTATTTCCCTTTCTTGGCATATAATCCATATCAATGTCAAATGACTTCAGATACTTGACCCACTGAATTGGAGAAAGCATTAGATCATATTGAGAAAAAAATCCACCTAAAGATCTTGTGGTCCGTATACACCACAAACCTCTCTCCTATAATATAGTTTCTCTAGTTTCTCATGTCATGAACAATGGATGATAACTCCAGATTGTGATAATGGGAATTACTCTCATGCGGTCACAACATTCTAAATCCATAAGCATCCACTTGATCCTCCTACATCATAATCACTCAGATTCCAACACCAAATGCATCACTGTCCATAGCATATGATTTACATGTTACAATTAAAGTGAGTATAGGAGATAAGGTTTATAGTCCATTCATCACCTAAAAATAAGTCTTTAAATCATCTGATAAAATAATCAAAACTCTATTTTTGGTCATCCCTAACATCAGTTCTTCCAGACAGGAGTAGTCATGGATGGAACAAAAATAATAACCTAATAAACCAATAAAACTATAAATCACAAAGAAATTCATGGGTCACTACAAATATAACATGGCTACAACCTTATATAGGTCTAATAACACTCATTTGTCTGAGATGACATGTCCCAAGAAGTGCAGTTTATCAATCAAGGAACTAAATTTAGACAGATTTGTGTAAATATGATTCTCTCTCAATGTACTCAAGATCATTTCATGATGTTGGGAATGATATTATACTATTAGGGAGAATCCTAGTATTTAATTGAAAAAAACAATAAAAAATTAGTCCAGTAAGGGATGAAATATTTATTTCATCAAGACTATGAATATCACCGGTATTTTTTTCAAAATAAATGGCATCACTGTGAACTCATACAATCCATTCCTAATCCTAAAAGTATTATGACGTATGTCTGATGGACTCATCCATAATTTGTGGTATCCTGATCTCAAATTATTATAATAGAAGATCATATCACCTCATAGATGATCTAAGAGATCACCAGTATGTGGAAGGGGATATGGATTCTTAACTATCATCTCATTAAATATTCAATAATCCCTGTATATGTGAAGATCCTCATAATCCTTCTTGGATAAAATAACTAGAGAGCCCAATGGTGTTTTACTAGGCCAAATAAATCCATTATCTTATATATTATAAAACTAAAATTTAAAATCATGAAGATCTGCTGATTTCATCTTGTAAGGTGGGATAGAAACTACGTTTTCTCCCAACACAAACTAGACCATGTACATGATCTATTTCTCAGGTGTTAATCCATATAAATTATCATGAAATAAGTCCTCAAAATCTTATACAATTGATGGAAAAGTATCATACTACATTCCTCCATCATCTAGAACAAGACCAAATATCTGAGTTGTGAAATAATCAAATCTATGCTGAATTGGTCCTATATAACTATCCTAATGATCCCACTCACCCTGATGAGAATAGTTTCCTCTTTTTGAAGATAGAAACGTAACTCTCCTCACATAATAGCTGATATTATCCTATATATAACTAACCAATCTATACTAATAATCAAGATGAAAAAATCCTTTCTAGATAAAAAAAATTCCCAAATGAAACAACAATCATAAATTTTAATAGAACACACCTTACAACAGTTGATATTTTCTGACTATATTCCCAATAGTGTATAAATGGTAAAAACACCATCCCATCTTTCTATAACAAAGGCCAAACCATATTAAAAATAAAGGATAAAAAGGAATGTGATGATCATTAATAAAAAACTATAGTAAAGGTATATGAAACAAGAATAATACATATGGTAGTAGAATATCTTGTATCCACAATAGTTGGAGTAGTATACATAGAATATAACTAAACAAACACTCTACCCTAGGCTCCCGTATGACTCCCCTATTTTTTTCCTCTTAGTGATATTTCCAAACTTATTCTGGGGATTCACCTCCCCTCCCTCGACCTGAATTTGCTTTGGAACTCTAACTACCTATTTTTTGAGGGGTAGATAAGCCATTCCCCGACACTACTATTGATCTGGGTCCCATGCCACTACTATATTGTAATAGGTTCCTACAAAACTTTTAAAAATGATCCAATCTTTTAAAACCATGGGACTCTAAATTGGGGTACATATATTTAGGCCTCTTGTGGAATAACCGATACCACTATAATGAAACATGGTCCTGAAAGTGATTCACACTTCCATGAAATATCTTTCCATTAGTTTCATGGTGATAACTATCATAGCATTGATTCTTTCCACTAAAATATGAGATCCAAATTTTCCTACCTGAAATAGTTTGGTCGCTTCTTAGGGCCTTTTTTAAATTCCATTTTGTGATGAGTGACTAATTCATCGCATCTGAAAATCTAACCCAGAGAAATTAATTCTCCCAGGACCTAATATCATGGAAAATACCATCCTAAAAACATCTCACCCTAGAGATTTAATTAGCTACTAAAGATGATCTAAAGCATTGCAAGTCGGGGAAGCATCCAACATAATTCATCGCTAACATACTCTCCTATATCAATTAAATGAACTTTCAAGCCTTCTCATCACTCAAAATATTGAGAGAGAATTTGATCAGAACCATTTCATAAATTTACTTCGAGGATAACTCATATTACAACCCAAAATGCTCTAAAATTTCCCACCAATGCTTGGAAGATCCATGAATCATATATTCAGTAAGATTAACCCTCTTATTTGTTGGTGTATTGAGGTGATTTAAGATTTTCTGGACTGACTAAATCATGATCTCGACTTCCTAGGGGTCTCCCTCCCAAGTGACAGTAGGTGGATGATGAAACTGAAACTCCCTCTATAGCTCAAACATCTAAGGCATGGTGCCAATAATCTCTCTTTAGATGGATTATAATACACTGAGGAAGATTTCGTGTACACGAACATCCATTTGATGGTCGATATCAATAGTAAGCTTTAATCTTGCTATGTTAGGACCACGTTTGCTTCCATTATCCAAATTTTTAATTCAAAGAGAATGAGAATATATTTCATTATTGGACTAACACACAACATAAAACCTTGGCTAAAAACAAGTTCAACCCCAACAAGGGAAAATAATGGATAACCATTGGCACATAGTTTCTCCAAACATGGATTACAAGTGTTTTATCATGACATAAATTTTCTTCCAATTCATTTATTAGATATAAAATTTATCCCATTTCATAGTTCATCAAGAAAAATATATCGGATGTAATAAATATGTACCTATCATGGAAAATTCAAGTCATGATATATCCTTATGTGACCATAGAGATGTATATATACTCATCACACATCATACTAATCCATGTATAGAAATATCAAGAAAAAATAACACCACACAACATGTGAATAAATTTTGGTCAAATAAAATCAATTGTAATAGGATAAAATCATGAATGGGAATCCCATACCTCGACACTCTCATCCCCCCCCCCCCATCCATGGGTTAGATACTCCCACGAACAAGATCAATACCAAGTCCCAAAAAATACTAGTCTCATTTATACCAATCCCAAATATTAAAGTAACAGAAAGAAAAACTTTTTCCTCTAATACAATTTTCTAGCATCCCCTAATTTTTAACTCTCTCATGTACCCAAATAAAGTTGGCTATAGTACATCAAGCATGCCTCCCCATATTCCATAGTTTTTTGAGCAGTATTGGGGTAGGATGAATACAATGGGGAGACTATACCCCAAGTAAAGTAAAAAAATACACCAGAAATAAAAAATATAATAAATATTGCAGAAAAAAATTAGTGGAAATAGTACTACATACAACTAAGAAGTAAAAGGAAGAACCCATAATCCAATAATAATGAATCATGTAATGATAGACTGAAATGTATATATATTTCAAATTGAAATCAATAAAAATAAAATAACCATAATACACAAATACAATTGAAATACCCTTATCTCAAACCCCATATCGGTCCCATCTCCAAAATACTACTCATTTAGTATGAAACAATCAAAAATAAGGTCCCTTTCCCTTGTCCAATATTATATCCATTTAATTTTATCAGGTACTAAGAGGCGACTTAAATAGGGTGTCAGTAAAACATTTTAGGTCAATATCACTATGTCCAAAGAAAACTGGATTGATAATAAGTTCATGAAATAATAAAATAAAGAGGTGTATTAATTAATCAATTAATATAATACAACAATTAACCTACTTTTTCACCAAACCAAATTTTGTCTGAGCATGTTTCACAACCATGACAACCATAAAAATTAACCATGGAATAATAAAATAACCAAGAAGATCCATCTGTATACGCATTTTAGGATACAAGCATATCCCTCTATATAAGAATTTCAATATCTGGGAATAAACCTCAATATAATCCTTTTAAAATATGATCATATCCCTCTATATATTTATTTTAGCATAAAACTGGGAAAATCCCTCTATATGGTCATTAGAAAATGATAATGGGCTAAGAACTGTATATAATCATTACAGCTCAAAACTATTCCATGCTCTCTATATAATCATTGTAACATGAACCTAGGAAAATACATCTATATAATAATTACATCCTAGAACTGGGACATGCCCGGTAAATAATCATCACATCATGTATCACAACACAATCCATAGTAGAAATGATATCACTATATCATTTCAAAATCCTCAATAGTTATTTATGAAAATTTCCACTTTTCTTTCAATTACACATTCATTTTATCAAATTTTCACCTTTCATTTTAAAAGAAATAATTCATTACCAAAGTGATTATTTATAATGAAATCACATAAACTTCATGTCATACTAAGCACATTTAAAAGCATTGTCCAATCATTATTTTTCATGACTCATCCCCCAAGGCATGTGTCATGACTACCCCAATCGCACCTCCCATAAGCCATGGGCTAGAAAATAAAGCTGAATAGGAATATCCCACCAAGGGGAGGCATTTTTCTAAGTACCCGTACAAATGTACTTGTCTGCAAGCAAAGTGCTCACCAAAAAATACTAAGTAAATAGGTATGCATTCCACTAAGAATACCACAGAAAAACAGTAAAAAATTGAAAAGTAAACTGGCCATGAATACAAGCCCAACTGAAACAAAAAAGTAAAACCTCCAAAATCTCATTCGAAGAAATACCTACCTGAAGGGTTGGTACAGGGAATTGTCTGAATGTCAATGATGTGTACCACATCTATCATGTCACCCTAAATCACCCATATCTCTAGCCCACTAAGGAATCTGTAAAAAGATACTGATCTTCTCCACAAGACATGAAACATATGGGCGAATCCCATGGAGGGGTGAGTAAAACAATACTGAGTGAGGGCTCCAAACCCAAAATTAATTACACAAAGTATAACATAATGAATCACTTAAAGAAACCCATAAGTGATCACACAAAGAATGCCATGAAAAAGATCATCAGGAAATACACCATGTAGACTACCAAAGAGGTTCATGAAGTGTAGCTTCTAAGATGTATAATCAAGAGAGTAACTAGATTCATCTCGAACCAAGTATATGTCTATGGTACTTAAATATTATTTCCATAATATTCCACAGTGCCATAAATTAGTAACACGTGAACTGTTGGTAGCACATAGAGAATAGGTAACATACTGAGTGTTAGTAAAATATAAAGTTTAGGTAACACGCAGAGTGTAGATAACACACAGAGTATTGGTGACACACGAAGGTTTGTCAAAGACTAGATGACCCGCACCGTGGTGGGATAGAGGAGTACCAACTCAATCTTGGTAAGACATAAAGTCTAGATAAGACACATATTCTAGGTAAGACATGATGTCTAGGTAAGTCTCATAGTCTAGGTAATCATCTAGCTTCTTGGTCACTACCAATCGCATGATTTTTTCCTTAGCATGCTCATTTCGGGAGAACCTACACCTCGAGCCAATACATACTACGCTAAATTCCATAGAAACTCACATATAGTTTCTCAAAATGATAGCCTCATCGTGAGGGTCCCAACATGGAAACCTGATCATCAAAAGGACACATTATTTGACAGTTATGGGATTTTAAGTGAAAAGGAGTTGGTTGGGTTCGAGTCTAGTACGACCTAACCCTCTATGCCCAGCTTGTTCTGCCAACCTTATCTGGTAGCTATAGCATATCCCTCTTGAGCAGGCCAGTTCATTCCACATGGAGGCGGCAACTGCCACGTCCTAATAGCATTGTTGGTCATGTGCTAGTTGCTCCTCTCGCAAGTGGTTTGTGGGAGCACATGCCAATTTGACAAAGCAGCGCCACACCGCATCATATGACTGCACCATCACGACCTTTCTTGGTCATGACTACACCTCTGTATGCCCCTACATCCACCTTCCTTCGAGCAGTCAGACTTTGTCGCTACCGCCACCCATGGCCCCATGTTGCGGGTCACCCTGACGACACGGTCTCGTTGGACCGTGGGTCCCTTCACCGTCGGATCCAATGTTAGAGGTTGTCCACCTAGCCCAGCCTATTCACCGGGGCGGTGAATCTTCCACCAGAATCATCATCTCATGTTTCACCTACCATCATAACTCTATGGGGTCGCTGTGATTTCAAATCCTTAGCGTCAATATTTTTTCACCACAGATCGACGACCAACAATCAATCCACTCTAACCATCACGAATAATGAAGATAAAGTGATGAACCAGTGGGAAAATAGAAACAAAAGAAAACTCGAAGAATGGATCCATACCTTGGTTCATGTGGCCCAATTGTTTTTGTAAGAAGAATCACAAAGAATGAATTAAAAATCACAAAGATATAATTCCCGCATTTTCATCCATCTCGCATAAACGATCAAACCACATATCTACCTATTGGTGAATTGGTCCACATTCTTGTTTTGAAACATGAATGGGGAGAGGAATCATGAAGAAAAACAATTCTCTAAATTGAGGATTGGATTGATCTCTGATGAAGTGTGAGTCCGTCGTTAATTTTTCTTCAATCCACCGACGCCTGTTCTAAATCTGATTGCCGATCTGCCACCATTATTTGTTCATCAAAAATAGGATTTTCCAATGCGTTTCCTTTAATTTTTCTAAATCCTACACATATCATGAATCTGATCTCGCATCCCTACTAATATATTAAATAAATGTGTTTCAGCAAAAATGTTTCGTTGAGTTTCATCATCACCACACTATTTAATTTTTGAAAGTAAACTAATGATTAGTCACTACATTGTAGAGTTATTGCATCATTACCAAACCATAAAATAAAAAAAATTATTCTTCTATAAAAAATCCAGAAAATATTTTTTTCAGTTGGACCATACCGATCGATGTTAGGTCTTACCTAAGAAAAACCTGCTACTCTAAACACAACGGTGGAATCAAATTTCAAATCTAAGAACTTGTTTTGAATTTAATAAAACCAATCATGCGTGCTATTTTTAATTAACATAAAAATAGTTCAAACATGTATTCTGGGCACCTCAGACATCGGAATTAATTTTTTTCATAGTTACTAGACTTGAAATAATCCCATAAATTTTTCAAAAAAATTAAATGGAAAATTTAGGGCATTAAATTCTCCCCACCATAGGGCTATTCATCCCAAGAATCCAAAAATATGGAATAAAAATAAAATGTGGATACTGAAAATGAATTTGATACCCCACGCCTGTAAAGACCGGTAAATTTCAAGGAAATTTTTTTCTTAATTTTCTTTGGAATTTTTCAAGAGCGCAGTCTCTGACGGCACCTGATTCCGAGGCCCGGTGTGCCCGGAATCATTTTCCGAAGTTTTGGCTCAGGTACGTTCAGTGAACGGACGAGCGGGTTTTTCTAACTTTTGAACCGGTGCCCGGAATCGAATTCTGAGGGCACCGATGAAATCGCAGTGCTGGTATTCTCTTAGAAACGCCTCTTCCGGAGTTGCGTTTGCGAGGGTGTGGTTTTTAATTTTCGGGCTTAAAGTTACGAAATAAAATAATTTTTCGACAACTTTATTTTATTTCACTTAAGCCACTTGGAAGCCACTTGAAGCCACTTAAAGGTGGCTTGAACTGAGTTGAACCGGATAGGATGCTATCCAGAAATATCCTACCCCATTTGTAGGATATTTGTGAGGTGGGGCCCACAAGAGCCCCGCCGTTTCTTTCCGCTAAGTAATGCACCCGCGAAAACCCGTCATGATGAAAGTCAACTGACGCGTTTTCTAAATTCTTAACAGACCATTTAATTGGGCGGTTTATTTCATAAATTAAATGAGCTGTTTCTTTCGTTGAATTAATTCAACGAATTGATGGGTCATTTCTTACCCCTTTTTCGTGTGTTGGCATAATAATGAAATAAGACCAACCAATTTCTTTTGGAGGATTACTCGTTGAGAGAGGATCCTTGAACCTTCAGCCTCCTTCGCGAAGAACGCGAAGAACGCGAAGTACGCGAACAACGCCGAACCCAGAAATCGACGACGCGAAGCCGTGATCCGCGACGCCGACAACGTTCTTCTGCGACGTCTCTT
Source organism: Viscum album (assembly GCA_963277665.1). Taxonomy (NCBI): domain Eukaryota; kingdom Viridiplantae; phylum Streptophyta; class Magnoliopsida; order Santalales; family Viscaceae; genus Viscum; species Viscum album. Next base: position 1,980,090,842 of record OY728157.1, on the reverse strand, counting down.
CCTCCGCGACGGGTCTTCGATCGGCTGCTTGAGTTCACCGACTCAACGCCAGATTCCGCGACGACGCGACGCCTCCCCGCGACGACGCGACGATCCCTCTCTTCCGCGACGAGCTTTTCTGCGAAGAACGCCCACGCGCGACGATCAACGAGGTAGGGATTTTATATTTTTTTGGAAATATCCCTCCTTATATTCCCGTGACCATTCTTTAAAAATTAAAGAATCGGAATCAAAGAAACCATTTTATTTTATTAAAATTGTTGGTTCATGTGTTGAACATTTTATTTTCTCCCGTTGATTATCTCTAACGAGGAGGGTGCGGGCCAAACGAACACGGCCCGACGACCCTCCGCCGTTCTTCGTTTTGTGCGGATTTTACGGGCGACGACGGAACGTGCCGCAACGGATGTTTGATGTTTCCGCAGTGAAGGAAGAGTCCCGGGAGGACCAACGGCGCAGACGGGAAGGAAAACAGGCCACCGGAGCGACTCCGACGGCTCGCGGAAGCCGGTGGTGCCGCGGGTTGCCAGCGCGGCGGCGCCGGCGGCCGGAGGTGGCGGCACCCCGCGGGTGTCCAGGGCGACACCCCGCGGGTGTCCAGCACGACACCCCGTGGGTGCCGCGGGGTTGTCATGCGGCGCGTCTGGCTGTCTGGCCGACACCCCGCGGGTGCCGCGGGGGTGTCACGCGGGGCGGCGGCTTTCCCCCGCGTCGGCCGCTCGGCCGAGCCGAGCTGAACCGGCCCTGGACGGGCCGGGCCGGGCCAACCGGGCCGGACCCGACCCGGTTCGGGCCAACCAGGGGGGGTCGGGCCGGGTCAGCCCGGGCCCGGACCCCCCGTCTTCGGACAACTTTCGTTCAAATGCACGTAACTTGAGCTACGGGCCTCCAAACGACTCGCCGTCAGCGGCAACGCAATCCTTGGAGCGAGACGGTCGTTTCGGTTTATCGCACTCAAGGTTTCGGAATACTTTGGGTTCGGTCGGGTTGGTTCGTACACGAAACCAACCGGGCCCTCGGAGCGGAAACGCTCATATCTTGAGCTACGGACGTCCGATTGACGTGCCGTCAGCTTTGTTAGTCTCCACTTAGTGAGACGGATCTTTTGGCTCACTCCGCCCGAGGTTTGGACGCAAGTAGAGTACGGTCGGATTGGTTTTGCCTTAAAAACCAACCAGGCCCCTAGGACGAAAAAGCCAATAACTCTCAGACCGGGCATCCGATTGACGCGCCATCTATTGCGTTGAGTTCCTGTTGACGATACGGAACTTTTGGCATCCTTCTCCCGAGTTTTGGAAACAGTTGGTAGTGGCCGGGTTGGATCGCACTAAAATCCAACCGGGCCCCTGGAACGGAAAAGCTGATATCTTTCAGACCAGATGTCCGTTTGACGAACCGTCAGCGGCGTTGGTGATCACGTTGAAAAACGGTCCCTATGAGTATAACCTATGAGTGTTCAGGGTATAGTTGTGTTACGGCCGGATTGGTTCGCACACGAAACCAACCGGGCCCCTGGGACGAAAAGGCTAATAACTCACAGACCGGGCGTCTGATTGACGCGCCGTCTGTTGCGTTGATACCCCTATGACGAGGTGGTCCATTGAGATACTTTCTTGCAGGACTTTGTGATACTTTGAGTATCGACCAGTAGCTCGTGGAGCGGACCCTCCCGGAGACGAGCGGGCGGAGCACGGAGACCGTGTAGCTGACTGAGACCCGACGACTGCTGATCGAACGACTCGGTGTGTTATAGAGGTGTGCTTGGTTGTAGCGGAACATGGGAGCGCTTGGTTGTAGCGGCAGACCCACGACAGAGGTGCGCTTGGTTGTAGCGGCACATGGGAGCGCTTGGTTGTAGCGGCAGACCCACGACAGAGGTGCGCTTGGTTGTAGCGGCACATGGGAGCGCTTGGTTGTAGCGGCAGACCCACGACAGATGTGCGCTTGGTTGTAGCGGCGCATGGGAGCGCTTGGTTGTAGCGGCAGACCCACGACAGTGGTGCGCTTGGTTGTAGCGGCACATGGGAGCGCTTGGTGGTAGCGGCTGGCCCGCAATACTCAATAGGTGGAGTACTACAGCAGTCTTAAATTAGTGGGCAGTACCTCGGAGTTGTGACAGGACCACTGTACACTCCAGAGACGGAGCTCTTCAGTAGTTACGGTTTCGATGATGAAAATCCTGGTTTGAGCTGAGACTTTTGACCTTGTGTTTGCCTCATGATTGAGATGGGTTACTTGATAACTTAGGTATATGTATGGGCATATATCTAAGTAGAGGTTATCTGTTGAGATCTTCTTTGTGGTTATCCTTGTTGGTTTTAGTGAGACCTTGAGGGTCTCGGGGTCCCTACTGAGTATCGTTATACTCACCCCTGCACGGGTTATGCCCGCACTACGTTATGTTGGATGCATAAGATGGACATCGTTGATCGTGGATGAGGCTTGCAGAGCAGGACGGTACCTGGAGGTGGACCACTGGGCGGGACGTGCTCGGAGCGGCCGGCGGGACCCGAGGAGCATTGGAGCTATCTGTACCCACCCTTCAGGTGGGATTTCCAGTGGACAGCTCGGTGTAGCGGCTTTTGCTTTACATTTGTTGTTTTCCCTTTCGAGTTGTACTTTACTTTCAGTTGGGTTTGTATACTAGCTCATTTACTTTTCCGCACTTCAGTTGTACTCTGTTTTTACTTGGTGTTTACTTTTCCGCTTGCTTACTCTGTGGTGCTTGTTTACTTTACAAAGGCAATGCCTTCCCTTTTTACCGGGATTTACGCCTTGGTGCTAGTCGCCAGCCCCTGGCCTATGGAAGGCGGGCTTGGGGTAGTCACGGCATGGGCCCCGAGGACGGGTCGTGACAAATTTGTATCAGAGCTGGTCGGTTCTACCGCAGATTCTGAACTTTCTTCTATGTGAAGCAATAGTGTTTAGCGTATTGAGTGTGGTTATCGGTCCAGGGAGTCCAGTGTTGGTGCGGCGGCCGACGTATCCGTACACCAGGACCCTGACTTCCGATTTCTGACTTAATGCATGAAGACACTGATTGCGTGTGTGTTTCAAGTTTTCTTTGTGATTACTTGTGTCATCTCACCAGGTATACTGTCTTGACCGTGGCGCACTTTTTTCCTTTTCAGGATGGCCCCAAGATGACAGCTAGCTAGGATTCCGAGCGATGTGCGTGGAGAGAGCCCACCGAGCGTCGAGGACTCGGTACAGGGCCCTTTGACAGCTGAGGCACCGGCGGTGCCTATACCCGCCGAGGCACCGATGCTACCAGCCCCAGCCGCTGACGATGCACGTCGCCTTAGTGCACTGCATGAGTTCCAGCGCCAGCGACCGCCCAGGTTCTGCGGGGGGACGGACCCTCAGGCGGCCGAGGACTGGCTGGAGGCAGTTGTACAGGTTTTCAGATTAGTGAGGACACCAGCAGACCTCATGGTGATCCTCGCAGCGAGTCTCCTGCACGCGGCAGCAGGCAGATGGTGGAGCTTGATGCTCCATGTGCACGACGAGGCATCTCTCCTCTGGACGTACTTTGAGAGTATCTTCCGCTCCGAGTTCATCCCAGCCAACCTCCGAGCGGTGCGCATCCAGGAGCTACTACAGCTGCGGCAGGGCAGCATGTCAGTAGCCCAGTACTCGGCGAGATTTACTGATCTCTCGCGCTACTCCACAGATATGGTATGGGACCCGTTCTTCCGGGCCCGAACCTTCAAGCAGGGACTGAGGCATGAGATCAGGGCTTCGATGATCTCCCTCAACATTCCGACTCAGGCAGGGGTGTTGGAGCGAGCCCTCTTAGTGGAGAGTTTCCTTGCTGAGCAGTCTCCAGCAGCAGGACCCACCACTTACTGGCATGCGGCAGAATCTTCTGCAGCGGGCAGTAGACGGATGACGTAGGGGTCCAAGAGGACTAGACCTACAGGTGGTTGACAGCATGACTCTGGATCGTTTTCGCAAGGCACTCGGGGTGGGCAACGACTTTCCATGAGAGGGCAGTGTTACTCCTGCGGCGGGGTTGGTCACATGGCTCGTGGCTGTCCGACCCGCCATACGGATGACCAGCAGACGAATAAAGGACCCCCCAGGCAGAGGCAGAGGTTCGATCAGGGCGGGCCGCAAGGAGCAGGCGGCCATGACAGGGGAGTTGGCCGTGCAGCTGGAGGTGGACGGCGCTTCAGGGTGTTGCCACCACCACCACCAGGCGGTCCACCCCGACCGCAGGGGACAGGAGGACATGGGAGAGCTCAACTTCAGGCAGCTGAGGCCTTCGATCATGGGGCTCCAGGAGTAGATGGACAGGAGCGGGACTAGCTCCATACCTGGAGACTTTTGTTCATGTTTCTTCTAGTTTTGTTGATGTATGTTTGTAGATGCTTTGTGTCTTTGTACTTGAGATGAAGTAATAAAAGACACCTTTTCTTGTGGCATTTACTTCCCTGTCCTCTCTTGTGTTGTTACTAAGAGGTTCTGGTTTAGACTGTTGACTTGACCCTCACTTGAGAAGTATCTACTGGAGGAGACCTAGTTACCACACACTGATGCCGACAGTATGACTCAACCCTTGGAGGCGAGAGTAACGGTTGGATCTCTTTGTAGTAGCGTCGAGGCCTTACGACGTCATCCTTGGTATGGGTTAGTATCATCCATGTCGGGTTTGACAGTATTAGGAAAAGAATGTGGTTCATCCAGGGGATGGGACCAGATTTCTCTTATCGGCAAAGAAGAAATCTTGCAGCTCTTGTGGGACCTGAGATGGTCCAGGTCATCTAGGGGCGGATGAGTACAGCTCAGAGCCAGTAGAAGCCTTATGCTGACAGGAGGCGGAGACCACTAGAGTTCGAGGATGACGACCACGTCTTCTTGCGGGTCTCACCTCGACATGGTTTGCGGAGATTTGGCCGAGGCGGCAAGTTTTCTCCACGCTTTATCGGGCCTTTCCAGGTCCTCAGCAGGATTGGCGAGGTGGCTTATCTCCTGGCTCTACCACCTCAGTTGCACCGAGTGCACGACGTCTTCCACGTATCTCAGCTGAGAAGATACGTGCACGACCAGACGCACATCTTTGACCATGGGGAGCTAGACGTGGATGATGGGGCGACTTTTACGGAGGTCCCGGTGGGGATAGAGGATCGAGAGGAGCGGGTCCTACGTGGACGATCGATTCCTGTTGTGCGCATCAGATGGCAGCATGGGAACCTCCAGGGAGAACATGGGAGCGGGAGGCTCAGATGCGTGCTCAGTACTGCCTTTGTATCCCTAGATTGTGTTGAAGCTTTACGGGGACGTAAAGCCCTGTGGTGGGAGTAATGTAAAGACCCGTAAATTTCAGGAAAATTTTTTTCTTAATTTTCTTTGGAATTTTTCAAGAGCGCAGTCTCTTACGGCACCTGATTCCGAGGCCCGGTGTGCCAGGAATCATTTTCCGAAGTTTTGGCTCGGGTACATTCAGTGAACGGACGAGCGGGTTTTTCTAACTTTTGAACCGGTGCTCGGAATCGAATTCTGAGGGCACCGATGAAATCGCAGCGCCGGTATTCGCTTAGAAACGCCTCTTCCGGAGTTGCGTTTGCTCGGGTGTGGTTTTTAATTTTCGGGCTTAAAGTTAAGAAATAAAATAATTTCTCGAAAACTTTATTTTATTTCACTTAAGCCACTTGGAAGCCACTTAAAGGCGGCTTGAATTGAGTTGAACCGGATAGGATGCTATCCAGAAATATCCTACCCCCTTTGTAGGATATTTGTGAGGTGGGGCCCACACGAGCCCCACCGTTTCTTTCTGCTAAGTAACGCACCCGCGAAAACCCGTCATTATGAAAGTCAACTGATGCATTTTCTAAATTCTTAACAGACCATTTAATTGGGCGGTTTATTTCGTAAATTAAATGAGCTGTTTCTTTCGTTGAATTAATTCAATGAATTGATGGGTCGTTTCTTACCCCTTTTTCGTGTGTTGGCATAATAATGAAATAAGACCAACCAATTTCTTTTGGAGGATTACTCGTTGAGAGAGGATCCTTGAACCTTCAGCCTCCTTCGCGAAGAACACGAAGAACGCGAAGTACGCGAAGAATGCCAAACCCGGAAATCGACGACGCGAAGCCGTGATCCGCGACGCCGACAATGTTCTTCTGCGACGTCTCTTCCTCCGCGACGGGTCTTCGATCGGCTGCTTGAGTTCACCGACTCAACGCCGGATTCCGTGACGACGCGACGCCTCCCCGCGACGACGCGACGATCCCTCTCTTCCACGACGAGCTTTTCCGCGAAGAACGCCCACGCGTAACGATCAACGAGGTAGGGATTTTATATTTTTTTGGAAATATCCCTCCTTATATTCCCGTGAACAATCTTTAAAAATTAAAGAACTGGAATCAAAGAAACAATTTTATTTTATTAAAATTGTTGGTTCATGTGTTGAACATTTTATTTTCTCCTGTTGATTATCTCTAACGCGGAGGGTGCGGGCCAAACGAACACGACCCGACGACCCTCCGCCGTTCTTCGTTTTGTGCGGATTTGACGGTCGACGACGGAACGTGCCGCAACGGATGTTTGATGTTTCCACAGTGAAGGACGAGTCCCGGGAGGAGCAACGGCGCAGACGGGAAGGAAAACGGGCCACCGGAGCGACTCCGGCGGCCCACGGAAGCCGGTGGTGGCGCGGGTCGCCGGCACGGCGGCGCCGGCGGCCGGAGGCGGCGGCACCCCGCGGGTGTCCAGGGCGACACCCCGCGGGTGTCCAGCGCAACACCCAGCGGGTGCCGCGGGGTTGTCACGCGGCAACCCGCGGGTGTCCAGGGCGACACCCCGCGGGTGCCGCGGGGTTGTCACGCGGCACCCCGCAGGTGTCCAGGGTGACACCCCGCGGGTGCCGCGGGGTTGTCATGCGGCGCGTCCGGCTGTCTGGCCGACACCCCGCGGGTGCCGCGGGGGTGTCACGCGGGGCGGCGGCTTTCCCCCGCGTAGGCTGCTCGGCCGCTCGGCCGAGCCGAGCCGGACCGGCCCGTGCCGGGCCGGGCCGGGCCATCCGGGTCGGACCCGACCCGGTTCGGGCCAACCAGGGGGGGTCGGGCCGGGTCGGCCCGGGCCCGGACCCCCCATCTTCGGACAACTTTCGTTCAAACGCCCATAACTTGAGCTACGGGCCTCCAAACGGCTCGCCGTCAGCGGCAACACAATCCTTGGAGCGAGATGGTCGTTTCGGTTTATCGCACTCAATGTTTCGGAATACTTTGGGTTCGTCCGGGTTGGTTCGTACACGAAACCAACCGGGCCCTCGGAGCGGAAACGCTCATATCTTGAGCTACGGACGTCCGATTGACGTGCCCTCTGCTTTGTTAGTTTCATCATAGTGAGACAGATCTTTTGGCTCACTCCACCCGAGGTTTGGACGCAAGTGGAGTACAGTCGGGTTGGTTTTTCCTTAAAAACCAACCGGGCCCCTGGGACAAAAAGGCCAATAACTCTCAGACCGGGCGTCCGATTGACGCGCCGTCTATTGCGTTGAGTTCCTGTTGATGATACGGAACTTTTGGCATCCTTCGCCCGAGTTTTGGATACAGTTGGTAGTGGCCGGGTTGGATCGCACTGAAATCCAACCGGGCCCCTGGAACGGAAAAGCTGATATCTTTCAGACCAGACGTCCGTTTGACGAACCGTCAGCGGCGTTGGTGATCATGTTGAAAAACGGTCCCTATGAGTATACCCTATGAGTGTTCGGGGTATAGTTGAGTTACGGCCGGATTGGTTCGCACACGAAACCAACCGGGCCCCTGGGACGAAAAGGCTAATAACTCACAGACCGGGCGTCCGATTGACGCGCCGTCTGTTACGTTGAGACCCCTATGACGTGGTGGTCCTTTGAGATACTTCCTTGCGGGACATTGTGATACTTGGAGTATCGACCAGTAGCTCGTGGAGCGGACCCTTCCGGAGACGAGCGGGCGGAGCACGGAGACCGTGTAGCTGACTAAGACCCGACGACTGCTGATCGAACGACTCGGTGTGTTATAGAGGTGCGCTTGGTTGTAGCGGCACATGGGAGCGCTTGGTTGTAGCGGCAGACCCACGAAAGAGGTGCGCTTGGTTGTAGCGGCACATGGGAGCGCTTGGTTGTAGGGGCAGACCCACGACAGAGGTGCTCTTGGTTGTAGCGGCACATGGGAGTGCTTGGTTGTAGCGGCAGACCCACGATAGAGGTGCGCTTGGTTGTAGCGGCACATGGGAGCGCTTGGTTGTAGCGGCAGACCCACGACAGTGGTGCGCTTGGTTGTAGCGGCACATGGGAGCGCTTGGTGGTAGCGGATGGCCCGCAATACTCGATAGGTGGAGTACTACAGCAGTCTTAAGTTAGTGGACAGTACCTCGGAGTTGTGACAGGACCACTGTACACTCCAGAGACGGAGCTCTTCAGCAGTTACGGTTTCGATGATGAAAATCCTGGTTTGAGCTGAGACTTTTGACCTTGTGTTTTCCTCATGATTGAGATGGGTTACTTGATAACTTAGGTATATGTATGGGCATATATCTGAGTAGAGGTTATCTGTTGAGATCTTCTTTGTGGTTATCCTTGTTGGTTTTAGTGAGACCTTGAGGGTCTCGGGGTCCCTACTGAGTATCGTTATACTCACCCCTGCACGGGCTATGCCCGCACTACGTTGTGTTGGTTGCAGACGACGGACAGCGTTGATCGTGGCTGAGGCTTGCAGAGCAGGATGGTACCTGGAGGTGGACCACTGGGCGGGACGTGCTCGGAGTGGCCGGCGGGACCCGAGGAGCATTGGAGCTATCTGTACCCACCCTTCAGGTGGGATTTCCAGTGGACAGCTCGGTGTAGCGGCTTTTACTTTACAGTTGATGTTTTCCCTTTCGAGTTGTACTTTACTTTCAGTTGGGTTTGTATACTGGCCCATTTACTTTTCCGCACTTCATTTGTACTCTGTTTTTACTTAGTGTTTACTTTTCCGCTTGCTTACTCGGTGGTGCTTGTTTACTTTACAAAGGCAATGCCTTCCCTTTTTTCCGGGATTTACGCCTTGGTGCTAGTCGCCAACCCCTGGCCTATGGAAGGCGGGCTTGGGGTAGTCACGGCACGGGCCCCGAGGACGGGTCGTGACAACGCCCCCCCCCCCCCCCACTTCAATGTGCTCTCCTAGAGATTCGCATGTTTCCAATGAACACGCACTAGAGGAATCAATCTCCCATGGAGGGTCCTATCCTATCCATCATCAATATCTAATAGGTACTCTGCAAAATTCGCCTCATCTTCAATGTATATCTCTACCCATTAAATGACTTGAGAAGGGTCATGTACATATTTTCTCAACTGGGATACATTAAAGATGTCATGAACCCACTTTAACTATGGAGGTAGGGCCATGTGGTACACCACCTCACCCACTCTAGGTGGTATCAGAAAAGGTCTGATTAATATCATAGATAGCTTTCCGCCCAGCCAAGTATATGTATCCCACAACAAGGATAGACATGAAAGAATACATGGTCTCCCTCATAGAACACCAAGGTTCTCTATCGCCTATCAGCATAGGACTTCAGACGGCTCTATTTTTTCTTTTTCTACTCTTAGATGACCTTCACTTTCTCTATAGTTTTCTGTACCAACTCTGTGCCTAGGAGCGCCAAATCTCCTAGGTCATTCTAGTAAAGTGGTGAATTATAGGGTCTCCCAAGGCCTTGAACGGTGCCATACCGATGGTGGAGTGGTAGCTGTTTTTTACGAAAAATCCATTAAGGGTAGGTGATCCTCCCATCTGCGGCCAAAATCAATGATGGAAGCACGTAGCATATCCTCTAGGACTTGAATAGTCCACTCAATCTTGTTGTTTATCTGCAGGTGGAAAGTTGTGCTTAAGAACAACTAGGTCCGAAATTCCCCATGCAATACCTTCCACAACCAGTATGTAACGAATTCCACCCGATCTTAAACTATCATCGATGGGACTCCATGGAGTCGAACTCTCTCCTGAATGTTGAGAAATCTCATGTTCCCTAATGATCCATGTTCCTGAATCACTAGGAAGTGGGATGACATGGTGATTTAGTCAACTATCATCTAGATGGTATTGTGCCATATGGATGTACGTGGTAAACCCATCATTAAGTACATTGATATTCCATCCCACTTCAACTGAGTTACCTCAAGGATTTGAGTCAATCCTGCTAGAACCTATTGCTCATCCTTCACTTGCTGACAAATGAGGAATATTTAGAAAACTATGCCACTGCCTTCTTCATCCCCGGCTAGAAACACAAATGTCATAGGTACTGGTATATCTTTTCCACACCTAGATGTACCACCAGAGGGTATGTATGGAACTCACTTAACACCTCCTCCTATAAAATCACTGGTATAACTATGCATACTCTGAAAAGGATGACGGGATCCCCACCTTTCGAATTTCCATCAATGGAATTCCCTATAGACATCATAGCACATGTAGTCTCACATCTATAATCTCTACGTTGTGTTTCCTGCACTCGTTGTAAGAGTGTAGGGGTAACCACCATCTAATAGAGATAAGATACTTCATATCTATCCATAAAGGATATATGATGTGAGGCTAACTACTCTTAGCCCTCGTTTAGCAAATGTGAACTCGATCTCCGGCTGAGATCATATTCCACCACGTTCTTCTTCTAGGGAGTATAGACTATTTCGAATTCATATTCCTAGAGGAACTCTAGATAATTACATTGCCTTAGGTTTAAATCCTTCTAAGAAATGATATACCTGAGACTTTTATGGTCTGAGTAGATGATAAACCACTCACCCATAAGGTAGTGTCTCCACATCTTCAATGCAAAGACTACCACCACCAACTCCAGATCATGGGTCATGTAGTTCTTCTGATGTGGTCACAAATATCATGAACCACAAGAAATCATTTATTTCCCCGGCATTCAGACACAACTATGCCTGGTCCCTCATGCGTCGCAGAACACAATGTTCTCAACACCCTCCTCTAGAAATATCTTGATGGTCGCACTCATAAAACTATGTCTTAGCTTTTTAAATATCTCCTTACAATTCTCTATCTGTATGAAAGTTTTCCCCTTTTGTGTCAAGGCTGTCATGCGTGATTCCACTCTAGATAAGTTGGGTAAAAACCTCTGATAGTACCCATCCAATCTAAGGAAACTATGATCCTCAGCAAAGCTCCTGGGTTGATCCCAAGAAATCACTCCCTAAATCTTGGTTGGATCCAAAACAACTCCAACCTCTGAGATGGAATTTCCCATAATGTGGACCTCTCAAATCCAAAACTGACAATTAGATAGATCCACATAAAGCTGGGGCTCTAGGAGTATGTCCAGAACCATTCTCAAGTGTATCACATGCTCCACCTCAGATGTTGAATGCACTAGAATGTCATCAATGAAGACCACTACAGACCTATCCATGTATAGTTAGATGATCTTGTTCAGGAGTCACATGAACATTGTTTGAGAATTATTCACGCCAAATGGAATAACTATGTACCATTAGTGGACATAGAGACATCTGAAATCCGACTTCGGGATGTTCTCATCCTACACCTGAAGTTGATGATAGACTGATCTAAAGTTTATCTTTTAGAACCAGCTCGCTCTCATTAACAGATCGAATAGGCCATCAGTGCTCGATATTGGATACTTATTCTTCACGATCACCTAATTCAAGCGTTGGAAGTCCACACATAACCTCAATCTTCTGTATTACTTCTTGGAAAATAATATCTAGGAATCACATGGGGAATAATTGGGTCTCATGAATCCCTTCCTTTCCATGTCCTCTAACTATACCCTAACTTCACAAATCTCCAGGGGAGCCATCTAATATTCTGGTGTGGATATTGGTGTCTTCTCGGGGTACTAAATAATGAAAAACCCTACCTCCTTGTGAGGAGGTTGTCCATGAAAATCTTTTGTAATGTTTTACTCATATTCTTCTAGTACTACAATAAACTAAGTACTTGTCTCATCCACTACACTGAGGGTCATTCTAGCCAACTGATGTGTGATCGGCTGCACCCTCCTACATGTGAGTCCATCCTGTTGAACAAGTGTTGTTTTTCCATGATACATAATATTTTTATTTAAAAGGGGGAGATTTTTGTGAACAATACTCTATCTCTATGATGATTTTGATGCTCATAAATACCCTTAATTATTTTCTAATTATTTTATGTTTTAAGTATATTTCATGAATTTATAATTTATTTTTTTATTTCTGGAAGAGGAACCCTATGTTAGGATGGAACCCTATGATTGGGTTATTGATAAAGTATGGAAGAAGAACTGTACGTAAGTTTTAAATGTTACATTTATTTCTCAAAAGTATGGTTCATAAACCTTAATTTTGTAAACAATTTTACATTTCATCAAATGTAAGGATCATGTACCTTACGTTTGGAAGCTTATGAAAGTATGGATCATTTATCATATGTTTGATTATTGAAAAGAAAAGTATGGTTCATCAACCCTACATTTGTAATCAAACATACATTTCAAGGATGAGAAATCAACCCTTCGTTTGTGTTTAACCATACGTTTGAAAGATGAATGCTATACAGTTCATCCTTACATTTGGCGTCAGAGAATTAAATACGATATTATTATGCAATAGTCTGCATTCTGATTATTAGGCTAATTACAATCCGGATTTAAAGCTGATTTTAAAGAGCATCTTTGACTGATTCAAATATTTTTATCAATGATATAAAGTATCAATTTAAAAGGATATTTTTATGCTAAATCTTCAGGGATGTTATGACTGCTCTGTTATTTTGAATTCTGGATTATCGCGAGTAAGAAGGAGACTTTTTTGGATCAAAATTTGTATGAGAAGTGCTCGTCATTATTATATAGATTTGATATTTACACAAATAATATAAACATGTTTTTTCGAATAGGAACATCAAACATTCATAAAAAGAAGAAAAATAGAGACAATCAAAAACACAGATCTGTTGATTCAAAAGAGAGACAAAGCTCTGTTCATTAAATAATAATAATCATGATAGAAGATTCACTCATTCTACATCGAAGATCTACTCCAAATCTACTACTGCTGAAGTTGTGAATTTTATTTTTTTATAACTACTGCAACAAGATCAACTCAAAATCACTCTTATTTAAAGATCATCATTCCTGAAGGCTACGTTACAACTACTGTCAATTGGATTTTTTTGAAATTGTGATGAAAAACTGGAAAGTGTTTTCAAAGTACAAATACCTTTCTTTTCTATTCTTGAGTGATCGGTTTCTCGTACTAAACTATATAGGTTCGGTGAGTGAACCAGAAGGCTTTTTTGCCATAGATTGTAATGGTTTCAACTGACTGTACTCAGTTGTGGAATGGTCTCTTGACAAGAGGACCAGATAGTGAAAATCCCCAAGATCATTGAGTATAACATTGGCAGAGTAGACTACGGGCCTTCTATTCCCTGAACCAATATACATCATGTGTATCTTCAATTTAAATTTCCGCTGAATTAATTCATATGATTAAAGTTAAAGGGAAGAACACGATCTTGAAAAGAATTTGTAAAAGACACAATTTACCCCCTCTTGTGAATATTTGGTATAATCTGATCCAACAATTGATATCAAAGGATCATCTTTATGATAAATCCTTAACAAGCTGAAAGTGATTATACACATAGCAAGATGACTGATACAAGAGAGGGAATGTCTATGGTCAAATAACCGTACTTCAATGTAGAAAATTATGGATGCTGGAAATCAAAAATGATAATATATATGAAAATCCATGGATACAAATTATATTCAAAGATTTTGACTCCTTGTGAAATACCTGACAAACCAGAGACATGGAGTGTAACTACTGAAGTAGAATATGATATGAAATTGAAGGCAATGAATTCTGTTATATGTGGTCTAGGTCCTGATGAATTCAACAGAGTATCTCAATTCCCAACACCACATGAGATGTTTCAAACTATTATTCTTGCTTATGAAGGAAATAAAAATGTCAGGAAAATGAGATATGCTACTACTAAGCTTTAATTTGAAACATTCAGAATGTTTGAAGGTGAAATAATTACTCAAATGAATGGAAGATTGAAATAGATTATCAATAATATAACAGCCTTGGGAGACCCAATCAAACAAGTTGATCAAGCTTTAAAATTACTAAGATTATTGCTAACTAAATGGAATGGAATATCTACTGTAATCAAACAGCCAACACCTGTCAAACACATAACCATGAGAGAGTTTATTGGAACACTTATGATGTATGAAGTCGAGATGCAAGATGAAGAAAATGAGCATAAGGTTCTGATCAAGAGAGAAGACACCGCCTTAAAAGTGTCATCGTAAGGGAAAAGCAAAAGGCTAAATAAAAAAGAAGTAAAGGTGAAATCAGAAAGTTCTGATTCATCAAATTCTGATATAGAACTGGCTCAGTTTTCCAGAAAGTTTAGTAAATTCTACAGAAAGAAGAATGGTTTTAGAAAAACATTCAAAAAGGATGAAAAGTAAGTCAGATGTTATGAGTGCAAGAAGATGGGTCATATCAGACCTGACTGTCCACAGTTTAAAGAAGACAAGAAGAAGAAGTTCTTTAAAATGAATTATTATGAGAAAAAAGACAAGAAAGAAATGAAAGCCACATGGAGTGTGTCTGAATACTCCAAAATCTCTTCAGAATCATACTCAGAGAAGGAAGAAGTAAATCTGAAAGCCAACATGTGCTTTATGGAAGAAATAGTTGAGGTACAAACATATTACTCTTCTGACTCTGACTCTAGTTCTGAAACATGATATTCTAATGAAAAACATTCAGCCTACTGCAACATGCTTGAAAAAAATATGAATCTCTTTTATAGAAACATAAGTCATTAAATAACATTAAAAAGGCTGTTTCGGATGAAAGAGATACAATACTAAAAAAATTTAAGGAGTTAACTGATAAGTATAACTCAATTAACATTAACTATACAGATCATGAAACCAAAATAAAAACCCTACAAATAGAAGTAGAAACATATAAAAGTGGAACCCTTATTTTTACCAAAGGAGAAAACTGCTTGAATGAAATTCTTGGGAAAATGTTATTAAGAAATAATGATTTGGAATTGGTAGTAAAGGTGAAAAACCTAAGCTGTACAAGAATTATTTTGTTCCATGCTCAAAAAGATTAAATTGTAATTACTATGGAACAAAAGGACATATTTCTAAAAATTGTTTCTTAAGACACCTCAAATAAGTGGTATTAAGAAAGATTTTGTTTCAAATAATTTATTTGATTCTATTGATTTTAGAAAAACAAAGAATGTCTGGATTCTCAGATCTTTGCCAGCTAACACAACTAAACCCCATAGAATATGGGTACCAAAGAAACTTGTTTAAATTCTTTTGCATGAAGCAGGTCAAAGAAGAAAAAATGACCATATGGTATATGGGTAGTGGCTGCTCAAGGCATGTGAGTGGAAGATCATCGAATTTCTCTACACTCACTCAAAAATATGGTGGACTTGTCACTTTTGGTGACAATTCCAAAGGGAAGAGCATTGGAATTGGAACAGATGGGGATCCAGAAGCTATCTCATTCAACAAAGTACTTTATGTACAAGGATTGAAACACAATCTGATAATTATCTCTCAACTATGTGATGATGTTTATGTTGTTAATTTTTCTAACAATTGTTGTTCTATTTTCAAAAATAAACTGCTTAAATTTAGAGCACCTAGAACTGACAATGTGTATACCCTGGATTTTAATTCCTTGTGTAACCAATTAGTAAACCCCTTAACTTCTAAGATAAATTAATCCTAGATCTGGCATAGAATACTTGGACATTGAAATATATATTCTTTAAATAAATTATCCAGGAAACAATTATATTCTGATTTTCCTAGTCTCAAGTTTAAAAGTGATAGATTTTGTGTTGCATGTCAACTTGAAAAGCAACACAAATCATACTTAAAATATATTAACAAAATTTCTACTTCTAATCCTCTAAAACTTATCCATATGGATTTTTTTGGACCATCAAGAGTATCTAGCTTGCCTAGTAAATTATATGTATATGTTTTGGTTGATGACTATTCTAGATTTACATGGATTTTATTTTTAAAATTTAAAAATGAAGCTTTTACATTATTTGAATGTTTTTGAAAAGATGTCAAAAATGGATAAGGTTTTAAAATAATTTCATTAAGAAGTGATCATGGTGGAGAATTTGAGAATCTGGAATTCAATTCCTTTTGCTCAAATATGGGTATTAAACACACCTTCTCTGCACTAAGAATGCCTTAAAAAAATGGAATTGTTGAAAGAAGAAATTGGACTATTCAGGAAATGGCTAGGACTATGCTAAATGAATACAGTCTTCCTAAATATTTTTTGGAAAAATCTATAAGCACAGCCTGCAATATAATGTTTAGAGTTTTAATTAGACCAATTTTAAAAGAGACACCCTTTGAACTCTAGAATAACAGAAAACCTAAAGTAAATTACTTTAATGTTTTTGGATGCAAGGATTACACCTTAAACACTGAATAAAATCTTGGTAAGTTTGATCCAAAATATGATGAAGGCATTTTCTTAGGATATTCTACTACTTCCAAATCTTATATAATTTTTAATAAAAATTCAAGGATCGTTGAAGAATTGGTTCATGTGAAATTTGTTGAATCCGATCCATTTGAGAAAAGGGAAGATCAAATGGATGATCCTGATTCTAATGATAACATGATACATGAGAATATGAAAGATAATTTTGAAAAATATATAAATGAAATTCAATCCAGTCCAGATGAACTTGACACTGAAGAACATATATTTTTACTACCTAGACAGTCAAGGACCCTAAAAGAACCCTTTAGAAATTGTAATAGGAGACTTAGAAAAAGGAAAAAAACTAGAAGGAACATAGGAAATATTGTTGAGTTTTCTTATTTTCTATCCCAATTATAACCAAAGTCTATAGAAGAAGATTTAGATTATGAAATATGTATGATAGCAATGCAAGAAGAACTAAACCAGTTCAAAAGAAATGAAGTCTAGAAATTAGTTGAAAGACCAAAGAATTGTCTAGTTATCAAAACAAAATGGGTTTTTAGAAAAAAAAACAGATGATTGAGGAATAATAACTATAAATAAAGCAAGATTATTAGCTAAAGGATATAATCAAGAAGTAGGTATAGATTTTGATGAGACCATTGCACCTGTACCTAGATTAGAAGCCATTATAATCCTCATAGCATATGCATCTCATATGAATTTTAAATTATTTCAGATGGATGTTAAGTATTAATTTTTAACTGGTTATTTGATGGAGGAATTTTATGTTGATAAACCTCTTGGTTTTGAAAATTCGCAAAAACCAAATTCTATTTTTAGACTTACTAATGCTCTTTATGGCCTTAAACAAGCATCTAGAGCTTGGTATGAAAGATTAATCTCTTTTATTTTGAAAAATTATTTAACTATTGGAATGGAAGATCCAACACTATTTAAGAAAAATATAAATTCTAATATTTTATTGTTTCAAATTTATGTTGATGATGTTATTTTTGGATCAACTAATAAATATCTTTGTCATGAGTTTTCAAATATAATGAAAAAATAATTTGAAATGAGTATAATGGGAGAATTAAATTTTTTATTAGGACTTCAAATTTATCAAAAAGATTTTGGAAATGTTTTTAAACAAAGAAAACACATTACTGATTTTCTAAAGAAATTTGGACTTGTAAACAACAAGACATATACAACTCCTATATGTACTAATATAAAACATTATTTGGATGAATTTATAAAATCAGTTGACAACAAGTTATATAGAGGTATGATTGGTAGTTTATAATATCTTTCTGCTAGAAGTATAGATATAATGTATTCAGTATGTCTTTGTGTAAGATTTAAATCAAATCCTAAAGAATCCCATTTAACTATTGTTAAAACAATTTTTAGATATTTAAAAGGAACTATTTTTCAATCTCTTATTTATCCTAAAACATCTAATTTTAATTTAATTTTATATTCAGATGTAGACTTTGGGAGTTGTAGATTCGATATGAAAATCACTTAGAGTACTTGTCACTTTTTAGGAAAATCCTTAGTCTCATGGTCAAGTAAGAAATAACACTCAGTTTCCCTATCAACAACCGAGGTAGAATATGTATTTGATGGCAGTTGTTGTGCACAATTTTTGTTGATGAAAAACACTCTTATAGATTTTGGACTAAATTTTAATAGTATGCCTATTTTATGTGATAAAATTAGTGCGATAAAAATTTCAAAAAATCTTATTAATCATTCAAGGACTAAGCATATTGATATCATACATCATTTTTTAAGATATCATGTTCTTAAAAAGGATATAATTTGTAAGTACTAAAATCCAATTAGCAGATATATATACGAAACCACATCCCACTACAATGTTTGATTTTATTAAGGGGGATCTAGGGGTATTTAATTTTAAATAAAGTTGTATTTTATTATGTTGTTTCATTATTTTAATACTGTTTAAAATAAATTAGTTATTTGTTTTTCAATTAGAATAAGTTTTTTTTTCACGATTAATTTTTTTAAATATATGTAATAATTATTGATGACATGGGAATCAAGGCTGTTAGAAACTTTTCGAATTATTAATCATTTCATTTTCTACCAAAAACCCCTTCGAACCCGCAGCGCTTTACCGCTCTTTGTCTATTCGAACATGAACCTTAGAAAACCTAATACTCTTTCGAACCATCAGAGATTTTTTCAACAGAAATGGCCAAGACCAAGAGAACCAATGAAGCTGGGACCAACACAATAAAGAAACATTGCTCTAAAGGAAGAAAAATTTTGCAAGGAAAGGTCATAGAACTGGAATGGCTATCTCAGACGAATCTTCTGCTTAAACAAGCCCTCTCTTTTCAAAATCTAGATAAGACCTTCAATTGTGGGAAGTATGAGTTTTTGTATGAGATATGACTATGATATTTCATTAAGTCTATAAAATTTATTCTGAAAGAATATGAGGATACTATGGTAGTGAATATTTAAGATAAAGATCTTTTGATATCCTCTGTAGAGATCGGTCAGATTCTGAACTTCCTTCATGAGGGATTTTTTCATTTTGATTTGAAAAATATAAGAGATTAAGTTCATAAGTCTTAAGATATCATGTCTTTTCTTTTTGGTTCTACTCATATAAGGAAGATTTTGATAATGGACCTGGAGCCAGATCGGAAAATCATAGTGAAATTTTTGCAAACAGGGATTTCACTGAGGATGTCTGAGTTGGATAAAATCTTGTATCCAGAAATGTATATAATGTTTTTGTTAATGAGTGATAAAATGCTTAATTTTCCTAGGTACATGGTAAGCTATCTTCATTATTGTTTTAAATCAGAAGACCACATGAAATTTTATCAGTTTGGAAGATTTATTTCAAAAACTCTGTTCAAAAAGGATATGGTGAGGCTGGTGGAAGCCAGAGTTAGATGTCATCATAGTAACAATTTTGGTGATGGGACCTTGAGAAATATTGGATACTTCTAGAGAACATTGAATGGAAAAAAAAGTTTCCAATAGGGGATGAGGAAGAAGAAGAGAGTGCTCAAGCTCAATATGCAAAGTCCAAGGAGGGACAAGTTGAATTGAGAGTGAGCACTGTTGTAAGAAGAATAAGATTTGAAAATGAAGAAACTCAAGAAGAAGGAAGTCATGAAGGACTTTAGATTAAAAGAAAAAGAACTGATAATGAGGAACCTGTTTCACCTATTTTGACAACAAGTGATTTACTCTCTTACAGTTTTTTTTGAGAAGAAGCTGTTGAGAAGATTCAAGAAGAGGATACTGCTCAAATTACAGTGACTCCTCAAGTAAAAACTAAAATTTAACCTCAAATTGTAACGGAAGTTGATGTTATAATTGAAAAGGAAAAGGAGAAAGAGCACGGTGATGAAGTTTCCATACTTAAGGAAAATCATGAAGATGTTGTTTTAGAAAATCCAATGGAATAACTAATTGTTGATGTTCACGATTAAAATGTTTTTGAAGTTCAAACAGAGGTAATTCATGATGATTTCTCTATAAAAGAGTCAGGAAAAGACTCTGAGGAAAAGACCAGCCATCTCAGGAGGAAGAAAAATAAAAATCTGAGGAAGACTATTTTCCATTAGTACTACTGCATCACATTGAAGCTGAACATGAGAATCAGGCACATGGTGCCTCTGATTTCGTGAATAAGGAAGTAGAAGTGTTGTATATAAAGTTGTCTAATTTTGAATCTGAAAATGTTACTCTGAGGAGATCCTTAGAGAAAGAATAGTTTAAATTTCAATGGATTAAAGGAACTACAGTTTCCAGACAGGAATTTGAAAATTTTATGCAACAGATGTTGACAGGGGTACACAAGATGAAATCAGATGTGGTGATGTAGTTAAATCTGTCAGAATTCAAAACCTATATGAAGAAATAGTTTACATATATCAGAACTGGTGAAGCTAGTGGGTCAGGTACTTTACCTAATTTAATCATAAGATTTCATGTCTCACAATAGCAATGAGAAATATGAATGACAGATTGCATGATTTGCAATGCAATAGTGCTCCACTGTCAGTTTTGTTAGATAATCAGAAGTTTTTGGTTGACCAGTTGACCTCAAGTGAACCATGTATTTGAAATGTGATGACTCAGTTCACAGGGATGTTAACTCTGTTTGTGGATAAGGAAGAGACACTTCATGAGAATTTCATAGTAAACTTGATAGAAGATATTCACATGACTTAGGAGAATTGAGATCTTATTATCAAACTGGGAGATGGAATGATGAAATGTATAAGGGAGCCGTTGAATAAAATCAAGACAGTAGTTCATAGGAGATAGACCCTATCTCATACTCTTTTGATACGTTGATTCCTGTGATAATCATGATTGTACGTATTCCTCAATTTCAATGAAATTTTTATTCACTTTATATTTTTTGGTTTTTATTTTTTTTACTATATTTGTTTAGATATTCTAGTAATACATATTCAATTATTGACAAATGGTTAATAATAGAATTTACTTAAGTTCAGTGCAACATTAAATGTGTTTTATTCCATATTCTATAATTATTTTTGACATCACGATAAGGGGGATAAATTTGGATAAACACAACATTTTATTTCAACATTTTCAAATATTAAGCGTTATCTTAATTCTTTAATGGGGGAGAAATTGAATTAATTCTAATATTGTATTTATCTTTGAAAAATTCAAAACTATATGTAATTAATTTTGTAAGTTAATTTCATTGGTTATTTTATGGGTTTTGTGATCATCAAAAAGGGGGAGATTGTTGTGAAAGTTTTGTTTTTCAACGATACATAATATTTTTATTCAAAATGGGGATATTGTTGAGGAAAATAATCTATCTCTATGATGATTTTGATTCTCACAAATACCCTTAATTATTTTCTAATGATTTTATTTTTTAAGTATATTTCTGGAATTTATTATTTATTTTTTTATTTCTGGTAGAGGAACCCTATGTTAGGAAGGAACCCTACATTTGGGATATTGATAAATTATGGATGAAGAATTGTACATAAGTTTAAAAGGTTACGTTTGTTTCTAAAAAGTATGTTTCATCAACCTTACTTTTGTAAACAATATTATGTTTCATCAAAAGTATGGATCATGTACCTTACATTAGGAATCTTATAAAAGTATGGATAATTTATCATTCATTTGATTATTGAGAAGAAATGTATGGTTCATCAACCCTATGTTTGTAATCAACATAACGTTTGAAGGATGTGACATCAACGCTAGGTTTGTGTTAAACCATACGTTTGAAAGATACATGCTATACAGTTCAACCTTACATTTGGCGTTGGAGAATTAAAGATGATATTATTATGCAATGTTCTGTAAGAGGATTATTAGGCTAATTTCAAGCCGGATTTAAAGCTGATTTTAAATCACGTCATTGACTGATTCAAAGCTGTTTTATCAATGATTTAAAGGAGAAATTTAAAAGGATCTTTTTATGCCGAATATTAAGGGATGTTATGACTGCTCTGTTATTTTGAATTTTTTATTATCGTAAGTCAGAAGGTGACATTTGTGGATTAAAATTTTAAGGAGAAGTTCTCATCATTATTATATAGATGTGATATTTACACCGAGAATATATATGAGTTTTTCTGAACAGCAACATTGAACATTCATAAAAATAAGGAAAACAAAGACTATCGAAAACACAGATCTAGTGATTCAAAGGTGTGAAAAGGCTCTGTTTATTGAAAAATAATAATCACGATAAAAGATTCACTCATTCTACATCGAAGATCTACTGTGAATCTGCTACTGCTGAAGTTTTGAATTATATTTTTTTTATCTACTACAACAGGATCGACTAAGAATTACTCTTATTTGAAGATCATTATTTCTGAAGTATTCGATCAATCTACTGTCAATTTCATTCTGTTTCAATTGTGAAGAACTACGGGAAAGTATTTTCAAAGTACAAATACCTTTCTTTTCTATTCTTGTGTGATCAGCTTCTCGTACAAAGCTGTATAGGTTCTGTGAGTGAACCATAAGGCTTTTTTCCTTAGATTGTAAAGGTGTCAACTGCCTGTTCTCTGTTGTTGAATGGTCTATTGACAAAAACACTAGATTGTGAAAATCACCAAGCTCTTGGAGTAGAGAATTTGTTGAGTGGACTGGGGGCCGTATATTCCCCGATCCACTATACATAGTGTGTCTCTGGTATTTAAATTTCCACTACATTAGTTCATCTTATTAAAGTAAAAAGGCATAACACAATCATGCAAAGAATTTGTAAAAGACACAATTCAACCCCCCTCTTGTGTATATTTTTTATAATATGATCCAACCCATCTTATGCTACTTGTGTCTCCCATTCACCAATAAAGGAAAACCTTGTCCCATTTCTGCGGACACACCACATGGTGTGCCTAAAATAGTCAATCTGACCATGAATAGTGGATAAACAATCCATACCCATAATGATGTCATAAGGACTCAATGCTTCCACCAAGTCATACCAACTAAAACTCTCTCCCCCAAAAGTATGGTCACCCTCTTGGTACCCTTGTCTGATTGTAGAATCTCCCCCTGTAGGAGTCTCTAAGGATAGGGATCATGTCAACGGTTCCACTGGATCTCCATGTCTTATATAAGGGTCCTAATGAGGAAAGACTGATTGTAACTAGTGTCTATCAAAACTATAGCTAGGGTGGAAAAGACATAGATCGTACCTCTAATCATCTCAAGAGTCTTGGGATTGAATTCCTTCATTGCATGGATCTGGCCTTGCCCCTTTCCTCCGGCTCACTAAGCTTATGGTGGACCACATAGTGGTAGTGGTAGTAGTTCCTCGAACCTTTTTCCACCTCTTGTCTCTAGTATCGCTCATCTTCCCTGTTTTTACCTGGTTTAATGCCATGTTCCTACCTCCACCACTTCCTTAGCATTCCCTTAACTGTTTCCTTGTCACGCCCGTTTTTTTTCACTTCATGTCATGGTTTTGATCCGATTAATTGAAAATCAAGATCTTTTTATTAGGAGTTGTATGAAATTAATTTTTTGTTTTGAACAACCATATATGTCTAATAACCCTAATTTGGGTTCCTCATTTCTTTTTTAGGAGTTTTTGAAGAAAGTGTGGTTACTTCAAGATTTAGGCCAATCGTGAGATCATTTCCAATTTTAAAAACCAAATTTTTTTCTTTTATAAATCCTTTGTTTTTTTAACCTTTTTCACCCTTGATACTTCATAAATTTTCTCCAGTAACATATTAAAACCACCATATCCTTTTGTATCCCTTATTAATTCATAATCATGGTGAATTTGGGTTACTTATTTATGTAATGGGTCAGCCCATGAGCACATTTCCAGTTTAAAAAAAATACTTTATTTTATATATTTTTCATTTTTTAATATTTTTTGGTGATTCCACCTCCCACTAGAATAAAAAATACCTATATGCACCCATAGTATCTATTTTACTTCTTTGGAGCTCACCAGAATTACATATTAGGGAGAACCTTCTCAGGTTACCTCAAATCGTCCGGAATTGAGAAGGTAATTTGACTAATACATAACTCATTAAATTCGAAGATTTTTTTCTCTAAAATCATATTTACCTAGTTCTTCTAGTCCTTAGGAGGCTCTCCAAGAAGTTCCACCCCATTACCCTTTCCCTAATGTTGTAGATATAATGGAATACGAAGAGTTTTCTAGTTGAAAAGGTGAGATTCCATCCCCTTTATCCTCCTTCTTTTTCATCCATTCATTATTTATTGTTTTTATAATATCCACTAGTCTTGATCTACCTAGGGTTATGTTATCCCATGATTTTTTAAGGGGTTTTTGTTTGTTTGGTTCGGGTCATCATATGTTTAGGGTTTGCAAACCCTCGAATGGTGATATTGGGTGTGTGTTTCCATTACGCCAAGGATTTGAGGTAGGATGTCCCTTGAACATGCCTTTATCAGTTAAGATTAATAATTTTATTATTTTTTTCATCTGATATATATTTTGATTATTATTTATTATCATTTGGATAAATTTCTTCGTGTGAAAAATGGTTGTTTAATCCTTGTTTTGTGAAAAATAGTGTTGTTTTGTCATAAAAGTGCACACCAAGTTATTTTTTAAATGTTCATCTATATTTAAAAACTATTTCTTGGGATTTAGAACCTGTTTTATGGTATTCATAATATGTTATAGTATCTTGTATAAAATATGGCATGTAATTGGGGTTTTATTCTTTTTAAAGTGCTTAAAATAAATTGTTTTTTAAAGGGCATGTCATGTGTTCGGTAAATTGATCAGTGGGATTTTATGTGTTATGTTTAATTTGAAAATTATCTATTTGGATTTATAAATGAATAATAAGAATTATAAATGGTATTTTGGATCCTCATTGGGATTTATGATTTGGATTTGGTTTTACAAACAAATGGTTTTTGGTTTACAAAATGTTTTGGCCCGAGTTGTCGGAGAATGACACATTTCACATCCTTATGAAAATGGTTTTGTTTTGAATATGTAACATGAATGTTTTAAGGGATTTATGAATGTGTTTTTATGATGTAAATGGTGTTTATACACCTCCTTAATAAATGTATAATTCATACCTTGGTCAAAGTATTGTTTTGAGAAAGGCTTAAAGGCCCATTTGGCATTTGTTTTTTTATAGAAATATTTTCCATGTGTATTTCATGTTCTATCTTCTGGGGAAATTTTATGGTCCATGAAAATGATTAAATAATTGGTTTCAGGGATTTAAAATCAGTTTTTTATATTATTGATGGTTTTCTGGCCATAAAAGGGCATTTTTGAATGGATTTTATGTGTAAGGCCTCATTATACTCTTTGAAATTGTTTTAAAAATCTTTTCAGTGGTTTATTGATTCGTTAAAGAAATGTGACATATTTTTTGTAGGATATATGTGTTTTTATGGTTTGGTAATGTAATTATGATTTGTAATGTGTATTTGATAATATGTTTATCTTGATTGAGCACTAATGGGAATCCTGGGTATCTAGGTGGGCGGATGTGTACTAATATGCTAGTGATTCTGTGGGGTTTGGCCCCTGTTTCACGTAGCAAGTTTGACGATGACAACACTAACTAAACTATGATGATGATGTTGTTGGGGGACCACTAGGTTATGTTTATTATCCCTACTAGTATATTTTGTGCACTAAAACGTATATTTATTATGGTTACTTTCACTAAGATATTATGTACATGGGGCTCACAACTAACTAGTGCCTAGGGGTGTTCTAATTACTTGTGCTCATTTTCTATTTTGTACTCACCATCAGCATACAATGTGTTTTATTGGTAAATTCCGTAGTGTCTGTGATTTATTTAAAAGTTTAAATTCATTAAATAATCCCTCTTGAAAACTATTTTCATTTTGAAGTTTCACCTCTTTGAAAATTGTTAATAGCATTCTTATTTATAAATCATGCAAGTTTTTGTCTGGAAATTTCTTTATAGCATGGGACCTCATTTGGAAAAGATACCTTTATATTTTTATTTAAAACTTGAAATTGATATTTCTTTTATTTTAATGGATGTTCATTGGTAATAGATTATCGGGAAAACCTACTGAATTTTAATACTCACGCCTATAGTATTCTTTTGCTTTTAGCCCTTGTGCAGGTCTCAACTTGAGTTTGATCACCTTGGGTGAAATGTGACCACTTTGTTAGACAGTGGCTAGTGGGATCACATGGAGTTAGTTTGTTATCAGGTTTGGTCAGTTGAGTTGTTAATTTAGTTTTACTTCCAGTTTCTTTTACAGATAATGTCCAGTTCAATTTTTATATAAATTTGTTTTGGGTTGTCAATTTATTTCGGATGTTTGTTTGATTATTTATATATGGGTTAAATCATTCCCTTTTGTACTCTATGGATTCCCTTGGTTCTTATAACCATCCCTATAGGATCGAGAACGCCTCTCAGGACTTGTCGTGGTATGGCCTGGGTGACCGATTCTGGGTCGACTCTGGCTGGTTTGTGACAAAAGGGTATCAAAGGAGGTCAGATCTTATCAAAACTTTTTTTATATCACCCTTGTTATTTCGGGGATGTCAAGGTAGATGGAGTATGATTTTTGGGACTTGAGGGGTAAGTGCGGGAAGAGTGTCACGAACTCTTTCTCATTATGAACCTTAGGTTTCCATGGGATGTTTGGTTTTTTTAATGACTTTTTTCTTGTTGATTGTTTGGTGTTGGGATATGACAAGGGGAGTATGAATAATGGACTCAGTGAGATCGTAGGGCTTGGCATGTCATGTGGTGTCGGGGAATGGTCCTAATAAGTCTCTCTGTGTTGGTGTTGTGTTTGACATATGACCACCAACCATATATTCAATTCACCCACCGACACTAGTTCTATTTTGTGGGTTTCTTGGACCTTTATTGAATTCTTGAATTTTTTTTTGGAAAATCCTTCTGTGAGATTTATGGAAATGGGTTTTAAAGGAAGGATTGGATTTTTAAAAGGGGAAATGGGTGTTCAAAAAATAAATATATGAATGGTTTTGGTAAGTTGTGTTCCTTTTAAAAAACATGGAGGAAGTGGAAATGATTTAATAAGATTGTATTTTCCCTAATCAAAACTTTTGGTTTATTGAAACTAAAGGTTTTGAATGTGTGAATAATTTTAAATTAATTCTGGAACTTTGTTTTAAATGGGGTGTTTTGGCCTATTGAAAAGTGTTTTAAAATGATGAAATGGTTTTGAAAATTTGCTTTTGAGCGGTTAGTGTTTTTCTGGAAAGGGGTTTTGTCCTTGGTGTTTATAGGATTATGAAAATAGTCCTTGATGATTTTTTTAAACGCTAAAGGGCTATTTTGAATAGAATGGTGGTTTTGGGAAGTTCTATTAATTTAAATGGATTGTTTTTTAATCAAATGTTTCTTGATGAATCATGGCTTGTCTTGTGAAATCTGAAAATGGTTTTTGATTTGGTGGTTAATGTACCTTTAGAAGTTACATGATTATTTTTTTAATGTTGATGTTTTGTTTTTGAATTTGGTTTTTTCATGAGTTCTCACGTAAAAGGTTTTGTGGATATATGGATGAATGGCTGATATGTCATGGTATTTGAGTGCCTGAGTTGGCATGTAAATGTTCATGTGAGTGATACTTGATGAAACACCCTGGGTGAATGTGAAAATTTACCATGTTAGCTTATTTGTTTTTCAAAAGTGTCTTCAGCTGAAAAATTGTGGTGTTTTTTTGAACTGGCAGTCATGTGGATGGTTTATCCTATGACTTAGAAGTGTTTTCTATTCAGTATGCTTCATTATGATCTATAATTCATACTCTTATATCATCTTGAGATGAGATCTTTTTGGTGGATAAGTTTTAAGGTAATGTTTAGTGGGTTTTTAAAGATGTGTTGGATGTTGTGATGTTTCCATTGATGGTTCTCCATTTCCAAGCTATCCAGTTGATCAACCTATGGATTTGTTTCAAATGTTAAATCCACCACTTAGAATGATAGCTCATCTCTTTTGTTGAAATAGAGATTTGTTTGGGATCAATTTAAAGTTCTTGTTAGTAATGATAATTCTTTTCGAAATAACCTGTGTTTTCGGTGATATTGATGTATTTCGCTATATTCCATGTCCATTAAGATTCTCGGCCAGAGTGAGAGTGAATTTTAATATCAATCTATGAGTTCTTATTTAGATGAATGTGTTTTGTTGAAAAGTGAGTTTTTTTAGTTGGGAGTTCCTTAGGAACTGACTGCATTGAATCAGATGATTTAAGAATCAGGGCTCCAGCCATAGGCCTTGGAGTGAAGCTTTCCACGCTGTTAGGAAATCACCCAAGGTGTGGAGTACATGACTAGGCTCCTGCCTCCACCATTTTGGTAAGGTAGTTTCTACTTTATTTTGGTTCCTTGTCACTGTGGATTTCTTCTTTTTGCAATGAGTGTGGTGAAATTACCCCTCACACAGTGTCTATGGTTATGCCTTCATGGATGTAGGGTTTCGATAAATGTCCATGTATGAACTGCCTATGAAAATTGGGTGTGGTCTTGGTGTTACATGTTCGTAGGTGGAGAGTGTTGGGTAGTTCCTTCGTTTCTTTTTTGCTTTCAATGGCCCAATTATTAGGTCCTCTCCCCTCCCCTCCATTAGTGGTGGGGGTCCAGATCCATTATAAATGTTTTGGTACAGTTATTTTCTCTTCTGTTCGAGAGTGGGTGGTTTATATGTTCATGGTGTAACCCTATTAACATGGGTTTGTAGGTTATTGTGGGAGAGTTTTGGTAGTCCTGTGCAGGTGAGGCCCAATTCTAGTTCATTTTGAATTCTTTTTTTTTTGTTCATTTCTTGTTGGTCTCTAATGGTGGGGAGACCCATTGCAGGTCTCGAAGTTCTTTCCTTTAGGATTTTTCGGATGATCGTTGTGATTTAATGAAGGGGAGGCCATTCTGGCCTCCAACCCAAGTCATTGGATTGTTTTAGTGAACTATGGTTTGGGTGATCATTGGGTTCATTGGGATAAGCCCCAACAATCTAGTACTTGTCTTGGTTGTGGAGGTGGGGGCTTGATTGTTTTGTTGATTCTCCGGAAGTGGTTGTGAGTTGGTGTTTTGTTTGGGCAAGATTATTAAGATAAATTGTTGGTGAATTATATTTCCTTAGATTTAGAGGCTTGATTTTGTTTATAAGGAATCTTTATGTGTTGTTCTATCAGTTGAAAATCATTATGTCTTTCCTCGGGAAGAAAGCTTTAATGGCGGGGAGAATTGTCATACCCGTTTTTTTCATTTCATGTCATGGTTTTGATCTGGTTCATTGAAAATCCTGATCCTTTTATTAGGAGTTGGGTGAGATGAATTTTGAGTTTTGAACAACCATATATATCTAATCACCCTAATTTGTGTTCCCCATTTCTTGTTATGGGTTTTTGGAGGAAGGGTGGTTACTTCAGGATTTGGGCCAATCGTGAGCTCATTTCCAGTTTTAAAAACCAAATATGTTTCTTTTATAACTCCTTTGTTTTTCAACATTTTTCACCATTTAAATTTCATACATAGCCTCCACTAACATCTTAAAAACACCAAATACTTTTTTATCCCTTAATAATTCATAATCATGGTGAATTTGGATTTCTTATTTAGGCAATGGGCCAACCCCTGGGCCCATTTCCAGTTTTTTAAATTTTTTTTATATCAATATCAATTTTTATT
Source organism: Viscum album (assembly GCA_963277665.1). Lineage (NCBI taxonomy): Eukaryota > Viridiplantae > Streptophyta > Magnoliopsida > Santalales > Viscaceae > Viscum > Viscum album. Next base: position 1,980,061,122 of record OY728157.1, on the reverse strand, counting down.
ATTTTTTGGTGATTCCACCTCCCACTTGAAGATAACCTACCTAGCCTCACCCCCTTGATCGAGTGCACCTCTTTGGAGCTAATTGGAATCACATATTACGGATAATGTTCTCAGGCTACCTCAAATTGTCCAGAATTGAGAAGGTAAATTGATTAATACGTAACTCATTAAATTCATTCTCTTTTTCCCCAAAATTTTCTTTCCCTGGTTCTTCTAGACCTTAGGAGGATCTCTATGAAGTTTGGGCCCATTCCTCATTCCCTACGGTTGCAGATATAATGGAATACGAAGAGTTTTCTAGATGAAATGGTTAGATTCCTTCTCCTTTATCCACCCTCTTCTTCCTCCATTTATTATTTATTGTTTTTATAATCTACCCTAGTAATTATAAACCTAGTGTTCTGTTATACTATGGTTGTTTATGGGGTTTTTGTTTTTTTGGGTCTGGTCTCATAGGTTTAGGGTTTGCAAACCCTCAGATGGTGATATTGGGTGGGAGTTTCCATTACTCCCAGGATTTGAGGTAGGATATCCATTCCACATGCCTTTATCTTTTAAGATTAATCATTTTCATATTTTTTCCATCTGATATATATGTTTATTATTATTTTTGATCATTTTAATAATTTATTGGTGTGCAAAATGTTTGTTTAATCAATGTTTTGTAAAAGGTAGTGTTGTTTTGTCATAAATACGCACACCAATTGTTTGTTTAAATTTTCAACTATCATTCAAAACTATTTTTTGAGGCTTAGAACCTGGTTTATGTATTTGTAATATGTTATAGTATCTTCAATAAAATATGGAATGTAATTGGTCTTTTATTCTCTGTTAGGTTCTTAAAAAAAATTGTTTTGTTTAGAAGGGCATGTCATGCGTTCGGTAAATTACCTGGTTCGATTTTATGTGTTATGTTTTATTTAAAAATTATTTTCTTGGATTTATAAATGAATTATAAGAATGATAAATGGTATTTTTGGTCCTCATAGGGATTTCCAAATTGGATTTGGTTTTACAAACAGATGGGTTATGGTTTACATCATGTTTTGGCTCGAGTTCTCGGAAAATGGCCCGTCTCACATCCTTATAAAAATGGTTTTTTTAATATGTATCCTGAATGTTTTAAGTGATTTATGAATTTTTTTCCTTATTTAAATGGTGTGTATACACCTCCTTAATAAATGTTAAATTCATACCTTGGTCAAAGGATAGTTTTGAGAAAGTCTTAACGGCCCGCATTTGTTTTTTTGTAAAAATGGTTTCCTTGTGTATTTCATGTTCAATCTTTTGGGGAAATTTTATTGTCCATGAAAATGATTTATTAATTTGTTTTAGGGCTTAAAAATCTAGGCTGTTATGTTATTGATTATTTTTTGTCCATAAAATATCATTTTTTAATGAATTTTATGTGCAAGGCCTCGTTATACTCCTTGAGATTGTTTTACGAATCTTTTTAGTGGTTTATTGATTCGGGAAAGAAATGAAAAACATGTTTTTGGGATGTTTGTGTGTTTATGGATTGGTAATGGAATTATGACATGGAAGGTTTATTTGATAATATGTGTAACTTTATGGATCACTAATGCAAATCCCAAGTATCTATGTGGGAGGACGTGTACTAGTATGTTAGTGATTCTGTGGAGTTTGGACCCTATTTCACGTAGCAAGTTGGAAGATGAAAAAACTAACTAAACTATGATGATGATGATTTTGGGGGACCAATAGGTTATGGTTATGATCGTAACTAGTGGCTTGTGTTCATGATACCAGATAGTTATTATGGTTACTTTCACTGAGATAGGAGGTACCTGGGGCTCACAACTAACTAGTGCCTAGGGGTGTTCCCATGACTTGTGCTCATTGGATATTCTATACTCACCATCGGCATAGGTGTGTTTGGTTGGTAAATTCATAAGTGTGTGTGATTTATTTAAAAGTTTAAATTCTTTAAAGAATCCCTCTTGAAAACTATTTTCATTTTGAATTCACACCTCTTTGAAAATTGTTACTAGAATTCTTTTTTATAAAACATGAAAGTTTTTATCTGGTAAATTTTTTATATCATGGGGCCTCATTTGGAAAAAAAATCCTTTATATTTTAATTTAAAACATTAAATTGATGTTTCTTTTATTTTAATGGATGTTCATTGGGAATAGAATATCGGGATAACCTATTGAGGTTTAATACTCACGCCTATAGTCTTCTTTTGTTTTTAGAACTTGTGCAGGTTTCTGCTTGAGTTCGATCACCTTGGGCGATGTGTGATTATTTTGCTGGATAGTGACAAGTGGGGTCACATGGAGTTAGTTGGTCATCAGGATCAGTCAGTTGAGTTGTTTTTTTAGTTGTACTTTTAGTTTTTATTATAAATAACGTTCAGTTCAATTTTTATATAAATGTATTTTTGGTTGTCCATTTCATTCGGCTGTTTGTTTTATTTTTTATATATGGGTGAAATTGTTCCCTTTTGTACTCTGTTTATTTTAATGGTGCTTGTCGCCATCCCGAGAGGATCAGGAACGCCTCTCGGGACTTGTCACAGGCTGGCCTGGGTGACCGGTTCAGGGTCGAATCGGGCTGGTTCGTGACATGCCCGGTTAGTCATATGACTGGTCAGAAAATCTATAACCAGATGCCCATGTCCACCGCATGAGTAGTATATTCTATCCTTCAGCTAAATAATTCTTTCCTGGGATCCTTGCACTGATAATCTATTATCCCGGGGTCATTACCTATACTATCTGGTCCTCTTGGACCCTTGCGTCTATCATCAGCTACCTTTGGCTGAAGACCCAGTTGTTTGACGCCCGATGGTATCTCCCACCACTTGAACCTACTCCACAAGAATTATCTATAGTAGTAGAGATGGCTCCAACACCAAAAAATGATTTGGGTTGCTAAGGGATATCATTGATTCATTGATCTCCTAGTATATTCCCTTCTTGAAGGTATGGTCTCGGAAGAATAGTTCCCATTACCATATTGGTAGAGTAGCGAGAAGGATCTTTGAATCTCATCGAGTACTCTACTACTGACTAGATTCCCTACTATAGCTGCAGTAGATCTTTTATGTGCATAGAGCTTAAAGTCTCTAGAATGAACTCAATATTGAGGAGGCACATGAATTCTGTGCAGGATAGCGTTGCTTCCTCACACGTCAGAGCCATTTGGCTCTACAATCTCCCCACCAAGCCCAGAAGAAGGCTCACAACTAGGACCACAATCTGGTCAAGTGAAATCCTCACTAGGTGGAAAGCTCATGCCACTGCTTCCATCCAGTCCTCAGCTACCTGAGGATCCATATAACCCCCTACCTTGGGAGGTCCCTGCCTCTAGAACTCCTACAATACATTGAGCCTCCATTCATCTTGTATTGGTAACGTTGGAAGAAACTGTTACTCTCCCGGTAGTTGTATTAGTGGTACACCACCTGGAGGTGCTATATCTAGAAATGGTCCATGCACTGATGCCTCATCGCTTGGTGAACCATCCTCATGGTCACACCCCATATTCCCGATAAGCTTCTTATGTAGAGGCATCCTGAAACACAGAAATATGTACCATGATCAATAGAGTATACCTGGTGAGATGACTCTGACTCAATAGGGACATGAGAACAAAATACATTCCAATATGATGCATGAACCATTAATTTCCCCTACAACTAGTTTTTTCATGTATTGATTTGGAAAGTATAATTCAATGTCCTAGAGTACAGATACATCGACCACCGTACCAATGTTGTGTTCCCTGTCCTGAAAGAAAAACTCAAAACACCTAACACTATTTCCCAAAAATAAGAGTAAAACCAACTTCCCTTTTATACAACTATTTCACGACACATCCCTTGGTACCCATGTCGTGACTTCCCCAAGCCTGACTCTCATTGGCCGTGGGATGGCGACTAGTGCCAAATACACATATCCCATAAAAGGGAGGGATTTTCTTAAGTACATGTACACACACGTGTCTCCAAGAAAAGTTTTGAACTAGAAGCACTGTGTAATTAGTTATAAATTCCACTAAGACAACCACTGAGTAACAGTACAAAATTAAAAAGTAAACGGGCTAGAATGAAATCCCAACAGAAATAGAAAATTATAAGTTGATGGATCTCATCATTATAAAACCCTACCTGAATGGTACGTATGGTATAATTTCTGAACGTCGATGAAGCAAACCACATCAGCCGGGTCACACGGAAGAATACCATATCTATGGCTCACCAGGGACTTCATTAAAGCTATTAATTGTTTGCATAAGACCCGACACATGCAAGAGAGGATCGTGCAGGTGTGAGTAAAAACAATATCCTATAGGGACCCCAAACCACAAAGGAATTACGCCAAGTAAAACACAAGTAATCAGACTAAGTAAACCACAAGGAATCACATGAAGTATACCCAAAGAATATCACCTAGAAATATACCCATTAAACTATCAAATAGTTGCACGAAGTGTAGCCTAAGAGAAATATAATCAGGAGAGTCACCAGAGTCAGCTCACACCAAGTATAGGTCTATGGTTTGTCAACAGTATTGTCGTAAGAATCCACAGTACCATCATGTAATAACTCGTGAAGCATTGGTAACATACTGAGTGTAGGTAACACACGAATTTTCAGTAACACATGGAGTGTAGGTAACACATGGACTGTAGGTAACACACCAAGTGTTGGTAACACATGGAGTGTTATTAAGGACTAGAGGACCCACACCCTGTTGGGATAGAGGAGTACGAACTTAGTCTTGGTAAGACAAAAATTTTAGATAAGATTCATAGTATAGGTATGACATGATGTCTAGGTAAGACACACAGTCTAGGTAATCACATAGCTTCTTTGTCGCAGCAAGCTGCATGATTCCATCCTTAGAAAGCACATTCTGGGAGCACCTACTCCTTAAGGAAATAGGATGTATTCCAACTTCTGTAGAAACACACTTAGAGTATCTCAAACATACCTCCTTTTTTTGAGGGTCCCAACGCCATAAAAATCTTGTCAAACAGACACACAGTTTCAGTGTTATGGGATTTTAAGTGAAATGGGGTTGGTTGGGTCCAGGTCCGACTCGGCCCTCTTCCGTCTAGGCCTGCTATCTATCCATCCCGATGTCGGCCCAGTCACCCATCTGCAGCCTAGCCTACTTGAGTGGGTTGGTTGGTTCCACCTGGATGCGGTGGCTACTATATCATGCTAGCACGGTCGACCGTGTGCTGACCGCTCCACCCATACATGGAATGTGGGACCACATGAAAAATGGATAATGTGATGAGAGGCTGGGTCACTGGTCCACACCACCGTGACCCACCCTAGTCATTCCCCCCGTCGTTGCTCGTCTCCACACTACTGAGAGCCCTTGCTGTTGCTGACAGTCGACCAGGTAGCCTCAGTCACCGCAGCAATCCCGTTGAACCACGGCTCACCACTGTCAGTGGCTACCATGCCAACTACTATCTACCTAGCCCAGCCGGTCTTCCAATCATGTGCTACTCTCACCACCAATCTACACCCCTAGTAGCCTCATCTAACATCATGCTTTTCATCGCACCTCCGCGGGGTCACTGCTTTTTCAAATCCTCGGCCTCGTGATTATTGCACCCTGATTCAACAATGCAACAATAAATATTCTCATACCATTATGAAGAATGAAGAGAAACCGAAGAACGAGGGGGAAAAGATAAAAAACAATACCCAAAGAACAGATCCATGCCTTTGTTCATGTTAGTCCAAATTCATTCTTATTAGCATGATCATTAAAAACAAATTAAAAAACACAAATATCTACTTCCCGCATTAATACCTCATTCTTAAGCATCCTTTTTAAATGATAAAACCATGACTCAACCAGTTGGTTGGTCTACATTCATCAATGGAAACAACAATAGCAGAAAAATCACAAAGAAAAAAATTAAACCCCTCACTCAAGGATTGGATCAATCGCTGATGAAGCATGAGTCATGTGTTGGTAATTCGTAAATCCATTGACGCATGTTCTGAATATGATAGTCGATCCACCATTGTTTGTCATTCATCAATGAGAGGATTTACCAATTTTATTTCTTTATTTTTTCTATTGCCCCCGGGATCATGAATCTAAACTCGCATCCCTACCATGCTTTTGAAGAAACATGTTTTAGCATCACTATTACACGGAGGTGCATCGTCGCCATGCTATTTCATTTATGAAAGGAAATAGTTTCTTAGTCGATGTGTTGCAGCATCAATGCCTCATCAAGAAACATTAAAATAAAAAGAAAAGTAAATTTTTATGTTTATTATTATTCTTCTTTAAAATGGCCAAAAATGATTTTCAGCAGTCGACCCACACTAGTCAAAGTTAGTCCCTACCTAAGAAAAACCCACTTCTCTAAGAAAAACAAGGCCCTAGAATTTCCAATACGATCACTCATTTAAAAGTTACTAAAAATGAACAAACAGATTATTTTTAATAATCTAAAAAATAGTTCAATCATTTATTCTGGGCACCCCAGGCCTCAAAATCGTGTGTTGTCTCAGCTCCTGGTCTTGAAATAATCCCATAAAATTGGAAAACAATTACATGGAAAATCAAAAACAATACATTATTAGTCAATAATTCTCTCACCTTGTAGGTAGTTATAAGACAAGTCACAACACCATTTAGTCCAATGAAATCCGAGGAATAATTCAATCAATGTTTTATCGTAATTCATCTTTCAATTAATTAATGTGTATGTTGTGTTAGTGAAACCATATTATATAACACAAATAACAATTAAATTAACCATATGGTTAGGTTTTAGACCACCTACCGTTATATGGAGACCAAAAAACACTTCCAAAGTGTAACTCCAATAATAACAAAGGTGTAGAAGAAAACATGAATAACACTAGATAAATAGAACAAGATCAACACCTAAGATAACCACAGTCATGAAATTTCTCTACCATAAGTAGAGGATAGCGGATGGTCTATGAAAACCTATGATAAATCACTAACTAGATATTGATTTATTGAACATGACATCTAGAAGTGAGAAAGGCACTCCAAAATATCGTGGAAATTTTCCAAGGCTTAAAATATTAGGTTTACACATGAAATTAATGAATAAAAAATAAGCATCACTGATTTAAAACTACCCAGCCTAAGAAATACATAGCTTGCAACCCCCTTTCACATCATGTATTTTCTATTTAAGAGTTACAAAAAAATCACATCACCTTCGGTGAATTTAACCCTACTCGAACATTAATAATCATGTAATGTGGATTCACATCATGTAACAAGATCATGTCATATAACCCTTTTCATGGAATCCTCATGGTGATAGTTACATTTTGTGTATTTCATATACACAATGTGTAAGTTTTCTGAAAGAATTTTTAAGAAAAAAAATTACTTTGAAAAACCCAAACCATCTTTGAATCCATCTAGACACATGAAAACCCCTCATAATCACATATAACAAGTACATACCTAAACTCTGTTAATTAAAAAAACATATATCACATAAATTAGGTAATTTTCACCAACCAATTCTATATATATTTTAACAAGACCCCACCAGAATGGTCAAAGGAAAGGTAAACCCAAACAGAATAGGTTTAATGAAAAACTCAAAGACGGTCATACATAAAAAAAATATGCGATCCAACAACATGTCTTTCAAAAACATGACATTTCACTATTAATTCATTGTAACTCTATGTTATCGAGTTCCATATGTATCAAAGTATCCTTTTTTGGTGGGAAATACTAGATTTTAACTAATGAGAATCATATGCATCGACATGCATTTCCTTTAAAAAAGGGTCTCTCATATTTCAATTCACTTGAGGAGGACCCCATTAGAGACTAATTTAAAGAGTAACATTATAGAATATGATCCATTTTTAAAGAAAATGTGTTCTTCCCAAATATGGATATATTCCTTCCATGCTCTCCCTTCGAGGATAACCCTTCTTTAAAAAAAGTCCAATATGGAATATGTCCAACCAGTTGCGGTGTTAATTTGTGAGGGTAGAGTCCCACCTTGGTCTAGTATGGAATTAAATTCATTTATTTCCTATATTTAAATATTTATAATCCAATAAACCGCCATATGATAATAAATATGAATAATTAATTCATCTTTAATTGTTATTTCTAGGTTTATAGTTGTATTATCCAATGTATATACAACGAAATTATGAGAACATAATGTGATATAGTCTAATATATCAGGGATTTCCTCAAGAAACCAATATATATAATCATTAATGGGGTTCAATTATTCTTTATTTATAGAAGAGTATACATTTATATTCTTTATTTCCTACTTTGAACAGCCATTAATTTTTAATTGGTGAAGGGGTATTTGTAAGGCCTATTGTAAACATATGATAAGGACACGATATTTCACCATTTTATTGGTAAAATTTTTTAACACATAGAATGAGTGTGGATGACGTTATTTTACATTTTAATTGAAAATAAATCCCATGTTCACCATTTTAAACATTACTTTGTCCATCCTTTTACCTGTTAGGCTCTTAGAAGCACTACCAAAATACATGTCCCATGTCTAAGAGGTTTTATTTATAGAGAATACTTATTCACCAATGCTATCCATATCTAATGATTAATCCTCTAGGATTGGGTATTCTATGAAAATGTCTACAATAACTTTAAATATAATGAGTTTTCTAAAATAATTTCATGTCAAACGATTACAGAATTACTTTCCATTGCCCAAGGAACCTAATTAGCATCCGAAGTATAGAGATATAATTGAGTGGATTGATTTTGGTGACCTATTGGAGCTCATGATACTATTGATAATGTCAATTCCTTTAAAAAAATGAAAAATAATATAGAGTTCTATTCAATATTTTAATATTAGACCTCAACCACCAATAACGTCATGCTAAGATAGTAGAGACTATTCCCAACGACCACATTGTTTTTCTATGAAAATAATCATTATAGGATCTCAATTTATAAGGTGAGGGGTTTAAATTATATAGTTATCATCAAGTCCATAAGGTGATTTAGTTATTTATTGAGGTATTTGATGGTTTTCTATATGTCCTTTTCTATTTGGTAGGTAACTCCTTTCATCTTAAACTCTGTGAATGGAAAACATATGGCAGTGAGATTTTATATAATGCACTTTTGTATGCATAATTCCCCTAGAGTTATATCAACTAGTTATAGATTCAAGAAGGGTGAAATTAAATTAACACCTTATAATTTTTAATGATGAACTTGATTCTAAGATTACATACCAAATAGTTATTGAATTTTCCTAATAGTACCTCAAAGCAATATTTCGACAACATTTTTTTAGTTTTTAATGATGTAAATTGTTGAGAATTTCCTCAAAATTAGTAAGTTGTTCAAAATTATTTTGATACATGACCACCAATTCATTCACACATATTTATATGGTTTTCCAAATGAATTACTTGAAAATATTTTTCATGTAATGGTTATAGGTAGTAGAAACATTCTTTTGGACAAAGGGTCTTACATGTAAATAGTACACCAATTGGTATGGCTTGAAGGACATTTTATCATCAAACTCATGGGATTTTTTAATTTAGTTGAAGTTTTAATACCTATCCATGAATGAATGGAATTGAAATATATCCATTTCATTAATTTTAATCTCTATTATTGGGATTAGGAAATCATCTTTGAGATAATGTTTACTCAAATTAATAAATCCAATACAACCCCTAAATTTCCCGTTCTTTTTTATTATAGGAAACATTTTGGAATTCCATTTTAGGTAATAGACCTCCCTAGTGAAATTTTATTTGATCATATCAAATGCTTGAACCTAAAACATAGAATCATGGGTCAGATGAATTATTCTTTCTGTTAATTCTAGATACTATGGTTATATAGTAGACCAAAGTGATGAGTGAACACATGGGGATCTCACCCAAAGATTTCCATTTAATTCAATTCAAACACATCTCAGTGTTACTTTGTGAAATAGATATTTTTCCCTTATTCTTTTAGGGTATTTAAAACACTAATTTACATGATCCATTAATCTGCATCCATGCCCAAACTATCGTATTGAATATATTCAACGATAGTTGAGACAACATACTCAAATATTTATAAATAATAATTGATATCATTATATTAATCATATTCTATTATACTCCCAAGAGTTTAAATGGGTTTAATAATTTGGGATTTGGTAATAGATATAGGTTTATTGTTACATCAAATAAATTTATCTCATTTTAGGTAGTGGTAGGGTTTATTATATGTAGTTGTATTCAGAAAAATGAAGGAATTTAACCCTAAACCCCATGTTATTCTCCCAAATTACATTCCCATAAAATAGAATATTCTTATATATGTTGAAAAATATAAATAAAACTATCGATCCATAATTTCATTTTATATCTCAATAAGTCAATAAATCAGTATGTGGTGGTAGATGAGGGGATTACGCCTATAGAATTTCTATTGATTCAAAGAATTGGATTTCATGATTGAGAAATTCACTATGGTGAAACTCCAATTATTTTTGAATTGTTCTTCAATGATTAAACACATGTACAAAAAAAAATTTACATTGGTTACATCAAGTGATTTTTTTTGTGAAAAAAGAAATTTTAAATGCTTGAGGATTTCGAATTGTTAGTGGCCATATAAAAATAGAAGTTCATATTTTTGTTACATGAAGAATAAATGATGAAGAGGAAGAATAGAATAGATGTTTTCATTGGAAGAATATATTTTCTAAGGCTTGATGTTTTATTTCTTTACAATGATAATTCTATAATGTATTTTATTATTTCAATTTAATAAAAAAATAATCCAACCTAAAAAATCGATGAGCTAGCCTTGACCAATGTCCCATGTGGGACACATAGGTTGATTGCACCCAAGGGGTTCTATCCAGGGATTTCCAGAAAGTGGCAAGGTGTGGGACCATTTTTATGGCCCATACAAGCATGGTCATGTAGAGTGAAATAGAGTAGAAGTGGCACCACCATGAAAGATCATGCGGTGGTAGGGAGAAGTGGTACATGGTAGTACATAGGGGGATTGGATTTCTAAATGGTACGAGGCAGTGGTTCATTAATAAACTACACCACCGAAATATGGACTTTTCTATGTGGGACTACTAAGAAAGGGTATTTTTCCTGCATCACTTAAGGTATGCAGATAACATGGATGTCTTATTCAAGTGAACTGAGTCATTAATTCATTATTGGGAATCACCTTTCAAATTAAGATAATCACTTGAGTAGTTAATTTCAAATCAGGTGTCCATAATCCCAAAATAGATCTGTCGTCTTCAACCTAATGATGAGGCATTCAACATAAGAACTCATGAAAAATGGACACCACAAGTTGTTGATATGAGGCCCGAATGAACCAAGGCATGAAATGATTTCAAAGGACTTAGTTTGGATGAGAATAATGCTCATTGTATGATGTTATATCAATAATCTAGTGAAATAACATGAATATTTTGTGTGATAATATCAAGATCATGAGACTGAATGGTGACATAGAAAAAACCACAATAATAACTAAAGACATTCACCATGATATCACATGAGTATCAATGATAATGATAAGCCTCCTTATTTGATGGTTATTTATAGTTTCACTTTGAGAAAAAACTATGTAAAAAATTTTATTCATGTGTTATTCTCTTTTAATAGATTAAGGTAAGTTCATGTAATTACACAAATGGATCGGATCTTAACAGGTCAAAGTTTTTATTTTTATAAAAAATCTAAATTATAAAACCACCACTAATTCAACCCCCCCCCCCATTCTCTATGGTATTACATCTTCCTGGGCACTAAATGTGGCATCAGAGCTATTGGTTTCCTCTGTCAGGAATCACTAAGTACTAAAGATGGATAAATTAAATTATTTCAATAATAGATATGTCCATAGTTTCGATGGAAAGAACAACAATAACTAGAAGAATATGATGTTTTCTTATCTTCTATCTCTTGTCCTTGAAGCTATATAAACATTTATTGTAGGATTCCCACCTATCAATAATGATACACTTATGACCTTTATAAATAAGTAAAATATGGATGTTTATGGAAAATCATAGAATTACATTTTTATATCCCTTTTAGAAAAGGTTACACAATGGTTATGGAACTCATGAATGCCTAAGAAATTGGGATTAATTTGAAATCAGTTATAAAGGAAACATGAAATTCATGGAGGATAAATTGAAAAACTGGAGGAGCATATTTGGAGATATAAAAATGGGTGAAGAGGAAAATGTTGATGAATACTTCATAAGAGTCAATGGAATTTTAAGTAATATTCAGGGTTTTAGAGAGAATCTATATAATTAAACTATAGTAAAAAAATGATGATAATCATTCCAGAGAGGCTTGATCCTAAATTATCATATTTAGAATATAAATATGATCTTAATATTGATGATTTATATAACATACTAATTTCATAAGAAATGAGAATGATTCCAATATTCAAGAATAATACAAAAGATAATATATATTTTGAGGGAATGATAATGCTCCAAATAAAAGATAAATAAATTTTATAATAGAGTGAATATGTATATTATGTTGAATATGAAGATTATAATAGTAACAATTCTATTATATCAAAAATATTCCATAAGGGATAGTCTAAAGGTAAAGGTAAATCGCTACCAATGTTCTATAACAATTATGACATTGGAAATTTTTCTATAAATTTTAATAAAAATATGTTTGTGTAAACCAAAAAAGATGATCAGAAACCAGAGAAAATGAAATAGGGGATGAGCACAAAAAGAACAATCAATTTTAAAGAACAAAACAGAAATTCATTAAAATAAAAAATAATATGTTTTTTTAGTAAATTATAGGAACTTAACTATACAAAAAGTATCTAATTAGAAGCTGAAACTAACTTCATGGCCCATGTGGAAAGAGGGGTTGAAACCTATGGTAGTGAATAGGATGATAGTGAGAGAACATATCTAGAATGCATGTTAAAGAATGAAATAAAGTCATATCTAGATAAAAATAAAAATATCGTGAATCAAAAGAGATGGTTAATATAATATAAAGAAATGATAACTGAGGAGAAAGAATATTATAATATGAAAGAAACTATTTACATTAAAGAAATCAAAAGACAAAAACCCATGTTGCTGAAATAGAAATTTTAGTAAAACACCATGAAGAGAAACTTCCTCTCAAAGAAGAAGAAATATAAAATACTCAATATAAATTTCAAAAATAATAGAATATCATTATGAATATTAGAGAAGATTCTAACAAGTTTGTTTAACTTAATGCATACACATACCGAACTGATGAAAATGGGGTTTCAAATCAATAGGTTAATTCAATAATATATAAATTTTAAAATAAATATGTTATCCATAAAAATGTTGGTCCAAAATAAATTCTAGATAAATTTGGAGCATCAAAAATAGTGATAAATCATCTTCTAATTCAAATTAATATAGAAAATATGTAGGTATATTCTTTCCCATATAGCAGATTAAATTATAATATAATGACTGATAATAACAACAATCTTCAATTCAAAGCTACTAACAGTTGGGAAGTTCAAGATTCAATAGAAAATGTTGGTTTATTGAAGTGTTTGGGAATCGAAACCATTTCTTATGGTATAAAATATCCCTACCAGAGATGATACATGATCCAAGGAGGGGATATTCTAAGAAAGGGGAGAAGATTTTCATAGTAATCAAGTAGTTATTATGAATTAATCCTATCTACCAAAACATAAAAATTCAATCTTTGGAATAACTATATTGTGTATGTGATTAGTAAGTCTGTATTTCTTAAAATTTAATGATTATTCTCTATAATAAAACATCCAGTATTGATAAATTATAGGTAGTTTAAAAAATGAAAGAAGAAAAATAATTTTTCATTTATGATTCTTTAAAATCCAATAGAAAAATAAATTCATGGATTCTTGATAATGTATGTTTATCACACATGACAGGTGACACAAAAATAATATGCATCAACAAAAATCAAAATGGTGGATTAGTAACATTTGGAAATGATTTTTATCTAGAAATTAATGAAGTTGGAAAAGTAGAAATTAAAGCTCAAAATATGAACACTAACAATGTTTTATTTTTTAAAGGGTGTAAGAACAATTTTATTAGTTTCATCCAACATTTGGATGATATCCTTGAATTTATGTTAAAAAAGTATTCATGTATCATAAAATGAACAAATTATGGAAGAGTTATCACTTGATGAATAAGAATCATTGGTCATATATTTCAATTCAGTGATTCAACCTATTCGTGGTATTTGAGTTTCAAAGATGAAAACAACCTATGGAATATAAGGATTTTCCATCATAGTCAATAATGTATAAGTCATACCTCTAAGCATGGAAATTTGATATATTTTCCCAAAACAAAAGTGGAAAGGTATTAAATTTGAGATACCATTCAAAAAGGGAAATCGGCTCAAAGTTCACACAAATGAGTTTATATTCTATTTGATAGACCCATTAAACATATTCAAACACACTTTTGTGGTCCAATGAGACAAAATTATTCTATATTTTATCTAAAATTTATTACATTTGTTTTTTATTACACTAATTGGACTAATTTCATGTTTATAAAACATATGTCAGAGGTAATTAAAATGTTAAAAAAATTAGAAGGCAAGAAGAGAAAAAGATATGTCTCTATATTATGAAATAAAGATAATATAATGTTAAGAAGAGTAATTAGGAAGGTTTTTAAATTTATCTATCCACATATAGATTCATAAATTTTATGCTGCATCATATCCTATGTAAAAAAAAATTGGTTGTTGAAAGAAAGAATATAAGCATAGTGGAGATGGGAAGAACTATGTTACTTAAAAAAACATTTATATGTATTTATAGAGGTAATATGTATGAAATTTCATATATATAAAGAATATATTTATTATGAGACCATAAAAATGAAATATATCATAGGAAATACGTTATAGGAATAAAAAAATTAAAATACTTCTGAGTTTTTAAAATCCCTTCAATGATAAAAATCAAGAACATCAATCATGGAAAATTTAAATAAAAAGCATAATAATGATCTTTCATGGGATATCTATCTAATAGAAGTGGCTATAGATTCTAGGACAAACACCTGATATAGTTAATTGACTCTAGTGAGGTCAAAATTATTGAAAAGAAAAACATGTCGAAAATATCAGTTGATACCTATTCAGAATATTTGGTAGAAAAAGACATGGAAATGAAATAGAAGAATAATGTAGATACTAACAAAGAGACAAACACTATAGATATTTATTCTAAGCATACCAATGGTGATGATGAATATAATGGAGATAAGAGATAATGGTACAAATAATTTAAGAAAAATGTTGATGATTAAAATGTAATTGGTATTCAATAGGTTCTTGTATGAACTAAAAGGAGACTGATATTTCAAAATCAAAATACACATATTTGTCAATTTGAACCTCATATATTGGTATAATTAGTTGAGTATGAGGAATTGATACATTATATTAATTATGAACATAATCAAATTAAGAAAAAGTCACTTGGGATCTATTCCAACGATCTAAAAATAAAAAATTTATTGGATCCTAGTGGATTTTAAGAAATAATATTTACGATAAGGGTGAGGTATCAAGGAAAAAAAGAAAAAATGGTGAAAAGGATACTCTAAAAATGATAGAATTTATTTTGATAACCTTTTTATGATTGGAAACAATTAGAATGTTATTAGCATTGACAGTATAAAAACATTACAATGTTTATAAAATGAATGTAAAATCATCCTTTATAAATGGATACCTTGAAGAATAATTCTATACTGAACAACCTGATATTTTCATAAAAAATGATGGAATAAGGGTTTTAAAATTGAATAAATACGTTATAGTTTGAAATAGTTCCCTAAAGCCTAGTATTCCAAGTTAGATAGTTTTATGAACAATATAAAGTTTATATAATGTAAATTTGATTGAATCCTTTATGTGAGCGAGATTTCCAAAAGAACTCTCCTTGACATTATTTATGTGGATTACATCATATTTGAGGGTTATAGTGATTTTCTGTTAGAATAATTTATAGAAAACATGAAAATTAATTTTTAGATGCCTATGCATGGTTATATGAAACACTTTATATGATTTATAATTGAGAAGAAACCGAATTACATGTTCTAATATCAAGAAGAATATTGTAGGGAACTTTAAAAAAGGTTGGGGATAGAGAATGAAAAATATCTCTCAACTCTAATTTCCATGGAACAAAACTGGGAAAAATGGTACTAGAAGTAGAGTAAACCAGTTAGAATCCATAGGAATATTTGGAATTATACTATTTCTAATGGCTTCAATAATGGGTATAAAATATTCTGTAACACTATGTTCCAGATTTCAATGTAATCCTAAATATCCACACTTGTTGGCTGCTAAGAGAGTATTGATATACATAAAAGTAACATCAAACTATGGGATAATATACATTCATAGCTCTAAATTAAAACTATTGGGTTTTACTAATGCATATTGGGTAGGTTATTGTACAGATAGAAGATAAAAATAAAGTCGAAATTTCTTTCTAGGAGAGGGTTGTGTCGGTTAGTATAAAAAGAATAAGAATTCAGTGACACTGAGCACGAATGAGGTAGAATATGTAGCCGCTACACATCCTTGTAAAAATATAATTTAGTTCAGAGTGTTTTCAAAAGATTTTAAAATGTAAATAGAGAAACCGCTAAATATTTTATGTGATACATAGAGTGCTATATGGTTATCAAAAAATGTTAGTTCAACATTCAACATCTAAGCATATTGATATCATAAATATAACTTTATCAAATTAAAGGTGGTTGATGGATATATCTAGCTAGAATACATATCTAGAATAGATAAAGTTACATAAATTTTTACCAAATATATTAAAAGAGAGTGATTTTCGAAACTCATGATGAAACATCACATTCAGCCTTCTCCAATAACATGTTTAATAATAAAAGGTTCTTCCTTATTCCCTATAATTTTATTTTTATTAAACTAACATCTTGGGAATTGAAGGATAATTTTTTTCATCATGGAATTCATTTATTTCCATGAAGAAATAAATGGGCTCACTCCTCAAGGGGGAGTTTTCATGAACTAAGAATAAGACAGAAAAAAAATCTTTTACAGCTGACTATCCTGATGTTTTTGTTGAAGTGTATACATGATTTAATAGTTCCTTGATTAATATTATTATGTTTTTACAACAACATTAACATTTCATATTTTCTACATAGGATTTCACATGGATATTTATTCATGGTTAGCTGAGACATCCGTATTTATATCTCTCTCTTTTTCTATACTTGGTCATCCCATGTAGACTTACATTTGATTAATTAAAGGCTCTTTTCAAGGATAACTATATGATACAATTATCTTCTTTAAAGTTTTCGTGAAATAATATTAAAAGGGATGGGAAATGTTTTTTTGTAGTAAGATGTGTTGAAAAGACACTATTTTCCCTTTTCATATTAGATTCCAATGTGGGGAGAAATGTTACATCACATATTGGCCTTTATTAGATGATAATATTGACAAAACAATGAATAATAAGTAGATTATTAAGCATTAATTTCATTTATCATCAATAAGATAATAAGTCAATATGTGATGGTAGATGAAGCGATACTTAGTAAATTTTTATGGATTTATATAATTGGATTTCATTCTTGAAAAATCATCCAAATTGCTACTCTGATGATTTTTGAACTGAACTTCTATTATTAAACACATGTGCTAGAAATTTTGCACATTGGTTACATCAAATGTTGTTTTCATTCATAAATAAATTTTAAATGCATGATGGTGTGGAATTTTTATTGTCCATGTAAAAAATAGAAGTTCATATTTTTGTAAAATGAAGAGTAAATTAGGAGGAAGAATAATAAAAGAAGAGATGGTTGGATTGGAATATTATATTTTCTAAGTCAGGGAGTTTGATTTTTGTACTTATATAATTTTATCAATAATTTTATTTTAGCATTTTATTAAAAAATATTCTGACCTACCAAGCAGAACATCTGGCCTAAAACAAGGGCTCATGTGGGACATATAGGTTGACCACACCCAAGGGAGGATACCCAAGGCCATCCATCAAGTGGAAGAGGTTCGAACCCATGAGTAAGGCCTGTAAGAGTGTTCCCACATAGAGAGTAATAGAGAATTTTTCTTGCCATCATGCGAGGTGTCATGACTATAGAGAGATGTGGTACAGTGCAGTACTGAATGGGGAAGTGATTTCTAGATAGAAAGTTGTAGTGTTTGATTCATAAATTGTGCCTTGTATTATGAATGTTTTGATGTGGGATGGATAAAAATAGGTATTATTCCTAGGTCACTTGTGATATGAATATAAAAAAGTCATATGATTCCAGTTACCTATGTTCTCTATTCATTCTCATGAAGCACCTTTCAAATTAAGTTGATATCCCACATAGCAAATATTGAATCAGGAACACATAATTAGAAAATAGGGCCATCATCTTAAACCTTGAAACATGGAATTGACCGCACGAGCTCACAAAAAACAAAAAACTCAATTCATAAATGGAAATATAAAATTAACCAAGGAATGGAATGCTTTAAAAGGACCTAGATTGGAAGATCATGATGCTCATCACATGAAGGTGTAGCAAGAATCTAATGACATCACATGAATCTATCATATGATAATCTTATGATCATGTGATCAAAGAGGGACATACAATGAGACACTGAATGAATTGAATAGTATTACATATACATCGATTGAATATCAACGATCATGAGATATGTCCATATTTGATGATTTATTCAATTAATTGTCATGAAATTTTTTATTGAATGCCTATTATGCTTCCCAAGTGGAATCACATGAAGGCATCCAGACTATCACCATGGCATCATAATGATCATTACTGAGGCGTCTCAAGATAAATGAAGTGATCGTTCAAATCATTCACACATTTTTCAATGCTCTCTATGAAGGCTAATATTTTTGTGTTAATCATATCCTCAAATCCTAAGGTGTTTGAATAAGTACATGGAATGGATTAAAGCTCATATGTATATGGTATCATCATTCATATATAAACTAAGAAATATCTAAGGGTTTGGTGAAGAAAAATATTTCTCTCTAATGAAAAAAATTAATCAAGAGAGTATTTCTCACTGTGAAGAAGAATAAGCATGTGTGATATCCTCAGGCGAAGGAACTTGCAGAAACAAAACCATGTCTCAAAAAACAATCAGTAGGAAACCCATGTGCCATTAAGGTAACATGGAAGAAGAAGAATTCTATGAAAAACCATCCCATGGATCGTACCCTTTGATGATGTGAAGCAACTCTCAAAATAATAAGGGTAATGATAAGAACTTGTAGATAGTTCTTGATATCAAATTAAGAACTTTGATTCTTATGTGATGAATTCTCAAAATATACGTGTGTGAGTCCTCCACGAATACATGAATGTATTAGGAAAATTGGTTGATCATTTTATAGTGAACAAGACAATCAAAAGATCCTTTGTTGACCATGTGAAAAAGGTGGAAGAAAAACACAATATATCTATTTTGTAACATAAAAAATGAAGATCATGCACTTTTCATAATATATATTATACACTTGGTATAATGCATAATTTTTGCTTCACATGAGGTAGTTTTTATTTTCATGGAGTAGATAGATAGTGAAAACATCTAGGAGATCATTTGAATGTTTTGAAAATAGCGAGTAAGAATACAAAATACAACAAACAATTTACATCTTGTTAGAAAAATAGATAAAGTGGGCATTAACAAATGAAATTATCTTGAAGGATAAAAAGAATAAATATTAATCAATATTTATATGATAGGAATATTTTTTTAAAAAAGAATTCTTATATTGGTTGTGTTCATATTTGTTGTAGGTAGGGTGAAGCTATAATTCCTATGAGACCCTGGAAATCAATGTTTGATTCTATTCTATTAAATAATTTTAAGATGTAACCACATGTGGTTATAGTGGTGGATCTTATATTGGGGTGTCTAACCAATAATGAAAGGACTGGGTTCTCTATTAAACCATACCTTTTAAAAAATTTGTGTTTATGTGTTATTTTATTTTAATACATTTAAGTAAGGTTGTGAAATTAAATGAGTGGATCGGATCCTAATAGGTCAACATTGGTTATTTTCATAAGAATGAAAAATTATATGAACCACAGCTAATTAAACACCCCCACCCTAGTGGTATTATATCTCCATGGTAACTACACAATACAATAATCATGTAAAGGTCCTCATGATCATGATTGATATATAGAGACTACACATAGGTTCTTTCTTTTATTCATGGTGGTTACTTAAGAAAAAGATTTTCTTGATGATCATATATGAAAAACGTAATTGGAGTTTTCTATTTATTTAATGGAGAAAACTCGGTGGCTTCCTAGATCTATAGTTTTTATATTATCTTTGTTTGTGTAAAACACAATTTCTTAACCAAGTCATCTCTAGAAGATAACTTGAATAGCATCGAAACCATTAATTTTGTCATTTTTATGGTGTTGTTTAATAGTGGAAACTTTTCCTCCCTCTTATAATAATAATCATTAATGTATTAATTTTTTTAGGATTCTAAATTATAATTATCACCATATAATACCCTGAACAACCCATATACAGATTACTTCAAGCATTGGTGATATAAATCAGTATCTTCTTCAAGAATGTATATCCAATGTCTTTGAAAAGAATTGAAATGCATGTCTAGGAAAACTATCACAAAATTAAAGGTGTAAATGTTCTCCCCAGAACCAAGTATTCATTATAATCCTCCTATGTGGTATATTATCACTGTTTTTTTATCCCTATATTTTCATTTTGGAATTAGATAGATCAACTCTGATATAACCCAAGTATCAAAGAGTCTATATCTTTATAATATTGATTCCGAACAAATTGTCAATTAAATCATAAAGAATATTAATATCATTTAGTTTTCTATATACAGAAATGTTTTTGATATGTACTTGTATAGTATCATCTTATTTCTGTTTCTTGAAATAAATTATTTTGGGAAATTTTAATGATTTTGTTTCTATGTGATATGTTTAATCCATGACCACTTCAATCCAAAATTCTTATGGTATTTAAAGATATTAAATAAGATAATCTATATGTTCTTTGGAGATATTAGGAAATCAAAAATAATAAAATCTTATGGTATATTGGGGAGTTATTTTAGAATACCATAATTCTTAGACCAAGGTCTATTCATATATATATGGGATTGTTCATTACCTTAGGGGACAAAACTGATTGTGTCATCAAATCCTTTCCATGATCAGAATTGAGAAGTCACTTTGTTATTTATATATTAGGATTAATCAACCATTATATATCTCCTAACTAACTGGTTGTCTATTTTATTTCAAATTAGTCTACAAGTATGATAAAATTAGAGTAATCCTTAAGGGTTTTGCGATCAAACTAGTGTTCATATAGAGATCATTGGAGTGAATGTCTTTGGGAAATGGAAGTATACATGGAATAGGTATGTATGATACATGATCTGGGTTCATTAGAACCTCTTCCATTATGACCTATATGTCCTCATCCAATATTATGAGAGGAAAACTTGGATTTATATGATTCCTCTCTGGTTAAGGGGTCTATAAAGTGAATGACACATATAGATTCATATTGAAACTCTGCATCAAATTAGAGTACTTATTTTTATAGGTGTTCTCTTAATTTATATGATAGGGGGATGAAAAGAGTAGTTTTGTAGACTTTTTGGGTACCTATACGGGATATAAAACCAATGAATTTACCTATTGATGATGATTACTTTGACATTTGTAAGACTATTATGATGAAGATGTCATATCAGGTATTGCATAGGTAATTAGTTTCCAAATTGGTTGATTTAATCATAATCTAATGATAGCATAAACATGGTTGAATGGATTCATGGTCCTCCAATAATTTAATTTATATTCTCTTCTATTTGGAATATTCTTCCAATCTACATTTTCTTCAGGTGAAGTGGTGGAGTCACAAGTCACCTGAGCAATAGGGTTTTCAAAACTCACATTTTATCACCTTGTGATTTTAGAATATATTTCTTATAGGAGTAAATTCAATGTGATAAATATCTTGTGTTGGATGAAATATTAAGCTAAATAAAATAATTTTTATTATAATAGTCATCATCATAATTTATTTATTTATTGAAATAAAATAATTGGGAAGAAAAATACAAGCACCCCAAGGGGGAAATCCAAAGTCAATGACCTCACAGGCCTAAGGAGGACTGAAGTAATGAATCCCAATGACATCCCCCCTAATTAGATCCACACCCTCAGGTCTTAGGATATTAACATTCGAGACATAGTAAATATGGGATCCTTGCTAAAGTATAGAGGCCAGGTGGTCCACCACTTTGTTTCCTTCACGCCACATATAAAGCTCTTTTATGTTGTTACTATTGATCATGCCCCGACACTTTTTGATGGTATAGGATATCGATAATGGGAAATTTCCCATTCCCTTAAATGAGTTTTGTAGGATCATAGAATCTTTCTCCACTTTGGAAAGATTGATATTAGGCTGTTGACAAAGTGAAAGGCCAGTAAGAGTAGCTTTGGCTTCGGCCTGAATGGATGAACTGAAACCTAGATAAGCTGAGTAAGCCAAGATAACAGATCCTCTATAGTCCCACACAACCCCCACCTCTAATAACCCCTGCATGATAGGAGTCGTTTGTGTTCAGTTTCAAACCACATGTCGGGGGAAGCCATCGCACCCAAAGGCCCCTTGGAATAATATTGTCTAAACAAGTTAATGTAACATTGGGAAGTAGTTGCTGAAGAGAAGGGGCCTCACACCAGTCCTTTAAGAGACTAACAAGATCGAGAAGATGGTTCCGGATATAGACAATGATGGATCTACCTGAGGTCTGGACACCCTCAAATCATGACTTATTACACGCCTGCCATATGAACCAGCAGCCCGTGAGAAGCACAACCATACAGGATGCCTTCCCCAAACCCAACGCACCCGCACCGCTAAACCATCTTTCTAGAAAAGGAGAATCAGTCATATGGAGCGTAGAGACAATAGTAAAATCATCGAATGAAACCCCCGGCCTCCCATGCCCAACTGCCTTAAAAAATATGATCCACATTTTCTTCCCAATGTTCATTACAGTATAAAGATCTTTATGCCTGTTTGATTCCACATCACTTGATATTTTCATCATACGGAATTTAATTATTCCTAATATGCTAGAGGAGAAAGTTAAACTTCCTAATAATCCTTTTGCACCACAAGATATCATCCCATTCGTCTGTAGAATACTCCTTAGTCAATACCTGTCAGAAATACCTTGCTGAAAATATCCCTGAACTAGAAGAAACAAACACTCATTTGTCTGGGTCCTCATTGATGGTGATGATGTCAAAAACATCCATCTGTTTCTCATAAAGAACCGCTGAAATGAAATTCAGATACATAGAAGCCTCCTTGAATGAGATGTCTGACACAAGGCATCCCGGAAATCAAATGACCCCACTAGCCCAATTCTAGTTCCAAAATGATAACTCACCATTCCCCATAATCCACTGAGTAAGGGGATGAAGGGTTGGAATAAGTGAGATGATAGAGGACGAGAAGGGATAAGTGTCATGAACACCCCGATCCATACTCCCTCATAATCATCCAGCCATAGCCCACCCCCAAAGTCTATGTTCTCCCAAGACTTCCCATGCAAATTTAGCATGCATGCAATGGAGAGTGTCGACCAGGCTCCTGACGTTGATGCCACCTTGATGTATGACATGAGCCAGTTTACGTCATGATTCCCAATAACCCTTTCCCTCTGAGAGGGAATCATAGATAAATCTTTCAATAATCTTGTCAATCCTAAAGATGAATACCTTGGGCATGTATCCTAAGGATAATGCATGTACAGGGGTGGCTAGCAACACACTATTCACCAAAGCAATTAGGTCCCCAAAGAATAGGAACCTACTCTTCCAGTTTAGCACTCTATCCGTTATCCTGCACACAATATAATCAAAATCCCAAATCCAAAGCCCACACAAGGAAATAGGATTTTCCAGGTAATACATCTGAAGATGACCCATATGCAAGTCGAAGTTGTTGCACAAGGAGGATGCCCACCCAACATTGCATATTTTAGAGATAAACAAGTTTCTCTTTGCATTATTAACAACTTGACCACTCCATTTTTAGTAGACCTCCAAGACTTTGATAAAACCCCTAAATAATCTTCTATGGGTATTAATGAAAACTTTGGTGTCATCAGAAAACATGAGATAAGAAACATAGAGGTAACTCATTCCCCTACAAAAAAAGAGGATTTTACCATTGGACGCACTCCTGTTGATGAGACGGCTGGGAACATCCTTTGAGAGGATGAATAGGCTCAGGGAGAGAGGGTTCCCTTGTCTTAAGCCATGGGATGATTTGAAGAATCCTTATGTTTTTTCATTGTAAGAAACCTCCAGCTAGGAGGAACTAAAACACCTTAAAGATTTATCGGAATCTGAGTTATATTTTATTCTAACAGATATATATATTTTCCTTTTTCACTTTAATAAAGTATTCATTATGACCAATACAGTATTTTATTACATTAAAATTAATTAAAATATTTTTAACCCACAAACAAATGAATTCCATAGAAATAAAAATTATAAAAAATCTAGGTGTAAATTACTTTTCATGATAAAAAGTGTAATTTTCTATAAAATCTGTTTTGTTGTGTTATTTGTATCGATATTAAAATTAAATATTATCACCAATAGAAATTTTTTTCTATAATTTTTTCCATATTTTTAAAAATCATATTTAATTTTTTAATAAGATCGATTGAATTTTTTTGATAATAATAATAGTTACTATGGTAAAAGATATGCCATTATAGTACATGTTTGAATGGGAATAAAAGGGTTAAAAATAAGGTATAAAGCATCAAATATCACAAATACATTATCTTTACTAGTTGGGTTAGTGTTTTTATACCCCTGTAATATTATATTCAAATTGGGTTTCTTTGGTTCCACTTGACCTTGAGAAGGACATTTATATTATTTAAAAATTATGTATATTTACATGCATGTGATTTCCCTGACTTATTAATAGACCTCTCATATCCACACTTATTCAAAATAATTTTGTACTTTATCTTGAACATGATTTCCCCAAATACCTTCCTAATACATTTATCAATGGCTTATAGGTTATGGTCTCACCAGAAAACCAAACCAAGTTGGATTACAGAGAAAGGTTAAGGAGGTTATCCAAGGAAGATGTAATTGTCTTCGTAAAATTACTTCCAAGATTTATTATTAATTATAATCCTTGAAATATTATATATCCATTATAATATAATTACCTCAATATCATTTATATACTATAATTTTATTCTATTGATGGAGAAACCATTATCTACCTTCCTTCCATTAATTGGAAAATTAAGACATTGCTTGTATGTACGTATGAACTACTACCTCCAAGGGTCGCCTAACTAATTTATCATTACCTACTAATATGGATGATTATAAAATCTTATTTAATGAATAAATACATTATTTTTGAAATAATTATTATTCTGTAAGTACACATTACTATCTATTATCTCTCCCTTCCTATAATTGGAAAATGAGAACATCACTCATGTGGACATGTAGACTACGGACTCTATGAACAATGAATATTATTTTTCATCACTATCTACATGGTAGGTTCTAAAATTTCATTTATTAACTAATTATGATATATATTACATGAATAATATTCTATGGATTACGAAACCATAACCAATGTTCAAGGAATATTACCATTGAACTGAATCATGCATAGAGAATTGAAGATATTACACCGAAATATTTATTTTAATAAAACATTATTTTGAAATAGTTAAGAAGAAATTATATGATAATGATATATAGTAAAATAAATATAAAAATATCTTTCAAATATATTTATAAAAAGTCTAAATTTATTATTCAAGATGTTACATCATGTACAACCAAGAAGAATTATGAGGTAAGGGTTTTTCATCCCAATTTTTCATCATGGAGATATGGTCTTTAGTCACCATTTTTTTAGTGTGGAATACGTAATACCCTATAATTTAATATATGAAAAATTTCAGGAAAAATATAGGGTTTTAGAAATCCATCTAATGCTTTCTCATTCATGATATTGTTATTCAAATGTTACAAAAGCCATAATGGGTTTTCCTTTTATACATTACCTAAAATATATTTAAATTTTACTCTGAACAATTTTTCTTCCCTGTCTATATTATTTAAGATTTTTGAGAATTATTTTCTCCATAATATAATTATTTTTCATGTCATTTTCAACTATCTTTTAGTTTCCTTACAATGCTGATAAAATGAATATTTTCAACATTTTATGTATGTGTCACTTATGAATTTCTTTTCCAAAGTATGAAAAAATGTTCATCAAATATTATAAATGAACTCCTCCTCATATCATCATTATTGTTATTAATTATTAAGATTTATTTCATGTTTCTAATTAATTTTCCATGAAAGTCAAATTCCCATTTTTCTATGAATTTTCTAATTTTTGAATTATTTGAAAAAAATGTATATTTATTCGTGTTTTTTAACAAATCTTTATAATAATTTCATTGATGTTTTTTCAACTATACCAAAAATATTTATTGATTAATATGATTATTCGTGGATATACATTAATGATAACATCCACTTTCTTTATTTTAGGCGATCATTATGATATATTATTGGTATTTTTATGAAACTCATTTCCTTCCATGGTTTAAATAATCTATGATTTATTTATTAATGTTAGAATATTTTTTTGGGAAAAATATATATATTTTTTTATTTTATGGGTAAGGATTGAATTATGTCACCATTCAATTAATTTTGTTAATCTGTATCTCATGAGGTGATTTTTAAAAGGTAGTGAAGTCAAACACCAATTGTAAGATCCTAGATTATCGTAAGATGTGTGTTTGTTTATGTTTCAATTAAAGTCCCTTATTTTGGTTAAATAAGTGTTTCCCTGAGTTCATGAGAAGGTTCAAGGATGTCCCCATAGTTTTGGGTATAAAAGAGGAGGAATAAAGAGGTTTTTGGTCATTTTGCGTGGTTTGTGCATGGTTAGTGCTCACCGTGTAGAGCATCCTAGGTAATCATGCAACACTGGACATAGTATTGTGCACAGTTATCGCATGGTTAATCTAATAGTGAAAAATTCCAAAAAAACCATGTGAAGTGGTTATTTTTAGATAGTGTCTCATGAACAGTTTGGAAAACTGTGCTGGTAAACCGTGCAGCCTAGTAAAGTTGAGAAATTTACAAAATCTGTACTCCTAGATTTTAAAGTCTCCATCGTGATTTTACTCTTTTCATCCACTATTAATACTAATGAAAAACCAAGACCTCAAAAATGTTACAACGATCCATATCTCTCATTTCTATTCCATTTTGGATGTCACTTGTTTCAAATCAAAGGTATGGGTAAGTCTAATCTTCCACTTAATTCTATTTTTCTAATTAGTGGTTTTAGTTTCTCTCATATTTTTTTGAAGCTATTAAACTATCTTTTTCTAGTGGAACATATGTTGTAACTTCAAGGTGATTTTTGATCAATATATAAGGCTACGTTTAAGAGTGTGTTCATCATTGGACTCGAGTTAGCTGGTCTACAAGTTATATCCCACGGTTTTGTTATAGATTTGTGCATGTGTGTTGAGACCTTTCCCTCCTCTTGTTGTGTACTTGTTACCTTGAGTATGATTTAGTAAATTGGGGTCTAAATGATTACTAGAACACCTCCCAGTTCCCCTGGGATGTTTTGAGGTTGAATTGAATGTTTTAGGGCCACCCATGGGGTGAATCGACTAAATCAGACCTAGGAATTGGTAAAGTTAAGTGTGAAATTTATGTGTGATAATGTATTGACCTTGTTGAACATACTTATATATTTAGTTCAATTGAAAATGTAATGTTTATAGATATTCCTAGGCTGATAATGGCTAAAAGTTTTTATTTGGAATTACTTAGTAATGGGTTAATTGTATTAAAAGAGGTTGTGTCAAAATGGTTATGAATTATGTTGAATTTCATAAAAGAATTAGTATATAATAACTGATGAACGAGTTAAATTGTAAATGGATTGAAAATTGAAGAACATGTTAATGTGTTTGCATAAGAAAATTTATGACTATAAAGAATGGGTAAATATATGGGAATTGTGAGGTACACCTAATAGGTTGAATGTGGTAAATTGGTTGGGCTAAGTGATATAATAATTTTACTTGAAATTCATAAGTGGGAAATGATTTTGAAATGATAAATAGTATAATTGGTTTAATACCTGGAAATTATTGAATTTTGGTTATGGTGTGGAAATATATGAACATACTTAATGGGTTAAGGAATGGGAATGGAAATTGGGTCAAAGGGCCTTGAATTGGGATTGAAAAATGTATTAATGGGTTATGGAATCGTATAAATTCACATATTGATTGTTTTGTATTATTATTGCCATTGATATTTGTTATGTTTGTTCTATTATGGTATAATTGTTATATGTATTGGTTGCTTTTGGTTGTTATAAGGTTTCTATGGTAAATGGATGGATAAGAATGTTCACATGTCTTGAGGTGTGGGATAAAAGATAGAGGATCCTCCTGAGTTTGAGTTAGAATGATGCTCTAAATCCACCCATAATGTATGGGTTATGGAAGAGGATGACTCTTTATAACCCTAATGGTTTCACCCCACCCAAACTGAGGTTTAGAGGTGAGGATATTATGGTGTTGTGATATGTTATCCCTAGCGAGTTAGGGACTTACTTATTCCCATTTGAAAAAGGATAAATTCCCTAAAACTGGTGTGAATGATATGAATACCTAACTTATGCACTTTATGATGGATGATGAAGTAGTAATAAAAGAGACATAATAAATTGGAACTTTGTTAGTAATAGCTAAGTAGATATTTTTAACTAGAGGCACTAATCTTTATTTCCTTTACTTGTAATTTATTTATTCTTTTAGGCACTATCTGTTAGACAATATATTTTTAGACACCATTGGTGGTGGCCTACTGAGTCGTACTCACACCCTGCTCAGGCTGTCATTCAGAACCTGATTATATTTCATGCTTGTAGAATAAGATAATAGTAAAGACCATATTATAGGGAGTTGATTTGGACATGGTACATGAATGGATGAGGTTACATACATGGATTCGGGATCTTTTTGTGATTTTCATTGTTTGTATTATTTTAGGTTTTATTCACTTTGAATTGTAGCATGATATTTCTTATTTACTATTGCTTTTGTTTTGTACCATGTTGGAAAATGGTTATTTATCATTTTTCACTGATTATTTCATGTTATCTTTTCTATTTTGTATGTTTACTATTGTGTCTTACTCTAACTAAGAGGTTACATTCTTTCCACATGACTAATATAGTCCATCAATACTAGCCTCCAACCTACGGTGTATGGGGAGGCACACTTGAGGTTATGTGACGACCCGTCTTGAGGCACCAATTTAGTGGAACCCAGATCGGGGGCATTACAAAGTGGTATCTGAGGAGTTCTTTTCTCTTTTTTACTATTTTTGGATGGTATAAAGTAGATTATGATAGTGTTGGGACTTGTTAATGAGCTCATTCATGGGAGTATCTAACCCAGGTATGAGGGAAAACCCAAGTGACCTAGGGTTGGAAATGTTTTTCTTGATGCGTGTTCTTACTGTTGAATGATATATCACTTTTGGTAGATTCCCATGTCATGTTATTTGATTGTTTTATGATATTTTTCTCATGTGAATGTTGGCATGAGGTTGTACATTCTTGAGTCATTTCAGTAACCTCATAATATAGGTGGAATGCATTATGATAGGAACACAAAATATGTGTGTGGGGGGCATAGAGAGTAGAATTCATTTTAATTATTTGGAAAATTTGATGAAAATTGTGCCTTATAATGGTAATGAAATTTGGTAAATGAAAATAATTAAATGGATAGTTAATGAATATTGTGTATAAAGAAATGTTATGACAGGGTAACGTTTTGGGTTATAGTAATTGTGAAGAATGAATAGTTTTTAAAAGAGAAATAATTATGTGGTGATGATGAAATAGTTAATGAATTTTTCATAATGAAAATATTAAATGAGTTAAAATTATGGTAATAATAAGTTTTGAGATGAGAAATGTTCATAAGAGAAAATATTTTTGAGTAAAATAGGAAATTGTTTAAAGGGATGTTTAATTAATGGTTTGTGATTATGTAATTTTGTTTTCCCCATGTCGAACATGGACCACGTAAGAGGGGATTATGGTCGTGGTAGATATGTGAACACAAATTTTAGAATTGTGTATATGGAGTGGGTTAAGTATGGGAGGTAGTGCATTCTCCTTTTACGGTCTATAAATATTGGAATTACTTTGAGATTTTTTATGATTAAAATGTTTGGGGGATATGAGTCTAAGTAAATAGGGATTTTGAGAATTTTGGTATATATAATGTTCTAAAGAATAAACCTTTGGTTATTACTCATTGTTTTTAATTAGGGGGTAGTCTTAAGGTATTCAGGTGATGTTTAGTAATGTGAAAGTAGTAAACCTTGTGGGCTGTAATTTAGCGGGTTGTACTATGGGCATAAGAATGAGTGTCTTGGTTGATGTTTCATTAGAGATGGGTTTTATTGTGGGTGTGGGGACCCATGTGGGTTCAGTCCTGCAAGTTGTATCTCATAAAATAGATTGGGGGTTTTTTCTCGTGGTGCAGATGTATGTTGTAGAGACCCGAAGCCTGACGTACATGGACATTACATTACATTTGCGGAATACTTAGTACATAACAAAAAAACACACACACAAGGATCATAATAGTTTAGTGTCTTTGGAAACTCAGAACGTAATCTTCTAATCGTGGTGAAAGATCTTCAATATCTCCCATAAAGATCGTCCCTTTTTTTACCTAAAACCTTTCTTTATATCCTGGGGAAAAGAAAACATAAAAGGGTGAGCTCAAATGCTCAGTAAGGGTAAACAAAAGAAAAATCAATCACATCATATTCATAAGAACATAACTTTTGGAAATCTTAACCTGCAAAAGAGAGCATAATTTCATAACATGGGATAAATCATAGTAGTGAAATGAAATCACAATAATCATAACATAAAACATGAAACATTGTGGCATACACACATAATCATAGAGAATCATTTCCTGTTAGTCAAGACTCATTTCCAAGACTATCTTAGTGGACAAAGTCCCTTTCTGAACCGAGTGACCCTCGTTTTAGTCCTGTTTCACTGAACCGGTATAACGTACCGTTCCAGACATGTATATCTCATGAGATATAAAATCTTTACCCAATTCATTGGAGGGAGATATAGGTCCCACCCATCTCATAATGATACCATTCTTATGTGTGCCACAAAATCATAAATCATACATCATTACATAACCCATGTAATAAAAATGGGATTCTTAAACAACATGACATTATAAAACAATTCATATAAGATAGAGGAATTAATAAAAATAATTCCATCACAACATAATCAAATAAATGTAATAATAGGGATAAAAACAGAACCCTTTATTATCTTAGATGGAAAATAATTTTGATAAAACACTTGAACTCCATTCTTGAGGAAAATATCTTTTCTACTTCAAAAACACTTTTCTTTTCTTAACATGTCATACAATTATAAACTAAAAGAAGTTGATTAAAAATAAACTTGAAAAATTATAAAGGAATATTCTTGGAAATAATGTTTTAAAAATCCATTCATGCTGTATAAGTTAAAAAAACATTCTTCGTACTTTTGTCGGAAAAGTCAAAAAGTACCTCGTATGAAAAACGACAAAAGATTCCTTTCATATCTTTTACTAAAAACTCACCGAAGGGTAAAATTGGATTTAAACAATTTTATGTGGATGTAAATAACATTACATATTGAGGAAACATGGATGTGGATGATAAAATATACCCCAGTAAATTTCAAAGTACAAACAACCTCGGATAAAAATGAGATTGTGATATTTCCCTTACCTTAGGTCTGACTTGCTTTGTAAGTGTCCGAACCTCCTGTATAATGATTTAAATCATGTTATTGACTTATTCCAGAATCATATTCATTGTTATTATATCATATATGGTCCACTTATGACTTTATATTAACCGTTCTTTTGTAAATTCATGTTAAAGTAGCGTTTTGGGTAAAATCGTCTCATTTGTCGTTCGTGTTTTTAACTTGTAATTATTAATATGATTACTTGGATCATGATTACTTATATCCAGAATTTAAAACATGATTTATATATAATATATATTCAGAATATATATATATATATATAATATATCGATAAATGGAATGAAATACACCATTCATGGAGACGGTAGTCCGTACGTACGCATGAACGCTGTTTTCGTTTCCTTATTGAATTGAATGGAATTAAATAGATGACATACATATAAATATACATAAATCCAGTATCATTATTATGTCATATATTTAATTAGTACTTATTATATATACTTTATAATAATTCATGAATGGTTAATCATTGAGAATGAATCTCATCGCGTCGTGGAGACGGTAGTCCGTACGTACGCACGAGCGATGATATCATTCCCATGATCGTGGAATCGTGTTGAAGTGTATGTATACTATTTCAGTATCAATATAAATTTATAATAATCATATATAGTTACTCATTACACCATTATACCCATCCAATTAAGGTGGTGGCGGAAAATAGATTAGACCACGGCGTGGAGACGATATTCTGTATGTACGCACGCGCGGTGATTTCCTTTTTCCGTAGGATGGATAGAAGGTTAATTAGAGTTGTTTCATATTTATAATAACATATCAGTATATAAGAAATACTAATGTTATTACTTTATCATGAAACAACTAAAGAAGAAGAAGTTGAAGAAGAAATAAATTGAAAAAGATCGGTAATGGATATTACCTCTTTTTGACGCGCCTTCACTTAACCTCCACTTAAAGAACTAAGGATGGTCTTTGAAGAATACAAGGACCTCTAGGATGATACTAGGGAAGTGGAGAAGAGATTGTTTCATGGTTTTTCCGATCTTGAATGCTCAAATTGGTGTGAGGAGGAGGGGGAGGAGGTGTCCTTTTATAAGGGAGGAGAGGGGCACCTTAGGAATATCTCAAAATATTATTTTATATTAAAGTCAAAATCGGTTTATAATGGTTCCAAAGGGTCTTATTTTGAAGCTAAAGTGGGGATGGGTCGAAATCCTATCAACCAATAGGATTTAGACAAGTCTAGGTTATTATTTTAACCTTATCAAATAGATTTAACTCTAAGTTAAATAATTTAACTTTTACCATGTCTTTTTGTTTTCTTACACTATATGGTTAATACACTTACTATAACATGCCAAAAGAACCCCAAATTGTTTATTATTAATATATATATCCTTATATAAGTAATTTAGCCGAACCATATATTTTTAGTAATAAAATAACAATTAATAATATAATATTTGATTTAAAAACTGTTTTGTGTCAATTTTGACACTATTTGATATATGATTTTTGTGAAAGTCATAACAGAATTATATGTTCGAAACAATTAGATTAAAGCAAAACTAATATATCATAGTAACCTAGAAAATTAGTGTAATTCATAAAAAGTCTCAAATTACATTTATTTGGTGTTTATAACATCAATTATGTCAATATTTCATTAATAAGATAATTATTGCATCATCATTGTGTCGTAAATAAATTAAATTATTTAATGTCTAAAAATTACAAATAAAATACAATTATGTAGGAAATCTTTTTATCTTTCTAATGAATATTTATAGTCGAAATTATATTATGTATAACCCTATATTAAAAATGTTTTAGTAAATAAACTTTGATTTTAACTCTTTTAACTCTTCTTTGAATTAAATAATAATAAATGTCCTAATCTAATCCAAGTGGACATAAATGATAATATTTTACACTTAAGGTTGTTTTTGGTCGAGCTACACTTGTCCAATAGGATTAGGACATGTGTTAGGGTAATATTAATATCATTTTTACCCTTAATTACCCTATTTACTTTTAACCGTGGTAAATAAAAGTAAAAAAGTTACTATTCACCAAAAATTATTTTCATCTCATTGAACCACATTTTACTTACTGACATCAACCGTGTCTCTCAGATTTTTGAAATTCCATTCACAGAAGCGGTAAAATTAAGATTTATGAAAAAATAATAATTTTTTTAACTACCACTTAGTAGTTTCACTATTCATCAAAAATTGAAGTTTTTCAAAAAAATGCCAAAATTTCACCCTAAGCTATAATTGATATTACGAATTCAAAAATGATTTCTATTTTACAAAATTCCCAACATATAAGTTTCATTAATTAATTTTATAATTAATTTCCGCTATCACAACAAATAGCGTGTTTTTAAGAGATAATAACTATCAAAAGATTAACAATTGTTTATGTCTGGTGTAAATGTGAAATTACATCCAACGACCAACATTGTATTGAATTGTAAAAATATATTCTAAATACACTTTAAAACCACTCAAATTAATAATTTATCACTATTAATTATTTCGATTAAAAAAGTTGTTTTTAATTAAAATTTAGTAATTTTCACTATTCATCAGAATATGAAAGTTATCCGAAAAGTACCAAAATTTCACCTTAGGCTAAATTCGATACTCCGAATCAAAAAATGAAGTCCATTTTGAGAGATAAAATTTCTAAAATTTTAAAAGGTGGTTATTACTATTCATAACGGCTAGTTTTAATAATATTTTAATAGCATATCGTTGTTTAGTGAAACTCGATATTGCGTACTACACACGCTATCGAGGAAGGTCGTGATTGCGTGTAATACAAGGCAAGTCAAGGATGCATTTTGTGCCAGCTCCTTTTGGTGTAGCGTACAACACAAGACATTAGTGAAATTAAAAAGAATATTTTTCATAAAATTTCGTGGTGTTACATTCTACCCCCCTTAAAATGAATTTCGCCCTCGAAATTCGTCAGGGTTATAAATGGTTTACTATTAGAAAGTTTCTTTAATATAAACCCACATCGTAAAAAGGAATACCAAAACCAATCTTTAAAAACAAAGGTATGAAACGTAACGGTTACCCAAATAAACTAATCATTGGGTTTCCACATAGGTGAAAATATGGATATGGAAGAGAAATCCAACCATCATGTTCTGATGGAGAGTGGTAGAGAACATGGCTATGGAAAATCCAGTAATCACAAATCCATAGATTTGTGATGATATAAGGTACCATCTGATTCATCAGGTATAAGATCACTAGGACAACATTTTTGGTTTTCAAGATCATTTCCCTAAAGTTGAAAATTTGAATTAGAATAAATACTTACTTCATTTTGGTACAATCTCACTATTGTTCGTGCCTTGAACAATTTCCACTTCATCTCTTAAATAAATGAAGTTGAATTTGTTATTCGTGAAGTGTTAGCAGATCATGTGATATAATGACGGGTCATTCCATCTGTCTCAAACAAAAGGTTAGCAAAAATTATATACATAAGTCGATCTATAGTGAGATTAATCATATATGGTTCCTAAAATGGACTTATACTTCATATATCATACTGCTTAATATAATAAAACTAGTTTCTACGAAACAGGGACTTCCTGTAGGCCAGTGGTAGGCGATAAAGGCCAGTCACACTTCGGTACAGCCTTGTCCGACGTGATGGGTTGTCGCACGTCCTGCAGGTTGTCCTTTTTCTAGAACTATATTACTATAAAATCCCATCAATAATATCGAAAAACTTCTATCCTTAAACAATACTAACTTATGTACAACATAATCCATTCCAATCTTTAGGCTTATCCATAATACTGCAGTCCACTCTCATAACATAGTGAAAACGATTACCAGAGATTTAACACCATCGCCGATCCCCATATATCATAAGATATGTTTTTTTGGTCACATTACAAACATTCAAAGTCCTTAATCATGTATTCTCTTGAATACCTTGGTGAAAACATGAATGCAGTTAAAATTTAACACCTTCCACATACCAAAATCCTCAAAATTCTATATACTCAAACCTTGAAATCACTTAGTCCTTATATCAATCATGAGCTCATGAATACTGTCAAACATTTCATTTTCTCCTTATCCCTTCATTATGGGCATGTTATATACTTTCCAAAATATTTGAATCACTTTTCATGGTTACCGGTACCTCAAAATTATTGAAGACCACAATAGACCAATACATAAATATTTCAATACACCATAAAAGTACCTCAACAACATTATTCCTGAATACCAATACATAAACACTTCAGTCCATCCACTTCAATGATTGTCCTGGAAGAAGTCCTTCCTTGATTTAGAAGTAACTTTTTAGGTCAGGGCATTGAGTTGGGTAATGCCCATGTTCTCCACAAATAAGACATTGAACTCCATAACAGTCTGTCAGTCTATGACCCTTTTCTCCACACAGATAACATAGGTCCCTCCATTTGAGGTATTCCTTAAGGTTCTTCTTCCCTTCTTTAGAAATCTCAATCTTCCTTTCTTTATGCTCCTCAACATGCGAACATGCATAATAGTTTATCTTCCTCTTCTTTGATGAATTAGGAATACCACTAAATTTTACCTTGTTAATCATATATCGCAATGACTGATTTGGCATAATCATAGGATCTTTCTCTCTAGGAATTACACAAAATTTTTTCTCATAGTCACCAATTTGTCCATTGGATTCAATGTTAACTGAATTCCTTCTGGTTCCCTCCATTAACTAAAACACAAAAAGAATCTTGTGAGAGGCAAAAATCATGCTAGGGAAAACAACATAGTAAAGGGGGAGTACCCTTAATATCTAACATCTTAGGTTAAATTATAAGATCGTTACAGTAGTTCTAGGACTATATCTTATACGTATACTTATCCTTAGGTACATCCCTAGACATACCTTAGAAATATCTCTAGGGATCTTACTAACGCTTTCGCATCCTAGTTTCCAAAGGTTAACTAAACCTTTCCTCTGATACCAACTGTAGAGACCCGAAGCCTGACGTACATGGACATTACATTACATTTTCGGAATACTTAGTACATAACAAAAACACACACACACAATGATCGTAATAGTTTAGTGTCTTTGGAAACTCGGAACGTAATCTTCTAATCGTGGTGAAAGATCTTCAATATATACCATAAAGATCTTCCCTTTTTTTTTACCTAAAACCTTTCTTTATATCCTGGGGAAAAGAAAACATAAAAGGGTGAGCTCAAATGCTCAGTAAGGGTAAACAAAAGAAAAATCAATCACATCATATTCATAAGAACATAACTTTTGGAAATCTTAACCTGCAAAAGAGAGCATAATTTCATAACATGGGATAAATCATAGTAGTGAAATGAAATCCCAATAATCATAAATTAAAACATGAAACATTTTGGCATACACACATAATCATAGAGAATCATTTTTGTTAGTCAAGACTCGTTGCCAAGACTATCTTAGTGGACAAAGTCCCTTTCTGAACCGAGTCACCCTCGTTTCAGTCCTATTTCACTGAACCGGTATAACCTACCGTTCCAGCCATGTCTATCTCATGAGATATAAAATCTTTACCCAATGCATTGGAGGTAGATATAGGTCCCACCCATCTCATAATGATACCATTCTTTTGTGTGCCACAAAATCATAAATCATACATCATTACATAACCCATGTAATAAAAATGGGATTCTTAAACAACATGACATCATAAAACAATTCATATAAGATAAAGGAATTCATAAAAATAATTCCATCACAACATAATCAAATCAATGTAATAATAGGGATAAAAACAGAACCCTTTATTATCTTATATGTAAAATAATTTTGATAAAACACATGAACTCCATTCTTGAAGAAAATATACTTTCTACTTCAAAAACACTTTTCTTTTCTTAACATGTCATACAATTATAAACTAAAATAAGTTGATTAAAAATAAACTTGAAAACTTATAAAGGAAGATTCTTGGAAATAATTTTTTAAAAATCCATTCATGCCGTATAAGTTAAAAAAACATTCTTCGTACTTTTGTCGGAAAAGTCAAAAAGTACCTCGTATGAAAAACGACAAAAGATCCCTTTCATATCTTTTACTAAAAACTCACCTAAGGGTAAAATTGGATTTAAACAATTGTAGGTGGATGTAAATAACATTACATATTGAGGAAACATGGATGTGGAAGATAAAATATACCCCAGTAAATTTCAAAGTACAAACAACCTCGGATAAAAATGAGATTGTGATATTTCCCTTACCTTAGGTCCGACTTGCTTTGTAAGTGTCCGAACCTCCTGTATAATGATTTAAATCATGTTATTGACTTATTCCAGAATCATATTCATTGTTATTATATCATATATGGTCCACTTATGACTTTATATTATCCGTTCTTTTGTAAATTCATGTTAAAGTAGCGTTTTGGGTAAAATCGTCTCATTTGTCGTTCGTGTTTTTAATTTGTAATTATTAATATGATTAATTGGATCATGATTACTTATATCCAGAATGTAAAACATGATTTATATAAAATATATATTCAGAATATATATATATATATATATATATAATATATCGATAAATGGAATGAAATACACCGTTCATGGAGACGGTAGTCCGTACGTACGCATGAACGTTGTTTCCGTTTCCTTATTGAATTGAATGGAATTAAGTAGATGACATACATATAAATATACATAAATCCAGTATCATTATTATTTCATATATTTCATTAGTACTTATTATATATACTTTATAATAATTCATGAATAGTTAATCATTGATAATGAATCTCATCGCGTCGTGGAGACGGTAGTCCGTACGTACGCATGAGCGATGATATCGTTCCCATGGTCGTGGAATTATGTTGAAGTGTATGTATACTATTTCAGTATCAATATAACTTTATGATAATCATATATAGTTACTCATTACACCATTATACCCATCCAATTAATGTGGTGGCGGAAAATAGATTACACCACGGCGTGGAGACGGTATTCTGTACGTACGCACGCGCGGTGATTTCCTTTTTCCGTAGGATGGATAGAAGGTTAATTAGAGTTGTTTAATATTTATAATAACATATCAGTATATAATAAATACTGATGTTATTACTTTATCATGAAACAACTAAAGAAGAAGAAGTTGAAGAAGAAAGAAATTGAAAAAGATCGGTAATGGATATTACCTCTTTTTGACGCGCCTTCACTTAACCTCCACTTAAAGAACTAAGGATGGTCTTTGAAAGATACCAGGACCTCTAGGATGATACTAGGGAAGTGGAGAAGAGATTTTTTCAGGGTTTGGCCTATCTTGAATGCTCAAATTGGTGTGAGGAGGAGGGGGAGGAGGTGTCCTTTTATAAGGGAGGAGAGGGGCACCTTAGGAATATCTCAAAATATTATTTTATATTAAAGTCAAAATCGGTTTATAATGGTTCCAAAGGGTCTTATTTCGAAGCTATAGTGGGGATGGGTCTAAATCCTATCAACCAATAGGATTTAGACAAGTTTAGGTTATTATTTTAACCTTATCAATTAGATTTAACTCTAAGTTAAATAATTTAACTTTTACCGTGTCTTTTTGTTTTCTTACACTATATGGTCAATACACTTACTATAACATGCCAAACGAACCCCAAATTGTTTATTATTAATATATATATCCTTATCTAAGTAATTCGGCCGAACCTTAGATTTTTAGGAATAAAATAACAATTAATAATATAATATTTGATTTAAAAACTATTTTGTGTCAATTTTGACACTATTTGATATATGATTTTTTTGAAAGTTATAACAGAATTATATGTTCGAACCAAGTTGATTAAATCAACACTAATATATCATAGTGACCTAGAAAATTAGTGTAATTCATAAAAAGTCTCAAATTACATTTATTTTGGTGTTTATAACATCAATTATGTCAATATTTCATTAATAAGATAATTACTGCATCATCATTGTGTCATAAATAAATTAAATTATTTAATGTATAAAAATTACAAATAAAATACCATTATGTAGGAAATATTTTTATATTTCTAATGAATATTTATAGTCGAAATTATATTATGTATAACCCTATATTAAAAATGTTTTAGTAAATAAACTTTGATTTTAACTCTTTTAACTCTTCTTTAAATTAAATAATAATAAATGTCCTAATCTAATCCAAGTGAGCCTAAATGATAATATTTCACACTTAAGGTTGTTTTTGGTCGAGATACACTTGTTCAATAGAATTAGGACATGTGTTAGGGTAATATTAATATCATTTTTACCCTTAATTACCCTATTTACTTTTAACCGTGGTAAATAAAAGTAAAAAAGTTACTATTCACCAAAAATTATTTTCATCTCATTGAACCACATCTTACTTACTGACATCAACCGTGTCTTTCGGATTTTTGAAATTCCATTCACAGAAGCGATAAAATTAAGATTTATGAAAAAAAATAATTTTTTTAACTACCACTTAGTAGTTTCACTATTCATCAAAAATTGAAGTTTTTCAGAAAAATGCCAAAATTTCACCCTAAGCTATAATTGATATTCCGAATTCAAAAATGATTTCTATTTTACAAAATTCCCAACATATAAGTTGCATTAATTAATTTAATAATTAATTTCCACTGTCACAACAAATAGCGTGTTTTTAAGAGATAATAACTATCAAAAGATTAACACTTGTTTATGTCTGGTGTAAATGTGAAATTACATCTAATGACCAACATTGTATTGAATTGTAAAAATATATTCTAAATATACATTAAAACCACTCAAATTAATAATTTATCACTATTAATTATTTCGATTAAAAAAATTGTTTTTAATTAAAATTTAGTAATTTTCACTATTCATCAGAATATGAAAGTTATCCGAAAAGTACCAAAATTTCACCTTAGGCTAAATTCGATACTATGAATCCAAAAATGAAGTCCATTTTGAGAGATAAAATTTCTAAAATTTTAAAAGGTGGTTATTACTATTCATAACCACTAGTTTTAATAATATTTTAATAGCATATCGTTGTTTAGTGAAACTCGGTATTGCGTACTACACACGCTATCGAGGAAGGTCGCGATTACGTGTAATACAAGGCAAGTCAAGGATGCGTGTTGTGCCAGCTCCTTTTGGTGTAGCGTACAACACAAGATATTAGTGAAATTAAAAAGAATATTTTTCATAAAATTTCGGGGTGTTACATATGTGTATGATTACCTTTGTTGTAGGACCTAGAAAAATGGTTGCTTGGTGTGCTAGGCATAGTGTGTTTCAGACTGGGGGTGAGAGTGTCGTTCAAAATCATTGATTTATTCATAACTCTATGAATGCGTGAATTAGTGACATTTTTATATCATGCCTCTATTTTAGAGAATCCGTATCACTTGACCTTAAACGTGGCTTGTGAGAGGGGCCATATAGTGTTCCTATTTCTCTAGGGTGTGATTTATATGGTTGGATATAAGGCCATGACACTGGGATGTGGAATATGTCATCTAGTATAGGTTATCCTTAAAGCATAAGTGGGAAATTTTATGATTTGGTGATGTGACTTGAGTTAGGGTGATGCATTAATAGTTTTCGAGAAATAAAGTGCAACCTTAGGGGAATACTAGCCTAGTAATTCAGGTTTTTCGGAATATGAGGTTTGGGGAATGATTCAATTGATGCAATGATTCATATAAGTACCTTAAATCTTTGGTAAATAGAATCACCAAGATGGGATAATTTGTATGAATGGATTGGTTTTTGAGAGAGATGTTGAGAATTCCTTAGGGCCTGTGAGGTTGAATAACCAATGGGCATGTTTAGGTGAGTAAGCAGGCATTAGGCTATGCCCAGGTGGTGGTTGTATTGTGGAAACTAAAGTTGGTATGAGATTGGTCATAGGAAATTACGAAACCTTAAAGGATCTAAGGGGTACCATTGTGGGCACAGACTGGAAGGGATCAATTTCAATATGGGTAAGCGTCTATTGTTACTTATGAAACCAAAGCACAGTGCATGGTCAATCAATAAACCGTTGATTTTATTGGCATGTAAAACCCTACTGTTTGATCGTTAATTGTTCGGGACGTACCAGAATAACTTCAGTGGTGTGGTGGAAGTAGTACCATGGAAAAAATTAGTTCACGGCTACTTAAAAGATGGTCATGGGGTGGTGGTGAGTCTTAGCTAGAAATCATGCTTGAGTGATGGTGGTTAAATGCTAACAAGAGTTGTGTAGAAAAAAAAACCTAAAATCCTCTACAGATCATGGTTTTCTATCTTGAGATGTTATATCAGAAATAAATAAGTTGGTGCTTGTGTGATATGAGAACATCTTAGCATACCTGATCTAGTGTCGATCATACCCAAAAATCATGACATCATCCCAAGTGAATTCAGAAGCACTGGATTTAGGCATAGCAACATGAAGTTGTTTTGGTGGGATGAAGGAAATCATGAATTTTAGGTCCATTGGAGTGATATACATAGAGTGTGAGAGTGGAATACACACCATCTATGGTTTCAGGTGAGGTCCTTGGGATGGGCCAGTTATCGACGAACGTCATGGTTACCACTCATAGAATTCCAGAGCGGGCACTGGTTTACTTCCAAGATCTTGTTTGGAAGAATCCTAGATAGACATGTCTAAATTTTGGGTTTTGGCTTGTGTTTGGGTGTGATCCATGGCGATTGGAATCCCATGTGGAGAGTTATGGTAATGAAACTCCTAAGTTGGGGAGTGATGAGTCAGTATTAAATGTGGCGATGAGAACATTGAGTTGATATAACAGAACCAATATGATAATAAAGAACTTGTGAGGGCACACTAGGTCTCTCAGAGAGGCCAAGTGTCCCTTTACTATGATGCCTGATTAAGCTAATCATTTTCTTTAGGATAAGGTTTTTTTGAATGATATTTGAAATTCTTGTTTTTATTCATCAAAGAGTCTGGTGAAATGTCACATCAGTTGGTGGCAAGATAGGTTGGGTTCTATTACTCCAATGGAAATCAAATGTAGACTCAGGTAAGTGTCCTTCAGTGGTTTTTTAATTCCTCTAAGTTGAAAAGCATCTTGTTTTTTTGATTTAGTGTCATGACAATTGTGAATCTATGCTTTTTAGGATAAGTCAGCATGGGAAACCCGACTCGACTCTGAGAAATGAGAGAATTTGGAGAGTGGAAAATCACCATTGGTGGATTCGTTGGAGAGAGAAGTGCGTCTCAACTTTTGGAATGGTCCCAGGTGAGAACATAGCCTTCTTTAGATAATATATGAATGGTAGGGGTGCTTGTGATTAGGAATTTTGTTGAGATGGTGGAGCCTAATGATCAAATTGAGGGCAGTGGTGCCATGATGAAGGGATTATACCATAAGTTAGGGAATGACCTTAGGGGGGTAAATCAGGTATGATGTGAAAGTTGATTTGAGTTTTTGGTGGTCTATCATTGAGAGTGGAGGTTCCAAGTAACTGAATATCACGAAGAAAACAATAGAATATATGTGGTTGGTTGATTACATGATCAGATATTCAGGTTAGAGGGACTCAAGTGGACACCATTTGGGTGAGTTGGCTGTAGTAGTTTGCTTTGTCTTAGGTTAAATCGGTCGAGTACTAGATTTTTTGGGTTGTGTTTGGATGTATGATTGTGGAATGGGATCGTCGGGACATAAGTGGTGGATCAACATATGTCAGGATATGTGGTTGGGATGATCAGGTGTTTTCCTCTGGGCGATATCAGGTTTGGACATCGTTAGAGTTTGGAAAACATAGGAAAATGATGCCTTGTGATTCAGGTCATGAGTTGTATAGAGGATCAGACTGATGGGGTTACAATTGGTTCCTTCGTGATGATATAATATTGTTTGATAATTTTCCATGTGTTGTGAGTTAGGCACTATTGCCTATGTTTTATCAATGATGTATTAGTGGTTGGGTGTGTTTTAAGTTGATGCCTCCATAAAGAGTACATGGTTCATGTAGTGGGTTGAGGTGGGGAAGTCTTATAGGTCAAGACTACTCCTTAGTTCAATTTTTGTGGTAGAATTAGTGTTAAATGAGAAACTTGGGGAAATGGGAATGGATAGGTAGGCCTAGTGTCATGATCTCTTGTTATATAATATTAGTGATGATTGGGAAGAGCGGCTTGAGGATAACCCTTTGTATGGCGTGC
The DNA here is from genome assembly GCA_963277665.1 of Viscum album. Taxonomy (NCBI): domain Eukaryota; kingdom Viridiplantae; phylum Streptophyta; class Magnoliopsida; order Santalales; family Viscaceae; genus Viscum; species Viscum album. The sequence continues at coordinate 1,980,016,825 of OY728157.1, read as the reverse complement.
AGGTTGTAAGATCTCAGATTCTCGTAATGTGTGTGTTTTTTTATGATTCATTTTAAGTCCCTTTTTGGTTAAATATGTGTTTACCTATGTTCAGTAGATGTTTTAGGGGTATTATGCGGGTTTAAGGAATAAAATAGGAGGAAAAAGGAGTTTTTTTGGAATCTTGCATGATTTATACATGGTTAGTGAAAACCGTACAGAGCATCCTAGATAATCGTGCGTCCTTAAACAGAGGATTGTGCACATTTATTGCATGGTTAATCTAAACATATACAATTCTTTGGAAACCATGAGATGGGGTGATTTTGGGATAGTGGCGCAATGTTGGTCTATGCCCTATTTAATAACTCATGCGGGTAAACCATACAACCTAGTAAAGTTGATAAATATACAAAATTACCTCTCAAGTATTTTAAATCATCATTCAATATTTTCCTCTATTATTACCCTCTCAAACCTAGTGAAAAAAATAATACCTATAGAAGCTTCAAATGATTTATCACTCTTATTTCTAGGATTTTTTGGACATCGTTGGATGTGAATCGAATATCTGGGTAAGTCTAATCTTCCTCTTTTTTCACTTCTACGGATTACGGTTTATATTTTCTCTCATATCTTTCTGAAGCTCTAAAATATTCTTTTTTATGGAATATTGTTTATAAAATCAACGGTGTTTTTGGATCATGATCTAATTATATGTTTAAGAGTGTGTTCATCGTCAAATTTGAGGTAGGTGTTAAACAAGTTATATCCCATAGTTTTATTATAGATTTGTGCATGTGTGTTGAGGGCTTTCCTTCCTCTTAGTATTTGATTGTTACCTTGATTATTATTTGTTCTATTAGGGGGTATAAATGATTACTCAAACCCCTCATGGTGCATGTGGGATGTCTGGAGGATGAATCAATTGTTTTAGGGTCACCCATGGGGTGCACGAACCTTATCGGACTGAGTAATTGGTAATCTTATGTGTGAAATGGATATGTTATTACATTGAGACCTTATATCATCCCGCCTTTTTATCACATAAACTTTCATTACATTTTACAAAACTGAGGATCTTTAAGGTTTAGTGTCTTGGAAACCAGGAACTTAAAACATGAAAACATAAAAAATTCTTCTAAAACACTTGAAAGGCTTCTCCTCATGTTCATCCTAGGTTCATTACTGCATCTCATAACCTGGGGACATACATCAAAAGAAAGGTTGAGCAGAAGGCCCAGTAAGGGAAACAAGAGAAACATTTTACATGTGAACTTGAGATACTTCAATAAGGACAAGAAAAGAACTTTAAGGCATGAGAAAGAAATCATGAGATACGTCATAATAAAAATAACATTTTTCATAACATGAAGATGTGGCTACATCATTTAACATATAAAATCATGAACATATCACCATGGTCCATCCCCAAGGTGTCATTTGAAAATTACCAAGGTTATTCACCAAGGTATGGTGAAAATTGTAATCTCTAGTAGTTACATCATTACCCAATGCATTGGAGCGCTATCAGGGCGCACCCTTAAATATTCCTTTATTATCATGTGAGACACATATATCATCATCAAAAATTTCATAAAGAATCCATATAGCACAAAATAAATGGGTTTCATTTCATAATCATAACGTTTTAAAAACTGCTTTAAAGACATGATCTTAATGTCACATTAAACCCACGGAAAGGGAAAGCGGGTCTCATGTATGTAAATCCCAGAATTTATAATAGAAAATTTGATATATATGTGAATACCCTTGTAGAAATAAGAGCTTTGAGTATTCACCTTATAACATAAAATAATTTTGAGAAAAGAGAGAGGCATTTTGAGACGAAAATTCTGCAGCATAACGGCTATGTTACAAGGTTTTAGAAAACATTGAAAAGAGAGGGGACATGGGTCACCCACTCATAAATGATCCATAAAACAGTAGGGGTACAAAATATAAGGGATTTAAGAACATGGCAATGAAATTTGAAAGATATACCATATGAAATGAAAAACATGGAAATGAGACAAAAATAAGATTTCTCTTATGAAAATTCGGCAGCCTAACGGCGTCACTTAAACTTCAATAAAAAATGATTTGACAAGATCAAATAGGGTATCTCATCATATGATCATAAGAGATCATTATGATAGATATAGAGATCATACCCAAACATAATAAAAAGAAACTTGAAAGACGTGACATGAAAATCGAACTTGAAAAATGAGAAGGGTGAAAGAATCCATTAAAAATTCGGCAGCCTAACGACGTCACTTAAACTTTCATAAAACGAAATGATGAGAGTAAGAGGGTATCTCTCATCATATAAACATGAAAAGGGAAGTAAGAGGAATATAAAAGAACATTCTCACATAATAACATGGAGCATAAAAGAAATGACATAAAAGAGATTACATGAAAAGAAAGAGACAGGTCAGATCCCTTACCTTAAAACGTAACTCTTAAAACTCAAAGGTTTGTACCTTGAGGGCTTGGGGGCACCTTTGGAGGACTCCTTGGGAGGTAAGGAGACCAGAACTTCGTTGGGGGAGAGTTGGGAGTGAAAACTAAAGGAGGAAAGGGTGGGTATTTATAGGGAAAGTGAGGGGACAAGGCATTAATGGCCAAGGGACACCTCGCAAGTGCTTTTCTCAAAACCATGTGCTCTCCCTTGGCATTTACCATGGATTTAGTCCACATGGGGCCCCCAAAACAATAATTCATCACCCTTGGCCGGCCAACCCTTAAAATATCTCATGACATCATCATGACACAGTTATGATGTCATTAAACATACCGAAACCCTAAAACTGTATTTTTACTATTCACTAAAAATTCAACTTTCTTAGAAAGAACCCAAAATTTCACCTTAATCAAATATCAATACTCTTATTTCAAAAATGAACTCCATTTTATAAAAATATTTTTCTAAATATTTTTAATCTATTTTTTTAAATAATTACACTATTCACCGAAAATTCATTTTTTTCAGAAAAATCCCCAAAAATTACCATAACATAATATCGATGTTCTGAGTTCAAAAATAAAGTCCTTTTTATAAAAATAATTTTCTAATTATTTTTAATTAAATTTTTAATTAAAAAACACTATTCACCCGAAAAAACTAATACTTGAATAATAATTTATGAAACCATTATTTAACCATTTTATTGAATCACACTACTTAATCAAGGTGCCTAGATTATATTAATACTTTCTTTAAGTGAGATTACTAATCCATTTGGTCACATTACTAATCCTAAGCATAAAATCACTATTCATAATTTACTATTCATCAAAAATTAAGTTGATCTCAATAGACTCTAAATTTCGTACTGAACATAATTGTAGAAGACCATTTTTCGAAAATCATTACAAATTTTTAATTATTTAAGGTTTACATAACCATTTTTAAAATATCCTTTTTCTAAAATTCATCAAAAATATGCATACTATATTTATCCGGTTATTTGAAAATTCATAAACTTCATCATAATAAGAAATCAAATTTTTTATTTAAAACAAAGGATTACACAAGGCAGTTACGGTCTCCTTACATAGCCCCTTATCACACCAGCATAGGACCTAAGTGTGAGGTGTGCTAAGGTGAGGGAATCTGAGGGAGGCTCAGCCAACATCGCACGAGTAGTAATTTCTATCAGTTTGAACTTCTCTCGAAGGAGATGCCGTTCTAGCTTCACACGATGAAGTTCATCTTGGGTTTGGTCCAGAGAAAATCCCAGTGGTGCTACCTCCTTCCCAAGTTCTGTTAGTTGGGCTTTGATCGGTCCAATACTACTGGGTGAGGCCATCGAATCTTCTTTCTATATTAATTAACCAAGATTACTTGTATTTAGAGAAAATAATCGAAACGTTTAGTTTACAGCGGTCATATTGACCAATGGTCATATAACAGTCAAAACCCAATGATCTCATTTGAATTATACTCATGTTATCATATGAAACATTTTTGTTGAGTATAAAAATAAAATAAAACAACACACAAAATTAAGAAACAAGATTTATTCAAAATTTTGTGTCGTTACAATCTTCCCCCTTAAGAAATTGCGTCCACGCAATTTTTAAAATTGGATTTTGAAATTTCATTGAAAGTCCTACATCGGAAAAGGAGTCAGTAAAACTATTACTTTAAAAGAAATAAAGGGAAGTACAAAGGTCACCCGAGTTAACCCACACTAGGATTCCATGTAGGAAAACATGGACATGGAGGAGAAAACAAAGGGTCATGTTCTGAGGGAGAGTGATAGAAAACATGATTAGGAGAAATTTAACCATAATAAAATCCCAAACTTATGATGTGTGTAAATGGTCTTTAATTACCTAGTAGGAAACGTAAACCAACAACGTTTTTGTTTTACGTTCCTTTTCATAATTTTGAGGAATTCATTTACTAAATAGAACAAAAACATAAGAAAATATACCTACCTTCATGTAGAGTTTCATCTTTAAATAAGTTTCTACCAAAACTAATCTTTTCTCCAAATGATGAGCATTCAAAACTACTTTGTCTCATCAAAACACAAGAATCATCTTCTAGAGAATCACATAATCCACAAATGATTAACTATCTATTTCATCTATCTTTAAACATTATCCCAAAAAAAGAAAGGGCAAGGTAAAAAAACTCTTCAAAGGAAATAATCCCATAGGAATGGAAACTACTTTTAAATCTTCAAAGTTCCATGGTACTACCCAAAGTTCATCATAGACCATTCCATAAATAATGGTCCTTAAAATTCCTCATAAAAAACCAAACTAATATTGAAACCCAAATACAAGAAGGATTTGATAACATAGTCTTCCAAAATAAACTTCATTGTTCATCTCCAAACAACATCAACCACTCCTAACATCTTATAACAAAAGTAGCTAACCTAAATATATTTTACCCAAGATAGGTTAATCATTCCCATAAGTAACATAAATTACTATAAGACCACCTTAAATTCATCGATTCTTCAAAATATAAGTCAACCTTACTCCTAAATGAAAATACCATAGTAATCTATTTACCTTGATCATATAGGGTCCCCAAAATAGTGAACGTCTTCCAAAATAATAATCATCTTTTAATCCCCTAATCATCTCTTTCATATTAATATGGAAATAATCACATTTCTTATCACATTGGTTGTTGGGACAAGTTTTTCCATTCCCCGCCATTAACTATGAAAACAAAGTACAATTATGGGGCTTTAATACCTATCCAATAATCATGAAAAGGAACTTAATGGATATAAGGATAACTTGTAGAAGAAAAGTATACCCTAACTTGTGATCCCCTAGATTTCAAACTAGGTTATCCATGATCATATATCCTTATGTGAATCCTTATTTTATTTTATCTTTGTTCCTTTAATAATGGTTCATACTAAGCTTATGAATTTACCAAAGCATATCCCCCGGGAGTGTCGTAACCAAGAGTGCAGCAAGGCCCGTTTTCGTGTACCAGTTCCCGTTCGAGTCTAGCTCAAAGAGGTGTTTTCAAGTTTTACTCCTATGTACATCTGTGCCAGAGCCACCTCTACCTGCTCGAATCCAGACAGGGATGTATTTGCTTGACAACCCATTACTCAATACTCACCAAAATACCAGGAAGATTTCCTATATATAAACATTTCTATAGGCTTCTTCCTAAATTTTCCATATCCTAATTTCCACAAATAACTAAACCATACTTTGATACCAATTATAGCATCCCACCTTTTTATCACATAAACTTTCATTACATTTTACAAAACCGAGGATCTTTAAGGTGTAGTGTCTTGGAAACGAGGAACTTAAAACATTAAACATAAAAAATTATTCTTAAAAACTTGAAAGGATTATCCTCATGTTAATCCTAGGTTCATTACTGCATATCATAACCTGGGGACATACATCAAAAGAACGGGTGAGCAGAAGGCCCAGTAAGGGAAACAAGAGAAACATTTTACATGTGAACTTGAGATACTTCAATAAGGACATGAAAAGAACTTTAAGGCATGAGAAAGAAATCATGAGATACATCATAATAAAAATAACATTTTTCATAACTTGAAGATGTGGCTACATCATTTAATATAGACAATCATGAAAATATCACCAAGTTCCATCCCCAAGGTGTCATTTGAAAATTACCAAGGTTATTCACCAAGGTATCGTGAAAATTGTAATCTCTAGTGGTTACATCATTACCCAATGCATTGGAGTGCTATCAGGGAGCACCCTTAAATTTGACTTTATTATCATGTCATACACATATATCATCATCAAAAATTTCATAAATAACCCATATAGCACAAAATAAATGTGTTTCATTTCATAATCATAACGTTTCAAAAACTGCTTTAAAGACATGATCTTAATGTCACTTTAAACCCACGGAAAGGGAAAACGGGTCTCATGTATGTAAATCCCAAAATTTAAAATAGAAAATTTGATATATATGTGAATATCATTTTAGAAATAAGAGCTTTTAGTATTCACCTTATAACATAAAATAATTTTGAGAAAAGAGAGGGGCATTTTGAGACGAAAATTCTGCAGCATAACGGCTATGTTACAAGGTTTTAGAAAACATTGAAAAGAGAGGGGACATGGGTCACCCACTCATAAATAATCCATAAAATAGTAGGGGGACACAATATAAGGGATTTAAGAACATGTTAATGAAATTTGAAAGATATACCTTATGAAATGAAAAACATGGAAGTGAGACAAAAATAAGATTTCTCTTATGAAAATTCGGCAGCCTAACGGCGTCACTTAAACTTCAATAAATAATTATTTGAAAAGATCAAATAGGGTCTATCATAATATGATCATAAGAGATCATTATGATAGATATAGAGATCATACCCCAAAATAATAAAAAGGTTCTTGAAAGACTTGACATGAAAATCGAACTTGAAAAATGAGAAGGGTGAATGAATCCATTAAAAATTCGGCAGCCTAACGACGTCACTTAAACTTTCATAAAACGAAATGATGAGAGTAAAAGGGGATCTCTCATAATATAAACATGAAAAGGTCAGTAAGAGGAATATAAAAGAACATCCTCTCACACAATAACATGGATCATAAAAGGAATGACATAAAAGAGATTACATGAAAAGAAAGAGAGAGGTCGGATCGCTTACCATAAAACGTAACTCTTAAAACTCAAAGGTTTGGACCTTGAGGGCTTGGGGGCACCTTGGGAGGACTCCTTGGGAGGTAAGGAGACAATAAATTCGTTGGGGGAGAGTTGTGAGTTAAAACTAAAGGAGGAAAGGGTGGGTATTTATAGGGAAAGTGAGGGGACAAGGCATTAATGGCCAAGGGACACCTCACAAGTGCTTTTCTCAAAACCATGTGCTCTCCCTTGGAATTTACCATGGAGTTAGTCCACATGGGGCCTCCAAAACAATAATTCATCACCCTTGGCCGGCCAACCCTTAAAATATCTCATGACATCATCATGACACAGTTATGATGTCATTAAACATACCGAAACTTTAAACTGTATTTTTACTATTCACTAAAAATTCAACTTTCTCAGAAAGATCCCAAAATTTCACCTTAATCAAATATAAATGCTCTGATTTCAAAAATGAACTCCATTTTATAAAAATAATTTTCTAAATATTATTAATCTATTTTTTAAATAATTACACTATTCACCGAAAATTCATTTTTTTCAGAAAAATCCCCAAAAATTACCATAAAATAATATCGATGTTCTGAGTTTAAAAATAAAGACATTTTTATAAAAATAATTTTCTAATTATTTTTAATTAAATTTTTAATTAAAAAACACTATTTACCCGAAAAAACAAATACTTGAATAATAATTTATGAAACCGTTATTTAACCATTTTATTGAATCACACTACTTAATCAAGGTGCCTAGATTATATTAATACTTTCTTTAAGTGAGATTTCTAATCCATTTGGTCACATTACTAATCCTAAGAATAAAATCACAATTCATAATTTACTATTCATCAAAAATTAAGTTGATCTCATTAGACTCTAAATTTCGTACTGAACATAATTGTAGAAGACCATTTTTCAAGAATCATTACACATTTTTAATTATTTAAGTTTTACATAACCATTTTTAAAATATCCTTTTTCTAAAATTCATCAAAAATATGCATACTATATTTATCTAGTCATTTTAAAAATCATAAACTTCATCATAAGAAGAAATCAAAATTTTTATTTAAAACAAAGGATTACACAAGGCAATTACGGTCTCCTTACATAGCCCCTTATCACACCAGCATAGGACCTAAGTGTGAGGTGTGCTAAGGTGAGAGACTCTGAGGGAGGCTCGACCAACATCGCACGAGTAGTAATTTCTATCAGTTTGAACTTCTCGCGAAGGTGATCTCGTTCTAGCTTCACACGATGAAGTTCAGCTTGGGTTTGGTCCAGAGCAAAGCCCAGTGGTGCTACCTCCTTCCCAAGTTCTGTTAGTTGGGCTTCGATCGGTCCAAGACTACTGGGTGAGGCCATCGAATCTTCTTTCTATATTAATTAACCAAGATTACTTGTATTTAGAGAAAATAATCGAAACGTTTAGTTTACAGCGGTCATATTGACCAATGGTCATATAACAGTCAAAACCCAACGATCTAATTTTAATTATACTCATGTTATCAAATGAAACATTTTTGTTGAGTATAAAAATAAAATAAAACAACACACAAAATTAAGAAACAAGATTTATTCAAAATTTCGGGTCGTTACAATCTTCCCCCCTTAAGAAATTGCGTCCTCGCAATTTTTAAAATTGGGTTTTGAAATTTCATTGAATGTCCCACATCGTAAAAGGAGTCAGTAAAACTATTACTTTAAAAGAAAGAAAGGGAAGTACAAAGGGCACCCGAGTAAACCCACACTAGGATTCCATGTAGGAAAACATGGACATGGAGGAGAAAACAAAGGATCATTTTCTGAGGGAGAGTGATAGAAAACATGATTAGGAGAAATTTAACCATAAGAAAATCCCGAACTTATGATGTGTGTAAATGGTCTTTGATTACCTAGTAGGAAATGTAAACCAACAACGCTTTTGTTTTACGTTCCTTTTCATAATTTTGAGGAATTCATTTACTAAATAGAACAAAAACATAAGAAAATATACCTACCTTCATGTAGAGTTTCATCTTTAAATAAGATTCTACCAAAACTAATCTTTTCTCCAAACGATGAGCATTCAAAACTACTTGGTCTCATCAAAACACAAGAATCATCTTCTAGAGAATCACATAATCCACAAAAGATTAACTATCTATTTCATCTATCTTTAAACATTATCCCAAAAAAAGAAAGGGCAAGGTAAAACAACTCTTCAAAAGGAAAGAATCCCATAGGAATGGAAACTACTTTTAAATATTCAAAGTTCCATGGTACTACCCAAAGTTCATCATAGACCATTCCATAAATAACAGTCCTTAAAATTCCACATAAAAAACCAAACTAATATTGAAACCCAAATACAAGAAGGATTTTATAACATAGTCTTCCAAAATAAACTTCATTGTTCATCTCCAAAAAACATCAACCACTCCTAACATCTTATAACAAAAGTAGCTAACCTAAACATATTTTACCCAAGATAGGTTAATCATTCCCATAAGTAACATAAATTACTATAAGTCCACCTTAAATTAATTGATTCTTCAAAATATAAGTCAACCTTACTCCTCGATGAATATACCATAGTAATCTATTTACCTTGATCATATAGGGTCCCCAAAATAGTGAACGTCTTCCAAAATAATAATCATCTTTTAATCCCCTAATCATCTCTTTCATATTAATATGGAAATCGTCACATTTCTTATCACATTGGTTGTTGGGACATGTTTTTCCATTCCCCTCCATTAACTACGAAAACAAAGTACAATTATGGGGCTTTAATACTTATCCAATAATCATGAAAAGGAACTTAACGCATATAATGATAACTTGTAGAAGAAAAGTATACCCTAACTTATGATCCCCTAGATTTCAAACTAGGTTATCCCTGATCATATATCCTTATGTGAATCCTTATTTTATTTTATCTTTGTTCCTTTAATAATGGTTCATACTAAGCTTATGAATTTACCAAAGCATATCACCCGGGAGTGTCGTAACCAAGAGTGAAGCAAGGCCCGTTGTCGTGTACCAGTTCCCGTTCGATTCTAGCTCAAAGTGGTGTTTTCGGGTTTTACCCCTATGTACATCTGTACCAGAGCCACCTCTACCTGCTCGTATCCAGACAGGGATGTATTTGCTTGACAACCCATTACTCAATACTCACCAAAATACCAGGAAGATTTCTTATATATAAACATTTCTATAGGCTTCTTCCTAAAGTTTCCATATCATAATTTCCACAAATAACTAAACCATACTTTGATACCAATTATAGCATCCCGCCTTTTTATCACATAAACTTTCATTACATTTTACAAAACCGAGGATCTTTAAGGTTTAGTGTCTTGGAAACCAGGAACTTAAAACATGAAAACATAAAACATTCTTCTTAAAAACTTGAAAGGCTTCTCCTCATGTTCATCCTAGGTTCATTACTGCATCTCATAACCTGGGGACATACATCAAAAGAAAGGGTGAGCAGAAGGCCCAATAAGGGAAACAAGAGAAACATTTTACATGTGAACTTGAGATACTTCAATAAGGACATGAAAAGAACTTTAAGGCATGAGAAAGAAATCATGAGATACATCATAATTAAAATAACATTTTTCATAACTTGAAGATGTGGCTACATCATTTAACATAGACAATCATGAACATATCACCAAGTTCCACCCCCAAGGTGTCATTTGAAAATTACCAAGGTTATTCACCAAGGTATCGTGAAAATTGTAATCTCTAGTGGTTACATCATTACCCAATGAATTGGAGCGCTATCAGGGTGCACCCTTAAATTTTCCTTTATTATCATGTGATACACATATATCATCATCAAAAATTTCATAAAGAACCCATATAGCACAAAATAAATGGGTTTCATTTCATAATCATAACGTTTTAAAAACTGCATTAAAGACATGATCTTAAGGTCACTTTAAACCCACGGAAAGGGAAAGCGGGTCTCATGTATGTAAATCCCAAAATTTAAAATAGAAAATTTGATATATATGTGAATACCCTTGTATAAATAAGAGCTTTGAGTATTCACCTTATAACATAAAATAATTTTGAGAAAAGAGAGAGACATTTTGAGACGAAAATTCTGCAGTATAACGGCTATGTTACAAGGTTTTAGAAAACATTGAAAAGAGAGGGGACATGGGTCACCCACTCATAAATGATCCATAAAACAGTAGGGGAACAAAATATAATGGATTTTAGAACATGGTAATGAAATTTGAAAGATATGCCTTATGAAATGAAAAACATGGAAGTGAGACAAAAATAAGATTTCTCTTATGAAAATTCGGCAGCCTAACGGCGTCACTTAAACTTCAATAAAAAATGATTTGACAAGATCAAATAGGGTATCTCATCATATGATCATAAGAGATCATTATGATAGATATAGAGATCATACCCCAACATAATAAAAAGGATCTCGAAAGACTTGACATGAAAATCGAACTTGAAAAATGAGAAAGGTGAAAGAATCCATTAAAAATTCGGCAGCCTAACGGCGTCACTTAAAGTATCATAAAACGAAATGATGAGAGTAAAAGGGGATCTATCATAATATAAACATGAAAATGTCAGTAAGAGGAATATAAAAGAACATCCTATCAAATAATAACATGGATCATAAAAGGAATGACATAAAAGAGATTACATGAAAAGGAAGAGAGAGGTCGGATCCTTACCTTAAAACGTAACTCTTAAAACTCAATGGTTTGGACCTTGAGGGCTTGGGGGCACCTTGGGAGGACTCCTTGGGAGGTAAGGAGACCAGAACATAGTTGGGGGAGAGTTGTGAGTAAAAACTAAAGGAGGAAAGGGTGGGTATTTATAGGGAAAGTGAGGGGACAAGGCATTGATGGCCAAGGGACACCTCACAAGTGCTTTTCTCAAAACCATGTGCTCTCCCTTGGCATTTACCATGGAGTTAGTCCACATGGGCCCCCCAAAAAAATAATTCATCACCCTTGGCCGGCCAACCCTTAAAATATCTCATGACATCATCATGACACAGTTATGATGTCATTAAACATACCGAAACCCTAAAACTGTATTTTTACTATTCACTAAAAATTCAACTTTCTCAGAAAGATCCCAAAATTTCACCTTAATAAAATATAAATGCTCTGATTTCAAAAATGAACTCCATTTTATAAAAATAATTTTCTAAATATTATTAATTTATTTTTTAAATAATTACACTATTCACCGAAAATTCATTTTTTTCAGAAAAATCCCAAAAAATTACAATAACATAATATCGATGTTCTGAGTTCAAAAATAAAGTCATTTTTATAAAAATAATTTTCTAATTATTTTTAATTAAATTTTTAATTAAAAAACACTATTCACCCGAAAAAACTAATACTTGAATAATAATTTATGAAACCGTTATTTAACCATTTTATTGAATCACACTACTTAATCAAGGTGCCTAGATTATATTAATACTTTCTTTAAGTGAGATTACTAATCCATTTGGTCACATTACTAATCCTAAGCATAAAATCACTATTCATAATTTACTATTCATCAAAAATTAAGTTGATCTCATTAGTCTCTAAATTTCGTACTGAACATAATTGTCGAAGACCATTTTTCGAAAATCATTACACATTTTTAATTATTTAAGGTTTACATAACCATTTTTAAAATATCCTTTTTCTAAAATTCATCAAAAATATGCATACTATATTTGTCTAGTCATTTGAAAATTCATAAACTTCATCATAAGAAGAAATCAAAATTTTTATTTAAAACAAAGGATTACACAAGGCAGTTACGGTCTCCTGACATAGCCCCTTATCACACCGGCATAGGACCAAAGTGTGAGGTGTGCTAAGGTGAGAGACTCTAAGGGAGGCTCGGCCAACATCGCACGAGTAGTAATTTATATCAGTTTGAACTTCTCGTGAAGGCGATCCCGTTCTAGCTTCACACGATGAAGTTCAGCTTGGGTTTGGTCCAGAGCAAATCCCAGTGGTGCTACCTCCTTCCCAAGTTCTGTTAGTTGGGCTTCGATCGGTCCAAGACTACTGGGTGAGGCCATCGAATCTTCTTTCTATATTAATTAACCAAGATTACTTGTATTTAGGGAAAATAATCAAAACGTTTAGTTTACAGTGGTCATATTGACCAATGGTCATATAACAGTCAAAACCCAATGGTCTCATTTTAATTATACTCATGTTATCAAATGAAACATTTTTGTTGAGTATAAAAATAAAATAAAACAACGCACAAAATTATTATGGTTTTCTGGATAATAAGTAAAATATATAGTTTCAAGTAATTTTAAATATTAGAATATATATAAGAAAGAAAATTAAACTTCTTTTATGCTTAAAATGTTGGAATAAGACTAGGGGAAATTTTAAAATGGGTATAGGTAAATGACTCAGTTGTGTAAAATAATTCCATAAAGAATGTGGTTATCAAAGAGACATAAATAGTACTATCATTAAGATCGAAGGAAAGAAAGGTCATCCAAATTTACCTCCCTTGCTCTGATGATTCATTTACAAAGAGTGCTATAATTATGCCTACAATTTCATAAATCTAATGGTTAATGAATAAAATTGGTGTCAAAAACCATTTAAGTCAAATTAGAAATGGAAATATTATTTGGTGAAAAAAATTGAATTGGGAATCTAGATTGAAGTAGAGAAATTTAAAATTATCTTCTACTCTAGAAATGTAAATTTCATATTTGATTCTGGTTTTTCGGATTGTTTTATATCTCTAAAATTTGATAAGGGAATCACATAACCACATCTATGAATATATATTGAACTATATATGAGTACTTATAATGGTATTATGATTGAATATCAAGAATATAACTATTTTTTATTGAATTTTGTTGGAATTTATACCCTAAAATTGTTATTATTTTTCTTATATTTATATTTATGGTAATTTTGGAAATGTTTAGATTTTCTCTATATAGATCAAATGTTGATTTATAAGGGAAGTCACATTTGATATCTCAAAAAAACCTATGATCATCATTCAGTGCTAGTATGTATATAAACTTCTTATAGAAATTAATTCCTTATGATTTGTCTTAATACATACTAATGAGAGATATCTATGTAAATACCATTACCATCATAGCCTAGAGTCAGTAGTTTATTACATTGGCCCTAGATATAAAGAATCGCATCTTTAAGGACTAAATATTTTAGTATATTTTGAAAAGTACATACAAAGATGAATCTTACATTAGAATTGATATATTGAAAATAAAAATAGTGTATTTTTTGAGAACCCCATTATTCTATTTATAATATCCTTATAAATCAATCACAATAAACTTCCTAGAATCATGGATAAAGGATACATAATAAGGGGGTGACCTCAAATTCTTATTAAGGGTTACCAATGTGGCTTTCATTTGATGCACTATTAGAAATCAATTTTTTTTTATTTTTAATGTAGATTAAATTATAAATTTGTTTTTAACTATCTAATTATAGATTTATATTTTATATTTTGATAATTAGTAAATAAATTTTTTTGTTAAAAATTTTAATTTAATGTGTGGATATTTTTAGTGTGAACTTTTTTGATTTTATTTTTTAATTTTTTTCTCATTTTTTTAAATATTAATTTCATATTTCATTATTTAATCTTGTGTTTATTGTATTTTATTATATCTTTTCTTCATGTTTTATTTACTTTTTACTATTTCTATTTTCATTTTGATTTTTATTTTGGTTTCTTGTCTTTAAATATTTAGTATTTTGAATTATTAATTTTAGTTTTCATTTCTTTATGTATTTATTTAAAATTCCAAAATTTATTTTTATTATTTAGCTACATTGAATGTAGTATGATATTTTGAAGGAATATCACAACGTATATTTTTTGTGACATATATTAAATAAATTAATTTTCTCATTCCTCTAACATAATTTGGATGGTCCTACTGTAACATAAAATAATTTGATTCATGTAACATTACTTTTGGTAAGAGAAATTAGAGTCAAATTATAGCCCCTATAAAAATAATAGTAATTATGAATAACAAAATTAATATTTAAGGACCTTTCTTAACTTATCTTACACTACTAACATAATAGGATTTACCTCAACCTAGATGGGAACACCAAGTTAAGAACTAAGGCCATCTAATTCCAAGATCACTTAATATGTCATTCAATTTAAAAGGAGGACTAAATGGAAGATTCTAAAAAATGAAATCAAACATGTTGTTGGAACACAATCTGGAATTGGAAAACACAAGGAAGGCTTAGCAGGTACTGATGTGATGAATCCAACCAAGATTTAGCCGACCATGAGAACTCAAGAATGAATTTTATACAAATTTTTTTATTCTCCAAAGTTATAAGATGAGATTAGAACTGTTCTAATGTTGAAAACGGATTAAGTACCATCCAAATATGAAGAGAACTATTTATCTGATGGAAAATGACGTTGAGTACAATATGTGAGACTATAGATTCCAAGCTTATTGAACATGATGAAATAGGTTTGAAGATGAAATTTGGATGTAGATCTAGAATAAAATGGGTTGGTCTACATGATTCCAACATATTTCATCATGTTCCAAATAATTTATACAAGGTACATTAGATTTGATCATTGATAAAGGAAATTAATTTGATTTACACAGATGGATTTGATTCGAGTCTCCATCAAGGTATAACTACCCGAGTTTTTTTTAAAAGAATAAATTTTTTTTGATATAATAAATGACAAATATGACTGAGTTTATATTTCATTACAGATAGCACTATGTTCATATTTCATTACAAACTACACTCAGTTAATCTTTCATTACATTCAAAACTTATTTAATCTTGTATTACACTCAAGAATGAGTTTAAATAAAATAAATTATTAATATTTATAAAATTATTATTATTATTAGAGTTATCACCTATCCATTAGAATGGAGAGTATAAAAATATTTTATTATATTATGAAAATATGGTTTACACATGTACATATAATTAATTCCATTATTTCAAGTTAATTATAAATTAATATAAAACCATTTATAAAATAAAAGTGGATCTTTTTTAGCAAAATATATTAATGCTCACAAGTGTATTTTATTCCTACAAATTTAAAAAATCACCCTTTTTATTATATTAAATAAATTTATATTTATAAAAATATTTAACATTCATACAATAGATTTTATTGATATAATATAAGAACAATTCCAATTTTATGCATAAAAAGTTTTATTTTTCTGAAAGGAAGTTTTGAGGCCATTTAATAGAACACCTGTTTTAAAACAAAATTTTCAAAATTTTATAAACTAAAATTGGAAAAATAAAATAATTTTTTGAAATTTTAATTTCAAAATTATCATTGGGTGAATTTTGGTATTTGTTCAAAAAATATTCATCTTTTGATGAA
Organism: Viscum album; assembly: GCA_963277665.1. NCBI lineage: Eukaryota > Viridiplantae > Streptophyta > Magnoliopsida > Santalales > Viscaceae > Viscum > Viscum album. The sequence continues at coordinate 1,980,000,295 of OY728157.1, read as the reverse complement.
TATTGAAAAATACTGCATTGTAATTGAAATCGATCTATTCATCTACATAATTTATAATGTTAAATTATATTTTAAAATGTTTTTTATGTTAGATTAGATATATTTTACATATCATAATATAATTTATTAAATTTTAATATTTTTTATATTGAATTTGGATATAAGAACTTACTATACTTTTGAACATTTTCACATCAAAAACCATCTTTCTCGTTCAATCTGCATGATTAATTTTAAATCAAATTCTATCACTTTAATGAATTTAATTTGGAAAACAGGTTCCATATTTAAAATCAGAATAATTTATAATTTCTAGTAATTTCAAGTTATTTTTTTGAACAAAAACATGAGTAAAATCAATTGATATTTATTAAAGTGATTAATGTAAAAAATAGTTTACTTAGTGGCTAAACATTAATATTAAAGAACCAAATCACCTAGAAAATTGTCCAAAACCCATTTTATTGAATGATATATAACAAGTCCCATAATTTCAAGAAAATGGTTCATTATTGGAGTCAAATTATTCAAGGGTGAACTCTGAATATTGTTTTTTATGATTTTTCAAGAATGTCAGTCCTCCTAAATTATAAAATAACATTCACTATCCCCCATTCTACAAACATCTCAAGACGTTTGGATCAGAAAAACCTCACTAAATAAACTCCCAAAATCCATCCCCTAATCCTAGGATATGTTTTTCATAAATAGAACCAACGAAGGCCGTTTTTGCGAACCAAACAGAATTTCTTAAAGAGAAGGTAACATTTATCAATATGCATTTTTTCATGGTTTCCTTATCTTCACATTTAATTATTCTTATATCATGACTATATAATAACTAAATTATCCAAAATAAACTAATATGTTTTTATGATAAGGGTATGACCTATCCCTATACAAAATTCCATCAAATTGGTTAAGAAATCATCATCCATGTGTACATCGGACTACCGCCTCACGAAATGATTTTATCCATTTTTCCTTTATCACCTCTCATGGTTGGCCATTATGATGGAAATACTGTTTATATGTTATGATTATGATATTTATGACATAAAATACCTCTTTATTAATTATATAATATACACCCTTTTTTACATTCCATACCGTAGGGGACAAGATAACGTCACTCGTGTGTACGGAAGACTACCGCCTCACGAAGCGATGTGAATCGTTTTTCACAAATATATTACATAGATGGTAAAGAAGGGTAAATATAATTAATAAATATGTCATAAATTAAATAAATATTATTTTAATGACATAATTATATTTCTAGAATTGTAATATATTATTTTATTTATTACCTTTTCACACACTAAAACGTTATAGCGTCGTTTTTAGATGTGTGGACTACCACCTCCTTGAAGCGATGTGATTCTTGTTTTTTAATCACCACATTACAATAATTATATATATAAGTATATATAATTAAATATTATGTTATTTTTGAAAAAATGATAATTTTGGAAAAATAAATGTTACTTTCCATCCATGATGATTAATGAAAAAAATAAAAACATGAATCAAGTGTACTTACGGTCTACCATCTCCAGGATTGTAATGTTCATTAATTTTTCACAACCAACTTTAATAATTGGTTTTAAAAGTATAATTTATGTATAAATATGATAATTATTTAATTATTATTTTTATTTATATGTATAAATACTGACCACTTTGACCATATTTAACCAACAAAAGTCTTTTTGACGCATAAGATGAACATGATCAAAGCATCTAATGGAAACATGATTGAATAAGTAATTGTAAAAAAAGGTTTAATAAGTGAAATTAAAGTAATTATAAACTTTCAAAAGTTTCTAAATAAAGTTATTAATTGACATTAGTTTATTATTCAGTAAAATAAAGTCACACATGACAAATGAGACTCATGGTAAGGGACTTCGTCTCAATCTTCTTTCTTTATGGCGTATCTTGATGTTATTAAACATTATCCATCTATTAAGTGAATATATATCCCCTTTGACATGTTATATCATGAATTTATATATTCTCAGGATATTAATTATTTTTTAATGTTATTATTTAATTATCTATATGATTCAAGTGTTTTTTAATTTATAAGGGTCCTTTAATTAAAAAAAAATACTTTTTTAATGGTTTTCCCTGAACTCTTTTCCTTTTGGATTTTTATGCCTCTAAATTGAGTTTATAAAAATAATATACAAATAAATTATATATTAGGTAACTAAATGGTTTTAAAAATAAGTCTTTTTACGTGTCTTTTATAGAACATTTTAAAGAATGAAGAAATGGATTTTATATTCTTAACAAACATGATGAAAAAGACATTTCCCCCATCGTGATAGTTATTTTATCTCAATATTCCTTTGAAAGATTAAATTTTTTTATTAAATTAAATAAAATATTCCACTTTTTGGGATTTTTTTATTTAAAATGGAAATTCAAAGAAAATGGTGTTTCAGCATTGAAAATGCATTTTTATGACACTGGCATTTTATTCTCTGAATGTATTTTTCATATGAATTTAGAAGAGTTTTTAAAATGGTTTTTTGATTAAATTGTTTTATTAATTATTTTTTACGAGATAATTTTATGAAACGTTTTAGTTTTAAACTTCTTATACCAAGGTATGATCCCCATTATAGCTCATGGGTGATCACGATATTGCTTATACAGAGGGTCTATCCCCATTATAACTTATGAATGATGGTTGAACCTAATATAGCTTATATGAATGGTTAATCCCAATTAAATATCTAGGTTGATTCCCAATTTATCTTATATGATGGGTGATCCCCATTATAAATCTTTAATTAATTGGGTAATGCAAATATTGGAAGTCATCTATATCATTATTCCTATAAAAAAGTGTTTTAAAATGGTTTTATGAATATTATTCTCTATATAACCAAATGGAATTTTAATTACATTCTATGGGTTAACATTATTTTATTATAAAAAAATATTTTTCTTTTTCATGTGAAAATATTTTATTTAATATGGTCAAAAAAATTCCTGATAAAGGTAAGCTTTGTATGAGTTTTTAAGTGTTCACTCGACTAATGGTTTTCCTTCATTTTGTATCCCATACATAGATTTAATGGCCATTCAATGTTTTTAATTTATTTTATTAGGACTTAAGATTGAGAAAGGAAATGGATGAAGTAATGTTTAGTTTCATTATGATTTTCTATAAAATTAAATCAGGCTTTATTATAAATGTTTTATATTATGGGGAAAATTGATACTAATTAAAAGTGTCCATTTTTTATTTTATGGATTTCTTATGTATGAGTTATGACCTAATTATCTCAAAATATAAACCTAAAAATATCCATAAAGTGAAAAAAATAAATTTATTAACTAAAAATAAATATTATGTAATTTTTAACAATGAGGCCTTATAGTTGGTATAAGATGATGGTTTAGACAAATTTAAATGTTTGGTTAGTGTTCAGTGAATTCCCTTAAAATATTTTACATTTGGTTTAGTTGAAATTATATATAATATTATTATTTACATGTCGATTTGACTAAACTATTTCTTTTAAGAATGGTTTTCCATAGAGGAAATAAGGAATCTGTTGTTAGAAGGAACCAAGAATAGAATATCCTTCTAAATCTACATCCAAAGAAGGTTAAAATCAAAACAAAATATTTTTATGTAGTTATGTCTCAATTAAGATGAGCGATAAATGGTGGTGGTATTCATGATAGAAAAGCACACGATATACTAAAAATTAACATTTATTTTCTGAATGATATCATGAGGAAACATACCCCATCATTTACTGGATCATTTAACTATGTGGTAGCAAATGTATGGAATAAAGATCTGGAGGAAATATTTGATGTCATTGGATACTCAGAACACCAAAAGGTAGCTCTTGTTTGTTATCATTTTTAAAGAAAAGATTATTGATAGTGGTATGTGATTAAGAATATCAAAGGAAAAGATAATCTTGATGACTTTTATTAGGAGAAATTCAAGTATAGTATCCTTGAAAATTATTTCCTTAAGTTATTTTGACTCTAGATGGAAAAAAACTCCTTGAATTGAGGGATAAAGATAAATATTATGTAGTATATTATGAGGAAAAGATCAAATGATTGACATGGTATGTACTAAACATTATTTGATACATAGTAAAAATTAAGTGATTTTAATGAGGTTCAAAACCAATATTACTCAGATATTTTTCCATGCAATAATTAAAAAGTTATGATATAGTTATTTATTGTATTGGTATTATTGATATTTAGTTTCTAGAAACTTTTGTTCCACGAGATGAAAATAGTAAGAAATTGTCAAGGTGGAAGGGAATAGAGAAGAACCCAAATTTTTATTCTATAGTTAAGACCAAAATATTTTCCATGATTGGTAAAATACATTTTGGGTAATTCATGTTATGATATAGAAAGTAAAACTGGTGTGTTAATTTTGGTCACATGATTTGTGACTACAAATAAAAGAGTCTTAAACAATCGAAGAATGAGGTATAAGATTTATGGTATATAGTAGGATTTTTAGGGTAAATGAGTTGGAACATTATGATAACATGTTTCCTAATACACTTACTCATGGTGGAAATAATCATTATTGGAAAAAAAATGTAACACCCCATGTTTTTATAGACCATTTTTTCAAATAATTTAAATTTTCATTGATTTATTTCAATGCAATAATTGAAAAATTATTTTCAAATAGAACAGAAATTTTGAACATTAGACAGGACCAAATCATAGTATAGAACATCGACTCGATGTACGTTACATACAACATCGACAGGGCGTACGTTACATGCAACACTAATGTTTCTATGAAATATAATTTTGAGTTTATAATTATTTAAATGAGACAATTATTACTTAGCCATTATAATTATTAATATAAATATTAATAAAAACTTTTCAAATATTTTTATAATTATTTAATATAAATAAAACAAAATCATATTGAAATATATGAATTTTGGTAAAGTACTTTTCTTTTTAAAAATATTTTTTTCTTGAATGAACAGATTTAAAAAAAAGATAATTTTTGAAACAATAAGAAATTTAATTTGATAAAATAAACTTAATTTTTTAATTTAAAATGTTTAAATTAACTTAGGGTGAATTTTTGGGATATTTATGAGAAACTTCATTTTTTGATGAATTGTAAATAATACTCTTTTGTGGTTAAAAACATATTTTGTGTTTAAATAATTTTTAAACATAAATTATATTTTAATTTTTTTAAGGAAAAATTAGAGAAATTATAAAAAATATTAGTATAATTTATGTCATTATAAATAATTTCACTTTGAAATTGAATATAAAAACATAATATACTTTTGAACATTTTTTACTTTAATAGCCTATTATTTCTTCTAGTCCCTGGTATTAGCATTAATCTTAATTTTCTGCATCGGTGAATTAAATTTGGAAAAAATCAATGTAAACCATCTTAATCAATATTATTAGATTCCAATTATATCATGTTTATTTGGACCAAAATGACTAGTACAAGTGACTGAAATTAATCACAGTGATTAAGGTCAAATTAAGATTAATTTGGGACTAAACCTTAATCTTAAAAGGACAATTCACCTATCAAATTGCTAGAAATAAATTGTATTGATAATATTAGGCCATAAAACTTCCATTGTTTATTTATTTTGGTTTGGTATGACTTTTTTTACTTAATAACATGTGTACACCTAACTTGTTTTTAATAACTCAATGGGAGTCCTTTTCATTCTCTATAAAAGTACACCACCCCGCCAACTTAATCACACCTCTCAAACCTCTTATTTTTGCACAATATCTGCTCAATAGAAATCCTAATTTACATCCCTTCCACTTAGTAGACTCTACATTGTCATAAATCTCTCCAAAGAAGCGTTTTGGCACAAACCAAAAGGATTTCCCCGATTAAAAGGTAACATCTTCTCTCAAGTCCTTTCGGTTATTTTATTTTGACACCCCCTTCAAATTTTTTTTCTAAATTATTGTAAAAAACAAAATTATACTCAATATACTAGGAATTTTTTGTGATAATTTTTCAACCTACAATTACACTCCTTTCCATATAAAGGATAATGAACATATTTTCAATGTGTACGATGAACTACTGACTAACTAAACGATGATTGTTTAATTTTTCATACAACCTCTCATGGTGTACATTATGATGGAAAATCAATTAATATATTTTACATTTTAAATTTATTATCTCTATATGTGTTTTTTTCCTTTCACAACACTTATCCTTTTTTACTTTCCATTTTGTGTTAATATGACGATTTTGTTTGAGGAAGTGTAGACTATCTCCCCCTTAATGCGACATGATTCGTTCATACACTACATGGATTGTATTAAGAATTTTTTTAGTGAATATATAAGTCATATATGATATCATAAATATACATTAATAATTATATATATACATAAATATATGTTAATTTCTTTCTTTCAACATGATAATTAAACGGAAGTAGCGTTCATGCATACGTACGACATACCGTCTCCATAAACTGTGTATTCCATTTCATACTTATATATTCTATTGAATAGTATAATAAATATAATATATATATATATATATGATATTTATATCCTATTTTTAATTCTATAAATCATGATATAAATTATAAATACCAAAGATATAACAAATTAAGACCCTTGTGAAGAATAAAGTGAATATTACATGAAATGAAACCTTAACATATGGTTGTTAACTAGAGGGAAATGTAAGGTCCTAAAAAAGCATTTATAAAATTATATAAAATAATATGTTTCTATATAATATTTATAATAAATTTATTTTTAATATATAGGTGGTTTGAATGGGTATGAAGTGATGCAAGGCACAAGGTAAGGGGATTTCGTCTCCCTTTTTTTCTATGAGATGTATGCTTTATTCACCGCCTATTACTTTTGTGTGGTGTGTATAATGAACATGGGTGTATTAAAGGATTATTATAATTAAATTTATTTTAATTTACATATCCATTCTAATATCTTTATTCCATGGGGATTAAATTTCAAAAGTTACCAAATCGGTAAAATAGTTTGGTCTCATTTTTCCTTATTTGAGACTCATGTATTGTTATGCACCAAAATACATTTTCAACATGTATATATATAAATTTTACATTTTATATCAGGAATTTAATTATTTTCATGATATTTTAAGCACCATATTTTTTCCTTCTCTTAAATCTAGAGTATTATCCAAAGATACAAATTTATAAGTGTTTATTGAAAAAATATGATCACTTTTTCAAGATTGATTATGTCAATTATTCCATTAAAAAAATATTATGACACATCTCTCAAGAACACTCATGATTTTAATTATCCAATATTTATTCAAGATATATCCATGAATTATTACAATTTTTATACTCTCTAGTACTTATGATAATGTCTTTATGTAAAATCTAACCTTCTCTCTCTAGTTGGAAATCTATTATATTCAAAAACCATGTTTTCAAAATTGTTTTCAAAAGATATTTGAAGCCCATTTTTAAGGAAAATGGATTATAAAAAGGTTTTATTATTTTAAAATATTACTTTATAAGTTTTCAAATATATTTTCAAAGAAAAATGTTCTTAAAATTCATAATGTTTTAAATATCATTTTTCAAACCAAAAATGATATTTTCCTCAAAAAATATTTTTAAAAGATCTTTCAAAATTATTTCGCTTCTAATATAACGTCTTTTGGTGTTACTAATGTATTGTTTTATAAATTAATAAATGTTTACATTCATATTATTTATCTAACTAGATTATGTTTTGAGGGTATGATGTAGATGAAACCAATTTCTCTTTCACAAGTTATATACTTTTGAAACCCTCTTCTTTTCACGGATTATTTTTATGATTAAATTATTATGAAACCTGTCTCTTTCCAATTTTTATGATATGATTACATGTTTATAATACCCATTTAATTTCGAGGGTCATGATATGATTATTTATGAACTCGTTTCACATGTATGTACAGTTTCACTATGAGATGGGTGTGACCTATATCTCCCTATAATGCATTGGTTAAAGATTTATATATCATGAGATAAAATAAGATGGTCTTTGGAATGAAAATTTTCTACTAATATGTCTATGGGAGTGAACCTTGACTACCAAGATGGTATGAGAAGTGAAATCATGCTACAAAGATGGCAATGGGAGTGAACCATGACTACCAATATGGTATGGAGAGTGAAACTATACTACCAAGATGATCCTGGAAGTGATGCCTTAGCTACTATGGAAATCATATTATGTATGATTATATGTCTTCTCCAATTCGATGTTTTATTCTTATATTATTCTTTAATGTATTATGTTATTTATCTCCTTATAATTCATGTCTTATGAACTTCCATACTTTATGTCAAGATTGATGTATATGATCTTTGATATATAAGGTATGATATTATATTTTTATGATCATGTTCTCATACCCTTATGCTCATGATTATTCTTATATATCACTCTTGTTTACCCTTAAAAATCATTTTATCTCACTAATTTTTATGTTTCCCTACCTATTATTTGATGATATGTATTATGTTTCATGTTTCTAAGAAGGGTTATATTCAAGAATAACTGAGTGGGAGAAAATATAGATAATTTATGTACCATTTATTATGTTTTCCAAGTTTCTTAAGGAAGTAGACTAGTAATGTCTTTTGGATTTTTTTTATAATGTTTTATATATTATGTAGCTGTTATGTAATGTTAATGTATGAAAAGTGAGGGTTGTTATAGTTGGAATTAGAGAAAATGTTTCTTTATCCTTTGGATGCTAGGATGTGAAAACCTTAATGATAACCCTAAAGACATTTCTAGGGATAATTATAGGGATAAGAAAAAGTATAATAAAACTTCGTAGAATTTTTTTGAAGGATAGAGTGAATGGATTTCTAGAAATAAATCCTTTTATGGATACTATAAGTGGTATCAGATTTTGAACAGATGTACCTAGGGGTAACAACTCTGACAAAATGTTTCAGTCCTAATTTGGGGTAATCTGGTACATAACAACATGCCTTAATGCATACCTAGTTTGAAAATCCTAGGGTATATGCATTGTAAATTCATAGACTCTCCAAAAACCATCCTGAAGTATTTATATATAATTTCCCTATTAATATCCTAATATAAACTTAAGGTGTAAGAGATTAAGGAAGGAGAAATAATTTGGACATCCTATAAGTGACTATTCATGATTAGGTGGTTCCTCATTATGTTAACTATTTCATACGCTATATTTTTTTTCAGTGGATGGAATTCTAAAGACCCATGTTAATGGTAATTACGATGGAAAATTAAAATATTGTCCTTCTAATCAACTAAATTTTATCGGACCTAGAATAAAAAACCTCTTTCCTCTATTGACATAGATTTCTCATGATTTGAATCATGGTGGACATCCAAATGAGAAAAGAAGTGAACAATATTCCATTGTTCCTTTCATGAGGAAATTTCCACCTTATTTGAAAGGTTTTTTTACCCACTTATTACTGAGAAATGGATAGGTACTACTAAATATATATTACCTGTTATCTAGTGTTTGGAACATGAGAATTTAATTTTGGCTGTCTATTGGTTAGAAGGAAAATCATACTAGTGTTGGAATCTAATAAAGAATATGATGAAATAACATGAGATTAAATCAATGGATTGGGATGAGTTTAAGATTATTTTTCAATAAGTACTTTCCACATATTCTTCATACCAAGATGATGAATGAGTTCCTTGAGTTGAATCAATAGGATGATGAATATTTTGTTTACCTATGAGTCTAATTTCATGATACTTATGATGTAGGCTTCAAGGATTATAATCCATCCCACATTTAAAGTTGATAAGTTCTTTAGTGTACAAAATCTAATTCTCAAAAGGTAATATTCCATAAGAGACAATATTTTCAATGAAGAGATTCTGTATTTTTCAATCAAGGCTGAAATGGAGGTTGGATTCATTTATCAATCTCATGGTTTTGATATAAATAGGAATATGGAGTTTAATGTGAAATTTAAAAACCATAAAGAAAAGAATATGTGCTTCCCTTAGTTATCTAAGTGTGGGAAGAAGGATGGAGTAAAATTTTTTAAGGGGTCTAATAAATGTTTTAAGTGTTGAAGGGAAGAACATTGGGAATTTGATTTTCAATGTGATGGGAATATATATTATAATATTGTGAATGGAAAAAATAGATATAGAATTAACCTCCCATGATTCAGGGTTGCTACTGTAAGGTGAACATGAATTATGATAACCACTACCCAACCCCAATAGGCTGGTGATGAGGATCGACTTCAACGAACTCTTAAGTCGATGGAAAAGAAAAAATATCATGAAATTGCTATTTTTGATTAGTGTTTTGATAACTACATGAAGAAAGGTACGCATAACCTCAACTCTAGAACTTATAATTTCATATTTGATTCAGGATTGACCCACTCTTTTGTATCTAAATAATTTTATAAGGGTGTTAAGATTTCACCCAAATAATTAGATGTGGAATTAGTAGTGCAGAACCATAATTGTATGATGATTTCATCTCATCTCTATGATTACTCTCCATTTAAAGTTAGTGGAAATGTGATTCCTGTAAATCTTTTCATTCTTCGTTTTGTTGAATTTGATGTCATATTATGCATGTATTGTCTTTCTCTACATAAACATTACATAAATTTTCATGTAAGAGAAGTTACTTTTGATATTTATAGCCCTCTTATGTGTATCCATCCATGTGATGATAAGAATGAAATTTTGAGTGGAGATCACATCCATTGAATGGGCATTAATAAACATTCAAAAGGGTTTTTTTATCTCTAATGGTTGGAGAGAAATTCGACATTGATGATATGCCTATTGTCTGGGATTTTATGGATATATTTTTGTAAGATTTTTCAAGTCTTCCTAAAAAACATGATGTTATGTTATCAATATAAATCAAACTTATTTCCACACTAATTTCTATGAATCTTTATAGAATGTCTCTAATTCAGTTGTAGGAATTGAAAAATAAACTCCAAGAAAACCTAGATAAGGGATTCATTCAGACAAGTGTATCACCTTGGGGTGCACTTATTCTTTTTTTTTAAAAATAAATATGAATAAATTTGGATTTGAATTATTTATTGAGAGTTGAAAAAGATCATGATCTAGAGTAGGTATCCTTTCCCCCGTATTGATGATTTGTTTGATCAATAATGTGGAGCTCAATACATTCTGAAAATTGAACTTCATTCTAGATATCATCAATTTAGGGTCATGAAAAATGATATATCCCAGACGGAATTCCATGAAAGGTATGGAAACAATGAATATATAGTTATGCCTTTTGGTCTTACTAATTCCCCTATTATCTGCATGGATTTAATGAATAGAGTCTCTAGATATTCCCTCGATCAATTTGTGGCAGTCTTTATAGATGATATTCTTATATATTTAAAGTGAAAGGAAGATCATAAGATCAATTAAGAATTTTAATGAACACCCTAATGAAGGATAAGCTATATGAAATATTTATAAATTTTGAATTTTGGCTGAATAAGGTTTCATTTTTGGGTCACATAATATCACGATATGCTATAGTAGTAGATCCCTTAAAGACAAAGGCTATTGAATGCTATCCAAGACCAAGCATGGTGACTGAGATCTGTAGATTTCTTTGATTATATGGATATTATGAATGGATTGTGTAGAATTTTTCACGACTATATAATCCTTTTAACAATTTAACTTCAACAGATTTCAGGTTCCTCTGTACAAATGAACGGGAGGAAAAAATCATGTAACTAAAGATAATATTAGTCATTGAACCTGTTATTACATTACCCTGTAGTGGAGAAGAGACCGTAATCGTTAGTGATGCAACCATTAATGGAATGGGATGTTTTCTTATATTTAATAACATGGTTATCTATTATGCCCTGTGTTAGTTGACGAATATTTGAAAATTTATCCAAAGTCATGATTTGTTGTAAGGAGTTGTAATTCTTTCAATGATGATATGGATGCATTCTCTTTATGTTGAAAAGTGTGATATATATACTGATCATAAATTTCTAAAACATATATTCACATAGAGTGATTTTAACATGCACAAGAGAATATGGTTAGAGTTTATAATGGATTATGAACACTCAATACTTTACAACCCTGGGAAAGTGAAAAAGGTGGCCATTGATTTATGTTGGAATTATCATGCTAGCTTATCAATGACAAGGATCAAAAAATCTATAATATTTATAGATTTAAAGAGGATGGATTTAGATATTCTAATGGAAGGGTAAAACTATTATCATTATCAAATGAATGTTAAAACCTCTATCCATGTAAGGATTAAGGAGACACAAATGGAAGATGAAGAGCTGGAAAATAAATTTTGAAATGTTCCTGAGTTTAACCTTGATCAGGATTTAATGATAAGGTTCATGAACTGTGTATATGTTCCTTCTATTCCAATTTTGAAGAAGGATATGTTAAATTAAGCTCATAGTTCTTTATTATCTAATCATCCTGGAACTGCAAAGATGTATCGAGACTTCAAAAAATACTACTTTTGGGACGAAATGATGAGATATATCGCAAAATTTGTCTCTCAGTGCTTCGTATGCTATAAAGTTAAGGCTGAAAGACAAAAGTCAAAGGGGATGTACATCCCTTACCCATAGCATAATTGAAATGGGATAACGTCACTATGAATTTTTTCATGGGATTACCCAAAACCTCAAAAGGGTTTAATGCTATATGGGTGGTAGTCGATTGACATACTAAGTTAGCACACTTCATCATTATCAAATAACACTTCTCTCTAGATCATCTTTCCAATATATACATTGAGAAAGTGGTAAGGTTTCATGGTGTACCACATTCCATTGTATTAGATCATGGTCTAAGGTTCACCTCATTGTTCTAGTAAAGTATTCAACAAGGACATGAAACAGAATTTAGTTTTATCACTTCTTACCATCTTTAGTTAGATGGTCATTCTGAAAAAAAAATCTAACCACATAGGATATGTTTAAATATTTTTCTCTAGATTTCAAATGCGTTTGGGATCAACACTATCCTCCAGTTTATTTTTCTTACAAAAATATCATTCACTGGAACATTTAGATGGAACATTATGAATCCATTTATGGGAAGTAATTTAGAGCTCCAATGTGTTGGGATGAGGTTTGAAAAACTAATCTACGGGGACCTGATATTTCTGAAGAAATTGTTGAGAAGGTTAGAACCATTTAGCAGCATATTGAGGAAGATCAAATCCAGAATAAATGTTACTCTGATAACTGATAGTGAAATCTGAAATTTTATGTTCGTTAAAAGGTGTTTCTACAAATATCACCCTAGAATAATGTTATGAGATTCAAGAAGGAATGGAAACTAGGACCAAGATATATCGGTCACTTTGATATTCTTGATCGTTTCAGGATGTTATCCTATCAATTGGAACACCCTCCAAATATATCTCATGTATATTATTTGTTCCATGTATCTCTCTTGAGGATTTATATAACTAACCCTTTACATGTATTGAACATAGAGGTCATACCATTGGAGAAGGGGATTTCTTATGAAGATCAACCTATTGAAATCATGGATCATACAGATAATGTCCTATAAAACAAGACCACCCACCTGGTCACTGTTTTCTAGAGAAATCACTAATTAGAAGAAGCTTAGTTGGAAATTTGGGATATGGTGATGTAGAAGTGTCCTCATATTTTTTACCAGAGTGGTGAATTTTGGGGGGTAATTCATTTTAAGGGGGGGTATAATATAACACCATAAGTTTTTATGGACATTTTTTTAATAAATAAATTTTTTTTTAATGATTTACAATGTACTAAATAAAATATTCCTTTCACATAAAACATACTTTTTTTAAGTCACATAGAACCAACTCGGAGTATGGAACATCGACTCGTCATATGTTACATGCAACGCCAATTTTGATTACATTACCTGCAACACTGATGTTTCTATGAAACATCATTTTGTTTTTATAATTACATAAAGGAGATAATTATAACCTATAAATTAAAAATATTAATCTGAATATTAATAAATACTTTCAAAATATTTTTTATAATTTTTTTCAATAAATAAAACATATTGATAATTAAAATATATTATTTTTTCTAATGTCCTTTTATGTTTAAAAATACTATTTTCTCAAATGAACCGCTTTTAATAATAAAACTAATTTTAAAAAAAATTAGAAATTTATTTTGATAAAATATAAATCATTTTTTATTTTATATTATATAAATTATCTTAGGATTAAATTTTTTTATTTTTCTGAGAAACGTCATTTTTCAATGATGAGTGAAAAATTTTGCTTTTTAGTTTAAAACCTCTTTTTTGTTTAAATAATTTTTAATGATAAATTATATTTTAAATTTTTCTATGGTCACCTTAGATTAATTGAATATATAGTAATATAATTAAGGTCATTTTAAATAATTTCACATTAAAAATGAATAAAAAACTTAATAATCTTTTCAACATTATTCTACTTAAAAAACAAGTTATTTCACCACGTCTGTGGGATTAACATTAATATTATTTTTTCGGATTTTGTGAATTGAATTTCAAAAAACCAAAATAACCATTTTAATTATTATTATATTTATATTCTAATTATATCATATTTATTTTGAAAAAAAATATTAGTAAAAGTTATTAAAATTAATCATAGTGATTACAGCCAAATTAGGCTTTATTAGGCAATAAACCGTAATCTTAGGGTCCCAAATGACCTAGAAAATTTTACAAAACCAATTTTTTATAAATTATTCGGCTATAAAACTTAATTTATTGATTTATATTTGTTTTTTATGATATTTATTAGGTAAAATCATGGGTACACCTAATTTATTTTCATAAATTCCGAGTGAGTCATTTTCATTCCATATAAAGGGCCACCAACTCTCCCACTTTTTCACACCTCTCAAACCTATTATGTTTTACATGATCTATCAAATAAACTTCCAAAAATCCCCCATTACTTTTAGAATTCTCCAATTGGGATAAAATCCATCCATGGAATCCTTTGGGCCCAAACCAAAAGGAGTTACCCGATTAAGAGGTAATGTCTTCTCTTAAGTCCTTTTTTTATTTTATTTTTCCACCCCCTAAACATTCTATTTTTACATGATTTTATAAAAAAAAGTATCCTAAATTTAATAGTATGTTTTAATTTATTATTTAAACCTACACTTTGACACATCTCCATATCGTGGATAATGAACAATATTTTTTTGTGGTGAAATACCGCCTCACTAAATGATAATTGTTCAATTTTCCTTACCGCCTTCCACAGTTAACATTATGATGGAAAATAAATTTATATATTTTATATATTATTTTTATTATTTTTTTAATCTTATTTATTAATTTTATAACATTTATATCTTTAATTTATATGTGGTGTTCATACGGTAATCTTGTTTGAGGTGGTGTGGACTACCTCTCCCTCAAAGTGATATGATTCATTCATACACTACATGAACTGTATTAAGGATGGTTTTAGGGAATATATAAGTCATATATGATATCATAAATCTTATTATATATATATATAATATTTATACATATATTTCTTTAATATTCTTTCTTTCAACATGACAATTAGATGAAAATAGTGTCCATGCGTACGTACGACCTACCGTCTCTATGAACGGTGTAATTCATTTCATACTTATATATTCTATAGATTAGGATAATAAACATAAAATATATATATATTATATTTATATCATGCTTTAAAATATTTAAAACATTATATAATTTATAAATACAAAATATATAATAAATTAAGACACGTGTGAAGAATAAAGCGAATATCACCTGTAGTAAAACCTTAACATAGGATTATTAACAAGATGGTAATATAAAGTAATAATAAAAACATATAGGGTATTATATAGAATAATTTTGTTCTATAAAAGATTTATAATAAGTTCATATTTATTGTACATTTGGTTTTAACTAGTACACCGAGAGTCAAGACACAATGTATCGGGATTTTGTCTCACTTTTTATTTTTTTATGATATATGCTTTATTCATCGCCTATTCATTTTTTTAGTGTGAATACTTACCAAGTATTTATTCAATAATTCTTATAGAAAAATTTTTAGTTATAATTATATCAATTATATAACCTTTATTTCAGGGGTATTAAGTTTCAAAAGTTATGAAATCAGTAAAATAGTTATCTCTCATTTTTCCTTCTTTGATAATCTTGTTTTGTTATGCACCTAAATTCATTTTTGAGGTTTATATATTTCTATTTTACATGTTATATTATGAATATAATTTTCTAATGATATTTTAATCTTCATGTAATTTTTTTTCTTATACACGGATAGTTTGATCCCATGTTATAATGTTATAAGAGTTTATTGAAACAATCTGATCACTTTTTCAAGATTGTTTATGTTTATGACTCCATTGATGACATGTTATGACCCATATCTCAATAAAACTCATTATATTCTTTTTCCTATATGTATTCAATATATATCCATGTATTGGTACCATTTTCTGACTATTAGGTTCTTTTGATAACTTTTTTATGTAAAATCTGACTACCTCTCTCTCTCTGGTCAAAAATCTATCGCATTTAAAAACCATGTTTTAAAAAATATTTTAATTTTTTTTAAATATAATTTAATCCCATTTTTAAATGAAAAGGATTATAAAAAAGTTTTCTTTTTTTTCAATTATTCCATTAATATTTATCAAATAACAAGGTTTTCAAAAAAAATTATGTTTTGAAAATATTTTTTCAATGTAGAAAGGATACATCCATCACAAAATATTTTAAAAGATATTTCAAAATAATTTCTGATCTATGATAACATCTATTGGGGTTACTCGTTCCTTTTTGGGAAAATTATTCAATTATTCCATTCATATTATTTCTTTTAATATATTATGTTTCGAGGGAATGATGTTGATGAAACTCATTTCTCTTTCATAGGGTATATGGTTTTGAAACCCACATCTTTTCATGGGTTTTGTTTATGATAAAATGATTATTAAACCTATCTATATACATATGCTATGATATTATTACATGTTTATAATACCAATTTAATTTAATTGGTTATGATATGATTATTTATGACATTTTGAACATGTATGAATGATTTCACTATGACATGGGTGGGACCTATATCACCATCCAATGCATTGGGTAATGATTTATATCTCATGAGATAAGCTAATATAGTCTTGGTAATGAACTGTGGCTACTAAGATGGCCATGGGAGTAAACCATGACTACTGAGATGGTATGAGGAGTATTCTTATATTGATCATATGGTCATGGGAGTGAATTATGAATTCCAATATGGTATGGGGAGTGAACCTATACTCCCAAGATGGTCCTGGTAGCGATTTCTTGGCTACTATGGAAATAATATTATAAATTATAGTGTATCTTCTGTAATTCCATGTTTTATTCCTTTAGTGTTATTTCACGTATTATGTTCTTCATATTCTTATAATTCATGTCTTATGAACTACCAATCATAATTCCATGATTCTTATATATGATCTTTGATATGTAGGGAATGATCCTCTATTTTCATGATAATGTTATCATACCCTAATTCTCATGATTATGCTTACATATCTCCCTTTTTTACCCTTATTGGGAATTTTATCATCCCCATTAATATGTTTCCTTCTCCATTTTATGAAAATATTTATTATTATTGATGTATCTAATAAGGGTAATAGTTAAGAAGAACCTATTAAGAGATAATGTAGCTAATTTAAATACTAGTTTTTATGTTTTCTATGTTTCCAAAGACATTATACTAGTACGATATTTAATATTCAATTAGTATAATGTTTTAAGTATTCAGAATATTTTATATAATGTTAACATATGAAAAGTGAGGTCACTATATGAAAGACGTGGGAAAATAGTTTGTCACTACTATAGTTGATGTTGGGCTATCTAGTAAAGTGATGGAAACACTATGGTGTTCTGTATTGTAACACCCTAACCCATTTAAACTGGAGATGGTACATTTATAAGTACATTAGCATAGTTAGAAGGAATGAAACCATGAAGTAACAATAAATTTATTAGTCTTGAAGAATCCAGATACATAGATGTAACACAAATTACATTGGTAAGGGTTAAAAAATATAATACATAACAAAAACTAAAAACTGCATCCATAGAAACTCAATAAGTGATCTCCTCTTCAAAACCTATTGAAGGTAAAAAAACAAGAGGGGTGATCTCAAATGATAGATAAGGTTTATTGATAGTGGAATCATGAATTAAATAATAATTAAACAATTTGACATAATTAGTATGACATAGGTAACTAATGAAAAACTCAAGCCATTTACAAACTAAGAATGAAAATGCATCCATAGATTTTTTTATAGTGAAACCCTCATGGATAGTAATAATGGATAATGAATAAAGAAAATTATTATTAATTATACTTCATGTATCTGGCACATGATACCATAATACCATTAAAATGGTTTAGTTTTTTGTGTAGAAACCTGTCTGATTTTTTGAAACAAACTTAAAGGTTTTGTCGCCATCTGATTTGTCTCATGAGACCTATCGATGCATTGATGGGATATAATGGGCCCCAAACACCACTTAAAGTCCAAATAATTATTTATACATTGATTTAATATCATATAAACATGCCTTTTAAATATCTGTATAGAGTAGAGGATACAGATTCATCAATATTTGTACAGTTAAAACAACATTCCAAATAAACATTGTATATAAAATGATATACAATTTATAAAATACTCATTTCTAGGAAACAAAAATATTGATACTTAATATATTTAAAATTTTAAATTGAAAATGATCTCAAATGGCCAATAGGTACACCACCAAATAATTATTAGATGCACAATACAAAGTAATTCACAACAAAATGGAAAATTGACACAAAGCCCATTACCAGAATATAATCAATAGTTTCATGTGACCAAGAATTAATAATTTTCAAATGTATCATTGAATACCCATAACATAAATGGAATAATAATATTATATATCAAATGTCAGTACACATACACCACATGCATGAAATGATTGGAAAACAATGGAAATCTCACATAATTAAAAGTGAAATAAGAAACCCCTTACCTTATGCTCGAGTGTGTTCATAGTTTGTTTTAAAGACGTGAATAAAAAAATTTATCTTCATTAATTAATAATTAAATAACATATTATTCATTTAATTGATTTATTATAACATTTTTAGGTTCATTGATGGCCCTTTTTATGGGTTTAAAAGGTTCAATTTTAATGTTATGGAAGCATTTTCTTCCTTGGTTTTCATGATTCGTTTACTTGTATTTATGAATGGAAGTTTTTTTGGAATGTGGTTAAACATATAGAATTGTTAATATATATTATTAATTAAATTTCAGAGATATAAATGAACATATAATGATTTTGGGTTATATACCAAGAAGATTAAACATTAGTTAAGAGTTAATTACAAACGTTTGGAATAACTTGGTGGTTTCGTACATAATGAACCGGTTTTTTATTATTATTTTATATTATGAGTATGTAAGGATTACAAAAAATTAATGATATTAAATACATATATTATGATCTAGTTTCACCATAAAATGGTTTCAGGACCATAATTGAACATGGTAATGAAAATTGAGAACCCGTCGTCCTTGAATGTGATAAATTAACACATCTCTGACTGAGTTTTCATTTTTAGTATAAGTGGTGGTGGAATGAGAGATGATGAAGAAATATTCCATTAGAATAATATAATTCCAGTTCATTTAAGGTACTTGAATTATCATATCTTTTGTATGAGGGGAGATGAGGAAAGAAGTGGAAAATGAAAGAACTCAAAATAGAAGAAAATTGAGAAATCTCTCACTAAAATTCGGTATCCTAACAGTGTCACTTAAAATTTCCATAAATAGTTTGATGAGGGATAGGGGGTCTATCATCACACTCACATAATATGGATAGAAATGGTGATATATAATTACATATCCTAATATAACACAATTGCAAAATAAAATAGAAAACATAAAATTAAAGCTTCAAGAAAATAGAAGGGTGGTTTCTTCTCTTACATTGTAGTGTAACTCCCACAACATGAAAGTTGGGACCTTGGGGGTTTGAGGAAACCTTGGGAGAACACCTAGGGGGGTAATTCTACCAAAGATTCGAGGATAATTAGTTTATAATGAATTAAAACAAAGGAGATGAGTGGGTATTTAGAGTAAATAAGAGGGAATTTTTTATTAATTAAAAGGGACACCTCATTAGTGGTTTTTGAAAAAACATGGGATTGACCATGGTATTTGCCTATGGTTTTAGACAAATGGGACACCTCATGTCATATGATACTATAAAAATTTCTACCAAATTTTTATATTAATTATTATATCATTATGATGTCATTAAACTATCGAAAACTCAAAATTGAACTTTTACTATTCACAAAAAGTTCTAGCATTTTAAAAAAATACCAAAAATTCGTCCTATGCATTTTTTTGACTTGTAGAATTAAAAATTGAACTCCATTTTTTTTTGAAAATAAATTTCTAAGTATTTTAAATTTAATTTTTTAATAAAATCATAGTTATTTGGAAAAAAACAATTTTAAAGGTATAATTAGTTTTATATCACATTGAAAAAATCATTAAGATATTATTAACTTATTACCTTAAGAAAATAAAATATTATCATTATTTACAATTCATAAGGTTCGTATAAATATTCCTATTACCATTCATACGGTTATGTAATTTTTCATCAAAAAATCATGTTGGTTCTATTAGACGTCAAATGACTTACTAGTTAGAACTCTAGATGACCTTTTTTCAAAATTCAAAATATAGAAGTGGAAAATTTATGTTTAATGGCTTAGTTACGTCTATCTCCTAAATATCCAAAAAAAATTTCAAAATAACACAGTGCATTATGAAATATAGGCTCTGAATAGAATATATTTAAGAGAATAATAATATAAATTTTTTTGGGTGTTATATTATTCCCTCCTTCGGAAATTTCATCCTCGAAATTGTATGTATAAAGCCCACCAAAAATATGTGGGTGGTTATTCATAACATCCTCAGGTTACCATGTCGCTTCCTCCATATTTTATTTTCTCCAAAGAACCTAAACAATATGAGTTGTCCGATTTCTCAATACCTTCTCCCTTATGTCAAGAATCCCGTTTGGCCCTTCACAGTATGAAAAATCAGGTTTCAGATCTATTTCATTATAGGTGACTACGTTCATTAGCTCTGGAATGTATTTATTTAACAATAACACATGGAACACATCCTGAACTTTGGAAATACTTGGAAGTATTTCTAAATGGTAAGCTACAGCTCTAATTCTTTCCAGAATTTCAAATGTTCTGATGTACCTGAGGCTCAATTTCCCTTTCTTAACGAAACTTAAGACACCCTTCCATGGAGATACTTTGAGAAAGACATGATCTCCCACATGGAATTAAAAATACTTTATTCAATTATTAGCCTACATCTTCTACCTACTTTGGTTTGCTTCAATATGGGATTGGATTGTCTTCACCTTTGTTGTTGTCTCTTCAATAAGTTTTGTGCCTATAAGTTTCCTCTCACCAACTTCATCCCAACAAGTTAGAGTTCGACATCTCTTTCCATGTAGTGATTCATATTAAGCCATTTGAATACTAGAATGGAAATTATTATTATTGGAAAATTCCACCAAATGCAAGTATTAATCCCACATACCTTGGAATTCAAGAGAGTATGACCACAACATGTCTTCAAGAGTTTGAATAGTCATTTCAGACTGTCCATCAGTTTGGGGGTGATAAGTAGTACTCATATAAAGCTCATTATTCAAATCCTCATGGAGACTTTTTCCTAATTTTTATGTAAAATAGGGATCATGATATGATATAATTGATAAGGGTACACTATGATGTCTTACAACTTCTTTAACATATATTCTTTCAAAACGTTCAAGTGGTAAATCTTCTCTTATAGCAAGAAAATGTGTTGATTTTGTAAGATGATCAACAATGACCCATATCATTTCAATCCTTCTTAGAGTCATTGGAAACTCAATGAAAAATTCCATCGTAATATCATCCCATTTACACATAGGTATAGGAAGGTGTTGCATGACTCCTCCAAGTTGATGTATTCCAGTATTCACTTATTGACAAACAAAACATCTCGACACATAATTAGAAATCTCCCTCTTCATGTTGGCCGACAAAAAATTTTCCTTTAGATATCTATACATCATTGTGCTACCTAGGTGTACAGAGAAATTAGAGCTATGAGCATCATCCAACAATTCCCTCTTTAGCTCAAAAATAGCGGGAACGCAAAGTATCTTTCTAAATTTTAAAATTCCACCTTCATATACAAAGTCAATAAACTTCCCATAATTTATAGCTTTAATTTTCTTTTGAAACTCCTCATCATAAATATGAGAACTTTTTATCCTTTCTAGCAAAGAATGTGTTGCAACCATTGGAAATAGTAGTGACTTGTTACCTTCTATGATAATTCCCATATCCATAATTACTAGATATATGAACATTGGATCCCTTTCAAATCTATTCTTATTCAGAATGACATTTTATTTTCTACTCAAAGAATTTTCCACCATATTTGCCTTTCTAGGGTGGTATTGTATTGAATAGTCATAATATTTGAGTAACATGATCCATATCCATTGACTCATGTTGAGTTCTCTTTGTTTGAAAATGTATTTCAAACTCTCGTGCTCTATGTATATCTCACATTTTTCAACGTAAGGATAATGTATCCATTTATTCAGGGAAATGATTAGAACTACTGACTCAGGATCATGAGTTGGATAATGTTTCTCATGAGTTTTCAACCGCCTTGATGCATAAGCAATAACTTTACTATTTTTCATTTGGATTCAACCCATCCAATTATTTGATTCATCACTGTATATTACAAATCCCTCACTTCCAAATGTAAGAGTAAAAATTGGAGCATTGACCAATCTTCTTTTCCATTCCTCGAATCTTTCTATAAATTCTTTTTTCCACACAAACTTATATATTTTACATGTGATCTTGGTTAATAGGTTAGGCAGTCGGGAAAAAATCCGAATTAAACACCGACAATAACTTTCTAATCCAATAAAACTACGTACCTAGGTTATGTTTTTTGGCATGGGACAATCTTGGATTTCCTTTGTCATCACAGGATCAACTAGGATTCCATCCTTAGAGACAATATGGCCCAGAAAATAATGTTATTGAAGCCATAATTTACACTTCTTAAACATCCCATATAATTCATTTCTTCTAATAGTTTTCAGAATAATCCGCAAGTGATTCTCATGGTATTCATAGATTTTATAGTATACGAGGATATAATCAATGAATACCAAAAAACATTATCAAGATATTCCTTAAAAACTCTATTAATTAAATCTATAAAAATAGATAGTTCATTCTTCAGTCCATAAGGCAACACAATAAACTCGTAATTCACATACTTGGTTCAAAATGATGTTATAAGAATATATTCTTTTCTCACACGCAACTCATGATATCCAGATCAAAGTTCAATATTCAAACAATATTGGGCTCCCTAAATTTGATCAAATAAATCATCAATTATTGGAAAAGGATACTTATTCTTTATTTTAATAGCATTGATTTTCATGTAATCAATGCATAGCCTCATGGATCCATCTATCTTCTTTACAAAGAGGATAGGGGCTCCCCATAGAGAAAAAATAGGTTGAATAAATCCTTTTTTACTCAATTCATCTAGTTTTTTCTTTAAATCCACTGGTTTCACAATGGCCATTATATTTGGAGTTTTGGATATAGGTCTTTCACAAGGAATTAAATCAATAAAGAACTCAATTCCCGCTCTGGAGGATATCCCCATAAATCCTCTGAAAATACAACAATATATTTTGGCACAATATGCACATATTCAATTTGAATATTTATTTCCACTCCCACAGACATTATTTTATCTTCCTCTCCAAGTATTGAATTCATTTTAGCTACTTGGTGTCGATCTAGATTAGAATTATGTGTCATGGTTTCTTCTCTAAAGATAAGGGATTATGCACCATTTTTAAAATTTGTAACTTCCTTCTTCTTGCAATAGATCTTCACATCATAATTTGATATCCAATTCATACCATGAATTATATCAATGTATTTTGTTGGTATGATGATAAGGTTGGAAACTAAATCACATTTATGTGTCATGAGGGGGACTGATCAAAATTCCTTTATTGCAATGATACATCCCTAAAGATTTTTGACTAACAACTCCTTTATTAAATAAAATTGGAGACATCTAATTTTCATTGAAAACTTGGACAATATAAATGAATGTGATGGTCCAAAATCAAATAATGCATTAACCAAGTTTGAGGAAACAATTAAAGTACCTGCCACCACATCATTGGGAACTTCAACCTCCATGGTTGTAATCGCATAAGCTTACCCTTTCTCTCTTGGCCTTTTCTGAGGCATGTTTCCTTGTTGCTTAGAAACTCATTTTAATAGTGTACCATCTCTCTAAAATTTTAGTATTTAACATCATTGAATTGTTTCTTCCCCTTTCAATCATTAGTTCAATGACCATTTTCTCCACACTTTTAGTAGACTCCCATATATTTCAATCATTTATCAAGATGATTATTTCCACAGTTCTTGCATAATGGGAATTGCTTTGTTCCCTTATTCTTATTTGGTTCTTTACCTTTTCCATGGTTATTAGAGTACTGATTCTTATCTTGGTTTCCCTAAAACAAATTTTATCTAGAAAATTCCTTCTCTATTTTGATGTCACTTGACACAATTTTATCATATGATGAAAAGGTTTGAGAAGCGAGTTCCCTTAGAATAAATGGCTGAAGACCTTCAATGAAATTATCTATCTTGTCTTCTGAGCCTCATATATAATCTATGGAATAACCAGATAGTGTTTTGAAGGTCGCCTCATAATCTACAACATTGTCTTCTTGTATTTTCTTTAGTCTAGGGAATTTCCTCTTCATTTCAGTTAGTTTATCATGAGGGAAATATTTTTCAAATAATATTTCAATAAAAATACTCCATTTAATATCTTTTAATTATTCATCCTCAGTGGTATTATGGATGAAGGACCACCATTTTTCAGCGACACCCTTGATATAATATAACACCATCACTATCTTTTCATTTTCATTGCATATTAATACCATGAATATCTTTTCAAGGGACATGATCCACTGCTCAAAGACCATTGGATTAGTAGTCCCACTAAAAGATGGGGGATTCTACTTTATGTAATGATCCAACACTAGTGTGGAATGGTTATTCGTCACAAACTGAGTAAGTTGTCCTAATATGGTCATGATTTAATCTGCTCCAACATTGACTATATTTACTTGCTCAATGAGGAGTTCACTAAATTTCCAATGATTATTGATTCCTATTCATCCATTAGGTGTCATTTATAAATAATGGAATACACTAGATTACTCTATGAATCTCAAATAGAAATTCACTTAATATAGATTGAATTTCGATGCATAACTAATCTCATAAACATGTTTTCTCTGAGGAAAAAATTACATTAAAATACTTCATAACATCTTTTAAATAGTATGTGAATTATCCTAAGCATATCCCTCAGAAGGATTCAATACAAAGAGTGTAGCAAGGCCCAAGTTTGTGTACCAGGATACCTCAGGTCAAGCCCGAAACTCCTTGTCAGAGTTTTCACTCCTAGGTACATTTGCGCCAGAGCCACCTATACCTCTTTGTATCCAAACAAGGATGTATTTTCTAGAAAGATCCACATACTATGTTATTTACCAAAATTATAGTACATTATTTTATATTTTTCCTCAAATACTAACATAGGGCTTTGTTCCCAAATCTACTATTTCTAAACTAGTTTTCATGTTTTCTACTAAACTTCATCTAATATCAACTGTAACACCCTGACCCCTCTAGACCGGAGCTGGTGCATTAATATGTAAATTGGCATGGATAATAGGAATTAAAGCCTAAAGGAACATTCATTTTATAATTATTCAAGAAACTAGATACATAGACATAACTAAAATTACATTTTTACAGGTTAAAAAATACAATTCATAAAAAAAACAAAAAACTACATCCACAGAAACTCAATATATGATCTCATCTTCATAACCTAATGAAGGTAAACAAATGAAAGGGGTGAAATCGAATTCTCAGTAAGGTTTACAGATAGAGGAATCATAAATTCAATAATAAGTAAACAATCTGACGTAATAAAAATGGCATAGTGAATAAATGAAAAACTCGTGCCATTTACAAATTGAGATTGAAACTGCATCAATATATTTTTTCATAGTGAAAACCTCATGGATAGTAATAACTGATAATAAATAATGAAAATGATTATTAATTTGAATTCATGTATCTGGAACACGATACCATAATACCATTAAAATGGTTTACTTCTGTGGGTAGAAACCTGTCTGATTTTTGGAAACAAACTCAAAGGGTTTTTCTCCAACTGATTTGTCTCATGAAACTTGTCGATGCAATGAGTGGATATAGAGGGCCCCACCCACCACTAAAAGTCCAAATCATTCTTTTTACATTTATTTAATGCAATAGAAATATTCCCTTTCAATATCTGTATAGAGTAGAGGATACAAATTCATCAATATTTCCAAAGTTAAAACAACATTCCAAATAAACAATGTATGTAAAATAATATACAGTTTAGACATTACTCATATATATGAAACCATAATATGGATACATAATTTATTTAGAAATTTAAATGAAAAATGATCTAAAATGTGAAGTAGGTACCCCACATAATAATTATTAGGTGCACAATACAAAGTCACAACAGAATGGAAAATTGACACAAATCCCATTACCACATTGTAATCAATCGTTTCGTGTGACCAAAAATTAATAATTATCAAATGAATCACTTAATACCCTGAAAATAAATATAATCATGATATTATATATCAAATTTCAGTATACATACACCACATGAAATAAATGAGTGATGAAGAATGGAAATCTCACAGAATTAAAAGTGAGATAAGAAACCCCTTACCTTATGCTTGAGTGTGTTCTTAGTTTGTTTTAATGACCCGAACAACACAATTTAGCATCATTAATTAATAATTACAAAACATCCTATACATTTATTTGATTTTGTATAACCTTATTAGGTTTATTCATGGCCCTTTATTGGTTTAAGAGGATCAATTTTGTTGTTTTGGAAGCATTTTTTCCTTGATTTTCATGATCCGTTTAATTTTATTCATAAATAGAAGTTCATTTGGAATGTGGTTAATCATATAGAATTGTTAATATATCTTATTAATGAAATTTAGGTGATATAAATGATCTTATATTGATTTTGGGTTATATATCAAGATGATGAAACATTAGTTAAGAGTTAATTACAAACGTTTGGATTAACTTGACGGTTTTGTTCATAATGAACTTGTTTTGTATTATTATTTTATATTATTATTGTGTAAGGATTCCTGAACATTAATTAGATAAAAAAAATATTTTGATCTGGTTTGACCATAAAAATGGTTTCATGACAGTAATTGAACATGGTAATGAAAATTGAGATCCCGTTGTCCTTGAATGTGATAAATTGACACATCTCGGATGGTGTTTTCATTTTTAGTATAAGAGGAGGGGGAAAAAGAGACAATGATTAAATATTCCATTAGAATAATATCATTTCAGTTAATATAAGGTAATGAAATTATCATATCAATTGTATTAGAGGATATGAGGAAATAAGTAGAAAATAAAGGCAATCAAAAAAGAATAAAATTGAGAAATCTCTCACGAAAATTCGGCAGCCTAACGATGTAATATAAAATTTCATAAAATAGTTTGATGAGGGAAAGGGGGCCTCTCATCACTATAACATAAAATGTACAGTATGAGGAATATGTAATTACATATGCCAAAATAATCCAATTGAAAAATAAAATAGAAAACATAAAATGTAATCTTTAAGAAAAGAGAAGGGTGGTTTTTTCTCTTACATTGTAGAGTAACTCCCAAAAAAATAAGGTTGGGACCTTGGGGGTTTGAGGACACCATGGGATGACTCTTAGGGAGGTAATTATACTAGATCTTTTAGGTTATGAGTTTGGAATGAATAAATACAAAGGGGTGAGTGGGTGAGTGGGTATTTCTAGTAAATGAGAGGGAGTTTTTTATTAATTAAAAGGGACACCTCAATAGTGGTTTTTGCAAAACCATGGGCTTTACCATGGTATTTTCCCATGGTTTTAGCCACTTGAGACACCTCAGGTCATATGTAACTATACACAATTCTACCATAATTTTATAATAATTATTATATCAATATAATGTCATTAAACTACTAAAAACTCAAAATAGTATTTTTACTATTCATGAAAAATTCCAGTATTTCTAAAAAATACCAAAAATTCACCCTAACAGTTTTTTGATGTGTAGAATTCAAAAATAAACTCTATTTTTTTGAAAATAAATTTCTTTGTATTTTAAATTTAATTTTTAAATAAAATCATAGTTAATTCAAAAAATAACAATTTTAAAGTTATAATTAGTTTTATATCAAATTGAAAAATTAATTAAGATCTTATTATCTTATTAGCTTATGAAAATAAAATATCATCATTATTTACTATTCATAAGGGTCGTATTACTATTCATATTACTATTTATAAGGGTATGTTACTATTCAAAAAAATCAACTTGGTTCTATTAGACTCCAAATGACTTACTGGTCTCAACTTTATATGACCTTTTTTTGAAATAAAAAACATAGAAGTGGAAAATTTATGTTTAATGGCTAGGTTATGACTATCTCCTAAATAACCAAGTGTTTTTTCAAAAAAACACAGTTCTATATGAAATATATGATTTTAATAGAATATATTTAAGAGAAGCATACCATAAAATGTATGGGGAGTTATAGGTATTTTTGAAGTCCAACCATAAGTTCATGTTTTTAGACACTTTTTCTATGGTTTTAAGTTCAGATATAATAAAAAGTAATTTTTTGAATTTTTTTGGGTTTATGTTTATGTAAGTCTTTAATTTAATGAGATGTATTCCTTTAATTTTTTTAAATAATTTTTAAAGAATTGATAACCTTTAGGGTTTTTATGATCATTGATGATTAAGGTTATTTTTTGAAATTTTTAACATATTTGTAAGAATATTATGAGGGTTGAATTATGATTAATAAATGATAAATATATCAAGTAAGTATATTTCCTTATACTCATAGATAGTAAAATAATTCCTCAAATCTAAGAAAAAGATCTGCCAAAAAAATTATCCTGGTACTGTCATTTTTGATGAATTAAAGGCCTTTTTATAATCACAAATTTATGGTTTTGAGGCCCTCAACTTTTCTTTATCCATTCAATTTTTTTATAAATGTACTTAATAACTCTCTATAAATAGTTATAATTTACCTCCTTGCCCAAATCTTTATTTCACACCTATGATCTCCTATTTGGAAATCAAGAATGTGTTAGTCCAGATTAACTTTGTACATACATTTCATTATTATCAAAATTACTCTTTTTTGCCATTTTTATGACGTAGGATTACAAAAAAACTGTTTTAAATGTCTAACATTTGATTTCAAAGATAAATTTCAAATTGCGATGACACAATTTAATACTGGGTTGGTGAGGATGTGACATCTTTAGATTTTTTAAAGAAGAAAATTATTTTTGATTGCATAGATGACACATAACACTCAGTTTATCTTGTTTTTAATGAAACACTATGTTCATATTGTATTACACACAACACTCAATTCAACTTGGGTTACACTATAAAATTATTTTAGCATTATTTACATGCAACAATAAATTTCTATGCTTTTATAAAAAGCTGTATTTTTCAAAAAGAATGTTTTGCAGCCTTTTAATGGAAGACTAATTTTTAAACTAAATTTCTATGCTTTTAAAAATTTTATTTTAAAAAATAATCATCTTTTTTTAATTCATATTTTCAAAATAATATTAGGTTGAATTTGGGGTTTTTTTTCTAAAAAGTTTCATCATTTTATGAATAGTGAAAATGCTAACTTTTTATTGATGCTTTTTTCTTCTAAAAAAACTATTCTATTAAATTATATTTTGAATTTATTTTATAGTTATATTAGAAAGATTAATTATATATTAATCCAATTTATTTAATTGAAATAGTTTATTATTGAATTTTTCAAAAAATATATTAAAATTTTGAACATTTTCACATTAAAAACTCAATATCTTGATCCATATAGAGGATTTATTTTAAATTAAATTATGTATATTATGTGAATTTAATTTTTAAAAATGGATTATATATTTTTAATCATAATAATTTATAATTTATATTATGGTCAACTAATATTTTACCAAAAATACTATTGAATGAAATTAAAAATAATAACAGTGACTAAAGAAAATATGAGTTTACTTAATTGTTAAACATTAATTTTAAGAGGCCAAATGACCTAGAAATTTATCAAAACCAATTTTTGTAAATATTTAGAGCATATCCATGATTATATCTAAAATGGTTCATTATTAGTGGAACATAGGATAAGTGAGACCTCCGAATAGAGTTTTCTTTTTAGTATTTACAAAAATGCTATTATTAAATTATAAAGGGCATTCACTCTCACCCATTTGACACACCTATCAGGACTTTTGGGTCAAGTGAACCCTTCCCAAGTCAACTCCCAAAATCCATCCCCTAATTATAGAATCTTTTATTTGGTCATAAATCAAACCAATTAAGGTATTTTGATAAAACCAAACTGTGTCACTCGAATAAGAGGCAGTGTTCATCAACATACATTTTTGTATTGTTTCATTCTCCACCCCCTTTAGTTATTCTTAAAAAATGTTTATATAATAAACTCATTATAATTAATATAAAGATATATTTTTATGTTAATATTATGCCATAAACTCACTCACACTTCAATCAAATGGGTTGTGAAATCATCAGTCATGTGTACGATGTGCTACCAACTTGCAAAACGATGTTAGTAATTTTTCCTTTATCATGTCTCATGGTTTGAAATTAATATGGATATAAATATTATATTTCATATTTATATAACATATAATAGAATAATATATATTCAGTCATTATATCATATACACACATTTTACATTTCGTAACATTGGGGATATTATAACATTGGTTGTGTGTACGGTGAACTACTGCCTCACGAAGCAATTTTAAGTGTTTTTCAGTAACGTGTTACATTGAAGGTAAAAAGGTTAAATATAATGAAAATATATGATATAAGTTACATAATTATGATTTAAATTATATAATTATATTTCTAAAAAATATAATATATCATTTTCCTTATTATATTTTCACAAATTGAAAAAGTGATAATGTCGTTCGTGGATGTGTGGACTACCACCTCATCATGGCAATGCAATTATTCTATTTTATTCACCACATAAAAATAGTGAAATAAATAAATTTATATAATTATAGTTTATTTTATTTATGATGTAATTTTCATTCTTCATAAAAAATAATTTCACTTTCCTTCTTTCCATAGTGATCATTAGAGAAAATATAACTGTTATTGATGCATAAATATGGCATACCATCGCCATGATTGTAATGTTGGTCCATTTTTCATAACCTATTTAATAATTAGTTTTAAAATTACAATTTACCTATGAATATTATTAATATTATTTAATGATTATTATTCATGAGATTTTATAAAAATAACACTTTGGCCATAGTTAACCAACCAAAGTCTTTTTGACATATAAGCTAAATATGGTTAAAGCATTAGATGTAAACTTAATTTATTAAGTAATTTTATAAAAAAATATTATTAAGTGAAATAAATTGAATAATAATTATGAAATATTTTCTCAATAAATTAAATAATTAATATAAATTCATTATTTAGGAAGATAAAGACACACCTTACAAGTCGAACTTTAGGTAAGGGACATCATCTAAATCTCATTTTGTTGAGTCATATCTTGATATTATTCACCATAGTTGTTTTATTAGGTGTATATACATAGCCATTTAAACTTTATATCATGATTTTATATATTCCCCTTATACTTAATTCTTTTTAAAATTTTATTCTTTAATGGGTTTTATGATTCAAGTGTTTCCCAAGTAAAAAAGAGACATTTCCTTTAAAAAAATTTCTTTTAATGTGCTTCCACAAACTGTCTTCCTTTTCTATGTCTATGTTTAAAAAATGAGTTTATGGAAAGAAAAGATTTATAAATTATATTTCATTTATCTAAAATGTTTTTTAAAAGTAATCTAATTATGTGACTTGTTGAAAATAATTTGAAAAATAACAAAATGAATTTTTTATTCTTAATGTACATGGAGACAATGACTTTTCCACAACTATGACTGTTATTTTATTTATATATACATTAAATAGATTATATTTTTCTTAAATTAAAAAACCTCCTTCCATTTTTTTTGTTTTTTTAATTATGAAAATGGATTTTCAACAGAAATGGTGGTTCGGTATTCAAAATGGTGTTTAAAAAAGTGATATTTTCTTTTATGGAAGTGTTTTTCATATGAATTATAAAGATTTTTTAAAAGGGATTTATAATGAAATTTTTTAATTCATGATATGGAACATTAGAATTAAATAAAACATATAGGCCTTATACATCTTATACTAAGGTTTGAGCCCCATTATAAATTATGGGTCAGATCTATATAGCTTATATAAAAGGTTGAACCCTTTTATAGATCATTAAATATATACGATCCAGATATATTTAGGATTGAAATAATGATGTAGATGCTCAATATATAAGAGGGGGGTGAATTTTATACTTTAAAAATTCTGTTGTAACCTTTAAAGGTGGTAATAAAACATTCTATTGTTTAACAAAGTTAAACAAGAAAAATTCACAAGACCTCTTAGTTCTACAAACTTTCTAGATTCTGGATATATGGTTCAAGAAATAAAACATAAGAAAAGTTTACAAGTACAAATATTCTACCTTAAAGCTTATAAAATCTAACTAATGAGAGTATATAAGTACATGGAAGTATAAGATAGTTATACATTCTTTATTAAACAAATTTCCGTGGAAAACAAACTTGAAATAATACAAGTAACAAATATGAAATCTTTTAACCCAAAGAGTTGGGTATCCAACAACCTTGGATAATGGTCTCTTGATTTATACTTTCAATAAAGTTTGTCTTACCCACACCAGCGTAAGCCCTCAATAAGAATATCAGAGTCTGTATTGATATCCCTGCAAGCTCTTGAACTTTAAGGTAGTCAGCACCTCTGTCTTCCTTATCATTGAAGTCCTCAAACTTTAATGTAGTCGGCAACTCTGTCTTCTTATCCCTAGAAGCCCTCAAATGTACACAGCAATAATCAGAGCCGCAAAAAGCAATCTAAAAAAGATGGTCAATATGCACAAAGTGTTAGGATTCTAGGGCCCGCAGCAGAAACCGATGGGTCGGGGATTTTAAAATTTTCATCGGCGGGACGATGGAACTTGTCGTCGCCGAAGATCCAAGCCCCAGAGAGTTCTGAGGATCTTGCGTAGATTGTAAAGAGAACAAAATTAAAATGAAAACATACCCATTTCAAATCTTAAGGCGCGGTCGACTGCAACTAGTTGATGTCGATCGTCTCTTGAAGGATCAAAAGTAGGATCCCTCAAGATCTTCCACACATGCTCCAAAAATCCGTTGGAATGTCGATCGTCAAACTCTGGGTTCTAGCGCAATGATTCGATGATGATTTCGATGTCCCGAAGATCACCAAATCGAGAATCCTTCGATGCATGAGAGAGATCTTGATCCAAGCTTCTTGGATCGAGAGCTTATCTCACTAGAGAGCAAGAGGAGGGAGAGGCTTTCAACTTTCATTCCATAAAAGGAATGAATAGTGGTTTTCTCACAAAATAGAGAGAGCCTCCTCTCTTATTTATAGAGACGTTGATAAATACCCGATAGGGTTTCCCATCCCCATTTATTTCAACGTTCAATAAATAAATAATTTTCACAAACTTAAATGCACCAATATTTTTTATTATTTTTATCACATACTTTTAATATATTTGAAATATATACCATGATAAAATCTAATCCATTTAACTCAAATTGTTGTCCCGCTTAATATTAAACGAACACTGAATATTAAAATAATATTTGTTCAATTAATATTTTCTCGTATTTAATAAACTCATAAACACATTAAATAAATTCAATCCCAAATATTTGTAACTTGAATATTAATGAATTTATTTAATTATTTTGGTGATCAACAACTTGGACAACACTCGGACCCCATGGCAGGGCTCACTATGTGCATATAATTATTCAACAGAATAGAGCGGATTCTTGAATATGCTATTGTGTGTGACCCTCTAGGACCTTATCTTGATAGTAGTGAATAAAATTCACAGACCAAGAGCAGAGTCTAGAAACTCATCATAGCCCCTAAAGTGATAAGGATAGTCCTAGAAACGACTACTATCCTTTGAACACTGACCATGTACTATAATCTGTTTGTCATTAAATATCTCATAAAGCAGGACGCACTCTTGTGTCATTGTCATTATCTTGCTTTATTATTTTTCAATCTATCCAAAGGGATTTTCCTTTCTACTACTTTGGACAAAGACTTATCAAGGCGGCACCATCCTGATCAACCAGGCCTGAGATATACAACTTCCTAAACTTGGAAACAACAAATCCTTTCATGACCATTCTGCCAATGTCATACCACCAACGAAGCACCCAAAACAAACTACCTCACCATGACATCACTTTCATGGTCTTCGTCTTGCATCAAAGTACGTAATCAAAATATATACATTGTTAATGGTCTCAAGTAAAGATACCAATACCAAAGTCCTTAGATAAGATGAACCAATGACACCAAAAACATGTGGTGTTCATATTGGTGGGTCTGTCCCCATGATCTCACTAACAAGGATCACCAAGTACGAACTTCATGAGAAGAAGTATCAATGCTTATGAGCCCCTAGCACTTGATAGTTAGACATCTACTATGTCTAGTCAGTAAGATGTATCTAGAATATAGAACATATATTTAAGATCAATGTCATCATAACTCGAGGTTCTCATTATATCCTGGGATATGGTATAACCTCTTGACATGACAATTAACCTTTGGACATTACCATTATTATAGTGGACACAAAAAATTCTGCACTATAATAGTAGGATATCATTGTGCATATCTAACTGTACACATGATAAGGTAATCCAAAGTTATACATAGTTGGGTCTAGGGCACCAACTATTTCAACCCAAAGCTTGAGAGTCTGTCTCTCTAGAAATCACATCAGCATGTAATCCCTAGAGTTATAGAACTATCATCAATGTTATGAGCTCATTCAAATGAGATCCAATTTATAGGCACATTTCCAAAGGTCGGATCCCTCCTCCAGTTGTCATATTTTTCCTTGAATTTTGGAGGGACTTGTACCTATGTCACTCAAACAACGGTTAGTTAGAAACAGAATTCACGACATCATATTATAACTATAACAAGAGTAAATAAAATATGGTTTCTAAACCAAATCCATTTTTCAGATTTTAAGGAAAACTAAAATTCGGAGTGTAATAAAGTAAACCATCGAAGTCAATATTACAAGGATATTCAGATTCTATTTTTCAAGGAATTTGGAATCAAAATTCTATAGACTTTGGAGAGTGAGTTTTGAGGAATTTAGAACTAGAATTTTAAGGAATTTGGAGTCTGAATTCTAAGGAATTCGAAGTCTGAATTATAAATAATTCAGAGTCTAAATTATAAGAAACTCGGAACATGAATTCTAAGGAATTCAGATCCTGAATTATAAATAATTAGGAGTCTTAATTATAAGGAATTCGGTATTTAAATTCTATGGAATTCAGAATTTTAATTTTAGAGAATTCGTATTCTGAATTGTAGTGAATTCGGAACCTGAATTTCAGAGTATTCAGATTCTGAATTTCAGATAATTCAGAACCTGAATTTCATAGAATTCAGATTCTGAATTTTAGAGAATTCGGGACCTGAGTTTCAGAAAATTTGGAACCTGGACTATGATCTTGAAGACAAAATACATTGTATCTACGTATTTATAGAATTCAAGGGTTTTAGATGTGAAATTGAATTTTTCACTTTGGAATAAAAAGAGATAGATTTAGAGAAACTAAAATATGAACTATGAAAAATAGGTAAGGATAAATTTCCTTGGGGAAGGAAAATTTTCCTTATTAAGTAAAATCTGAGTGGGATTAAAATTTTCCTTAAGATAGGGTGTTTGTGATTTTCAAAACATAAAGGAATGGAAAATTCATAAGGAAACCTTATTGACTCAATAGTCTCGCCCTTTTCAGAAATCACAAACGTTCTAACAAAAAATAATATAAGGACATAAAAATTTTATTAGGCTTATAAATAAAAACATATTTTCCTTTACATATGGATCAACGTGAATATGAATAACTCCCAATTAGAGTCTAGAAACACTAAGGATCATGTTTTGAATTTCCTAAATGAGATTTTTAATTTTATTGCATATGAAAATCATCATAATGAAAACTCCTCATTAGATAAACTACCCCTTATGGAAATTTATTCTTTACTAAGTATTCTATTTTGGACATTCCTTTCTCCCCCTTTTTGATTTTAAAAATGAAATGCAGGGAATGGAAAGGAAAATATGGTAACAGAAATATTAGTAATAAATAACCAAAAAAATATAAAGAGCAACTAAAAGTCTACTATGATTGGAAGAATTTGTACAAGGAATGAAATACAAAACAAATATCATATTTGGAAAATATTATCCTTCCTTCTTCGGTATCAGCTTCATCACTATGGTTTTTAACTTCTTGAGCTCCTTGTGATCCTGTTCTATACGCTTGAGCAACTAATCCTAATCTTATTTTTTCTTCTCTAAGATTTTAATTTTATCTTCCTGAGCCTTAATAGATTCTTCTTGGGCCTTCAGAACATCTTCTTACATAGAAATATTCTCTTCAATCTCAATTCTGAGATACCTTTCCCTCTTCCAACTCTAAGTAACTGAATACAATTTCCCATTCAGGTCTTTCACTTCTTGTTTCTGAGTAGTTTCGTCAAGGGATAACTTTTCTTTAAAAGAATTAGTATGATATTTGACCTTCACATCTTTGGTCTCAAAAGCATCCTTGACACATTCATGAAATTCATCAAAGATTCTCATTTCTTCTATTGTCTTCCTTGACCAGCTTGTCATCTTCTTGCAAGATCTTTTATGAGCCTCGTAACCAATGAGAAAAATCATGAAGTCTACCTCGAGTCTGACACATTAATCCATCACCATAAATATTTAATCCAATGTTTGATTTAACGTATGATAAAGAATATGACATCTTGAGTCTATACTAGGGAATATTGGAATAGTCCCAACTAACTTCTTCAAAGATTGAAAAACAAAGTCATGACTAGGAGAAGATGATTCTGAATTCGAGATTTTGGTTGGTGAAGATTCTTTGTCTATCTCAACAGCCTTACTTTTTGATGAAGCACCCACTTCTTTATTCTTTACCATAGATTTTATAGGTTTATTCACAACCACTTGTTTTCCTTTACCATCCTTCAGAATTATTTCTTCTAGATTAAGAGATCCATGTTCACTATCTGATAGCTGCACAATTTTATCTTCATCGCCTTTTTCATTATCGGCTCCTGCCTCAACATCCTATGGGTAAATGAAATCATGATTACTACTTTCATTTTCAGAAAACCTATTCACTTCTTCCTCACCCTTCTCATCTTTTCTTGGGGTAGAAAGTTTTGAATACTCAGCTTTAGAAGTTCGGATTGATAAATTCTCAGGAGGACTCTACTTATCATGATAATATTCAACTAGATTTATCATATCTTCGGTATCACTACTCCCTTCTTCCTCTTCTTCTTCCACTTCTTATTCTTGCACTATTTATTTTTACTTGATCTTGTTTCAGAATCACTAACTTCTTTCCTGGAGTCTCTAGTAATGGTTCTATCAAATATGATTCTAGTACTGGAATTTGATTAGAGACTTTTTCAGCAGCCTTAAGAAGGGATTGGACTATCTCATCCTCAGACATCTTCTTCTTTTTCCTTTTCTCTTTTTGTTGCATCTCAAGCTCTTCAGCAGCCTTTATTTTAATGGATTTTTCCTTTGTAGGATCCAAACCAAAACTAGGCTCACCTACTTTCTTGTTCGTCGTGTCCTCTCTCCATTTAACAGCCACTTCATTAGTATACATCTTTTCCTTCATAGTTTTTGGGGGTGTGGATTTATTTTCCTTCTCTATAGGTGTTTTTTCTTTTCCTTCGGGATTCTTTACCTTCCTCTTCCTTCAACCATTTTTATACATTTTAGCCACCTCCTATTTCTTTGAAAGAGCTTCAACTTCTTTTTTAGATAGATCAAAAAATTATCTGGATCAACTATTAAATCCAGTCTTCATCCTCTTTAGAGTATCATCACTTAAAAGCACCACCTTGCAATTTCTTGGCTTAGAATAACAAGGAATCTTAAAAGACTAAAGATAAAGAACAATAATTTTTTAATGAATGGTTTGATACTTGATAATATGAGGCTTCAGATTTCCATTCTTTATATTCTCAATCGTAACCAAGATATGATTAACGAGGTTTATCTTTCATAGGTTCACCAAGAAAACTAGAATATAAATATTGCTTTTCTTCATGGTATCCATGTCCCCTTTTCTCAGAATGAGAAAATGTTGAACCCATAGCTGAAGAATTTGAAGATTTTTAGAGAGATGAATAATTTTAGGAGTCTTAACCTCTGAAAGATAGAGACAATCTAGAGCCTTTTCTTTGAAAAAAAAATCCTATTATATCTGGTATCTTGTGTGAGGGAAAATTTGCTTCTCCTTCATAAAGAATTTCTATCATATTTTCTTCCATGTTATAAGAAATAGAGTTTGTCTTTCCATAACTCTTGAAAGAAAATTTATCTCTTCCTCCTTCATTGAAAAAAACTAACTGTCTCATAGAATTCAACCAGCATTCCGGATAAACTAGATCATGTGCTCTTGGTTTTGATATACATACACTCTCCCAACTATTTATCTTGATATTCTTAGAAACAATGCAATCATACTTGGCATAAAATTAGGATCGACTAACCTTTATCGATAGATCTTCCACTCAAAAATTTTCTTAACAGTTGACATTTCTTTCTGAGAAGGTGCTTCAATAGATATTCAGAAGTAAGGAAACATTTAAAACCGGAAGAGAATTAAAAACAAGGGTATAGCTTCAAAACATGAAGGATTGGGGTTCGATGTGGGATGACTATTGGGGGTCCTTTATATAGGCATTTAAAGTGACTTTTCACCTTTCCAGATGGATCCAATTGTTGAAAGCTTCTTAATAAGATCTAATAGTTGAGATGATAGCCGAAAAGGATTTTGATAGATTCTGATCTTTTGAGGTTTTTAATAAAAAAATTTGGATTTATGGAGAAGTGAATTTGAATATTTAAAAACGGAAAGAAAATACCAAAAAGTAAAATAAGATTACAAAAATTTATAAAAGGAAACATACCTTTCAGATTGCTAGGAAGATTATTCGTAATAAGGAAAATTCTTCTTGAAGAACATTTGATTATGAAAATTGATTATGAAAAAATTTTATACTTGGAATGTTTTTGATTACGAACATTTCAGATTACAGAAAATTTTTACTATGAAAACAAATTAACTACGAAAATTTTGATTACTAAATTTTTTTTCTATGAAAAAATTTTGACTAATGTTTTTTGAATAGTATGAAAATGTAATCCCCCAATGAAATGGAGTTTGTTTTTTAAGGAGATAGGTTTCAACAAGAACTTAATAAGGAATATTAACTGACATTTATCATTCCTAACTTCTGTTTAATGTATTCAAACCTAGTGTATGGTAAATATTTTGTGAAAATATCATCAAGTTGATCTTCTGTTCCAATAAATTGAAGAATGATATCTTCTTTTTGTGTGTGATCCCTAATAAATTGATTCCTAATATCTATTTCTTATGCACGAGAGTGATGTGTAGGGTTTTTACTTAAATCAATGGCACTAGTATTATTACACAATATTTGTGTTTTTGTAAAACTCATACCATAATCTTTGAGTGTGTGTTGAATCCACAACACTTGAGCACAACCACTTACAACTTCTACATATTCAGCTTCAGCAGTGGAAAGTGCTACTGAGTGTCGCTTTATTCATGACCAAGAAACTAATGAATCTCCTAAGAAATGAAAGGTTTCAGATGTAATTTTCATACCCATTCTCCATCCACCAAAGTCAGCATCTGAAAAACTTTTTAAAACTAAATCATTTCCATAAGTATAAAATAGTCCTAGATCCATTATTCCCTTTAAGTAGAGAAAAATCATTTTCACTAACTTTAAATGAGATTCATTAGGATTGGATTGATATAATTCACATAAGCATACTGAAAACATTAATTCTGGATGACTAGTTGTCTTGTAATATAGGCTTCATATCATACCTATTAAAGATATTTGATCTACTGGTTTCCCAGATTCATCTAGATCAAGTGAATTTGAGGTACAAATGGGAGTACTTATACTCTTTGTGTTTTCATATCCATACATTTTAATAAGATATTTAATATACATATGTTGGGATATATAGATTCCTTCTGGTTTTTGAGAAATTTGAAAGTCAAGGAAAAATGTTAACTCACCCATCATACT
This sequence comes from Viscum album, assembly GCA_963277665.1. Lineage (NCBI taxonomy): Eukaryota > Viridiplantae > Streptophyta > Magnoliopsida > Santalales > Viscaceae > Viscum > Viscum album. Next base: position 1,979,959,475 of record OY728157.1, on the reverse strand, counting down.
CATTTCGAACTCAGATTTCATTAGATATGCAAAGGAATTAGTTAAATATTGATGAGGTAAACCAAATATAATGTCATCAACCTAAATTTGAAAAATAAAAACATTTTTCATATCTTTATTTATCAAAAGGGTTGGATAATCATTTCCTTTAACATAATTGTTTTGAATAAAAAATCATGTAAGTCAATCATACATTCCTCTTGGGGATTTTTTAGGTCCATATAAATATTTGGTAAGTTTAAAAACATGTTCAAGATTTTTTCTATCTTCAAAACTAGGAGGTTGTTCAAAAAAACTTCTTCTTGAACATAACCATTATGGAAAGAACATTTAACTCCCATTTGAAAAAGTTTTAAATTAATGAATTCTACAAAGAAAAGTAAAATAAAAATAGATTCAAGTCTGGATACTGGAGCATAGGTTTCTTCATTGTATGTTCCTTCTTGTTGATTATAGCTTTCAGCAACCCATATAGCTTTATTTCATACTATAATTTTGTTTTCATCACACTTATTTCTGAAGACTCATTTTACTCCAATAATAGAAGTTTCCTTAGGTATTTCAACCAAGTCCTATACATTATTCTTTAAAAATTAATTTATCTCATCTTGCATAGATTTAATCCAATCATCATCACCTAATGCTTCATCAGTTATTTTTGGTTCTAATTGGTAAAGGAATGCTAGATGTTCTAATTCATTTCATAAGGAACTTCTTGTCCTTACAGGTTGATTTACATCACCAATGATACTATCACTGGGATGATTCTTAAGAAACAACTGATTTTTGTTTTTTAAAACATGTTCATCAATGTATGGTAGGAATTATTATGGGGTAAATGCTTTAGAAACGTTTTCTTGAACATTTTCCTTATTAGAAGGGTATTCTTTCAAGAGTTGATTATCAGTGTTTTAAAACACATCTGGAGATGTAGGTTGAGGATGTTTAGAAACAAAAGATCAGTTTCATCAAATTTAACATGTACTGTTTCTTCAATAGTACAAGTATTTTTATTGACAACTCTATAATCCTTAGAAGCTGTAGAGTAGCCTTAGAAAATTAATTCATCAGATTTTGGTTCAAATTTGAATAGATAATCTTTGGTATTCATAATGAATACCTTGCAACCAAAAACCTTGAAGTATGAAAGTCTAGGTTTTCTACCATTCCATAACTCATAAGGAGAATTATTAAGAAATGGTCTAATCAAAAAATGATTTATAGTATAACAAGAAGTACTTACAACTTCAGCCCAAAAATTCTTGCCTACTAAATATTCACTCAACATGGTTCTAGTTATCTCTTGATGAATTATATTTCGTCTTTCATCAAAATCATTTTGTTGAGGAGTTATCAGTGCTGAGAAGTTATGAGTAATTCTTTTTCTACTACAAAAATTTTCAAAATTAGAATTTTGAAATTCTCCTCCATGATCACTATGAATAGTTATTAATGGATGGTTTTTCTCATTATTAACTTGGGATCTAAAACTTTTGAAATAAAAAAAGCTTCAAATTTCTTTTCTAGAAAATAGACCCACGTAAATCTAGTGTAATCATCAACTAAGAAATATTCATAATATTTGCCTCTAATACTTCCAATTTGTGTTGGAACAAAAAGATCCACATGCACTAACTATAATTCATCAGTATTTGATACTTCATCAATTGATTTAAAACTTGATTTATGTTGCTTTCCATATTGACAAGGATCACAAACTTTTGATGAATCAAATCTAAGCTCAGGTAGATCCTCAATAAGTCTTTTCTTATAGAGTTTTCATAGGTTCTTAAGGTTACAGTGTCCTAACCTTCTATGCCATAACCATGAATGCTCTTCCATTGCACTAAGATACGGTAGATATTGGCTCCTAAGGTCATCTATGTTTAGTTTGTATACATTCTCTTGCATATGGGCATAAAGAATAAACTCTTCCTTGGAATTGTGTACTATACAATTATCATTCCTAAAATTCACAAGGCTGCCTTCATCACAAAATTGACTTATGCTAATAAGGTTGTTCTTAAGACCCTTAACAAATAAAACATTTGAAATCAATGTTTTTCCTAGAAGAAAAATATTACCTATACCAATAATTTCTCCCTGAGAATTATCTCTGAATGTTACTTTTCCTTATTTCATCTGGATAATAATTTCAAAGAAGTTTTTGTTTCCAGTCTTGTGCCAGGAACATACACTATCCATGTACCATGTATTGTTGTTGGTAATATCTTTACTTTCTTGAAAACAAGAGTGTTAGACTTTCAGAACCCAAAATTTCATGGATCCGAAAATTTATGAAAGAAAAATTTTAGGAATCCACATTTTCATTTAAAAATCAGCTATATGAAAACCTAAATAATGAGTTTTGTTTAAGGAAAAAAAAATTCCCCATGCCCACCACACTGACAGTTAGTACAGAAAAGAGCACTTTGTGGTATAAAATAATTGATACTAAAAATTGGTTTTAAATGAGTATATCCAAATGCAGAATTATTCTTTAGAGGTAGAATTTGGGAATACACCATATCAAAATTTTCCTTACCTAAGTTAATGTTTAAAAACACTTCCTCAAGGAAATTTTTTCTAACTTTAGTTTAATAACTGAGTTCTTATCCTCAAAAACATTATTTTTAGCACTATAGTTAGGCTCTAAAACATTTTTCATAGAAATTACTTTTTATAGATCCTTAGAAAGATTATCCATATTAGAATTAACTTCCTCAAGGGTTTTTGAAATGCTTTCAAAGTCATAAATTTTATTATCAGGTTCTTTAGAAAGATCTTATACATCTTTAGTAAGAATAGAAATTCTATAATTTTCTTTTTCATGTGTTTTATTGACTTTAGAATTTTTATTCTCAAGGATCTTAGAAATCCTAGACACTTATTCATAAATATGTAAAATAATATCTTTATCAGAATAAGATTATTCATATGGGGATTCATTATATTAACTATCACTATAATTAGCGTTCACAGATACATTTGTTATGGATTCAGCATTGTGTACCTTGTCCATTAAATAATGATTTTCAATTGGTAATGTTGCAATTAAACCATAATTCTTCTAACCAGAAGATTCATACTCTGAGGATTCAAGAGAAGAGTCTCCACCACTGGAACTCCAGGTGTCATTAGCTTTCAAAACATTCTTGGATTTAGCTTTTTAGTATTTCATTCTATTCCTCTCAGAATGATTTTCCTTTCTATCCTTTCTCTTAAGCATATGACAATTTGGCCTTATATGCCCTACTATTTTTCACTCATAAAAAGTGACTTATGAGTATTTTATGTCCGTTCATTCTTTCTTATTATATCTATACATAAAGTCTTTGTTCCCAATTATCTTGTTCATCCTTTGAGAAAGATTAGCTAGTTCAATCTCAGAATGTTCACTTTCACTTGATTCAGATAAAACAGTGACCTTCATCGACTTGGATCTAGTAACCCTTTCTGGAGTCTTGGATTTTATATGATTTGAAGTAGTTGTAAAAGAAACACTTCCATTTCCATTTTTCTTCTTATTTAGATCAGCCTCTCTTTTTCATTCTTGTCTCATGTTAAAGATGAGTTCCAAAAATCTCATCAAGAGTAATCTGTGAGACTTTCCTATTCTCATCAATAGTTTTTCTATTTGATTCCCACTCATTAGGCATGATATCTATAATCTTGTCCACAAGTGACTCATCATCTAAACCTTTTTCACCCATAGATTGTATATTATTAACAATAGTAAAAAACCTCTGTTGTACCTTTCACACTGGTTCTCCATAAGGAAATAGAAATCCATGATATTCTTCTCTATGCATAGCTCTTCTAGTTTCGATAACTTTGGAAGTTCCAAAATGAGTAACCTATAATTTATTCCAAATATAATTTGTAGCTTCACAATAAGAAATATGGCTATATATATTCTTGGTCAAGGAACACAAAAAAGTACAGCATCCCTTGTAGTTTAGTTTATATTCTGACTTTTCTTGATTAGTAAAAGTTCGGACTTTCTTATCAAGAATTGTGTAATCTCTAGTAAGTATTACAAATTTTTCCACTCTAGTGTTAATGAAAAAAGTCTTCATATGATCTCTCTAATATTCATAATCATTACCATTAAATATAGGTGGTCTAGTATGATTAAGATTGTCAATAAAACCAACATTCATTCCTACTATCTTAATGAAAAAAATCTATCCACAGAAACTTGTTAATAGTAAAGTTTGTAAACATGGATAAAAATACTAAGAAAGGAAAATATATAACAATGAAAACTGAGCAAGAAAAAATATATGTGAATACAAGTATTTCAGATTCCTCCTCTGATACCAATTGTAGGATCGAAATAATGATGCAGATTCTCAATATACATGAGGGGGTGAATTGTATACTTTAAAAATTCCTTTGGAACCTTTAAAGTTGCTTATAAAACATTATATTGTATAGAAAAGTTAAACAACGTAAATTCAGAAGACCTCTTAGTTCTACAAACATGCTAGATTCTGGAAATATAGTACTTAAATGAAACATAAGAAAGTTTTCAAGGACAAAGATTCTACCTTAAAGTGTATAGAATCTTACTAATCTGAGTATACATGTACAAGAATGTATAATATAGTTATACATTCCTTATTAATCAAAATTCAGCAAAAAAAACATGAAACGATACAAGTAACAAGTATGAAATATTTTTATCCAAAGAGTAGGGTATCCAAAAACAATAGATAAAGGTCCCTTGATTTATACTTTCATGAAGGTTTGTTTTACCCACACTAGGGTAAGCCCTCGATAAGAATATCAGAGTCTATATTTCTATCCCAGCAAGCCCTGGAACTTCAAGGTAGTCGGATCCTTTTTCTTCCTTATCAAATAAGTCCTCAAACATTAAGATTGTCAGAACCTTTTTCGTCCTATCCTCCGAAGCCCTCAATTGCACAAAGCAACAATCGGACTCACATGAAGCAATCTGAAAAAGATGTTCAGTACGCAAAAAGCGCAAGAGTCTCTCTCTCTCTCTAGAAATCACTTCAGCATGTAATCTCTAGAGTTATAGAATAGTCATCCAAGTTATGATCTTCTTCAAATGATCTCATATTTATAGGCGCATTTCCAATGATTCTCTCCCTCCTCTAATGATCATATTTTTCCTTGAATTTCAAAAGGACATGTACATGGGTCACTCAAACAATGGTTAGTTAGAAATAGAATATACGACATCATTTTATAACTATAACAAGAGTAAGTAAAATATGGTTGCTCAACCAAATCCAATTTTCAGAGTCTAAGGAAAAATTAAATTTTGAGTCTAAGCATGTAAACCTTCGATGTCTATATTACAAGGATATTAGGATTCTGTTTATCAAGGAATTCAAAATCATAATTCTGTATACTTCAGAGTCTGAATTCTGAAGAATTCAGATTCATAATTCTGTAGACTTCGGAGTCTGAATTCTAAGGAATTTGGAGTTTGAATTCTAAGGAATTCAGAGTCTGAATTCTAAGGAATTCAGTGTCTGAATTCGATGGAATTCAGATGTAACATCCCAGTTCCCGAAGCCACCCAGAGACACCCCGTACCCAGTTGGTCACATGGCCTCAAGAGCATTTCCTCGAATGCTAGAGGCTACCGACTAGTAGTGAGGTCCCTGTGTGTGATAGTGGGGAAACTATGCCCTCATTGGTAGAGTACACAGTGGATGTAAACAACACACATACAATAGCGGAAGCAGTAAACCTCCATACAAGAGTAAACAGCAGAAGTCTGATAGAGGAAACAACTTGAGCAACATATATATAAATCATTCATGATACATATATCTAGTAAAGTATCCAAATAAGTCACAATGATGAATATAGTACTAAAAATGTACAAAAGAAAACAGATGAGAAACTCCTCGGCATTGTAAGCCATAGCTTTGTCCCATGCTCTCCAGCTCCTCAACAAGCCAAGTACCTTAAGTATAAGGGCACTTTCCCTTATCTATACTTGCAATAATATAATTTTTTTGGGCCCAAAATAATGAACCAAATAGGGTGTGAGAAAAAGTCCCAGTAGGAAACCACCAAATATATGTGCCTAATAGTCACTGAATATATGGTAGGTGAAAGTATAGAAAACAGTAAACATGAAGGTACTCAGTAGCAAAGAATCCACAGTCTCTAGAATATTATCTAAAAACAAGAAAGAAGCTACTCAAGCAAGTAGAACAAACAGGTAACCCTCTCTATATTTCTCAAAGACTAACCCCTATGGTTCAACCTACTAGTAATAGAAACCCTCTGGGAGGCACACACGGTTTCACCCCTCTGGTTCTGCTAAAGAAATAATAGACTCTCTGGGGAAGCACTCACCGTCAATTCCCCCTATAGTCTTGTATCATACTAAAGGCGCTATGGGGAAGCAATCAATGTCTCATTATCCCTGTGGCCCACGTCGAGGAACTACAGACACTCTGAGGAATAACTCAACATCAATTCCTCATGTGGTCTCGCATCGTAAATTAAAGACACTCTAGAGAAGCCCTTACGTCCATTCTCCCTATGTTCTACTACAGTAGGTTCTCACAGCCCTGTGTAGAATCAGCAAGTATCGCATCGCGTAACGGCCTAAGTATCCTCAAGAACTACATGGCTAGCATTCTAAAACATCTCATCATCGAAGAAAAGTCACACCATACTACAAACTAGGCATGGAACTGGAAATATCCTAATAAGAAAAGCTAGACCAAACGGTCATAAACAGGAAGAACATGCATGGAAAAACATCCAAAACACAGTAAATTACCCTATTAAAAAGCAATAACCTCTACTCAGGCATATAATCAAAATAGGAAAACAAAAAGGGAAAAAAAGGAAACATGCAATACCCTATTCAATGGTATTGGTGGAATTTTCACAAAGACTTTCAGACTTCCTACAGAAAGGTACAAACAACCAACCTCGACGTTAGGAGATCGATATACTTGAACCTCGAAGCTTGATTCTCCTTTGGATGTCATATATCTAATAAAACTTCCAAAACACCCAACCCATGATAACTTTAGAAAGAGGATAAATTGGAAAACAAATCTCTATGAGAAGGAAGAGCTTACCGTTGTGGTTCCAATGCAATCGACGACGGACGATTTGGAGAACAGACAGAGGCTCGGGGGCTCAGAGAAGATCCTCGGTCATATGGAACGCTCTCAGTTGAAGAAGCTGGAGAAGAATACAGTTCTGGGGTTAAGACATGACCCATGTCCATTTAATGAAAAAAATAAAGTACACGGTGTGTAACATTGGAGTACATGGCGTGTACTAGGCTCTTTTGTACTCTGATTTAGGCAGCCTCCATGTCACCACTACATGGTCGTGTGTGTGGCCATGACACGGACAACACACTGCCTCGAGAGGCAATGAAGTATAGGGCGTGTACTCATAAAATACACAATGTGTACTTTAAAAATTTACAAAAACACATCTTTCCTCAAAAACTCCAGAAAAAGGAAAAATGTGCCCGAAAAGAAGGTCCGGGTTCTTACAATATTTCCCCCTTAAAGAAACTCATCCCTGAATTTCCCTATCATGGTGAAGATGAAGAAACTCCGAAAAACTCCGGCCACTACGATCATATATCTGACTCCCTCTCCCAACTCTCATCCTTTACTCGCCCATGCTGCCATAGCACCCATACTAGTGGAACAGACCGGCCACAGAGAACCTTCATACTGTGATTGAAAATCCAGATAGGATGCTCCTCAAACGATGTATCTGATTCAAGCTCAATATCCTCAGGTTGAAAGACATGACACAGGTCTGAAAAGTAAGGTTGAAGATGAGAAATGTGGAAGACTTTTTGCATATCCCAGTACCTCTGAGGTAAATGCAGCCGACAGGCAACTGGCTCAACTCCCTCCAACACCTCAAATGGCATGACGTACCATGTTGAAGGCTTACCCTATCCCTGAATCCTCTTGTGTCCTAACCTCGGTGTGACAAGCAGGAAAACCTGATCCCCGACCTCAAACTCCAGAGGTCGTCTCTACTGATCAGCATAAGACTTCTGTCGAGACTGTGCAGTAGCCATCCTCTTCTAAATAAACTCTATCTGCTTAGTGGTCTCCTGAACAAGACGAGTTCCCAACAAAACTGCCTCTCCTGCCTCTAGCCAGTATAAAGTTGGTCGGCATGGACTCCCATACAAAGCCTCATAAGGTGCCATCTGAATAGTCGCTTGAAAGCTATTATTTTAGGAAAAATCTAGAAGAGGAATATGCTTCTCCCAAGAACATCCAAAATCTAGAATGCAAACTTAGAGAATATCCTCAAGCACCTGAATCGTATGCTCGGACTGACCATCTTTATAGGATGGTATGTTGTACTCAAATGTACCTGTGTACCCAAAGCCTTCTGAAGACTCTTCCAGACCTAAGATGTAAAACGCACATCCCTTTCTGAAATAATGGAGTGTGGAACTCATTTTAGATGTACAATGTCTCGGGTGTACAACTACCCCAACTCATCAATGATCAAGGTATCCTTGATCACTAAGAAGTGAGGAATCTTCATAAGCCTATCAATGAAAACCCAAATAGCATCATTCCCACGAGGTGATCTCAGAAACCCTATCACAAAGTCCATCCCGACATCTTTCCAATTCCACTTCGGAATGGGTAACTGCTGCAAAAGTCCTGATGGTCGTTGATGCTCCTCTTTCACCTGTTGACAAGGGGAACACCTCATGAAAAAACTAGCAACATCTCTCTTCATATGTGGCCACCAATACTAGTGGTGTAGCTCACGATACATTGTGGTGACGCCAGGATGAACTTCCCAAACTGAGGAATGAAAATCCCAAATCAGCTCCTCGCGTGTTTCTGTTGGCACCCATACGTGTCCTTGTAACCACAAGATCTCATCCTCGCCTACTGTCCATCTAGGAATAGGGTCCTCTTATAACACGCTTTCCCATAAGACTAGGACTTTAGAATATTATAGCTTCCTTATTTGTACCCGATCAAGAAGTGTAGAGGTAACAGCTACAGAAGATAGGAAAGTATGTCCCTGTCTGTCGTGCACCTCCAAATGCATCTCAGAGAACAGAGCCATAAGCTGCCACTCACTGATGGCCTCATGAACTACCTAAATCTGAGTTCTCCTGCTCAACGTGTTAGATACAGCGTTGCCTTTCCCAGGTGTATAGGCAAGCTCAAATTCAAAGGACTGAAGATACTTGACCCAACTATGATATCTCAGATTCAGATCACACTGAGAGAATATGTACTTCAGAATTTTTTGGTCAGTGAAAATCAAAAAATTCTCTCCTAGAAGATAATATCTCCAACAGTGTAATGCATGAACAACTGCTTCCAGCTTGAGATTGTGTGTTGGGTAGTTATTCTCATGTGGCCTCAACTACTGAGACCCATACGCGATGACTCAATCTCCCTGCATAAGCACATCTCTTAGCTCGATACCTGAAGTGTCACAGAAGACTGTATAACTCTTGCGTGGCTCTGGAAAGAGTAGTATCGGTGCAAATTTCAACCTCCCTTTCATCTTCTGAATGGATGAATCACAAGAATCTGACCATAAGAACTTTGCACCTTTCTTGGCCAGACCTGTCAGTGATGCTGCTGATCGTGAAAAGTCATGTATGAAGCGTCTTTAGTATCCAGCCATCCCCAAAAAACTCCGCACCTCAAAGGCATTCTTCAGATGCTCCCAGGAAACTACTTGTCTCACTTAATCTGGGTCTATTGATACTCTTGTCTCAGAGATAACATGACCCAAGAAGAGAATCTGATCCATCCAAAAGTGGAATTTTGAGAGCATAGCATATAATTGATTCTCACTCAGTGTACTCAGGACAATCTAAATATGGGTAGCATGGTTGGGTAGAGTTTGAGAGTACACCGAGATATCATCCATGAAGACCACCACGAAAGAGTCTAAGTATGGATGGAACACTCGGTTCATCAGTGCCATGAAAACTGTAGGTGCGTTTGTGAGACCGAACAGTATAACCATATACTCGTATAGACCATACTTACTCTGGATAGCTATAAGAGGTATATCAGATGGTCTAACGTGCAACTGATGGTAACCGGACCTCAAATCGATCTTCGATAACACTAGGGCTCCACGAATCTAATCAAAGAGGTCATCATTCCTAGGCAAGGGATATCGGTTCATGACTGTCAACTGGTTCATCTTTCGATAATCCACACAAAGCCTAAGGGTTTCATCTGAATTCTTCACAAACAGGACACGCGAACCCCAAGGAGAAGTACTAGGTCAGATGAAACCATTTTTCTAAAACACCTCTAACTACTTCTTGGTCTCCTGAAACTCAGGTGTACCCATCCTATAAGGAGGAATGGACACTAGTGCCACTCCTGGAACAAGCTCATTAGAAAAGTATACCTCACGCTCTGGAGGAAAAACTGAAAATTCCTCTAGAAAGAAATCCCTGAAACAATCCACCACCGGAGGAAAGTCTAACAGTGATTCCCCTGGTCATCCAGATAAAGACTAGCAATCCGGGCTGTAACTGCTCCCAACCCCTGATGCTCTGGACCTGCTCTGCTTGCCCGAACATCCCACTCGCCCTTATGAAGAAAGGATCCACCCTCTGGTGATATGAAACTCACCCTGCGGTGATAACAGACGATGACTACCTGAAAGGGAACGAGCCTGTACATTCCGAGAATAACATCATAGACTCTCATCTCTAGGACATAGAGGTCCCATAAGAAGTGACACCCGGAAACCTCAAGAGGGAACTCTCTACAATAACACACACTAACCGTTCTAGTCCCCAGCGGTGTGTCTAGAGTCAAAGTATCGGTAGAGGAAAAGATATAAAGCTCAAGGATCTCCACAACAGAAACAAAGATAAATCTATGGGAATACTCTGTATTGAAAATAGAAGAAGATAAAAATAAGGCTACTAAGATCATACATAGAACTGTAGAGGGTTCGGGATCTTGCTCATGCTGGGTCTGCTCCATCACAAAATCCTGGCCTGCTCCACGGCCCTGTGACCCTACCACTCTGAGCTGGGCCCCCTTGCTGTTTCTGGAATATTGGTGACTTACCACCCCGGCCTCAACCTCCACCTCGGCCCGAAGGGCCGGAAGAACTCCAGTTCCTAGAATGGTGAGAAACTGGTGGCGATGCTCCTGAATGAGGAGTCAAGGAAGAACCTCTATCACCAACTACTGGTGAGAAAACCTGATAGAAGCACAGAAGGTGACCCATCTATCCGCATGATCGGCACTCCACTGGGTCTCTCTAGCACTACGGCCTAGTATTCGCAACCCTTCCACACTGGTAGCATTCTACCTGGGTACTAGAAGATGTGTCTCGCCGCCTCAGATCATTGTGCGCAGACTCCCTACGGCACTTCCAACTATCTCCTGGTGAAGCAATAACTCTGGAAGCAGATCCACCTTGGCTCTCAGCTCCAGAATCTCTCAGATTGTGCTCTGCAATCAGTGCCTAGTTGACAATGGAAGCGATGGAAGTCATCCGCAAGATATTCACCTGTGAGCGGATCTCCCATCTAAGACCATCCTCAAACTTCCTTTCCAAGAACTACCCATATTTTCCCTGGAGGAGTGTGAAACACTAAAGCTCAGTGAAACGAGATTAATACTCCATGATAGAAAGATTACCAGACCAAGGCTCAGGAACTCCCGGGCTCGGTTGGCCCTCTGGGTCTCTGGATAGAAGTAGTCGTAAAAGACGCGCTAAACCTCCTCCAATGCCATAACCTGATGATGACCCGCCTGTGAGATCACGTCCCACCACTTCTTGGAGGAGTCTCATATCATGTAGGTAGCGAGCTTGACCCGCCTTTCTGGAGGTGTCTCTAGATTCTCGAAGATCGTCATCGTGGATTCAAGCCATGACTCTGTAGCCTGAGGTCCTCCTTCCCCTGAGAAGGTGGGAGGAGGATGTTTCTGGAAAACCTGCGTCAAGTCTTCCATAGATGAGGAAAGAGGTAGAGCTCCCTGGAAGGTTTTTATCATCCTCAGAAAAACTTCACTAAACTGTGCATCTGCACCTGCGACTAGTATAAATTATTGTTCCAAGGCTGGCACAACAGGAGGATTTGCAGGAGGTCCATGATCAGCCATATCTAACGTATGATCATTTCCTTGCAACTGACGGACAATCGGAGGACGTCTCAGTGCCATGACTCTACAAGGTCAAACACACACTTTAGATAACATTATCAGGGACTGAAAACTAGGAGCGTAATAAGGGAATAGGTGAAAGAAAGCATTTAAAATTTACAAAACATGATTACACGGTGTGAATAAAGACTACACGACGTGTTCTTGAATCCTCTTCCCCTACCCGAGTCCTTCTACACGGCTAAGACACATGGATCTCCCAATACAAAACTACACGGTATGTTCAAGGTATACACGGCGTGTATTAGACATGCCTTACCTGTCCCATGTTGTCAGTGACACATCCTGACACACGGCTGACACTACACGGCCTGTTCCAGACTGACACGGCATGTACGAGAAAGGGTAACACTAGCCCGTGTTGTTAGTGACATGGTCGGGTACCTATTTCATACTACACAGTGTGATAAACTAGTACACGATGTGTTCCTACACTATTTTTAACAACACATTGTCCCTGCCCACACATTCATTGAAATGGATATAGACTACACGACATGTAACCATAAAGTACACATCGCGTATTCTGAGTTTTTCTGGACAATAGCCTCAGATACTGCTCCGGAGCCCATAAAACACAGAGAACGAGCGTTAAGGTGCCAAATTATGATATGTGAGGGCCCATAGTCCCCGAAAATCAAATATTGGCATCATATACAAGTTATAACAAGGAAAACAAGCAATGATCCACCATGTTCCGGTCTATGAGGGCCCATAACACCTCAAGAACCAAAGTTTGGCGTCCATCTAAGAAAAGCACTATACAAACAAACTCTCTATAAAACTGTAAGGACTATATCAAGGCATCTATCACAACAGCATGAATAATCTACACTACGTCTATCACAACAACATGAAATAGCTACTACATTCTAGATGGAATGGAAGGAATGCATGGCACGTGATTTCTAACAAGCGACTATATGATCTAAGAGATGGAATACCCTCATATCATCAGGTTGTGACAGAAATATAAGTGCAATAACAACAATGGTAACAACACAAAGTACGTGAATCACCCAACGGTGAAATCAAATCAACTATAAATTTGCAAACCAGTAAAATTACAACAAACAAGGTAGTATGGATTTTCCCTATACACGGGTTAGATACTCCCAGGCACAGCTATTTTCCAAGTACCTATTCCATCTTATCCTTGAAAAAAGGCTCCAAACATTAAGTCAAGAGAAAATAAACCCTCTGATACCACTTTGTAATGTACCAGTTCCGAAATCACCCCAGAGGCGCCCCGAACCCGGTTGGTCACAAGGCCTCAAGCACATTTCCCCGAATGCCAGAGGCTGTTGACTAGCAGCGAGGGACATGGTTGTGATAGTGGGGAAACTATTCCCTCATTGGAAGAGTACACAGCGGAAGTAAACAACACACATACAATAGAAGAAGTAGTAAACATCCTTACAAGAGTAAATATTGGAAGACTAATAAAGGAAACAGTTGGAGCAACATATATATAAATCATGCGGGATACATATGTCTAGGAAAGCAGCCAAACAAGTCACATTGCTAACTATAGTACTATAACAAAGTACAAAATAAAACAGATGAGAAAATCCTCAGCATCGCAAGACATAGATTTGTCCCATGCTCTCCAGCTCCTCAGCAAGTCAAGTACCTGATGTAGAAGGGTGCTTTCCCTTATCTATACCAAGAACAATATAATCTGTTTGGTCCCAAAAGCATTACTCAAACAGGGTGTGAGACAAATTCCTAGTAGGAAACCACCCAAAGATTTATTCCTAACAGTCATTGAATATATGGCAGGTAAAAGTACAGAAACTAGTAAATAGGAAGGTACTCAGTAGCAAACAATCCACAGTCTCTTGCATATAATGTACAAACAAGAATGAAGCCACTCAAACAAGTAGAAAAAATAAGTAACCCTCTAGGTAGTTCTCACAGCATAACCCCTATAGTTCAACCTAACATTACTAGCAACCCTTTGGAAGGCACACACAGTCTCACCCCTCTTGTTCAACTAAATAGATAATATACTCCCTAGGGTAGCACTCACTTTCAATTCCCCCTATAGTCGTGCATCGTACTAAAGGCACTCTGGGGAAGCACTCAACGTCTCATTCCCCCTGTGACCCGTGCTGAGGAACTATTGACACTCTAAGGAAGCACTCAACGTCAATTCCCCCTGTGGTCTTGCATCGTAAATTAAAGACACTCTGGAGAAGCCCTAACGTTCATTCTAACTATGGTCTACTACACTAGGTTCTCATAGCCCTGTGTAAAATCAGAAAGTATCACATCGTGTAATGGACAAAGTATCCTCAAGAACTAATTCACTAGCATTAAACAACATCTCAGCATGGAAGAATTGTCACACCATCCTAAAAACTAGGCATTGAACTGGAAATAGCCTAACAAGAAAAACTAGACTAAACGATCATAAACAGGAAGAACATGCATGGAAAAACATCCAAAGCACGGTAAATTACCCTATTCACAAGCAATAACCTATACTCAGGCATATAAGAAAAATAGGAAAATAACCAGGAAAAAAAGGAAACACACAATACCCCATTCAAGGGTATTGGTGGAATTTTCACAATACTGAAATACTTCCTACAGATTGGCACAAACCCCCTACCTCGACGTTAGGAGATCAATATACTTGAACCTCGAAGCTTGATTCTCCTTGGGACATCATAGATCTAAGAAAACGTCCAAAATGTTCAACCCATGATAACTTTAGAAGGAGGAGGAATTGGAAAATGAAGCTCCAGGAGAAGGAAGAGCTTACCGTTGCGGTTACAACGCAATCGACAGTGGTCGATTTAGAGAACATATAGAGGCTCGACGGCTCCAAGAAGATCCTCAGCCGCATAGAATGCTCTTGGTCAAAGAAGGTGGAGAAGAAGACGGTTCTGGGATTACGACGTGACCCCTGGCTGTTTAATGAAAAAAAGAAAGTACATGGCATATACTTTTGTAGTACACGGCTTGTACTAGGATTTTCCATACTTCACTTTAGGCAGACTTCATGTCACCCCAACATGGCCATGTGTGTGTCCATGACACGACCAACACACGGCCTCAAGCGGTAATGAAGTACATGACGTGTACTTCAAAAATTTCCAGAAACTCCTATTTTCTCATTAACTCCCGAAAAAGGAAAAATGTACCTGAAATAAAGGTCTGAGTTCTTACATCAGAGTCTAAATTATAAGTAATTCAGAGCCTTAATTCTAAGGAATTCGAAACCTGAATTCTAAGGAATTCAGATTCTGAATTCTAAGAAATTCAGTGTCTGAATTCTAAGGAATTCGGAGTCAGAATTTCAAATAATTAGGATTCTAAATTTCAAAGAATTTAGAACCTGAATTTTAGAGAATCTTATTCTGAATTTCAAAGAATTTGGAACCTAAATTTTAGAGAATTTAGATTCTGAATTTTTGAGAATTCAGAACCTGAATTTTAGAAAATTCAGAACCTGAATTCTGATCCTGAAAACAGAATACTCTATATCTAAGTATTTATAGAATTCTGAGAATTTAGATGTGAAACTTATTTTTTAACTTAGGAATAAAATGAGTTAGATTTAGAGAAACTAAAATATGAAAAATGAAAAATAGTTAAGGATAAATTTCTTTGGGGAAGGAAAATTTTCATTATTAAGTAAAATCTAAGTGGAAAAGAAGTTTGCCTTTAGATAGTGTGTTTGTGATTTTCAAAACGTGAAGGAATGGAAAAGTCATAAGGAAACCTTATTGACTAAAAAATATAGATTATACAAAGGATTTATCACCATTATATATCATGGGTGATCCCAATATAGATAATACAAAAGATAATCCTCCTTATTGATCCCAAATACATTGGTTAATGATAATTTTGGAATTCAGTCATGCAGTTAATCAAATTAAATTTGTTTAAAAAAGGTTTTCTGAATATGGTTCTCTATATCACCTAAGGATGTTTTAATTACTTGATATGTGTTTTAATGATTATATTTGTGAAAAATGTATTTTTTTTTCATGTGATAATTTTGTATTCCATACTCTCATACATTATGAAGATAATGGTAAATGTTCTATGAGTTTTCATGTGTTCACTAGACTAATGGTATTCCTTCTTTTTTATCTATTAATGAGATTTTGTGATTATCACCCATTTTTAATTGATTTTCGTAAGACTTATGGATGAGGAAGGGAAAGGATTAAGTCAATTTTAAAATCATAGAGATTTTCCTGGAAATAAAATCATGGTTTGTTTTTAATGTTTTTTATTATTTGAAAAATTGATACTAATCAGTAGTGACAAATTTTTATTTTATAATTTTTTTATGTTTGACTTACGACATTATTATCTAAAACTCTATGAATGAAAAGATCCTTAAATTGAAAAAAAAAATTTATGACTAAAACTCATGATTATGTAATGGTTAAGGATGAGACCTTATACCAGGTGAGCTATATATGAGATAGGTTGATTGAATTATTTTCAATCAAATTAGGTTTTAAAGACTATATCACTATTAGTTGATAAAGGCATTCTAAATCAGAAGTATAGTGTTTTAAATTCAAAATTTGTTGGGTTTGTTTATTTTTTACCTGGAATTTAATATTGTATTTTTTAACAATATGGTTTAGAGGGGGACTTATGGAAACTGGTCACACTGATTGTAAGGTTTTTAAAACATGCACCGCAGGTGTTTTATGTAATGTAATGAAGTATATGATAAATGTGTCAAATTAGGTTGTTTCCAATCGAGGAAGAGTGGGTTAATTTTTCTTTATGATGTATTTGGGATGTTAAAAGGATTCCCAATGTTCATGAGATACTTTTAAGAATTATTTGTACCAGTTTTGGGACCCATGTGCTGATAGTTCTTGATAAAGAGGATCCCTTTAGTGAGGATCATATGGTCTATTACTACTATTCCTACTTGATGTATTTGTAAAATTTCAGGTGAATACTATTTTTTATTGGTGATGGATCAATCTGTCAGAGGTTTTTAATTTTTAGGATTACTAAATTGGATTGATTAAGAAGGATGTAAGGTTGATGGAATTTTCTTTTAATTCATTGACACATTCAATTGATCTTTATGATGTAAAGTTTTATTGGGGGTCAAAAAGTTCAATTCATGATCATTTTCTACTGGTAGAGTTCATACAGATTCTTATTATAGTAATGAGGATGTGAAATAATAAAATAATTAAAAATATAGGTAGTTATGACTGACATTAAATCTTTTCAAATAAAGTTTTTGATTTTTAATGAAAATAATAATAATTAATTTCTGAGGAAGCACTCCATCATATTTTTAAGACCATTTTGGATGAGAGCTAACATTGATGATTCTGAGCATGATTTGATGGAATTTTTAGGATCATGAGCAAGAGCTTCACAAGATGATAGAGAAATATTTGAAGTAAAAATAAAATATCTTTGAATCGATGGAAGAAATTTATTATATAATTTACTTTTTATTCAGTTGTATTTCAATTTATTGTTATTGAGTTTGTTTATGTTTAAAAACTGTAGTACACTTGATTTAGTGGTTAAAAAAATTCATCTTAAATTTTTAATCATCATTTATATAATCCTTTCTAATTGAATTAAAGATCATGATTTTTGAAATTGAATGAGTTTTTTACCATGTGAAGAGTATAATCATATGGTTTTTATGAAAAATACACAATAAAGAGGTTAAATGAAATTTTTTTAGTTTATTTTTTTTATCACTTTAAAAATGAAGAAATACATTAATGGTACTATCAATTTTCTATTTATAAACTTTTCCCATGTTAATGCTCTTTACCATAGTTTAATTCATTACAAATCTTAACACTTCATTTCATGTAATCATCATGTACACATTGTTCACCAGTTTAAACATCAATTTCTTTTACATATTTTCATAGTTTATGAAAATTAAAAAACCCATAAAACACATCTCCATCATTTTTTCTGGATTTACCCTACATGTCGTAATCTAGCAGTGGGTAGGAGTATAAAAATTGTAATTTTACTAGCACATAAACGACCGTGCTACTGTTAGTTATGTACAGAGGATGAAATCTTGAGTAATTAAGAAAAAATGTGTATGGATAGGTAAATAACTATAAATTCATGTTATTTAATCAGTAACATGATCCCAAGGAATAATATGGAAATAATATCGAATTATCAAATTTTTTCATATAACTAATCACATGAGCTTGAAACATATCCATGGATTTCGTAACTATTAAAATAATCACATGGAAATCAATAACTAATCTCATAATGATGTCTTGCATAATACCAAAGATCTTAAACATAACTACATGTCATCTTTCCAAAACATATTATATGAATTTGTAAGGCCTCATCCAAATAACCAAACTAGTATGTCTCATGAGACCTACTGATGCATCGAGGGCCTATAGCTGGCCATGTGAAACACTTACTAAGTCTAATTCAATCATCATATAAATAGGGATAAACATAATCAATATAAACATTTTTATTGAGAACTAGAATATGAAATGTTTTTAATTTACCTAAATAATAAACAAAATCAAAATGGTTTCATAATAAAAAACTGTTTGTATAAGAAGAACCAATATATAGAATTTCACTACTTTCCTGATAAAATTAAGGATATATCATCTATAAAAATATTATTGATGGTTTGATTACAACATATCCCTATTACATCATAAATATAATAATAGTTTGTTATCTATGATGAATATAAATACAATAAAAATATAACTAAAAACAATATTGAAAAAAATACCCTTTTCACTTTGAAAATAATTTTAAAAAATATCCCAAATATTTGGAAAAATACTTTCATTGAAAATAATCTGGGAAATTTGTAAAGTAATATTCAAATCCTAGAATGATCGTAGTGGGTGGTAAATTTTTTCCATATTGTATAAGTTAATAGAAAACATTCATTTTATACTTACATAAAAGAGGTACCTCATTCAGAAAATGATAAAAAATCTCCTGTAAACAATTTTTTAAAAGTAAATAATGGTTAAAAGTTTCTTTAATAAATCATATAATAAACTTAAAATCATTCTCTAAAAAATTTTGAATAAAATGTGGACATGGTAGAAAAATATTTCCTTCTAAGTTGACCAAATTTGATTTTTCACAAAAACGTTTTTTTGGTATACTGAGTTGTTAAAGAGAGGAAAATTAAATTAAAATTTTCAAATTTTATAAAAAAAGAGAATAAAATTTATTATTCTTAAGATATAAATATCAAATAATTACCTCAGTTTAGGATTAAACATAAAAAAATCCTAAAAATTATGAAATTGTGAAATAAAATCTTAATGATTTAGTAATATTTTAATCAAAAAACCCATGAAATAATAACATCAAATGAAATAATAAATATCATTAAAATAAGTATAATAATGACATACCATGTCAACATGGAAATATTAAAACTGTAGAAATTAAATTAGTTTCATAACAACAAAATATGTGTCACATCGATGATTTTATTTTGAGGTAATATTATGAATACATTTTTTATATATTTATCCAATATTTTACTCATGTTGTTTTGAAGATAA
Organism: Viscum album; assembly: GCA_963277665.1. Taxonomy (NCBI): domain Eukaryota; kingdom Viridiplantae; phylum Streptophyta; class Magnoliopsida; order Santalales; family Viscaceae; genus Viscum; species Viscum album. Next base: position 1,979,939,746 of record OY728157.1, on the reverse strand, counting down.
GTGGAGATTTTGTGCTTTATAGTAGGTGGTACATGGTTGGGGCATGATTATAGGAAACTGTGTGCCCTTCTTCAGTTATGCATGTGGCCAATTACAATTTTGGATAGTACTAACTGCATGGATGGTGCATGATTTATCAAACCAGGTAGGACAAACATGAGGAATGCTCCTCTTAGATATTGAGGGATGCACTGTCACACTCATATATTCTATTAAATTATTTTTTTCTAAACTTATTTTGGTTCTTTGATTTCTTTTGGTTTATGGGTGTTCTGGAATTAGATTTGGGGTCTCAGGTGTTCTTGATCTATGTCATTAGTCTTGGAAGTCTGGGATATTATTTGGCCTTGTATTTTTTTAAATTGAAGGTATAAGGATGAGGTTGATTGGAATTTAATTTGTGACACTCCTAGAGCCACTTTTTTGGGTCATGTTTATTGGGGTGGTCTCTTCAAGATTTGGGCCTAACCGTGAGCTAATTTTCAGTTTTAAAAATAATTTTCTTTTCTTTTATAACTTTTTTTCAGAAACAATCTCCCATTCACGTCCCATGATCCCTCCCCTAACCTATTAAAACCACCATATCGATTTTTACCCATTAATAACTCATAATAATGGTGTATTTTGGTGATTTATTCTGGCAACGGTCCAACCCCTGATCCCATTTCCATATTTAAGGAAATAATTTGTTTATTTTATATCTCATTAATTTTTTAACATTTTTTGGCCATTAAACCTCTCAATATGGCCCACAAACACTAGGCTCACCCCCATGTTCCACTTTTCCTCGTTGGATCTCATCTTCATAATGGGTTAGGGATAATTTTCTCAAGGAATCTCAAATCGTCCAAATTTGCCAAGAGAATTTAATTATTTAATAAATCATTAATTTTTTACTCCTATTCCCCCATATTAGTCCCCACATGACCTCCTCAATCTTATTATAACCTCACTTTCATTTTGACTACTTGGATATTCATCCATTAGTGTATTTGGGGTGATTTCCTCAAAGTTTCTCAAGTAAGGGAATTCCTCTCTTGTTCATTACATTTCTTTAGGGTTTCTCCCCTCCTTCTTGAAGTTCCAAATGTCCAAAAACTAGGGCTTTGTACCTAGAGTTTTATTTGGGGTTTATTGGTCTAATATTGTGAATTAGGGTTCTTTTTTACTCCCTTGTGGTGGGGCATTGGTTTGGTTTATGTTTCATAAAACGATTTGTGGTTTTTGAAATTAAGGGTTGGTGATTACATGTGTAAGAATTGTTTGGTGAGTTATATTTCTTGATCTAGTTATTTAGAATGTTACTAATGTTTTTTTGTGGTGAAAAATCTATTTTTGAGGGTATTGGTTGATCATTTAATATTAAAGTTTCATTTTTTCTTGAAATTGTGGGTTTTTCTTGTGTAACTCTCGTGGTAACATTTTTGGTCATTTTATAACATACAAAAATGGTTTATTAAATGTGGCATGGGATACCAAGTTTATTTTGGTAGGGTTTTGGTGTGATTTTTTCATTAAAAGAGGGGTTTTAATGGGTTTTATGTGCAAAACATTGTAATACTTTGTGGAAGTGTTTTATGAAAATTGGAAATGGTTTATTGAGTTAGAAAAAGTTTTCAAACAATGTTTATGTACTATTTTGGTGGGAATATTCTATTAAAATATGATTTTTAAAGACAGAATTATGATTGGGGATTTAAAACTTTTTGATAAAATTCTATTAATTGTTGAAATGTATTATTAAATTATAATAATAGTGTGACACTTGTTTACGGGTTGTTTTGTGTGAGTGTGGTGTTAAAATAAATTTGAATGTGATTGGAGTGTTATGTGACATTCTTGTGGGATTTTTGGTGTGTGTCTATTTTAAAAATTAAATTTTCATGTGAAAATGGTATTTTATGGGATGTGGACCTTGATTTATCATAAAGAGGGAATCCTAGGTATCATAGTGGGCAGACGTGTACTAGTATGCTAGTGATCCGGAGTGGTTTCTTCCCTGTTTCACATAGCAAGTTTGACGATGGAAACACTAACTAAACTATTATGATGATTTTGGGGACCACTATATTATGAGTATGTTCCCTACTAGTTACTTTTCCATGAGAATATATATTTATTATGGTTACTTTGCTCTGAGACATGAGGTACTTGGGGCCCACAGCTAGATAGTGCCTAGGGGTTTTCCCGTGATAACTGATCATTGACTATATGATACTCACCATCGGTATATGTTTTTTTGGATGGAAAATTTTTTATCTTGTGCATTTTATTTAACTTTTTTCATTCCCCCTTGAAAACATTTTTCATTTAAATTATCATCCTTTAAAAAATCATTGCTACCTTTTCATGTTTATGAAAACTTGCAAAATGTTTCCCTTATAATGTTTATCACTAAAAATATTTTGGGTGGAATCCTATTGGGCCTATTATCACACCTTACTTACACCCTTGGTTGTATGTAGACTTGGTAATATTTTTCACTATTATGTATAATGCTTTTAGTGTCGGGGGTTTAGGTTCTTGGCTTCCATTGATGTAGTGGAGTTGTGGAGAAGGCTTGGGGATGATAGACCCTTAACTTGTGGTGGCCCTTGAGTTCTTTTTTCTGATACTTTTGTGTTGTGTCTTCTTGGGATTTTTCTAAAACCATATATTTCAGTTCTGAATTTTATTTAAAGATTATTTGGATTAAATTTCCAAATTCTGTTTATTTATTGTTTTTGGTTGTTTAATCCTTCTAAATTCGAGTAAACCAATACAAAACACTTTTTTTATGATACTTGAGAACTTTTTCCATCCCATGGGGATTGATAACACCCCTCAATATTTGCCACAGACTAGTTCGTGCATCGGTTTTGATGGCTACTAGATCTGGTTTATGGAAAATTTTGTATCATAGGGGCGATTCTCTCTTTTTATGTCATCCTATTTTGGAAAAGTGTCTTTTTAGACCAGAGTTAGGGTTGTAAAAAATTGAAAATTTGATTATGAGTAGTGTGTCTGGCACGTACACCTCATGATGGGATTCATGTCTCTAAGGGAATATGGGTTTTATCTAGGTTCTTTTTTTCTCATGGTTTGTCGATGACTAGGGAAATGAAAAGAGAGTTGTTTTAATGGTCTCAGTGAGCTTGAATGGAATCACAAGCCATGTGAATCTAGGGATATTTCCCTAGAACACACTCTATGATGGTGAATTTATTGTAATATGGCCACCAAACAGATTTCAAAACCACCAGCCATAACTAATTTCCCCTAACATTGTCTTATGTCTCTTTATTTTGGAATTTTAGAAACTTGGTTTTAAAGAAAAAAATGAGGATATGATTTTAAGAAGTGTGAATTTTTGGGAAATTATTTTCTATTAAATAAGAAGTTTTTTAATTTTTGAAATTTTAGAAATAAAATTTTAGAATGGTTTTGAAACAGAAAAGTGTTTTTTCACACCTCTTTTGAATGTGTGAATTATGATAAGGTGTATTTTGAAAATATTTTTCAAATAGAGTTTTCTAAGCTTCTGAAAAGTGTTTTGAATAGAATGAAGTGTTTTTGAATTTATAAGTGGATTTTGAATATGACTTTTTAATTGGTAATTGGTGAGCTTTAGAAAAGATTCAAGAATTTCTAGGAACATGTTTTAAATGGGGATAAAAGTGTCTCAAAATGAACAGGTGTTGATGAAATTGAGTTTTTCAAAAAACCATAAGTGTTTTGAAATGGGATAAGATGTTTTGAAAAAAAAAATTCTAACATAAAAGTGAGTTTTAATTAATTTGTTGAGTTTTTTCTAAAAATTATTGTTTTATTTTAATTGTGTTTTGATTTTGTGGTTAGTAGTTTTGACAAAAAGGAAGCATCGGTTAAACGTCTTGGTTTTAAAAAGCTGAAGGAATGTTTGTTTTAACCTTTGGTATTTCTGTGAGTGACCACATGCATGGATTTACATGTTAATATGGATGGTTAAGGGAATGTGTGGATGTGTAATGATATTGATATGAGTAGGGTGCCCGGTGTGGCATGGAAACATGCATGTGTGAGGCCCATGGGGTACCATTGGTAGAGGAGCCAACTGCCAACCCGTTTTTCTTCAAAAAAGATGATTTTAAAGGAAACTTTTATGTCTTGATGGTAGTTTTGGGTGGTTTTCCTTATGTGTTTTTTGGAATGTTGTGGTGGGGTGTATTTAGTTTGATAACCCCTCTTGATTGAATGATTTTTTTGGGTTTTGTTGTTGGTAAGATGGGTTGAAGTGTTGATTGGTGGAACTTTGTGAGAAATATCTCCGGAAGCCTTTATTGTTTCTCTCCTCATGTGTTCGAACCTAGTTTGTGGTACTTTTTGACCAAGGTATCATCATGGTTAGGTCTTCGTATATTATTTTTTGGCTAGGTTACTCTCCTATAAAGAGTTAACGCATGATTAAAGTGCAGCCATGGTTGATTCACCGATGGAAGGCCCTCGAGTTGATCAATAAATTTAATCTCTTCCCCAGATTCAAGTTTTATTCTACCCCTATTCTTTTTCGGTTAATTAGATCCATTCATTATAGGAGAGTGGTTTTTGAAATTTTAAATAATCTGTGGTTCCTTAAGCTCGTAGTGTTTATTAAATCGTCAAAGGTGAGGATTGAAACTGTTGCATCTACAAGTTTTACTGTAAGTGGTGTAAGGGAATTCTAGGGAGGATGGTGAAAACAAATTTTGGTCTTTAATGTAGATTGATGTCCTAAAGGGCCTTTGGGTGTTTTGTTAGTCTCATTGAGGAAAGGGTTCATGTTGGCAAACCAATATGGAAAAATAAGATCATTCGTGGTTGTTATGATTGATTGTGGTAATCTCATGATACTTGGAACTATTTTCAAGGTTTAACTCCTAGTAATGTATCTGTAACTTGAAAGGGTCATGTTAGTTGGTGTAATTTTTTTTTGTATTTTTTTTGAAGGAAAATGTGGATGTCGCAGAACCTTTCAAGGGATTCTTCTTTTGTGAAATCAAGTTTCTATTCTTAAAATTTTTAATTCCTTGTTCTAATTGAAGACGTCTTCTGTGTGTATTCCTTCTGCAGTCCTTTTTTAGGGTTAAATATGTGATGTAAATGCATCACCCAAGTCCCTGTTTGGGTAAAGGTGTATTGATTGAGATAGTGATTTTCATGGGGTGTTGTGATCATTATCTTCTAACTACAGCGCAGAAGATGCTTTAAACCTCAAGTCTCTAGCCATAGGCCTTAGAGTAATGCTTTTCACATAGTTAGGAAATCTTCAGGGGTGTAAGGGATATTGGTTTTACTTCTATCTATAGTGTGGGATGTGGAGATAGTTTGAAGCTTTTATGTGGTTTTTTTGTTTAATGTGGTCTCGTGTGGTGGAAAAGGAGGTGGGGACCCTATCCCTTAAGGTTGTAATACATATTTGATGAGAAACCACTATTTTGTTTTAGGAGGGTGGGGTGGTTCTATTTACTCTAACCCAATGCTTTAACCCTTGTGGTTGTAACACTCAGGATAATTGTTCATGTATGAATAACTTGGTAGGCTCTTTTTGATGTCATTCATGGTTGGTCTCAAGTTAAGGATGGTGATTCTCATTGATGTAGTGAATCTTGGAGTGTCTTTTCAGGTTTGGAGTTTTGTTGACAACCCCCCCCCCCCCCCGAAGTGGGGATTGGATCGTATAGGTTATTCTTCATGTTTTCCCCTACTAGTTGGTAAAGAGGGTTGGTTCGTATGGTGTGGATACCCACCATGTGTCTCATCTCAATTATTTTAGAATAAGTATAATGTTAGTATATCCCTTATAGTGGGGAGTACGTTTGGTCTCCCCGTGTAGGTTTCCTAGTTCTGTCTTAAGAAATTATGTTGGCTCTTATGGTGGGGAGTCTGTTTGGATCTCCCCATATTAGTAATTCGGTTGTGTTACTGGTGTTGGAATTGCCTTAGGTAGTCTCGTTCGGAGCTATCTAACCACCAATTTCTTCCTTGGGTAAATGTGGGATTAGAGAACACCCAATGGGATGTTGTTTGAATATGTTTGATCATTTCAGGTGTGTGGGGGAAATTTTGGTTGATGAGAGTATCTCATCCTTTGTTTGATCAACTGGTGGTGTTTTTTCCTTTTGGGGGTGGGCGAACATGGAAAGGGAGTCCATCCTAGACTATGAGTTGGGTTTTTTTGCATCTAACATTATTGTGGATTTCAGGGGGTGGAAATAATTATGATGGTGATAATTGTAACACTCAGATCCTCAATTCCATGCTTTGTTTCAAATCTTATTTTAGTTCTTCGTTTTCTCTTGGTTTCCGGGCGTTCTGGGATTAGATTTATTGTCTCGGGTTTTCTTGATATAATTCATTAGTCTTGGATGTATTGGATGGTATTTGGACTTATTGTTTTAAAAAGTTAATTTATAAGGATGAGGTGGCCTGGAATTGAATTTGTGACACTCTTTGTGGCACCTTTTGTAGGGTATGTTTATTGGGGTGGTTTCTTCATGATTTGGGACAGACCGAGAGCCCATTTCCAGTTTTAAAACCATTTTTTATTTTATAACTCCGTATTTTTTCAACATTTTTTCACCCATTCCACTTCCCACTTGGTCTCCACAAACTTATTCAAACCACAATGACCATTTTGATTCATTATGGAATCATAATCATGGTGGATTTAGGTGATTTATTCAGGCATCGAGCCAACCCGTGAGCTCCTTCTCAGATTTAAGGAAGTAAATTATTTCATTTTCATCTCATTCATGTTTTATTATTTTTTGGCCATTACACCTCTCACTCGAATCCAAAAACACTAGATGCACCACCAATGTTCCATTTTCCCTCTTTGGATCTCATATTCACTGTGGATTAGGGAGAATTTCCTCGAGGTTTCTTAAGTTATCCATATTTGCAAAGGGAATTTGTTGTTTTCATAAATCATTGATTTTTTACTCTTTTTCCACCATTTTAGTCCCCACTTAATCTCCTCAGCATTATACAAACCTCCCTTCCAATTTTGGTAGCTTGGAGATTCAACTATTTATGTATTTTGGGAAATTTCTTCAAAGTTTCTCATGTAGGTAAATTCCACTATGGTTTCTTCCATTTCCTTAGGGTTTCTCCCCTCCTTGAAGTTCCAAATGTCCAGAAACTAGGGTTTTGTACCTAGGTTTTTATTTTGGGTTTCTTGGTCTAATATTGTGGACTTGTGTTAATTTTCACTCCCTTGGGGTGCGGTGGGGGTTGGGTTTATGTTTCGCACAAAGATTTTGGGGTTTTGACACAAAAGGTAGGTGATTCCTTAAGTAAGAATTATTTGATAAGTTATCGTGATTTATTTACTTATTTAGCATGTTCATTATATTTTTTGGTGGTTTGAAATAAGTTTTTTATTGAATTGGTTGAGCATTTAATTTTAAAGTTGCATTTTTTCTTGAAATAGTGTGTTTCACTTGTGTAACTCTTGTGGTATAATTTGGGGTCATTTTATAAGATATGAAAATGGATTAGTAAATGTGGTTTGGGAAACTAAAACTCGTTTGGTAGGGTTTTGGTGTGCTTTTTTCCTTGAAAAAGGGTTTTTGAATGGGTTTTATGTACAAAACATTGTTATACATCTTGGAATTGTTTTAGGAAAATTGTAAATGGTTTATTGAGTTATAAAAAGTGTGAAAAGGATGTTCACGTACTATTTTTGTGGTTTTATGCTATTAAAATGGGTTTTTGAAATTGAAAATGATTATTAGTGATGTAAAATGATTTGAGAACATTTTATGATTTGTTGAAATGTTTTATTAAATTTTAAGAAGGGTGTGAAACATATTTACTGACCATTTTGTGTGAGTATGATGTTTAAATGAATTTTAATGTGAATGGAGTGTTATGTGACATTCTCATGGGATGTTTTGTGTGTGTGTGTTTTTTAGAAATGGAATTTTCATGTGAAAATTGTATTTTATGAGATGTGGAACATGATTAAGCACAAAGTGGGAAACCTGGGTATCTGGGTGGGAAGACATGTACTAGTATGTTAGTGATCTGCAGTGGTTTCATCCTTGTTTCATGTAGAAAGTTTGATGATGAAAACCCTAACTATACTATTGTGATAATGTGTGGGATCACTACGATATGGGTATGTTCCCTACTAGTGGATTAAGAATTAGAATTGATATTTATTATGGTTAAATTTCACAGAGATATGGGGTACCTTGGGCTCAAATCTAACTAGTGCCTAGTGGTGTTCCCATGACTAGTGATCATTGAGTATATGATACTCCCTATTGGTATATAGTGTGTTTGGAGAGAAAATTTATTAGCCTTTTCATTCTATTTAAAAGTGTTCATTACTTAAAATATCCCCCTTTTAAATGGTTTTCATTTAAAGTTTCATCCTTTAGAAAATTGTTTCTACCTTTTCCAATTTATGAAAACTGACAAGATTTTTATCATATAATTTTTATCATAAGGAATATTTTGGGTGTAATACTATTGGGATTAGTACCACACCATATATACATCCTTGGGTGTAAGTAGACTTGGTAACCTTTGTTGTAGTTATGGAAAAACTTTTAGTATCTGTGGTTCAGGTTGTTAGCTTCAATTATTGGTGTGATGTTGTTGAGAAAGAATGGGGAGGATAGACCCTTCGCATGTGGTGTAACATGAGTTATTTTTCTTCTAATTTTGAGGTGTGGCCCTCTAGAAATTTTTCTAAAACCATATATTTTACTTTTGAACTTTATCAATGGTTTGTTTGGATTAATTTTCAGATTCAGTGTATTTATTGTTTTTATGATACCCAGGCACTTGTTCCAACCTATGGGGATTGGGATCACCCCTTGGGCCTTGCCAAAGATTTGGTTAGGCATTGATTATGATGGTGACCAGATCTGGTTCATGACATGCATAGATGACTGACGGTTGGGAAAACCATGTGGGAAAACTGTCGACATGTCCAAATCATTAAAAACAATAAAATTACCAATCTACCCACTTTAATATTAACCTCAAATCACCTCCCATATTCCTCATTCAGGATTTTCATCCATGGATGCTTCCTCTAAACCATATTGGACCTCTTGAGCCTCGTCCATTGGGAGGTGTTGACACTGTTTCTTCAAGTAATCATAAAGTATGTCCCTTTCCTCTTGATTTATCCCACTTTCTAAGAATATTATTCCCTCCTTCTTAGGTTTTTCTTTTCCAGTAGGTTGTTAAACCTGAAGAAGGTGTGATCTTGTACTATTGGAGAAAATATTGATTGTTATTGTTTGATCTTCCCATTATAGGTTCTTATGGTGGTTTGATTTTGGTTTTCCATCAATTTTATGAAGTTTCCAAGTGTGAGGTAGGTGGTTCCATGTTTTTTCATTGTTAAATAATTTTGAATTTACTGTTTATTGTTTAAATGTAATCTATAGATTATTTTTTGGTTCGAAATATGTTTTAAAATGGTTTTGAGATGCACATGTTATGACAATGAGTTTTCAAATGGAAATTGATTATGTTTCATGTGTAATTTGTTTGGTGTTTCTTAAATATATTGTATGCCTTGTATGAGAGGTTTGAAATGTATTTTAAAAGAGATTGGAAGGAGAAATTATGATGAATATTGGTTTTCCAACATAAAGGGGTTTTTGATGCATGTTGGAGTTTTTTTCACCTTAAACGTGTCTTTTAAATATGAAATTGTTGTGAATCATGTTATAAAATGGTTTTTATATGAGTGTGAATTTGAAAGGGGCTTTGACCATGAAAATGGTTGCATTACATATGTGTTATTTTATGATGTTTTTCAAAATAGTACTTATGAACCATTAATGTGTGAAAAATTTATCTATGATTTTTTTTCATTTTTGAATGAAATGAAATGGTTTTTTAATGAAAATTGTGGTTTCTATGTAATATTATGATCATTAAATCAATGTAAAAATAAGAAAATGTGAATATATTGAAGTTTTGATTATCTTGTGTGTTTATGAGTCATTCCATGTGTATATAAACGTGTTTATTTATGTGATATTTGAAATTTAATTTGACCACAAAGAGAATATGGGGTATTATAGGTGGGAAAACTAGAACTATTATTCAAATTCATTAGTATGTGGATGAGACCCAAATTATTCTAACAGGATTGACTCTTCAACCTACCAAAACATGTGTTATAATTAAAGACCACTAGAAATTTGGTATTGAATTCCCTATAGTGGATCATACACAAGAACACTATAGGTATTGACATATGATTTGGAGTCAAATAAAATATTGGTAGATGTTCCCCTCCAATGTCTCATGTAGATGAATTTTTTTGGTAGTTTAGTTGGAGGATTTTAATCACAAAGGTATGAGGTTCATAGGTTCCAATCAGTGAAAGTTACCAATATGGATTTACCCATGGTGATCTCTCTATTTTGAAATTATTACTATTTAATGTGGTTATAACCATTTTTTAAGTATAACCTTTTTACATTTTTATTTTACAAAATATTATTTCTGAAAAAGTTTTTTTAGAAAAAAAGTTTTTCTAGATAAAGTTTTCATCAAAACGTTTTCTTAAAAATGCTTCAAATATTCTTATAGAAATTTTCATATAGATTTGTCTTATAATGTTGCAAAAAGGAATATTTTATTTTTTGTGGAATCAAACGTAGCTTTAGATCACACCCTACATACACCTTTGTGTGTATGTAGACTTTGTTATGTATAACCCAGGTAAAGGAAAGATGTCTCATGGTGGTGACGATGGATCTAGTTGCTAGTGTTCCAATTAATAAAGGTGTTGATGGTGGAAGAAAAGGGTGATACCCATATTCTTTCATAGAGGTTCTTGGCATAGTTTTTTTGTTCTTATTCCATTCTATTGCTTTTGTTTTTGGTTAATGTTATAAAACATTGAATACGAAAATTAGTGTACCTCATTTCATTGTGGATATCAGTTATTGTGATTATTATTATTGTTGGTTTCTTGTGATTATATAAATGGTTGAAATTTTTCCCAAGGTATATTTCTCATATCTAGGAACTATTTTCCATCCCATTGAGAAAGGTAATTCCCTTCAGGCCCTGCTATGAATTGGGTCGGGTGTCAAGTTTTATGGAACCCCACATTGGTTTTTGTAAAAATGGTATGAGGTTAAATCATGCTCTATTGAATCAATTTATTTGTGAAAATATTATATATATACTAATGTTATGATTTTTGGGTCTTGAGTCGCCACAGTATATTTTGATTTTGTTTGATTTCTCCTCTAGGTGAGATGTACAGGCTTTAGACTGTATATGAACACTAGGTGGGGGTGGAGTGATTTGCTCTATATTTTTATTGTTATGGATTTCGTTATGTTTTAATTTATGTAAGTATAGATATATATTTTTCTTGAAATTTTTAAAATATTTTTATTGAGGTTTTTCCTTGTGGTGGTTTCTTGTGTAGTAAGATGCATCCTTAGAGAATTACTGTGAAATTGTGGGGAGAGGATAGATAGAGTTCTCCCTCAATAATTGATTAGAGGTTAGGGGATCCATTGGTTTGTTCTAGCAACGATTTGGGTCAAGGGTGTGGCTCAGGTCCTTCTCAGTTTAGGGTAGATAAACCAGTACCCATAGATAATAAATATTAGGGGTTCCTAAAGAACAATACTACTTCATTTTGAGGTATCATAGAACCTCAGGAAGCAGAGGAGTGACTTGAGAAGATACAGAGTATTTTTCTAGTTTTTTATACTCCTAATGCAGTTATGGTGAAATATGATTCGTTCATTATAGAAGGTCCTAGTAAAAAGTAGTGGCAATCAATGGTGAAAGCTGGGAAACATGAGAAGATGTGTCAGAACTATTTTATGGTTGTATTTAATGAGTAGTTTTGTCCTAAGATTTTGGAATTCACCTGGTCCCAATAGTTTTTTGAGCATAGACAGGGAGACCAAACCATGATGGATTATTCTATCCACTTTGAAGTGTTAGTTCAGTATGCACTTAATATCATTTCCCATAAGTAGATGAAGGCTTAGAAGTTTTAGATGGGGTTATAGCCTAAAATATGTTCTCATAACTAATTATCCAAGTTTAAAACTTATTATGGAGTGGTTTATCCTACCATGATAGTAGAAATTGATCCTAACGGAAATCCCAGTTCTTTTTTTGTTGTGTCATTAATAGGAAATGGATGTTCATCTGAGAAAAAGATGAAGGAGTGTGAATAGTGGAAGATGGGAGGTGGTAGTTTAGACCATCCTTCCCAATTGTCTTCATTTTTTCCTTCTAATGTAAGGTATGTTGTTTTACATTATTGTGGGAAGGTAGGGAATATTAAATCTACATGATCATATCCACCCATTCCTTTTCAATAGTTCAGATCTATGAGGATCTTGTAGTGATTTTGAATAGTGGTACACCCATATTTGAGTGGTATAAGATTTTTGGCTTCCAAAGTGATGTCAGCTCATCTAGAACTATATAGGATTACTAGATATCAGTTTAGAGGTCATGGAGGTAGGTCAAGATCATTGTCTTGGTAGAATTAGTTCAGGGTAGAGATGTAGGCCATTGGTCTTTATCAATCCTAGAAATAGATGTTCCAATTTAATGTCATCGAAAAAAAGCTAGTGAAATCGGATGCAAGGCCTACAATAGTTTGAGGGACTGTTCTTATTGCATCATCTTTATATATTTTTCTTTTTGACATGGGTGATTTGTTTTCTTTTATTTCATCCTATCATGTTTATGTGTTAATGTTATCAACTGAGATTATGTTGTATGCAATGGAGTGGGTATCACCACTTGGTAAGAAGCAAGATCATGGTTTCAGGTGTCTATCTTGTACACTCACCATGTTAAGGGCCAAGATGGAATGAGATTTTATAGTTTTGGAAATGTACCTTTATGATGTGATCCTTGGTGTGTATTTGATGGTTCATTTTCTAGAAAAAATTTATTTTTATCGACGGCAAGTGAGTTTTGTGGAACCTGATGGAAGTACCCATGTTTTTCATTGTTAATGGGATCATTAATCAGGATGTGTTGGACCTCCACTCTTGAAAATGGCCAAAAAAATATCAAATATTTTTTTCACGTAGGAGGATGATAATGCTGCTCTTGAGGGTGGATTACCTCCTATGGTGGATGAGTTCCAAAAGGTTCTTCCTAATTATTTCTCATGTTTTTCTCTAAATCTGGATGTGGAGTTATCTATCAATTTGGAACCAAGAAAAATAGTCGATATCTTTTCCCTCATACCGCATGGATCCCATAGAGTTGAGAGTATTAAAGGTAAATATGGATGATTTGGAATCCAAAGGATTAATTTTCCTAAGATTCTCACCATAGGTCGCCCCAGTTCTATCTACCAAGAATGTTGATGGATCTTTTATGTTATTTATTGATTACCAGAAGTTGAATAAGATAATGATCATGAACAAGAATCCTTTTCCCTAGATTGATGACCTTTTCTATTATCAAAAAGTGGGAAGTTATTTTTTCAGGATTGATTTGTGTTTTGGGTTTCATCAAGTTAAAGTTAGAGAGTGGAATGTTCTGAAAACGGCCTTCCAAAGTAGATATAGACACTCTATGTATTTGGTGATGCCCTTCGGGTTGAATAATGCTACTTAGGTTTTTATGGAGCTCATGAACAGGGTGTTCTGAAAGTATCTTGATTCCATTATCATGGTATTTTTGGATGAAATCCTAGTCAATTTTGAGACTGAGGAAGATATTGAGCATCATTTTATAATTGTGATAGGCACCCTTCAAGATCATCCTTTCTATGAGAAGTATTCAAAGTGAATTGTTTTTATCAAGGAGGTTAGTTTTATGGGCCATGTGATATAGGAACTTAGTGTTTTGGTGGACCTCAATAAGATTAGTGTAGTGATGTCAATGGGACAGCCAAAAAATGTGTTCAAAATTAGAATGTTCTTATAATTGGAGGGGAATTACAGACGGTTTTTTCGAGATTTTACATGGACTTTTTTATCAATGATGACGCTTACTCAGAAACAGGTAAATTTTTAATGGATACTTGAGTGACAACTATCCTTTGAGGTGTTAGAGCATTAGTTTTCCCAAACACATGTTTTGATCTTTGGAGAATCTGGAAAGTGATATGTGGTCTATTATGAGGCCTTAGTTATGGGTCATGGGTGTGTGATGATTCGGGGTGACCATGTGGTAGCTTATTGTTCATGCCAACTCCAACAACATGAAAATAATTACCCAACCCATGACTTTTCATTTTAATCAGTGATGCATGCCTTAAATATATGGCCACATTAACTCTTTAGGGATAGTTTTGTGGTTTATTCTGATCATAAAATCATTGACTACATTTTCTTCCAGAAAGATATGAATCTAATACCATGAATTTTGGTTGAGTAGCTTCAAGGGTTCGATATTGATATAGTATATACCCCAGGTAAAGGAAACGTAGTGTCATATTCTTTAAATAGGAATGTGTAAGTCCAAGCATTGAAAAAGTATTGTAATGTGTGTTTATTGATGGGTCTTTTTTACTTGGATGAATATCTAGTACACGAAACATGGTGGAGGTGTATTATTTTCCAGCATGTAGCTAAAACATTCTATTCTGAAGTTTATTCAGTAATAATATCTAAGTGATGAGTTTTTTCATTATTATATGCAGTTTTTAAATGGTGGGGAGGTGCCTTGTGAATGATTTTTGACTCATGAGGGAGTATTTTTCTTACGCAGTCTCTTTGTGGTGTTGTTATCATTGAGGAAGGTGGTGATATAGGATGGCCACCAGTATCAGTGGGTCATTCATCCTGGTGATACTAAGATATAATACGATATAATTTGGATGTTCTGGTGTCCAAGTATGAGGTGATATGTAAATTAATTTGTATCTCAATGTTAAATGTGTTAGAAGGTTAAAGCATAACACTAAAGGCCCTCTGGTTCTCTTAAGTCTCTACCTAAACCTACCTAGAGGTGAGATGAGATCACTATGGTTTTTATTGTTGTATTAACTTGTACACCGTAGGGAAGGAATACAATTTGTTAATTGATTGACTATTTGACCAAATCATTCAATTCCATTCCAATTAGGTATTTAGCCAAGGTGGATTAGTTGAGTCTGGTGTATGTTCAAGAGGTTGTGAGGCTT
Organism: Viscum album; assembly: GCA_963277665.1. Classification (NCBI taxonomy): domain Eukaryota; kingdom Viridiplantae; phylum Streptophyta; class Magnoliopsida; order Santalales; family Viscaceae; genus Viscum; species Viscum album. The sequence goes on along the minus strand of OY728157.1, from coordinate 1,979,924,637 downwards.
CATGGTGTTCAATCAGAAATTATTTTAGATTGGGATACCCATTATAATTCCCAGTTTTTATAGCCTTCATAATACAATGGGGTCATAGGTCAAGATGAGAATGTTATACCATCCTCAAATGGATGGTTATAAAGAGTGGAAAATCATATTTTTAAAGACATTCTCTAGGTATGTGTTCTGGATATGTGGGTTTGTTTGATATCCATTTTGGATTGGATGTGTTTTTATATATTAATTGTTACTAATACATGATTTGAATCGATCATTTTGAGGAGATTTATGGCCAATCATGTCATTCACCTTTTTGTTGGGTTGATGTGGGAGAGAACTCATTGTTGGGATCAGTCCATGTGTAAGAATCTTATGATAATTTTAAGTTCACCAGGCAGCAGTTGTTGATTTCATAGAGTTGTCACTAGTCATATATTGATCATAGGAACTGAGATTTGCAGTTTTTTGTGTGTGAACATGTGTTCTTGAAAGTGTCACCCTACCTAGATCATCATCATATAGGTAATCAAGCAAAGATAACATTGAGGTATGTCAAACTATTTCATATTATCGAGCAGATAGTTAAAGTGTCATTCATGTTATCCTTTCCCACTCAATTGATGTAAATTCATGAATTTTTTCACATATCTTGGATGAAACATTATAACCCATTTTATTATCATGTAATTAATTTGGAATATTTGGAGTTGGAAGTTAATTTCTCTTTGTTTGAGAAGCCAATGATGATTTTGGATTCTAATAAAAAATTTATTCTTGTGAATTATATTCCATTGGTCATAATTATTTGGAAACATAGAAGTGATGTGAATGAAGCATTGGAGTGGAATTATTGGTCTTAGGAAGAGTATTTGTTCTTTTTATGTGATCTAGAATTGGAGTGACTTTTCGGGGTGGAATGTTTTTATGGTGGGGAGAATTATCAGATCTATGATTTTGTTTTTAGGTAATCTACTATCAATTTTTTTCTTATAATTATCTCATAGTTTCAACATGAATTTTTGAATAAAAGTGGAAATTTTGGGTTTTAAAATAGGTTGTTCACAGTTGGTGCAAGTTTAGGGAAAACCATGCTTCCTTCTCCAAGTAAGCGTGAATCTGATTTGAATTTTGGTGTGTAAAAGTCACACGGTCGGTGCATAGTTTTCCAAACCATTCAGAATAACCATATTTTTCTCTTATAAAGTGAGTTATGCATGGTTTCACCACATTTTGGAAAACCATGTGGGAAAACCATACGACAAGTCTAGGTCATTTAAAAGGTGGAAATTACCTTCTTACCCACTTTTATTTTAACCCTAAATCTCCTCTCATCCACCCATTCAGGATTTTAAGCCATGGGAGATTCCTACGAGCCTTCTTGGACCTCTTAAGCCTCAACCTTTGAGTGGTTTTGACCAATTTTCTTCATGGAATCATAAAGTAAGTATCTTTATTCTTGTTTTATCCCTCTTTATAGGGTTCTTCTACCCTGCTTCTTGGGTTCCTATTTCCCAGTGGGTTATTTGACCTAAATAGGGTTTGATACTGTGTTGTTGGGGGACATATTGATGGATATTGTTTGATATTTCCATGATAGGTACTTATGGTGCTGAGGTTCTATTTTTTTATAGGATTTCGAAAGTTTCCATGTGTGAGGTAGGTGGTTCCATGGTTTTTCATTATTATATGATTTTGAATTTCTTACTTGATTGTTTAAATGTGTTATATGGATTATTTTTGTGATGGTAAATACATTTTAAAAATGTTTTGATATACACATGTGAAATAAATAAGTTTTATAAAGGAAAGTGGTTATGTTTCATGTGTTAATTGTTGTGGTTTTTCTTAAATATATTGTATGCCTTGTGTGAAAGGTGAGAAACGTGTTTTTCAAATATATTAAATGATGTAAATGTGATGAAAGTGGTTTTTCCAAGTGAAAGGGGTTTTTGATTCATGTTGGATTTGTTTTTTGAACCTTATGTGTGTATGTATATGGTGAAAGTGTTCTAAAGAAAGATATAAAATGGTTTTGATTTGAATGTTAATTTGAAATGGTATTTTCCCATTAATATGGTCAAATTACATATGTTTTTTTGTTGTTATATTTCTAAATGGGCTTTATGAACCCTAAAAGTCTATAAAATATATCCAAAATTGGTTTTGGTGTGCATGTCAAATGAAAAGTGGGTTTGTCATGGAAAATGGAAATTTATATGTGAGATTTTAATAATTGGATTGTTATGAAAATTTGAAAATGTGAAAGTGGTGATTTCCTTGTGTTCTTTTGATGCTTGTAATGTTTATGTGAATGTTATGATTTACATGATATGTGAAATGTAATTTTACCACAAAGAGAATATCAATTATTCTAGGTGGGAAAACTATAACTAGTTCGCTAGTTGATTTAAAAGTGGTAGTGGCCCAGATTTTTCTAGCAAGATTTATGTTTCATCACTAACTAAACATGTGATATGACCTAAGACCACTAGAATTGTTTGATGGGATACCCTATTTAGTCTCATGCATGGGAAAACTTTTGGTATTAGATTATTATTTGGAGACCTCTAGAATTTTGGGAGAAATTTCCCTCTAGTGGCTCATACACAGAATATTGTTGGAAGTTTAGTTAGAGTATTTCTTTCACTGAGGAATGAAGACCATAGGTTCACACCAGTGATAGTTACCTATAGGTATTTACCCGTGGTTATCTCTCTCTTATTACATGATTCTTATGTGATGTGGTTCTATCCATCGGTATATGATAGAACTTGTGTACATTTTTATTTCAGCCAATCTTATTTGTGAAAAAAGGTTTTCCCTTAAAAAAAATTTCTTGATAATGTATTTATTAAAACATTATTAGAAATATTTCAAATATTCTTAAGGAAATTTTCATGTTGATTTTTATTGTAATGTTCTATCATGGAATCATTTCTTTTGGGTGGAATCATATGGGGATTTAGCTCACTCCCTACATACACCTTTGGGTGTATGTGAACTTTGTTATGTATGGACTAGGTGAAGGAAATATGTGTCATAGTGATAATGGTGGATCTAGTTTCTTGTGTTCCACTTCTTGTTGGTGCTGATGGTATTGGATTGAGGGTGATTCCCTTTTTGTTTCCTCGATATTTTTTAGGGATATATTTTTTGTTTCCATTCTATTTTAGTACTTTTGGTTTTGGTTAAATTTGTAAAAAATTGAATCTAAATTTTTTTTACCTCATTGGGTTGTGGTTATTAGGTATTCTTATGCTTATTATTTTTGGAAGTTTGTGATTATATAAATGAGATAAATCATTCTCAAAGTGTATTTACTGATACCCAAAAAGTATTTTCCATACCATGGGGATTAGGAACTCCCTTCAGTCCATGACATGAATCGGGCTGGTTGTCAAGTGGGATGGCACCCCAGGTTGGTTTCTGATAATATGTCACAATGGCTGAAAATTGAGATAAAATTCCCTACCTTATGTCTGAATCATCACCTATGTTCTTTATCTTCTTGAATAATTAAATTATGTTAATTTTTTAATTTTTTTTAAAACTTCTTCATGTTTATTATTCATTTTATTGTATTTATTATCATTTCAAATTTAATTACTTAATTCATTATGTTCTTGTCGGATTTTTTTATGATATTCGGTTCATGTGTCCAAAACGACTTTGTTAGGTTTAATATGGTGAAAGTGTTCATTCTTAAATCATATCTAGAATAATAATAATGAGATAATTTTTATTTTTATAAATCAATTATACTTTAAAAAATAATAAAATATGATTATTAGAAATTAATTATTATCACCCTAAAATTCTAATGTAAGAACATTATATTTGATAGAGGGTATCACACGCATCACCAAGTTCATGAGGGAATATAATATCTCCAGAATATATAATAAATTTAATATTTTAAATGAATTGATATATTTTATATCTTTCAATACATGAAACACTGAGTTAGAATATGTCGCATGCAATAATAAGTTTCCTTGATGGCTTGTGTAACATAGAAGTTTGTGTTCTACTGTACATTAATATATTATTAAAATGTTATTATTTAATATAATAAGACTTAATATATCCATTTAGTTAATGGTTATAAATATTATTACCAAAATTTTGAAAATATATGGTTGAATTAATTTGTTACTTATTAACTAGAAATGAATATAGGTACCAATTTAATACAAAGAAGTGGTTTTACAAAAAAAACTATTTTCATGCTCACAAAGGTGTTTATCGTAATAAATTAAATTAATTACAATTGGTAAGTAATATTATATATATATATATATTAAATAAAATATATTTTATGTTTAAAAAAAATATTTTATAGTCGTATGATATGAACAAACACAATATTACACAAAAAAATATTACATGTTTATTAAGGTATTTTATCCTCTTTTAATGGAAAACTTTTTTTAAATCCAATTTGGGTAATTTTTATAGATAATATTTGTCCAAATAATCTTCATATTTGAAATAGAAACATAAAAATTAGGTAATTGTAATTATTTTGTATCTTTATATGATGTTTCATTTTTTTAATCAATAGTGAAAATGATGAATTTTAGTTCAAAAATGCCTTTTCATCCAATTTATTATAAGGTTAAATTAAAATTTAAATTTATTTTAATGTTTAATTAGATAAAAAAGTTATCAATTAATTCAATTTAGATATTTTGAATCATTATTACTTTGAAATTATAAATAAAAATGTAGAAATGTTTTGATGTCTTTACTTTAAAAATGTTCATTGTCATCCCGTCTACAGGAATAAATATAAACTAATTTATGCCACATATGTGATTCAAATTTGTAAAATGGATTCTTTATTTGGAATCAGAATAATTTATAATGTATAAAAAATTATACATAGTTTTCGACCCAAAATATCAGTTAAATTAATTATAATTAATTATAATAATTAAGGTAAAATTAAACTTAATAAGGGACTAAAAGTAATCTTGAGGGAAAAATTACATAGAAACTTGTACAAGAACAATTGTATGACAATATTTATAACCTATACTCCCTTGTATCTAAATTGTACCATTCTGGGAGCCACTTTACAAGGAAAACATGGGTGGAATTCCCTTTCCCAAAATTTACAAGCGTACCACTCCTCCTCCACTATAAGAAAGGCCTCCTTACCTTACACTTACTCAAAAATATAATTCCACTTTATATGGACTATGATATTCTAAAATTTCTCCTCAAAATACCTACCCTAATACTATAATACTCTCCTTGGTAATAATTTCATCCAAAGAATCCCTTTTCTGAAAACTAAAAGGATTCACCCTATTAAGAGGTAACATCTTTCCTCAAACTCGTTAGTTTTATCTCCATTATCCACTCCATAAAATATAATTATTACATGATTATATATAAAATAATTATCCTCAATATAATAGGATTTTTTATTCTAATTTTTTTACCTAAACTGAAATACACTCCCACTTTAGGGGTAACGAACATACTGTTTAAGTGAATGGAGAACTACAGCCTCACAAAATGATGATTGTGTGTTCTTCCTTTACCACCTCTCATGGTGGTAATTATGATGCACACGCTATTTATATATTATATATATCATATTTATAATAAATTTATTCTTATATAATTATTATATGACACATTCCTATATACATTCCATTTTGTGTAATATGATAAAATCATTTTTGGATGTGTGGACAAACGACTCCTTAAAGCGATGTGATTCACTCACGATATACATGGAATGTATTAAAGAATTATTTTAATAAACATATATAACATATATAAAATTAAGTTTATAATTTAATTTAAATAGACATACATTTATATAAATATATATATCATTTCATTTTCATTTTTTAATACCACAATGAAATGAAAGTATCATTCATTTGTAATTACAGCCTACCATCTCCCTAAACAGTGCACTTCATTTCATATCTCTAAATATTATGGAAAATTATAAATACATATGTACTGAATATATATGATAATTAAATAATTTTATAAATTATTTATATTATGAAATAATCATCCATTTAATAGTAACAACAAAGATCATGTCAAAACATATTTAATAAAACTAGACAATTAATACCAAAAATCGTGAAAATAATGAAATATTGGTAACATACGGGTAATAAGAAATTATAAAAATATAATATATAATATTTTAAACATTTTTAGGTTTCCTGTATAAGTTATTATCATATTTTAAACCACTATACATTATGGTAAATACCACACATCAAAATAAATGTTTTGGTAAGGGATTCTTTTCTCACTTTTCATTATGTGATACACATGCCATTAACACCACTTACTACTTTTATGTGGTGTAACTACTAAATCTTTTTATATAATATATAATGAATTATATTATCTTCATGTTAGTAAAAAATTTCATTTTATTATAATTACTTTTGTTTTACGTAATTTATATGTTATCGCAGTGGTAAGGGATTTCTTTTTAATTAACATTCCATTGAGACCTATTTTTATTATGCAAAAATTCACTTTTATATGGTGTATTTAATACACTTTGACGTGTTATATCATGAATCTACATATTATAATGATATTATATGTTTCATTTAATTCAATTTTAATTATGATTTACAATTTTCAATGTGGTATGAGGCACATTGGAATGAATAAAGATTATTTTTTCTCAAGAATGTTTTAATGTCAACAACCCTTGTTGTTAATTATCCTCATATGAGGTATTATTGATAAAATTGTATTCTTTGGTAAATATGAACAATTTATCAGGAACATTTTTTATTAGATATATGAGTAATTCGTTGTACAGGCAATACATGAGTTAGGAACTATTTACTAAAATCCCTATGATTTGGGGACTAGTTAATACAAGACCCTCGAAGAATGGGTTGTATTGGGAGATAAATTGGTTGGCCAAATAATAATAGTTTAATCTATATCTTGAAGGTAAAGGTATCATCTTCATGGAAAACCTAATTTCCTATAATTAATCATTTCCTTTAATAATAATTCATTTATTATTTATCCATAATATTTTAAGTCGATATATCAATGGATTTATTTCATTTTTGGTTTATTGATTAAATGTAATTTCGTTTTAGTTTATTACCTTTTAATATTGATATTTCCTTGTCTAGTTATTTTAATGACATGTTTATCATTTATTTACCTTTCCATGTTGTTTTATTTGAAATTATTTATTTTTTCTTCCATTTTTCTTACCCTAATAGAGAATTTTAGCTCACACATATTATGTTTCCTTTCCCCGTGTTATGGAGAAGAAATCTAAGAATAAGTGTTCAATGGTGTAGTTTAGTTACTTTTTTTATGTATAATGTTTTTATTTCTTATTACCTAATCTATTATGGGTATCATTTATGTAATATGTATTTCCAAAATTGCTAAACTGATTGCTCCTTCTGGATTCGATTCCATATAATCCTGGAAATATAATGATATAATGAACTGGATCTTGGATTCTGGGGTTGAGGCATTACAATTATTATTAGAGGAAGTATAGTAGCAACATTGGAAACTAAATTTAACAAAATCAGATTAGGGAACATAACCCTATTATAGACATTGAGGATAAATATATAAGAACCTCTAATAATTTTGATAAGGTAGAGATTATGTATCTATTCCTAGAAATACAACCTTGTCTAGATACTACAAGTGTAATTGGTTATATAAAAAATTTACCTTGGAGTAAAAACTCAAAAAATGGGTGTCGAACATGACTCAATGTAACATAATACATGAAAATGGGCCTCACTACACACCTTGTTTGACTCTCTTGAGGGATAAACTTAGTATAGTTCACATTTTCAATACATAAAATTAGGAAGGATTTGAAATTAAAAATTTCCCCAATGTAAACAAAGATTATGATTCTAAGATTTACTATTAATAAATTTTTGTTATGTGTTATACCATAATTAGCATTATACAATATTCATAATTTTCTGAGCTAATCCAGTATATGCCATTGTTTAGAAATGGATCCTAGAAGGAAGAATTGTATAAATAATCCTGGACAATGTAGAGGATTCCCTATTGAGAATGTCAATATATCTAGTATTAGAAGTAACAAATTTATCGGTATATTAGGGAATATTAATCAGTTTATGAAAAATAACCTTTCCTAAAAAGATCAACTTATTCCATGGAGAGAATCTACTATGTTGGACCACTTTATATGGTAGAATCCCACATTGTTTAGTAAGGATACTAATCCAATTGCAGTTGACCAATGGATCAAAACTCTATATAAGATATTTATGACCATAGAATGTAGAAAAAATTAAAAGGTTACACTTTCTATATATTGTCTGCAAGGTGATGTTGATCAGTGGTGGTATCTGATATACAGTATAAGGGAGGAAGAATAAATTGATTTCATAGAATGAAGAAATTTTAATGAGACATTCTTTGATAAATACATCCATCATGATAGAGAAATTGTGTTGAAGATAAATTTCCATAGCTTAATGAAAAACGACAAATAAATTATTATATATTATGAATATACCTTTAATAGATTATCCATGTGTGATATAAATTATATTTGCATTAATGATTGCACGGTTTATGACTTCGTTGAAGGTATTAAGATAAATATTTGAATAGTACTAGTTTCTCATTATTTTTCATCATACGATGAAATAGTTTAATGTAATATCAAGGCATATAAAGAGTTATCCTAGTCCTATGAATTCAAAGGGAAGTAATATAAGAAGATAAAGGATGAGAAAATGATATATAAAGGGCAGAACAGAAAGAATAATTTTCCCACATGTGATAATTGTGTAAATAATCTCCCTGGTAAATGATTGAAAGGATTGGGTGTATGTTATAAGTGTTGAGATAAAAGTCACCATTATCATGAACGAAAGGGGAAGAATCTGAATAATTATGTTCATTTTGGCAACTACAATGAGATGGGGCACCAAAAAAATGAATACCTTCATATTTAAGATAATATACCTTAGAAGAAGCTAAGGGTTCATGGTCAAGAACATGTTATTAACACAACATAAGTTGAATGATTAAGTGTATTTTTTATTTATATATAAGAAATATGTTGTAAAAGTATTTTATTTTTGTGTTTCCCATTATATGATTTCTAAAATTTATAAGGATTATACTATAGTAAATTTTTCATTAAAGATTTGAGATCCAATGTTAAATGATACCAATAAAATTGATTTAGTGGAAAGTTGAGCTTACTGTAAAACCTATGATAGAGGGAAAAAACCCTTAATATGTTTCTCATATTGAGATAACGATGAATAAATTATTGATTTGGATAAGTATTAACTACCTTGTAAGTGATTAATGATTTTTCAACAAAGTGTTTTATGCTATCATTGATGGAGTTTAAAAAACATTTTGATTTAAGGAATATATCGAGTAGCATGTGTCTTACTTAAGGAATATGGAAGGATTCATGTTTCCAATAAGGTTTTATGGTAATTTGAGTTATTATTATATTTCAATATAATACATGATGAATTTATTCACATGTTTGGAATTTGAAAATTTAGACCTGCTTTATATTGATTAAAGGGTAATGAAAAGTTTATTTTTTAAAATTTAGTGAATTTATTTCTAAAGTGTTGGATCATAATCTTTTGAAATAAGTTAACCATTTATGAAATTGGTTATCTTTAAAATTTGATCTCATTTTAGAGTTTGATTTATTACATCACTATATGATGAATCTTGTTCTAAGAGATCAAGTAGAAATAGTTCGAGAAATGAACAAAGGAAAATGTTTTTCTTATAGAAATGTACCAAGTAAGTATATTTACTTATATTCATAGACATTGAAATAATTCACAAACTCTATGAAAAATTATCTTGAAATAAAAAATATTTTCCTAGTACAATTTTTCCAATGAATCAAATAGCCCCTTATATCATTGTGGATTTAGGTTTTTATGGATTTTAATTTTCTCCCAACTATGTTATCTATCACTCTATATCATAAATTTATTATTATAATTTTATTTTTTATCCATGTTTCTATTTCCAACCTATGTTCTCTTACTAGGGAACCTAGTTACGTGACCATTGTACTTTCTTTTCTCTCTTGTTAAGAATATGTGTTATTAACCCTATTTACACTGTCATATTTTAAAAAATATTTTATTTTAAAAAATAAAACCATTTATTACTGAGATCACGTTTAAATTGTGATGATGTAATTTAATTAAGATGGGTAGAATTTAACACCACAAAATTCTAAAGTAAGAACATTGTTTTTTTATAGCATATATCACACGCATCACCAAGAACATAAAGGGAATATGATATCCAAGAAATTTATAATATGTTTACTATTTCAAATAAATGACATATATTTTATATTTTTCAATACAAGTGAAACTAATTTTACATACATCACACAAAAAACGATTTTCTTTGATGGATTGTGTAACACAGAAGGCTGAGTTCTACCACTCTATAATATATTATTAAAATAGTATTATTTAACATAATTCTACTTAACCTAGTTATTAAATATGTGTTAATAAATATTATCAATTAAATTATGAAAATATATGTTTTAATTCCTTGGATACCTATTAATTATAAATTAATATAGATACCAAATTAATATAAAATGAATGATTTTATAGAAAACTATTTTTATGATCACAAAGGTATTTTATCAAAAAATAATAATTAATTACAATTGGTATGTGATATTAATTTAACATATATATATTATATTCAATAAAATATTTTTTTTCATACAATATATTTTATAGGTGTATGATTTGAACAAAACCAATATTGCACATAAAATAATATGTTTTCATTAAGACATTTTCATCCTCTTTTAATGGAGAACTTATTTTAAATCCAATTTTTGTAACTTTTAAATATTAAATAAGTAAAAATTAAAATAATATTTTAAATATAAACATAAAAAATATGTTAGGTTAAAATTTTTGTATTTTTATATGATGTTTCATTTTTTTAATGAATAGTGAAAAAATATTGAATTTTAGTTGAAAACTGACTTTTAATCTAATTTATTTATAAGAAATAAATTGATTTATAAATTGGTTTAAAATTTTAATTATATAATATTTTTATCAATTAATCCAATTTAGGTCATTTAAATTATTTTCACTGTAAATTGGATATAAAAACAAAGCAAACTTTTGGACTTTTTTACTTTAAAAACATGCATTATCGTCTCGTTTATGGGATTAAATTTAAATTTATTTCTTCCCCATTAATGATTAGAATTTTGAATTATTCATTAAAATTTTTTATCTTTATTAATTTATAATTTATAATAATTTTAACTTAGTTTTTTACCAAAAACATTAGTGAAAGTAATTAAAATTAATCACAGTGATAAAGGTAAAATTATGCTTAATAAGGGACTAAACCTTAACCTTTAGTGCCCAAATGTCCTAGAAACCTATCCAAGAGTAATTTTATGGAAATATTTAGACCATATACTCCTTTTGATTTAAATTTACCATTATGGGATCCACATTACATGGAAAAAACATTGGTGGAACTCCCTTTCCTAAAATTTGCAGGAGTGTCACTCCTCCGCCACAATAAAAAGGCATCATATCCTCCAACTTCCTCACACCTATCAAGCCAATTTGGATCAACCAATATCATAAAAAATATATATTAAAAATACCTCCCCTCATCCTATAATACTCACCTTAGTTACAAGTCCATCCAAGTTAGCCCTTGTGTTCAAACCGAAAGCAGTTACTTTATTAAGATGTAACATCTTTCCTCAACATTTAGTTTTTTTCCATTATCCACTCCTTAAAATATCCTTATTACAAGAATATATAACAACACAAATATCCCAAATATAATGGGATATTGTTTTCTATTTTTTACACAAAAACTCACACATACTTCTATCTAATGGGTAACGAACATACTGTTTATGTGAATGGTGAACTAGCACATCACAAAACAGTGATTGTTCGTTCTTCGTTTGCCACAACTCATGATGGTAATTATGACATAAAATATTTTTATATATTATAGATATTATATTTAAAATTTATTTATTCTTATTTAATAATTTTATAACAAATACCTCTATACATTTCATTTTTTGTAAATGCGATAACATCATTTGTGGAAGTGTGTAATACCACCTCCTTAAAGAGTTGTGATTCATTAATGCTATACATGTAACATATTAAGGATTGTTTTAATAAAACAATGCAATGTATATTGAATAAATATGATATTTTAATTTTTATTTAACTATGTATCATTTACTTTTCATTATTCTAATACTACAATGAAATGATAATAGTGTTCATGTATACGTACAACCTACCATATCTGTAAACGGTTCACTTCATTTCTTATCTCCAAATATTATGGACCATTATAAATACTTATGTACTGAATATATATGATAATTACATCATATTTTACATTTTTAAGATGATTAAATAACAATATATGTAACATGAACACAACATATCAAGTCAAAACATACTTAAGAAAACTATGAAATTAACACCTAAAATTGTGAAAATAATGAACGATTGTAAAAATTGGTAATAAGATAATATAAAAAGATGATATATGATATTATAAAAATTATTAGGGTTATTTTATAAGTTAGTAACTTATTTTTAACCACTATACAAGATGATAAATACAACACACAAAAATGAATGTTAAGGTAAGGGATTCTTGTCTCACATTTCGTTAAATGAGACATATTCCATTAACACCACCGACTATTTTTATGTGGTGTAAACACTTCCCATTTTGATATAATATATAATTAATTCTTTATTCTTCATATTATTTTATTATCATTACTTTTGGGTCTTCCAATTCATATATTATGATAGTGATAATGGATTTAGACTCAATTTACATTCCATTGTGACTTATTTTCTTTATGCACGAATTTAATTTTATATAGTGTATGTACGAAACATTGACATGTTATATCATGAATATCCTTATTCTCATGATATTATAAGTTTAATTTAATTCATGAAGAATAATTATATAAATTTTTTAAAGTTGTATGGGACACATTGGAAGGTTTAGAGATTATTTTTCCATAACAATGTTTTAATGTCAACAACCCTTATTGTTTCTTATCCTACTCTGAGGTATTATTGATAAATATTTAATATTTTTTCAATATGGATATATTATAAGGTATATTATTTATTTGATTTAAGAATAATTCCTTGAATATTAGATAAACTGGTTGGGTCTATTTAAGGCAATCCAAAAAAGATGGGGACTGGTTAATGCAATCCACTCGATGCATCAGTAGTCTTATGAGATGAATTAGTTAGCCAAACCAAAATAATTTAAACTATGTCTTAAAGGTAAAGGTATCATTTCCTAGAAAACATGAAATATGATAATTTAGAATTTTCTATGTTGAAAATTAATTTATTATTATTTATCCATGATATTTTTAGAAAACATATCTATGGATGAATTTCATATTTAGTTCATTGAATAAATGGAATCTATTTCCATTTTATTACCATGTTATATTGACATGTACTTATCTATTTATTTGAATGGAATGTGTTATTAGTTATTTGTATTTCCATGTTTTTTTCTTTCCATTGATTCCTTGTTTATTCCATTTGACTTACCCTTATTGATCATTTAATATCACCCTTATTATGATTACTTTCCACATGTTATGAAGAATAAATATCTGAATAATAATTCAAAGATATAGCTTATTTATTTTTATTTTGTATCATGTTTATATTTATTATTTTCCAATTTATTATTTGTTTCATTTATGTAATATGGATTTCTAATACTTCTTAAATTATCGTTACTTAGATATTTTATTCCTTGTAATCTAGCCAATTTCATAAAATAACGCACTGGCTTCGGGATTTTAGGGTCGGGGCATTACAAATTATGTCACAATCATGGATACGATTGGACGTATGCACACATGAGTAATGTTTCTATTTGTCAACAATCATTTCAGAACTAATTAAAGTATAATTATGTCCTTAAATAATGACATTATATCATAAATACCATATGTATTAATTTAATATTCTTAAATACTCTATCCATGTGATGTGGTGATGAAAAATGAATCACATCTCTTCATGTAGGCGGTAATCCACACGTACACACGAACAACATTATCATACTTTAAGGGATGGAATGGTCAAATGTTTTTTGATATATTATCTATTAATAATTATAAATATTATATTTATATGGTAAATATACATTAAATCCATCATTATAACTATCTATGAGAGTTTCTTATGAAAAAAAATTGCATCAGTTTGTGAGGTGGTAGTCCACCAAACACATGATCAATTATTTTATTTCTCATTTGATGGAATATGAAATGGATGCAGTTTCTCCCATTAACATAATAACAACTATGTATATGATACTTACAGATTTTTTAATATCATTATATTTGAATATGATTTCAAGGAGGTGGGGGAAGGAATATAAAAATGCTTAGGTAATGACGATACCTCTCCTTTAAAAAATATCTTAATGTTTCCACCAAAAGAATTTATAAGATAGTTTAATGGTAAAAAATTCCTCTAGGATGTTGGAATGTATTGAAGGAAATTATTTTGGCACAGGAATGAAAGAAATGAATTCTTTTAAAGTGTGAATAAATGATAATAAGATGTTCCAATTTATAAGATAAGGTAGGGGAACTATTTAAAATTTATTATAATATCACATTAATATAATTTTTTATTAAATGGATAATAATTGATAATATGAGAATATTATATGAGTATGAGTTGATATATCTTATCCAATAAAATTGGGATAAGTTGGATTCAACTTTTTGTCGTTGTAATTTTGTTCAATCCTTCATTAAATCTTTGGATAATTATAGTTATATCAATGTTTTTCACTTTTAAGGGGTTTATATTGTTACTATAAAATAAAAAAGAAAATGTAAACAGATAATTTCTCATTTAATCAACCATATCCCATTAACTTTTCCAAATTTAATATTTTTAAGAAATTTAAATTTTTTGGTAGAATTTTATTTATTATAAAATAACATTAATGTCATTTTTTGAACAATTAATTTAATTGTACTTTTAAAAATATGTGATAATAATTTAAAATTATTCCAATTCATAAAAAACTATATAATATTTCATGCTTATCAAAAAAAATTCTCACCAAATTTACTCAAATTATATTATTTGTAGTGTTTTAAAATAATTTTTTATACTATTTTCATAAGAACTACATCAATGTTGAATAATTATTTAATGTAATTATATAATTACTAAAAACTAGAAATAAATTTCAATCATTAAAATGATTTAATTATTATAAATATAGCTATTTATATCCAATATTATCTAGTTTTTCCCTATTTAAACACGCAATATATATTTAAAGCAAAGAGAGTGACATTTTGAAACATTCTATCATTTTAGTATTATATTTGTCATTTTCATGGAAACGTTTCCATTAAACAAGTTAAATTAAATCATAAGGTGATAATTGTATAATTACCATCATAAAATAATAATTTTTATTAACAATTATGATCTTATCACTATGTTTTAACTTATATTAACTCTATTTACCCTTTACCAATATGATAAATATTATCGCATTTACTATTATTATTAACAAAAAATAAAAGAGGCATATTTACAAAATCTAAAACTCATGATTGAAAATATGAAATCTTTTTTATAAGGATGAACTTATATAATTCTTATTAATTAAATTAAAATTATAATGAAAAAATCAATGAAAAGTTGTTTTTTAATATAAATTTAATATATAAAAACGTTTTAAAACCAAATTAAATCATAAAATTTATTCCAATAAAAATTATTAAATTAATAATAATATTAGGGAAATAATTTTATTTTGAAATAATTTTAAAATAAAATATAACATTTTAACTACTTGAAATAATAAATACATTTTTTAAAAAAAATTGGAATTTTTTACTGTTCACTAAAAAATCTATCTTTTAAGAAAAATACATGAATTTCACCATAAGATAATTTTAATATGATGATTTAAAAAATGATATTAATTTTATAGAATAAAATTTAATTATATTCAAGAAATTAATTCTAATATTTTCTCTCAAAATCAATAAAACTCATCTTTGAAGAAAACGTATTTCTAAAACATCAAATAATATTCCTAAATATAGAGTATATATTTCTTAAGAACTAATAAATTAAATTCTTTTATGAAGGTTCTATGTATTTTTCTTAATTTTGATATGACTACTGATACCTACTAATTCAATGTATATGGGATAGTTATTACATTAAATAATATTATTTTAATAGTATAGTTTTGTTTTTTTAGACTCATTATTGCAAGCCATATATTCAATAGAGAATAGTATTATTTTAAAATACTGAGGTGTTACATCCTTCCCACCCCACCCCCTGATTAAATTTCTTCACAAAATTTTAACTTGTTCTTAATAATCAATGGTTTGTCATTTTAAAAATATATTATGGAAGACCTACATGATAAAGAGGGTTAATAAAATTTATTCATAAAATATGGAATTGAAAATATGAAGGTCATCACATAAAAAGGTTTCCAAATAGGATAAAATTATTGGGATGTGAAAATATCTAAAATTAATAGAAAAGTGACACCCACGGATTAATAGAGATATATAGAAAATACCATGATAATGTTTACCACCATAAAACCATAAATTACTAATCTATTAAAGGACTATTTATTCATTTGAATTATAGTTACTAGGGAAAAATATAAATATCATTTTACTATAGTTAATAAATTAATTTACCATCTAAAATAAAAAAAATAATTAAATATACCTACTTTACATCTATAATTTTATCCTTAAATTAATTTCCACCATAATATCATATATATTTTTCAAAATTATTATTATTAAAGATGTAATTTTTTTAATTCCTAAAGCACTAAAATAAACTTCAAATGAACCATATATTCCAAAAAGGATAAACTTTTATTCCCCCTATCTTTAGATACCTACCAAATCCAAAATTATAAGCATAATGTTATAAAATTCCCAAATTGAATAAGATTTCACATGAAGAAATAAAACATTAATCTCTAAAGCGTTAACAAAAAATAACCAAAGCTTAATATATATCCTTTAAAAAATAAGTAACCTTAAAATTATTTAAAATATTCATACCAAGATCTACACATAGAAAAAAGTCATTATGATGTGATCACATATTCCTTTGAGATCAATTTAACATTTATCTTCAATTAACATTAGTCATTCATATACAAAAATATATATATTATCTAACAATATAATATCCAAAATGTTCTAATCATTTCCATAAAAAACTTGAACATTAATAAATCTAAATTATAGTCATATATGCTTCAAAGATATGACTCATCATTTATTCTTCAAAATAAATAATACACTATTTCCATAAATCCAAAAATGGAATAAAATTCATCAAAGATGACCTGAATTAGTTTTTCATAAAATAATTGACCTATTAAAGGTAATTAATACTATCCCATTATGTTTTTCTATAATGACCCAAACATCTATCAATGAAAAATTCCTCTTGATCTAATTAAATGTATTATTAGGTGATGTGGTTATAAAACATATGAACTTATTTGGTTCTATGATTTTTGGATTTTTAAAATACCATAAAGAATTGTGACCATTGTTAATATTTCCATTGAAAATGATAACATGATTAGTATAAATATAGGGCTTTAACAAATCCAATTTATTCAGAAAAAGGAACTGATGGCCTCTTCCAATAGACTTTCCCCATACGAAGCCCATTTTTCAGAGCTCATAAAGGAGGTTCCATAATTGGGCTTCGGTCTTGACCAATCCTAAGTCGAGATTGAATAAAATAATCTCGATAAGAACCACCTATGGTAAAAGTGGAAGTTGATAGAGATTACCACTCTAGCAATGTTATCCAAGCCACCCCAAGAGTCTGTCACCATCGCGCACCTTATCCTAAGGTCTTATACTAGTGTTTTAAGGGGTTATGTAACAAGACCCTAGAACTAAAAGTATGTACATTGTTTTTTGTATAGATAATATATAATCATTTTATTATTGTTACTTTTTAAAAAGTTTTTAAAGAGAAAATAGTATTTTTAGTTAATATTCAACTAAGAAATCTATTTTTTTGAATTAATGGATTTTTGAATTAAATAATATTTTAATAAAATATCATCATTATTTTTAAATTACTTTTTTTAAATATAAATTATTGTATAATTTTATGAATGGAATTGTAATTTTTACTAAGGTTTCAAAGCTATTTTGGTCAAAACCCATGTTTTTTTTATAAAAGTCATTTTTTATTTTAAATGTTAAAATTAAAATATTCAGAAAATTATTTCAATAAAAGGAATATTATTTTTTGAATCAGGACGTTGAAATTATCCAATGGTAAATTTTTCATAATTTTCTGAGATAGTTGAATTTTTGGGTAAAAATTAAATATCGTTTAATTATAAAATGTGTTTTATGACATAGTAATGACCCAATATTGATGTAATAAAATACTATAAACACTATTTTCAGACATTATATGTTTTACCCTTAAAATAATGCGATTTTAGGATTATTTGATTTAATTTACAAAGCTTTAGTGGGCCCTCTAAGACTTATAAAACTATTTATCATTTTAAATTGATTTCTTTGAGAGTGTGACTCACCTCTACATAGGAAACCCTATTATTTTAAGAGGTTATGCCATTGGACTTAAAAAATATTGTCTTATACTACCCTTTTCCAAAACTATGGGAAAAACCATGGGCTAGTTTGTGGTTTTGATTAGTTTAATGTGTGGTGTCCCAAACCTAAATAATAAAGAATTTCCTCTCCTTTTCCTATATAAACCCACCCAAGAAAACACTTCCTCTTCACTCAAAGACTTTTTATTTCCTCCAATACCTACCCTCATCTCTTTAGAATCCTCCTAGGGCTCCCCAAGATCCCAATAATCCTCTCTCAATCCTCTCCCAAGCCTTTGGGATCACACTTCCAAGTAAGGGATTCCTTCCTTTATCTTTTTATCCATGATTCTTAATGTTGTTATGTCCTTTTATTTTCAAGTAAAAATGTAGGGGTATGATTTCTCACCTCCACTGTAGTGTAATTATTATATTTCAATGAGGATAACCCCCTTTCTATCTCATCTATGCATCCCATGATTACCCGTTACAATGTCAAAATTCCGTAAGTGATTTCTCTTTCCTCATTTACATTCAAGCAATTATTTTATATAATGAATATAAATTCCATTCCATATGTTGGTATATTATGTCCCATGATCCTCTTACTGTACATTTAATGTAAAAATTATTAGATACCCCTTTTACTCTCATCATCCCATCTTACGAATTTATATTTGACGTTGTTATACTGCCAAAGTTACACCAAAACTACCTTGCCAAAATCATTTTGTAGTGAATACCATACCCACTCCTCTATCAAGGGTATTCACCTTTATGAACATGTACTTGTTGATTTAGGAATTACATTTATGTATTCCACATCTCTTATTTTTGGAATGAATTATAATGTTGATGAATTCATCTTGTATGATCTATGTGGCACACTTATTCATGAAATGAAATGTTTAACAAGGGTACACCCTGATAGCACTCCAATGAATTGGGTAAAGTATATTATCATGATAAGTCATAAAAAATGAGTTTTGAATCATGCTAATTCAAGTGCAACAAGGTTTTACTCATGCTTCATGTGCAATGAGGGGTTACTCATGCTCCATGTGCAATGAGCCTTGCCTCATGCTAATATCATGTTAAATGTTGTTGCCACATCTCCATGTTATGATTATCGCGCTTTATCATGCCTTTATGTTAATGTTTATATTTTTCTCCATTGATTTGCCTATTGTCTAACATGTATTGTATTCCTCGTGTAATTCCATGTTTATTCCTTTACTGGGCTTTATAGAACAACCCTTTCTTATATATGTCTTCAGGTTATCCCATGCAATGTTAAGTACGTGGGAATGTCATGGTTATATAAAGGAAGTTTTAAATAAAGATGTTGTGTGTTTTTTGTTCTAAGTTGTTATATAATGTTTCTAAGACACAAAGACACTAGACCTCTTGATCCTCTATGTTGTATCAAGTGAATTTTATGTAATAAACCAATTTAAGTGTTTAATAAAGAGTAGGGTTGTTATAGTTTGTATCAGATGATATGTTTAGTTATTTTTGAGACTAGGATTAGAAACGCCTATTGAATGCCTTAGGGATAAGACTATGTTTAATTAAAAAATCCCAATGTTTTGGTGAGTATTGAGTATGTGATTTATCAATAAAATACATCTCTGTCTGGATATAAGTAGGTATAGGCATCTCTAGCATAGATGTACCTAGGAGTGAAAAATCTGAAAAGGAGTTTTGGGCATGACCCAAGGTATCCTGGTACATGAAAATAGGCCTTGATACACTTTGGGTTACAATACTTTCATGGAATATTCTTTTGTAAATTCACAAGCTTAGTATGAACCATTATTAAGTAATTAAAACAATGCACCTAAGAATATATGTTAGAAAGTAGATCATGGAAAACAAATATTGAAGAATATAGATTCATAAGTGAAGGAAATAAAATTTATCTATATGTCATCCATTTTTTCATTGGATTACCCTTTATGTGTTATCCCTAACTTTACATTTATTCCATCCAATGGTCGGTAATTGGAGGACTCATGCTAACAGCCGATGTCAAGATCAATTTGAGGACTATTCTAATGAGATGCCCAATCCGATGGGAGCCGGAATCGCAAACTTTGTCATGATATACTATTAGTTAACTCAAGATTTTAATAGAAAGATGGGTCAAGAGGAATATTCAACCCCCCCCCCCCCCCAAAGAAGTAACAATTCACTATTGAGAGCTTCCTGAGACAAAGGCCTCTTTCTTTTAATGGATCATCTAATCCCTCAATCGTTGAACAATGGATCAACTGCACTAAATAGATCTTCTCCATCCATCAATGTTCCAACCAAGGGAAGGTTCTTCTGGATGCTTATTGTATGAAGGGTGAAGTGGATCAATGGAGGACAATGATAAAAAACGAAGCCTGAGGAGATGATCGAGTCATTGGAATGGAAGGATTTTCATAAGATGTTTTTCGATAAATATTTTTTGTGCTCCCTCTGACTAAAGATTGAAAGGGAATTACTCACCCTCAAGAAAAAAACAACGAATCCATTGGATCATATGAGTAAAACATTACAAGGGTTGCACAATATGCCTCCGTCTTTGTCGTTAACCCTAAATTCAAGGTTGACCGCTTCTTTGGTGGGCTGAAACCCAGCCTACAAAAATCCCTAGCGATCATTGACTTCGACAGCCATGAAAAATTTGTCTGATGTTCCCTCAAGGACAAAATGGAGATCAGAGAATCTCAAGGGTATCATGGGAAAAATAAGCATATGGTGGACTTCTATTTTGGAAGTCTGATGAATAAATCTAACTCCCCACTTGCCAAAGGTGTTGAAAGAAGCACCCTAGAAATTTCCCAAAGGGGATGAGGAAATGCGTTAGGTGTTGAAGAGAATGTCACCTAGACATTAACTGCCGACAAGAAAAACCCGCAATTGAAATAGAGGAGATGAAAGATTCTTTTGAACCTCAACGCATTTTTCATTTCTTCAACTACAAAGAAATAGGGAACCTTGCAAATTAGTTCCCTAATCCAAGGGTTTTTTGAGGCATCCAACAACCTCCAAGGTAGAAAGGGTCGGATTTTTTCATCACTACCACCGAAGTGAACCCTGAAAATGAAGTGGTGATAGGTATGCTAGTTATTTATTTGATAATATAGAACATAATCTTTGATTCTGGTTGTACGCATTTTTTTTTTATCACGAAAGTTTAGTAGAAAAATCCCAACACAATCACAAATCATGGAAGTAAATAAGTCGGTGATTATAGCTAATGGGGAATTTATTGCATCCCATGAATATAACTCCTCCCCTATCTTAAGTTGTGGATTGAAATTCCTGGAAAACCTCACCATACTCCCTCTGGTGGAATTTTATGCAATTCTTAACATGGATTGTCTTTCCCTATAAATAGCCAACATAAATTTCCATTAGAGTGAAATTACTCTCCATATGGAGATTCCACCCCCGATTCTATACAAGTTAAAGGAGGAAGATGAATCTTCTTTAGCACCATCATCTCTAGAGTGGATATTACTCTCCTATGAGCACACATATCTAGATAATATGATTGACTCTAAGGGGTCAAGCATCCTCGAATACATGCCTATTGTGATGGAATTCACTGAAGTGTTTCCTGATGAATTTCTTGTTCTTTATCTTAGAAGAGATATTGAATTCTCTATTGACCTTATACATAGGGAGTTTTCAATATCGAAGACTCCATATAGAATGGATGTTGTGGAGCTTGAAGATTTGAAGAAACAACTATAGGAGAATCTAGATAAAGGGTTTGTATTCCTAAGTGCTTCACCATGGGGTGAACCACTCCTCTTCGTCAAGAAGAAGGGTGGGTCAATGTGCCTTTTCATTGATTATCGTGAGCTCAAAAGAACAAGATAAAGAACAAGTATCCTCAACAACAGAATGAAGAATTGTTCAATCAGCTTCATGGAGCACAATACTTCTCCAAGTGGATTTGCGGTCAAGTTATTATCAATTAAGGGTGAAGAAAGGAAATATCCCCAAGGATTCTTTTCGTACAAGATACGAGCACTATAAATTCCTAGTAATGCCTTTTAGACGCACTAATTCTCCAACAATATTCATGGTCTTGATGAATATAGCCTTTAGAGATTACTTTGACAATTTTTTAGTATTATTTATAGATGATATTATAATATACTCCCTAATCAAGGAGGATCATGAGGAGCATCTACGAACTGTACTAGAGACCTTGCTAAAGGAGAATATCAATGAAAAGTAATTCAAGTGTGAGTTCTGGTTGAAGGAGGTCTCATTCTTGATACATATCATCACAAGAAATGAGATATCAATGGATCCCTCCAAGACAACTGCAATTGAGGGATCGCCGAGGCCAACATTGGTAACAGATATACGTAGCTTCTTGGGGTTAGCTGGATACTATCGCCGATTTGTGAGAAATTTCTCATGATTTTCCAATCCTCTTACAAAGATAATTCGGAAGGGAGTCAAGTTTTCTTGGAGTGATGAATGAGAAGAAATCTTCAAGGTGTTGAAGAGAAGGCTTATCACTGCACTTGTGCTCACATTACCCATGAGTAGAGGATGTTTTGTGGTATTTAGTGATACTTAGAAGAAGGGACAAAGTTGTGTGTTGATGTAGAATGATAAAGTGATAGCCTACGCCTCATGGAAGCTAAAAATCCATGAGCAAAACTATACCACCGATGATTTGGAGTTCGCGGCTATAATCTTTGAGATGAAAATTTGGAGGCATTGTCTCTATAGGTAGAAGTGTGAGATATATACTGATCACATGAGCCTCATATAAATATTCACATAAAAATAGCATTATATTCACTAAAGAAGATGGATAAAACTCATCAAGGATTATAACTGCTCAATCCACTACCATCCCGGTAAGGAAAACAAGGTGGAAGATTCCCTAAGTATAAATGATCTTGTATCTTTATCAATTATGAGAATTGAAAAGTATCTAATCTTCTTGGATTTGCAGAGGATGGACATGGGAATATTTATGTTAGGAACATCATAAATTCTTTCTCAAATGATTGCTCAACCATCCCTCAAGGAGAAAATAAAGAATTCTCAAAGAAATGATGTGAAAATTCTGAAAAGGGTGGAAGCTATCATAAATGGGAAATCCTCAGATTTCGTGGTTGACAAGGATGGAATTGTGAGATTTGGGTCACGATTATGTGTACCATCCGACTCAAAGATAAAAAAAGGATCTTATGAATGAAACATAGATCATCCTTCTCTATTCACCTAGGGATTACAAATATGTATTGAGATCTAAGAGAAAACTTTTGGGGGGGGAAAATAAAAAAGGGAGATTGCTAAATATACATCAAGGTGTCTGGTCTGTCAGCAAGTGAAGGCTAAGAGGAAAATGTATAAGGGGGTGATTCAACTACTACCCATACTGACATGGAAGTGTGATAAAATTAAAATGGAATTTTTCACTGGACTTCCAAGGAAATCCAGAGGAAACAATGCTATATGGGTCATTGTGGATCTTCTTATAAACACAACTCACTTTATCGTGATTTGAGAGGACTTCACATTGGATCAACATGCACAAATTTATATCAAATAAGTGGTAAGACTACATGGAGAACCACTATATATTGTATCTGACCGTGATCTGAGATTCACCTCAAAGTTGTGGAAAAGTCTCCAACATGCTCTAAGAACTGACCTGAACATCATTATGGCCTATCATCATTAAACTGATTGAAAATCTGAGAAAACTATTCAGACACTATAAAATATGTTAAGGTCATGTTCTATGGACTTCAAAGGACGATGGGACCAACATCTTCCACTGGTTGAATTCATGTACAATACCAATTTGCAATCAAACATCTGAATGACACCATATGAAGCGCTTTATGGGAGAAGGTGAAGAATATCAGCGTGTTGGGATGATTTTGGTGAGCGTAAGCTTCTAGGACCTAAAATGGTTGAAGAAATGGTGGAGAAAGTGAAAACCATTCAGTAGCATATCAAGGTATCCCAAAGTCAATAGAATAGTTATCCAGATAACTGTAGATGAGACCTTAAGTTCAATGTCTGAGACATGGTATTTCTACAAATATCTACATGGAAGAAGGTTATGAGGTTTGGAAATAAAGGGAAGTTAATTCCTAGGTACATCATCCCTTTCGAGATTCTTGATCGTGTTGGGGTTGTGGCCTAACGACTAGCACTGCCACCCACCATGGCCCAAGTACATGATGTCTTTCATGTATCCCACTTAAGGAAGTACATACCAGACCCTTCACATATAATCTCTTTAGAGTTAGTATGATTATAGGATGATCTCTATTACGAGGACTGACTAGTGAAGATCATAGAGAGTAGAGAAAAATTTCTACGAAATAATAGAATTCCCCTCACCAAGTTGTTGTGGAAAAACCACAAGTTTGAAGAGGCAATGTGGGAACCAGGGGAAGTGAAAAATTAGAGTTACCCACATCTATTTTAGTGTGGGAAAATAAATATTTCCAAGGTGAAATTTCTTAAGGGGGAATATTGTAACGACCCAAACTTCTATCATTTAAAAAAACCTCTTGATCTAATAAAATGTATTTTTATGTGAAATGGTTATATAACATATGCATCTATTTGGTTTTATGATTTTGTATTTTTAAAACACTGTTAAGAATTGTGACCATTGATAATATAGCCATTGAACAATTATCACATGATTAGTATAAATATAGGGATTTAACAAATCCAATTTACTCAGAAAAAGGAACTGATGGCCTCATCTAGTAGACTTTCCTCGTACGAAGCCCAATTTTCAGAGCTCAGAAAGGATTTGGTGTCATTGGGATTCTCTCATGACCAATCCCAAGCTGAACTTGAATATGTGAATCTTGAGAAGAACTGCATATGGGAGAAGTGGAAGTTGATAGAGATTACCACTCAAGCGATGTTATCTGAGCCACCCCAAGAGTCTGTCACCATCGCACACCTTGCCCTAAGGACTTATGTGCGTGTTTTAAGGGGTTATGTAACAAGACCCATTAACTATGATTATGTAAACTATTTTTTTATATGGAATATATATTCATTTTGTTATTTTTACTTTGTAAATAGTTTTTAAAGAGAAAATAATATTTTTATTTAATATTCAACTAAGAAATCCATTTTGATTAATTAATGGATTTTTGAATTAAATAATATTTTAATGAATTATTATTATTATTATTAATTTACTTTTCATTAAATATAAATGATTGTATAATTATATGAATGCAACTGTAATTTTTATTAAGGTTTAAAAGATGTTTTTTTGTAAAAAAACCCTGTTTTTTTATAAATGCATGTTTTTATTTTAAAATTGAAAATTAAAATATTTATAAAATTATTTATATAAAATAAATATTATTTTTTGAATTAGGATGTTATAATTAACCAATGGTTATATTTTCATTATTTTCTGAGACAGTCAAATTTTTGGGTAAAAATTAAATACCATTTAATTATATAATATGTTTTATGACATCATAATGACCCAATAGTGATGTAATAAAACACTATAAACACTATGTTAGGCTATTATATGTTTTTACATTAAAATAATGTTCTTTATATTTGTTTTATTTATTTTACAAAGCGTTACTGGACCCTCCAAGAATTATAAAACTATTTATCTTTTTAAATTGATTTCCTTGAGAGTGTGACTCACCTCCACATAAGAAACCCTATTATTTTATGAATTTTTTCCATTGGCCTTATAAAATATTGTTTTCCACTACCCTTTTGTACAAAAAATGGGAAAACCCATGTTCTGGTTTGTGTTTTTGATTAGTTTAATGTGTGGTGTCACAAACCTAAATAATAAAGAATTCCCTCTCCTTTCCTATATAAACCCACCCAAGCTACCAATTACTCTTCACTCAATGACTTTGGAGTATGTAAAAACTCTTCCCTACTCTCTCTGAAATCATACCAAGGTGCCCCAAGATCCCAAGAACCCTCTCTCATGCCTCTCCCAAGCCTTTGGGATCACACTTCCAAGTAAGGGATTCATTCCTTTCTCTTTTTATCCTTTTTTCTTAATATTTTTATGACATTTTATTGTCAAGTATAAATTATGAGATATGATTTCTCGACTACCATATATTGCACTCCTTATGTTCTAATGATGATAAACCTCTTTAACTCTCATCATTTCCTTCCATGTATACTTGTTACCGTGCTGAAATTCCATAAGATATTTCTCTCTCCACTTTTACTTTCAAGAAATTAGTTTATATTATACATCTAAATTCCATTCCATATGTTGGTATATTATGTAACATGATCTCCTTAATGACCATTTAATGTTTAAATTTTGAGATACACCTTTCACTCTCATCAAACCATCTTAAAAAGTTCTATTTTACATCGTTATGCTGCCAAAATAATACCAAAACTACCATGCCAAAATCATTGTGTAGGGAATACCATACCCACTACTCTATCAAGGGTATTAAACTTTATGAACATGCACTAGTTGAATGAGGACTTAAATTTATGTATTACACATCTCTTATTTGTGGAATTAATTATGATGTTAAGGAACCCATGTTGTATGATCTATGTGGCACACTTATTCATGAATTGAAATGTTTAAGACAGGTGTTCCCTGATAGTGCTCTAATGCATTAGGTAAAGTATAGTATCATGATATGTCATGTTAAATGAGTGTTGAATCATCATAATTCAAGTGAAATGAGGGTTTACTTGTGAATCATGTGCATTAAGGGTTTACAAATGATCCATGTTCAATGAGCCTTGCCACATGCTAATATCATGTTAAATGTTGTTTCCACATCTCCATGTTATAATTATCATGATTTATCATGCCTTTATGTTCATGTTAATCTTGTTCTCCATTGATATTTCTATTTTATAACATGTATTTTATTCCTCAAGCAATTCCATGTTTATTCCCTTACTGGGCTTTATAGCTCACCCCTTTCTTATGTATGTCTTCATATTATCCTATGCAATGTTAAGTACGAGGGAATTTCATGGTTATGTAAAGGAAGTTTTCAATTAGGATGTTTTGTGTTTTATGTTCTAAGTTGTTATTTAATGTTTCTAAGCCCAAAAAACACTAGACATCTCAATCTTCTATGTTTTATCAAGTGAAATTTATGTAATAAACCAATTTAAGTGTGTAATAAAGAGCAGGGTTATATTTTCAATTTCAATAATATCATTATCCCAATTAAACATTTCTACATTAGAATTAAATCAATTATAATGGTTACCGGCACCATTAAGCATATTTTTTCAAATCTATTAAGAAAATATATTGTGGAACAATCCTTAGATGTCTTGTGACTCTTATACCTGAAATATCATTGGCATATCACTTATACAAAATAATTATAAAATCAGAATACATAAACACTTCAATCCTTACACTTAAATGATTAGCATAGCATAGTTTCAATATTTTATCTATAATTTAACCCTTAAATTATGGAATTGGATTAGATAATGCTCATATTATCCACATATATGACATTGAACATTTAATTGAGCCTTGTGATAAATTTTTTATCCCTCCATTGAACACATCATTTTTCATCAAAAATTGGTCGATCTATGACCATCTTTTTTACACATAAAAAATTTTATCATTCCATTGTGACAATTTCTATGATGTATTTTTCCACATTTTTTGACATGATGTAATTTTAGATTTATTTTCTCTATGGCCTCCACTACCCAAGCTCATAGAAAACTCTATCATTTTCTTATTTTTCGATTCCAAGATATGGATATGGTGTATATTATTAATCATATATCATGATGACTATTTATCCATAATCAAAATATCATTCAATCCAGTCATCACCTAATTTTTTCTTTTAATCCCTACATTATCAATCACATTTTTCGTTAAAATGATTCCTCCAAGTTATAACCATTGACTAAAACCAAAATGCATACTATGAGTAACAATAATCATAGTGATAAACCACATAATATTTACCTTACAAAAATTATTAGAAGTTATCTTATACTTTGACATATACTCAAAGTTATTCATAGGGTTATCTTCACTAATCTTTGCTTTTATAAATCAATTTCTTATGGTTTTTATTAATCATACTCAGATACCAAGTGTAAAGACAATGATCTTAAGAGAATAGAGTTAGTATTTACTTTATTACAGTGTCAATAGATACAAGGAATCACATCCTGAATGTACTAATTGTTTAGTAGTCTTGGAAAACTAGATACATGCATGTATCTCCCATTATAATTAAAAAGGTAATAAATAGTGATTTATGCGAGAAAAACATTATTACCTTTAGCATATCCTTACATATCAATCATAATATACTATCTTACATCCTAGGGAAATAAGACAAAAAAGTGCTGAGCAAAAAAATTCATTAAAGGTTACATATAATGGTAGGTATCATGATTAAATGAGACATAATAAATATGTTAGGGTAAATATCTGAAAACACATTCCATTTAATTAGTTAATTGAGCATAAGTAATAAATTGGAAGGAATAAATAATGATCAAATAAATAAATATAACTAATCCCATGAGATCAAATCTTATCCATGGATATCATAACTATTCAAATACTCACATGGAAATCATTAAATAATCTCATAATTATGGAAGGAATAATTTTATAATTCTTAAACATATTGTATTGCTTTATTCTAATACATATTACAAAAATGGGTATGGCCTCAGCCAAATACCCAAACTAGTTTGCTTTATGAGACCTACTGATGCATCTAAAGGATATAGGGGGCCCTAGCCATCACTTAATTATTCTAATTCATTTATTATATTAAAGGGTTGAATCATTTTCAAAATAAAAATTCATATGGAAAACTATCATATGAAATGTTACTGAATTCCCGGATCAATAAACACAATCAGCATGCCTTCATAATCAAAACATGTTTGTATATAAAGAACTGGTATATGGAATATCAATACATTCCAAGTCAAATTAATCCTAAACCGTCCAAAAAAAGGGTAAGGATGATATAATTAAAAAATAACCTTATAATATCATAAGTAAAATAATTTTTATTTGTATTTATGAATATAAATTCCATAAAAATATCATCAAAAACATTCATGTTGAATATACCCTTTTCAATTTGAAAATTACATTGAAAAACTCAAACTTTCCAAAATATTAGAAAAAATATTTCTGTGAAATGAATCATGGAATCTTTTATATAAATATTTAAATCATCGAATGATCATGATTTCTGGAAATTCCTTTCATTTCATACAATTTAAAAGAAAACATTTTTTTCACACTATTGTAAAATTATCAAAAAGTATATCATTTGGAAAATGAAAAATAAATTGTAAAACATTTACTAAAAATTACAAAATGCGTAAAAACTATTTAAAAAATCATTAGAGAATATTATAGACATTATTTAATCCATTTAAGGAATATATGTACATGTAACAAAAACATTCACATTTGAGTTGGGAAAAATGACAATTTCTCTTAAAAAATTTATTTCCTTATATTGGGAACATAAAGAAATTAAAATGAAAGAAAAAAATTAGAAATTTAATAAACTAATATATGAGGAGAAAATAGATTGGGTTTAAGATATAAATATAAAATAATTCCACCAATAGAGTATTGAACATAAACTATTTTATATAATGATGAGATTGTAAAATATACACTTACTACTGTGTTAACTTTTGAATCAAAATCAATCAAAAAGAATATTGTCAAGTGAAACTTAAAATATCATGAACATAAGGTTATTCATAATATAAAATGTTAATGTATCTATATATATATACTGTAACACCCCATGTTTTTAAAAAATAAATTGAAATGTATGGAACTTTGTTTTAAGTATATATTTATAACTAGCCTTTAAACATAATTTTTCCACTTTTATGATTTGAATTTCAAAAAATGGTCATCTACAATTATGATCAGTAAGTTATTTGGAGACTGATATAACCAACTTTTTTAGTGAATAGTAACATACCCATTCGAATAGTAATATGACCCTTATTAATAGTAAATAATACTATTATTTTACATTCTGAAGGATATAATATAATGAGATTTTGATTAATTTTTCAAGTTTTTATAAAATGAGTTATAGATTTAAAATTGTTATTTTCAAATAAATTATGATTTTGTTTAAAAATTAAATTAATAATATTTATAAAATTATTTTCAAAAAATGGATTTGATTTTTGAATTCTAAGCATCAAAAAATGGTTAGGGTGAATTTTTGGGATTTTTCTAAAATGCGTGAATTTTTAATGATTTGTAAAAATACATTTTTTGAGTTTTCAGTATGTTTAATGACATCATAATGATATAATAAATAATATAAAATTATAGTCTAAGGTTTTATAGTATAATAATAAATAAGGATTCCCAATTCTCTAATACCATAGGAAAACACCATGGGCAAGCCCATGGTTTTTCAGAAACCACCAATGAGGTGTCCTCTGAAATTAATAAAAAAAACTCCCTATCATTTACTCTAAATATCCATTATTTCCATCATTTTCTTTCCTTAGAAAACTCATATTCCTTAAGAATATGGTATTTTTACCTCCTTATGAGTCCTCCCAGGGTTTCCTCAATCCCCTAAGGGCCCCACCATCATGTTTTATGAGTTACTCTATAAGGTAAGGGAATCCACCACCCTTATCTTTTTCAAGATTTCATTTTATGTTATTATTTTTAATTTCATTTGGATGATGTTAGGAAATGTCATTTAATACTACCTTACCTTACGTATTATTTAATAATTATTAAATCCCTATTTTATCTCATCAAAATATTTTATGAAATTTTATACGACGTCGTTAGGCTGCCGACTTTTCTTAAGAGATTTCTCAACTTTTCTTTTATATTAAGATTCCTTTCTTTTATTTTTCTATGCTCGCATCCTTTCATACAAATATTATGATAACTCCAATACCATACATTTACTGGAATTTGGTTGTGATAATGGAATAATTTTTCATCATCTCCCCTTTTACATTATTTTATTCTAAAAATGAAAACACCATCTGATATGTGCTAATTTACTACATTCAAGGACGATGGGGTTTCAATTTATTTTACCATAATAAATTGTGGTCATGAAACCATTTTTATGGTTTATCCAGATTATAATGTATGTATTATATCTTATATAATTTTCTAGAATCATTTTTTACACATGTCATTAATTTATAAAATAAAATGTGTTCATTATGATCTTTGAATCACCAAAATGACCTAGACAAATATCAATAATATTTTAACTTATCAATCATCCTCATGTTAGAATTAAAAATTATAAATTGTATGATTTATAGTTATATAAATTAATATTCACCATTAAAATTCAATTACGGAGTTTCTCTTCCAATCGACAAGAGTGCCCATCATGAACCGATCATGGAAATAATGTAAAGAACGCACCCAACACAATGGAAGGAGAAAAATACTAACAATTAAAGGGAGAAATGATGTAATGAAATGATCATATGAGGTATTATAAACATGAATAAGTTTCTATAAGATATTAATAACACTATTTTAACCATTATACATGAGTTTTAAATGAGTTTTAAGAAAGACAAACCTGAGTTTAGGGAATTCATAACTAGATTTCCATTCTTTGACTTAACATTCTACCTCATTATTTATATGGTATTAAATTTGTTTGTGAGATTAATTTTGTTTATATTATGTTGAATTATGTTTATTTAAAGTTTATTTATATATTCCATCTACTATATTAATTTTCACTTCAATTATATGATATTTATAAGGGACTATCCTTTTAAAACCTATTTAAAAATTCTGTTTTACGAAATTCAAAATAAATATTTTTATGCAATTATTCATGTTTTATGATCGTGTTCTAGTTCTTGGGTATTGTTTATGATAATTTTTGGTACATATTTATCCCTCTAATTTATTGGGTTTGTTTAATTTGGAGATCTTTTGTATGGTTACTCCAAGTGTAATTGCGATGGTTACACAAATTGTAAGGTACATGTGAGGGTTAAAAATTATAAGGTAGTTGAGAGGGTTACAAGATTATGTAAGTAATGCCCCGATATAGCTTTATGTTTCTATTTATATTATATATTTTTTTTAAATATCATGTAAATATAAGGTTCCACAAAGTAAGTTAATATGGGTATAACTATGTTTTTTTAAAATGATTTCATACGTTACAAGTATTCATGGACTAATGTTTTCTTTCCTTATTTTTTACATCCTTTACTGAGCTTTTTGTCTTCATGACAAGTTTTTAAAAAATATTCATAGGTATATGGATGTGTAAGGAAATAAGGAATCCAAGTTAATTTTTATGAATATTTATCGAAGAAAACATGTTTTAATTAAAAAGTTTTCTATTTTTGAAGATATGGATATTATTTTGTGGTATCTACTCTATATGAAGGTGGAATGTTATGTATGTATTATATCTCAATTCTCTAAAACTCTAAACATGAAAAGATCATAAATTTTAAAGGAAATTATTTCTTGATTAAAATTAAATATTATGTAATGTAATAAGGCTAGGTCCTTATATATACCATATAAAATAAAATTAGTCAATAATAATAAAATATGTCTTAAAGAATGAAAATTGATATTAAATCTCTTACCTCATGTCCAACTCATCAAAAAATTATTTATATTACTAGATAATATTATTATTTTAATTATAATATTTCTTAAGAAAAATTTTCATGTTTACTATTCCATTTATTTTTTTCATTATAATTTCATGTTTAACTAAAAAAATTATAAAGCTCACAACGTACGTTTTGGCAATATTTGCAAAATTTGTCCCAAACAAATGTGGTAGGATGAACATAGAGAAAGAGTTAATTATTATATAAAATTTGGAATTATAATCATGATATAATTATAAATATTATAAATAAATTATTCTTTTTAAAACAATCATTAATGATTATTATGAAAAATGAACTGTATTATATTCATAGAGATGGTAGGTCTTACGTACGCCTGAGTAACATTTATATTTTTCAATGATCATTATATATAGAAGGTGAGTATTATTATATAATTATTTATTGAAAATTATATCATAAAAACCCAATTATTTATTAAAATACACTTATATATACCATCCTTGTGACACGGTGATATAAAATGAATCACATCGCTTTAGGGAGGTGGTAATCTACAGGTACACACGAATGATGTTATCATTATTGAAGGGATGGAATGGTAATGAATTATATGATATATTATATTTTAAAAAAATTAATATTTGATTATTATCATTTATATATATATATATATATATATATTAAATTGATAATTAAAACCATTAATTATAGGTGGTGACGGAAAACAAATTACATCAGTTCATGAGATGATAGCCTGTCGTACTCACAAACAACAGTTTTATTTCTAATTTTTTGGATGAAGACATGGATTTGGGTTATACATTTAACATAATAAAATATTAGTATATTTTATATTATTATGTTATTATATATTAATTTTTAATAATATTTCAAGGATTTGGATGAAAAAATACAATAAAAATGATCAGTTAAGAATGATACCTCTTCTTCAAATAACCCCTTAAGGATTAAACAAAAAAATTTAAAAAGTTAGATTTGTCATAAAAACTGGATATATTATGTTGTCACAGATTTTTATATGTTATATGGGTATTTTATTCTGAAACCAAATGCTTTTGAAGTGGTAATAAATGATAGTAGGTGCCCTTTTATAAGAGAGGAGAGGGGAACTCCTGGGATTTCCTAAAATATTAAATTAATATATATTAATTTTGATCTATAAATGGATCCAAATTTATAATATTATAATATAATATAATTATTAATAAATATAATTTTATGAAATAAAATTCTTACAAGTTTAGATCACATTTTTACCTTTATCATTATGTTTAAACCCTTTATTAACCCTTTTGACAGTTATAGTGATATCAATGTTTTTTACTATTAAGGGGTTAATATAGTTACAATAAAAAATAAAATAGGCACATAAATCAACCGTTGTTGATGTATTGACTATATACCTCTCTATTCGATGAAGATAATATTTTTATGAATTTCAAATCATTTAATAAAATAAAATTTATTATAAACTAACATTATTGTCAATTTTGGAACTATTCATTTAATATTACTTTTAAAACTAAAATTAAAAAATACCATTTTAATAAAATGAATAAAATATGATATGTTTTTTTTATTTTTATCTAAAAATAATAATTTAACACAAAAACTCACTCAAATAATATTTTTTTAGAGTTTTTAAACCAATTTTTTGTGATTTTTTACTCTTTTTATAACCACTATATTAGTGTTGCATAAGGATTTAAGGTAATTATATAATTAATAAAAATTAAAATAATTTCCCAAAATGAAAATAATTTCATAATTCTAAAAATAGACATTTTTATTCATTCATAATTTTTTTTAATTTTTTTAAACACATACGATATACTTAAGACAGAGAGAGTGAGATTTGGTAAATTTATTTAATTTAAATATTATATTGGTCATCCAATGGGGAGATTGACCATTAAAAAAATAAAACTAGAGCCCAAGGTTATATGTTTTGACTTAAATTCACCCATTTATAGTTAATATAAAAACTTTTGACCTTATCACTATATTTTAACTTAGATTGACTCCATTTATCCTTTACGAAGGTGATAAATGTTACAATGACTGCTATTAATATTTACCAAAATTAAGGTGGAGTATTTTAAAAATGTGAACCTACTAATTAATAATATTAAAACCATTTGATTATTAAATTTATATTAGTAATAGTAATTAATTTAAAATGAAAACGCAAAATACAATGAAATCTTTTTTTTTGAAAAAATTACATTTTATATATAAAAAGTTTTTAAAGAAAATTCAATCCTAAAATAGATTAAAATAAAATTAATAAAATTATTCATAATATAATAGGAAAAAATATATTTTTATATTATTTTAAAATAACATGTAACTCATTTAATCCTTTAAAAAAATAATGTTTTCAATGGAAATTAGTGTTTTCCCTATTCATTAAGAAAACAATCTTTTTAGAAAAATACAAACAGTTAACCCTAAGATAATTGTCCTATTATTATTTAATAAATGATAATATTTTTTATAAAATAAAATATATATAATTTACATGAATTAATTATAATTTTTTCTCCCAAAAATCAATAAAATGTTTTATGAAAAAAAAAACAAATTTCTGAAGCATAAAATAACATTACTAAAAATGGTGTACATATTACCTATGAATTAATATATTAGTTCTTATTTATTATTTCCTTCCTATATATTTCATAATTTTAATAATATTATTCATACCTTCTAATACAATGTCTAGGATAAAACTGTTACATTAAATAATAATATTTTAAAAGTATATTGTGGTTTATTTAGACTCAGTGTTGGGTGTTGTATACACTATGAAACATGGTGGTCTTTTAAAATATTAGGGTGTTAAAATAAAGCTCTAATGGGTTGAAAATTTTTCAACCATGAAGATATTCCTATTGTGTGAAAATTTGTTAACATTTTTTTTAAAGAGTTACATTGTTTTACCCCAAATCAAGATGTTGAGTTTAAAATAGAGCTCATAATTGGGGTTGTGACTATATCAAAGTCTCCTCATTAAAAGGAATCAATTGAGTTATAAGAATTAAAAATGAAACTCCAAGAGAATGTTGATAAGATATATATATATATATATGACCTAGTAGTCATAATTCTTGTGATTTGGTATCTAAATATTTGTGGCCTTTTGTTGGCATTTGAATAACTCATGTACAAATTTTAGGAATATGAGGATTCTCTTACTCAATCAGGACTAATTTTATCTACATTTGGAGTTAATATTTAAAGTAAAATAATCCTTCAATCGTATATTATATAATTTTATGATAAGGATAATAATTGGTATGTTCATTCATAAGTGAATCATTTTGTCTCTTGATATTTAGATGCTCAAGAAGGCCATGATCCAATGAAAATTTTAAGTATTTAGAAACATTCATAATCCTAAAGGTATTGACCTTATTTATTATATCATCAAAATATGTATGACCAAAATTCATTTCCACAATTTTCCTAATCTATTCATGGTGTTCACATGGATTAGGTTATGATTTTTGTATCAATTATTACATTTTCCCCTTGTATATATATATATATATTCAAATCCAATACATAGTGATGAAGCGTCTATCGATAATATTACTTATAAATTGATGATAAGGTTAGTGGTTTTCATGGTCTATAAAAACATTCTTACTTATGTATTCTTATTCATGGGATATTAATAAAAATATTCCTCAATGAAACGGTTTAATACCCAGCAACATGATTTGATAGGGATTAATATACATAGATTCATATATCATTGAGAGATGGATGATAACGTTGTTTCAATTATATGCCACACATGACTTGATATAAATGGGAATTTGGTTTAACTTATTATATAATATGTAGATACTTAATCCAAATAAATTTAGAGAAGGATATTAGATTTATTGATTATAGGGAAATTAATAGTGGTTCCTCAAGACTAATTAAGTCCAACTATCATAGGTCTTGTGTGGTGGTCATGGATGCCAAACAATGCCTCAAATATACCCAATTGTGAGATGAATAATATGAAAAATACCTTAGCCCTATTAGTAAGGGTAATTCACTATATAGAGTACCATTACAATAGAATATTTTCATTCATTTATGTAGAAAATAATTCTAAATAACACTTAAATTATTTCTCAGGGAAATTTATTTTCATGCTACAAAAAGATAACTGTTTCTTTAATATATTAGGTTATTTAAACATTAGAGGGGTGATAATAAGAATAAATGAAAACACCCTTCTATTTTTAAAGAGTAATATGTGTGTTTGATGACTGGATTATAGGTATGGAACTTATAAACTCTATTTATCACTACCATTAGACCCATACTAATTCCACATTACATTTTCAGGCATATATAAGGTTAAATACACCTTCTTGAAAGGAAGGTAGAGTATCACCTGGATATTCATCACCAATGTTAAGTGTATAGGATAGGGAAACCATTTTATCCTTATATTACTATGTGATTTTATGATTATATCATCCAAGAGAACACTCATTAAAACCTTGTGAAGATTATTCAAACATCATTGATACCTTGTTTATAGAAATATAGGCTCACTATTACAAAAATATATCATTCTCATTGTGCTGAATTTTTACTCAAATAACATTGATTAGAGAAAACTAGTTCTATTTTTCATAAGTGTGTCTCATTTTCATGGATAGGTCCCATTTTCTTATTTGTTGGGATGCTTATCATATTCCCAAAGATTATGGCATTGAGCACATAAGAATTTGTACTTTTTTCTAAATCCATTGAAAATCCTATTTCTCATTGCATTAACCATGCTGATTATACTGGACCTCAATAGTATAAGAATTTTAATGCCTTATAGTGAAATTAAAATATGGAATTTTTTCCATGACTAGACCCAATCCATATTTTTTTATTGTCATAACTAGATGATTCAATCATTCTTAGATGATGGTATGCGTATGATCCACTAATTTCTTAATAATTCATTCATAATACTCTTATAAATGACAATATAAGTACTTTGTTAATTCTTTTTATTTTTCTTCTTTATAGAGAATGGATGATATAAATGACATAGGAACCCTATAATTTTCTAAAAGAGCAACACTTTAATTGGACAAAATTTTCCACTAATTCTTGAAGAAGAATAATTCCTAGAACATATAACCTAGTATATGATGGTAAGGTAGTAATTTGGGAGATAATTATTTTAGTATCCATATAGTTTGTTAATTTATAGAAACATAATTCATTTGATGTCTAAGGAAGATATTAATTACATTGTAACTTTGTTAACATGGAAGGATTATGTTTTATTATTTTTGTATTCAAGGTTACATCATCTCAACTTGTTTAGTCATAGAGTGAAAACTATTTGCTATGATTTCTCTTATATCTTTATCATTGATGGTGGTGTTTCAATGATTATTTCCTCAGTTCATTAAATATCATCCTCTATAAGTTTTTATATAGTCACAAACTCTCGAAACATTTCTGGATTATAAGAAATCTATTTTTCAATAAGTTATGGATCCATTAAATTTCAGTCTAATCCTTTATTTTGGATCAAATATGGCTACCTAAAGTGTTGATGGTTGTTTCGTGGTTTTTCAATGATTGTTCAGATCTTTGAACCCTAAATGATGGAGAAAAACACAGAGCTTCACAATTAGTAGAAATTATGTGACCAAGACCGCACATTTCCTCCTAACTATGTAGGGCTGGTCAGAGGGAAACGTAGGGTACATGGATGACCAAAACTACATTCTTAGGTCTGCACACTCTTGTTGGTATCTCAGAAAAATGTAGCAGAGCTATATAGAAATGTTGGAACAAGATTTTTCAAACAGTTCACCCAAACCATGTTGGTATCCTCTTTATATAGTGACCCTAGAAAGGTTGGTGCACGGTTTGTCCAACCATGAAGCTAAACCATTCACCCCTATTTTCCAAGGTAAAATGACCAAAACTCACTTAAGTGTTTAATAAAATTATCCCTCTTTCCAGTTTTTTATTTCCAGTGGTAGGGAGGCTTCTTTCATCATGTTGGAGCTCCGACCCCCCCCCCCTTTGTTTTTTATCCCATATTTTTTCATATGATCTTGGATCTGATATCTGTTTGTGGCATTGGATAGCCATCAATAAGTTATTTAATCCTTTGGATCATTTATTTATATTCATCTCAAAAAATCTATTTCCATACAGGATTGTATCCCCTACTTTCATGGTGTTGATCTATTCTTCCAATTTCCATTGATTCAGGCCAAAAAAAGAGACAATACAATACATGGAGATTGATATAGTCTCAAGGTATGTGGTTTATGAATCATAATTCAAGTATCTCCATTTTATACACTACAGTCAATGTGTGCATCCCAATTTGATCGAGTGTTTCCTATTAAATTCATATTTAATGCTTTTAATCAATATTCTTGAATTCAAGATATCCTTCTATATATGATCATCACATAATTGGAGGTTATAACCTCATCATCAACAACCCTATGTAGGTTGTTTCCTCTTTTATTACTCTAGTGGATTATTATGACTATTTGTGGCACTGTTCATGTGTGCTACAATTTGGCCTCCATAAAGGATTTTTTTAACCAAATGAATAAATTTTTAATATAAATTACATTATATTATCAATTGACCCTTATAAAGAGGCGTTTTTTCATATAATAAATTTATATTATTCATAAATAGAAAATTTATTATAAGTTTCACTAGGCCTAGATAAATTTAATTGACTCAAAAATGGTTTCATGCTTGTATCCCACATTGTTAAGTTATTGAAAGTTAAAGGAATGAACTAAATTGATGAAAATGTAATTTATGTAATAAATGTTTTCATGTGCTTTTAGCCTTGTCACCTGGTATGATATTAAATGCAATAAAACCCAGAATTATTAAAAGGAATGAGTATTACATGTACTTAATTAAATAATGAATTATGTATAATGTTTCTATTTTATATAGAACATTTCACCATTATATGAGTGTTGAGTCTTGATCTGGACTTGGATTCCTGAGAAAAATCCTTGAGAACTCAGAGGATTCCATTCTAATTCAAGGAGCTGGATGCCAAGGGAGATACCCACCTTGGAATATGGTCCTTATCAACTAGAAGATGCTCAGTATGAACCCGTATGATCCCTTCACAATCTTTTGGAAATTATGTTGCCTCAGATACACTCCTTTAATCCATCTTAACATCTTCAAACACGTGACACCATAGATTCACCCCATTAGGCCCATTAATTCTTAGCTCAATTTACCATGTATGATATCCTTGGACTTAGTTAAAACTATTAACTACGTAATTCCATTGATAATTCCCCTTAGATTACCCTCATACCCATTATATCATGTTATTACTAAGTTTGATAGAACTCTTTGGTCATGGATTCCTTGGTTGTTACCTTGGAACCACTTTTATTATTATCATCATCAAGGATTCCTTTTTTATTACCTTAAATCATCTATTATCATTATCAGTGTTATAGGATGCATTGTTTATACCTTGGATCCTATTACATAATTATTAAAAACAATAACATAATTGATTTAATGAATTCACGACCAGACACTAACTGAGGATGAATCATTCATTGGGGTATTTGAATTAATTTATTTTCTTCACTTTGATATATACCTGCACACTGTTTCAATTTATATTACACTAACTAGATGGTATGAACATTTTTTGTGGTGGCCTGATGAGATTTATCTCAGACCCTAACAAGGAAACTATTGGTACCCTGGAATATTATATTTATGAAAATGTTGATAAGGGTAATCATCCTACAAGGACACCTAATCTTTGTTTCTAGCATTATGATGGAGCTTGGTAGCAGATGACAGGGCCAATACTCGGGATGCTTGGATGATTTTTGGGATATTTTTTCATGTTTTGTATAGCATGTATTACCAACTTCAATGAAAACCTGTTTTACTATTTTTTTGAGACATGGAATTCATGAATCATCATTTTATATATGATTTAGTTTCTTGCATTTAATTGTTACTTAGTTCATGTATGTTTATTCTTACTTTATGCTTCCAGTTATTTATTTATTGTACATATTACTCTATTTACCTATTATTATGTACCCATTGTTCTACACTATAGTAATGAAGGAATAGTATTCCCATGGAAACACCCTAGGCCCTCATTAGTAGTTGGAAGCCTCTGGAATACAAGGAGGTGTGCTTGAGGCCATTTTGCTAACTAGTTTTGGGGAACCTTTGAGTGGAACCTGGGACAATATGTCACAAAGTGGTCTCATAGCAGTTTCTTTTTTCTATTGTTTTATTTATTAGGAATATATATAGGAAATTAATAACATGATGTAACTTGGTTATAATCATTCTTGGTAGTATCTAACCCATGTCTAGGATAAATACCAGGTTGCTTGGGAGTGGGAAATTCTTATTCTATATGTTTCTTATTATAGTTGATATACATTCATTGTAAGGTTATTCACTCAAGTTTTGGAATTTTAGATGCCTTAATGATATTTTATTTAGACTGAGGAGATGTGGGAAGGGAATAATTTTTACATTCATCAAAATAGGCAGCTAGAATAAATATTCTATTCATATTGCATGCAATATATGTGCATTTAACTGCTTCCATTTCTTGTGTTTCTCATGAATGTTGAGTGAGCCTACCTTATTATATATTTTTATGTTGCTATTATCTTTTCAAGGGTAAGTATTTTATTATTTAATGTGTCAACATGAGTCTAAATAATTTTTATTGTATATATTGATGGTGTTATATCAAATAGATATTTTTTACCCATATTATTTGGGTACATATGGTCACATGAACATGTATTTTGTTATGATTATGTTATTACTAGTTTTAATTGATGATGTGTGTGAGACCTTATGGATTTGAATGGGTAATTTACCGAGTTGATCCATCATATATTGGATATTACATTCTGAGACTGAATGTCGATGGGGTTAAATAGAATTTGAATGGGTATTAATTTTAGTGATAAGGTGTGTGGACCTTATTCACAGAGAATGGAAATCCATTTAATCAACCTTGTTATATGTAAATAAGAAATTGAAAAATGTTCAAAGTAAATTTTTTATTTTAAAATAAATTGGTTTATAGTAAATAAAGGGGAAAAGTGTGAATTATTATTTTTTCTACTGAAACCTTTATAATTTAAACTTTAACCCTTAACAATACCCCATACTTATAAATTGTAGTTGAGGTAAAACATTGGTTATTGAGCCTCATTACAATAAAACTATTCCATTAGTGATTCAATAATCTTTTAAATCTTGTTTTGATCTATGTTCATGGAATTTTTAGAGTTATTATTCCATGAAATCCACGAGTCATGCGCCATGAGGGTGGTCCCGACCTTACTCTAGAGGTGGTGGGCCTTGAGCCACTATGATTCCTCTAGTATTTCCAACTTAAGTACCAATTATTATAACCAAAATGGGAACTCATACTCAAATTTTTTAGGGTTTCATATGTCTAAGGAAGTACATAAAATGTGCTCCATGACCTATATCCACGATGGTTTATCTAACACATGAGTTCTAGCATAAGCATCCTCCCATTTTCTTGGGGGATGGAAGTTTACATACTGTTGAGTATCAGATAGAGGGGACATTATCTATATTTTAGAATCTGGATATTCCTATAGAGAGTATGTTCAATCTTGCTACTTATATGTTGCATGATTTGGACAAGTGATGGTGGGATGTGATTACCTTGGATTATAGTTATTAGGACGTGGTCTAGGATGACTTCTAGAATATCTTCTATGAGTAATTCATTCCAAAGGAACTAATAGATGAATAATCTAGAGATTTTATGTATCTGGAATAGGGTTCAGTTTTATATAGGGACTATTCATGATGTTTCACTTAGTTACAACACTTTTCACAACTTTTAGCGGGTGATGAGCTGTTATGACCTAGATATTTCAAGGATGTGATTAATTATTCCATTCATACTTAGGTAAATGTATTTCACCTACCTAAATTTTCTAGGATCATTAATAAGGCCCTTATAATTTAGAAAAAACCTTAGATAATATGGAAGTATTAGGCATAGAGATTCAGTGATTAGGCAGGGTAGTAGTTCTTTCGGTAGAAGTACATATTCCCTTGAGATTACTCATCTGAGTAGTGGCAGCTAGAGTATCCACAATGGAAGATCCATTATATTCCATCAGTGTGGATAGAAATGGAATCATAATCCTTAGTTAGATATTGACACTCTTTAGTGTCATTATTGAATCCATATGGGTCTTCTTCATAGATTCTATCAGACCTTTCCATATGATTCCATTGGAAGAGGATATTCACTAGCTCAATATTCAAAGGCGGGATATTTTATGCCACATCCATTAGCAAGTTGGAATATCTATATAAGGACAATTCTAAGATCAAGTATTGTTCATGGTTTCCAGAATTCTGATTATCAGTGCCTGTAGAGTAGAACTTCTTAGGGTTGTTTAGCTATAACACAAGGAAGAGAATCAGCTTAGTTTCATTCCTCAAATATGAAACCTTAGGATCAAGGTGTAGGAATGTCTACAATAAGATTTACTATTTTATTATCTTAATCTATTGTATCGGATTTATTTGATAAATTTATCACTCACTCATTTATTTATTTACAAACTGTGGAATGTCTCCGGTTGAAATTTTAGTACTTTTGGGGTGTGATACCCCTAGATTCATTACTAGGAGTATAGTTTGAGGGAATAATCTAGTGTAGGGACTTCCCCCTTGATATATGCAAATTTCCTATCTTATGGGACCTCTTCGTACTCAATATGATAGGTTTTGAAGTCATTTTCGAAATAGATTGGTTGGTTCTATATCACACCTATATGGACTTCTATCATCATTTGGTGTAATTTACATCACTAGAGAGAATAATTTATCTCCAAAAGGGTGAGTTATAGGTAAAAGCTAGTAGATCTAGACCAAATCATCATGGGATTGGGGGAGTGACCTCTATTATTGATATTCTTTTCATTGAGGATCAGAGTATATATATGATAGATTTTCTTCCCATGGAAGATCATTTTATGGACTTCTTTCCTAACGATTTCTCTGGATTACCTCATGAGGTACAAGTACATTTTATGTTCAATCTCATTCCATGATAATATTTAGTTTCCATTCTTCCATAAAATTTGTCACCGACTAATCTTGAGTATCTCATTCAACCGTTGTAGGATCCGG
This sequence comes from Viscum album, assembly GCA_963277665.1. Classification (NCBI taxonomy): domain Eukaryota; kingdom Viridiplantae; phylum Streptophyta; class Magnoliopsida; order Santalales; family Viscaceae; genus Viscum; species Viscum album. The sequence continues at coordinate 1,979,880,039 of OY728157.1, read as the reverse complement.
AGTTTAAAGGATTGGCATTGCCTAATATGTCCTCTTGGGGTCCACCCATGCTTTTATTCAAGAAGGATGATGAGTCCCTTAGGTTATACATGTGTTACTGATAGTTTAAATAGATTATGGTTAATAAATAGTAACCAATTCTTTATATAGTTTATCTCTTTGACCAACTTCAAGGATCTAGGGCATTCTCAAAGATTAACATGAGATCGGGTGATCATCAGGTGCGAGTCAGGCCTTCAGACATACTTCATTCAAATTTTCGTAGCAAGTTGGTATTTATGAGTATCACATTATGTTATTCTATATCAAAAATGTACCTAGCATTTTCATGGCTTTAATAAATAGGGTTTTATATCCCTATCTAAATTTTTTCATAGCCTTTTTAGATGACATCTTGGTATATTCTCAAACTCATAGTTACCATGATAGGAATCTTGAGATCATTTTGAATACAATGATATAGAATAATTGTTATGCCAATAATACTATGTTCCACCTATGGATCAACAAATTAAACCTATTATGACATATTATCTGGGAATTAGGAGTATCATTTTACCCTAGAAGGTGAGTGGTGTTGTTTCCTTGGAGAATCCCAAGAACTTGCTTGATATACAGAGTTTCTTAGGGATCCCTGGATATTATTGGAATTTAATAAAAGAATTATCATAACTTACTTCACCTCTTACTAGTATTATAAAGTAGGTTGTGGAGTTATTATAGTTAGAATCATGTGATAAATCCTTTCCGGAGGTGAAAGGATGTCTTGTTTCAACGCTGATTCTGATCCTTCCAAAGAATAGAATTGGATGTATTGTTTTATTAGACGAATCAGAAATATATATAGGTTCAGTGTTGATTCAATAGGATAAATACATTGCATAAGGATCTTATAATTTGATTCCTCATAAGATAAATTACATAACACATGACCTTTATCTTGCAGTAGTTGTTCATGTCTTACGTTAATGGAGAGACTATCTGATGGGTGTGCTCTTTTTGTTATATACAGACTACAAGAGCCTCAAATATATCTCTACATAGCATTAAATGAAACATAGATAGTGGATATGTTTCAAATATCTCCATTATTTTTCCTTTGAGCTTGCCTATATTCCTAGATAGGTAAATGTAGTAGTAGATGAGCTGTGTTAGAAAACACAAGAACATTCCATGCGTGAATCCTGTAATGAATGATAATTAATGGCCCTATTTTCTAAGATGAATCTACAGTTTCATGAGAGTCAAGACCAGTCTTCTCTTATAGCCTTGGTTGTTACCTCTTCACTTCATTAGTGGGTAGATAGTATGTAGTTTTTAGATCTTTATGGGTTGGTTCATTGGGATAGTATTGCTACTGGAGATTCTCCACTGGATTGGTCTATAAGTATAGATGATATCATATGTATACATGAGAATATAGAGGATCATACAAATATTAATGTGTAGCCAATTCAAGTGTCCCATTATTTAGAGTGGGAAGTTCATCCAAGCATCTCAAATATGTGTTAATATATGTGACACCAATATTAGTGACATGGTCTGAAATTGTCAGATGGTATATTTTATCACTGGGTGTTCCACATATCATTTAGTGAAGGAGGAGCACCAGTATCTGATGGATTGTTAGAATCTATTCTAGTTCTTTAATGGAAATGGGAAGATGTTTCCATGGACATTGTTGTCAGCTTTCTGAGGATACCTTCAGGTGGTGGTGTAGTTTGGGTACTTTTGGATCGATTGTTGAATACAGCCCACTTCCTTCCTATCCGAGAAACTGTATCATTTTAAGAGCAGGGAAGATTATATTTCTATGATATCATACAACTACATAGGTCCCCTTGTACTATAATATCAGATAACGCCTCTCATTTCACATCATGGTTCTTTTAGGGTTTATAGGGAGCTCTCGGTATATAGGTTCGTATGAGAAAATCTTTTCACCCTCCTACTGATGTCCACTTTAAACAAAATATATAGGTGTTATAGGACATTATTATAGAATGATTCCTTGATTTTTTTCATTCTTGGGAAAATTATATCCCTCTCATTACGTTCTCCTACATGTATATCATTTATTAAATGATTCAAATGGCTCCCTACAAGTCCTTGTATGGTAGGTGATTCCATTCACCCTTGGTCTTGTTATAGGTTGGATATAAAACACTACTAGGTTATCGTTTTCTGTAGGGTACTTCATAGAAGGTTCTGCTGATAAGGAATATTATGTCTAATACTCAATATAGATACAAATCGTGTGATGATGTCCATTGATGACCTCTAGAGTTCATGGTTGGGGATCATGTTTTCCTGTGGGTATCACTAAGGATTTTCAAAATTTGAAATAGAGGTAATAGAATATATTGCCAAAATTTTTAGAACCATTTTAGATTCTTGATAGATTCGGTATAGTAGCCTATTAGTTTCTATTTAATTATAGGTACCATTTCATGCATGAAGTATTCCATGTATCAAAACTTCACAATTATTATGTTGACCTGTTTTATGCTTATGATCTCGAGGAGGTAGAGTAAGATGTTGATGCTTATTTTGAGGAGTATCTAATAAGCATCATTGATTGGAGCAAGCAGTCTCACTGGAGCCTATTTATCCCTTTTATAACTGGTTTTATATATGGAATAATGGTAATATAAAGGAAAATACTTGGGTGATTGAGGCTAAAATACATGACAAGTGCTGAGACATTCTCTTAGATAGTGTCTTTCCTCCCTTGGAAGGTGAACTCGTTGATGAGTTCCATTAAGTGAGATGACTATAGGAATTTTGTTTTTCTATCAAGTATGGATACATTAAATTTCTATCCAATCCATTATTTTTGATCTGATATAGAGGTATAATGTGTTCATAGTTGTTTTTGGGTTACTAAGTCTTGTTAGGAGCTCATAACCCCGGTTGGTGGGGGAAAACATTAGACCACATGGTTAGACGAAACTATTTTTCCAAGACCACTCAATTTCTCTAAATTGTATGGGGCTAGTTAGAGGGATAAGAGGGGCACAAATATTTCCCAAACTATCCTCCCATGTCTACACGCCTATGTCGTTATCTCAGAAAAATATATTAGATCCTTGTAATATGGTTGATGCACTGTTTGGCCAACTATGAGACCAAACCGTGTCCCCTATTTTTATTGGGTAAAATTGCCAAAATTACCTTAACTATTTAATAAACTTAACCCTCTCTCCTATTTTTTAATTCCAATTTTAATTAATCTTCTTTATTCAAATTAGATCTCCTAAACCCCTTTTTATTTTTTGGATTTTGATTTGTTGAACGAGCTCGGATTCTTGATTTTTTCATCACGTTAGATAGCCATCGACAAGTGACTCAATCATTTAGCCCATTTCATTGTTTCTCTTACTCTTAATGAATCTATTTTGATGTAGATTTATATTCCTTATTTTCAATGAATTCATAAGTTTTTATATTTCTTATGATCCATTCCAAAATAAGGTTTGAAACTAGTTGAAGAGAGAGTTATAGGCTCAAGGTAAGGATTCTATGACTTATCCCTCGAGTCTCATCATTTTATAAATTTATGGCATTGTACACACACTGATTTCATCAGGAATTGCCTAAAAAATTCATATTCCATGATTGTAATAAATATTTTTAAATTATAGATCCGCTTATATATATTATCATCATATAATTTGAGGTTATAACCACAACTTCGACCACCCCAAGTATAGTGTTTCCTATTGTATTCCTTTAGTGGATTTTTTAGACTATCTGCAACACCATTCGTGTGTGCGATGACTTGTAATAACTAAAGGTAAGTGTTTTAATAAAATTAATTGATTGGTAATGGATATTACATTTTAATACAACTTAAACATTCTAAGTTATGTGGTTTAATAAAATAAATGGAAATCATTCATAAATGTAAAGTATATTATAAATATCACTTGGCCTAGTTAAATGTAATTGAATGGTAAATGGTTTCATGTACATAGCCTTCCATTTCATGTTAATTAATGGTAAAAGAACTGACCAAATATATTAATATATAATTGTACTATGAAATGGTTACATTCCCTTTTTTCCTTCTCATATAGTATGAAAGTTAATGGAATGAGTATTATATAAGCGTAATGAAATAATGAATTGTGTATAAGGTGCCTATTGCTTATGGACCTATTCACCTTCATAGGATTGGTCACACTTGAGACATCCTTGTATTACCAAGGGAATACCTTGAGAACTTAGAGGACATCATTCCGATTCAAGGAGAAAGTTTCCAAGGGAGATACCCACCTTGGAACATGGTTCTTGCCTACTAAGGGATACCCAGCATGATGTCATAGGATTTCTTCACTATCTTATAGATCTTAGCATGTATTGGATACACTCCTTTGATCCAGCTTGATGTCTTCGATCACGTGGAACCATGGATTCATCCAATTGGTCCCAGTCATGCTTTGCCTATTTTTCTTTTTATTAGATACCTGGAATCGATTAAAACTATTTAAAATGAAATGGAATGGGAAATTCTCCTTTGAATGCACTTAAACCCCTTATTTCCAGGGTGCTTGTTATTAATGAGTCGGATCGACCCCTGATGTCAATAATTCCTTTCTTATTACCATGGATCCTCTTTCATTATTATCATCATCAAGGATTCCTTGGTTATTACCTTGGAGTTTTTGTTATCATTATCAGTATTATAGTATTCCTTGTCCAAACCATGGATCCCCTTAATTACTTATTATAAAATGGAACATAACTAATTAAATTATTTCATGTTTAGATACCAGTTAATGATAAATTAGTTTTTGGGGTATTTAAATTTATTTACTATATTTATTTTCATATATACCTACCCATTATTAAAGTTTATATTACACTGTATAGATGGTATAGAATCCATTTTTTATCGACTACTAAGATTTATCTCACACCCTATTTAGGTATCCATGGGTACCTAAGAAGATTACATGTATATATGTGTTGATAAAGGGAAGCATCCCTCTTAGACTCTTTATATTGGTCCTTTTATTTTGATAGATATTGGTAAAATATGATCAGTACAGTGCTCAGGTGCTTGGAAATTATTTTTCATCTTTTGGATTAATTTTTATATTATGTTTTTCCTGCTTCCATGTATACCTATTTTCCTATTTTATAGAGACATGACTTGTATCTTCATCGTTTTTTATATGATTCTTCTTCAAACTTTCTTTTATTAAGTAGTTCTTATATGGTTATCCTTATCTTCTACTTCTAATTTTCTATTTTTTATAAAAATTTCGTTATTTACTAGTTATTATATTTCTTTAATGTTACACTCTATTAATGATTACATTACCTTCCCCCAAACACACCTTAGGCCCCCACTTCTAATTGGTAACCTTTGGCATATGGGGAGGCATTCTTGATGAAATGTGGACAACCGGATTCAGTTACCTTTGAGTGGAACCCAGGTTGAGACATCACATGTATACTTCAATGGGATGATGGTATTTGATAAATCATCTAATAATTTATCTATAGAGATCTCTACTTACTATTCCTGGGATGTGGTGCATTCAAAGGATATGACAACCCCTTCAATATTACAATGAAATATATTAATATCTCATTATATATCAACTTGTAATAGAATAGGGTAAGGGTAGTTTTTTTACTCGGTGTATATTTGAACCATTAGAAGAATTGTTGATGGATATATTCCCATATTGTAATATACCTATAAGTAAAGTTAATATAATAAGAAAATAGGGGACCAACCTTGGCACAAACCATTACGTTTGGAAGCTAATTATTAAACTATAGTTCACCACATTGGGACACACATGGAAAAATATTATGCGAGATTCTACTCTAGATCTCTCATTAAATTTATTTTCAAAAAGTAATGATTCATAATTCTGAGTGGGGAGGAGTCAAATCCACCCAATTCGGATATAACTTCGTCTTTATTTGTACCATCATAGGTTATCCTTCTATATCATCTATCCAAGAAGTAAGATAATATAAAAAATCAAACCATCACATAATTCAACCTTGGGTGACCCTTTGGAATTAGAAGTTTATTTCAAACTAATGTGGGAACTGTTGATAATCAATCTGTGTTGTATCCAAATTAGTCCATTGATGAATATCAAGTTGATTGGGGGGCTTGATTTTTACTATGTTGGTAAAGAAACCTCCACCAATTGGGAAAAGGTTATCTAAATTTGTTGTGTAATTGGTTTGAAAAACATATCTAGTGGGTATACTTCCCCTGAGAAGTTTGGTACTAATCTTCTCAAGCCTTTTTATTTTTTCCATGATCTGAGAAACCTAATCTTCTACTGAGATGGATTCATCACTATTTAATGATAAGTGGGATATAGATATGGCCACCCCTCTTAATTTTTTCTTTTTTATCCCATGTAGTTTTCAGAGGTGGAATAGTGTGTGTGTTTATACATAATCATTGGATTTCTTGTGATTTCAGTTACATATTCATTCCTTGTGTGCCTCTTCTTAAGTGGAATTCCCCATGTGTTCCTTATCGTAGTTAGGTTCATCGATATTATCATTTTATATAGCATAAGATGGGTTAAAAATTATGACATATAATAATAAGAGATCTATTTTAGGAGTCATGTGTTTCATTAGTGATAGTATTCCTATGATTTGGTTATATTTCTTCCCAATGGGTGATACCAAAGTTAAATGTGATGATTACAATTTCCTCTTCCTTGTGGTATGGGCTCTCGCATGAGATATTATAAATATAATCCAATAATCAATTTCTACCAATGAACAAATTTTATTGGGTTATTTCTGTTCTAGGATACCATTTCAAGTAACCCCATACAAATTAACTCCCTTTCACATTGGGAAGGAGTTTACTAATGCGTTCACCATGGTTAATCTTGAGAAAGTCTACGGCTTTTAAAAAAGGGTAGTCTGATATTTCCCTAAAGAAATTATAGAGCTACATCGATGGAGCTCAAGGGTGTTGGAAATAGGAGATACATGAAACAAATTTTGAGACTTGCTATATGGATTCCCTTGGGGGGCTCTCTCTCTAGATTTTGTTGTCAAAAGGATGGAATCAAGCCTAGATTCCCCTATAACTTCCTATAGAATTGGGGTCATACATTGGTGACAATGGCTAAAACGAATAACACAGATCCTAAGAAACTCCAAGTTAGTTTCATGAAGATGTTGGGTTTCCCTCTAAACCATCTTAAGAAAAGGGAGGTATACATTACTTTAATCTAGGGATAGGATCAAGAAGCAAATGGATATGGAAATTGGGTTCACCTACATCCCACCACTCTATCATAGACATGGTGAAACACTTAGATTAATCTCATAGAGGCTCTTAAGACCTACCTATAATGCTAGGATTGACCCATTAAGATGTTTTTCCAGGACTTGAGCACTTCTAAATTGGAATTTTATGTATTTTATTGGAGAAAAATACCTCTATGGTTAAGCTACCACAACCATCATCATAGATGATTTATACTACAGGAAATGAAATTACACATAGGTTGATGTATTTTGTGATGCCATAATTTTTTTTTCAATGGTTTTACTTAATGTCCAAAAGTAAAACATAAAAAATAAAACAAATAGTGTATTATCAAAATTATGGGTATTTTTAATTTATCTCTTTTATTTGTAACAGATTCACATAAAGTTCACCATTCTATTTCAAACACACAATATTTATATTGGAATGTGATGATTAATACCTGATGTGAATCTACCATATTTGTTTAAAGGACATAATTTTGGTTTCAACATTCTTTGTTTGATGTAAAATGTTATCAAATTCTTTTGAGTTGACACAAACCTACATTACAAAGGAAAATGACCACCGATAATTTATCAACCATTCTTGGGTTTCATATAAGTTAAGAGGATTGGAGTTCAATATCAACCCTTTTTAAGAAATTATTACATTATCCATTACTTTGTTATGGTATTTAGATAATTTTATGAGTCCTTATGAAGCATAATATTACTACTAGTTACCTATATGAAACCAAGCAGAGAGAACTGTTCAACAATGTGAAAAACAATATATATCAAAGGTTTTATATCTTCATTTAACTTAATGATTATGCCATCGTATAAAATCAAATAGCTTGGCACTCTAGTATTTATCACCATCCAGAGAGAAAGTAGTCTTTGTGATATTGGGATCATAATCATGGTCGTGGATTCTTATATATCCTTAAAAATGGATTAATATTCTATATAGTTCATTGCAACCTAAAAGGAAACAACATTCTTTTAATATCATTTAACATGGATTGACATGGTAAATTTTAAGTTCATGTTTCCATTACCCTATGATGTTCCTTTTAAGGCCTTTCATCCATGGCCTATGGTATAATGGGATTGAACCTCTGAGAGGCATCCTATGTGTCTAGGTTAATAGGAATTAAATATCACATAGTTTAGGTTTCACAGTTTAAGGTTACGTGATAGGAAAAATCCACGAAGAATAATTTTATATAGTGAGGATGTTATACTTTGATTTTTAAAGTCATACAACAATAAATACAAGGTGAAAGGGGACTAAAATGGTTTTTGTGAGGTCTGATCAACCCTTTCTTTTTCATCATGCCTTTTGGTAACAAGATGTGGGAGTATAAGATTAGGGATTAGATATAATGACTTGTAATATTAATAACACGTAAATATGAGTTTAAAGTATAATTTTCACATTTTTAACACTTCTATGTCCTTTGGGTTTATAGAGTTAAATAATTAAGTAAAAAATATATAATGTAATAACTTCCACATAGTGTTCATTTTTTCGAAAAAAACAGGGCTTTATGTTTATACCCCTTTTCATTCAAGAAACATTTACCTCTTTTAAGATGTTACCAAATATGAATGCTTTACCTTTTCATTGTTTCTACTAATACTCAGATCCTATGAAAAAAATTTAAAACATTGGATAGGAATAAAAATATTATGAAGGGACACAAAAATAAAGTATTATCATTAGTCCAATGAAAACACTAGAACCCATTATAATGTTTACCTTTTTTAAATAAAACATTGACTGGATAAATAAAACATTTAAACATATTAAATTAAACCTCTGAAAAAAAACATTTTTAACCTATTATTATGCATTAGAAAACCAGTAATGAATCTTGAGCCAAGTGGGAACTCATGGAAACATTTTTTTTGGAAAAAAAACCAGTCACATTTAGATGTTCATAAACTATCCTTTCATCATGAAATAAAACCATTTCCATAAAATCAATTTTTGGAAGAATAATACAGGTATCCTAGAGAATTATATTCATAACCTATTTTCATTAATTTCTAACATTTTTTAGAATAACTAAAGCGTATTTAATTCCATAAGTTTAACCAACCCATCATTCCCCCTAATTTTCACCTTCGAAGACTAAATCATTACCTAATACACTAGAGGAATATATCATTATTACCCATCATCATGAGTTATATTAGGATCAACTATAATTATTTATAATGATCAAGTATCATATCATGAATATTACATTTTCAATCTTTCAATTTTTCATCATAAAGCCTCATTATAACCCACAAAAAACACATTCCATTTTCACAAAATCATAATTTGTTTTCATTAAAAACTCCCAAAACATAAAAATAACTTGAATAACGGGAATATAATCTACTATGAAAGCCCATTTTAACTTATATATTAATATTTAAGACAAATAATGGTTTTGATATTGGAAAAATGTGGCTAAGATGTATACGTTTAAAAAATTCTTTTATGAACTTCTATAAAAATTAAAAAAAAGAATAAGGTAAAAATTGAAAAGAATACATCTAAATTTATTATAGAGAATGTGAAATATAGTATAAATTTTACTAAAAAAATATTTTAATCATAAATAAGAACATTGTTGAAAATTTTAAAGTATCCTCGACATGGAATTAAATTAGTTAGAATAAAGACATTAAAACATGTTTTTTTAATGTTCTTTACCTTAAGTCCCATATACATCATACATTCTCTAACTTCTAAATAATAAAATAATATTTGTAATTTCTTTTATTAATAAAAAATTTTATGTTATTAAAGTATCATTATTTCATTTATTTAATTTATTATAATGTTTTATTTATTTTCTAAAATGGTTAACTTCATATTGGACGTTTTGGTGTCATTCAGTTTACAACTTCAAAACAAAATCGGTGCATTGTCCTTGGAAAATGGTTATAGTTCAGTAGTTTATATAATCTCAAAAATATTATTATTAACATATCTATAAATAAAATAAACATTTAAAACAAATAATGTGTGATGATAATGAAAAATGAATCATGATATTTAATGGTGAAAATAACCCATACATATACTTGAATGGCATTTTCATTTTTCTACTAGGTGGAAAAGAAATTATAAAAAGGTAATATTATACTTTATATGTTCATAAATATTTTTTATATTTCTTATTTATAAATTATTTTTATTCTTATGATAACCCATGTATGGTTGAAATGAAAAATGAATTACATCACTTTGTGGAGGTGGTATTCCACATGTATGCATGGGCGATGATATCTTTCTACATCAGATGAATGGGTAACAAAATTAGTAATATATTATGTTAATAAAATCATAATAATTTAATAAATATCATATATATTTATTTTATACAAAATTTTAGCCATTCATATGATCTGTTGATGAAAAATGAAACACATCACATTATAAAGGAGGGAGTGTGAAGGTATACATAGGCGAAGATGTCATTTAACATAGGGTGAAAAAAAAATGAAAAGGGGGTTTTACATCAATTTAATAACATTTATATATATTTAATATAGTCATGTTATTATATAATCTTTGTTAAATAATATTTTAATGATGTGGAATATGAAATAAACACACAACACTTGGTTAAGAATTATACCCCATCATTAGAAAACAACACTTGTGTTAAACATTATGCCTTCTTAGGTTGTTCTTTTTTTAGACTAGAACCTATAGGATATGATTATGGTTGTAAGAAAGTTATTTTATTTATGTAATTTTTAAGATTAATGGACCAATGTGTGTTAATAAGTGACTATATTATGTTCCCTTTTATAAATGAGGGGTGTTACCCACTAATAAATACTTAAAACTTTTAAATATATTATATGTATTTCTCAAACAAAAGTGTCCCAAAATTGAAATATTTAAAATATAGGATGATTATGTGACATAATAAACTCATAAAATAAAATTTAATTAAGTTTTTATAACATTTTATATGATATTTCATTTTTTCCTCCTCATTAACTCCTTTAACCATTAACATGGTGAAAAAGTTTTACCAAGGATATTATGCATAACAAATAAAAATTAAATTGACCATATTACGACTTTTGAACTTTATAATTATAAAAAAGAAATCCATTTTTCCATATTCAATTTCCCAACCCATTAAAAATGAATTTTTATATTAAAACACAAACTATAACAAATACAGTTTTTTGAAAAATATAATTTTTACGCATAAAACTCCTTTTATAGAAAAATAAATTATAATTATTATTACTATAGAATTGATTATATTATTTTTAGTGAAATATAACTAATATCAATTAAAAATAAAAAATATAATCACACTTTTAATTAAATGAAAGGAAATGATATATTTAATAAAAAAAAATTTTTTCACTATTGACCCAAAAGGAAACATTATTAGAAAAATCCCAAAAAACACCCTAATATAAATTTGAAATGATAAGAAAAAATAAATTAATTTATATATTATTAAGATTATAAAATTTATAAATTCTTCATTTCATTCAAACTATGTAATACATAGAAAAATAATTTAAATAAAATTATTCCATTTACAATTGAAAATGTATATCAAGTCATGTTTAATAATATAACCAATTTGAATCCATAAAAATGAATAATTGTAAATAAATTGGTTGGTTTATTTATAGTATCTCCATGGTTTTAAAATTCTTCTCCATTTAATAAATTAATTCCTTTTAATTTTATTTATTACATAAAAAAAGTAACGATATTTTTCCATCAGAGATTTTTTTAATTCCCTTAGTGCTTCCTCAATCTTGTGATTCTTCCTTTAAAATGAAATGCGGTGAATAAAAATATTTTGTAATAACTTTTATATGTAATGTAGAATTAAAATTTTATTTTTATCATAAAAAATATTATCTTCCAATTATATTACATTCCATATCAACACATGAGATTCCTTAGGTACATATTTCATTTACATTGAAACATCAGACCCATCATGTACCAAAGATAAACTCATAGTTTACATAAATCAGTATGAAGATAATCCCATATTTTACATAATTTCATATGCACCAAAATATCATAGTCTTAATTTTCCTATTATTAAAACATACCTAAAACTTTTCCAAAAATATACTTTAAGAAGAACATCATTTATTACCTCAAACAAGGGATCTTTCCTTCATTTATCTGCATAACTTTTCTACAAACTCTTAGATACCATTATATGGTGTTCAATCATATTGACCTTCTCCTTCATTTCTTATATAAACTCTCTTCCCCAAAAAATACATTCACTAAATTCACCAAAACATTATAGAGTTAAACACCTCTTTCAGTATAATGACCCTAAATGTTCCATTTATATACTATAATGAAAACTATTATTATAATTTAATGCCACCAATGAAAGATATTGGTCCCAAATTCCTTGATAATTGAAACAAAAATTCCAAAGAAAATATTCCATTTTTTGAATTGTTCACACCAACTATCCATCATATTGAGGTTTGAAAACTATACTAAAATTTAATTCATTACCCTATCACTTTTTAAATCCTTTGAAAAAATATAATATATATCTCAGATCATGATAAAATGAAATATATATAGGTAATAATTTTAATATGACTATCATTTTATGATAAGGTTTATAAATTTTATATAAATACATGTTATCTAAAATAGGATGAAAATTAATACCTTAATTCAAAAAAAGAACTTTAAAAATCATATTATTACCTTGATATTTATTTGGTAATCCCACCATGAAATCCATTAATATGTTTTAACATTTCCATTCAAGCACTTGAAAAAGATGAAGCATCCTCTTTAGTAGTTGTTTCGTAGATTCAACATTTACAATTCAATCATTGCATAGTAAAATTAGTAATGTATTTCTTCATTTACCCCTAATAATAATAGTCTTAGGGTATATGTATATATTAGTGATTCTAGGATATATATGAAATGGAGACATATGAGATTCACTTTATAATTCTTTCTTCAACTGGGAATCACTTAGAACACATAACTTATTTACAAATCTCATATCACATTCTTTTTCAATGTTAAATTCAAGAATAATACGCTTTATTACCAATTATACCATTTCATTGATGTCGTTATCTTATTTTTGAGCTTACATAATAGTGTATAACAAAGATGACTACACTAACATGTAATCTAAAACACATAGATTTCCAAAATTCATAATTTATAGACGAACATTCATTAATCCATTAACCAAAGGGTCTTATTCTACACATCACATGGTCAATGATACATTATATTCTAGACTTGTAAAATCGGATACCTTGGTCGCTTTACCTAGATGATAGTGAATCATTAAATAATAGTCCTTTCTTAGTTCCATCCATCTTCTATATCACATGTTTATCTATTTTTTAGTGAATAAATACTTTATCCTTTTTGGTCAGTATATATTTCTCATTTTACCCTATATAGAATACGTAACCACATCATTAAATTCAAAAACAAGGATGGTTGATCAAGACCCTATATAGGTTAATTCTAATCATGGAGTTTTAATTAATGTGAACCATACGTAATTACCCATTCATATTTCAACAAGATACAACAATTTCTAATCAAGGAATCATCACTATAAATATAAAATTTTCCATTTCTTATTTGAAAGGACTACACTAAGGAATCAGCTAGTATTTATTTATATTATTTAAAACATTAATCAAATTCATTTTTTCAAATAAATTTCAATCTTTTTGAGTTATATTTGTTAATGGGATCGATAACTAAGAAACCTTTCAACAAATAATTAGTAATTACCCGTTAATACAAAAAAACATCAAATATAAAAGACATTTTTAGGCCTCCTTCACTCTTCCATGACATTATTTTTAGCAGGATGAATAGATATATAATCTTTAAATATAATATTCTCAAGGAATATCACTTTTAATAACTTATAAAGGTATATCTATAACCCTAAGTAACCTCTATCCCCTAAAAATTATTTAGGGAGAGGATTTTGTAATAGGATTATATTATTTTTCAGTGGTTTTGTGATCTCATTTAGTGTCTATCGTCATGGGTGAAACTTTATGGTTTCTCAATTTTTCTTTTGAAATGTTTTTTTAAATATTAATTTTTAGATAGTCTATAGAAAAATCTTTAGTTTACTTTCATGATCCTTATAAATTTTACAATATTATATAATATCATAATTGAAAAATACCACAAAATGATCCAAATACTCATGGAAAGTTGATTCAAGATATTTATAAATAATGAGTGTGAATTCCTTATCATGAAAGGCATAAACACAAAATCATGATTCTCATACCTAGTAAATAACACAATTCTTGGAATGTCTTGTTCCATCACATTTAAATGGTCATACCTAGACATAATATTAATCATCAATAAATATTAAACATGTCGGAGTGGATCAAAAAACATAAATATGAGTGAAAATATGATTATTATTTATTGTGATATTATTGAGTTCTCTATAATCAATGAAAAGTCTTATGAAATTTTCATTTAAAAAATTGAATAAACCCAAGATAAAGTTCTAGTATGAGTGAAACCCATATAAAGAAACTCTTGTAACTACTTTTTAGATTCTAAATGTTACACTAGATCCATTAAATAAGGTGTTATTTGAAATTGGATTAGCATCAGGAAAAAATTAAAGAGTAAATTAAACATATTGACCATTAATTTACTATTTTCGCATCTGTAATTTGAATTATCAATTTCATTTCAACAATTTGTGAAATATAAAATCCGCGTCTATATTTTATCAATTCCTCATCTTCTAGATATGTTATCAAAGTAATAAATTAATTCTTATATAAAAAATGAAACTCAACTTGAAAATTAACTTATTTATCTCACAAATATGAATTTTCATGATAAAATTAATGAAAACCCATACTCATAATAACATTAAACTCTATATTAGGAAATAATGAATGATTTAAAGAGTTGTTAATAAAAAAATATACTTCATTTCTTTAGAGGGTAGTAACATTTTAATTTAAAAAATAATATATATATATATATATATATGAATGTATAGATATCAAATCAAATAAGGGAATGCAATAATCTGAATAAACATGTAACGTACCTATCACAACATCAATTGAGGTTTTCACATCTAAATTTGAACTAGTTTAAGGATATTTTCAAACACCTTTATTTTTATAATCATGATTATTTACACCTTGAGTAACTAAATTTATACATTAATTAACATAATTTCTTAACTCATTTTAATTAAAACACTTATAACTGATGAAGTATATGTTTTCCATAACTTTTTTAATCAAAAATAATTTATTTTCCATCACAAGCCAAACGGATAATCTCACCACATTGGTAATGTATTCCTATTATTTGAAACATTCTCTAAAATATATTTTACCACATATGGAGCCTTTTGGGACTTATATCTTGATTTATTATTTTCCTACTTCTCTATTGTTTTTCACATCAACCACTACTTACCCATGTTTTCATAATGTAAATAAGATTTTGAATACTCCATATTAACGTTCTCATCAGAAAAAGGCCCTCTTCAAAAAAAATTAAATTCATGAGTGGACAATGCTCTTAGTAAACTTGGATGTAAGACTCTATAAAATCTATCAATATTTCTCTCATGGTCCAAAAAAAATTGGTACAAGCCTTATGGTTCTAGAAAGAGTTTCTTCTTAAGCAGCTACTAAGTCTTATTCCATTTTCTAAAACTTTTGAAATCGTATTTTCATTCTAAATAAATTAAATTTAGGAAAATAATTCTTAAGAAAAAGATCATTAAATATCATCCACTACATTCCTTTAATGTCATATTTTTCATTATTATTCTTAATTAGAGACCATTATAGATTAACTTCTCCTTCGGAATGATAAATAATAAGAATTACTTTTTGATTTCATGTATAACTCAAAATGTTTAATATACCATCCAATTAATTTGTCCATCCTTTAGCTTTCACCATGGGAAAAGATTCACCAGAAGAAACAGAGTTCTATTTTATGAAATTATACATTATGAATATGTTTCTCTATAGGTAATTTTGTTATTATATTTTAAGATTGATATATTCAATAACATGTGTCAATTGGGTCAATACTATCACAAATTGTTATATTCTAATCATTTCATGTTTGTGATTTAGAAGGTTATTATTATCTTAATGCCTTCATACACTAACATGCCTTTTTAATCTATATAAAACCATTCCAAATATACATGTATTTGATGAAGAAACATGGATATATTCAAAATATATATCATGATAATATAAATATAAATTGGAATATCATAAAAATGTAACTTATAATTATCATTACCTTTAAAGATATCTAAACCTTTTTCTGATACCAATAATAATGACTTATTACTTTAAGAAACTTTAAAAATGAGATTTATATGAGGATTTAACATTTTTTTCATTCCTATGATCTTTTGGTTTTATAGTTTTAGATAATTATGAAAAGCAATTACATAACAAAGAGGTAACATCCACAAATTGTACATTTTTTCATAAAAATCATGCTTCAAATTTAAATAGAGATTTCATAAAAGGCACTATTCATTCATTTAACATGAGCCTAAATAGGAAAATTTTACCTTGTTATATTACTTACTCATAATTATATATTTTTATTTTTCTTTAAAATATAATGAGAACATAAAGACCACTAAATTACGTAGAAATAAAAGAATACTATTTGTCAAGTGAAAATATGAAAACCCATAAATGTGTTTACCTTTTTCAAAATAAAACATTGAGGAAATAAATAAAATTATTATTTATTTGAAAATAAATATTTTCTCAAATTAAACGATTGAGAACCAATTATTAAGCATAGGAAACTATAAATCCATATTGTGGCATGTGGGGACTCAAGAAAACCTTTATTTTAAAAACAAACCTTTCACCATTAAATGTTTATAAACTTTACATACATCATGAAATAAAACAATATCAATAAATACCCTTTTATAATAATAATATAGGTATCATGTAGAATCATATTCAAAAGTTCTATTTAATCATGTTTAACCCATGTTAGAATTCCTAAATCCTTTTTAATTCTATAGAAGTTACCAACCTAATATTCTCCCTCATTTTCACCTTTGAAGACTAAATCATTACCTAAGGAATTAGATAACTATATCGAGATCACCGAAAATCCTAAGATATATAAAGATCACTAATAATCATCTATAATGCTCATAACTAAATCATCAATAAAAAAATTATGATTAAGATTTTCATTCAAAAACCAAATTGGAACCCAAAATCAAAACACATTTCATTTTCACACAATCGTAATGAGAAATATCCACTTTTATTGAAAAATATTATAATTGAAAACAAACCAAAAAGAGTGAGAATAATATATAATTTGAAAAAATATTCTAACATGTTGTGGATTATTTATAATTAATAAATGATACAATACAATGAAGAGTTAATTAATCCAAATACTTTAAAAATCTATGATTTTATTTATTTGTATAAAGCTAAAAATAAGTAATATGGAAAACTTTAAAAATATTCCTTTGTAAACCATTGTAAATAAAGTCAAATATATTCAAAAATTACCTTTATAAATTTTTTAAGAATAAATAAGATCAATATTGAGATAATTAAAAGATCCTCAACTTGGATGAAAAATAGATTGAAGGAAAACATTAAAAACTATTTTTAATAGAAAGTCCCTTACATTAAGTCTCATCTAGTTTCATATGTTTCTCCAATCCTAAAAACAACTATATTAGTTATTTAATTTATTAATTAAATTTCTAATTATTATTCCATTATCATTGTTGCAATCATCACATTTATTACCTTTCTTTATTAAGTTAAAAATTGGTTTAGTTCATGTTGGATTTTTGGGGTCATTCGGCTTATTACCTTGTTTTATTACTATCCATGTAAGGTGTAAATAAAAAAATCACATCGCTTAGTGAATATGGTAGTCCACATGTACACACGAGTGACATTACCATTTTATAAAATAAGTAAGGGTAAGAATATGAAAAATGTTTTATCCTTAAAGAATCATAATTATTTTATAAATACCATGCATATTATTTGAACTACATTATTAACCATCCATATGATCTGATGATGGAAAGTGAAACACATCACATCCTAGAGGTGGTGTTAGAGACGTATGCACGAGCGATGTTTTCATTTCCCATGGGATGGAAAAAAAGAGATGAAAATGATTTGTGACATCCACATAGTAACATTTTAGTATCTGTTATGTAATGATGTTATTATATTAACTTGTTTAAATAATATTTTAATGAGATAAAATAATAATAGATATACAAGAAATATTCAGTCTAGTATTATACCTATTCTTTGGAAAACTTATATTGGATTACACCTTATGACTTGGTAGGTTGATCTCTTAGTGGGAATAGAACCTATATGAAATTGGGAGGTGTGGTGGGAAGGTATTTGGTAAGGTATTGGTCAACATAAACGGATCAATATTTATGGATAATTTATAATCTGGGTTTTAATTTTATAATTTAGGGGAGTGGAACACTTGAAAATACTTAGAACATTTAAATATGTTATATGTACTTATTAAAGGAATATTGAAACAAATTTATTTTTTTTAAATATAGTATTATTATGATTTTGAATCAACTCATCCAATATTTTTTTTTATAAAAATTAATCCTTATCTCTTGGTTTTAGCCTCCCTATTATCTCTTTTAACAGTTACCACAATGACAATGTTTTACTAAGGTTACTATTCATAATGACTTGTAATAAAATTGAACTTGTTACAAAATTTTAGCGATTAAATTCCATATTTCAAATAAATTTTAAAATATCTAATTTTCCCAATCATTAAAAAATAATTTTAGTATTAGTTCACAAACCCCTACCAAAACATGTTTTAGAAATATACACTTTTAAGCATAAAATGATTTTTTACCAAAATCAAGAATAATGTTTATTATTATGGAATCAATGGGATTATATTTTGTAAAAGGGGACTAATTTCTATATAATAAAATTAAAAAATTAATTTTGCATTTTAAATAATTAAAAATAAATAAAATATTTAATAAAATTGGTATTTTTCAATATTGTCCCAAAAATCAATCTTTTCAAAAAAATCCCACAAATTCATCTTAAGTTAAATTCAATATGTTAAATATGAAATGGAATTCATTATTATCAAAATAAAATTCTTCAATTTATAAAAAAAAATAATTAATATAATGTAAAACAAAGAAAATCAATTTAGTTAAATAAAACCATTTTTTAATTGAAAAAATATATAACATAATTTATAAAATTAATATGAATATAAATCCATAAAAATGAATAATTATAAATCATAAGATTGATTTATTTCTCAAATTACCTGGGTCTTCACATTACACTTTGTAAGAGCTGATATTATATTTCTTATGTATGGCCATGAGGAGCTCTTATGCTCATCACATAAGGAAATGGGAGATGGGTTATATTATACTTAACATATAAGGAATGACAGGTCATCTGATGCTCATCACATAGGGAATATTATGCTTTTCACTTAAGTAAATTTGTTTCTTGTGATCATCACGTAATATTGTCTGGTCATGTTTGGGATATACTTCTTATTTATGAGAACTTTGGATAGTAATGGTGTTGTGATTGAACCTTAGGCAAGTTTTCTATGTATCGTATTGGATAAAGAATAAAAATTTTCATAGTGGTCAATGTTGTTTTATATTTCAGGGAAAGGATAACATCTTTTCTAATACTTTCCAATGGGATCCACTTTTACATTAGATAATAATCATTGGACTGGTTTTTGTCTTTTTGGTCTTACATTCCTTATTTCCAAATGTAGGAATACTTTACCACCAGTGGTGATAGTGTTATATCCTTGATTGAAATAAGATGATGGGATATTACACCTACCTTCCATGGTGTACTCTATAGAAATCATTTCCCAATCCAAGTTTCCCTTATATATTTTTTACATGATCTTAATCCATTTCCAAATTCCATTTTCATGTGGACAATAGAAAATTACATCATTTTATTCTATAGAAGGGTGAACACATTCATTTGGAGAGGATGAGTTATCTTCACCCATGATCAAGAATCATTGGGAACTTTGGGAATCTATAAATGTCATCATTATATGATCTATGATGGAATATTATTTTACGATGTAATGAATCTCAGATTTAGGAATCAACATATCCTATTTTTAAAAAATAGGGAATACTATTCCCATTTCATAGGGTATCTAATGATCATTTCCTAGGAAAACATTTATTCATCACCATAGGTGATTCGTCGTCATTAAAATTAGCATATTATTCTTGTCAAAAAAAGAATCCAAGGGTTTTCATAAAAGTTAACACAATATTTACACTAGGGAAATCATATTCTCTCCATACAGGGTAACAATCATAGGCTAGTCACCTAATTAGAAAACAAATATATCATATTCTCGACTTATATGATTCTTATATAATCCACATAATGAATATCATACTTAAAAAATGAGTAAATAACTTAGGATCATAACATAAGTAAAGGGAGGAGAGATCCCATAATCATTACATAGGTTTCATATGCTCATAATATATGGAATCTCTTTATTTTCAAATGTGTAACCCTATGATCATAAACTAGCACTGGGTTTCTAATGCATCGGGTTCGGTTTTTCTAGTCTTGTAATATTGGGCCCATTGGGGTTATCACACAAGATAAGGTCACTTGTTTAAAGTCTTGTGGGGATAATACCACATACTCTCCTCATGTATTGGTAGTTTATATGGTTAAATTCTAATGGGAATGGTACTTCATACATTTTTCACATATGGTTTGGTCATAGTTTTAATGTCCAATGGGTAATTTGGTAAGGTTTAGTGAGAGGTTTGGTGCACCCCAAAATGATTATCAATCTTCAGAGGTACTGCATCTCTATGGAATATGGAATTGTGTTGATTTTGAGATGAAACCTCAATGAGGTTTCCTATGTATCCTACTGAAAGATAATGATGAAAACTGATATAGTTCTAGGTGAAAAGATTAATGTTTCATGGTAGGTACAAAACATGTATATTAACATTAAGTTGTAAGGAAGATTGTAACATTAATGTAACAATAAAAAGGGCTGGTGTGGGGGTATTAAAATTTGGGTTACCTAAGATGACGGGGGTTATATCTTTCTCATCGCGTTATTTATCTCATTATTTTTATATGTGGTATCCTAAGCTCATCACTCATGGAATACAATGATGATATTATAGGGTATGTTATTGTTTAAAATCTTTTTCTAAGGATTTTAGATTTAGTTTAACATCTTTTTTTTTGTATGTTGGTTGAATTTTATTTCCCACACATAGTATGTTACTGTTTTGATAAGGAAAACAAGGATAAATATAGTGGAAACTACACATTAAGCTTCCCAAGGGAAATCATGTCTTGTTAGGAGGACCCTATAGGTTTCCCTATATGTTTCTATGATTGAGGATTATACCTAATGGGAGGCATGGTTGTTACTTGGGAATTGTAAGATCATGAGTGGGAATTACACATAAGTTTCTATTATTGTTCATTCATTTAGAATGACTCGAGTGTATGTTCCCTAGAACATTCTTTGTGTGAAGTTTCTGAGGGAGAGTGGACTAATGTTTATGAGAAAGATGTTAAGGTATTTCATGACCTATCCTTGGTGGAACAATTCTAGGAAAAAGTATCTAATATACTACTTTTTTATATTGTATTTTCATTAGTAAGTTTATATTGAGTGGATGTGAATCCCATTAGTACCTTACATTAATGAAAAAGTGTTTGGTATAAGGAAGCATCAATTTGGGGTCCCCGATGCAAGGTTCATGAATCTTTGAAGTTGCGTGATAGAAAAAAATTGTCTGATCCATGGGATATAGCACATACCTATTTCATGGATGGAAAATAAAGGGATTTCATGAAATATTTGTGTTGTATTAAATTTCAAGTTTCATCAAACAGTTTCCTCTTGATTTAATTATGTTATTCATTGATATATATTCTGTGAAATCATATAAATTATAATATGACATATTAAAGGACATATGGGAGGAATATTTATGAAATCTTCACATATGTGGAGGTACAATGGGACTCTAAATAAACAAGTCCATGAAATATATATTTCCAAAAGATAATACTATGACCATTCCACATTCAAATGTTGGTACTAAACATTTAAATTTCTGTCATATCTATAATAATTTTTCCACATGAAAGGTTGATTTTTCATGAAACTCCTACTAGATTGTGTAACTTTGGAGTTTAGTTGTGTTACGAATTAGTTTCATGCACCTTTGATTTATTCTATCTTATGGACTTTTCCATTTTGAGTGGAAACTTGTTATGCATGAATGTGTAGCCTTGAGTGGCACCTAAATTTATGGACATGTTCGAATTCAAGTTCTATGAAATGAAGGATTTTTTGTGAAACTATATGAAATTGTCTAAATATCAATCCTTTATTATATAATTCCTTTCTACTATCGTTTTCCCATTTTATCCTTTATATTCATATTTATGAATTACACTTATCGATATTTTTAGTGGAAAAAATTTGACCTTATAATGGTATTTCATAAATAATTAGAGGATTAAATTTTGAGAAAGCTATTAAAGTATAGAAATTTTTAACTATCCTCATGAAATACTGGTCGGTTTTGTGTAACTCAGGTTTTTTTCACAAATTTATTTGAACCTAACATATAAATAGATGGATGAAATTATTAATTACCTCAATATTTCATGAAATATTATCATATATCGCTTTTCTTAAACTAAAACTTATAAAAACTCTTTATGATTAAAATAAAAGGTGTTTTTTCATCTCATCTTAAGGTAAAGTATGTTTAGTGGCAATTGTTTGTGTGAAACATAGA
Organism: Viscum album; assembly: GCA_963277665.1. Taxonomy (NCBI): domain Eukaryota; kingdom Viridiplantae; phylum Streptophyta; class Magnoliopsida; order Santalales; family Viscaceae; genus Viscum; species Viscum album. Next base: position 1,979,856,853 of record OY728157.1, on the reverse strand, counting down.
TCAATAAATTGACAACTGAAATTTATGTCAAGAATAATTTCATGAAGAAAACATGCATGAAGTAGCTTGAATATGTAATAATATTCCATGTCTAATATTTAAATGAAACTAGAAAAGGCCAGAAATGACATTGAATATACTTCTCCCAGGAGAAAAAAATATTTCAATGAATCATAAGATCTCTTCATCTTGGAGAGTCCGTTTAGGGAATCAAAGGCTACTAGGTCAGTTGATTGAGGGAATAATGGAGTATCTTTTAACTAATTTATTGTAATTTTATGGATTCAATATTGTTTATGACATATCCATTCCAGATATAGTTTTATAAAACCATATATGTTGGTATGTGACCTACTATTAACTCCAACAATGTCATGTGGATTTGAAGAGACATTTGGGGGGGACATAATATCACTACTATCTACACCCTTTAAAATTAGACTACGTCTATCAATAGTGAGGTTACAAAAAAGTAGGTTATCCTACGTAATTATTCTAGTATCTCCCTAGATAAATTTATAGAAAAATATTGGGGCTAGGCCAACGACTAAGACCTGTGTGTAGGAAAAAAACTCACTGGTGAATGTGCTATGTTTTATGGGTTATGTTACATGCATAAGGAATTTAGTGCTGATATACATCGAGTAGGTTTGTATAAAGTAGAAAGGAATTCCTAATGGAACATATACTATCACCCAAATATCATCTCTATGATATAGATCGATTTTTTGAAAAAAAAAATGCAAAATTTTCACCTCTATTATGAAGAGGTAAGGATTAGATTTTTGTATCTCAACAACAATTATAGAATCCCCACCATCGACATCCAGTATGATGATTTCCTCCTAGAAACTAGTGCACAGGGGAACATGGAATAGAAATTTCTAAATGAAATGGTGTTGATGGATTCCATATTGTGAAGCCACCCATCCCATGAAACCAATGTTTCATTTGAGATATTGATTAGTTCCTTTTTTAGAGTAAAAAATGGTTAGACGCATGGGTGATTAAATGAGTTTCCAATAGATTAAAATAGTAGGAATTCAAGGTCATAATAACCACTTATCAAGTATTATTAGTATTATAAATGGGGATACGGTTTAAATTAATGGATCTTACAGGTCGAAATCATGAAATTACTAACAGAATTTATGGGTGGATAACTATTTCATATTATAGATGCACACATGGGAATGTAGATGAGAAACCTTTTTATATAAGGATCATTTCTAGTTGGAAAATATATGTTGTTCTCATGTTGGAAAATATCTATGAAAATATGGGGCACATCAGTAGTGGTGACATTCCTATTAATATATATTTCCCCTTCCAATTTTTATATGGTCAGTTTTTGGTCCACTTCAGAGGGTATTATTTCCAAAAACTATCACCCCTCCAAAAACATCTAATAGGCCTTCACACCTAAACATTATTATACTGAAGACAGTGTTGATCAAAAAAATAGTGTTGGTGAGTCATATAAAAAACCAAAAGAACTTATGCATTCATCCTATTCCCATTCTAATTAGGATTACAATAAAAAAAATTGTGAGGTACCATTAAGTAGAGGTTATATATGAATTATTTCTAAGGCGGGGTGTTGGTTTCATAGATCGGTGAAAACAATAAATATGATTCATTCATTTTGAAAATTATTTCTCCCTAGTAATACTATATCCATTTCCTAACACCCTAGGTTTAAAAGTTGGTTTTATTTGATATAAAACGTGAACATATAGTCGAAATTTAGGTGATGTTATTCTAATAAGAATTCATAAGATAATTTTATTTCCACCAGTCAGTGCCACAATTGGAAGAATCTAGGAATGTGAAAATATTCATGGTATAATACCTTAAAATTTTGTTGTAGTGAGAGGTGATCTAGGAATACCCAATAGACTAGGCCTTGAGATAGGAAGGGAGAAGGTTGTCTGTGGAAATGAGATCTCACTATGTGGGGATAAGAAAACTCATGATGTTAGAGGTTGCTCCTATGGGATCCCTAATGTATCATTCTTATCATATGAGCATGGATTTGGATTCTCACATTCCCATAGGTGATTATTTTCCTAGTATGTGGGTAAAAGTTAAAGGTCAAATATCTAGGGAAAATAGAACTAGATCTAACATAAGGATGGGGATGAATTTATGCTATTTGGTAGACATTCATGATAATTTAATATCTCTGAAGCTTCAGTAAGACTTATATTGACTGTAGATAAACATCATGATATAATAGTGTTAAAATATGGTTAAATTGTATGGATTGAAGATGATAATTTGTGGGATAGCCCAACTAAATATTAGGGTTTACAAGTATTATAGGATCAACTATATCTCTAATATATAGGCCTTATCCCATTAGTGTGGAATTTATGACCCCAACACTAATATGGGTTATGTCATGCTTGGTGGAATACTTGGTGAGGTAGAATAAAACAAAGTGTCAACTCAAAAATCACCAATTATATAAGTGATATCTCATGAAACATAGTAGAGGGAGTCTAGTGATGAATAATATTGTGGTATCACTTCTAAAAAAAGCAGTTCTCTTTTTGGGAGTAGAGATATCACTCACAGGGATAGCTCAAGTGATCTTAAAACAATAATTTAAAATTTAGAATTTTTAAGTTCATCGTCATTGAAAAAAATCACATTGTGTTTAATTTAATTCCATTATATATTTAAGAATCATTGATTGTGGTGAAATGAACTCAAAAAGTGAAGGAGAAAATGCATTTGAGTCTCCTCTGAGTAAACCCATAGAGGAGGTAGTTTATCAAGCGAGTACTCAATTTCTTAATTCCTCACCCCTCCCTTGTATCCATTCTGGGACAGACCTAGAATATTCCCTCTATAAATGGGACAGACAATATAGGTTTTTTATTCATTCAAATATTGTTGTGTCCTAGAGGTGAATTTCAATATCCCTCTTCCCAAAATTTCCTTTTTTTTTTGAATACTTGATTAGTATTATATAATAAGTGAGGTGTTTAAATTTAAATAGTATTAGAGGAATCAACCATAATGTTTATTATGAAAGCTAATAGTATCCCTAATTACATAAAGGGGTGTAAGAGGATGGAACTATCATCTGTTACCTCGGATTATGGCATGATGGAAGGAGTGTAAAATACCTGGTATGAGATGCTAAAAGGGTTGATTCCTCCGATAGAATGAAAAATAGCTAAATTATTTTAGTTGTGTAAGTTCATTAATTAAATATCCTTTATCTCCTTAATAATACAATTGGTTTTACAAACCTATTTTTCATTAATGATGATTCTAAATGAGGAAATATTTCTGTATGAGTGATAATTAATTATTCCAAATTTTTATGAGGCTTATATTACCACCCCTATGGATAGTGTGGAGAAGATGAAACTTCTATATATTATTCCTAATGATGGTGAACATTATATTATATTATTTGAGGGGTTACTATTTCATGTGTAAACTGCTCAAGAGAATGAGGGTTTGATCCAAGAGGAACTTCCCACTGCATTAAAGGATGCAGTCAGGGGGATAGTAGAGCCTTCGGCTATTGGAGAGGCAATGAAGATAGAGGAAGCTACTGAAGAGGGGTACAGTGATTCAAGTCCCCCCAAATTTACATAGATCATAGTCTCTTAGAAATGATATTGAAAAAATTCCCTCACACTAATGTTCCCATGTATTTCATGATTATAATCTCACCCTAGTGGAAATGGACAACCTAGTGTCATACATTGAATATGAGAACCATGTGACAAAAATAAGGTCATGGAGGGGCATGTAGATCTTTATCAATCATACTTAATTGGGTGATTTGGTGGGTTAGATGGGATAAAATCCCCACTATCTGGTGAACCTAGGGACTATATATATTGACAATATTGTTCTCCACACACGAGCATGAAAATTTTTTGTCAATAAAGCAGGCCTGGAGTGGAAGCACATGGCCACCACTAAGAACAATTCTAACATTGAGGAGGGAGCATCACTTCTAATGGTTGAATAATAGTTTAATATTATAGAGGATAATTACTTCCAACAAATGGTTTATCCTCTCTTTTATGGAAGATACCATTCACTACCTAATATCTCATATGGTGATGTCCAAGGCTGATTCATCTTAAGTATCATTTTAGTTAGAATAGTGAAAGGTTGAGTCAGGTACACATCAAGTTAGAATATAAGAGCTTCATCCAAGGTAAAGGGTAAATCACAGAGCTATCTAAGATTCTATGAGTCATTGAATCATATAAATAGAGGCTAGAATATATTAGGTATTTTTTCATATAGGAATATCCATAGGATGGTTTTTTGTAATTAGTTATAAGATCTAATATTTGGATATAATGTTTTTTCATTAAGAAATAAATACTATAAATTTTGCAGATTTTATATATTTATGGTTGAATCTAAATCTTATTAATGCAGTAGCCAACTAAAAATATCTAATCGAACAAGATTAATGATTGGTGTGGGAAACATGACATAAATAGGAGATAACTCAATTACATGGGAGTACATGGTAAGGAGAAGACTAGTTATGATCATGTTGTTTCATAGATCACAATTGGAGACCAAAGATAAAGTGGTAACCATTTTTGATTTTATTCCATAATTTTATTTACCCTAATAATGTATAGGATGTCCAGGGGAACAACACCGAATGTGTTTTAATTTTACATGATGAACGAGAATATAGATAGAGGTAAATTATGACACCAAGAGTCTAAACCGATCAATGAAGGGGGAATATAGTTTAATGGTAAACGTTTATATAATTAAAAACATGGGTTACACTACTATACTATTTATAGTGTTTCCTCTATGTAAAGTACCGTGGATAAGTGGCAGGCCTTGGGAGTATTTTTTCATAACATTTGAGAATTATAATCATAGAGGATGAGTATGGATCCTTTGGATCATGTTCCAGAGAAAAGAGAACCCTTTGGAGCCTTGTGGAATCACAATAGGGAATAATTTTTTGACATTGGAATTTATTTTGATCCAAATCAATGGAAAAAAGCTTATCTAATACAGAGAAAGATTCAAAGTAATTGTTAAAAAATACTATTAGATACACTTATTAATGGGTTAACCATATAAATGAGGTCTACCAATAGTATAGAAGGCATGTAGGATAGATATAAAAATGCATATGCCACCTGAATAAGATACATGACAATGGGGTCTAGTTGCACCCCAGGGAGGAGACAATTGGTGATCTTAAAGATTCTTAGTTTATGATCACATAGACTTGACCAAAATTGATTTAATGTTTACGGTTCTAGAGCTCAAACCATGGGGTGTAAATTTTAAGGTCATGTAGCTTAGACAATTGGGTGGTGCCTTTTATGTGTTTGATTCTAATAACATATGGTAAGATGAAAAATAAATTAATATAGTCATAAATAAATTAAAGAGGAATTATTTACAAACCAAGGCTCATTAAGTCAACCACATGGAAAGGTGTGTATATTTCATGTCTATAGATCATGGACATGGAGAATTTCTAATGGTTAAGTTCATAAATATGTGACAAAGGGTTATGGAAGTATGCATTGGAATAGGGAACTAAGAAAACATGACATGAATTCATAGCTCAAATGAAAAAGGATATTACCCAAATAAGGTTGTGTGCAGTTTACGGTCATGATTACTAAAACAGTGACTTCTTTCTACATATCTAGATCTTGTACATAAGAATGGGAAATCCTATAATAGGAAAGAATATTTGGAATGAATAAAGTCACTCCTTCATTCCTATAATATAATTGGGAAAACCTCTCATATAGATCTACCAATACATGGAGAATGGGGAGTCATCCCATAGCTTTGTTTTATTGGGGACTCAAATTTAATTTATCAATATTCCCATGTATTTGGATAGAATGAAATCAGAATTCGTGGTTGGGTTTAGCGAATCTATGCATTCATATGTATCCCATATATATGAAATCAATACATTCATGGTTTTTAATGTTTTGATGGTGGGAGACCAATGTCACATATTAGTTTTCCTATTAGGTGAGGCTCTAAATATCATGTAGTTTAAAGTCATTAAAAATGGATCACTCCATGTATTATAACATCATATGGTAAGGGAATTGGAAACATGTTTTAAAATCATACGGTGGGGAAAAGGGATTGAATTACAATAATGATAATGTGGAAAAGGATCCCAGCCCCCTTTTCCCACATGATTCATCCCTGGTGGGATAAACAAGGGGTAATGGATGGATACTCATGTCATAAGAAATAGTCAAAAGGATAAATGGGTTGATGTTAGAATTATGTGTAAACTATTGAGAGAAACCTTTGGGAGATTTGTCTGGAAGGATGTGATAGGGTAAATTGTGACGACTTGTCTTTTCCTGAAGGTAAAGATCATCTGGGTTTTTTTTGAACCCTTAGTTTAGTCATCATAAACATTTACTATTACCTAAGGAATGTCCCAAGTTCATACATGTATTTTTTTGAGCCATGAGTTCTGGAAAATGGAAAAAATATTAGACTATAAGGTTTGGAGAAACCCTGCTGCCCAGCCCAAACGATTTCTCTGAAACCATGCAGTTGTAGAAAAATGGAGACCTATAGGCCACATGGGTTGTCTAAAACCATGATTCCTAGGCCTAAAAGCCATGAACTACTTCTAGGTTTCGATAAATATCCCTTTTTATTGTTATTATATGGTTATATAAATTGTCCACTTAACCATGCGGTGTGCCCCCTTATAGAAGTGACTTGTTCACAATTTGTGCATAATTTTTAAACCATGAACCAAAACCATGTGCCCCCTTATTTTGAGGTGAAAAGTATCAAATGAACCTTATTTTTATTCAAACCTTTTTCCTTTTTCCTTCCCATTTTCCATCATTTGGTTGTTTCTTCCTCCTCCATAAGACCTATTCTCCTCCTTTCATGGGATCTTTGATAACTCCCATGTCTGTTGATGATTTGGTGATCCATAGAAGGTGTTGTAATACTTTTGGTATGATCAACCTTCTCCTTACCTTCTATATAAACTTATCATTGAATCCATAATGATTTTTAGGTGTAACATCTTTTTCCCTATTTTCATGGTGTTGGACATTTTCTCATATCTCTTCCAACCTACCTCAAATATAAGGCTGATATCAAGAAAAGAGGCATCTAAATCCTTGAGGTATCTGGTAACATCATTTTCCCTTGGAGTTTAAATACTTCTTGTCTAAGTAACTATGTTGCACACCATCTTTTTTTGATCATTCTCTTTTAACTGGGTTCTTCATGTCAAATTGATCATCACACCTTGATACATTCCAATAGACCCTTTATTTGTTGTTTATAGGGTGTTTAACTCGTATATCAACACCCATTGGGGGTGGAAAGTGGAATTTCGCCTTCTGGTTAAATGTTTATATTCCTGATTTTCCTATTTGGAATTTTTATTATCTTTTACACACAATTTCCCTTTTAATATGATTTTTTAATTGAACCAAGGGTGACCCCCATGTGTTTGGATGACCTAGACATAGAATTTCCCATGTAGGAAATTCCTTTAATGACCATGTCACCTTATAAAACTCCCTTTAATACTTATAAATTAATTTTCATGACTTAGTAACATAAATGGGTTTTAATTAGATTTAATGATCTTTACATTGTGGATATCCTTTAATTGATTGAATTGAATGAATCAAATGTTTTGAACTAAAAAGGGTGGTAATTCCATGTCGATGAATGCATGATATATAAAATCATATGTGTGAATTGTATTTCATTGAATGAAAATGAAAATATATAATGGTACAAATGAGAGGTATTTCCTCATGTGTTATAATATAAACATGAATAATCATAATGCCTTACTTATATATATAGGCTTGATAAAATAGATGTATTAGAGGTAATTCCACATTAAAATTATAATTATAATATGCCTCAATATAAAATATGATATTATGGTAAGGGAATAGTTGAGAATTACGGTACCATGTTCTCTTACACAAAGTGTTGATCATGATGTCTCACACCATTGACACTAGTCGGATGTTGGCCTTTACGCACCATGTTCCCATGTTCATGTAATGGCATGATGGCTTACTCACCATCCTGACTGTCATGAATGATGTCTCACACTCTTTCTGGGATATAGAGAATATACCCTATTTCATGATCTTATAGGCTTATTAGACTAGATATGGATGTCTCAGTTACACCCGGGTCTAGCTAGCACTAGTATTCCAGGTATATGGCTACTTACGTGCGCACGTACTTGGTTCATGTTCGTAGATGAAATATATAACTATAATATATATATATATATTATTACTACTTATATAGTGACTGATTATAAATTTATCTTATCCATGATACAAAGCAGGTAGACCTTCTAGGTGTTCTATATGAACTTGGGTAGGCTGGTTGTTTATTTCATCATTTTTTCTACATTCAATGTATACCTTCTCACTATTTAGTTTCAACCACTTCTCGGATTACAAAATGACATCATTGGAGGTAACCTAATGATATTTTTACCTCACGCCATACTTATACTACCTTTAGGAACATAGAAGATTATTTGATTTCAAGTATGGATAAAGGCAAGGGCCCTTCCATCAGTTGTTGATATGCTTACCTATAGTTTGATATTATAAGCCTTGGAATGAGAATAGGATCTAAATGACTATGGAGCATCATTTTGTTATTCATGTCACGTTTTATAGAAAAATTGTGTTTCTATTTCCCTATTCCCCTTTTTTGTATATCAGCATTCCAGGAATTCATGTATTGACACTTCCACAATGTATTCTTTTATATTTATTCAGTTTCTCAGTTATTTATGCTTCCACACTTGCTAAATTATTCAATCAATTTATATTATATTCTTCTTCTATCATATGTTTATTTTGTATCTATTTTGGCACTCTGATAAGAAGGTATAGTCTCCCCACCATACCACCTTTACACCCTCATTGCTATTCGGTAGTGTCACGACCCGTCCTCGGGGCCCATGTCGTGACTACCCCAAGCCCGCCTTCCATAGGCCAAGGGCTAGCGACTAGCACCAAGGCGTAAATCTCGGTAAAAAGGGAAGGCATTTCCTTTGTAATGTAAACAAACACCATAGAGAAAGCAAGAAGTAGAAGTAAACACTAAGTAAAAACTGAGTACAACAGTAAGTGCAGAAAAGTAAGTGGTCCAGTATACAAACCCAAACTGAAAGTAAAGTACAACTCAAAAGGGGAAAACAGCAACTGAAAAGTAAAGCCGTAGCCTCGATCCATCCACTGGAAGTCCCACCTGAAGGGTGGGTACAGATAGCCTCCACTTCTCCTCCGGTCCAGTTGACCACTCTGAGTACGTCCCGCCCAGTGGTCCACCTCCAGGTATCGTCCTGCTCCGCAAGCCTCAACCATGATCAGTGTTGTCCGTCGTCTGCAACCAACACAACGTAGTGCGGGCATAGCCCGTGCAGGGGTGAGTATAAGCTGCTCAGTAGGGACCCCGAGACCCCCGAAGGTCTCCCAAAATCTACAAATGATAATCCACAAAGGAAAGATACAATCACAAAGTAACATCTGACTCTACTTAGGTATATGCCGATACATATACCTAAGTCGTCAATTCCAGTTCGCTCCAACATCCGAGCCCAAGTGCAACCCAGTCCACATAGGAAAACAAAACGTAATCCACACAGGATAGCACAACACAATCCATATAGGAAAGCAAACAGGATTCATCTCACACAAGTATACTTCTTCGTATGACGATAGAGATGATCAGATGTAGCCACTGATTCATCTAAGCTGTCGGACCCACAAAGGATCGATAGGTACTAACGCCTGCAAAGACCCACAGAAGATCGATAGGTAACTAACCCCCGAAAAGACCCACACAGGATCGATAGGTAACTAACCCCCGCAAAGACCCCCAGAAGATCGATAGGTAACTAACCCCCGCAAGGACCCACACAGGATCGATAGGTAACTAACCCCCGCAAATACCCACACAGGATCAATAGGTAACTAACCCCCACAAATCCCCATACAGGATCGATAGGTAACTAACCCTCGCAAAGACCCACACAGGATCGGACCCACACAAGATATGTAGGCACTGGCTCACACAGAACCGCTAAGCGCTGACGCACACAGGATCGGACCCACATAGTATCGGTAGCACTGATCCATGTAGGATAGCTGAGTGATGTAGTCGTCGCCATCGAATCCACTGAGGATCTCTGTACAGTCGCCGTCGTCATAGTCGCAAACGCAGCCAGCACTAGGGTTCCCGCACACAGCAAGCTCGTTCGGGAGGGTCTGCTCCACGAGCTGAGAGGCTGATACATCAAATGACACAAAGTCTGGAGTTGATGTATCCAAAAGTTCCGTAACATCAACAGGAACTCAGCGTCACAGATGGCGCATCAATCGGACGCCCGGTCTGGAAGTTATTGGCTTTTTCGTCCTAGGTACCCAGTTGGTTTTTAAGTAAAAACCAATCTGACCGTACTCCACCTGCGTCCAAATCTTGGGCGGAGTAAGCCAAATGATCTGTCTCACTAAGAGGAATCCAACAAAGTCGACGACATGTCAATCGGACGTCCGGAGCTCAAGTTGTGAGTGTTTCCGATCCGAGGGCCCGGTTGGTTTCGTGTACGAACCATCTCGGCCGAATCCAAAGTATTCTGAAACCTTGACTGAGATATACCGAAACGTCCATCTCGATCCAAGGATCGCATCACAACTAACGGTGCGTCTATCGGAGTTCCGTAGCTCAAGTTATTGACGTTCGACCGGAAGAGGTTTGGTACTAAGGGGTTCAGGCCCGGTCCGACCCGGCCCGATACCCCCAGGGTCGGCCCGAACCGGGTCGACCCAAACTGAGTCAGGGTCCGGCCCGCTTGGGCGCAGCCCGGCCAGGCTGGCGCAGCGCGGCCCAGTTCGGCCATGGCGCAGCCCGGCCTGGCGGACCGGCCAGGCAGCCGGCCAGGCCTGGGCATGGTCCGTTGGGCGCGCTGCCCAGGTGCTCGGCCAAACGGTCGATCCATTTGAAGAGGGGGGTGCCTTCCCCCCATGTTTTTATAACTGTGACCCCCATTAATGGGGGCCGCTTAGATGGCCGGCCGGGGGTTTGAACCCCCGGCTTTCCCTTATCCGGTCGGCCTGCCCCGGCCGGCCGGTTTCTGCTGCCACGGGACCGGCGACGGTCGGTCCCCTCCTTGCTCCGACACCGGCAGCCCGGAACCGGCCGCCGGTCACCCTGCACCGCCGCGGCCCGGAACCGGCCACGACCTTCATTCTTCGGGTGCGGTGCGATGGCGTCGCACCCTTCCGCCGCGGCCCCGCTCCGGCCGCGGTGCTTTTGCGGTTATCTGGCGTGGCGCGACGGCGCCGGGATTTGGTTCAAATTCTTTAAAACGCGGCGCGATGGCATCGCGCATCCTTGTCGTTCGTTCCCATGCGGTGCGACGGAACCGCGTCACTTTTCTTCAATCCGCAACAACAAGAAAAATAAAAGGGAGGGGGGTAGGCCGTGTTTGTGCGGTCCGGCCTCCTCCCGTTAATTGATAGAAGGCGGTCCGATTATACATGGATAAAGAACAGAAGTAAATCATGAAAAGAAATCACATAAACCCCTACCTCGAGCATATCTTGAACGGAGGTTCGTCGAACGAGGATTCGTCACAGAAAGAGACATCGCGAAAGAAGACGTCGTCGGCGTCGCGGTAAGAGGCGTCACGTAAGGAGACGTCGCGGAAGGAGACGTCGACCTCCGAGGAATCCGGCGTTCTTCGCGTTCTTTGTGTTCTTCGTGTTCTTCGACAAAGAGGATGAAGAAACTCAAGTCTCCCTTAGGTTTTCTCCCAAAGCTCTCAAGCAACAAGCCTCAAACCCAAAATAAAATAAGTCCCTGACTTATTTTATTAACACAACTTAAGGTTTGAAATTCATGAGTTTGAAATTCAAACAATCACATTAAACACACTTCATTAATATCATAAGTTATTAAAACTTAAGTTATCAAATTTAATTGTGAGTTGAGGGAGTTAAGGAAAGTGAAGGGGTGGGGTTCGTGTGGGCCCCAGCACTCTCATAACCTCCCATGGGAAGTTGGGTAGTTACTCAACTTCTACCAAAATCTTAAACCACTTAGATTAAAATAAAAATTGTAGTTAAATTTTTATTTTAACTTCCACAATTCTTATCAACTTCTTTCGTGAAAACGCAACTCCGGAAAAGGTGTTCCTAGGCAATTACTGGCACTGCGAATCCATCAGTTCCCTCGAAATTTGATTCCGAGCACCGGTTCAAAAGTTAGAAATTCCCGCTCATTCGTTCACTGAACGTACCTGAGATAAACTTCGGATAGAAATTCTGGGCACACCGGGCCTCAGAATCAAGTGTCGTCAGAAACTGCGTTCTTGTAAAATCCAAAAGAAAATTAAGAAAAAAAATTTCATGAATTTTACGGGTCTTTACATTATTCCCACCTCAGGGCTTTACGTCCCCATAAAGATACATCATAACTAGGGAAAGAAATGTGGGTACTGAGCACGCATATGAGCCTCCCGCTCCCAAGTGCTCTCTTGGAGATTCTCGTTCTGCCATCTGATGTGCACTAGAGGAATCGACCGTCCACGTAGGACCCGCTCCTATCGATCCTCGATCTCCACTGGGACCTCTGTAAAAGTTGCCCCATCATCAATGTCCAGCTCGCCATGGTCAATGATATGCATCGGGTCGTGCACGTATCTCCTCATCTGAGATATGTGGAAGACGTCGTGCACCCGGTGCGACTGAGGTGGTAGAGCCAAGCGATAATCCACCTCGCCAATCCTGCTGAGGACCTCGAATGGTCTGATGAAGCATTGAGAAAACTTGCCACCTCGGCCAAATCTCCGTAATCCACGTCGAGATGAGACCCGCAAGAAGACGTCATCGCCATCCTCAAACTCCAGTGGCCTCCGCCTCCTATCAGCATAAGACTTCTGCTGGCTCTGAGCTGTCCTCATCCGCTCCTGGATGACCTAAACCTTCTCTGTCATGGCCTGGACCATCTTCGGTCCCACAAGTACTGACTCCCCACGGTCTGTCCAGCACAAAGGAGATATGCATGGTCGGTCATAAAACGCCTCGTATGGTGCCATCCCGATGGTGGAGTGGTAGTTGTTGTTGTACGCAAACTCCACCAAGGGTAGGTGGTCCTCCCAGCTACGACCAAAGTCAAGGACACATGTGAGGAGCATGTACTCAAGATTCTAAATGGTCCTCTCCATATGACCATCTGCCTGAGGGTGAAAGGCGGTGCTCAGACGTAGCTGCGTCCCGAACGCCTCCTGAAACCCCTTCCAAAGCCGGGAAGTAAAGCGAGCGTCTCGATCGGATATGATAGATGATGGAACACCGTGAAGCCGTACAATCTCTTAAACGTAAAGTCGCCCCAAGCTCTCCATTGTGCCCTACTCTCTGATGGGTAAGAAGTGTGCCGGCTTGGTGAGTCGGTCGACAATCACCCAAATAGAGTCATGTCCTCTGGAAGTGCGTGGAAGTCCAGTCACGAAGTCCATAGATATCCCATCCAACTTCCACTCCGGGACTTCCAAGGGTTGTACCAAGCCTGCTGGTACCTGGTGCCCTTCCTTCACCTGCTGGCAGGTGAGGCATCGAGAAACGAACTTCGCCACAACCTTCTTCTTTCCCCGCCACCATTGCTGTCGTCTAAGATCCTAGTACATCTTCGCCACATTTTCAGAGTGAAGACCACTGCTGCTAACCCAAGTCATGGGTAGCGTAGTTCTTCTCATGCTACCTCAACTGACGTGATCCATAGGCGATCACGGCCCGCTCCTGCATCAGGACACATCCTAGTCCGGTCCCTGATGCATTGTAGTAAACTACGTACCCTACTCCCTCCTCCGAAAATCCTCAAGATAGGCGCGCTGGTCAATCTCTGTCTCAGCTCCGAAATCTTGGTTGACATCTATCTGACCACAGGAAGGGTTACCCCTTACTCCTTAACGTTCTGAAAAGATGCAAAGATTTCTCTTTTTCCGAAAAGGTAAATCTGGTCTCATCCCCTGGATGAAACACGTTCCTTTCCTAATACAGTCAATCCTGTCATGATTAGTTAATTCATGGCATGGATGACGTCGTAAGGCCTCAACACTGCTACCAAGAGACCCAACCATTACTCTCGCCTCCAAGGGTTGAGTCACACTGTCGGCATCATTATGTGGTCACTGGGTCTCCTCCAATAAGAATCTCTCAAGTGAGGGTCAAGTCAATAGTTTTTTTTAACCGACACCTCTTAGTATTAACAAACAAAAGACAAGAGAGAAAATATCACTAAAGAAAGCGTCTTTTATTACTTCAACTCAAAGTACAAGGACACAAGGCAACACAAACAACGAAGATAGTGGCATAATGGGCAATGGGAAAAGGCATCTATGCCTGGAGCTAGACCCGCAGTTGTCCACCTGCTTCCGGAGCTCCATGATCATAAGCTTCACCTGCCTGAAACTGTGCTCTCCCCTGAGGTCGGGGTGGACCTCCTGGTGGTGGTGGTGGTAGATCCTCAAAGCGTCACCCACCACCTGCTGCTCGGCCATCTCCTCTGCCTCGTCCGCCTACTCCCTGCAGATCACCACGGTCGAACCTCTGCCTCTGCCTAGGTGGCTCATCAACCGTCTACTGCTCCTCTGCATGGTGGGTCGGGCAGTCACGAGCCATGTGGCCCTGCCCGTCGCATGCATAGCACTGTCTTGCACTCGTAAGACTTGTTTTGCTACGTGTGCCATGCACCTCCAAGCCAGTATCATGTGGTCGTCCACCCGATGGCCTGGCTCGCTTGGACCTCTGCGACATCTGTCTACTGCCGGCTACAGAAGACTCCGCCACATGTCGTCCTGTGGTAGGTCTCGCCGCTGGTGTAGATTCAGCAAGAAAGTTCTCGATGAGAAGATCTCGCTCCAGTACTCCTGCCTGAGTCGGAATGCTGAGGGACATCAGTGATGCCCTGATCTCATGCCTCAATCCCTGCTCAAAGGTCAAGGCTTGGAAGAATGGGCCACGTACCATGTCTGTCGAGTAGCGCAAAAGATTGGTAAATCTCGCCGAGTACTGGGCAACCGTCAATCTGCCCTGCCGCAGCTGAAGAAGCTCCTGGATACGCACCACACGGAGGGTGGCTAGGATGAACACCGAGCGGAAGAGGCTCTCAAAGTCCATCCAGTGAAGAGATGCCTCATCGTGCACCTGGAGCATCAAGCGCCACCATCTTCCTGCTGCCGCGTGCAGGAAGCTCGCTGCGAGGATCACCATGAGGTCTGCTAGTGTCCTCACTAACCTAAAAACCCATAAAACTGCCTCCAGCCAGTCCTCGGCTGCCTGGGGGTCCGTATCCCTGTGGAATATGGGCAGTTGCTGGTGCTGAAACTCGTGCAGTGCACTAAGGCGACGTGCATCGTCAGTAGCTGGGGTTGGTAGCATCGGTGGCTCGGCGGGTAGAGGTACTGTCGGTGCCACTACTGTCAAATGGCCCTATACCGAGGCCTCATCGCTCGGTGTGTTGTCATCACGCACATCACTCGGAACCCTAGCTGGCTGCCGTCGTGCGGCCATCCTGAAAAGAAACAGGTGCACCACGGTCAAACAGTGTACCTGGTGAGCTCACATAAAGTAATCTCAAGGAAAACTTGAAACACACATGAAATCAATGTTTCCGTGCATTAAGTCAGAAATCAGAAGTCAGGGTCCTTGTGTAAAGATACGTCGGCCACCGCACCAACACTGGACTCCCTGGACTGATAACCACACTCAATACTCTTAACATTATTGCTTCACATAGAAAAGATCAAAGTCCAAAGTTCTGCGGTAGAACCGAACTCCTTTGATACCAATTTGTCACGACACATCCTTGGGGCCCGTGCCGTGACTACCCTAAGCCCACCTTCCATAGGCCAGGGGCTAGCGACTAGCACCAAGGCGTAAATCTCGGTAAAAAGGGAAGGAATTGCCTTTGTAAAGTAAACAAACACCACAGAGCAAGCAAGCAGTAGAAGTAAACACTAAGTAACAACTGAGTACATCAGTAAGTGCGGAAAAGTAAGTGGGCCAGTATACAAACCCAAACTAAATGTAAAGTACAACTCGAAAGGGGAAAACAGCAACTGAAAAGTAAATCCGCAGCCTCGATCCGTCCACTGGAAGTCCCACCTGAAGGGTGGGTACAGATAGCCTCCACTCCTCCTTGGGTCCAGCCGACCGCTCCGAGTACGTCCCGCCCAATGGTCCACCTCCAGGTACCGTCCTGCTCCGCAAGCCTCAACCATGATCAGCGTTGTCCGTCGTCTGCAACCAACACAACGTAGTGCGGGCATAGCCCGTGCAGAGGTGAGTATAAGCTACTCAGTAGGGACCCCGAGACCCCCGAAGGTCTCCCAAAATCCACAAAGGATAATCCACAAAGGAAAGATACAATCACAAAGTAACATCCGAATGTACTTAGGTATATGCCCATACATATACCTAAGTCATAAATTCCAGTTCGCTCCAACATCCGAACCCAAGTACAAACTAGTCCACACAGGAATGCAAAACGTAATCCACACAGGATAGCACAACACAATCCACATAGGAAATCAAACAGGATTCATCTCACACAGGTATACTTCTTCGTATGACGATAGAGATGATCAGATGTAGCCACTGATTCATCTAAGTCGTCGGACCCACAAAGGATTGATAGGTACTAACCCCCACAAAGACCCATATAGGATTGATAGGTAACTAACCCTCGCAAAGACCCACACAGGATCGATAGCTAACTAACCCCCGCAAAGACCCACACAGGATCGATAGGTAACAAACCCCCACAAAGACCCACACAGGATCGATAGGTAACTGACCCCCGCAAAGACCCACACCGGATCGGACCCACACAGGATCTGTAGGCGCTGGCTCACATAGAACCACTGAGCGCTGACCTACACAGGATCGGAACCACACAGGATCGGTAGCACTGATCCACGTAGGATCGCTGAGTGCTGTAGTCGTCGCTGTCAAATCCACTGAGGATCTCTGTAGTGTCGTCGTCATCACAGTCGCAAACGCAGCCAGCACTAGGGTTCTCGCACACAACAAGCTCTCTCGGGAGGGTCCGCTCCACGAGCTGAGAGGCTGATACATCAACTGACAGAAATTCCAGAGTTGATGTATCCAAAAGCTCTGTATCGTCAACAGGAACTCAGCGTCACAGACGGCGCGTCAATCGGACGCCCGGTCTGGAAGTTATTGGCATTTTGGTCCCAGGGGCCCGGTTGGTTTTTAAGTCAAAACCATTCAGACCATACTCCACCTGCGTCCAAACCTTGGGCGGAGTAATCCAAAAGATCCATCTCACTAAGAGGAATCCAACAAAGTGGACGTCACGTCAATCGGACGTCTGGAGCTCATGTTATGAGTGTTTCCGCTCCGAGGGCCCGGTTGGTTTCGTGTACGAACCAACTCGGCCAAACCCAAAGTATTCCGAAACCTTGAGTGCGATATACCGAAACGTCCGTCTCGATCCAAGGATCGAATCTCAACTAACGTTGCGTCGATCGGAGGTCTGTAGCTCTACTTATGGACGTCCGACCCAAAGAGGTTCGGTACTAAGGAGTCCGGGCCCGGTCCGACCCGGCCCGATACCCCTAGGGTCGGCCCGAACAGGGTTGACCCAAACCGGGTCCGGGTCTGGCCCGCTTGGGTGCGGCCCGGCCTGGCCTGGGCGCATCCCGGCCTGGGCGCGGCGCGCTGGGCGCACTGGCCTGGCGCTCGGCCAAACGGCCGATCCATTTGAAGAGGGGGGCGCCTGCCCCCTGGTTTTTGTAACCGCAACCCCCATTAATTTGGGCCACTCAACTGGGTGGCCGTGGGTTTGAACCCCCAGCTTTCCCTTGTCCAGCCGGCCGGTTTCTGCTGCCACGGGACCGGCGACGGCCGGTCCCCTCCTTGCTCCGACACAGGCGGCCCAGAACCGGCCGCTGGTCACCCTGCACCACTGCGGCCCGGAACCGGCCGCGACCTTCATTTTTCTGGTGCGGCGCGATGGCGTCGCACCCTTCTTCCGCGTCCCCGCTCCGGCCGTGGTGCTATTTTGGTTCTCCAGTGCGGCGCGACGTCATCGCGCATCCTTTCCGTTCATTCCCATGCAGTGCGACGGCACCGTGTCACCTTTCTTCGATCCGCAACAACAAGAAAAATAAAAGGGAGGGGGTCAGCCGTGTTTGTGCGGTCCGGCATCCTCCCGTTAATTGATAGTAGGCGGTCTGATTATACATGGATAAAGAACGGATGTAAATCATGAAAATAAATCACATAAACCCCTACATTGAGCGTAGCTTGAACGGAGGTTCATCGAACGAGGATTCATCGTGGAAAGGGACGTCGCGAAAGAAGACGTCATCGGCGTCGCGGAAGGAGACGTCACGGAAGGATACGTCGACCTCCGAGGAATCCGGCGTTCTTCGCGTTCTTCACGTTCTTCGTGTTCTTCGACGAAGAGGATGAAGAAACTCAAGTATCCCTTAGCTTTTCTCCCAAATCTCTCAAGCAACAAGCCTCCAACCCAAAATAAAATAAGTCCCTTACTTATTTTATTAACACAACTTAAGGTTTGAAATTCAAGAGTTTGAAATTCAAACACTCACATTAAACACACTTCATTAATATCATAAGTTATTAAAACTTAAGTTATCAAATTTAATTGTGAGTTGAGGGAGTTAAGGAAAGTGAAGGGGTGGGGTTTGTGTGGGCCCCACCACTCTCATAACCTCCCATGGGAAGTTGGGTAGTTACCCAACTTACACCCAAAGCTTAAACCACTTAGAGTAAAATAAAAATTGTATTTAAATTTTTATTTTAACTTCCACAATTTTTATCAACTTCTCTCGTGAAAACGCAACTCCGGAAAAGGTGTTCTTAGGCAATTACCGGCACTGCGAATCCATCGGTGCCCTCGGAATTCGATTCTGAGAACCGGTTCAAGAGTTAGAAATTCCCGCTCGTTCGTTCACTGAACGTACCCGAGCTAAACTTCAGATAGAAATTCTGGGCACACCAGGCCTCGGAATCAGGTGCCGTTAGAAACTGCGTTCTTGTAAAATCCCAAAGAAAATTAAGAAACAAATTTCCTTGAATTTTACGGGTCTTTACAGGTAGCCTACGACATAGGGGGATGTGCACTTGAGGGCATGTGACCCACTAACTTGGGAAATGTTTAAGTTGATACGAGGTTGGGACGTTACAAAGTGGTATCGGAGCCTTTGTTTTGACTTTGTATTACTTTTGGGGAATAATATAGGAGGCTATGAGTTAAAGGGATTTGGAATTGACCCTGTTCCTAAACGTATCTAACCCATGTGCAGGGGGAACATAAATTTCCTATGATAGAAAATCCTTATTATTTATGTCTCCTATTATGGTTGATATAAACTCACTATTAAGTGTCATGATTTTTTATGAAGTTATTGAGATTAGTATATTGAAATGATTATTTCATTACATATTCTTAATGAAATGAGGGTTTTTCATTAGACTAAGCATCAATATTGGGCACACAAATGACATGCATTTATTCATGCCATATTTAATTTCATCATATATTTTCCTATTTCATATTGATTATTCCTTTAATATGCATTGAATTGTGATGAAGCGTCTTACAGGGGTTAGAAAACAATAATTGATACTTGAAGTGTCTTCCTTAACCTAACAGTGTTTCCCTGAATAAGTTAAATAATACACCTTAAGAAGTGAATTATTTAAAATTGATTCATGGACCATTGATCATTTGGGATTGAATGTTTTATGGTGTGGGTTAAGTGTATTTTGTATTTTTGGTTCATAAAGAGTATGTGACTTAATGGATTGGAAATGGTAATCAATCAAATTCAATGTTTTTATTGTTATTTAAATATTTTAACAAGAACAAATAAAAAATGAATTTGACTCTTAAAGTGAAATTGGATATCCTATACATGTAAAACTGAGACACATAACTTAACCTGACCTTAGTAGTAGGTAGATAGGTGTCTCTTATGTTATTATATCCTGTTGTGGTCACTTTCTACTACCTATAACTGGCTTGTTGAGTAGGAAGAGAGGTGTGATCACTTATATAGTAAGGCTTACTACATATCCTAATTTTTGTCTTCAAACTATTGAGTTGATTAAATATATTATGAGTCATGTGTGTGGAATTGTATTATCATGTCACCACGATGTCCTCCAATCGTATGCCCTAAAGGTTGTGATGACCATGCTCCTAAGGTGGCATCTCATGAGCCACCAGTGATTCCTTCTGTAGAGCCACATGTGGCTCCTCACCCTGTTTCAAATAAGGGAACTGACACCCATTTCTAAGATAGATTATTATGTATATTACAGTATATGAAATGAGTCATTTGACCTTCCCTGACTATGGGAGACTTGACACTCGAATTCTAGTAGACCCATCACCCCGCGTTTTCAAGGGATGGAGGATATCATACTACTAAGTCATGGATAGAGGCTATTTTAACTATATTAAAACATCTCAAGATGCCTCTAGATCATAGGGTCATGTTATCCTGCTATATGCTACTTGATTCTTCTAATCTATGGTGGGATTTTATTACTCAGGCAGATCGACATCGTGATATTGTTTAGTAAGATTTCCAAATGATCTTCTGCAAATTACTCATTCCCCAAAATCAAAGGTCTTACAAGGCTAGAGAATTCATAAATATATAATAGGGGATTATGTTAGTTATGGAATACTCAACCCATTTCACATATCTATAGTGGTTTGTTCCTAATCTTGCTGATGATGATCTGATAACCACTAGGAAATTCGAGGATGGGATGGTATTTTCCATCTGATCATTGTTCAATGTGTTCAGTTTGACTATAATTTCTAAAACTTTCATCCAATACCTTATTTAAAATTTTATCTTGAGGGAAGTTGATTATGTTAGTAAGGAAAGTACAACACTTAGACCTACCAGTGGTTATTATTCTGGGAAAAAGAGACCTTTTGAGGCTACTCGTAGTGGTATCAAAAGTCAGGCTCCTCGAGAGTATAAATTCATCTAATATGTCGCCAGTATGGAATTATGAGACACACAAATCCTTAGTGATTATGGGATCTAGTCAATTGTATAGGTTGTGGCAGTACGAGGCATATCCAACACCTTTTCAAGAGTATCTCTTGGGTGCCTAGTGAGGGTGGATATACTTCTATTCATTGATCAAGAGGGGGACCAGTAGTATCATGCTAAGAAGGCAGCTAGAATTCCATTGGTTAATTAAGTTAAGGTGTTAGTCGAGGTAGAGGTAGTAATAGCTATGATTATTAGTGCCAATAGAGTGGGCTTTCTCAAGGAAGCAAGGTAGTGATTGATGGTCATGATACATGAAAGTTACATGCAATCCAGCATATGCTGAAGGACATGAGTGTCATACCATCCATGATATTTGTACTATTCTAGTATCCTCCACATTAATGTATTCTTTTTTGGACACAGGCGTGTCTCACACTTTTATATCTAAGACTGTTATGGGAATTCTGTGCCTCGAGATCAAAATATTTTAGGGAGTTTTGAAGTTAGACACCCTGTTAGGTATCATCTCAAAGTGAATTCACTATTTTGAGTATTTCCCCCTTGAGATAAATGGTTACCTCTTCATGTATAATCTTTCCATCCTCTAAATGAAGATATTTGACATAATAATTGAGAGGGGATGATTAGTTCTCTATCAATCTTATATTGACTTCTATCATCTAAGGGTTATGATTACATCACTAGAGGGGGTTAGGCATGTGCATAAGGGATAATGGGATGTTAGTGAAACATTAGAACGAACTAAGCAACAGATGTTGGGTAATATTACATATCATATTTCAAGTTTTTTCCTAAATGAAAATGGGTTACACCCTTCTATTTTTCCTCAAATAGTTTAACATTTCATATATGTTTTTCCCTTAAATTTATCCGGTCTACATCTGGTGTGAGAGGTGGAGCTTACAATTTATCTTATTCTAGGAGCAACACTCATGACCATTCAACCTTATTGGATGGAACCTAAGGAGATTCTAAAGCTCAAGAATCAATTGGAGGATCTGGAGGGAAAAGGATTTATATTCCCCATCACATCTCCTTGAGTTTCACTGGTCCTTTTTTCCAAGAGGGAGGATGGTACCCTCAGGATATGCAATGATTACAATCATTTGAATGATCTCAAAATCTAGATTTGGTATCCACAAACTAGAATTGATGTCCTCTTGGATTAGATTTTATGATATAAAGTGTTTTCAAAGATAGATATGAGGTTAGGCTATTATCAAGTTCTTGTTAGGTCATCAAATATACCTCACACATCTATCAAGGTAATTTATTCCTTATACAAGTACTTGGTCATTAAATTTGGACTCATGAATGCACCTCCAGTCATTATAGATCTTATGAATCAGTGTTTCCACCTGTATATGGATTCTTTTGTGGTAGTCTTCGTTGACGATATCTTGGTGTATTCAAGATATGAAAATGACCATGAAAACCAGACTGATAACATTTTGAGTACATTGAGAGAGCACCAAAAATATTATAATATAATTAAATTCAACTTTTGGATCGACAAAGTCCACCTCCTTAGACATATCATCTTGCAGTTTGAAGTTTCAATATATTTAGAGTAACTAAGAGTTGTAGTTTCCTATGAGTAGCATAAGAATTTATTTAACATCAAAATTTTATTGGTGATTTCAAGATATTAAAGAAACATCATCTAGGATTTATCATTCCTTTTAGTGCAGCTTACAAGATGAAAAATGAAGGTCATGAAATTAGTTTGGTCATAATAATGTGAAGCATCCTTTCAAAATTTGAAGGGGAATTTATCTTCTGAATAGATACTAACATTTACAAATCCATGATGGATCTATGTTGTATACTATGATGCATCACGTATCAGTCATAGAGTATCTCTAATGCAGGATGAGTGATTCATCATGTACAAGTCTCATCAATTGATTCCTCGTGAGTGGAATTACCTAATGCATGACCTCAAGGTCACTTCTGTTGTGAATTCCCTATGTTTTTGGAGAAACTACCTACATGTAAATCGTTTTGTTGTGTTAAATGTTCACAAAATCATTAAGTATATCTTCAAATAGTGGGATCTAAGTCTCAGGCAGCAGAAGTGGTTTGAGTACCTACAGTTATTTGGTTATGCTTGCCTATATGATTGGTAAATTCAATTCTGTATCCAACACTCTGAACCGGAAAAATCATACATGGGTGAAACAAAAATCTAGAGGAGAATATTAACTCATGGATTTATTCTCATAGATTCACATTGAGGTTTTGGCATACCATGTTCATATTATCTTCTCATCCTTAGCAATGACCTCTTCCCTTCTGGAATGAGTATGGATGAGGAAACTATTAGATCTAGAAGGAATTTTCCTTAGAGAAGGCATTTTAGATGATGATATATTTTTAGGTTGGACTGTGGATGGGTATGATACCTTACTATTCCCTAGATTTTTATCAGTCCTAGAAGACACTATAGAAGAGTTGACACAGTAATTCAATGCCTCGTCATTGGAAGTTTACCCTGGTGTCACTAAAATGTATCGATATCTATGATTCTAATATTGTTGACCTAGTATAAAACACGATATTTCTAGCTTCATCACTCGGTGTTCAACCTATCAGTAGGTGAAGTCAGAGCATCCATGGATAGTAGGGATTTCATAGGTATTATCCATTCCCAAGAGGAAATGGGATGATGTTTTGATGGACTTCATGACTTCTATACCAAGATCACCTCATGGTAATGATACGGTGTGGGTGGTTCTTGATAGTTTGATGATGGTATCACATTTATTTCTTTTGTGAGAGACCTTTTCAATAGAGGATCTATAAAGATTGTATGTCTTGGTGGTTTTACATCTTCATAGATCTCTTCATTCTATAATTTCTGATAGAGATTATCTATTTACATCATGTTTCTAGTGGTGGTTACATAGGGCCTTTGGTACATAAGTGCTAATATTCATAGAATATCCTTTAGAGTCCAATGGAGAAAAGGATGATATTAATCTGGTGCTAGAGGACATGTTGTGTGCATGTGACCTCAAATGTTGGGGTTCTAAATAAAAACACAACCCCCTCATGGAGTTCTCTTAAAATAATAGATTTTCTGATACCATCCAGAAGGATCACTATGAATCCTTATATGGTAGGTCTTTTTATTCCCATGTGTGCTAGCTTGATTTAGGGTAGGTAGCTATTCGTAGACCTTGTATCATTCAAGATAGCACCGAGCAAGTCTAGGTGTTCAGGAAGTTCATGATGACAACTCATTCTAGAGATAAGTCATGTGATAATAGATTCCACTGATCTCTTGATTCCAAGGTTGAAGACCAAATTTTTTATAAGTATCCTCGTGGGTGGTCCATGTATATATTCAGAGTTTGGGTAAGTTATCAATAAGGTTCTTTCAACCCTTTATGGTTGTGAAAAATATTAGACTAGTGGATTACCAGTTGGAACATCATATGAAATACTAGTCAATCAATTGTGTCTTTCACATATCTCAGCTTAGCTGATATCATCCAAACCCATCTCATGTATTTCAACCTGATGATGCTAAACTGGATATATATTCTTCCTTTGAGTAGTATCATGTTAGTATTGTTTATCAAAGCATGAAGACACTCCAAAGTAGGTCGGTTCCTTTGGTATGGGTGCTATGTTTGCACAACCATGTGTAGGATGAGACATGGGAGGAGGAAGATGAAATATAGGCTCTATTTCTAGAACTCTTCACTGATGATAACTCTTTACCCTCATAAGACCAACTCCGGGATGTGTTTCTTTAAAGAGGATAGGATTTTATGACATGTTTTTTATAAAGGTACGGATCACCTATTTATTATTTTGAAACCTTATTTTATTCATGTTAAATTTGTATAACATCCTAATAAATATCCTAGTAGTTTCTTGGTTTTTTCAAATCCCAAAGTTCTTTAAAAAATGGGAAAACTATTTTGTCATGCGGTTTGGAAAAACTGTACCACCCTTCCCGTATAGTTTCATTAAAACCATACAACTGTAGAAATTTTAGACCTATAGGGATCACAGTTTATATAAAACTATGAAACCTGAGTCACACAACTGTATGGTACTAATGGGTTTCAGTATATATCCATTTTTCATGATTTTCTCATGGTTAGATAAATTGTGCTCCTAACCGGGTGAGGTTCCGACTTATAGAAGTGACTTGTTCATAGCTTGCACATGGTTTGAAAATCATGCACCCCCTTATTTTGATTTGAAAAGTCAAAAATGACAATCATTTTTTGTTAAACCCTTTTTCCTTATTCCTTCTGCCTTTTCAAGTTACTGGGTGTGTCCTCCTCTTCCTAAAGACCTCTTCTCCTCCTTTTCATAGATCTTAGATAACTCCCACATCTGGTGTCTATTTTGTGATCCGTTGAAGGAGTTAGACTCCTTGAGTTATTATATCTATTCCTTTTAAATCCTATATATGTTCATCTTAAATTCAATTATTCTATTTATGTGAAAGATCTTTTTTCCTATTTTAAGGGTATTGAACCATTTCTCGAATCTATTCCAACTTAATTCAAATTAGAATTTGATATCAAGCGAGGATTCATATATGTCCTTGAGGTTGGTGGTCACAACATTTCCCCTTTGAGTTTCAATGTTTTGAATCTATGTTGGTGTGCTTCATGTTGTCTTTTTTTCTATTCATCCCCTTTTAATTGAGTTCTTTATATCAAATTGATAATTTTACCATAATACATTCCTATCTACCCTGGTTTAGTTATTTATATGGTGATAAACTCATATATGGATACCCCTTATGTGTGCTAATGAGAATTTCCCCTTATGGTTAAATGTGTATATGCCTGATTATCCTCTTAAGAATTTCTATCAGCTTTTAAATTGTATTTTCATTATAATATGAATGTTTGATCAAACCAGGGTTCACTCTCATGTGTTTGGAAAACCTACACTTGGAATTTCCCAAGCAGTAAAATCCTGTAACGAGCATGCCACCTTCTAAAATAACCATTGGTCCATTTAAATGTATTTTTATTCTTTAGTAACTTAAAGGGGTATGAATTATATGGAATGAAATTTATATGTTGGAGTTCCTTTAATTTATATAATTTAATGAATGAAATTATTTAATCTACAAATGGTAGAAGAGGCCATACCAATGAATGCATGTTGTAAAAAATTCTATTTTTGAATTGTATTTCTTTGAATGAAATTGAACTCATATAATGGGACATATGAGATTTATTTCCTCATGTGTTACATTATAAACATTAATATGTATAATTACTTGCTTATATATATAGTCTATATAAAAGTGATGAATATGAGATAATGCCCCATGAAAATTATAACTATAATACGCCTTAATGTAGGTTGGGCTATGATGGTGAGGGACCAATTGAGCATGATGGTATCATTCTCCCTTACATCAGGTTTTGAGTATGATGTCTCACACTATAGACACTAGTTGGATGTTGGTCATTACACACCACATTCCCCAACTCGATTGATGATATGAT
Organism: Viscum album; assembly: GCA_963277665.1. Taxonomy (NCBI): domain Eukaryota; kingdom Viridiplantae; phylum Streptophyta; class Magnoliopsida; order Santalales; family Viscaceae; genus Viscum; species Viscum album. The sequence goes on along the minus strand of OY728157.1, from coordinate 1,979,830,240 downwards.
GGCTCACTCACCATACCAAGTTTCATGCATGGAATCTAAAACTCTTATTGGTATATAGGGAATGTGCCTTATTGGTTGTGATTACAGGCTTGTTAGACTGGTCATGAATTTCTATATTACGCCCTGGTCTAGCTAGCACTGGTATTCCAGGTATATGGCCACTTACATCTGAAATTACTTGGTTAATATAGGTGGATTCAATATATAACTATAATATATATATATATATATTATTACTATGTATATAGTGACTGGTCAAATATTTCTATCAGCCATGATTCATTGTAGGTAGACCTTCTAGGTGTACTATATGAACCTGAGAGGGATGGTTATTTATTTCAGAATTTTTTTATATTTTTTTTACACCTGAAAATTTTTTAGTTGCAAGAATTGTTTAGATTACATGTACAAACCATTTGTGGTGGCCTACTGAGATTTTTCACTCACGCCCGACTTGGTTAGGCTTTGGTGCCAGGGAAGGCTATTTGACTGTATGTTTGGATAAGGTAAAGTCCCTGACCACATTTTTTTGATATGCTTACCTATAGTTGCATCTTAGGAGAAGAGGACCAAGAATGCCCTCAAGATGCTCTTGGAGTATCCTTTTGTTCTTCTTGTACCTTTGTATAGCATTATTGTATGTATGTTCCCATATTCCCCATTTTTTAATATAAGTATTCCATGCATTCTTGTATTGGCACTACCATAGTAGATTTTTTTATATTTATTCAGTTACTCGGTTATTTAAATATTCACACTTATTCTATCTATTTATATTATCTACTTTCTTTATTATATGTTTACTTTTTTATCTATTGTGCCACTCTGATAAGAGGGTATTGTATCCCCACCATACCACCTTTACACCCTTGCAGCTAGTCGGCAGCCTCCAGTATATGGGGAGGCACAATTGATTCCATGTGACACATTGGCTTAGGACACAGGTTAAGTGGATGTCGGGTGGGGATGTTACATGGTCCACCTTACCAATATATGAAAATTAATTAAATAGATACATTTATGGTGTTATGACTATACTTGACTAAATGGGAGTAGATAATGGTAAATTAAGACTTCTATAAATATAATCACAGGGGGGGATAGATTGGTTGAGGATGATCCTTAAATACATTCGAAGATTATATTTCATTTCCATGTCATCAGGAATAATTTCAAACAAATGGGGGTAAACTACTGACCATGTATTCAAAATATGGGTCTTATTATATTTTCGACATGAATCCAATGGGTTGTTCTCCCTATACTATATGTGGGCCTTCATAGAAATTTTCCATCACCATTGGAGAGTCTATTTATAAATAGAAGTTTTTTGAGATAATTAAAACTCTCAGATCATACATTATAGAGATGAAGGGAATGTAATAAAATATGACTTCTAGAACCTTGTGTATACAATGATGTGGATTGAGAATATCAACAAGGTGTACCAAGATTTAAGGAGTGTCAAACGGACCAAAACATGAGAAATATGGCATTATCATGTTCTATGGAGGACTAATTCAATCCTTAATACTGTATATTTTAGGGTCATCTTTCTTTAAACTTGGGTTGATACCAGTATCATGTCATGTATATTTCACTAAAATTGGGGGAGATGGTCTATATAGAACTAAGAAAATGTGAAACCTTATGTGAACTGTATATTGCAATGTTGATATAGACATTATTAAGAAGAAATCCATGAACTATAAGGTTATGATGCTTGGAACTATAATGGGGATGTCAATATGGAAAAGGATAGAAAGGAACTTAATTTTAATTAAAGACTCTATAACATTCTAGATAAACTCTATAAGGTGTACAAATAGTTTATGGTTATGATTCATTACTATATGGTCATTCCTTTTATGTTCATGATGTCGTGATTGAGGATATATTAGTCTTTAATGTTGTATATCCTATACTCATGGGTAAAAAGATCAAATACATGACCCCTAGTAGAAGAAACCAGATATGAATTGAATGGTGGATTCCAATGAGGACAATCATGGGGCATAGAGTATATATTTTAAGTTCATTATGCTTGTTCCACATGGGGTGTTCCTTTTATAGTCATGTAATAAGAACTATAGAGAGGTAATTCTTGAAGTAATGCCACTAATACTGAATGCTATAATGTTTAAGTTATATCATTGAGAACTGAGGGGAAAAGGTGGTATATGAATTACTCTAACCATAAATGGATTAGATTGTCTAGTGAGCATAGCTAGTATTTTTCTAATGATTCATGATCAACCTCAGAGGATTTTTCTCTTTTCAACTATCCTAATTTATAAATGGAGATGAATTGGTGAGTGAATGGTTGAATGTTTGTCAAATAATTCTTTATAATTTGTTGGCTAGATGAGAGATTATGACTCTTTCCTAGGGTATTTTATTGTCATTCTAGTTGAACTATTGGTGTTTTGGTTTAAGGTTGCACAACTATAACCTGATGGATTCTACGGTTTATGGTTTTATATCTTCGACCAAAAGGTTTCTAGGGTTTAATTTCACATTTCTTAGAACATAGAATTCTTCTAATTTAAAGTGGTGGAGATTAGGCCATATGTGAGGTTGTCCATATAGCATATAGGAAGATATAAGCCTTACATGAGTTTAAGACCCAATGTTTTAATTTCAACAAGCCTCAAAGACAAATGAATATGGTTTATGATCACAATTCGTAGACCAAATGTATGTTTGACCATGTATTACCAAGTTCAATGAATATATCACATGTATTGGAATGATAATATTCTAACATAAACAAACCATATATGGGAAACACACATAGTTTAATTTCATGAGTTGTGGCCTATGGTGGGGCTATATAGCTTAATGTCCTATAGATTATACCACTTCCATTTGTGTGAAATACTTACCTAACATAGAGGAGGTAAATAAAATCTGATTTTGGATTTTCTGGTGTCAAACAAGTCATATGTGATGGGTGAATTGCCACTGGGTCTGAGGTAGTAGATTTAGGAATCACTACATATCATGTGTAATAATAATCATTCCACATGTAGTTCTAGGAGGTGGTTTGGAAGGTAACTGACATCAAAATGGGGGAATCATCTCATTCGAGTGTCCAAAATATCATATAGTTTTATTTCATGTGATGGTAACTATGTCAGGTAGTATAACATATTTTGGATAGGATATTGATCATCTAGTTTTATATTATATGAGGTGAAAGAATGGGGATATGTAGTTTTTGCAGCAGATAAGGTTACATAAACACAATGGAAATAGATATAAAAAATGTCCTAATGATGTATACAAAACATCAAAAAGGTGAAGATGAAATTGTCTAATTGTCAAGAGTATATAAAACCTAATGTGAATAGAGATCCAAATTACCCAAAATGAAAAGTTCTAAAATAGGTCAACTAATGAAAAGGGTAACAAAGAATTTAAGGCCATGAATCATGAACTAAAGGAAAGTTATGTAGTTTAAATTCATGTAACCAAGACCAAAGTGGGATCCCTACTCATGGAGCTAGTTTTCCCCAATCATTTTTGGTATATAAGAAACCAAAAATTATAATCGCACTTGTGTCATGCTCAGTGTGGGAAAAAATGAATAGAATAAGATCACCCATTTCACATGAGAGTGGGAAACCTTAGTATATGGATAGGGGTTGGAATGACACATCGACAATTGGAAATTTCTAATGAGAGGGAAAGTCGGTGAGTGAAATAACCTACAAGGGAGAATTTCTATATGGACGTTCATGAATACATGACCAAGATAATATTGAGGGTGACGAATTAAACTAAAAAAAGGGAACATGGATTAATAAAATTATTAATTATGATAATTCAATCACATATTGGAATGAAAAGTGGTATAAGGATGGTTTTTGACCAATCCATTAAAACATAGGTTCCAATACTCCACCTTCAAGAATGGGGTGAGTAGTTTTAGGTTCAACCACTAACCATGTAATTGAAACAAGTGAGATATCATTTTCTTATAAGAGTTATATAATAAATATACCATGCATGAGAGGTGGGCATTTGGATTGTTACACCATTTCCATAGGGGTCTCATTAAAACAAAGAGGATGATGGGGATATGATTTAAAGAAGACTAAAATCATGGATAGGAATTTAAGAGAATGTTTGGGTAGAGCATAAAACTCTTATTTTTATGCCCTCGTGCATTGAGAATATCATGTGGAATGTCGGTACAATTAAGGGTTGAACCCACCAATATGAGGGGAATTATCTTGGTTACACATGAGAATAAGGATTCTAATGAAAGGGTAATGATCATCAAAACCATGAAATAATAGTGGGGTGTCAATTGGGAAATGTTGAATGGTCCAGAAATAATGATCTGGGCATTGTGGAAAAACCCATGAAATGGGAATTAAGATGTATGTAGTTTTTGAGAATAGTGTAGTAGGTGGATTGAACTAAAAGAGGGTATTTTCTTCTTGGGTTAAGAAAATAATCTAGTTCTATATTTTATGAATTATATTTAAATATGTTAGATATAAATTTTATGTTGGTAAAGCTATGACTAGAGTCAGTGTAGTTTCAAATCTTACAACTATGATACTGATCATATAGTTTAACATTATATAGTAAGGAAGAAATTCCATTCAATTCAGGGTTATGTGATGAGGATCTATTCTTTTCAGTTTCAATTCCAAAAAAATGGACTTATACTATACATTTTAAACTCTTAAATATATAACTTTCGTTCATTCCTTTTAAGGTAATTCAATTAGGACCTAGACTATGAATTTCAAATTCATATGGTAAGAATTATATTCCATTTATTTTGGTTCATGTTACCTAGAGATATTCAAAGTAGTTTAGAGTAATGTGTAATCACCTTTTGTTTGATAGTATAATGTATTTCTAGTCGGAATTTGGGGTATTCCTTTTTAGTTCATGAAACCAGAACACAAACCTTGCAATTTAACATTGTATGGAATGGATAGAGGAATATATAATTTTAAATAATATAGATAGTATAAATAAATCAAGATGAAGGTCATGAATACTTTTTTTGAGAGACCTTTCAATAGTGGGTTTTGTGATGTGGTCCCCATCCGTGGTGATCAATGTGTTAGAAATATTAGAGTAGACCGTGTGAATAGTGAAGGGGGTCACACATGAGCTCCATATTTAGTGGTTTCCTTATGGGAATCATTGGAGTTATCAGAGAAAAAATTATATTACCGATGAGGAAGGAGTAAAGATGTACCTATAGAAACCCGTGCCTTTTACATATAACATTTCAAGATTTTAAGCATAATTAATCATCCGAGTACAAGCCAAGGATCGTTATGTTTAGTGTCTTAGAAGACTAGGTAAATAAAACATAAAACATGGGGCTAAAAGACTTCTTTATTTAATCTCCATAAAGAGCTTCTAACTTCCTTTGAGCCCTTACAACTGTATTGGGTACCCTGGGGAACACATGAACAAAGGGATTAGCTGAAAAGCCCAGTAAGGGAATGAACATAAGGATACATCTTAAGCACATGAGTTAGGAGGAATGAAATATTGATATCCAAAACATGGAACATAGGAAATAATATCATGTAATCATGGGATCATATAAACATGGAATCATATAAATGTGGCAGAATCAGAAAACATTTCTTTACTATGGGTCAAGGCTAACCGCCAATCCTGTTTCCCATCTCAGTACGGGTCAAGGCTAAATGCCAATCCCATTTCACATCGCATTTCATGAGACTTAACATTAACCAATGTATTGGAGCGCAATATGAGCACACCCATATCAAAATTTTCATGAATATTTATGCCACATAAATATTCTTACCACATATATAATCATATATAATCAACCATACATAAACATAAGGGTACTCATGGAAAGAATTGGGTACCACAACCATGACATAAATCATAACCAATGGGCATATCATGAAAGTGTCCATATAAGGAAATAATTATAAAATACATGGACTTTAATAGGGTAAAATAGGAATATAACATGGTAAGTGGTGTCAAATATAAGTTACAACATATAAGAAATGTATTTGAGAAACCTTAGCATTATAACATTTTTGTGCGGTTTTAAGAAAAATACTATAGAGCTTTTAAAATAGTAAAGAGGATATTATTTTATATAAAACCAGAATTGAACAAAAAAGGTTTTCATAACAAAAATAATTATTTTACAAAAACAATTGTGCCTTAAAACAGAGGATAGTGTGCACATGATATTGGTTAAAAGTTTGGGAAGTTCTTTTAAAACAAGAGTTCTTGTAGGGAAGTATTGAGGAGGGATTCACTTAAAAACATGTATATCCCCGAAAGATAATGATAGATGGATCTTGGAACATTATTATGGATCATATAATCATAATGTATGTGTTTTAAAAAAAATTAAAATACAACTACATTTTGGTAAAAAAGAATGATAGAGCAACTTGAAGGAATAAATGATGTTCGGGTAGAATCTATTACGGTTTATCGGCATGGTATCAGGTGTAACTAAGAGAGATTTATGAGAGATTTTGGGGTTTCTCATCACTTTTAAAACATTAGGGAAGTATGGTGGAGGCGAGAAAATATACCCCATCATGTGGTATTACACAAAAAGGCATATCATAGAGAACAATCATGACTAAGAGTGAAAAGGATATGATCCATTACCTTAAATCTGTTGGTGTTCTCCCCTAGTTATTAAAGACCGGAACAAAAAAAATTAGGATTATTAATTAATTATTACAAAACCTCTTATATATTTAATTTATTTACTATAACCCTTTTTAGTTCATTCAAATCCTTTTTGATTAGTTATAAGGTTCAATTTCATTGTCCGGGCTCGTTTGTTTACATGGCTTTAAAAGATCGGTTCACTTATATTCAAGTTTGGATTATATATAAGATGAAAGTGGTTTTCCAGAATTGAAGTTATATTCTATAGTTCACATCCAGGATATTACATGGTTTTAATTTTAGTTAAGTTACTTAGAGTGAATTTGAATTATTATATATATAATCTTAGTGATAACCATTTTTGTTAATCGGTGGATTTGATTACAAAGAACATGTTTTACATTATAACATAATACAATTTGAACAAAAGGATTACATAACCAAAAATAGGATATATTACATATATAATAATCTGGTTCAACCATAACGCTAATGGTTTCATGACCATAATTAAATATAGTAATAGAAATTGATAAACAGTTTTCCTTGAATGTGCTAAATTAGCACATCTCAAACGGTGCTTTGATTTCATTCAAATAAAAGGGTGGAGAAAGGAGATAAGATAATGAAATATACCATTAGCATGAAAAAATTCCATTACATTTATGTTACTGTATTTATCATACTATAATGGTGAAGGGAGGTGGGGAAACAAATAATTAGAAATAAACATAAAAGAACAGAAGAAAATGGGAAGACGAATTTTACCTCTTGAGACTTTCTCATTTGAGAACCTCTTATGGGGAGAGGTCTTGGTATTTTGAAGAGGCTAGGAGCTGTTAGAAATGGAGGAGGATCTTGGGGATATATTTGGATAGAATAATTGCAAGGCACAAGGATTGAGAGGAGTAAAGAGAAGAGGGAGTGAATGGTGGTTTTTATAGTGGAGGAGAGGAGGGATTTTATAATATTATAATCATTAATTTATTATTTCTTCACAACACAAGGAATATTATGTATTCTATGACCAATTATAGTAATTTTATCATGTGATCCCGAACCAAGTGGGCTTACATCATTATAACATCATCAATGATACAATAAATCCCTTATTTAGCATTTACTGTAAATTATCATATTTTACTATTCATAAAAAATTCAAGCATTTCAAAAAAATCACAAAAATTCACCCTAACCATTTTTCGATGTGTAGAATATAAAAATGAATTCCATTTTTCAAAAATAATTTTATAAATATGATTATTTTAATATTTAATTAAAATAATTCATTATCAAAACAAGTTTTCAAACATTCATTAACTAATTCTAAAATATAGGTATATACTACTTCCAACATGAATATTATTTTTATACTACCATTGGTGAGGTTAATATTCATTAGGGTATATCACTATTCATAAGGGTATGTAACTATTCATTAGGGTAGGTTACTATTCACCCAAAAAAAAATTTTCTTATCAGACTCCAAATAACTTACTGATTACAACCGTGTATGCCAGATTTTTGAAATTCCAAACACAGAAGAGTCTAACTGATGTTTAAATGTCACTTAGCACTTAGTAGTTCATTATTTTGTATTTTCATGTGATTTTATGACATACATATGACAAGTGGATTTCCATTGAAAACATTGGGTCGTTACATTCTTCCCCCCTTATGAAATTTCTCCCTCAAAATTTCGTTTTACATTCTAAGCCAAAAATAGGTGTGGGTACTTTTCCTTCATTTCTTCATCCAGTTCCCATGCTTCCTCTTTGTACTTAATGTTTCTCCATAGTACCTTGACCAGATGAGTAGTCTTGTTGCATAGAACTTTGTCTCTACGGTCAAAGATCTTCACTGGCTGCTCCTCGTAAGAGAGATCATCCTCCAACTATACCACCTCATAAGAGGGTACATGTGAAGGGTCTGGTATATACTTCCTTAACAGGGATACATGAAAGAAATCAAATACTTTCGACATGGTAGGTGGAAGTTCCAGTCGATAGGCTATTGCTCCGACTCGATCAAGGATCTCGATGGGGCCGATGTATCTGGTACTTAACTTCCCTTTCTTCCCAATCCTCATGACCTTATTCCATGGGGATATGAGTAGAAATATCATGTCTCCAACACTAAACTAAAGGTCTCGTCGATGGTTATTTTCATAACTCTTCTATCGACTTTGGGCTACCTTGATATGCTGCTAAATGGTTTTCACATTCTTCACCATTTCTTCGACCATTTCAGGTCCTAGTATCTTATGCTCACCGACTTCATCCCAACACGTCAGTGTTCTGCACCTTTTCCCATAAAGAGCTTCATATGGTCTCATTCATATGCTCGAGTAGAAACTATTGTTGTAGGATAATTCAACCAGTGGAAGATTTTGGTCCCATCCTCCTTTGAATTCCATATAACACACTCTCAACATGTCTTCCAGTGTATGAATAGTTCTCTCAGATTGGCCATCAGTTTGAGGATGATAGGACGTACTGAAGTTCAGTTCAGTGATCAGATCATGATGGAGAATTTTCCGAAACATTGAGGTGAATCTAGGATCCCGATCAGATACAATATATAGTGGTACTCCATGCAGCCTCACCACTTCTTTGATGTAAATCCATGCAAGTTGATCTAATGAAAAGTCCTCTCAAACCGCAATAAAGTGAGATGTCTTCGTAAGACGGTCCACAACGGCCCATATAGAATTTTTTTCTCTAGATTTATTTGGAATTCCAGTGACAAAGTCCATGGTAATGTTCTCCCACTTCCATTATTTTAAGGGTAGTGGTTGCATCATCCCCTTAGACTTTCCTCTCTCAGCCTTCACTTGCTGGCATATGAGACACTTTGATGTATATTCAGAAATCTCTCTTTTCATATTGTCCCACCAAAGGTTTTCTCGGAGATCTCGACACATTTTTGTGCTCCCTGGGTGGATAAGGAAGGTCGAGATATGTGAATCATTAAATAGCTCCTTCTTTATCTATGGGTCATATGGTACATATAATCATGTCCCAAATCTTATAACTCCTTCCTCATCAATATTGAAATCGGAGGATTTCCCATTTTTAACAGCTTCCACACATTTCTGAATTTCCACATCCTTTATTTGAGTGTCCTTTATTTTCTCCAAGAGGGATGGTTGAGAAATCATTTGATAAAGGATTTATGATGTTCCTCCTTTAATGATTCCCATGTCAATCCTTTGCTAATCTAAAAAGATCGGATCCTTTTTAATTCTCATCATTGATAAAGATGCAGGATCCTTTCTACTTAGAGCATCTTTCACCTTGTTTGCCTTACCGGGATGGTAGTGGATTGAGTAGTCATAATCATTGATGAGCTCTATCCATCTTCGTTGGTGCATATTAATCTCTTTATGTTTGAATATATATTTGAGACTCTTTTGGTCAGTATATATCTCACATTTTTTCCCATAGAGATAATGCCGCTAGATTTTCAACACAAAGATAACATCTTCCACCTCCAGATCATTTAGAGGATAGTTTTTCTCATGGATTTTCAGCTATCTTGAAGAATAGGCTATCACTTTATCATTTTTCATTAACACACAGCCTAATATTTTCTTATAAGCATCACTATACACCACAAAGAGTTCTCCACATGAAGGGAGTGTGAGTACTGGCGCAGTGATAAGCCTCTTTTTCAACTCTTTGAAACAGTCTTCACATTCCTGTGTCCAGAAAAATTTTACTCCCTTCTATGTTAGCTTGGTCATTGGGTTTGAAAATCATGAAATGTTTTACATGAATCATCTATAATACCTAGCTACACGCAAAAATTTGCGGATCTCTGATACAGAAGTAGGCCTCAGCCACTCTTCAATTGCCTTCGTCTTGAAAGGGTCAACATATATCCCTTTCCTGGTGATAAAATTCCCCAAGAATGATACTTCCTCCATCCAGAACTCACATTTACTATACTTTTCATTCAACTTCCCCCTTAGCAATGTCTTTAACATAGTTTTCAAATGCTCCTCATGTTCCTTCTTTCTCTTGGAGTATATCAGAATATCATCAATAAAGACCACCAAAAATTTGTCGAGGTAATCTCTAAATACTATATTCATTAAATCCATGAAAATTTCTAAAGCATTAGTAAGTCCTAAGTTCATCACTATGAACACATAGTTTCCATACCTCGTTCGAAAGGTAGTCTTGGGAATATCTTCCTTCCTCACCTTTAGTTGTTGATAACCTGACCGAAGGTCCACCTTAAAGAAATAACTGGCCCCACGAAGCTAATCAAAGAAGTCATCTATCCATGGAAGTGGATACTTGTTCTTTGTCATGATTTTATTGATCTCATTATAATCAATGAAGAGGCGCATTTATCCACCCTTCTTCTTGAGGAAGATGAATAGTGCACCCCACGGTGAAGAACTCGGGTGTATAAAACCCTTCTCCATATTCTTATGTAACTACTTCTTCAGATCTTTTAGTTCTACGGTGGCAAATTTGTAAGGTTTCTTTGAGATTGGAAGAGATCAACGGATATGTTCAATTGAGAACTCAACCTCTGGTTTATGAGGAAGACCAGGAAACTCTTCAGGGAATACATCAGTGTAATCCCTCGTGATGGGCATGTCTTCCAGAATGATTCTATCCTTTTTCCAAATCATTTGAGCTATATATGATTGCTCATAAGGAAGCAGTATCCAAACATGAGACAAAGATTCTAAAGGAGACTCATCTTCCTCCTTACACTTGTAAAGAATCTGAGGATGCTTTGGGATGTGAAAAGTGATCTCCCTTTCCCGAAAATTGATTTTGGCCTTGTACAAAGATAGCCAATACATGACCAAGATAGAATTGAACTCCACTAAGGAAGTATGATGAGATTTTATGGGAGGTTCAGTCTACAAACGTTAATCGGGGATGGAGTTATAAACTATGAACACAATAATTGCCCCATTAGTTGTTCTCACAGATAACTTTTCCTCCAAATGTTTAGGTGGTGTTTGAATAGTTCTACTAAACTTGAAAGATGTTAATGAATTCGTAGAACCATAATAAAAAAGTATGTTATCTATTCTTGAATGAAGAACAAGAGTAATCGTTTTCCGACTCCGCCTCAGTAGTAGTGATAGAATAATCCCTTCCTTGTTTCCTTGGAGGTTGTTGCAGATTGCCTTTGACAACCCTCAGCATAGGGCAATTGTTCACATAATTCCCAAGCTCCTTGCGGTTGTAACACTACACTTTAGGCTGAGTGTTGATATGAACCTTCCTTTCTTCTTCAATATTAGTGGGATTTTTCATATCCCTTCGGCAGTTCGTGGCCAGATGACAAAACTTTCTGAATTTGAAGCAATTCTTGGCTCCCTTGAGAAATTCACCAAGATGCTTCTTCCCAAAAATGTTTGCAAAGGGGAAAGTGAGGATTCTTTCCATCATGGTATTTTTTTGATTAACCACCCATGTTGTTCTCTATTTTTCGCTTCTTTTCACTGGGCCCACAAGACCACTGAGAGTCTCCAATATCGTTTTCCACCTATAGGGAACAACGGAAAATATCTTCATAACTGTCAAAGTATCAAATCGAAAACACTTTTCATAGACTCGGATTTAGTTCGCTAAAGAAGCTATCCATCTTGTTTTTGGTGTTCATGAAAAAGCCAAAGGCATACCTTGAAAGCCTTGAAAAGTTTGCTTCATACACCCTGATGGACTCATCTTCCTTCTACTTGAGTCCAAGGAACTCTCTTTCCATCTTGATATGGAGGGTTTGAGGAAAATATTTGTTGAAAAACATCCTCTTTAATTCCTCCCAATCTATGGAATCAATTTCCTCTTGGGACTTTTTATTCTGGATCAATGTCCACCACTGATCAGCTTCCCCATCAAAACGATAGACTGCTAGTACAACTTTCTCTTCTTCCATGCATTGGAGGATAGAGAAAATATTTTCAATGGATTTAATCCATTGTTCTGTGAGGAGGGGATCAGAAGACCTATTAAACACAGGAGGCATTTGTCAAATGAAGGATTCTACGACAACTTACTCTTTCCTTGGAGGAGGAGGACGTTCCACCTGATTCATGTTATTATTCATAACACAAGCCAGCTGAGCAAGTACTCCCATGAAGTTTTGAGCACTCGCTTCCATCACATTAGTCATATCATTAGGGCAATCATCACATTGCCTATCACAATGGTTGTCAGAACATGTTCTTCTATTTCCCACCATTAACTAAGAAAAAGAACATATAATTAGAGGTCTTGAATACTTAGCTATTTATCATAAATAGAAAACATTGAACATAAAAGTATAAACATATAAAGAATAATTATATCCTAACTTCTGATTCTTTAGGTTTATATCCAAGTTATCATTGATCTATTTCTTAACATATATTCTTATGGGCTTCTTTTTTTCCCTTAATAACAGTTTGTACTAATCTCATGAATCCACCAAAGAATATCCCCCAGGAGTTTCATAACCAAGAGTGCATCAAGGCCCGTTGTTGTGCACCAATTACCATTAGAGTATATCTCAAAGCGGTTTTTTCAAGTATTACTCCTAGATACGTATGTGCCAGAGCCACCTCTACTTGCTCGTATCCACACATGGAATTATTTTCTTGATAAACCACTTACTCAATACTCACCAAAATTCTGGAATTTTTTCTTATAATTAGTCTCATCCTTAAGGTTTTCACTAAGGTAGTATATTACTAATCTCCAAAAATAAATAGACCATCCTCTGATACCCACTATAGCAACCCAAGCCTTTTACTTATAACATTTCATGATTTTAATCATAATTAATCATCAGAGTACAAGCCAAGGATCGTTAAGTCTAGTGTCTTGGAAGACTAGGTACATAAAACATAAAAAAAATGGGGAAAAAACTTCTTTATTTAATCTCCATAAAGAGGTTCTAACTTCCTTTGAGCCCTTACACCTGCATAGGGTACCCTGGGGAACACATAAATAAAGGGATGAGCTGAAAATCCCAGTAAGGGAATGAACATAAGGATAAATCTTAAGCACATGAGTTAGGAGGCATGACATATTGATATCCAAAACATGGAACATATAAAATAATATCATGTAATAAAGGGATCATATAAACATGGAATCATATAAATGTGGCAGAATCATAAAACATTTCATTAGTATGGGTCAAGGATAACCGCCAATCTCGGTTCCCATTTCAGTATGGGTCAAGGCTAACCACCAATCTTGTTTCACATCGCATCTCGGGAGACTTAACCTTACCCAATGCATTGGAGTGCTATATGGGAACACCGATATAAACATTTTCCTGAATATTTTTTCCTCATAAATATTCATACTACATATACAATCATACATAATCAACCATACATAAACATAAGGGTACCCATGGAAAGAATTGGGTACCACAATCATGACATAAATCATAACCAATAGGTGTATCATGAAAGTGTCTATATAAGGAAATAATTAGAAAATATATGGAAGTTCATATGGTAAAATAGTCATATAAAATGGAAAGTGGTGTCAAATATAAGTGAAAATATATAAGAAATGTATTTGATAAACATTAGCACTAAAACATTTTTGTGCGGTTCTAAGAAAAAAACTATAGAGCTTTTAAAATAGTAAAGAGGATATTCTTTTATATAAAACCAGAATTTTACCAAGAATGGTTTCATAATAAAAATACTGATTTTATAAATATAATGGTGTCTTAAAATAGAGGATATAGTGCACATGATATTGGGTAAACGTTCGGGACGTTCCATTAAAATGAGTGTTCTTATTGGGAAGTATCGAGGAGGAATTCACTTAAAAGAATGTATATCCCCAAAAGTGAATGAGAGATGGATATTGGAACATTATTATGGAGAATATAAACATATTTTATAATTTTTACATAAAAATAAAAGAAAACTACATTTTGGTAAAAAAGAAAGATAGAGAAACCCAAAGGAATAAAGGAAGCTCGGGTGGAATCCATTACGGTTTATCGGTATGGTATCGACTGTAACTAAGAGATATTTATGAGAGATATAAGGGGTTTATAATCACTTATAAAACATTAGGGAAGTATGGTGAGGTGAGAAAATATACCCCATAACTTTTTATTACACAAAAAAGGCATAGCATATAGGACAATGTTGACTAAGAGAAAAGGAGAGGATCCCTTAAATTAAATTCACTAGTGTTCTCCACTTGTTATTAAAGACCTGAATAAAAAAATTTAGGCTTATTAATTAATAATTACAGAACCTATTATATATTTAATTTATTTATTATAACCATTTTTAGTTCATTCAAAGCCTTTTTATTAGTTATAAGGTTCAATTTCATTGTTCAGGCTCATTTGTTTACTTGGCTTTAAAAGATAGGTTCACTTATATTCAAGTTAGGATTATATGTAAGATGAAAGTGGTTGTTCATAATTGAAGTTATATTCTTTAGTGATCATCCAGGAGATTACATGGTTATAATTTTATTTAGGTAACTTAGAGTGAAGTCGAATTATTATATATATATAACCGTAGTGATAACCATTTTTGTTAATCGGTGGATTTGATTACAAAGAACATGTTTTGCTTTATAAATTAACACCATTTGTAAAAAATGATTACAAAACCAAAAAATAGTATATATTACATATATAATAATCTGGTTTAACCAGAACACAAATAGTTTCATGACCATAATTAATGATAATAATAGAAATTGATAAATCGTTGTTCTTGAATGTGCTAAATTAACAAATCTCAAACGACGCTTTCATTTCTTTCAATTAAAAGTGTGGTGAAAGGAGATAATATAATGAAATATACCATTAGCATGAAAAAATTCAGGTATATGTATGTTACTGGATTTATCATACTATTATGGTGAAGGGAGGTGGGAAAAGAAGTAAAAAAGAAAAGAACTTAAAAGAAAGGAAGAAATTTGGAAGAGGAATTGTACCTCTTGAGACTTTCTCCTTTGAGAACCTCTTAAAGAGATAGGTATTGGTATTTTGAAGAGGATATGAGCTTTTGGATGTGGGGGAGAATATTGGGGAGATATTTGGATAGAAAAATGGCAAGGCATAAGTCTTGAGAGGAGTGAAGAAAAGAGGGAGTGAATGGTGGTTTTTATAGTGGAGGAGAGGAGGGATTTCATAATATTATGATCATTAATTTATTATTTCTTCACAATACAAGTAATAGTAAGTATTAAAATACCAAGAATATTAATTTTATCATGTGATTCGGAACCAGGTGGGCTTATAACATCAGAACATCATCAACGACTCATTAAATCCCTTATTTAGCATTTACTGTAAATTATCATATTTTACTATTCATAAAAAATTCATGTATTTCACAAAAATCCCAAAAATTCACCCTAACCATTTTTGAATATGTAGAATCAGAAAATGAAGTACATTTTTTAAAAATAATTTTCTATTTATGATTATATTTATATTTAATTGAAATAATAATTTATTATCAAAACCAGTTTTAAAACATTCATTAACTTATTCTAAAATATAGGTATATCATACTTCCAAATTGAATATTAATTTTATATTTTCATAGGTGAGGTTACTATTCCTTAGGGTATATCACTATTCATAAGGGTATGTTACTATTTATTAGGGTAGGTTACTATTCACCAAAAATTATGTTTTTCTTATCAAACTCCAAATAACTTACTGATTACAACCGTGTATGTCAGATTTTTTAAATTCCAAACACATAAGTTTCAACCTTATGTTTAAAGGTCACTTAGCACTTAGTAGTTCATTATGTTGTGTTTTTATGTGATTTTATGACATACTTATGATAAGGTTATTTCCATTGAAAAATATTGGGCCGTTACAGTACCTTCTTATTTAATGCATGGGTCACATAGTTTTAATAGACCTCAAGGTTGAGAAGCACATGGAGAATATTCTCATTGAGGTATTATAGATTGGATAGATTCACATTATACATTCTATCTGAAATAATCTAATCATAAAAAATGTTCTATATTAATGGTATTTTAATCTTAATTGGTATAATTTAAACTATTATATATAAAAGGGAGTAAGGAGTAACCTAGGTTGAAATCTGAGCCATAATGTAATATAAACAGAGGGAATTGGATAGATCTCTAGTCCATCTCTTCTTATTCAGATTTACTATAAATTACAGGATATTATAGAGGATATTTTTAAACACCTTGATCTGTTCATTATCTACCATGTGATAATAGGAGCTTTGGATGGATTGGATGTTGTATTTGGATACCATATTCTTAAACTCAGTGGATTGAAAGTTACTATCATTATTTATGAGAATAGTGTGTGGGATTCCAAACCTATGAATGATATGGGATTTAAAAAACTTGATAAATGGCCATGTGTTTACCTCCTTGAGAGGAATGGATTTAAAAAGTGGTTGTAATGAATAATATACATTGTTCGAAGGTCGTTTGTATATAAGGATCCATGTCATCAAGTCCCCATATAGTAAGGAAATACATTACTTCATGGCATGTAGAATCTCTAGCTACTAATCCATGATGATAGAATGAAACTATCATGCAAGAAATTTCTTAGATTATTCTATGAAATCGTGCACTATTGTTGGAAAAAAGTATCCCAATATCTGAATCTTATGGGATAGCTTTAATCCTTATCTTTGACACTTGCATGCCCTGATATGGACCTATGAAAAAACATGAGGGATTTATTTTCCTTCGATGTTACTAAGGAGGATTCCATCTGAGCTTCATGAGTAGAGGACCAGATCTGAGTATCATAATCATAATTGATAAAATTCAAATAACACTATTGAATTTGATTAGTCTTGACATGGAGGGATGAAAGAGTTCTATAATAATGGTACTATATCAAAGGTGTATTCAACGTATATGCTTCTATAGTTAGAGGGTCATCTGAGGGCCCCTCCTATGAAAAACTAGTATTAAATTGATTCATTCTCTATCTATCTACATTTGTATTGATGGTGGGATTAATTTTCATTATGCCAAAAAGATTTTCAAGTCATCCTAATCCGACTATAAAAGTGATGCATCCATTCTTTCTAATGGGTTTTATTGACCATTCTGGGATCATGGGACATTATTCTCCTTTATCTCATAGGTAAATTTATTCATCAATTTTTGGATACACTCAATATAAAGAATATACTCGTACTACCTAAAAATGTAGACACCATTGATTTTTTTGATGATAAAATATGGATCACCTCTAATACACAATGACTTTATAAGTATTTATTTTTAATTAAAACATGATGTATTTGATTTTTTTTATTTAAATGGAACCTTGAGCCTATATGAACCATAATATATTATACTATTATAACCCAATAGTTGAATTGACAAGTATGAATAGTAATAATAACTTTATAAAAAATATATATTTTGTTTTTTAGTAATGAAAATTTATTGATTAATACATAATAAATAAGTTCCCAATTTTTAGTAAATTCATTTTTTTCTTCAATATTATTATTTCTTCAAAAAACAATTATGTCAAATTTTTACACATGGACTAGAATGACCCTACTTTCTCTTACATAACTAATGTATCATTTTAAATATAAAAAATATAATAATTACATATTCAAGGATCAAAAGGTATAGTATCTTGGTAATATTTGGATCATACATCACTAAAAAAATATAAAACATAACCATTATAGAAACCCATCTTCTTCATCCACTTAAAATATTTCACATTCTCTTTAGTACATGTAATCAGTTGAGGATATAAATTAAATAAAGGGGTGGTTTAAAATCCATGTAAGGGGAAGTATAACATAAAAGGAATAAGAGATATAAATCTATAGTAAATGGGTGATAATAATAATCATAATCATCTCATAATCATGGTATCATAGTCATAATCATGATTAATACATTTTAAAAAAAGGAATGCTATATGGTGTTTCATAAAAGTGAAACATCATGACATAGTGCTCAAATACAACACATAGTTTGAAACAAATCTAGCATCATGTTCATGAAAAACATATGTGCATATATCATATCATCATCATTGTGAAAAAAATATACCATCATTTCCATTAATAATACACATAATCTCATGATATATATCAAATTACCCAATCCATTGTAGGGTTGGAAAATTTCAGTCCCAACAATCATATCATAATATTCACATAATCATGCATTCCACATAAAACGTATAATAATAATAGTTATGAAAAAACTCATGAAAATGAATGGGTTTCTTAAGTATTTCGTTAATAATAATTACATGAATAAAATTTTGGTTGAAAAATGAATAAGTGAAAACGTATTTTTCATAAAAAAATTCATTCTTGAGTAAATAAGAAACAACTCAAGAGGAGTGAAAGATGAGTTTTTGGAATATTAGTCAACATGGAAAATGTTTGTATTTTCCTTATAAATGAATATGGAAAAGTGTATATCCTTGAAAAGAAAAGGGAAAAGTATTAAATGGATATTTATGTAATATTATAGAAATATCCATACTTAAAATGATGTGAAATAGGGATAACCTAAAAATTGTATTTGGGTTTGAGAATCCCTTACCTTAAATCCCACTTTATTTCATCAATTTTCTTACTCTTAAATAATAATCATAAGTTTATTAGAATATGTAACTAAAAGTTGAATATTTTCTTTTTTCACTATTTTTAATTTATAATAATTGGACTATAATTATTAATTCCCTTTCTTAAATAGTAAACATTTTAATATCATGATTTCCTTAAAATTGTCACATTTGTCTTTGATTTCACATTTTTGTTCAAGGTAATTTATACTTTAGTAGGATTAATTAATGAATCATAAATTAACTACATTTAAACTTTTATATATCATAATTACTTTATTATAACCATCCATAGGGTAGGTGATAAGAAAAAAATTGGAAACATCCTCACTAGTGGTTAACCGGTCGTTAATGGGATATTGTCAAAAGAGAAGGAAAGGGATGTTTGACAATTTAATATTTCATAAATATAATATTTACTGTAGGTTAACATCATTAATATAATTTTAAAATACTAATTAATTATCCAGATAATATTTTTGTTTTCACTGAGGTGGAAGAAAATAGAAACATGACTGGATAATGAGAGGATGAATTGATGAGAACATACCCAGTTCTCGTTGTTTCTTCTTCTCTACAGCACTGAACTCCTTTTATGATTGGAGTTCGATGGCCCTAGAACATCTCTAGGTATGAAATGAGTCTTAATATATATAATTTGGTTAGATATTTGACTTTATAAAGTGAGGGATGATTGATTTTACAAGGGGGGAGAGAGGGGTATTTCAAAATACGATATTAAATAAAATACTATATTTAAGGTAAAACCAGTAATAGGGATATTTTCTAAATTATAATCCATATTTTAATTAATTTAAATTAATTAAATACTTTGAATAATTTAATAATTCTAATTCATTGTTTTAATATAATGTAATGTTGGAAAATTAAAAAATATTATTTTAACATAATACATTAGTTTTTAGAATTTGGAAGGTTTTTTTTAGGTTTGGAAATCATGTTTATTTCATTTTAATGAAAAATTAAAAAAATTAATTAATTTGTTCAATCCATAAGTTCTATAAATTTTTATAATATTATTAAATCATGAATGATCTAATTCAATATGAACCATTTATATAAAAAACAATATTTTTATTATTCACCAGAATATTGAAGTATTTCACAAAATTAATAAAAAATTACCCATTGACAATTTTTAAGTTATTAGTTTAAAAAATATATTAATTTTATCCAAATCATTTTCCAACCAAGATAATTTATAATTTATACTGTAAAAAATTATGATTTGTACATAATACTGTAAAATATAATTTGCTAAAAATGTGATTATATTTTCTTTTAGTTTTTTAATCATGATATATTTTTTGCATTATAATATTTATATTTTATTAAATTATTCATGATAAATATTATTTATAACAAAATTGATTATTTTGGGGTTAAATTACTATTCCAACGGTCAGGTTAGTATTCCAAATAGTCATATTACTATTCTCAATGGTCACATTACTATTCCAATGACCACATTACCTCCTATAAATACCTCTTCATTCCTTCATTAATTATTAACCCCAATTTATCTCAAGATTTTATATTATTTTTTTAAAATTATGACTGGTTTACTGATATTTTGTTCCTTTTCTATAGAATTGTTTGGTGGTGGATGATTCTATCTGATATGGGTGTTCCAAATTTTCCATTATTGTTTTTTTATATTCTATTTTCTGCCCCAATATAAATTTTTTATTTTTAATTATTTTATATAATTAATAATTTAATTATTTTCATTAATTAATTAAGTTGCTATTTTTCTCTATGTTCTATATATATATAACACTTTTATAATATATTAAAACAAACATTTATTTAGGATGTAATTATCAGTTAAAAAGGCATGATTATTATAAAAACATTATAACTAATTTATAAAATTCATTGAATTTTTTATTGAAAAAATTAATAATTTTTTTTAAATCCACATATAAAAATTATCATATGGTGAATTTTTAGGATTTTTCTAAAAATATTTATTATTCAAGGAATAGTTAAAATATAGATTTTTGAAAACACTCTCGTGTTTTTCCAAGTAAAAGTATCATTATCTAAAAAATAATATCTTAAATTAATTTTAGTTTCCTTTAATTAAAAATAATATAATTCATTATATAAGAAACAACAATATACATGATTTTGATATAGGTTCATTTTTGGGAAAATTCAGATTTTTATAAAAAAACTATTTTTTATGTGCAATATATTTTTACCATAAAAATATCTATTAATATCTATTGATTAATATTTTTAATGAAATATATATATTATATATTAAAATATTATACTATTAATTTTATGGTTTTATTGTCGAAACTAATTTATTTAAATTAAGTTTTATTTCTATAGTTTCATTCTTTTAAAACGGGTTTTTGTTGTGGGTTTTGTAGTTTTTTAAAATTATATTAGACCACTTATAGAAAATTAATCTTGTAAATTTGATTCCATATTTGAAATAATAATTATTAAAATATTATAATAAATTCAAATTAATTTTTATTCATTGTTAATATTAAAAATATTAAAATTATGTTACCATGGTTAAGGTTAAAACTGGTTTACTGGGTGGGTTAAACTTGGAGATATGGGTAGGATTTCCACATAAAACTATGTAATTCTAATTTTTTTTATTAAATTTAAATATTATATTATAATTACATTTAATACATATTCCTTTTAAGCCACATTCACATGAAAATTACCATATATCAATGAAATCTTTTAAGAAATTCCATGTGTGTCCCTCCCCTCACTTATAAAAGAGAACCTCTTATCCTCCCTTATTAACACCATTTGAGCCTTATATCTAGGAAAACACCTAATAAAAACCCTTGTTATGATCAATAATATCATCGTATATCTTTTCATATTCTCTTAAGATAAATTGTTCAAGGCCTTAGGTGCAATCCAAAGGAGGTCTCTCAAAGAATAGGTATAAATCCTAACTAAGGTATTTCAATTTTACCACTTCCTAAACATACTATAAACATGTTGAATTCAACAAATTATGATATTAGTATCATAAATATACATATATGTTATTATGGTGAGATAAAAACCATTTATCACCTCTTCTCAATCAAATTGGAGATGAAAGTATCATTCATGCGTATGTGTGGAATATCGCCTCTATGTAGCGATGTGATTCATTTTACAACTACATCATTCATGGTTGGTTATTTTTATTGATTTATTTTTTATATATATTATTTATTTTGTTACAATTATTCTATAAGGTTGTATTAATATTTACCCTTCCTTCATTATATCCATCAAAAAATGGAAACACCACTTGTAAGTATATATAGACTTCCATCTCTAGGTAGGGATGTAATTAATTTTTATTCACCACTTTATATGAATAGTTATAATTATGAATATAATTTATAGCTATGATATTTATATTATGACTAAAATTAATGAGATTAAGGAACCATGATTGATGTTTGTGGAGTATATGTCACAAACCAAACCATGGTTCCATCCAATCCGACACCTGACCCGATTTATTTCATTGCCCGAAGGGAGTTCCAATCCCCATGGGATGGAAACTAGTTCCTGGGAATCAACAATATTATTTGGAAATTATTTAAACCATTTATATAATCATAAAAAAACATAAATAAACAACTCAATAAATAATAAACAAAATAAAATAGGGTACAACCATTTTCAGATTCAAAGTTTACAACTATAACCAACAACTGAAAAGGTACTACAATGGAATAATAATAAAAAGGCCATCCCAAAAACCTCAATGAGATAAAATATTCATCACTCTAAAGAAACAGCCACCAACACATGAAAGAAGTGGAACTCTAAAAACCATAACCACCATCTCCACTATGATACATCTTGTCTTTACCTGGGTTATACATAACAAAGTCTACATACACATAAATGTGTATCAAGGGTGTGAGCCAAATCCCTATAGGATTCCACCCAAAATAAAAGATTCTATGCTATAACATTATAAGATTAATTAACATGCACATGTTTATAATAACCCTTGCAACATTTTTAAGAAATCATTTTAAAGAAAACTATTTCTCAAATAAGATTTCTTGAAATAAACATTCATACAAGTTATACCATATACCTATGGATAGAATAACACTACATAAGAATCATTTCACAATAGATTACCATGGTTAATTCCCTAATGGTAACTATAACTAGCGGAACACTAAAAACCTTGTACCATAATGGTAAATATCCTCCACTAAATTACCTATGATGTTCTCATGTACGAACCGCTAGAGGGGATCCCATCCCAAGGTCTAATGGTCTCCATATCATATGATAATACCAACAGTGTTCTCATGCACAAGCCACTAGAGGTTAATGAATCCCAATTTTTATTGGTCTTCGATCATGTCACATGTTTATTTAGTGTTTTATTCATTAATCCTTCTAGATGAATCTAGACCTCAACCACTTCCAAATCAACTAGAGTACCAGTTCTAGTTCTCCCACCAAGATTCTTGGGATTCTCCTTATACTATAATTACATTTCAAATATCACACAAATCATCCCTTACACATAAACATTACAATAATCACAATAACACAAGTAAATCACCACATTCACATTTTTCATATTGATCTAATGATTAAAATTAACATGGAAACTACCATTTTCTATAAAAAACCCACTTTCCATTTTCCACACACACCAAAACAATTTTTAAATGCATTTTTCACCACTTGAAAAATTTAAGAAGTCCATTTAAACCACAATTAAGGGAACATGTATGTAATATAACCATTTTCTATGGTAAAATCCCCTTTAAAATTCATTTCACATCAAAACCATTTTTATAACAATCTTAACAATTCAAAATAACATTTAAGGTTCAAAATAAGGAATACAATATGAAACAAAACCCATTTCACTTTGAAAATACCCATCCATCACATTTTCACATGTAAATCCATTTGAAAATACATTTCACACCCTTCATACAAGGCATAAATCATATTCAAGGAACACCTAAGAAAAACACAAGGAATGTACCAAATATTAATATAAAAATAAATTTTCATCACATGAGAAACAGAAAACCTTTCCAAAAACAATTCATAGCACAACAACAATCAATAAACCACATTTAAATAATCTATAAATCATATTAAAATCATCTAATAATGTAAAATCATGGACTCACCTACCTTGCACTTGAAAAATTCTAGAAATTGGTGAAAAACCATAACCACACCACCAAAAGACCCTACAAAGAAATATTGAACCACAAACATAATTATTATCCCCAAAAACACAACTTCAAGTGTTATTTTGGTCAATCAAACCACTGAAAAATATGAAATCAAGAAATATGGAAGAAAAACCCTAGAAAAGAGGAAGAAAAAAAGGGTGAAATGACTTAAATGATGATTCATTGAAGAATCTAGTTCAAAACTACCTAAGTATTGAAGTTCAAAGGGTTATAAAAAGCTATTAGGAGGATCCCATGGATGAAAATCTAGAATGGGGTGGATGGGAGGTGATTCAGGGTTAAAATTGGAGAGGGAATAAAGGTATTTTCTACTGTTTAATGACTTAGAAAGGCTGAACAATTTTCCCACATGTTTTTTAAATCGTGTGGCAACCATTCATCCCTCACTATCCAAGATGAATAGTTCACATAGTTATCCCACATGGTTTGAGAAATCATGCACCAACTATGTGTTCACCATTTTCCGAAAGGACACTTGTTCACACACTATCCGGAGCAAGGGTGTATAATTTCCCCTAACCATGCACCAACTGTGATCCACTTGATGTCAATCCCAAAATCACCATTATTTCACCAAAAAACTTATGGGGAACCCAACGGGTAAATTCGAGACTAAAAATAAATAAAATAATAACTCAAAATTAAATCACAGATGTGAAAATTCTCCCCACCATGAGAACTTTCTTCCCCTAGAATGTCAACTCAAAGCATGATCAGAGAATGCATATGGAGAATCTTCCTTAACCCAAGAACTACTCTACCAAATTTCATTCACATCACTACTATTCTCTAAAATAACTCATACCAATATAATATTATTCCCACAAAGCACTTTCTCTTGGGAGCCTACAATTTGTACTGGTCGTCCAAATAGAAAAAATTCAGGAACCAACACCAACTCTTCCAAACACAACACATGAGACGGATTTGGGCTGTACTTTTTCAACTTAAAGACAAGAAAAAAATCATGAATTTAGGTCAACTGATAAGGGAAATGTATATTATATAACACCTTACCAATCTTCTCAGTAATCTCAAATGATATGACATACCATAGCATTAGCTTCCCTTGTATACACAAATGATAATGACCCGGGTGAGGTTCCACTTTCAAAAACACTCATCCACCAATGGAAAACTCTAAATCTCAGAACCTCTATTTATAATAAGACTTAAAGATACTTGTGTATATCGACAAATGTTGTCTGATCAGCTTGAATTTATGAGATGTCTTTTACATAAGGCATGGTCCCAATAATGAGGTCTCATTGACATCAACCCAACACAAAGGAGACCGAAACAGCTAGCCATAAAGCACCTAAAAATGGTCCATTAGAATACAGTATGGGTAACATTTTTTATATAAATAATAAACCAATCTCAAATGGATATCCCATGAATCTCTAAAATCAAAAACACATTTATAGATCACGTATTCCATAATCTAATTCACCTCATCCAACCAAAAATCCGTTTAAGGATAGTATATTGTGGTCAACATGACTTGCGACCCCATCACCATATGAGGCCTTCCCAAAATCGCAAGTTAAAATGGGGTTCCATGTTAGAAACAATTGTTGAGGGCACACCATGAAGCCTCACAGCCTCCTTAACATACAACCAACCCAACTCATCTACTTTGGTTGAATCTATGATTACAATGAAATAGGATGATTGGTCAAAAGAATGATCACTAGCCAAATGGAATTATTTCCCTGGTGTGTGAAAGTCAAGATGACAATAAAGTACATTGATATCTCATCCCACTTCATGGTAAGAATAGGTAGAGTTTGAAGTAAACTATAAGAGTTTCAGTGCTTTTCATTTGACCTGTTGACATGAATAACACCACGATATGAATTCATCTATATCTCACCTCACACATGGCCAATAGAACTGTTGATGAGCGTTATTGTACATCATGGTAGCACAAGGATCAATAGACCACTGAGACTGGTGGTTATCCTACATCCCCATCTCCCTCAAAGAAAATGGATCCACTAAGTGACCCTTGAAGAAAAAAAACTCCCTCAAGAGACAAATACAAATAATATGGAATATCCCAACTATTTAGGAACTTCATATAACACTGGAACATCTCATGACTCATCTTATCCTAGTGAATGAAATCTACAAGATAATGTTTCAACTACAAACTGGCCAATAAATCACCTCCACTATGATCCTTAGTGTACATGTTAATCTATGAAAAGAGACCAACCAAATTCCCCTCATCATTGTAATTTTTCAATGATTTCACTAAAACTATCATACTCAAAGAACCTACAACCAAATTTCCTTTAAATGAGGTATAGAATATATCTAATTCAAACCCCTAAAGGAACTCAACCCAATTATTTTTCCTCAAATTCAAATCTTTCATGGAGAAAATGTAACCTAAACTATTACGATACAAATAAAATACAAAATTATCTAAAAATGATAATGATAACACACCTTCAAGGAATGAATCACCGCTACTAACACCAATTCATGGGTTGTGTAATAATTTTCATGTGGTTGGAGATGGAAAAAACCATAAGCAACCACCTGGTTGTCCTACACTATCACACACCCAAGATCCATACATGAAGCATCACAAAAGACCACATAACCCTTTCTAGACTCCTAAAAAATAAAAAAGGGAGATGTGGAAAACCACCACTTAAGCTTCTAAAAATATTCTTGACACTCTGGTCTCTATTAAAACATCACCTCTTAAGAGAGTGTGCCTTCATGGATGATGAAAAATGAGATAAATCTCAAACAAACCACATGTAATACCCTTTTATCCCCATAAATCTCTCGATATCAAAAACATTTGTTGGATAATCCAATCACATAACGTAACTAATCTTATAAGGGTCTTAAAAACCCATGTTCTATGATCACATGACCTATAAAAATTACCTCTATAATCCAGAAGGTTCACTTAGAAAACATTTCATAGAGATGATGTTCCAAAGAGTTACCAACACAATTATCAAGTGTCCCTCATGATTTTCTTCAGTTCCAAAATAGACCAAGTTGTCATCCACAAATACCATGATAAAATTGTCAAGATACTGATGTAAAACCTTGTTCATAAGTTATATAAATACTACTAGATCATTCATCAACCTAAAAAAATTTCTAAATACTCAATGTTTCCCTACCTACTTCAAAATGATATTTTTGGAACATCCGCCTCTCTAACTCTGACTTGATGATTCCAAGAATTCATATCAATCTTAGATAACCTCATTTCCCCCTTAATCTAATTGAAAAGGAAATAAATATGGGTAAAAGGATACTTATTCTTGATTTACATTGTGTTCATATTCCGGTAATAAATGCATAACCAAAGAGATCCATCGACATTTTTCACAAACAAAAATGGGGTGACCAAATATGAGATGCACAGACAAATGAATCCATTGGAATGAAAATCTTCCAGTTATACCATTAATTCCATTAACTCGATGGGGTCCATAACGTATGAGGGTAGATATATCGGTTGTGTTCCCAATTCCAAATCAATAGAAAACTCCACATCTCGCTCTGTAGGAAAACCTGAGAAATCCTCTGGAAAAAAAATCTAGGAAGTCATCCAACATATGAAGTAATATGCCCTCAAGAGAATCATAATCATCATCCAACATGGACTATAAGATTTGAAAAATAATATTTCCCAGCTCCGAAAGTGGAGGTCATGCATATCCCGACCAATGATCCCATTCCCCCTAAAAAGCCTGGGTATTTCCATTATGTTCCACAAAACTCACTCATCACTAATAGTAGTCAATGTGTGCCTAAAAACACATCATCTAATCCATAATGTTGATCATGTAAAAGAGTTTCATTTCCAAAATGAGAAAATCCCATTCCAACTCAACCCATATCATGGTTATTGTGCAAGACGAGAACCTCATACCCTATTATCCCTTCTTACCAAGCGGCATTACCAAATCCATTAGGTGTGAAATAAGCTCAGTTAGTAACATAATCACATTAAAAGGATGGAAAAAATAAAATAGACCGAAGTGCCAGTATCAAACAGAACAATAACTAAAGATTATTTGATATGAATGGTACCACGAACTATCATAGGTCATGGATCTGATTCCACTGGTGCTTGGTTCACAACATGATGTTGCCTCATCTTAGCCTGAGCCTAAGAAAGACTGATATCTTACAGCTCTTTCTGGAACTCAATACTCCTAGAAGATGATCCAAATATACATCCATGACATCAAAAATAATATCTTTCAATCCTAAATGGTTCTTATTGAACTTACTTCCCTTTTTAAGCCACAAATCCTGCCCCACTATGATATGGGTGTGCCGCATTTAAAAAATGTTGGAAGTTCCCCATAGCTTAGCACTAGTGAAAAGGTCTGTGTGGATATGAACATAATTATTGCATGTTTCCCTGCATTCATTCATTGATGGCACACCACTGGCTCAGCATCATAAGACACATTTGAAGATAGCCTGGAAGGATGGAATGAACTACCACCTCCCGTATTTTTATGCTCATCCCACTTCCTCTTTTTCACATATGAACTACCACTTCCCACTGCTGATACTACTCTATAGAAACCATACATGCTTCCATGTTCAATTTCAACCATCATATCATGATCAACCACCTCATCATAAGTCTTAAACATGAACAATAAGTATTGGGATCAAATTTCAGGTCGCAAATCCATCTCGAACTTTTGATCCTTCATCTACTCATTAGAAACGATCATGGGTGTGTACTAAAATAGATCTACAAAGTGGTTTAAATATTCTATCATGGTCTAGTCTCCCTAGATATGTACCAAAAACTCTCAGAACTTAGGGAAAGAAAATATCTCAGGATAATACTACTCATTGAATAAATCCGTGAAATGTTTACACCTCATCTACTCTTGTTTTCCATTTACACCACTGAGTACCACCACTTATGATTGGGACCTTCCAACATTAATGAAGCACATTTAACTATATCCACCTATATAGTATCAAGGAACTAGAACATTATCTCTATCTTTTCAATCCAATCCTCTACTTACTAAGGTTCTATGCTACCACAGAAAGAAGGACGCATGTTCTTGGGGAAATCTTAATCTTTCTTCATTCCAGGAACTGGTTCTAATTCTCTAACCACAGTAAGAACTGGTCCCACTACATTTCCCAGTTCTTGTATATCCCTAACCACAACTTACACTAACTTCTAATCAATTGGTGAGGTAGAATTATCTTTTTCCTCTTCTTTTAGTCATAGTGGAAGTCTCCAAGGAGGAATCTTGTTACAAAATAAATAACCACAAGGATAACAATCAATACAAACATTCAAAAAATTTCCAAAAACAAAAACAATTTCCAACACTTAAATCAATAAAAACACTTCCAAATCTGTCATAATAAAAAAGAAAATAAAACCACTCCACCCCCACCCAGTGTCCATATATAGCCTGCAGCCTATATGTATCATCTGTAGGAGATGTAAAATCATTTCTCACATCCCATGGAGTCTCTATATTTTTCACATGGTGTGTTGTTCATACACACTACTCGAAAATAGAACCTCAATCCCTAAAAATTATAGCTCTGGTGTATCTAGACTCTTTCCCCAAATAACTTGACCCAAAAAGAGTGTGACATACTCTGATACCATATTGTTACAAGACAAACTGGGGTGACATCCAACTTGAAACATATCCAATTAATAGCTTGGCCCGAAGGGCATTTTTGATCCCCACATGATAGAAACTAGGGTCTGAGTATCAAAAATATACTTTGGGAATTATTTAACTGGTTTATATAATCATAAAAAATCAACATAAATAAACATCTCAATAACTGATAAACATTACCAAACAAGGTATGACCATTTTCAGATTCAAATTTTAAAATTTTAACCAACAACCAAAAAGGTAATACAATGGAAAGGGGATAATAAGGACATCTCAAAAACCTCTATGCTACACGAGATTCATCTCCCTCAAGCCACCCCAACCAACACCTTCAAGAAATGGAACTCTAGAACCCAGATCCACTACCTCCAATATGATACATTTTTCCTCTTCCTGGGTCATACATAACAATGTCTACATACACCTGATGGTGTATATAGGGTATGAGAGAAATTCTAGAAGCGTTCCACCCAAAAGAAATGATTTCATGCTATAACATTAGAAGAAAAATTAACATGTTCACTTTCATAAGAATATTTTAATCATTTTTAAGAAAACCTTTTAAGGAAAACCATTTCTAAAATAAGATTTCTTGAAAAATAAATGTAATCATGTTCTACCATATATTGATGGTTAGAACCACACCACATAGGCATCATGTCATAGAAGATCACCATGGGTAAATCCCTAAATGTAATTAGCATAAGTGGAATAATAAGAACCTTATACCTCAATGATAAAAATCATGTACTAAACTACCAACAGTGTTCTCATGCACAATCCATTGGGGGGGTCTCATCACAAGGTCTAATGGTCTCTATATCATAAGTCAATACCAAAACATATTCTATGCACAAGGTACTATATTTTATGGAATCCCAAGGTTTGGTGGTCTCTGATCGTGTCACATGTTTAATAAGTGTTGTAATCGTCAATCTAGCTAGATAAATCCTGGCCTCATCCAATTCTGAATCAACTATCATACTAGATAATGTTCTCTAACCTATATACCTAGGATTTCCTTTATGATCAAATTCCATTTCACATATCAAAAAAATCATCACTTACACATAAACATTCCAAGCATCACAAACACATAAGGAAATCATATCTTTCACATTTTTTACATTGATCCAAGGATCAAAACCCACATGAAACCAACATTTTCAATAAAAAACCCACATTTAATTTTAAAACAACACTAAAACCATTTGTAAATATATTTATCACCACTTTAAAAATATATTAAATCCATTAAAAAAATAACAAAAAGGAACTCATATAGAATCCAACCATTTTCCATGGGAAAATCCCCTTTCAAATTCATTTTCACATCACTTTTTTTATAAAATTCTTTATAATCAAAATACACACTAAAGGTTAAAAACATGGAATACAATATTAAAAAAATTCCAATTTCACTTGTAAAATCCACTTTAATCACATTTTCACACTTAAATATCATTAAAAATATATTTCACATCCTTCACACAAGGAATAAATCCTATTCAAGGAACATCACAAGAATCACATGAGGAATGTAAAAAATTTCCTTATAAAAATACATTTTCATCACATGATCATCATAGAACCTTTCAAAGAAATTTTTTACTAAATAAACATTCCATAAAACACATTTAAATAATAAATAAAGAATATAAAATCATTTAATCATTTAAAATCATGGAACCACCTACCTCATACTTGGAAACTTCCAAAAATTTGTGTGAGACCACAACTACACCACCGGAAGACACTAAAAAAGAAATATTGAACCATAAACATCAATTTTTCCCTAAAAACACAATATAAATCCATATTTAGGTCAGAAAACCTTCTAGAAAATATGAACTCAATAAATAGGGAATAAGACTCTAAAAATACGATAAATCAAGGGATAAATGACTAAATTGATGATTCCTTAAATACTTAGTGTCAAAACCACCAAATTTTTGAAGTTAAAAGGCATAAAGGAAGCTTGGAGGAGGCTCTCATGGATAAAAATAAGAAAAGGGGAATATGGGAGGTGATTTAGGGTTAAAATAGAATATATCACAATTATAATTATCCACTTTTTAATGGTTTGGATAGTGTAATAACCTGGTTCTTATTTTTGAGGTACGGTTTTCTTCTTTTCTCTTTTCTTTATGTGTTTTTGAGAAAATAAGGAAAATGGGGAAAATCCTAAATTTTTGGACTACACACCATGTACTTTTCCACATGCTGTGTACTTTGGCCGTGTGGGATGAGTACACAGGGTGTGTGGCCATGTTGGTGATGAAGGGTGAAAATACTGACTACACGCCGTGTGGTGGTATTTACACGTCGTGTAGTCAGTCGGTAGGGAAATAGTAAGGTGATGAAAGAAGCCGCCAGCTAGGCAATAGTACACACCGTATAGTCAAGAATACACATCGTGTACTCATGTCGATGGATGAAAAGTTTGGCGGTGCCGCCAGAGGAAGGGTTAAATGAAAAAGTACACGTCGTGTACTTGGAAGTACACACCGTGTAGTTTGTTTTTTCTCTCAAAATGGGTAGTACCCTCCTCATTTGGCAGAGTAAGTGTTTGGGTTTGTTTTAGATCAAGAAATGAGGCCGGAGCTTTGGAGATCCACCAAGCGCACGTCGGGAATCAGATTCTTCCACTGACGATCTCATTGGAACCGCACAGGTAAGCCCTCCGCTCTCCTTAATCCGTTCTTACCAATTCTTTCATAGGGGAAATTTATTTATGTTTTAATGGGTTTTTCTTATAACCCAGATCTACGTCATCTTTGGGCATTTCTAGAATCGATGTTCGCGTATATCGTTCGTGGGTGTGTAAGGTAAGTGGCTTGGTGTTTAACTTTCCAACTGGTGTGTGTTTTGTGTACCATTGTGATATGCACCCATAAATGGGGTGTCGTATGGCTGAGGCCTTGTTACATTAACTACATAGAATTGTATTGGTAGTTTAAATGTGATAATAAATTTTTGTTTGGGATCGCTACTTGGATCCAGGACCACGCCGGGGGTGCGTTCCTCTATTTTGTCGTTTGGCCAAGATAACGGAGGGTATTCCTTTATAACCATGATTATAGAATTTCCTTGAGAGGAATTGCATGTTTATTTATTGTTACATGTTGGCATGGCTGATTACTTGTTTAGCCTGAGGGCAGTGTTGTGATTATCATGTGGGTAGTGTACAACTTAGCATGTGGGAAACTTCTTCCGTGCCTGTGGGAAATTGATTCTGTGCCTGTGGGCCACACCTCGTACGCCTGTGGGCAATATTCGATATGCCTATGGGCAGATTCATGTGTTTGGATTATCTTTACCTGAGGTTAAGGGTTACCTGTCTGAGGATAGTGTCTATTTTACTTAGAATATTCATTGTGATGATATCTTAAATTGAAGGATTAAAAGAATAATTAAATTGAAATATAAATGCTAAAGTTAGTTCCTTTTGAGTACTACATGGTTTATTGCATTTTACCACTGCACACTGTCATTTCATATTTTTACACAGTTGGGCACAGGACTTTGGTGGGTGCCTACTGGGATTAATTTCTCACACCCTATTTGGGTCATGCTTTTCGGCCCAAATAGATTTAGTTTATGCGGGTCTAGATAAGGGAAAGGGTCCCTATACAGGTACTTGATTGCTGCTGAGGAGTAGGGGAGCATGGGACTGGGCCTAGGCTCACGATGCTACTGGCTGTTTTGTTTTGTTTTTTGTACTCTGTATCATATTGTACTTCTTTGTAACATGTTATGGATATTTTCTTAGAATTTGAGGCATGTTGCATCAACATTATATATATATATGACTATTGGTTGTTTCTACTACAGTTGTTCATTTAAAATTGTGTATGTTTATTTTCTTCTGATGTTGTTGTTGTATGTTTTATCTGGTATTCTGCTACGCTACACTTTGACAAATGAGGGCATAGTTTCCCCACTATCAGACCTGGGCCCTCGCCGCTAGTCGGCAGCCTCTGGCGTTTGGGGAAATGTGCATGAGGTCACATAGAGAACCTGGTTCGGGGCCCCTGTTGAGTGGCACCCGGAACTGGGACGTTAAAAAGTGGTATCAAAGGAGTTCTTTTCTTTGACTTATTATTTAGAGCCTTAGTCAGGGATTGGATGAGAATGGTAGTTGGTAATAAGCTGTGCCCGGACGTAGAAAACCCTTGTAAAGGGAAAATCCAATTTACCTCATGTTGAAATTTTTCTAATTTTTCAATTTTACAGTTGAATTGATTTTCACCGAAGGGTGACGCACTTTGGATTGTGATTTTTATATTTTTTTCATGGGTTTTATCTAGTTGCAACCCTGTGATGAGGGTATTCCATCTCATGCATCATTTAAGAACATGATAGAAATCACATACCATGCATAGTTTCCATGCCATGCAGGTGCATTATACATTGTATGTTGTTGGGATAGATGTTGTGCTTATAAAAGCATGATACTGTGATAGCTACTTTGATAGATACCTGCTGCCTGATAGGGTATTATTATGTGAATCTGTTTATATAATGGATGCCAAACTTTGGTTTTTTGGGGAGTATGGGCCCTCATTGACCAGAATTTTGTGGATCATTGATGGTTTATCCGGTTATAACACATATAAGATGTCAAACGTTGATTCATGGGGAGTATGGGCCCTCAGGGATCGGAATTTG
The DNA here is from genome assembly GCA_963277665.1 of Viscum album. Taxonomy (NCBI): domain Eukaryota; kingdom Viridiplantae; phylum Streptophyta; class Magnoliopsida; order Santalales; family Viscaceae; genus Viscum; species Viscum album. The sequence continues at coordinate 1,979,795,418 of OY728157.1, read as the reverse complement.
GCACTTAGGTGTTTTTTTTCAGTATTTTCTGGGTTCTGGAGAAGTTTCTGAGGCATATTGTCCAGAAACACGGTATACACGTCGTGTAGTACCTTAAACATTCCGTGTACATTCTTCTGTTCGGGAAGAAAAGAAAACTTTTTGAGTACACGTCGTGTACCCTAAGTACACGTCATGTAGTCCTTCCCGTGTTATAGATCGTGTGGGTAGGGACATGGGGAAGGAAAATTCTTGGGGAAAACACGCTGTGTACCAGAGGTACACGCCTTGTAGTGTTGACCCGTAGTCCACCCGTCTAACTAACAACACTAACGTAGGAGACCTTAATACATAAACGTCATGTCCATTGTGGAACATGTTGTGTAGTCTGACCTGGGGACCCAGCCATGTAACTAACAACACAGGTCTGTGTGATCCTTTCGTGTACACACCGTGTCCATCGGGAACATGCCGCGTAGTGTGAGCTGTGTATCCAACCGTGTAACTAACAACACAGGTCGGCGAAGCTCTTCTATAACATGTCGTGTGCCTGTGGGACACGCCGTCTAGTCTTTTCCGAGGACAGACCATGTGGACTTAGCCGTGTGGCTGGGAAACGGGTTAGTGTACACGCCATGTGTGGGTGTAACATGCCATGTAGTTCAAGGAGAGTAGTCGGCCGTGTCACAAACGACACGGGCAGTTTGAAAATTACACCATACACGCCATGTAGTTTTGTTTAATGGGAGTCATGGGGCTAGGATATGTAGAAGGACCCAGGTAGGGGAAGCGAAGTCAGGTACACGTCGTGTAATCAGAAATAAACGCCGTGTAGTCTTGTTGTGAAATCTTAAATGCCTTATTCCTTCTATTCCCCTTTTGGTTCCTTCATTTTCATATTGTGATAAACTTGATCTAAGGTGTTCGTTTGACCTTGTAGTGTCATGCCGCCGAGACGTTCATGCGTTGTTCGCCAGGAGAGTGGCAATGAGTATACTCTGGATATGGTGGTCCATGGGCTACTAGTGGATCCTCCAGCAGAGCCAGATGTAGTGCCAGCCATACTACCAGACACAGGCATGAAGGGGAAGTTCCGTGAAGCCTTTATGCGGTTCATGCAGACCTTTCAGGGAGCACCGTCGGCTGCCACATCTATGGCCGAGCTGAATTGTAACTTCCAGCAGTAGTATCCACCTACGTTTTCAAATCATAGTGGACCACAGGCTGTGGAGTCTTGTATGGGGTCGATTCAGACTATTTTTGAGCACCTAGAGATGCCTCTAGGGCGGAGTTTCAAGCTCGCGAATTATATGTTGCGTGATTCGGCAAAGAGGTGGTGGGATGTTACCACACAGTCAGAGCATCACAGAGACATGGCGTGGGAAGATTTCCAGACAGCCTTCTATGACTTCTTCTTCCCAGAGACGCTGAGGGAAGATTGAGCTCGAGAGTTCATGAATATATATCAGGGTGCTATGTCAGTGATGGATTATTCTACTCGTTTAACCGAGCTTCAGCATTTTGCACCCGTTTTGGTGGGTGATGAGATGTTGAGAGCCAGAAGATTTGAGGATGGTCTTCGATATGAAATCCGAGCACTGGTGAATGTTTTCTAGTTGCCTTCAGTACATGAAATTGTGAACCAAGCACTGATTACAGAGAGGAACTTGCGAGAAGCTAGTGGTGTGGGCCAGGGCGGTTCAGCACTAGTTTCTGGTACTATTTCTATGGGTAATAAGAAGAGACATATGGAATTCTCCCATGGTGGAAGTGCCAGCCAGAAGAATGTTTCAGGTGGCCAGGTCATGTGCTACAAGTGTGGTAAGGAGGGTCACAAGCGACCCCAGTGTCCACGAGAACTAGTGGAATGTCGGGCTTGCGGCATGATGGGTCATCTGAAGCGCTTTTCAGGGCATTTCCCCCAGTGGCTAGTGATAGGGGTTCTGTGCAGACTCCACGTGCGGGGGCAGGACCAGCAACTTATTACCAGTCAGGGAACTGGATTACATTAGGGCGTACAGGCAGGGATGGTGGACGTGGTCGTGGTAGCAAGACACCAGGATCTCAGAGGCAGCAGGGCGGGACAGCTCAAGGTAGTTAGGCTGTGTCGCAGGGCCGCGACACTATGCAGACATATGCAGTGCAACAGACCCAGTAAGAGCAGGATCCCAGACCTTCTACTGTCAGAGGTACTATTCTAGTAGCTTCTGTTTTATCTTCAGTACTTTTCGATATGGGTGGTACACATAGTTTCATAACTTTTCCCGTTGTGGAGAGACTTGGGCTTTGTGTTTCATCTTCCTCTACTGTTATGATGTTAAACAATCCGTTGGGAATGAAAATGGCTAGTGTGCGTCAGTGCAAGGAGTGACCCCATGAGGTTGGTGGGTGTCACTTCCTTTGGGACCTCTATGTCTTGTAGATGATGAGATATGATTTCATTCTCGGGATTGATTGGTTGGTTCCCATTTGAGCCTTTGTGGATTCCTATCATCGTAGGGTGAGTTTAACATCACCAGAGGCCAGAGAGTTTCTATACAAGGGAGAGTGTGATGTTCAGGCGAGTCAATATGGACCAGAGCATCATGGGAAAGGTGGTATCACATCCCAGATTGCGAGCTTATATCTGGATGACCAGGGGACTTTTTAGAAGGATTTCCCTCCAGTGGTTGATCATTTCCGGGATGTCTTCTCGGTTGACTTTTCAGGTCTTCCCCCAGAGCGTGAGGTGGATTTCCCTATTGATCTTGTGCCAGGAGCAGCACCGGTGTCCATTCCTCATTATAGGATGGCTACATCAGATTTGCAGGATCTCAAGAGACAGTTAGAGAAGTTACAAGCAAAGGGTTTCATCTGACCCAGTACTTCTCCTTGGGGTTCGCTGGTCCTATTTGCAAAGAAGGCGGGTGGTACCCTCAGACTCTGTGTGAATTATCGGAAGTTGAACCAGTTGATGGTTAAAAACCGATATCCCTTGACAAGGATTGATGATCTTTTTGATCAACTTCATGGAGAATGAGTGTTCTCAAAGATTTATTTGAGATCAGGATATCATCAGCTGCGCGTTAGACCATATGTTATACCTCTCACTTCTTTCAGAAGCAGGTATGGTCTATACGAGTATACGGTTATGCCGTTCGGACTCACTAACGCGCCATTAGTTTTCATGGCTCTGATGAATCGTGTGTTCCATCCCTATCTAGATTCTTTTGTGGTAGTATTCGTGGACAATATCTTGGTGTACTCTCACACTCTACATGACCATGACACTCATCTTGAGATCGTATTGAGTACACTGAGAGAGTATCGGCTATATGATAAGCTCTAAAAGTGCCACTTTTGGATGGACCATATTCACTTCCTGGGTCATATCATCTCAGAGGTAGGAGTTTCAGTAGACCCAGAGAAGGTGAGAGTAGTAGTTTCCTGGGAGTATCCCAAGAACATGTTTGAGATACAGAGTTTCTTGGGGCTGGCTGGTTACTACAGATGCTTCATACAGGACTTATCCCTCTTAGCATCACCGTTTATGGGTTTGACTAAGAAGGGTGTGAAGTTCATCTGGTCAGAAGCTTTCGAGACAGCCTTCCAAGAGATGAAGGAAAATTTGACATCAGCACCGATCCTGATACTCCCAAAGCAGGGGAAGAGCTATAAAGATTACAGTGATGCATCAGGGATTGGGCTGGGAGGTGTGTTGATGTAGGGCGGCTGAGTTGTTGCATACGGGTCTCGGCAGTTAATTTCACATGAGATGAATTACACGACGCATGATCTCGAGTTGGCTGTAGTTGTTCATGTGTTGCGAGGTTAGAGACATTATCTCTTGGGAGAACATTTTGTGGTGTTCACAGACCACAAAAGTCTCAAGTACATCTTTATATAGCATGAATTTAACTTGAGAAGGTTTAGGTGGGTTTAATACCTTCAGTACTTTAATTTTGAGCTTGCCTATACACCTGGTAAAGGTAATGCAATAGCTGATGCATTGAGCAGGGAGACTCCGATACATGTAGTGCAAGAGGCTAGTGGTGAATGGCAGCTGATGGCTTTGTTCTCTAAGATGCATCTAGATGTGCACGACAGTCAGGGGAAGACCTATCTTTCATCTTTAGCTATGACCTCTACCCTCCTGTATAGAGTGAGGATGAGATAGCTATCCGATTTAGATGGCCAAGTTCTATGGGAGTTGGTGGTAAGTGAGTACCCTCCTCCTGGGTGGACGATAGGCGATGATGAAGTTTTCTGTTTCCATGGATGAGTGTGGGTTCTAGGGGATATACATGAGGAGATAATGTGGGAGTTTCATGCTTCAGTCTGGGCAGTTCATCCCGGAGTTTCCAAGATGTACCGTGACTTGAGGCGTTATTACTATTGGTCGGGTATGAAGAGCGAGATAGCTGGTTTTATTATGAGATATTCCACCTGTCAGTAGGTGAAGGCGGGGCATCAGAGGCCAGATGGACTATTACAATAGTTGCCCATCCCGGAGTGGAAATGGGATGATGTCATGATGGACTTTGTGACTGGGTTATCGAGGTCACCTTGAGGCAATGATGTCGTGTGTGTTGTTGTGGATAGACTCAAAAAGGTATATCACTTTTTGCCGATCAGGGAGACCTTCGGAGTTGACGAGCTCAGAAAGTTTTATATCTGAGAGGTCGTACGTCTTCATGGGGTCCCTCGTTCTATCGTTTTAGATAGGGAATCCCGTTTTACGTCTCGTTTATGGAAGAATTTTCAGAGGTCACTGGGTACACAGGTGCTTCTGAGCACAGCTTACCACCCTCAGACCGATGGTCAGATAGAGCGTACGATACAGGTGCTTGAGGACATGTTGCATTCATGAATCCTAGGCTTTGGATATCTTGGGAGAAACATATACTCCTAGTCGAGTTTTCCTATAATAATAGTTTTCAGGAAACTGTTGAGATGGCACCTTATGAAAATTTATATGGTAGGCCATGCCGATCACCCTTGTTCTGGTTAGAGGCAGGTGAGGCAGCTTCATTGGGACCACATCTCATGTAGGAGACTTCTGAGTAGGTCCAGTTGATTTAGAAACGGATGGTTATCGCACAGTCTCATCATAAATCTAATGCTGATCTCCACAGACGACCCTTGGATTTCCTGGTCGGGGATCATGTTTTCTTACGTGTTTCACCGAGGTTGGGGCACATGTAGATTAGGAGATAGGGTAAACTTTCACTGAGGTATGTGGGCCATTTGAGATTCTGGAGAGAGTCGGGCCAGGTGCCTATCGGTTTCAGTTACCACAGAGGTACCGAGCCATGCACGACGTCTTCAATGTATCTTAGTTGCACCATTATCATTCAGACCCATCTCACATTTTTTAGCCCGAGTAGGTTGAGCTTGAGTTAGATGTGTCCTTTTAGGAGCATCTGATTCTTATCGTTGATAGGAGCATGAAGGTTCTCTGAGGCCGGTCAGTTCCTCTTGTACGGGTGCTATGGCAACATGGCTGAGTAGAGGATGAAACCTGGGAATGAGAGACTGACATATGTGCTTAGTGGTCGGAGTTGTTCATGGATATATCTTCACTAACCTTGGAAGGGAAATTCGGGGATAAATTGCTTTGAGGAGGGAAGTTTGTAAGAACCCTATTCTTATTTTTGAGGTACGGGTTTCTTCTTTTCTCTTTTCCTTAAGTGTTTTTAGAAAATAACGGAAATGGGAAAAAATACTAAATTTTGGGACTACAGGCCATGTACTTTTCCACACGCCGTGTACTTTGGCGGTGTGGGATGACTACACAGGGTGTGTGGCCATGTTGGCGACTAAGGGTGAAAAAACCAACTACATTCCATGTAGTGGTATTTACACGCCATGTAGTCAGTCGGCAAGAAAATAGTAAGGTGGTGAAAGCAGCCACTAGCTGGGGGACAGTACACACAGTGTAGTTAAGAAACAGTTTGGCGGTGCCACCAGAGGAATAGTTAAATGAAAAAGTACACATCGTGTACTTGGAAGTACATTCAATGTAGTTTTTTCGCTTAAGACGGGCAGTAGCCTCCTCATTTGGTAGAGGAGGCGTTTGGCTTCATTTTGGATCAAGAAAGGAGGTCGGAGATTTGGTGATCCACCAAGCGCACGTCAGGAATCGGATTGTTCCGCCGACGATCTTGTTGAAACTGCACAGGTAAGCCCTCCACTCTCCTTAATCCATTCATACGAATTATTTTTTTAGGGAAAGTTATTTACATTTGAACGGGTTTTTCTTCTAACCCAGATCTACATCGTCTTTGGGCGTTTCTGGAATCGAAGTTTGCATATACCGTTCGTGGGTGAGTAAGGTAGGTGTCTCGGTGTTTAATTTTCTAACTGATTTGTGTTTTGTATACCGTTGTGATATGCGCCCATTAATGGGGTGTCGTATGGTTGAGGCCTTGTTACGTTAAACACCTAGAATTGTATAGGAAGTTTAAATGTGATAATAAATTGTTGTTTGGGATCGTTGTTGGATCCTGGACCACCCCGGGGGTGCATTCATCTGTTTGTCGATTTGGCCAGGATACCCAAGGGTATTCCTTTATAACCATGATTATAGAATTTCCTTGAGAGTAATTGCATGTTTATTTATTGTCACATGTTGGCATGGCCGGTTACTTGTTTAGCCTGAGGGCAGTGTTATGATTAGCCTATGGGCAGTGTACTACTTAGCTTGTGGGAAACTTCTTCTGTGCTTGTGGGAAATTGATTATGTGCCTGTGGGTGACACCTCATATGCCTATGGGCAATATTTGATATGCCTGTGGGTAGATTCCTGTGTTTGGATTCTCTTTACCTGGGGGTAAGGGTTACCTGTCTGAGGACACTGGCTGTTTTACCTAGAATATTCACTGTGGTGATATCTTAAATTGAATGATTAAAAGAATAATAATATGGCAATATAACTAGTAAGGTTAGTTCCTTTTGAGTACTACTTTATTTATTTCATTTTACTACTGCACACTACCATTGCATATTTTTACACAGTTGGGCACAGGCCTTTGGTGGGTGCCTACTGGGATTTATTTCTCACACCCAATTTGGGTCATGATTTTCGGCCCAAACAGATTTAGTTTCTACAGGTCTGGATTAGGGAAAGGGTCCCTATATAGGTACTTGATTGCTACTGAGGAGTAGGGGATCATGGGACCGGGCCTAGGTTCGCAATTCTACCGGCTGTTTTGTTTTATTTTGTTGTACTTTGTATCGTATTGTACTACATTGTAACATGTTCTGTCTATTTTCTTAGAACTTGAGGTATGTTGTATCAACATTATATATATATAACTGTTGGTTGTTTTTACTGAAGTTGTTCATTTAAAATTGTGTATGTTTATTTTTTGCCGTTGTTGTTGTTGTATGTTTTATCTAGTATTCCGTTGTGCTACACATTGACAAATGAGGGCATAGTTTCCCCACTATCAGACCCGGGGCCTCACTGCTAGTCGACAGCCTCTAGCGTTTGGGGAAATGCGCTTGAGGTCATGTAGCGAACTGGTTTCAGGGCACCTGTTGAGTGGAACCTAGATCTGGGACATTACAGATAGGCTTCACGGTTTTCCCGCACATCTTTCCAAACTGTGTTGAAATCATGCATCCATCACTATCCAAGAGGAACATGATTCATGGTTATCTTTCATGGATTCAAAAACCATGCACCAACTGTGTGGTCTCCACTAGCCAAATTGACATTTGGCCACATGATTTCATGGGTAAGGGTGCATTGTTTCCCCTAATCATGTGCCACCCGTGTGCCACCTATTTTCATACCCAAAATCCCCATTTTTACCAATAAAAAATGGGTAACCCAAGGGGTAAAATCAAGATGAAAAATTAACATAATAATACCCAAAAATTAAATCATGTATGTGACACCATTACCATTTAACTAATACATACATGAAAAATGAAATAGTTAACACACGAAATGATGATGATAATGAAATATAACTAATGAACACGTGATAAAATGTAATAAGTAAAAAATGTATGGTGTTATATGTATTATTATAGTTTTGGGGTATGTGTAAAAAAAATAAAATTTATTATTCACAAGTTTTAATTTCTTATAAAGAAAGTTGGACTTGAGGTAATAGTTTTGTGTTACAATCTGATTTTTATCAGGAATGTTTAGGATTTAATTTTTGGATGATGAAACTATATGATCTATCTATCTAAAAATTTATGTATTTTATTATTATATATTTATTTAGATATATTTTATGTTTTCTTTAATTTCAATCTCTTTACATACTAAATACACTAAATAATATTTTTAAGGAATATTGACCTTCTTTTTTCCATCGATGAGGAATATTTTCTTCTTGGTTATTATTTTAAATAAAATGTCTTAAATAACGTTTTAACTATTAGAAAAAAATATTTTTATTTATTTTTTAATATATTTTACTTTCCTTAACATGGTTTAAAAGGAACCTTATTATCATTTTTCAGATGTGGTAATTTTTTATTTTTACCAAAAATGTGAATAGAATTTTTGTTTTAACATACACCACATAAATGACTTTCCTTACCATCATTAATGGTCTATTCATTAAATATTCATTTCAATTTCGATTTTTTTATTTTAAAGAAAAAAATCATTAGTATTTTAGAAAATTTTAGATTCTAAATAAGTGATTCAAAATAAAAAGGTGTTTTCTTCAATAAATATTATAATGATCTTTTAATGGTATTTTTTTTCTACAAAAAAATCCTTTTATATTTATTTTGATATATGGGGTATATAATACAATGTAAATATATCTATTCCTTATCAATATGATTTATGAATATGATGATTAATTTTTTTTGAGACCTATATCATTTTTGTGGGTTTTTATTTGATGATATGTTGAATGACTTATGGTATTATGGAACACATATGTATGATTTTCATTATGAGAAGAGTGGGAATGGAATTATATATCCCCATAATAAATGGGGTAAATAATGATATCTCATGAGATAATAAGAATCATATTGGGGAGTGAAATCGGTTCAATAATGGATGTTTTTCAATAAGATAGTCTTGGGAGTGAACCATGATTTAGGAAATAATGGAAAGGGGAGTGGGCCCAATCCACTATGATTGTTTTTTTAATGATTCATGACTAAGGAAATTATTTTCTTTACTTATTTTTAGGGTTAAAATTTATATTTTAGGATTATGATATGTTATCATTGATCATAATTGATTATTGATGATTCCACACTCTTATGTCTTAAGACCTCTTATTGATAAAAAATTATGTCATGCTTCATGATTATGACCTATCAATTGATGGGTATAATTTCTTAATGTTAATCTCATGTTATCATACCATTATTCTTATAGTATTCATGTGTATGATCATTGATTTATATCACGTTTTTTTACCCTTTCATGTCATCTAATCTCAAACTTTTTTGTGTATCCCTGCCTTGGGTGATTAAGAAAGTTTTAAAGTATATTATCTTTATGAAGGGTTATTATAGTGAAGAACATAATGGGAAATGACGTAGACCATTTACATACCAGTTATTTTTTAATATATCTTTCCAAATACACAAAACAATTTATGATTTGTTATGGATTGTAATGAATTGTAATGGATATTTTTTCTAATAATATGCAAGATTTTTGAATAAAAAGTATGTGTCGCTTTATTTCCATACACATGAAACTATGGAACCTTAATCTTGATGTCCAACACAGTACTAATTATGAGGGATATATACTTGAACTTTTATCAATACATCGTTATGAGAGGAGTACAGATCATGGAATTATGGCACTATATTAGTTAATTAATACATCTCCATGTTCAACCCTATTGAGATTAGGGTTATTGAGCCTTCTCCTATTCGGTATCTAAGACACTCCATTAAAGTGAATCTGAAATCATGAAATAACCTGATCTATGTAAAATATTTCCACATATTAAAATGGATATGTAGTGGTAAGTACTTTTAGTGTGGGTGTGAAACCATGAAATGTTCCATCACTTGACAATTGGTGACCTTATCAAGGATGAATCTGATGTCAAGTTATTAAAGAATCACTACCCACCATGCCAATAACCTAGTCAAAATAATACATTTTATGAAAAAACTCTTGGGGGTTGATATGGGATATTATCTAGATCTCATGATCCTTGAAATAATGACATAGCTTCTATATAATGAAGATGAAAGAAATGTAGTGCTTCTAGATAAGAGAATATAATCTCTCGTTATCAAGAAACATGTGACTAATATATTATAGACTATTATATTTGCCTTTATTTTTTTCGGATCCAAGTGGGTTCTAGGGGATCATTATATGTATATTTTATAAATGACTAAAATATTTTTTGTGATAGGAAGCATTAGAACCATAGGATGAATTATTTACTACTTTATTTCAACTAACACGACCAAAAATTCTCCACCCCACTGATAAGTGATGCTTTCATCAACGTCATGAAAAAGGGATTACATTTTATTTCCATAATAGTGAAAAATTTCATAGGAAATCCATATAGTCAAGGATGACTTGTAACACTTTGATATTTTATAGAGGAAACGTTCTGGTGATGGCCTTGATCTTTTCTTGACCAATATCGATTCCTTAGTGTCATATTATGAAGCCAAAAATATTTTATAAGTAACTTTTCATGAACATTTCAATGGATTAATTTTCAAATAGTTGGTATGGAGTGTACCAAACAATTTCAAAATATCTTTGAGGTGCTCCTAGAGTTAGTGGTATTTGACAAATAATTCATCCACATTAAAAGGGTGGAATATATAGAAATTATTTATGTATTTAAAACTAGAAACCCCCTAGACCGCCATCTCCATTGAGAATTGCCGTTAGTAAAAAAACATTCAATGATAAACAATTTCATAGAATAAAAAATCATTCATTTTGATCTATAGATATGAAAAGTTTGACCTATGAAATTAATTTGGAATGAATTATTTTAATAAGCCTATATATAAGAATCAAATATAATAATTAAAAATATGGTCATTGGATATACATGTTTTAAATAGGTTTCTTGAATTTATTTATTTGAGAAACAAGTATAAAAAAATATTTCATAAATAATAATGATGAAGTATATATTTAATATTTAATTAAAATATTTTATAGTGAAAATAATTTTATGCGCTAGAATATTAGTATTAAATAATGATATGATAAAATTCAAATATATATTTCAATATCAGCATATCAGTAAAATTTAAATGATTAGGGAATAAATAATTAATAATATTTTGGTTAAGATCATTATAGGATAAAAGATGCCTTTTATTAAAAATTAGCTCTTCATTCACTATGAATTTTTTTATGAAACTAAATATTTTATTGTTAAATGGTGATGGATTATATTATTGTTATATATTAACACTAATTTAACTAGTAATTAATATGAAATAATATTAATAACACAAAATTTTTAAAAACTCAATTTTCAATAAAAGTAGTTTTATTATATTTTTTTAATTTAAAAAACCAAAATTTATAAACTTTAGGATTTTAATTTCATTAAATAAAATTAATATTAAAATTACACATATAAATATTACCTTAAGAATAATTGTTTTTTATATTTTCAAGAATAATTTCTTTTCTACATTACTATTGAATAAATATTTATTTTGATAATGTTGTCACTTTATAAAATTTTCAAAAAACAAGATTGACATAAATGTTTTTTAAAGTATATTTTTATAAAAATATATATTTATAAAGAAAGTTAAAACATTGAAAAATACTATATTGAATTTAAAAATCCCATGTTTAACATTTTGGAAACATAAGTAATATTTTACTCTATTTTTTCTTATTCACTTATATTATAAATTAGATTTCATCGATTATAGATATTAAAACTAAAAGATGTATTTAATATTATATATCACCATGTTCATACTATATAATAAGGATAGTATAATTTTTAGGAATAAAAATAATATTACTTGGATTAAAGTAAATTACTCTGATAATGACCAATCAATTATTTTCAACGATTTCTTTTATTAACATTGTGTAATTTTTATCTAGTCAAATAAATTAATCTATTTTTAACAATGTATATAATCAAAATTATATATATATATATATATTAAAACCAATTAATTTTTAATATAATTAAAAATTATATTAAAAATACTTAACGGTGAAAACAAACTTTTTCAACAAAAAATCTATATATGAAATGTTTTAATTTAAAAGATAATTATCTATTATTTTGAAATTGAGTTGGATTATATAGATATTAAGTTAAGGTTAATAACATAGAAATTTTTTAAGAAAGATAACTTTATATTTTAAATAAAATATAGTTTACTTAGTTAAAAACTAGTTAACATTGTAAAAACCCAAATGATAAAATGTAAAAACAAATCAAGATGTACAAGATTTGAGACATGATTAAAAATGCTCTGAAATTCATGGTAGAGGCTATATCAACCTTATCCAACCATACACACCATTATTCCCACTTTTTCATCCATTGATCCTTTGATAGTGGCATACCCTCATTAAAAACTTAAAGAGTAGTCACAAAAACTCATTTTCTTAACTTAATAAAAGGGCATCACATCCACCACTTTTCTCAACACTTTGAAAGGTATTTTTCCCATATAAAGTCTTCCAAAATATCTCCTTAAATCTATCCCCATGTCATATAATTATTTTTAACACTTCAATACTACCCTAGTATACTTAAGGGTATTACATTAGGTAAAATATCTAATGTGAGATGAGGATAGGCAACTTTTGACTAAGTAGGAATAAAGATAATGGATTTTCATGACTCAAATATTTTACTTAGGACATTATAACTATTATTTGAATATAAACATTAAAAATTAATTTATTATATCCTATGATGATTTTATATTTTATTTCCATTATCTTTTCTAGATAAATTATATTTTACATAGAATTATTCTTCCTTGTTGAATCTATTGTTTCATGAAAATTTAATTTTTTTTAAAAATAATTACCTCTCTTTTAATGGACTTTTACTCAACATTTATGTTTCTTATATTCCACCAATGTTATCCTTTTCCATGTGGAAACTAAAATTGGTTTCATCTACCATGATCATTATATCCCCCTATATTTATTTTTAAAATAATGGTTTCATTATTATTTCTACATTGTGGGTTTTTAATAAAGGGTTTTCAAAATATCTAAAAGGTTTTTCACTTCAACGATCTTATATTATATAATCATACTTTAAATTTTTGACCAAGGATTTATTTATTTTCATGTTCTATATAAATTATTTTAGAGAAATTGTTTAATAATTCTTCTCTTTATCTTCAAAAAACATTGTTTTGGAAAGTAATGTGAATATAACATATTTTTAATATATTATTAAGAATTGTTTTCTAAGAGAAAAAACATTATAATTTCTCTTCCATTTTTACAATATTCATCTCTAATGGAGTAATGAATCATCAGTCAGTTGATATGTTATATTTTTTAAAACCTTTTTTGTATTATCATGTATTTGGTATTAATAGATTATGTCTTTTTAATTCATTTTATGTGATGCCATTTGGAAAAGTTGTGAATCCCATTTTCATTCTATGGATTATTTATTATAATATAAATGATTTTATTTTATATGGAAATAAAATGTTTGGATTATGATGGGAAGTGTCCTATATCAACCTTTAATTCATTGGTTAAGCTTTTACATCTCATGGGATAATGAATCATTCACATACATAGATTTTCTCACAATCTAATTGGTGGACATACTTGGATTTTTTTCATGATATAGTGGATGGAAATACATTTATCTGTTCAAAATTTAAATAGTTTTCATAATTTTATTTTTTTAAAATTCAAAGGGCGTGCATGATTGAGTTTACTTGAAATATTTTCTTATACTTATGGTTCTTTCACCTCACTATAATGTGCCTTATTTCCAAGCTAGGTTAAAAGTTTAATATGTGATATGTTCTAAAAATATTTTTCTTTCCTGAGTTATTATTTCTTGTATTTTTATTTTTTATGCACTTATAATACACGTTTTTTGACCTTTTGTTGATCTTATAATCCTATACCATGATCATTAATTTTCAATCACGTTTTATGATTCTCATTTATAATTACATGATCTTGTTATTATATATTTCTCCATTATTTATTTTTTCTCTGAATATTATGATATAACCATTATTTCTAATTTATAAATTTCCCTAAATGAGTGTTTTAGTTCACATCTTTCTTATTTTTTTATTCAGTAGGATATGATGATTGGAAATAAATGTGAGATGTTTAAAAGTACGTTTTGAGTTAAAAGGTTATGGAGAAATGTGGAAAGTTATTTTAAAATAAGTTGTTTATGTAGCTAATACTCTAATACACTAAACCATCGGTTCTCTAGTTTGTGAGAATATTTTTGAATTAAATTACTATTCATGTAAAATATTAAAATAAATATGATTATTTAGTAAGGGTCAACTCAAATATCATGATGCATTTGTGATACGCGTCTCCTCAATGTTTAAGGATATTAAATTCATGTCATGTTCACCATTAAATTTTAAAATACTTTTTATGGGACCAACTTTTATATCAGATAAAAATCATTAGATTGGTCATGATCCTTCAAGTCCTATATTCCCACTTTTCTTGGGTCTGTTCCCTTCACCGCTAGAGGTGATTGTGTTGGCACCTAAATTAAAAAGGATGATGGGATTTAATTACTTGTTTCAATGAATTTCACTATGGATCTAATTTCCTTTTCTAGGAATCCCTCAAATATTTAATACATAATCATTAATCCCATTCCCACCACCATATTCAAGTGTAAACCATTTAATTATATCACCAGATTCTCTAGCAAGGTAAACCAATTCTGTTGGAGATAGTGAGTTTTCTTCGCACATGACCAGGAATCATTAGGGGTGTTAAGAATCTATAAATGTTTACCTTGAGATGTTTCATGAGGGAAACCTATGTTTTCCATATAGGTAATATCATATTTAGTACTTTAGAAATTATATGTGTATTGCACAAGGCAACTTATAACTATCACATATGGTATCCTTGGCTTGTTGCCTAGAGAAACACGGGTTCATCACCCTAGGATACTCATGCTCATCACATGAGGTATCATATAATAATCACACGTGGAAAATTGGGCATACCACATAATGCATCTTTGTCTCATCACTAAAGGCATCTTATTCCCATCACAAAACGTAAGAAAACATAATCTCATCACCAATGTTTAGAATAAAGTGATCTCATACATGATATATATTCTTCCTTTACTCATCATAGATGGAATATCTTATTTATCACATTAGTAAATCAATTACTCTCATCAACTAAGTAATGGTAAAATATTCCCCCTATTCATCACATAGGTTTATTAATCTCATCACATAAGATATATCATGCTTGGAAGATGAGGCATCATAGGATCATCACTTAATGTTTGGCTTATGATGCATATAGTGGGGTTGTCCTAGGATCCAAAATAGATCCTATTGGCCTCTTCAAATTAGATAAGGCCATAAGATTAAATTCCAATAGGGATTGTATATTATACACTGATCACATATGGGTTAGTCATAGGTTCAAATTACTGTGGGAATAGTGCCACATATATTTTTCCCATATGGTCTGGTCATATGTGTATATTCTAAAGGGGACATTGGGAAGATACGATGAGTGATTTGGTACACCAAAAAAATATGATCATTATTTAGAGGTACTACCTCCCTAAGGTGATGGAATTTAGTGACATCAGGATTAAACCTCATGGTATTTTCTTACATACCTTGATAAAGGATATAGATCAAACCCATGTAGTTCAAGGTATATGGTTTAAGGTTATATTATAGGATTGTACCAGATAGTTTATTTTCATATGGTAATGATGATTGTATCATTAAATGTGAGATAACAAGGGATGGTTTGAGAAGATAACACTTTGGTATGCCCAAGAATATGGGGTTCATCTCATTCTCAACATAAGATTTATACCATTCTCATTGCATTGGGAATCCTTACCTTATCACTTAGGGTATCATATGCTCATCGCATTGGGTAAGGTTCAATTTAATGTATTCTAAAATGGAAATTGGATTTATTCTAACATCTTTAACTAATGAATTTATATTAAATTTAATGAATTTTTGTAGCACATTGATATTTTAGGAAAGAAATATATATCACATTCCATACAAGATACACAAAATTGATCATAAAATTACCACAAAATATTATTATATAAATATGTCCATTATATCCTAGCTGTAATATTAAAGGGTATGAATATTATTAAAATATTTAAAAATATATATAAATTTACTATATAATATTGATTTATTAATAAATTCTTAGTAAATAATTAATCATTTTTTAGTAAATAATTTGTTTTAAATATGTTTTCTTCAATAATTATTTTTATTTCTTTCAGTGAGAAACTATTATAAATAATGTTTTCAAACTTATAGAAAATATAATTGTTAAAATTTAATTATTTTTTAAATTATTATATCAAGATTAACTTAGGGTTAAATTTTGGTATTGGTTTGCAAAATTTTTATTTTTCAGTGAATTTTGAAAATACAAAAATTTAAAATATAGTCACTTATTTTCAATACATTACATAATTTAAAAGTCCAATTATGATTTGAATTTAATTACAAGTAAAATAATAATTCCTTATTAATATATTTAATCACCTTTATACTAGATTTAAGTATAAGTTTGTTATAAGTAATAAAAAGGAATTTGTCTAAAAACTTATTTAATATGCATAATGTTTCTCAATTTTAGTTAATTAAAAAGCACATAATGAGGAATTACTTAAATTAATTATATATATATATATATTAATTTATATTCATATAAATACAATTATTACTCATAGAGTTCAAATAAAATCAACTTATTCTTGGAGAATATATTTCGAGAAAAATAGATTTTTGACAGGTTTGTGGGTTAAATTTTAAATTAAAATACTCCACTTTTATGAATTCAATTTGTTAAAATTTATTCATAGTAGGAATAAGATTAATTTATATTATATAATAATTTCATATTAATATTTTTCCTAATTTATAGTGAAAATTGTAAAAAATATTTTACCATGGTTATGGTTAAAATGGGTTTACCAGGGGTTAAACAAAATTTATAAGGGTTAAATTGACTAAACAGATTCTATAAATTCTATTTAAGGGCCATATTTAGAACTTATATAATTTAATTATTGACATTGTTTCATTTTTTTATCAATTTTTAATATGAAAAACGTGGGTATACTATTTTCTTTTCAAACAAAATCCAAGTGTGTCCTCTCACCACTTATAAAGGGTCACCTTCTCTCCTCTCCACTTTACTATTTTATAGCCTTTTTGATCAAAGAATATATGACTGAATCCATTACTAACTCCCCTACCCACATCCAAGAATAATTTTTTTGATTAAAAATCCCTCTTATGTATTTGTTTGTGCAAAACTAAAGTGTTAATCCGAAGAAGAGGTATCGTTCTTAACTAATCATTGTGTTTTATTTATTCTTACACCTCCTTCAAATATTATTATACCATTTTGATATAATAAGATAAATATATACTATAAACTAAAATGTTATTATATTAATTTCATATGCTACATCTATCACATCCCAAAACTTGCTGACACTCAATTGTGCCCTGATCCTGGTTGGCCACATGGCCTGAAGTGCATCTGCTAAAACACCAGAGGCTGCCGAATAATCGAAAGGGCATATATGTGTGTTTGGGGAGTCTATTACCTCATCACTAGAGTGTATCATAGAGGAATAATAATAACAGATGTGGTAGATGAATTAATAATAATAATAATCAAATAATAGAATAACTACATGAATAGATAACAATACTAGAATGGAATTTCTTATACAGTGATGATGATACATTCAACATTCTCTATTAAAGAATCCAAAACATGTATCCATAGAAGGTGTACAATACATGGAACAAATTACTAAATTTACAATGTATTCGTGTAGTATCATGAGCCTCAGCTCCATCCCATGCTCCCCTACTACTAAGAAGCAATCAAGAACCAACGTTAGGGAGCTTTCCCTTATCAACATCAATAATCATATAGTCTGTTTTGGTACCCAAAGGTGTCCCAAACACAGTGTGAGATATAATCCTAGTAGGAAAACCCCCAGGATTTGTTCCATCCAGTCCATGAAAATATATAACAAAATTTTGTAAGAAGTAATGAAATAAGTTAAGTAAGTAATCAAAATTAAACATTCCATAAAGTCTGGGTTCCTATTTAATATCTAATTAATGCAACCAAATTCATTTAAACAATAAGTCTCTAAATTAATTGTCAGGAATATTTATTTTAATAAAGTTCATTTATCAATTCAATCCCATTTAATTTATAAGTCTCCAAAAATATCTCAATCCTCACATCCCCATATAAACATAATAAAAACAAATTCCTAATGAGCCCATCTAAAAGGTATAAGTCAGAGACCAAATCAAAGATTGTGCTTTGTCTTGGTAGACACGTAACATAATTCACTTCATTAAATATTAAATTTAGAACCTAAGACCATCCTTTTCATTATTATGTTGGAATCCAAGTATCACTCCAGGTATAATATAAACCAACACCTTACAAACACATCTATAGTGAACTTCTCAGAAATTCAAGTATCACTCTAGCTATGGTATTACCTCCCTTCCAATCGATTCCAACATGGTATGTCCACTAAGGGAGACAAAGTATCACCATTTTCAATATGTTTAATTCCATTTTTTTCCTTCCATGGCATTATCTTATTAATAAATGTATCACTCAACATATAATAGTTAAGCCCCTCATGAGTCCATCTTTGGCATTCTATATTAGGAGTCCAAGTATCACTCTAGCATATGAATTAAAAATTCAAAAAGAGTCCTTATAGGTAATTCATCATTTGAGTCCATGTATAAACCAAGTAATATTACATTCAATATCATTTAATCAATTCAATTAATCAAAGGGTCATCACCCTAACCAATTCAATTCAAACTCACCTCAAAATGTGATTCAAGTTATTGGGAAAGAATAGAATTCTTTCTATTCAATTACACACATGGGAGTTTCCATTAAATAAGAATCTCAATATCAATAATCCATTACAAGGAATATTTCTAGGGTAATGCAATCCCTCCCCTCCTATTTATCAATTAAATTCTATAAATGATATAATATTTCAATTTACATATCAATACATAATTTAAAAGCATCAAATTGATTTAAAACTCTATTCAAAATTGATATAACAATACAATTTATAATTAATTTCAACTATAATTCAACAATTCAATAACATTTAATCAAATAATTTAATCAAAAGTCCTTTAACATTCAAATTTCCACACTGATAACATTTAATTACAACCTCACCTCAATAGGTGGCTACATACACTTACTAAGAATAGAAGTATTTCCTCTCAAATACTCACATGGGAAATTCATCATAACAAGTTTTGGAATTATAAACAAGCTATACCAAGCATAACCTCTATTTAAATCACATGGGAATATAAAAAAATAAGATCAATTCATTCTTTATCAAGAAATTTCCTTACAAGGTAAAAGTTTCAAGGTAATCTAGTCCTTTATATTTAATCCATTTCATTTACAATTGATAACACCAATCAATTTATAATTATCAATTAAATTTATACATCCCATTAAATTGGGAAAGGGAACACCTAAGGTTGTTCAAGGATAATTCACCCGTTGTGGGGTATTTATAAGGTCAACACACCCAAAAGGGGTGGTTTAATCAAGGTCCTCAACTTATAAACATTCAACAATGACCTCTTCAATTACATAGGCCTTTATAAATAATTCAATTCAAAGATTAAATTTCATTTAAAGGGGGGAACTCCTTTAATTGGGAACATGAAAAACAAAGTATTTATAACCATTTTACATTAAACGAAGTGCGCGAGATCAGATACCTTATGCTTAGAATGTATAACTCATCCTTATCTAGATCTTTTTTATGACAACCCTGCTTTTATTACAAACTAAAACTTGATTTATTACATAAAACATCACTTGATACAACAAAGAAGATCGAGATTTTTAGTGTCTTTGGGGCTTAGGATCATTACATAAAAACATAAAACATGAAATAAAACATATTTATTGAAAACTTCCTTTACATGACCACTACATTCCCTCATACATAGCATTGCATGGGATAACCTAAGGACCTGCATAAGAAAAGGGTGAGCTATAAAGCCCAGTAAGGGAGTACACATGGTATAACATGAAGAGTACAATACATGTTAGAAAATAGGCATATAAATAGACCATAAAAGAAACATGAACATAAAGTCATGATAAATCATGATAATCATAACATGGAAATGTGGCAACAACACTTAACATGGAATTATCATGAGCCAAGGATCATTGCATATAAAGCATGAGTAAACCCTCATTTCACATTAAGCACTAGTAAACCCTCGTTGCACGTGAATTAGCATGATTCAACACTCATTTCACATGACGTATCATGATACTATACTTTACCCAATGCATTGGAGCGCTATAAGGGCACACCCTTCTTAAACATTTCATTTCATGCATAAGTGTGCCACATGGATCATAAAACATGGATTCATAAAACATAATCATTTATTCCATGATAAAGGAATGTGGAATTAATACATGAAACATTAAAATCAATAAGTAAATGTGCATAAAGGTGAATACCCTTGATGGATAAATGGGCATGGTATTGACAACACAATGACATTGGCTTAGAAAATCGGTGTGATTTCGGCAGCGTAACAGCATGACATAAGAGTTCATAAAAAAGGTTGATGAGAGAGAAAGGGGTTACTCATCATATTTACATGCAATTTAAAGTATGTAGGTCATATAGATACATGTCCCAACAATTGAAATGGAATTTAGATTCATG
The DNA here is from genome assembly GCA_963277665.1 of Viscum album. Taxonomy (NCBI): domain Eukaryota; kingdom Viridiplantae; phylum Streptophyta; class Magnoliopsida; order Santalales; family Viscaceae; genus Viscum; species Viscum album. Next base: position 1,979,774,488 of record OY728157.1, on the reverse strand, counting down.
ATACAAAAGTGTTTCTTGAATGTAAAAGAAGAGAGAGAAGTTCCTTTCGGAATTTCGGCATAGTAATGGGTGTACATGGGCGGAATTTAATGAGAGAGAAAGGGGTCTCCCATCATTTAAACAATAAGAGGGAAGTATGGGGGAGGTGAGAAACCATACCCCAACATTCATAATTGAAATTAAAAGGGAAATACAACTTAAAGAAAATTGATAAAAAAAGAGAAAGGAAGAAAAAACCCTTACTTGGAAGTGTGCTTCCAAAGGATAGAGAAAGGCTTTTGAGAGGCTTATTTGGATCTTGGGGAACCTTGGGAGGATTCTAGAGAGAGTAGGTCAGAGTTTGGACGAACTCCAAGGGGTTTTAGTGAGGCGGAAGTGGGAGATTGGGTGGGTTTATATAGGAAAGGTGAGGGAATTCTCTATTATTTAGGTTTGTGTCCCCTTACATTAAATTAATCCAAACCACAAACCATCCCATGGTTTTTGCCCATGGTTTTTAGAAAAGGGAAGAGTAAAACAATATTTTATAAGGCCCAAGTCCTAACGTCTTAAAATAATAAGTTTGCTTATGTGGAGGTGAGTCACACTCCCATGGAAATTAATTTAAAAAGGCAAAGTGTTGAATATGTCTTGAGGGGTCCATTAATGATTTGAAAAGTAAGTCAAACAAACCCAAAATCACATTATTTTAATTATAAAACATATATTGGCCGAACATAAGGATTATGGTATTTTATTACATCACCATTGAGTCATTATGATGTCATAAAACACATTATATATTTAAACGGTATTTAATTTTTACCCAAAAATTTGACTGTCTCAGAAAATTATGAAAAATTCACCGTTGGATAATTTCGAAGTCCTGATTCCTGAAATGAAATTTATTTTATCTAAAAAAATTTCTAAATATGTTAATTTTAACTTTGAAAATAAAAACCAACATTTATCAAAAATTCACGGGTTTTGACAGAAATGGCTTTCAAACCTTAATATAAAATTTTAATTGCATTCATAAAATCAAAAGATCATTTATATTTAATAAAAATTAATTTAATAATAATATTATTATTTTATTAAAATATTATTTAATTCAAAAATCCCTTAATTTAATAAAATGTATTTCTTAATTAAATAATAACTAAAAACACCATTTGTACTTTAAAAACTATTTACAATGTATCAAAAATGACTAGAAATTATATTCATTATTATAGAAAAAAATAATTTACATGAACATAGTACTACTTATTTGTTACATAACCCCTTAAAACAGCCTCATAAGACCTAAGGGTACGGTGTGTGTTGGTGACAAACTCTTGGGGTGGATCGGATAACATCGCTCGAGTGATAATCTCTATCAACTTCCACTTTTCCCGTAGACGGTCCCGTTCGAGCTTGACATGGTGAAGCTCAGCTTGGGATTGGTCAAGGGCGAAGCCCAAGGATGCCACCTCTTTTCCGAGCTCTGACAAATGGGCTTCATATGGAGCAATTCTACTGGATGAGGTCATCGCTTCTTCTATCTGAGTAAATTGGATTTGTTAAGGTCCTATATTTTTACTAATCATGTGGTCACTGCTCAATGGCTATATTAATAATGGTCAAAATTATAAACATAAAACCAAATAAGTTGACATCTTATAAAAACATTTTTCATAAAGATACATTTAGCTGGATCAAGAGGGATTTTCCATTAATGAAACTTTGGGTCGTTACAATATTCCCCCCTTAAGAAATTTCGCCCTCGAAATTTTCCTTTTCCCACACTAAAACAAATGTGGGTAACTCAGCTTCATCATATCCTCGGATTCCCAAGTTGCTTCTTCAAACTTGTGGTTTCTCCACAACACCTTGACGAGGGGTATTGTCTTATTTCGTAGAACTTTTTCTCTACGATCTAAGATCTTCACTGGTTGCTCCACATAAGAAAGATCGTCTTCCAATTGTACCACCTCAGATGAGAGTACATGTGAAGGGTCTGGTATGTACTTCCTTAAGAGGGATACATGAAAGACATCATGCACCTTGTCCATGGTAGGTGGAAGTGCTAGTCGATAGGCCACAGCCCCAACACGATCAAGAACCTTGAAGGGGCCGATGTACCTTGGACTTAACTTCCCTTTCTTTCCAAAATTCATGACCTTCTTCCATGGAGATATGCGTAGAAACACCATGCCTCCAACTTTAAACTCAATTTCTCATCGACGATTATCTTCATAACTCTTCTGTCGACTCTGGGCTGCCTTGATATGCTGCTGAATGGTTTTCACCTTCTCTACCATTTCTTCGACAATTTCTGGTCAAAGCAGCTTAAGTTCACCGACCTCATCCCAACATGCCGGTGTTCTACACCTTTTCCCATACAGGGCTTCATATGGTGCCATTTGGATGCTCGAGTGGAAACTGTTATTATAAGAGAACTCAACCAGAGGAATATGTTGATCTCATCCTCCCTTAAAGTCCATTGAGAACTCTCTCAATATATCCTCAAGTGTTTGGATAGTCCACTCGGATTGGACATCAGTTTGAGGATGATAAGCCGTACTGAAGTTCAGTTTAGTATTCAGAGCATGTTGAAGACTCTTCCAAAACTTAGGGGTGAATCTTGGATCTCGGCCAGACACAATAGATAGTGGTACTCCATGAAACCTTACCACTTCCCTAATATATATCTTTTCCAGTTGATCCAAATAGAAATCCTCCCGAATAGAAATGAAGTGTGAAGTCTTTGTAAGATGATCCACAACAACCCAGATTGCATTGTTGCCTTTGGATGTCCTTGGAAGTCCGGTGACAAAGTCCATGGTGATGTTCTCCCATTTCCATTCTGGTATGGGCAATGGTTGCATCATCCCCTTAGACTTCTGCCTATCTTCCTTCACTTGCTGAGACACAAGGCACTTTGATGTATATTCAATGATCTCCTTCTTCATATTATCCCACCAAAAGTTTTCTCGGAGATCTGGATACATCTTTGTGCTCCCTGGGTGAATAGATAAATTTGAACTATGTGCATCATCCAAAATTTCCTTCTTTAGCTCTGGACTTGATGGAACACATAGTCATTTTCCAAACCGCACAATTCCTTCTTCATTAACATTAAACTTCGAGGATTTCCCCTTTTTGATAGCTTCCACTTTTTCTTGAATTCCTACATCATCCTTTTGAGCATCCTTTAACCTTTCCAAAAGAGATGGTTGAGCAATCATTTGTGAAAGGATTGATGATGCTCCCTTCATTATGATTCCCACATCCATCTTCATCAAGTCTAAGAAGATTCGATCCTTCTCAATTCTCATCATTGATAGAATCGCTGGATCCTTTCTACTTAGGGCATTTTCCACCTTGTTCGCTTTCCCAGGGTGGTAATGTATTGAACAGTCATAATCCTTGATGAGCTATATCCATATTCTCTTGCGCATATTAAGCTCTTTCTGTATGAATATATATTTAAGACTCTTGTGGTCAGTATATATCTCACATTTCTCTCCATAGAGATAATGCCGCCATATTTTCAAGACAAAGATCACAGCCGCCAACTCCAGATCATGCGTTTGATAGTTTCGCTCATGGATTTTTAACTACCTTGAGGCATAGGATATCACTTTATCATTCTGCATCAGTGCACATCCTAAGCCCTTCTTTAAAGCATCAATGAATACCACAAAAAGCTCCCCACTTGTGGGTAAAGTGAGCACGGGTGCAGTGATAAGCCTCATTTTCAACTCCTTAAATATTTCTTCACATTCATCACTCCAAGAAAACTTTACTCCCTTTCGAGTTAGCTTGGTAAGAGGGTTGGATAATCGTGAGAAATTTCTCACAAATCATTGATAATATCCAGCTAACCCCAAGAAGCTACGGATATCCGTTATCGATGTTGGCCTTGGCCATCCCTCAATTGAATCTATTTTGGAGGGGTCCACAGATATTCCATTGCTTGTGACGAAATGGCCCAATAATGAGACCTCCTTCAACCAGAACTCACACTTGCTGTACTTTTCTTAGAGCTTCTCCTTGCGCAAAGTCTCTAGTACAGTTTTTAAATGCTCTTCATGATCCTCCTTGGTTTTGGAGTATATTATAATATCATCTATAAATACTACCACAAATTTTTCCAGGTAATCTCTAAAGACTCTATTCAAAAAGTCCATGAATATTGCTGGAGCATTGGTGAGTCCGAAAGGCATTACTATGAATTCATAGTGCCCGTACCATGTACGAAAAGTAGTCTTGGGGACATATTCCTTCTTCACCCTTACTTGATAATATCCCGACCGAAAATCCACCTTGGAGAAGTATTGTGCTCTATGCAGCTGATCAAACAAGTCATAGATTCTTGGGAGAGGATAATTTTTCTTTATCGTGATTTTGTTAAGTTCACGATAATCGATGCAAAGCTGCATTGACCCATCCTTCTTCTTGACGAAGAGGACTGGTGCACCCTATGGTGAAGAACTTGGGTGTATAAACCCTTTATCCAGATTCTCTTGTAGTTGTTTCTTCAGCTCTTCAAGCTCAACAATAGCCATTCTATATGGAGTCTTGGATATTGGTAGCTCCCCAGGTATAAGTTCAATTGAGAACTCAACATCTCTTCTTGGAGGAAGAGTAGGCAGTTCCTTGGGAAACACTTCAGCGAATTCCCTCAAAATAGGCATTTCATCAAGGATGGTTTCTTCCTTGGACTCAATCATCTGAGCCAGATATGCGTGCTTATAAGGCAGCAATATCCATTCTTGAGATGATGGATCTAAAAGAGATACATCTTCCTCCTGACACTTGTAAATAATCAGGGGTCGATTCTCCATATAGAGTTTGATTTCCCTCTCCCGAAAATTTATATTGTCTCTATATAAGGAAAGCCAATCCATGCCAAGAATTGCATCAAATTCCACCAAAGAGAGTATGATGAGGTTCTCCGGGAAATTCAATCCACAAATTATAACAGTGGAGGACTTATATTCATGGGATGCAATGATTGCCCCATTTTTCGTACTCACCGACATCTTTACTTCCATGATTTGTGGTGGTGCTGGGATTGTTCTACTAAACTTTCGAGATATAAAAGAATGCGTAGAACCTGAATCAAAAAGTACATTCTCTATTCTTGAATGAATAACTAGCGTACCTATCACCGCTTTGTTTTCGGGGTTCACTTCGGCAGAAGTGATGGAAAAAGCTCTTCCTTGCTGTCTTGGAGGTTGTTGGTTGCCTCCGATAACCCTTGGATTAGGGCACTGATTTGCAAAATGACCCGGTTCTTTGCATTTGTAGCATTGAACAACGCGTTGAGGTTCGAACGGAGTGTTCCTCTCCTCTGTCGTAGCTGCAGGTCCTTCTTGCTGACAGTTAATAGTTAGGTGCCCTTCTCTTCCACACCTGAAGAATTTTCTCGTCCCCTTAAGGCAATTTCCAGGGTGCTTCTTTCCGCACTTTTGGAAAGTGGGGAGCTGGATCTTCATAGCACCATTAGATTTATCCATTAGACCACCAGCATTGAAGTCCACCTTACGCTTCTTGTCCCCATGATACCCATGTGATTCCCCGATCTCCATTTCGACCTTGAGGGCACATCGGACAATTTCCTCATAGCTGTAGAAGTCACGGATCGCTAATGCTTTACGCAAGTTAGGCTTCATCCCACCAAAGAAGCGGTCAACCATGCATTCGGGGGTAATGAAAAAGCCGGAAGCGTATCATGCAATCCTTGTGAATTTTTCCTCGTACACTCCAATAGATTCTTCATCTTTTTTCTTGAGGGAAAGGAAGTCCCTTTCCATCTTAAGCTGGAGGGTGCGCAGAAAATATTTATCGAAAAACATATTCCGAAATTACTTCCATTCCAAAGCCTCGATCTCCTCCTCAGGCTTCTTATTTTTTATCAACGTCCACCATTGATCAGCTTCATCCTCCATACGATAAGCATCCAAGAGAACCTTATCTTATTCAGAACATTGGAGGATGGAGAAGATCTTTTCAATGGAGTTGATCCATTGTTCAGTGATCATGGGATCGAATGATCCACTAAAAGTAGGAGGCCTTTGTCTCATGAAGCTCTCGATAGTGACTTGTTCTTTCTTAGGGGGGGTTGAACGTTCCTCTTGGCCTTTGTTTCTATTCAAAACTTGAGTTACCTAAGAGAGAAGCATGACAAAGTTCACGATTCCCGCTCCCATTGGATTTGGGATCTCATTAGTACAGTCATCACACTGATCTTCACAACGGTTGTTAGCCTGAATCCTCCTATTACCGGCCATTGGCTGGAATAAAAGGAAATTTAGGGGTAACACATAAAGGGTAATCCAAAGACAAAAGTTGATGACTCAAAAATAAACTTTTATTTCCTTAACTCATGAGTCTATAGGCTTCAATCTAGGCTTTTCATGATCTACTTTCTAACATATATTCTTAGGGGAATTTTTCCCTTAATAAGGGTTCATACTAGGATTGTGAATTTATCAAAACATATCCCCCGGGAGTGTCATAACCAAGAGTGCAACAAGGCCCGTTGTCGTGCACCAGTTCTTGTTCGAGTCTAGCTCAAAGCGTTGTTTTCGGGTTTTACCCCTAGGATACATCTGTGCCAGAGCCGCCTCTACCTGCTCGTATCCAGACAGGGATGTATTTGTTTGATAAACCACTTACTTAGTATTTACCAAAACTTAGGGATGTGTTTATTATACTTAGTCTTGTATCTAAGGCTTTACTAGGGTTTCCTAATCCCAAAAATAACTAAATCTATCCTCTAATACCAACTATGACAACCCTGCTTTTATTACAAACTTAAACATGATTTATTACATAAAACTTCACTTGATACAAAAAAGAAGATCCATAGGTTTAGTGTCTTTGGGGGTTAGGATAATTACATAAAACTTAATACATGAAATACAACATCTTTATTGAAAACTTCCTTTACATGACCAATACATTCCCTCGTACTTAGCATTGCATGGGATAACCTGAGGACATGCATAAGAAAAGGGTGAGCTATAAAGCCTAGTAAGGGAGTACACATTGAATAAAATGAGGAGTACAATAAATGTTAGACAATGGGCATATCAATATATCATAAAAGAAACATGAACATACAGGCATGATAAAGCCTGATAATCATAACATGGAAATGTGGTGACAACACTTAACATGGAATTAGCATGAGCCAAGGCTCATTGCACATAAAGCATGAGTAAACCCTAATTTCCAATGAAGCATGAGTAAACCCTCCTTGAACTTGAATTAGCATGAGTCAACACTCATTTCACATGACTTATCATGATAATATACTTTACCCAATGCATTGGAGCGCTATAAGGGCGCACCCTTCTTAAACATTTCATTTCATGTATAAGTGTGCCACATGGATCATAAAACATGGATTCATAAAACATAATCATTTATTCCACAATAAAGGAATGTGGAATTCATACATGAAACTTTACAATAAATAAATAAATGTGCATAAAGTTGAAAACCCATGATGGAGAAATGGGCATGGTATTCACTACACAATGACATTGGCTTAGAAAATTGGTGTGATTTCGGCAGCGTAACGGTGTGACATAAGAATTCATAAAAAGGGTTGATGAGAGAGAAAGGGGTTCCTGATCATATTTACATGTAATGTAAAGTAAGGAGGTCATATAGATACATGTCCCAACTATTGAAATGGAATTTAGATTCATGATACAAAAGTATTGCTTGAATGTAAAAGAAGAGAGAGAAGTTCCTTTCAGAATTTCGGCATAGTAACGGGTGTACATGGGAGGCATTTAAGGAGAGAGAAAGGGGTCTCCCATCATTCAAACAATAAGAGGGAAGTATGGGGGAGGTGAGAAACCATACCCCAACATTCATAATTGAAATTGAAAGGGCAATACAACTTAAATAAATTTGATAAAAAAAAGAGAAAGGAAGAAAAAACCCTTACTTGGAAGTGTGCTTCCAAAGGCTAGAGAGAGGCTTGTGAGAGGCTTATTGGGAGCTTGGGGCACCTTGGGAGGATTCAAGAGAGATTAGGGTAGAGTTTGGAAGAACTCCAAGGGATTTTAGTGAGGAGGAAGTTGGAGCTTTGGTGGGTTTATATAGGAAAGGTGAGGGAATTATTTATTATTTAGGTTTGGGTCCCCTTATATTAAATTAATCCAAACCACAAACCATCCCATGTTTTTTCCCATGGTTTTTGGAAAAGGGAAGAGGAAAACAATATTTTATAAGGCCCAAGTCCGAACTTCTAAAAATAAGAAGGTTTCTTTTGAGGAGGTGATTCACACTCCCATGGAAATTAATTTAAAAAGGCATAGTGTTGAATATGTCTTGAGGGGTCCATTAATGCTTTTAAAAGTAAGTCAAACAAACCAAAAATCACATTATTTTAATGATAAAACATATATTGTCCGAACATAAGGATTATGGTATTTTATTACATCACCATTGGGTCATTATGATGTCATAAAACACATTATATATTTAAACGGTATTTAATTTTTACACAAAAATTTGACTGTCTCAGAAAATTATGAAAAGTTCACCATTGGATAATTTTGACGTCCTGATTCCAGAAATGACATTTATTTTAACTAAAAAAATTTCAAAATATATTAATTTTCACTTTTCAAATAAAAACCAACATTTATCGAAAATTCACGGGTTTTGACAGAAATGGCTTTCAAACCTTAATATAAAATATTCATTGCATTCATAAAATTATAAGATAATTTATATTTAATGAAAATTAATTTAATAATATTATTATTATTTTATTAAAATATTATCTAATTAAAAAATCCCTTAATTTAATAAACTAGATTTCTTAATTAAATAATAACTAAAAACACCATTTGTACTTTAAAAACTATATACAATGTATCAAAAATGACTACAAATTATATTCATTATTATATAAAAAAATAATTTACATGAACATAGTACTACTTATTTTTTACATAACCCCTTAAAACAGCCGCATAAGACCTAAGGGTAAGGTGTGCGATGATTACAGACTCTTGGGGTGGCTCGGATAACATCGCTCGAGTGGTAATCTCTATCAACTTCCACTTTTCCCGTAGACGGTCCCGTTTGAGCTTGACATGGTGAAGCTCAACTTGGGCTTGGTCAAGGGTGAAGCCCAAGGATGCCACCTCTTTTTCGGGCTCCAACAAATGGGATTCGTATGGAGCAATTCTACAGGATGAGGCCATCGCTTCTTTTTTCTGAGTAAATTGGATTTGTTAAGGTCCTATATTTATACTAATAATGTGGTTACTGTTCAACGGCTATATTAACAACGGTCAAAATTATTAACATAAAACCAAAGAAGTTGACATCATATAAAAACATTTTTCATAAAGAGACATTTAACTGGATCAAGAGGGATTTTCCATTAATGAAACTTTGGGTCATTACATTTTTTATACGGTTTGGAATAAATTGATGAAATGGACATATTCCCTAAAAATAGAGAAAATGATATGTCACAAATATATATCATCTGATACCAAACTAAATGAGGAATGGTATAAAAGGAATTGAGTAATAGAAAATGTGGGTCTAATGAGATGAGTGGCACCTGAATCAGAGTCTGGACATAGACTATCTCTTGATTCCTAGAATAGGATCAAAGAGGATATTCCAAATGGTGAGGGTATTCTGTGGGAGGGAGATTAAAATTAGTTTTAGGTTTAAAAGATACATAAGGTATAAATTCTCATTTTACCCAAAATATTTAGGTTTCACGCTTTGTCCCGCATGGTTAGCCTAACCATGCACAAACCATACGATGAATAGTTTGAGAGTACTCCTTAAGTGATAAAAACCATGTAGGCTAGGAATTGGGGTTGGAAAAATCGACATCCTGTGTAGGGCACATAAACTCCCCCTCTATAGCCACATGCTTTTATACTAGGGGAAGCATGGTTTTAGACTAAATATGATCTCTGTTTAGACCCTCCAAACAAGGGTTTTCTAGGACCCAGCCCTCTTAAAACTCAAAGAGATTCCCAAGGGACCCACTTGCACCATTACCCAAGTCCAAAAAAACGTATTTAAGTTTTACAACTCTCAAAATTACTTTCCAAGCGTAGTTTTCAAAACAAACCATCTAGTAAATTCCAAAATTCTTATTCCCTTGGAATTTGATCTGGTCCAAAGCTCTGAGACTCTAAAAACTCCCCACCATAGAACTTATCATCCCTAGAAGCCTTGGTGAAATAATTAAAACATCACCTTACCTAAAAGAAATGTAAAGTATTGTTCATATGGTCACGTTTCATTTTTAAATGATAAATGAACCTCAAGTAATTTCTTAAGCTTATGGCGCTTAAGTCACCAAAACTCAAACTGTTGCTCATTTTTTGGTTGAAACACCAAGATGGTGTGTAACTAGGCCCACATATCTAGAGACATGATCAAGACATTGTCTCTTTAAACATCTAACCGATGGTGATCCCCACTAGGTGTTTTTAACATTAAATGGATAATTCCAAACCATGATGATTCCACCATCATAATTGCCTACAAGGAACCCCTGAATTGTTCTAGAGATGCTTCTCACATGATATAAAATGATTAATAGGTCAATTCCCTCATCGACCTCAAGGAAAAGTCAAGAAAGCCTTCCATGAAAATACATGGCTGACACAAACTGCACTCGCCTCCACCTGATGACATACCCAAAAATGGTCTTTCACCGACCATAAACATATAAAAAAAATAACAAGTCTAGCCACTCCAATTGATTTATCTCGAACTTTCCCATCTTAAATAGACAACCCATTACAAAATTAATTGTAACACATTCTTCAATAGAATATTCCATTTACTAAAACCTCATCCACTGAATTCCATACCTGACTTCTGCTGAAATTTTGAGTTCAAACCACCACTTAAGAATTTAATCAGTCAATCCTCAGTAAGAAAAACAGTGTACCCTAGATCTAGGCCACTACAACCATCACCCATTAAGAATCACTTCTAAACCTAACAAAAATATAGGTGTAACTTCAAATTCATTAAACCGGATTCTAAGAATCTATCCCTCGTTATTCCATAACCCATGTCATATGTGAGACATTGGTTTAATGACAAGACATCCACATAAGAACATTAACTGAGTCCAGAGAGTCATCTTCCTGACGATAAGGTTAGAAGAAATTGGTTAGAGTTCAAGAGTCCATATAAATCATTCTTTTATAGGAACCCAAGTATTACTCAAGAACAACCAAGCCTCAACAAAAACCATGCATCCAGTACTTGACTCTTATAGAGATCGTAAACCTCCCCAACGACCTTTAAAAAATTATCATGACATAAGACTATCGCTCTATTAGTGAATCACGTAAAATTTCAAGATAGGTTACATGTTTGTCTTTAGGAATAATATATTAATTTATTTCCATAGAAATTGAAAATAAGAGCAATAAAACCACTACTACTCCACCTATTGAGATAAACTCAGCTTTACATTTTGATGTTTCACCATTTAACCAATCACAAATTCATTACCACCCATGTAATTATGTGACCATTCAAGCTTTACCATTGAAGTCCATCTTATACCAATGGTGTTTTACAATGATTTTATACACTTCCAACAACATCAACATCATACTGCTGATAAAGCAATGACATGAAAACACTAGAACCAATTTGACCCTCCTCGCCATAGGAGTGTCCTAGTGATAAAAAAGAATGATACCATCAACTCACAAAAGTTCTATATCTAAATACCATAAACATACAAGTGTCACTCCACCAATTCGTGATCACAAACATAAAATATTTTTGAAAGAAAGACAAAACTGGCCAGACTGGTGTGTCAAAACACCTAAGTCTCTATAAATTCCTCCTGAACATTGGGAAAAAGTTTATTTCCTTAACATCGGGGTCTCTTTACTATAGATATGACTAGAGAATGCACTTATCAGCACAAGGATCAATGTTTTCACCAAACCTAACTGGTTTGTTAAATTATTTAACACTCGATGGGTGTCATGTATACCAACACATGCTACCCCTAGTTTACATAAACAAATAGAACATCATGAATATTATCCCTATGTTATCTACCCTATTCAATAAATTATCATAAGTATCACGTTGAATCTATATCAAAGTCACATTATCACATATGCCCATTAAATAGACTAATGAACTCTTGAGTTGCAAAGGAAAATAAACCTGGTCAATAGACCTACGAAGAATCCAACCATGCCCTTGGCATGTTTATACTTTTGAATCTGAAAATTAATCAATGGTAACTCCCATAAAAAGGGTAAATGATACAATGAAAACCCATTCAATAAAGGGTAAAACTAAAAATATAAATGTCCTACAAGAGACAACGACACCCAAATATCACCAAGAGTTAGAAAACTCACTGCATTAGCAAGGAATTTATTTTTCAGGGTGCTTCCTACCTCAATATTTCCCCTAAAAAAGAATAATCATTGACCCAATCCCTAGGTCATGCTAAAAAGTAAATTCACGAGGCTTAAGACACTATAATTTATTACATTTCTAAAAATAATAAAGGGATATGGAAAATACTCATGTTTCTATCCCAAGAAAACTAAAAGGAATGTTCAACTAACATTATACAAGGGTTTATGATTTGGAAACCAATTCAGGATCCATTTTAAATGTCATTAAATTGATTCAGAATCAATAATTACACATTTAATGTCTTAAAAAAATATCAAGTACACATTTTAAAACAAAATCACTTGGGGATTGATTTAACTAAAAGGCCAAGGAAAAATAGGCAAGTTGTAACAGATTTCTTCTTTATGCATTAAACATTATGAATTATAACACCCAATTATAATAAGGTAATTTATCAAAATAAAAACCATTCAAATTATTTAATACATGTTTACCTTTTAAGGTCCTATTAAACCAACCTAGTTCCTTTATAAGGAAACCTAATAGAATTTGTTTAATTATCATGGATATAAACTCCAATAATGGGTCATCCCAAAATAAAAATTCCCTAACCAACTTACTTGGGAATGTTGTGAATTTTTCAGGCCAATCACACGCCTCATAAAAGAACAACATCATAGTTCAGAGCTCAAAAGTATACGATAGTTCAAAACCACCAAAAAACCAGGTCACACCACATAGTCTACTTCTAAATATAATACTGTAAAAAGAGGAGTCACCAAATTTCACTCAAGACACTACCTCTTTTCCACTCAACATCCGGTTCTATGTTAAGTCTCCAATTCCATGTCAACTTTCCCATTTCAATTCATTTAATGTTTATTTAAATTTGACTCCATATTCATTTAAAATTATAACATAATTTAATTAAAAGTTTGAACCAATGGTTCACCACGTTCAAATATATGATGTCCAATAACACCACATAAACCAAAATATGAGTCCCATATAATCCATAACACATCACATTCAGTTTAAACAATAAAAAAATGTAATTATATATTTCATAAGGTCCCATGCTATTTATGAAATGAAATTTAATGTCTCTGGTCAATCCACTACACAAAATCTATCACAATGATAGATAAAAATATCACAGCACTTATCACAACAACATGAAACAAGTAATACATACTTGATGGTTTGGCATAATTCTTGACATGTGTTCTCTAAAAAGATCCCAAAATGATGCATGACATGGAATACTCTCATCTCATTAGGTTCAAACAAAATAAAACTGATAATCATATCAATAATAACTACATAAATTTATTTCATCACCCAATAGTGGAATCAAATCAACTATGATAGTCAAAACCTAAAAAACAAAAAAAAATATTTGAGGAAATTTGTATTTTTTTCTATACGTCGTTTATCTAAGCATGAAAATAGCTCAATAACAAATTCCAATACCTTATTATCCTTTTCTATAGTCACAAAATAGTATATAAACCCAAAAAAGAATCGCTTTAATACCACTTTGTAACATCCCAGACCCGGATTCCACTCAATAGTTCCTCGATCCCTATTATCTACATGGACTCAAGCACATCTCCCCAAATTCAAGAGGTTGAAAACTAGAAGTGAGGGCTTGGGTGTGTTAGTGGGGAGACTATGATCTCATCACCAGACTATATCATAGAAGAATAACAATAATAGATGAGGTAGAGGAAGAAGTGATAACAATCAGACAATATCATAACTACAAAAATAGATAACAATACCATAATGAAATATCATATAAAGTGATAATGATACATTCCACACGTCTTTAATAAAGTATTCAAAAAATGTAACAATAGTAGTTGTACATAAAATGGAACAAAATACTAAAAGGCCAAATTATCTAGCTAGAACAGTGAGCCTCATCTCAGTCCCATGCTCCCCAAATCCTAAAAATAAATCAAGAACTAACTTTAGGGTGACTTCTTTTATCAACGCATGTAATCATATAGACTATTTTGGTACCCAATGGTGTCCCAAACATGGTGTGAGATATAATCCTAGTAGGCAACCACCTAAGGTTTTTTCCATACAATCCTTGAAAATATATAACAATAGTTTTTAGGAAGTAATGCAATAATTAAAGAAATTATTCAAAATTAAACATTCTATAATGTTCAGGTTCCCATTTAATTTAAAATTCATTAAATCATATTCCTTTAAGAAGTAAGTCTCTAAATTATTTTTAAGACCTGTGTCATTTAATAAAGTTCATTTAACAACTCAATCCCATTTAATTTATACATCTCAAAACTCTGTCCAAGACAGACGTCCCCCATATAAACATATGCACATTAGATGCCTATGTAGGCCATCTAAAAGGTATAAGTCAAAGAGTGAATCTAACCTTTTTCTTTGGCTTGGTAGAACCATCACATAATTCATTTTATTAATTATTCAATTTATAACCTAAGATCATCCTTTTCAATCCTATGATGGAATACAAGTATAACTTCAAGTTTAATATCAACCAAAACCTTACATTCCCATCCATGGTGAACCTCTTAAGAACCTAGGTATAACTCTAGGTGAGGTATAACATCCCTTCCAGTCGATTTCATCATTATAGATCCACTAAGGAAGACCAAGTATCACCCATGAAAATAGGTTTAATTTCCTTTGAGTCTATCCATGGAATTACTGTATAAATACATGTATCACTCAGCATGTAATTGTTAATTCATTCATGATTTCGTCATTGCCATTCCAAATCCAGAGTCCAAGTATCACTCATGAATAATCATAATAAATGTCAAAAGTTTACTTCCATGTAAATCATCATTTGAATCCACGTATCACCCAAGGAATACACATTCAACGTCATTTAATCAACTCAATTAAACCTAGGGTCATCACCCTAAAAAATTCAATTTAAACTCACCTCAAAAGGTGAATCAAGTAATTTTCCAAGTTTAGAAGTCATATTGTTTGATTTATCACATGGGAGTTACCTTTAAATAAGAATATAAAGCTCAATGATCCATTAAAAGTTATATTTCTAGGGGTATATAACTCATCCCCTCCACTTTATTAGTTACATTTAAAAATGATATCACATTTCAATGTACATATCAATCCATAATTCAAAAGAAACAAATTGATTTACATCTCAATAAACAATTTATATAACAATACCATTTATAATTCATTTCAACTATGACTCACAAATTCAATAACCTTTAATCCAATCATTTAATCCAAAAACATTTAACATGCCATGGTCAACACCAAGAACATTCAATTCAAAACTCACCTCTAAAGGTGGTTGTAGACAAGGTCCAAGCTTAGAAGGATTTCCTCTCAAATACTCACATGGTAAATTCAGCATAATAAGTATTTCAAGCTTAAACAATCTATACCTAGAATATCCTCTATTTAACTCAAAAGGTTACATCAAAATTAAGATCAATTCATGCTTTATAAAGTAATTGCATAATAAGGGTTAAGGTTCATGGTTATCTAATCCTCTATCTTTGATCCATTTCATTTAAAATTGATAAAACCAGTCAATTTAAAATTATTAATTTAATTTATACATCCCATGAAAAGGGGAAAAGGAATTCCTAAGTGTGTCCAAGGATAAGCCACCCATGGTGGTCCATTTATATGGTCAGCACACACAAAAGTGGTGTTTCATTCAAGGTTCTCAACCATTAAAAATTCCACAATGGCCTCTTTAATTACATAGGTCATGCTACACTATTAAATTCAAAAATTAAATTTCATTTAAAGGGATAAACTTTAAGAATTGGATGTGTGACACATCTGTGTGTATATAGCCACTTGACATTAAATGAATTACATGAGACCACCAACCGTATTCGTTTGATGTATCACTCATCCAATACCAAGCTTTGATTTGATCAGGTATGGATGAAATTGATGAAATTGAAATCCAACATTAATATAAGTAAAATGATCTTTCACTAATATAGATCATATGATTCCAAAATATATGAGTAATGACACAAAAATAATAGATTAATAACTGATGTGGATACAATTAGACGAGCGGGTCTTGAATCAGAGTCTTGACAGAGATTATTTCTAAATTCCTAAAATATTCTCAAAGGGTATATTCCAAATGTTGAGGTAGTTTTATGGAGGGTAGAGTGAAATTAGTTTTAGGTTTAAAATAAAATTATAGGGAAAATGGTCATTTTACCCAATATATATGGGTTTCATGGTTTGGTCGCATGGTTTGGCCAAACTGTGCTCTAACCGAACCACTCATTCCTTAATAAACCACCTCACATGGTATTTCCCATATAGTTTTCATAACCATGTACAAACCATATGATTAATAGTTTGAGGGTACTACAGAAGGGGCCCAAACTGTGCGGTCTAGGAACAAGGTCTGAAAAAATGTTTGAAGCTTACGCAGGGCACATCTGATCCCCCTCTGTAGCTACATGGTTTTCTGATAGGGGTCGTATGGTTTCAAACTAACTATTCACCCTATTAAGACCCTCTAAACTTGGGTTTTTCAGGACTCAGTGCTCCTGAAACTCAAGGAGATTCCTAAGGGACCCATTGGGCCTTTACCCAAGTCCAGAAATAACATGTTAAAGTGTTATAGATCTTCTAATTATGTTCTGAATATCAGTTCACAAAAAAACCCATCCAGTAAATTCCAATATTATAATTCCCTTAGAATTAAATCTAGTCTAAAAACATGACACTCTACCACATCCATATCATTTTCCATAAAATGGGAAACAAAACCATTATTCGTGTGCACGGTGGACTACCACCTCCTGAATTGATGAAATTTATTTTCCCTCATCTCCTCTCATATAAAGACATAAATATGGAATTAATTATTATATATGATATTAATTTAATATTTATCCTTTTTAAAAGATAATATATCATTTTTTAACCATTTTATTCACTTAAAAATGATAACATCATTTGTGCGTATGTGTGGAATGTCGTCTCCACGAATAGATGTGATTATTTTTTAATACCCACATCACATAGATGATATATATAAGACTATTTAAATAAATAATATGGTATTGATAATATTATGATCATTCTGGAATGATAGAATAATATTTTCCTTCTTTTCATAATGATTTTTGAAAAATGGAAATGTTACTCAGGCGTATGTATGACCTATCATCTCCATTGTTATAGTATGTTTCATTTTTCATAACCATATATCATAATTGGATTTTAAAGTATAGTTTTTGTATAAATATGATAAATATTTCATTTTTATTATTATATATAAGATGTAATGATTACCTCTTTGGTACTATTCAACCAACCGAAGTCATTTTTTACATATAATCCTAATACCGTGAAAAATTGTAAAGTGAAGTTAAATGATTAACTAATTGTGTATATCATGGTAAGAGATAAAATATAATAAATAAAAAAACATGAAATTTTTTCTTAATAAAGTAAATAATTAACATAAGATTGTTTTTCAAGAATATAAATAATGTAGATATGATTTGGACTCAAGGTGAAGGACAATTTAACATAAAACCTTATTTTAAATGTTTTAAAGATTTATTCTCAAAATATTTCTTTTCCATGTAGTTTTTTTAAAATTACTTTATAAATACTTTTTTATGGACATAAAATATTTAGAAAGTACATTTTTAAGTCTCATTTTACATTATTTTAATGTTTTTCAAAAAGGAATCTTTTGATGGAATGATTGAATTTATTTGTAAAAGAAAATGAAATATTATATTTCAACGTATACAGCGACAATGACTTTTCCCACTATCATAAATGTTTTTTTGAAGTTTATCATCCTTTAAAAATTTCATGTATTCATTAATTAAAAAAACTCTATTTCCCTTTCTCTAGGAATTTCAGTATTGAAAATGATTTTTAAATGAAAATATTTTTCAATATCCAAAAGTTCTTTGCATATGGATGAAAAAAAAATTAAAATGATTTATATTTAAAATTTTCAAGCTTAAAATTTTTTATTTGTGATATGGTCCTTTGAAATTGTTTATATGATGGGTTGATCTCCATTATAGCTCACGAGTGATTTTGATATTACTTTTATGAAGGGTTGAGTCACTTTATAGCTCAGGAAAAATATATGAGACCGATATATCTTATATGAAAAGTGAGACCCATTATCTCTCTACAATGTATTAGGTAATGATTATGTTTTATAGAGAATTATATTGGAATCTAGACATATGGTTATTCCAATCATTAAGTGTTGTATGAAGATGATATACATTAGAACCTACATGACTTTTTTATTCTTTTTAATGAGTTTTAATAGAAATAATTTATTTTTAAAAGGTAAGATAAATGATCCTTTTAATATAAATATGTTTCAATTTCTAGGTAATAGGGTTTATTTTAAAAAATAGGGTTTTCATTAGTTTTCATGATTTCAATTGAATAACATATTTTTTGTTTTTATTCCATTTACTAAGCTTTTTATACTCATCACAAATTTTTTAAATGTTTTTAAAATGGTTTATGGAGGGTATAGGAAAAGAATAAGTCAATTTGAAATTCATGAAGATTTTTCAGGAAAGGAAAAAATTATTTTTTTGAGAAGTTTTTTATTTTGGAAAAAATTGATACTTAGTAAAAGTGTTCACCTTGTAATTTATGGGTTTTTTATGTTAGAGTTATGAACTAATTACCTAAAACTCTAAACATTAATGATATTTGGGACAATAAAATGAATTATAATATAGTGTCACTAAAATATTTAATGTTTATGTTTGGTTACTTATAGTTAGTCTCAGAGAAATGATTTATATAACTTTAGATATTATTATTATTCATATGAGGATAATTTATGATTTTTAGATAGAATTATGGAATAATAAGTATTTATACAATATAATTTTTTAATATTTGGTAAAAAGAAAGATTATGTAGTTACCCTAGAAATTAAATCCATATGTAGATATTGAATAAATGTTGCAACTTTGGAAAGGTTTCACAAATGGGTAAAAACATAAAAAGTCATAAATTGAGTATTAACACAATCATCATTCGGTGTATAATAAGTGGCCCTAGGACTGAGCACTTGGCTAGAAACTCCAAGGGTATATGATTAAACTTATTCACTTGTTTTTTATTAAATTTTATGGATTATTTGAACATTAGAATTTAATAATTAACATGTATAAACTTGGTTAAACCTAAGGTGATTGAAATAAAAATGAAGGTTTTCATAGACTAAGTCATTTAAAATTTGTTCTGATGCACACTATGTTTTCCTTGATGAAGTTATTTGTTGTTGATACACAACATTATTTTATCATAGTAAGTTATCTATTATAATATATAAGGATGAAAATAAAACTCAAAAAGGCCTTTATCTACTAGAGAATCCACTTGCAATGATAATTCCAAAGGCTTTCTCAATCCTCCCAAAAAATATTTCTAACCTTAAACTTATAAGAAAACCAATTTATGATATATACCAATAGTATTCTATTATATGATATCATAGTGGACCATCGGATACATTTGAATATGTCATGAAGAATCAACTTTCACATTTTACTCATTTTGGGAAAAAATCATATGGAACTATATCGAGTTTCTACAATGGATGATCATAAAAAAAGGATGCCATCTCTCTTTTTAGCTACAAAATATAAAGATATTTTGTCTGAATATATGTTCCATTTATTATCTTAACTTTTTATTATCATAGGCTCCATCCCATACTAAAAAAATAGATTCAAACCATTTCTTGTGGAATTATGGAAAATAAGTTTGGGAGGATGTTTCAAAACATTATGTTCAAAACCAAAGATTGTTTTAAAATTTTGATCTATGGTAACATCCTTTTAAACTAAGGTATAATAATTTCTCATGTATAAAAGAATTAGAGGAACTTACAAAGTCTTAAGGTATTCTGATAACATGGGGACTCCACCCATGATATCATGGGGCCTAAGACTTCAAAATAGGTACTATAATGAATATTTATCAATGTTTCAATGGTATGAATTATTTTAATAGTTTTCCTAAAATTTTAATTTGGAATCATTCTTGAATTGATTCAAGTTTTAGATTACATAAGGTAATTTGTAAGGAATAAAATAGAAATCGTGGATAATGTTTAATAAAGATTTTGAATAGAGGAAGTGATTATTTTCTATAATATTCAAAAAAATTGGGAACAATCGCTCTCAGAGTCACCATTGTGATTTTGGAATGATTTTGTTTTATGAGAAATCGATATGATTTTGAATCAGTATGGTTTTTGATTTTTAAGTAGATGAGTTTAAGGTGGAAAAATTTACCAATGTTTACCAAATTCTTAGGCCTCAAAATAGAGATTTTGTATTGTGGTAAATTAAATGTTTTACGAAAACAATATTGTAGGAAGTAGTTTATCAACCGTGAAGCATAGAGTTTTCATATATCATAGTAGCGCAATTGTGCTATATAGACAACAAAGGAGGTATGTGGAATGGTGAATTAAAATCAGAAAAGGAAGAGTTTCTGAATAACATCACCATGTGGACTATGTGGCACACTATGTGAACTACATATCAGAATTAGTTTGTGAGAGGATTGTTATTTGTGGGAGGATCATCGTTCATGGGAGGCTCATAGTTTTTAAATTTTAGGAATAAATTTAACTATATCTACAGGATTTTCTTTTTGTTTTTGGATGACATCGGCTACCACAAAGTATTAAGGCACTATGTGGACTCCATAGTAGTTCGTAGTGAAGGTTATGCCAGACCAGAGTTTTGGGAGTTTCTTATTAGTGGGTTTTGTCAGATTAATTTTCTTATATAAAGGAATCTAATCAAATATTTATGTTGTATTAATTCCATTAGATAGGATTGTATTTGGTATATTTGGGGAAGTCTGAATTAGTTCATGAGGGAGGATTCTATGGAGGATAAAGTAGTTTAAAGAGATCAATTCTATGAAGGAGATAGTTCACAAGGAATTTCCATGAAATGGGTTTTGTGGGGTTAGGTAGCTCAGAAAGGAAAAGGGAATGCATATAAAAGATGATCTACATCATCTTTCTATGAAGTAGGGGTGGTCTATGAAGAAAAATGATACCATGAACCACCTCTTCCACATAGTGTAATTCAGTTCAAGGAGTAATCAAGGTAGCTCGTGGAGTATGCAATACTATTCGAAAAGGGAGAGAGGATGTTCATAATGTGTCAAAAGTAGTTCTAAAAAGAAATTTACATAATATAACAGTTCATGAAAAGGTAGATTTCATCTACTGGGTGAAAAAAGGACTTCATGTCACACTCATATATGTGAGAAATAATTCTAAGGTGATTTGGAACAATGTAATATTCTTTTGGAGGAGCAATGAGAACATTTCAGTTTAGATTGCAGTGAGCTTTAAAATTTGTGATTTGTTGTAAAACAGGAAAGACAATGAGTATGTTCAAGTCATTTTAAAGGAAGTGAGCATTGGAATATAAGTTATCTTGGCCAATACATTATTTTGTAGTGAGTCGTAGTTCATTGTTACATCATAATATTTTCATTGTATACTCCTTCGATGAATCCCAATGAGGGTGAACCAAGTTAAATTTTTATGCCTCGGGCATGATTTCATTTCAATTCATACATTGTTATGAGAAAGGGAGTGAATAATGTTTTTTTACAATAAATAAAATTTTGAAAGGGTAGTTGTTTTAATCTGTTATACCCTGATTCAACCCCCCCCCCCACTCAGGATATTTTACAAAGTTTAGATAAAAATTGGTATCAAAGAAAAAGGTTAACATCATTGTTTCGCTCTCAAGGTTTAATTGGAGGTTGTTAACCACAATTATAGTCTTTAATGGGAATAATTTCTAGTTCTAGAAGAATATGATGCAGCACTACTAATGATATTTAGGAAAGGATGTCTTTATGGTAGCAATGCATGGAATTTCGGTTAGTATTTACTGTGGTGAATTATCATAAGCTGAAGGAAGGATATTGGATGATGAATATTTATGAGGGAAGCTCAAAAGTCAGATAAGAAAAGATGAATGTACTGTGAAACAAGTAGGAGGATCTCATAATGCATCCAAATGAGTTTATTGATGAATTATTTGATAGGATGAATGTTGTTGTAGAAGACATTCATGGTCTAAGATAAGTTATTGAAGACATAATTATTATTAAGAATATCATGAGAAGACTTCTACCTCAGTTCAATAAAAATGTTCTTTTATTGGAAGATAATGATACAACGAAACTAATGTTGGATAGATTTCAT
This sequence comes from Viscum album, assembly GCA_963277665.1. Lineage (NCBI taxonomy): Eukaryota > Viridiplantae > Streptophyta > Magnoliopsida > Santalales > Viscaceae > Viscum > Viscum album. Next base: position 1,979,751,828 of record OY728157.1, on the reverse strand, counting down.
AATAATCTAATTTAATACGAGATGAGAGATGATGATAATGAGTCTGTGGAAAAATAAAAGTCTAAATAGGATGGATTCTATGCCATGAAGAATATCACCAATGAATATGTATAATAAGAATAAGATATGGATGAGGTGATTTCATTCCTTTCCTCAAATATACAAATATGATAGGTAAATTTCAATGGGAAACTCTAATTTTCTTGCTTTCAATGTGGAAAGGTTAGAAAACTTACAAGAATGTTCCATAAGAAGTTTCAAGAAGATTATGGTGATGAATTTGAAATCTCCATAATGAATTCTTTAGCCTATGTGAATGTGAGAAAACATTCAAGTGAAATTTATTCAAAAATAAGAATCTTCTTTCACAATAAAATGAAATTTTAGAATAATCTAATGATGAAGAGATGGAGAAATAAAAATATCATGGAGAAAATTTTATGTTGGTAGTTTTTAGTAGATCATAGAAAAGGTAAGAAAGAAAAAATGATGAATAAGAATTTTAAGGAAGAATTTATTTGAAAGCTAAATTAGAAGTCACTCTTAATGAGATAGATGCTTTCATAGACAATAAAAGAAACAAAACAATGTGATTTGTGATGATAAAATTTTCATGTAAGTGATTGAATAAGAGAAGTCTAAGAGAAATGAATATATTGAAAAACTAAAGTCCTTAATTCTAGAGATCTCACATATTTTCAAGTACCAGATCAAAATAGAAGAACATAAAAACAAAACCATTAGTCTGACTAACATTGGAAAATGTCAAATCAAACATACTGAAGAAATTGAATAGAAATTCATCGGCCAAAAAAACTTTCAAGGATTAGGAAAAACTCTTAACTCTCAGTATGACATCAATAATGTAAATCATTTGAGAAATAGAATATATGGAATTGGAGCATAGAGTTCCATTATAAGATAAGAAACATTCAAATCCTAATGATAATTCAGGTATTAGTATTAATCAAAAACAGAAACTAATAATGGTGGAATTCCAACCACAAGCACCTACTATGAGATTAAATATTTATTTTTGTATGAACCAGAATAAGAAGATTTTGAGAACCCAAGGTAAAAAAAAGTAGTGCAGTATTGACACACAAGAATTCAACCAGCATTAAAAGTTATTGTTATGGAAATATGGGAAAGTCACAAAATATATATTCTAAATCCAATAGATACCAACAGGAACAAGAATAACAAGTCATCCATATAGATCTCAATGTTCTAGGTCATCATTTGATGTCACTGTTTTAGTTGTGGATTATTCAGGCACATGGAAATATATTTCTCATAAAATATGTAGAGAAATGTGATGAATAAAAATGAATATGTTCATAAGTATCTATTCAATGTATCATAAAATGAGATGAAAATTAAAATTTTATTTTCACCTTTTCAAGATGAAATTGGTTCATCATATGCCTAGGATAATCATGATTATGAATCCATTTTGGGTATGAAGTCAAAAACATTGATCAAAATGAAAATAATTGATCATGTAGTGGTTGCAGACATTTACCTTAAATCATCAAACCATTTTTTTGTATGGATTCTTGATAGTGGATGAAAATCCCATAAGACTAGTAATAAGGATCTTTTTATGGGCATAAAATATAACAATTAAGGTGTTGTCAAATTTAGAAATGATGAAGGCTTAATTATTATTGTCTCCAGAAAATAAAAAATTTGAGGGAAAATAAATGATACTTGATGATGTTTTAGTTTTCAATGGTTTAAGTCCTAAAATTCTTAGTTTTTTTCAACTGTGTGATTAAATAAATGTTGTAAAATCTACTAGGAAGTTGTGTATCATCAAAGTAAGATATGTTTATTTGTTCTACGTGGAAAAAAAATGAAGGGAAATCTCTTCCTTGAAGATGGATAAGAGGATATTTGTTTTTTATCTGGTCAAATGGGATATAAATCAATTTCTCCCTAAGATTTCACGTGATCGTAGTCATATGTGAGATGCTTGTTAACAAGGTAAGATCTTCAGAAATACGTACAAGTTAAAAGATAAAAAGTCAACTAGACTTCTTGAACTGGGGAATGAAAATATATTTAGACATATCTCGCTATGATCCATTATCTAGAAGAGGTATTAAATACTTTTCATTGATTATTCCTTTGGGATGGCATGGGTATTTTTCATTTCCCATAGGTATGATGTATTTAGTTTCATAAAACAGTATGATAGGGAATTTGAAAGTATTCCTAGATAAAAAATTCTAAATTTTCATACTGGTAATGGTATGGAATTCATAAAAATTCAGGTGAAATATTATATTGGGAAACACAGGATAAGGAATCATGTTTTGGTATTAAGAACTCCTCATCAAAATGGAGTGGTTGAGAGGAGAAATCAGATCATCAGCAACACGGATAGAACAATGCTTATTGAAAACGACCTATTAGAGAAATTCTAGAAGGAATAAGTCTTGACATCGGTCTATATATCTAATATGGATATTTTGTGTTTGAAAGAATAAAATAAATTATATGAGATATGTTATAGAAATAATCCAACATTAAAATACTTTTGAATATTTGGATTCATATTTTTTATTCTAAATAAGGAGTACCATAAGAAATTTGAATCATGTGAATATGAGGGGATATTTTTGGGATATTTAGAAAAAAATGAAGCCTTATAAATATTTTAATAAGAAGCTTGAAAATGATGTCAAATTAAATGATGTCACTATTGTAGAGAATGAAAACTGATCTTTTGAAGTGTCTCTTTGATTCCCTCCCCATGGATCCCAAATAGGTGGTGTTCCCCCTTCAAGTGGTGATGATGGCTGATCTCCTCACCCCCTTCTCCAGCACCAAAAGTGGGATCTAAAGGTCTTTTATCTATTCACTAATCTATCTATCCTCCCTAAATTTCTTCACATTCACCTTCGTCTAAAAATTTTGAACCCTCTCCAACGAGTCCCTCCACTCCCTCTCTCCCTCCTAGATTTCCTGAAGGTGTCATCTTCCCATCACTTTGTAGAAGTAAGAAAGTGCTTCTATAAGTCTTCAAGGTGAAGGGACTCAAAGTTAATTTCAATTATTTGAAAGAACTTCAAGGAATTCGAGTTTTCAAGGTTTTTAAGTGTCCCACATATCATCACTGGGAAAAGTATGCGGAATAGATGGATTGAAAACTTCCAAGTATGTGAGACGGTCTACGGACCGCTGGTCTGTGAGGCGATAGCCAGCAAGAAAGGCAAACTACGAACCGAGTTGGAAAAGGAGTGTTGCGTGTAAGGCCAGTTTGTGTACCGTATCGTGAACCCGTTAGTTCACAGACGAAGAGAACAGGAAGGGTTCTACAAACCATTATTGCAAACCAAATCCTCTACAAACCACAGTTGACCAAGTCTTCTATGGGTCAGGATATTGCTTCAATGGGCCACCACAAATGGTTCTGTGTGCCCAATAGATATGATTTATCTGATGATCTATAAAAGGATAACGGTATAAGTATAGAGACACACTGAGGGAGATGAATAGAGAGAAGTACGGACGACAAAATCTTGAGGGAGACTTAGAGGTTGCACTCCAGCTTTTGTCTTGCTTCATCGGCGAAGCACGAACCACAAACCACTCCCTCTGTAGGTACAGCTAGTCGCAAACCATAAAATAGAAAAATTGAATAATAATAATAAAACCATGAACCTAAATGGTGAACCGTGAACCAAATAATTCTTGCTGATGAAATCCCCATGAATGATGATCTCGCAGACCCTCCTCCAGTATGGTGCTCCTTGAAGCGTACCACTACACGGACTGAACCCTATACCACATACAAAATTGGTATGCCGATATAATCCCAAGAGCCATGGTGAGATGCATACCATTTTGGTACACGATAGGCTATACCCATGCCCGTATACCAAATTGGTACGTGGATGGACCCTCTGCCTGCATACCACTAGGGTTGGGGGATCCTTCCCCATCTCGCATGAAAAATCAGTACGCAGAATGGGGTGTTTTCTGGTGTTGTTCCCACTGGTTCCAACCTCACCCATCCACTCCATCAAGTCCTCCATGGTCCCTCCGCAAACCAGTCCTTCTACATTAGGTCAATGCCTCCTCCAAATCCACCAGACCCGTATGATCAGACCATCAGGTGCATCATTGAGCCCCACTGAGTATACATACTCACAGTAAGCGGAGTCACGAAGGTCTTCCGCACAAAGTTGCGGGTTTGGGAATGCATGTGAGGCTACATTCCCATGGTAACATAGGGTCCGACCATGGGATGCCGATGTGAACCTCCCTATTATCAAGACTATGTGTGATCACTTGCTTTTCCATTCAATCAGTAATAGGGATCATCCCAAGGGGTTGTGTTCTCTCCCCCCTTTGGCAAGGATGAAACTCCTCCCCTTCTCAGAATGTGCTCGGGGGCCCTCCAACTGAGGTAAGTCCCCAATATTCTAAGTCTGGACAACATGACATTTAATTCCATCTCACATCGAAAGTTTCATTGCGCTATTCCCTCACCCATTATCGCCCCATCCTCTTCCACTGCGAGATCTCCCTCTCCCACCAACAGTAGAAGAGAAATGTGCATTGTTGAATCTTTCACATCCTCTTGTTTCTCACACTGAGAATTACTCATGTGGTATTAGAGGTTTGTGAGGATTACAACAACCACATGATTCTGAACTATGAGAACTCTGATTCATGAGGAAAACAGGATACATAAGATGCCTACCAGAAGGCCCGAGCTCAAGTTGGTGCCCATCCATAAAGGGTCCACCCAACCATGCCCCCTCAAATGAGAAGCTCCCATGCATTAGCCCTGCACATTCTAAACTTTGAGAACGCTAATTTTTTATCAAAACAGGATATGTAGGATGCCTACTAGAAGGAACGAGCTCAAATGGTTTCTCATCTTTAAAGGATCCAACCAACCATACCCCCTCAAATGGGATACTCCCATGCATAATCCCCACACATTCTTGAACTATGAGAACTCGGATTCCTGATCAAAAACAGGATATGTGGGATTCCTACCAGAAGGCCTAAGATCAAATGGGTGCCCATACATAAAGGTTCCACCCTACCATGCCCCCTGAAATGGGTAGCTCCCATGTGTAATCCCCATACAATCAGAACTACGAGAACTCTAATTCCTAATCAAAACAGGATACGTAGGATGCCTACTAAAAGGCCCGAACTCAAATGGGTGATCGTCCATAAAGGGTCCGCCCAACTATTCCCACTCAAATGGGTAGCTCTCAGGCGTAACACCCCAACAATATGAACTAAAATAGTTTTGATTACTAATCTAAATAGGATATGTAGGATGCTTACCCGAAGTCCTGAGATCAAAAGGGTTCCCATCCATAAAGGGTCCACCCAACCATACCCCCTCAAATGGAAGCTCCCATGCATAACCCCACACATTCTGAACAATCAGAACTCTAATTCCTAATCAAAATAAAATATGTAGGATGCATACCAGAAGGCCTGAGCTCAAAAAGGTTCCCATCTGAATGGGTCCACCCAACCATGTCTCCTAAATGGGCATCTACCACATGTAATCCTCACACAATATGAACTATGTGGGTTCTGATTCATCTCTCGAGGATAAACAAGAAGCCCTCCTTACTGACCCGATCCCAAAATCAAGTCACCTTATTTCCCCCTTAGATGATCATAAACTCAAGAGCACCTTATTATAAGGCTCAAGTCAGCATCGCCTTCATAGCATAAAATATATGCATGCCTACAACGATCCTGCAAGCCAAAGATGGCCCATGGACACACTCTTTGAGAGTGAACCAAGGATTCAAGAACATATGAACATGACTTAAATATATAATAGAATCCTGGAACAGTAAATAATCCTCCCCCAAAAGGGTGTAGTGAGCCTAAAATCCCATCCTCTCAACTAATGGAGTCCTTAAGTGTTGTTGTTCATATTATCAGCCGACGAGCGCCTACCTTTGGAAATCAAGTGCATGAATCATGGATACCAGGGCCATTAGGAGATCTTGGCTCAATGAATAATCCCATTGTAGCCCATCTGAGGAAGTTTTATCTGAGAACGATCAATTGCATGTAAACTTGAACCACACGCAATCACCCGCTGGGACCAACAGTTCCTACAGGGTTAACTAAACATTCTTTAAAGGATAATGATGTTGAATGGTTCGAAACAAAGGAAGGTTAAATTCAACGAGAACCCTTCTCTATAGAAAAAGGGAGGGGTAACAATCCTTGTCGAACCATTTCTGCATCGCCTGTAAATGCGCCACCTCGGAGAGGGAACAAAAATGGTGAACCTGACGTGAATCCATAACCAAGGTGGAGGTTCTACCCAAACGATTAAACAAAAATGGAAATTGCACGTCGGACCATTTTGTTCACCCTGATATGTGCTAAATGTGACACCACAGAGGTGGAAAAAAATGTTGAACCCAACGTGAATCCTTAACCTAGGTGTCGGTTCTACCCAAATGATAAAACAAAATTGGCCATTGCACGTTAGACCATTTTTTCACCGTGATATGTGATAAATGTGCCACCTTGGAGGTGTAAAAAATGATGAAACTAACTTCAATCCTTAACCATGGTGGCAATCTCAACCCACTCGGGCCCCTTATCCCTACAGTAAAAGAAAAGGGGAAGTGGCCCAAGTTGAATCACCAAGTATGAATATTCTTAAAGGAATGGTACTTTGATAATGTTTTTTGGTCTGTATGTCATATATTTATATTTCAGGTTCCCATAGAGTGACATTAGGTCTAAATGAAATCACAACGACTCATGCAGACACACACATCAATGATCCCGTAGGCGGTAGGGGCCTTGACGAAGAGCATGACCCCCTCACCTTCCCAACATCTTCAATGTTGGGTATCCAATACGTTGATCAAAGATTACCACTAAAATGGTAATCTCACCATGCTGGAGGCCACAAGACAATCCCTCTAGTTCACAAAGTTCCTCCAACCGCCTCTTCAGCTACTGCTAGCACCCCATCACAAGGAGGCCCCGGTGGTTGTCTAAAACCGTTTTGGGAGCTTGTCCCCAAAACGTGATAATGAGTACCTCCCTTATCTTAGGGAGGTAGATGAATTCAATTTTGACGACTTCATCTTAACTGCACAGGGGTCCTACCCATGGGCCCCCACCAGAGAATGTTGATGCCGACACCGGACGACCAACCCTCCTCCTGCCGAGGAGGACCTTATGTCGAGGGCACCTACCAAATTCTAGGAGACCTAGGCCCCTCAGGATTCCCTTCATGGGCTATGAATATATAACCAAGAACATGCCATCACCCAGATTAATGTGGAGAAGTTCTGTCGTAATAACGTGAGGACGTTCAACCGACAGACACATGACTCTACCCTCGCCACTCAAGCCCACCACAGAAATAGGGTGGCACAATACGAGCACATGCACATTCCTGTTAGTGCTCACTAGTCCTACCATGCAGACAGAGTGGAAAACAACAAGCAGATGTAGATATCTGCTGATGGACAACAAGACCACTATCAAAATAGGGCGGTAACCAACTATTCACAGGCACAAATACATACTGATGCACAAGAAGCTCGTCAACAAAATAGGGTGACACTCAGCTACATACAGGAACAAACACTTGCTGATGAATTTCAATCCTTACATCTAAAGAGGGTAGAAATAAGATATACACATGTGCAAACACCTACTGATGCATTCCAAGCCCGCCATCTAAATAGGGCGGCAGCCAAATATGAGTAGAGTCAAATTCTTGCGGATGCATAAAAATCACGTGGGATAATTACAGCGGTAAGAGAGCAGATGAAAATTCCCAATCATGAATATGAATACCACTAGTTAAATACAGTGGCAACCGGAGAAGACAACTAACAACAAACTCGTTCCTCTATCTCGGCACAGGAGAATGGCCAGTATCTACTAGAAACCCATGGAGGACCGAAGAAGGCACCAACTCCTACTCCAACATCGTAATGGGCCTTCATACACGTTCTAGACAAAGATATATCCCATCACATCCTATAAATAATGGAATTTTAGTCATCGATTGCAGACCATATCCTTCAAACATGCCAAGATATCATTGCATCAGCGGAAAAGGAAAGAAATTGGGCCCATGACCCGGTTTCATGAAATGAAATGACTCACTTGCAAAATGAGTTAGTCACTATGGAGAAGTTATGCATCCCTACTCTAGTCTAGGAGGGTCAACGGAAATATCCCACGACATACATACAACCGGATTGGGAACTAATACCTATTCTAACTGGGGGATGTCGGTCCAATGCGGTGGCCGCTCCAGGGCAGGCATATATCTCTTCCAAAACTCTAGATATCTGTCAGTGTATCCTGAAGACACAACGGGACCCAATAGAACAGGTTCCCTTATATGAAGTCCATTACCAATAGTAGATGTCCCTGGTTACCTACAAGAGAGTGCCAAATAATGAAGAGTGCCAAAGGCAACCAAAAAATGAATAGCACATATATGATCCTACTCTGCTAGAAGATGAGGTTTTTTATTACCTCAAACATATATCGAAAAAGGCTCAAGACCCTATCATTATATTACCAAATTATGGAAGTGGCTGTAGAATTGATAAGGTCCTCCCCGCAATGCCACTGCCATCATCTCTGAAGGTCCTACAAATAGCACCCACGGGGGGCTCACTCTGTGGGTCAAGAATGATCGATCATGAGAGCATATCTGCTGATGTGCGTCGGGGTAGCCCTCCACTCAACCTTAATATTAGACAGCAAGAAGGTCACCCCCTTTCTTTCATCAACCCCGAAGTTCCTCCTTGGTGTATACACAGTAGATATGCTTCTCCTTGTAGTCGGACGTCAAGTCATTATGGTAGTCCTCTCCATGATGACATTTATTGTGAAGGCCCTCCCCACAATGAAAATTTCTGTTAAGGTCCTCCCCTCAATAACATCAAGCAACAAGAAGGTACTCCCCTCATTACAGTACATCCTAAAGGCTCTCCCAAGTATTTACATGGTAGAATTTCTCAATGAAGCTAGGTATCAAGTCATGATGGTAGTCCTTGCCATGATGATAGTTATTGAGAAGGCCCTCCCAGTAATGATAGTTTTTATGAAGTTCCTATCCTCAATAACATCAAGCATCCAAAAGTTCTTCCCGTTTTTATAGCCCACCCTGGAGGTCCTCCCGAGGGCATACACTGCAAAGAAATTTCCTATAGTGGGGCATCAAGTTGAAATAGTAGTTCTCTCCATTGTAGCACCAATTGTGAAGGTACTCCCCACAATCAAACTTCATAATGGAAAGAAAGTCCTCCCCTTTGTCAAAAAAAATATGATAAATCCCTCATAGGTTGAGGTGTTTGGAAAGGAGTTAGACAAATTGGGAACTCTGTATATAATGAGTGATATTCTTTCTCAACCAGAGGATGTTTCGGGGCCACGCTCATCTTCTGAGCCACCATCTCACTATCCGCAAATCAATAAGTCTTCCACCACCTAGTTTTCTTGGAATGAAATTATTAATAAGCAGTCGAGCTAAGAATATCAAGTAGAGGAGCCTCCATAAGAACAACATCATGATATGTTGCTTGTGAGAAGACAACTAGCTAGGGAAAATATACTAGTAATGTATTAGCCTATGGCCACTTCTCACTTCGACATACCAGGAGAGTTGTCAGGGGAATGAATGCATGACATTGGCCTCCACATATGGATGAATCTTCGAAAGATGAAAGAAAAATTCCTACCCAACAAAGGGTATGCAGACCATGTCAGCATAATAGGGGAGCTTCACTATTAATCGACCTGGAATCCCTCCCATTTTCAAGGCAACCACAATCAGAAAGGAAAAAAGAAAAACCTTGAAATATCTTGACTCCATGAAATGTATAATTTTTTTTTGCCTCATTGGAAATTTCCCGACTGGAGTTCACATTTGTGGATGGCGAGAACATAGAGCTTTGAACTTCACCCCATACCCAATTAGATAGGCCCTATTGGTAATGACATCCTACAAATTCATCACCCATAGGAAAAAGTCAAGTGGAACCCCTACTCAAAAAAAATATGGTATACTCAACAAAAACCAGCCCGGAGTAAGTCTCAAAAGTGTCAAGGGTAAAGGGATCAAGCCATCAAAAAGATTCTGAGTTAGGCGACCAGGAAAATCCACCAAGATTCCCGCCTTAGTGAAGCCAACCAGTAATCAGTGCCCATGTCTTCATAAGGACATAGGCTCCATGAAGGCCCAATTCCATACTCATCTAACAATTGTGTGGGAGTGCGTGAAATTGAAAAGGTGGAAATAGCGGAGGCTATCACCGAGATATGGGAACAATCCCAGCCCCTAAGTCTGGGGGCATTTTTTAATCAAAATTCCCTTGTAAGACCAAAAAATCCCGGCCATAGAGAATCAACAGGTGAACAGGAACAACCCCAGCCCCTAGGGCTGGGGACATTTTTACCTCAAATCCCCGCATAATGAACATATATCTTCCACCCTCTAGGAAGAATGATGGAAATAGGAGTTACCAGTTCCTCCCCTTCTCATGGTTCGCACCCTCCAAGACAAAGGTGTTTTATGAGCTCATATCAGGGCTCCCTTCAGGTCAGTATTCGCTAAGAAACCCAAAGAATAGCATAAAATGGAAGGATAAATCCCAAAAAATGCAAAGAAACCCTTCCTACCATTTGCAACTCGGTACACCACCCCCAGTGAAATATGCCTCAGTGAATGTGTTAAACGTCAACCCCCCTAATCTCATAGGAAATGATGCGGAGGGAGGATTTGTGAAGGAAGATGGTTCCCTCCTAGAGTCATCCCACACTGAGCCAGATAAAGTGCTTACCCAGAACCAGAGAGCGATCCTAAATTTTGGATCCCCTTCAACTAACCCATCGTTACCTCCCCCACAAAACACCAACAAAGAGAAAAATAAATCCAAGTTCTTCTATGACCCGCCTCCTCCTCCCCATGAGAATTCATACCTCACCTTCGAGGAATGGTTCGCCAAGAATGAGGAAGAAATGAAAGTGCTTTGGTGAATTAATTTTGAGCTATGTTAATGGAGTTACCTCGCTGGATGTGTTGCCCCCACGAAACGTTAGCAGGTGCTCCCAGAAGTGTTTTCCATACCACAGGCTCTCATTCTAGTGAATGAAGCCAAGCTTGGAGGACCGTTCAACCTATCCCCGGAAGGACATCAAGACTTCCCCCCACTGGGAAGGAAGTTAGAAAATATATAGGTAAACCCTCAAATGATACCTCTAGTTGGGTATCAAACCCAAATTCCAGTAGCACTGGCACACCCAGTCTCGGCCACTGTTGCACCATCTCAAGCTCACGTCCGGCAGGACATGCATTAAGGGATATTAAACACCTTTGAGTAGCTAACAACTCGACTAGAATCCATGGAGGGGTGGCGCGCTCCAATACAACTATAGAGAAAACCCTACCCTGAGTGGGTGAGAGATTTTCTGCCACCGCCAAACTTTGGGAACCCATTATTCCTAATATTCAATGGCTTGGGGATCCCAGAATAGAATTTGATGCACTATTCCTCTTACTGTGATCCCATGATGGGAACTCCAAAGCAGCAAGAAGCCATAAAACTCAGTTGCTTCGTATGAATCCTATAGTTCTTGGCTTTTGTATGGTATAATTTCTTGAAAACAATTCAATTACAGGTTTGGAGGACCTCTAGAGATAGTTTCTCTTCCAGTTCAGTTCAACGCTTCCCAAGATGGCGGTCAATGATCTCATGAAATACAAACAGCGAGAGAATGAATGAGTCTCATACTTCATTACTAGAAGGAAGGACCTGAAATATTCCCTGAACCGACCACTCCCCTAGGATGAGATTCTCCCCATGTGTATCGCTAATCTTTGGGATGAATTGTGAATGCCACTCATCCCAGTGAGATACACCGGTGGGTTTAGAGACTTCTCTTCCACTTCCCAAAGGGTAGAATACTTCTTGAAATGGACCAACCTCAAGTCCCAAATGGCCCCATCATCCCCAGAGAAAAGAACTAGAAAATTGTATGTGGATTCTATCATGCTTAATACACCCTCATCATGGCTCCAATTGCGAGGCACCCACCGAACCTTCTGGGAAATTCAAGTTGGGTCCGCCACCAGCACAAGTGGAATATGTTTCCACCTTAGACTCAATATAAAAAGAGGAATGGAAAATAGTCACCAGTAGGAAGGAGAAAAAGATTTATTTTTGGATGACATGGAAGACCATTAACTGAGTCCATGGTAACCTCCATGTGTAGTTAAAGCAACCAACTTTTCCCCCAAAATATCTTAATACATCACAACCGTCCTCCTCAGCCCTGCGGTCCTCTAAAGTCCAGAAGGGAAGAAAGCAAGAGAAGGAAGATGAGATGACACCAAATACAAATTTAGTGTGGATGATTTCTAACTTCATGCCAACAGTCTTGTCATAATGGGCACCGCCCTACCAAATAGTACAATAGGTACTGCCCTGCCAAATGACACCATCAGAAGGAGACAGTTAGACATAAACAATGTCAGATAAAGAACAGATTTTCAACTCTATTAATATCATTCACTTGATGGACTCCTTCTCTAATGAAGACAATGGATATGAACCCAAATTATCCATGCCCAATTGGAGAGTGGTAGGAGGATTCTATATATAACGGAGGTTTTCTGGAACGTATGATCGTGGAAAGAGTCAAATTCCTGGTCGTGCCAGAATTCCAACCGTAAACATCGCAGAAACACGCCGAAGGACCCTCTAACAGAAAAAACAAGAACCAAAATTCTCCATCAACTCCGTAGAAAAAAAATACAAGCCTATTTATATTGGAATATCCATCAGGGGAAGAAAAAATACCAAATCTCCCAAGGTATATAGGTGGACCAGTTCTTCCAAACATGGAAAGTACTATAGAACCACCATCCCCTGTAATAGAGGCCAAACCATGTATATCCCAAGCTCAAACCCATAAGGTGTCTTTAAAAGAGCAACCCCGAGCCAAGAAGCACTGACCTTTAGGGAAGAAATATGATATTTTGAAGTAGTTGGCTTTAGTACCAATAAATCTGTCAATCATGGATGCATTGAGCCTATCTGTAGATCTTAGGGAGGCACTCATTGAAGCCTTACTAAGTCCCCAAAAGTTCAAGGATAATGTATTAGCGGCCTAAGTCTACATGACAGAGACTATTCCCGATGTCACATTTTCATCTCCTTCACAGATAGGGATGAAGATTCCATCATGCAAGGTCACATCAAACTCTTATATGTGTCCGGAAAGATAAATGTAATTGATGTTTAGAGTATCTTCATCGAAAATGGCTCTAGAGTTAACCTCCTCCCACTGCAAGTGCTTCATTGACTAGGATATGATGAAAACAGCTTGACACTCTACACTACAACTCTTCTGGGATACAACAAAAGTGCGAAGAAACCATTGGGACCAATCAAGCATAAAATTTAGCTCAGAGATCTCATATCAGATTTTGAGTTCCTAGTGGTGCATAAAAGTACAGCCTTCAACATCCTATTAGGTAGGCCTTGGCAGCATCAACACGCTTCAATTCTATCCTCATACCATTAGTGCATCAAATATTTCACTAATGGGAAAAACGGGACGTTTCATGCTGATAAATCCCCATTTATGTTTTGCGAATTGCACTATATCGACGTCGGGTTCTATGAGTCAAAAGAAAAATGTCTTTCGGCCGACGATGTTGATTGGATCAATGCCCCAAATGTATTGGATATGGATCCTATTTACCCCCTACAGAAACTTCTTGAAGAGTACGTACTACCCATCAAACAAGTTGAATTCATAAATGCAAGCTCAAATTTAGACTCAGTTTTCTGCATGGCCTCTATTACCACCACCAAGTTCAAAGTCACAGAAAAGTGGTTTGACTCCCAAGTTTTTAGGAAACGACCTATCAAAGTTGCGGTCGGACCATCCTCGGGACATCAAACCACCCTTTCCTCACACACTAAGGAAAAATTCAATTTCTCTTCCAACATCGAAATGTTCATATCAAAAATCATTTCTCTATCAGAAGAGGAAGATGATGAAGATGAAGATGATGATGATGATGATGATGATGATGATGATGATGATGATTATGATGATAATGATGATGATGAGTAAGATGACCACAAAGTTACCCCTACTTCATTTGAATAACGTGTCTCCATCACAATTGATGAAATTATGGAGATAAATCTGGGCATTGAAGATAACACGCAGCACACTTTGATTAGTGTGGACAGGCCTGTGGAGGAGTAGGATGCATACACCTCATTCTTAAAGAATAATCGAGATGTGTTTTCCTATTATTACATAGATATGCTAGGCCTAAATCCTAAAGTATCCACCCATAATTTGGGATTACCAGAAGATCACCAAGGCTATAAAAAAGTAGCCAGAAGGACCCACCCAATGCATGCTTCCAAAATAGAGGCTGAAGTTGACAAGCTTATCAAAGCCAACTTCATATGGGAGGTCCAATATCCAAACTTGATGGTGAACATAGTCCCTATCAAAAAGAAGAATGGGTAGATTAGAATCTTTATTGACATCAGGAACCTTAATCGGCATTTCCCAAAAGATGACTTCCCGGTCCTGATCACATAATTATTGATCGATGCAACAACTGGATATGAAGCCCTCTCTTTCATGGATGACTATTCTAGATAAAATAAAATCCCGATGTCCTAAAGAGATGAAGAATATAATTCTTTTAGGCCCCCTTTTGGAGTGTTATATTATAAAGTGATTCCCTTTGGTCTAATGAATTCTGGGACCACATATCAGTGCGTCATGCATCGCATCTTCAAGCCCTTCTTGGGAAAATCTGTTGAGTGTTATGTCAACAACCTTGTGGTTAAATCACAATAGCATTCGAACCACCTGGATGATCTGGAAACTATCTTTAAAAAATTGTGATAGCGTAGTTTAAAGATGAGTCCCTTGAAATGTGCCTTTGGCATTACCTCGAGAAAATTCCTCATCTTTTTCATACACCATCGCGGCATCGATGTCTACCCTGAGAAGAAAAAATCCATACTTGGGATGTCCCCACCTCGCAACCTGACTGAGTTGAGAGGTCTCCAGGGGTACCTCACCTACATTCGGCACTTCATATCCAACCTAGAATGTAAATGTTAACCTTTCACTAGAATTATGAAGAAAGAAGTTACATATGAGTGGGACAATTATTTCCAAGAAGCATTCGACAATCTTATAAGATATCTTCTAAGCCCACCGGTGATCATGCCACCAGTAGAGGGAAGACCTCTCATCCAGTACATAACTTCCCTAGAACAGTCATTAGGTTCCTTCCTCACATAGAAGAATGATACCAGCTGTGAGAATAGCCTCTACTACCTCAGCCAGACAATGATCGATGCCGAAACTCAATAATAAAATATTTAAAAGAACTTCTTATCCCTACTATTCATAGCTCAAAAGATTAGGAATTACCTGCAGCACCATGAGGTCCACGCTGTCTCCCGCTGCAACCCGCTCAAATATATCCTCAACCGTCTCATGCTGAATAGAAGCCTATCATGATGGGTGGTCATCCTATAACAGTTTGACATACAATAAGAGCCCCAGAAGGCCATCAAAGTCCAAGAATTAGCAGACTTCCTGGTCAAGCACACCTCAGAAGAAAAATAATTGTTGGATGCCAAAATTCTAGATGAATAAGTGTTTTCCGTCAAGGATGAAACCCAGATGTAGGAAATGTACTTTGACGGTGCTTTCTGAAGCCTAACAGGGAAATGGATGGAGGATACCAAGCTCAACAAAGTGGTACTGGGAGTCATACTCATATATCCCAAAAATTCCATATTGAATTACTATTTCATGCATCTAGAATGGTGCACAAATAATGAAGAAGAGTATCAGTCCCTCATTGTAGGCCTGGAATTGACACTCCAGGTGAAATCCAAACACCTAAAAATAATGGGTGATTCATAGATGTTCATCCAATAGGTCAATGGTGACTATGATATCAAGAAAGAAGTGTTGATTACCTTGATGAACCATGTTCACGCACTGATGGAAGAATTCCCATCAGAACCAACATTGACTTATGTCCCCCAGTCATAAAATGATCAAGATGATACTATGGAAAATACAGACACAACCATGGTAGATCCTGACTGGGATGAAACAATAATTATAATTTCTCACCACCAGATGGTCTTCCCATTCATCCAGAACAATATGGGGGAAATTGATGAAATTAGTCTTGTTCCTGATCCTTATGTTCATACCATCGGTTGTATTTTTCCCTTTGAAAATTACCTTTAGCATGGAGATATCCCACCAGATAGGGGTGGAAGGGATCAGGTCTCAAGATAGATAGTAAATTGTGTCTTATACAATAAGGTAAACTAAGAAACGGTTCTTTACAAACGAGGACTGGACGGAGTCTTTCTCAGTTTCATTGATGGAGAACAAACAACTTCCTTCATGAAAGAGGTTCATGTTAGAGCTCGTTGAGAACACTTGTCAGCAACCAGGATCTCTCTCCAAATCCGGAGGCTTGGGTATTACATGCCCATCATGATACTGGATTGTTCCATATTTAATAATAAGTTCCATTCCTGCCATGTTCCTGCTAATTTCATTCACCCCCCCCAGAGTTACTTCATACAGTTAAGTACTCCTAGCCATTCGTCACCTGGGGGACGGATGTTGTGGGACCATATCCTCCCGCCACAACCATACAATTCAATTTCATACTCACGACGACTGAATTCTTTTCCAAATGGGTTGAAGCCATACCCCTTAAGGAAGTTGGGGAAAAACATCGTCAAATTTGTGAAGGCTAACATCATCACCATATTTGGTGTCCCTCATACAATACTGATGGAAAATGGCACCAACTTCTTCTCTACTAAGGTGGAAAAACAATAGCAAGAGTATGGAATCAAAGCTAGCTGTTCGTCCTGTTACCATACGGCAGACAATGGTCATATAGAGGATTTCAACAAGAATTAGTCCAACAAACTTCAATAGATGGTCGATAAGGATAAGAAATTGTGGCCAGACAAGCTCTTTCATGCTTTATGGGCTTACCAGACCATGACCCGCACTGCCACCGAGGCAACCTCGTACTCACTAGTATACTGGGTAGAGATAGTGTTACCTATTTAAATCCAAGTGAAATCACTTAGTGTGGACTTTTGAGATCAATTTTCCCCAACACAAGAAATCCCAGAGATGGTTTGATGATTTGGAACAACTAGATGAGAAAAGGATGCATACTCTTCGCCATTTGTAAATATACCAAAATCGGATTGCATGAGCCTTCAACAAAAAGGTCCTCCATCAATATTTCCTCACAGTAGAAATGGTGTTAGTCCTCATAACCCCAATGATACTCAGGAAGAAGCCCCCAAATCTTGAACCAAAGTTGGAAATACCATATGTTATACGTAGGTTCTATTCCAATAGAGCATACACCCAGATATCAATGGATAGACAACTCATCACAGCTCCTACAAATGAGAAGTTCTTGAAGAAATACTTCACATAACAATAATTATATGGTCCAAACTTTATGAACCTAAACTATGAGTCATAAAAATCCCTCCCCCCCCCATGTTATGGTCCAAAATATATGACCCTAAACTATGAGTAAAAATTCCTTACAATGTTATGGTCCAAGCACTAGGACCCTAAAATATGAATTATAATACCTCTAATGCTAAGGTCCAAGTTCTAAGACCCTAAAAATGAGTCATAAAAATAGCTTCAAATGCTAAGGTCTGAGCTCTATAACCCTAAACTATGAGTAAAAATATCCTCGAATGCCATGGTCAAAACTCTAAGACCATAAACTATGAGTTAAATATGATCCCATATCATGGTCCAAACTCTAAGACCTTAAACTACAAGTTAAAAATTCCCCCATATCATGGTCCAAACACTACGACCTTAAACAATGAGTCATAACTCCTTTCTACATGATGTTAAACTATAAGGCACTCATCCCTGAAACATGGCATTAAATTATGACTCATGTCCTTTCCGTAAGACATTAAACTACATATCATAAAATGTCTTAATCACATGAAAATAAACTACATGATCTCTCACAGAACTACGTGTTTCTTGATTCCTTCCCTCATAGGATATGTAGTGATGCCTCGATCCTCGATCATGGTGCAACACCCATCAAAAACAATGCCTCCGTCATGCCACCTATCTACCCATATTCGTAGAGGAAACCATAATCACTCCTTATTTCTCACATCAAGTATAACTCCTGTGAGCATAGGATTGGTAGTAGAGATTCTATTATGAATGTCAACTATGGGGTAACATGGTTGACTGGGAAACCGTGATGGGTAGAATGAAAGTTACCCTACACTTTAGACCAAGCCAAATTGGTAAAGGGTACACATATAACTACATGTGGCTTAATTCATGCCCTTGCAGGATACGTAGTGACTCCTTGATCCTTGATCTTGGCCCATCCCCATTAGGAAAGAAAAATAAAATTCCCCCATCATTTTATCTACCTTATCGTACTTACGAAAGAGACTCTGTGACAACTCCTTGTTTCTTACACTGAGTATAACTCACATGAGCTTAGGATCAATGGTGAGGATTCTCTTATACAAATTAATCTTAAGGGAATATGATAGGCCCGACACCCATATCAAGTGAAACCAAAATTTCCCCACGTATCCTCGCACATGGACTAAGCTAAATCATTACAAGAAACTCACAAAAATACATGTGGAAAGATTCCTTCCCTCTCAGGATACGTAATGATGCCTTGATCTTTGATCCCGGACCAACCATCATCATCATCAAAAAAATTCCCTCATGTGTCCCTGAAAAATCAAGAAAATTATTGTAGGGAACATTCAGAACTACATGTGGCTTAATTCCTGCCTTCATAGGATACGTAGTCATGCTCAGATTCAGCATCCTGGCCCAACCACGAGCAAAAAATGCCTATTTTCCCCCATACGTAGGTCAGACTTGTATAGGGTGTCTATGAAAGGTCCTATCACATGACAATAAACTAAAAAATTCTTCAAGAGTTATGTGTGGCCTAGTCCTGAGTATTATGAGATTCCACACATTCCTATCAGTCATGAAAAGTCAAAAGATCCTGCTTCCCCTATACATATGGTTCAGACCTATGTTGAATCTCTAATTATTTCACAGATAACAATGTTTCGGGTATTCTCACATTCCCAGAAACATATTTCCTATGTTTCACACTCCATACCTCAGGAAAACATGGGTCCCCATAATCATCCAAGGCCATATGAGATGGTAGGCCAGTGTCCTACGAACAGCTTTTCTTGACTGTGCATATCATTCCCTGGTGGCTCTACAAACGTTGCCCATAAAAATGGACATTAATCAAATGAAAATTTTTCCCTAGGGGGTCCTCTCCTATAATAGTATGCCCAACGGATTCCAAGCCCCATGTCATCCCTCATGATTCATGTTTCCCCTGGGACTATGGTTTACACCATCTATCATCACTCACGTCTAAGGCATGCCAGAAACATCCTGATTCGGATTAACCTAAAACTATTGAAGATATTTATGATCAAAAAATTTTCCTCACTGCACGACTGTAAATTGCATAGCATCACATCATCACTGCATGACGTTAAACTACTGGCCAAAATCATCCCTGTGGTACGACGTTAAACTGCATAACAGTGGTTTAATCCCAAAAGTTCCCTCTAATGATGATTTTTCTATTCCTAAAAAATGAAACGGAATCCTTGTAATCCCTTGTTTCTCACATCAATCATAGCTCACATGAGCTTAGGGATTTCAGCAAGAGATCCACCGTGGTATTATAGCAAAACAGTCTATAAATTTGGTCCTAGTAGCACCACCCTAAAAGGCATGCCATGATTCCCTCCCCCGAGAGGAACCCCATGTCCTAGGAATGTGATGTTAAATAACCACATATCCCAATGGTGAAATGAATGCCTCACCCTATGTATGAGTCAGATTTATGTAAGGGACACTCGATTCCATGAGTAAATCGCAGCACAAGTATCCCCAATATGTCCAGATACACTATTTCCATATTCCAAAATCTATGATTTGAGTGATCTTGATTCCCCATAACCCTCCAAGGACATCTGGGATGGAAGTCTAGTGCCGTGCAGACACCTTTTCAGGACTATTCACATCATGCCCCAGTGGATCTACATACGTCTCACATAAAAACGGCCATCAATCATAGGAAAAATCGTCCCCATGAGAGTCCTCTCCTATCTCAGTACTCCCAATGGCTTCCAAGCCTCGTCCCACCCCTCCTGATTCACATACCCTTAAATTCATGGTTTACACATTCCTCTTTAAATATATCCTGAATATATCAGCACATACGAGATTGATTCATCTCTAGTATCTTTGGAGGATTCTAAAGATATCCCATCCATACACGTTGATTTGATCTGTACACAAAAGAAGAGTGCCCAACTCATTTCCAGCTTTCCCCAAAAAATATCAGTTAAAATAACCCTTTTTGATGCTCAGGTGCACCCCTTATTGAAGGTTACATACAGTGTTCAGAAAGATCCCAATCTCTGTGATCCTCAAAGGCCATCAGAGATGTAAGTCCAGTGTCCTACAGACACCTTTTCTTGACCATTCATATCATTCCCTAGTGGCTCTGCATATATCTCCCACAAAATTTCCATCAATAAAAGTCAAATTTGTCCCGAGTAGAGTCCTCTCTAGCTTCCATATGCTTAAATTACATCCACGTCTTATCACACCCCCAGATTTGGAAAACTCATGGATGGTGTCATATGTACCTCCTTCTTCCCAATTTCCCTTGAACTAAAAAATACACTTAATTGACTTGATCATTCACCATCTCTCCCTCACGCAAGAAAGAAATGTGCGGGAACAGTTTCCCACTCAAAGCTGGTATGAATGTTCCTAATGTCTTCAACCACCACTACTCAGGCCAGCCACCCACTATGGCTCCCAATTTAAAAATAAAGTCAAAATGTTGCAAATCATAAATAGCCATCTGAAATGGAAGGTCAGTGTCCTGTAGACACCTTTTCATGACTATGTATATCATGCCCCAGTGGATCTGCATATATCCCCCACAAAAATGGCCATCAATCAAAGGAAAATTCATCCCTAGGAGAGTCATTTCCTACCTCTATACGCCTCAAGAGGCTCTTAAGCCTCATGAATGTTGAGAATCCACAAATAAAGGGTCAAAAAAAATCCATAATCCATTTCTGAAGGATACTAGAACATTACTAGTTAACAATCCCGAGTCAGGGCCCTACCTCGTTAAGTCTAGTCAAAGTTATTTGACCAAAAACATCAGTAGCAAGTTTGATTGGAAGGATAGTGAATTTCCAGTGAAAAAGATTCCATGCATTCTAGAGGAAAAATCCACAAAGGGAACCTATGGAAAAAAATTCATGTATCATTCTGTTAAAAAAAGAATAAAAAAACATTGAGCCATCAGAAAACGTGTAAAGCTTGTTAGGTCGAAAACCAGCAAAGGGAGGCCTAAGAAGAAGTCAAGTTATACCTGATAAACCCATGTCAATAAAGCATAGGAAAAAATTTGGGTTATAATGAAAAAGGAATAAAAGTTAGTGAGGTGTCATATAAAACCTCAGAAATAGTCTAACTACACTCATTGAGTCCCGTAGCTCAGACAAAATATTAGAGCTCGATTTGATTATTTCAAATTACTAATTTCAAGTCAAGGTTTACAATTAATACCTAATTTAAATAATTTTTATAGGAATAGATTGATAAGAGATGTTTAAATGATAAATCTATTCCATTGGGTTCATCAAAAATGGAAGAACATCCCCAATTATGAGTCCCTTTAGAGTATTAAAAAATGAGAGTTCATATCGTAATTTGGGACATAACTACAATAGGGCCTGGTTTTTTTCCTTTCCTAAAGGATGGTGAGTGATTGTCGTGGGCTGTAAAGACCCGTAAATTTCAATAAAATTGTTTTTCTTAAATTCTTTGGAATTTTACGAGTACGTAGTTTCTGATGGCATCGGATTCCGAGGACTAGTGTGCCGAGAATAATTTTCCAAAGTTTAGCTCAGGTACGTTCAATGAACGAACGAGCGGGTTTTACTATCTTTTGAACCGGTTCTTGAAATTGAAATCTGAGGGCACCGACGAACACACAACGCCAATAATTGCTTAAGGGGACCTTTACAGTAGTTGTGTTTGCACGGGATGAGAATTTAAAATTTGTGGATTAAATAAGAAGTGAATAAAAATTGTGGAACAATATTTATTTTATTTCTAAGGTGGTTTTATCCTACATGGGGGAGTTGGGGTGCGACCCACAAGCACCTAACTACCCATGTGATGATATTTGTTAAGTGGGGCTCACACGATCTCCAACCAGTCACATTCCCTAAACTCCTTAAACTTCCCCTCTTTAATTTTTCTAACTCCTCTTTAATTAAGCAAACTCTTATTCTCCCTCTCTCACTCCATTAAATCTTTCTAACCTACCTCTTAATTAATTAAACAACTCAACATTTAATTAATTAAGGGATTTGATTTTTTATTTTTGAAATGCATGAAAAGATTAATTAAGATAAGAGGTGGCCTTATTTTAATTGCGGTTGGCTTGTTGTGTGGGGATTGGGGAGAGAACTCTTGTGAAGAAGAAGTGGAGTTCTCCTTTGTTGAAGAACGCCAACTCTCTGACGAAGAACATCGACTCGGCGACCCTGGTTTCTCCATACTCTTCTTCCTCCGCAACAAGGGAGGAGACACCGATGCGGGAACTCGCCAATGACGACTCTCGTTTTATTCTTCTCTCCGTGACAAAAGGGGTGACTTCGCTTCCTCCTCGGGCGCACTTTGACGACTAAGAATCCTCATCTCGTGATGCCCTCTACCGTGATGCCGACGTTCGTCATCAATTGTTGAGGTAGGGTGAACTGTTTCAATTTTATTGAAAATAAAACTATTCGTTGTGCTTCATGAACCATGCTAATTCATGGATATGAGTTACCGTTTAACGCAGAGGGAACGGGCTAAATGAACACATCCCGACGACCCTCCACTGGAACTTTATTCCTTTGGAATTGGCAACCAGAGGCTGGGAAAGAATTGTGTTGTCACGTCATGTCGGAAACATGGAGAATGAAGTTGGCGTCGTCGTGCCGGCTATGCAGGAAGAACCAAGACCCGCATCGCGGGCCGCTTCGACCGAAGAACCGACCGGCCCGTCGGCCGGCCGGGCGGAGGTGAACCGCGGTTCTAGGAGGGCGCCGCGCTGAGGAACCAGCCGGATGGGCGGAGCTAGACCACAGTGCTAGAAGACCGGTGGCTTACCCGTGTGGGCCGCGTGCGCTAGAAGGCCGGCCGGTTTTGGAGGGCGGCGCCATAAGGCGCCGCCGGCTCGGGCAGCCGGGGGCCACGCCCCCGCCTTAGACCGCTTGTCCTAAGGGCCTCGCCACTCGGCCAGCTGGCCAAGCCAGCCAGGCCGTGCGCCCAGCTGGTCCGCACCTAGCAAGGCTGCGCCGGACCGGGCTGAGCTGTGCTAGGCGGATCCCTTTAGGCCGAGCCGCACCACATCGGGATGGGCCACGCCCCTCGGGCCAGGCCGCGCAACTCACCGGGCCAGTCCGACACCTTTTCCAGGTCGGACCTTCCAAAACCGAGTTGACCCGATCCGTCAGCCCCTTGGGCCTAACGGACTTGGCCCGTTATTCACTTAAACGTGAATAACATAAGGACCTCGCGTCCGATCGATGCGTCGTCTGTGGCACTGGTACTCTTTCGATGAGATGGTCCTTTTGTGATACTCTAAGTGAGTTTAGGATGAATTTGGATATCTTCTGGGTTAGAAACGAGTTTATTTCTAACCGGGCCCCTGGGACGGAAAAGCCAATATCTCTCTGACCGGGCGTCTGATTGACGCGTTGTCTGTCGCGTTGAGTTCCTATTGACGAGATGGAACTTTGGGATACATAAACTCCGTACTTCGTGACAGTTGATGTATCGACTCCTTGGCTCGTGGAGCTGACCCTCCCAGAATTGAGTGTGTTGTGTGCGGGAACCCTAGAGTTGGCTGCGACTGCGACGAGGATGATGATTGTACTTGAATCCTATGTGGGTTCGGTAGTGATAACAACTATACTTGGATCCTCTGTGGGTTCGGCAGCGAGGACGACTGTACTTGGATCCTCCGGGGGTTCCGTAGTGAGGACGATTGTACTTGGATCCTCTGTGGGTTCGGCAGTGAGGACGACTGTACTTGGATCCTCTGTGGTTTCGGTAGCGAGGACGACTGTACTTGGATCCTTCGTGGGTTCGCAGCGAGGACAACTGTACTTGGATCCTCTGTGGGTTCTGCAGTGAGGAAGACTGTACTTGGATCCTCCGTGGGTTCGGCAATGAGGAGGACTGTACTTGGATCCTCCGTGGGTTTGGCATCGAGGATGACTATACTTGGATCCTTCGTGGGATCGGCAGCGATGACGACTGTACTTGGATCCTACGTGGGTTCGGCAGCGATGGTTATTGTACTTGGATCCTACATGGGTTCGATAGTGATGACTTCTATACTTGGATCCTAAATGGGTTCGATAGGGGAGATGATTCAGAGGCTACACCTATCATCTTCACCCCTCTTTGTGTGTAGTATACCTGTGTGAGCTGAGTCTTGACTTTCAATCATTATCATTGGTATGATTGACTTATTTCCTGTGTGGACTGGTGGTGCTTGCACTCAGAAGTTGGAGTGGTACTGAGATTGGTGACTTAGGTATATGTATGGGAATATACCTAAGTAGAGTTGGTTGATACTTCATGTTTGTGTCTTTCCTTTGTGGTTTATCCTTTGTGGATTCTGGGAGACCTTTGGGGGTCTCGGGGTTTCTACTGAGTATCATTATACTCACCCCTATATGGCCATTGCCCGCACTACATTGTGTTGATTGCAGACGATGGGCATCACTGATCGTGGTGGAGGGTTGTGGAGCTGGACGGTATCTGAAGGTGGACCACCTGGTAGGATGCACACGGAGCATACGGACAGACCCGAGGTTCCGACGAGACTCTTTGTACCCACCCTTCAGATGGGATTACCGGAGGACGACTCTGTGGTTGCTACTTTACTTTACAGCTGTTGTACTTTTTTCTCCATTATACTGTACTTTCAGTTGGGTTTGTATTCTGGCCCATTTACTTTCCAGAACTTACTTTTGTACTATGTTGTTTACTTATATTAAGGAAATTCCTTCTCTTTTATCAGAAATTACGCCTTTGGTGCTAGTATCTAGCCCCTGGCCTATGAAAGGTGGGATAGGGGTAGTCACGGCATGGTCCCAGAGGATAGGTCGTGAAAAATTTGTATCAGAGGAGTCATTCCTACTGCAGAACTCAGGACTCTAATAATTTCTTCTCTGTGAAGCAACAGCTTTTAGAATAATGAGTGGTTTTCAATCTAGGGAGTCCAGTGTTGGTGCGGCGGCCAACGTATCCATACACCAGGACCCTGACTTCTGATTTCCAACTAAGTGCTTGAAGACACTGATTTCATGTGTGTTTCAAAAGTTTTCTTTGTGATTACTTTGTGTCAGCTCACTAGGTATACTGTATTAACCATGGCACACCTGTTAGTTTTCAGGATAGCCCCACGTAGGCATCCAACTAGGGTTCCGAGTTACGTGCGAGATGGCAGCCCACCGAGCGACGAGGCCTCAGTGCAGGGCCCCATTATAGCGGAGGCACCAGCGGTACCACTACCCGCTAGGCCACCAATACCACCAGCCGCAGCAGTGTAGAGTGCACGCCGTTTGAGTGAGTTTCATGAATTTCAGCGATAGAGGCCACCAAAGTTCCACGGAGAGACGGATCCTCAGGTAGCTGAGTATTGGATGGAGGCTATCGTCAGAGTCTTCAGATTGGTAGGGACACCAACAGACCTTATGGTGATCCTTGACCCGATTCTCCTACACGCAGTAGTAGGTATATGGTGTAGCCTGATGCTCCAGGTGCATAACGATGCATCTCTACTTTGGACGGACTTCGAGAGCCTCTTCCGCTCGGAGTTCGTTCCAGCCACCCTACCTGTTGTGCGCATCCAGGAGTTATTACAGCTGCGGTAGGGTAGCATGACAGTATCCCAGTACTCAGCGAGATTTACCGACCTCTCACGCTACTCCATGAACATGTTAAGAGACCCATTCTTTCGGGCCTGGGCCTTTATGCCGGGACTAAGGCATGATATCAGGGCTTCGATGATCTCCCTCAACATCCCAACGCTAACGGAGGTGCTGGAGAGAGCCCTTCTAGTGTAGAGTTTTCTCGTTGAGCAGTCACCAGTGGCGAGACCCTCCGCAGGACGACACGTAGTGGAGTCTCCTGCAGCCGACAGTAGACAGTTGACATAGAGGTCCAAGCAGACCAGGATATCTGATGAGAAATCTCAGGATACAGGTTTGGTTGTGTGGGTCACATGAAACAGAGCCAGCCATATGATGAGCAGGCAGTTCTATGCATGCGGTGGTCAAGGTCACATGGATCGAGATTGCCCAACCCATCTTATAGATGAGCAGTAGGTGGTAGAGGGACCTCTCAGGCAGAGGTTCAACTGTGGTGGTCCACCGAGAGTAGGCGGACGTGGCAGAGGAGCTGGCCAAGCAGTAGGTGGGGGACGACGTTTCAAGGCCCTACCACCACCACCACCCGGAGGACCACCCCGACCACAGGGAATGGCTGGACAGGGGAGAGCTTAGCTTTATGCAGCTGAGGCCTACAACCATAGATCTATGGGAGTAGATGGGCAGGAGAGGGACTAGCTCCAGACATGGAGAATTTTTTTCATGATGCTTCTTGCTTTGTTAATGTCATTTGTTTGTGGATGCTTTTTTTCTTTGTACTTTGAGTTTCAGTAATAAAAGAAACTTCTTCTTGTGATGTTTGATTCCTTCTACTTTTTATGTGGTTGATAGTGAGAGGTTCCAGTTAAAACTGATGACTTGACCCTCACTTTCGAGATTCCTACTGGAGGAGACCTAGTGACCACCCACTACTACCGATAGTGTGACTCGACCCTTGGAGGTGAGAGTAATGGTTGGATCTCTTGGTAGTAGCATCGAGGCCTTACAACGTTGTCCATGGCATGAAATAATACCAGTCATGTTAGGATTGATTGTATTAGTAAAAGAACGTGTTTCATCCAGGGGATGAGATCAGATTTCTCTTTTTGGAAAAGGATAAATATTAGCATTTCTTGTAGGACGTAAGAGAAAAGGGGTGTATTCGAGTTCTTTGGAATGGCTAGTCACACCCATGGTTCATTGAGTGAACGGTTTACAGTCTACTCTAATTTCAAAAGTCTCAGGTGTGTCTTCTCATAGAAGGACCAGGACCTGAGATGGTGTCTTTGACTTGAGTTCCACAGGGACTATGACTTTGTTATAGTTTATACTCCTGGGAAGGGGAATGTTGTAGTAGAGTTCGTTTCACGATGCCTCACTTGTTAGCAAGTGATGTTGGAGCACCATGTACCGGCAGGCTTGGTGCAGCCCTTAGAGGTCCCAGAGTTGACATGGGACGGGATATCCATGGATTTCGTGACGGGGCTTCCATGTACTTCTAGAGGGCACGAATCCATCTGGTTGATCATCGACCAACTCACCAAGTCGGTCCACTTCCTATCTATTAGAGAGTAGGGCTCAATGGAGAGCTTGGGATGCCTCTACATTCAAGAGATTGTATGGCTTCATGGTGTGCCATCTACTATCACCTCCAATCAAGATTCTCGCTTTACTTCCCAGCTTTGGAAGGGATTGCAGGAGGATTTTAGGACACAACTATGCCTGAGCACTTCCTTTCATCCTTAGATGGATGGCCCGACGGAGAGGACCATTCAGACTCTCGAGGACATGCTCCGTGCATGTGTCATCAACTTTGGTTGCAGCTAGGAGGATCACCTACCTTTGGTGGAGTTTGTGTACAACAACAGCTACCACTCCACCATCGGGATGGCACCATACGAGGCATTGTATGGCCGACCATGTAGACCACTTCTGTGCTGGACTATCCCCGGGGAGTCAGCACTCATAGGACCAAAGAAGCTTCAGGCTACAACGGAGAAGTTGTAGATCATCCAGGAGCGGATGAGGACTGCATAGAGAAGTCAGAAGTCCTATGCTGATAGGAGACAGAGACCACTGGAGTTCGAGGATGGCGACCACGTTTTCTTATGAGTCACACCTCGACGTGGATTTCAGAGATTTGTCCATGGTGGAAAGTTATCTCCACGCTTCATCAGACCATTCCAGGTCCTCAGTAGGGTAGGTGAGGTGGCTTACCGTCTGGCCCTTCCACCTCAGTTGCACCGGGTGCATGACGTATTCCACGTATCTCAGCTGAGGAGATACGTGCACGACCCGACGCATATCATCGATCACGGGAGATGGAAATCGATGACGGGGCTACATTCACGGAGGTCCCAGTAGAGATCGAGGATCAATAAGAGCAAGTCCTACGTGGACGATCGATTCCTCTAGTGTGCATTCGTTGGCAACATGGGAACCTCTGGGAGAGCACATGGGAGCTGGAGGCTCAGATGCATTCTAAGTACCCTAATTTGTTTCCCTAGTTTATGTTGTCGCTTTACGGGGACGTAAATCCCTCAGGTGGGGGTAATGTAAATACCCGTACATTTCAAGGAAATTTTTTTTCTCAAATTCATTGGAATTTTACGACTACACAGTTCTTGACGGCACCTGATTCTGAGTTCTGGTGTGCCCGGAATAATTTTCCGAAGTTTAGCTCGGGTACGTTCAGTGGACGAATGAGTGGGTTTTTCTATCTTTTGAACCGGTTCTTGGAATTGAAATCTGAGTGCACCGATGAAATCGCAACACTGGTAAATTCTTAAGGGGACATTTACAGTAGTTGTTTTTTCCCAGGATGAGAAGTTAAAATTTGTGGATTAAATAAGAAGTGAATAAAAATTGTGGAACAATTTTTATTTTATATCTAAGGTGGTTTTATTCTACATGGGGGAGTTGGGGTGGGACCCACAAGAACCTAACTACCCATGTGATTATATTTCTGAGGTGGGGCCCACATGAGCCCCAACCATTCACATTCCCTAAACTCCTTAAACTTCCCCTCTTTAATTTTTCTAACTCCTCTTTAATTAAGAAAACTCTTCCTCTCCCTCTCTCACTCCATTAAATATTGCCAACCTACCTCTTAATTAATTAAACAACTCAACATTTAATTAATTAAGGGATTTGATTTTTGATTTTTGAAATGAATGACAAGATTAATTAAAATAAGGGGTGGCCTTATTTTAATTGGGGTTGACTTGTTGTGTGGGGATTGGGGAGAGAACTCTTGTGAAGAAGAAGTGGAGTTCTCCTTTGTTGAAGAACGCCAACTCTCCGACGAAGAACATCGACTCAGCGACCCCAGTTTCTCCATCCTCGTATTCCTTTGTGACAAGGCAGGAGACACCGATGTGGGAACTCGCCAACGATGACTCACCTTTTTTTCTTCTCTCCGTGACAAAAGGGGAGACGCCGCTTCCTCCTCGGGCGCACTTCAACGACTATGAATCCTCACCTCGTGACGCCGTCTATCGCGACCCTGACGTTCGTCATCAATTGTTTAGGTAGGGTGAACTGTTTCAATTTTATTGAAAATAAAATTGTTCATTGTGCTTCATGAACCGTGTTAATTCATGGCTATGAGTTACCGTTTAACACGGAGGGTGCGGGCCAGACAAACACGGATTGACGACCCTCCGCTAGAACATTATTCCTTTGGAATTGGCAACCGAAGGTGGGGAAAGAACAACGTCGTCGTGCCATGCTGGAAAAATGATGAAGGAATCTGGCGCCGTCATTCCTACTGTACGGGAGGAACTGAGGCCTGCATCGCGGGCTGCTTCGGTGGAAGAACCGGCCAGCCCGTCAGCTGGCCGGGCAGAGGTGAACTGCGGAGCCAGGAGGGCGCCGCGCTAAGGATCCGTCTGGCCGGGCGGAGCCGGACCGCGGCGCCAGGAGGGCACCGCGCTAGAAGACCGGCGGCCCGCCCATGCAGGTCGTGTCTGCCAGAAGGTTGGCCAGCCTAGCCGGCCTGTTTGGGAGGTCGGCGCCATAAGGCGCCACCGGTTCAGGAAGCCGGGGGCCACGCCCCCACCTCATAATGCTTGGCCTAAGGGTTGAGCCAACCAGGCCGCACACCCCGCCGGGCTGGGCCGCGCCACTTCGAGTCGGGCCGCGCCCCTCAGGCCAGGCCGTGCAACTCACCAGGCCAGTCTGACCCCTTTGCTGGGTTGGACCCGCCAAAACCGAGTCGACCCGATCCGTCAGCCCATCGGGCCTAAAGGACCGGGCCCGTTATTCACTTAAACGTGAAAAACTTTAGGGCCTCGTGTCCGATCGACGCGCTGTGTGCAGCACTGGGACTCTTTCGATGAGATTGTCCTTTTGCGATACTCTAAGTGAGTTTCGGATGAATTTGAATATTGGTCAGGATAGAAACGAGAGTATTTCTAACCAGGCCCCTGGGACGGAAAATCCATTATCTCTCAGACCGGGCATCCGATTGAGGCGTTGTATATCGCGTTGAGTTCCTATTGACGAGATGGAACTTTGGGATACATAAACTCTGGACTTCGTGACATTTGATGTATTGGACCCTTGGCTCATGGAGTGGACCCTCCCGGAATCGACCGTGCTGTGTGCGGGAACCCTAGAGCTGGCTGCAACTGCGACGACAACGATGACGACTGTACTTGGATCCTACATGGGTTCGGCAGCAAGGAAGACTGTACTTGGATCCTCCGTGGGTTTGGCAGTGAGGAAGACTGTACTTGGATCCTCTGTGGTTTCGGCAGCGAGGATGACTATACATGGATTCTCCATGGGTTCGGCAGCGAGGATGACTGTACTTGGATCCTACGTGGGTTCATCAGCGAGGACGACTATACATGGATCCTCCGTGGTTTCATCAGCGAGTAGGACTATACGTGGATCCTCTGTGGGTTCAGCAGCGAGGACGACTGTACTTGGATCCTCTGTGGGTTCGGCAGTGAGGACGACTGTACTTGGATCCTCCGTGGGTTCAGTAGCGATGATGACTGTAAATGGATCCTACGTGGGTTCGACATTGATGGTTATTGTACATGGATCCTATGTGGGTTCATCAGCGATGACTTCTATACTTGGATCCTAATGGGTTCAGCAGGGGAGATGATTCAGAGGCTACGTCTATCATCTCTACCCCTCTTCGTGAGTAGTAAACATGTGTGAGCTGAGTCTTGACTTTCAATCATTATCACTGGTATGATTGACTTCTTTCCTATGTGGACTGGTTGTGCTTGGGCTCGGAAGTTGGAGTCGTACTGAGATTGATGACTTAGGTATATGTATGGGCATATACCTATGCTGAGTTGGTTGATACTTTGTTTTTTATCTTTCCTTTGTGTTTTATCCTTTGTGGATTCTAGGAGACCTTCGGGGGTCTCGGGGTTCCTACTGAGTATCATTATACTCACCCCTACACGAGAATTTCCCGCACTACATTGTGTTGGTTGTAGACGATGGACAACACTGATTGTGGTCGACGTGGAGATGGATGGTATCCAGAGGTGTACCACCTGGTGGGACGTACACGAAGCGGATGGATGGACACAAGTTACGAACGAGACTATCTGTACCCACCCTTCAGGTGGGATTACCGGAGGATGAATCGGTGGTTGCTGCTTTACTTTATAGCGGTTTTACCTTCTTTCTCAGTTATACTGTACTTTTAGTTGGGTTTGTATTCTGGCGCATTTACTTTCCAGCA
The DNA here is from genome assembly GCA_963277665.1 of Viscum album. Lineage (NCBI taxonomy): Eukaryota > Viridiplantae > Streptophyta > Magnoliopsida > Santalales > Viscaceae > Viscum > Viscum album. The sequence continues at coordinate 1,979,719,992 of OY728157.1, read as the reverse complement.
CTTACTTTTTTACTCTGTTGTTTACTTATATAAAGGCAATGCCTTCCCTTTTATCGGGAATTACGCCTTTGGTGCTAGTCGCCAGCCCATGGCCTATGGAAGGCGGGGTTGGGGTAGTCATGACACGGGCCCCAAGGATGGGTCGTGACATGGGCCATCGATGGTCTATTCCAAATACGTTCTTTCCTTCATTGACCATTGGACTCACATGCTTCAGAACAACTTTAAGGACTTTCCCCTTCTTCAGGAAGGCTTCATTGTTAGCACGCGAGGAGGCTAGATGTCCCCTCAACTAGGTTGTGCAGGCTTTGCACTCCTATAGATCCTCCTCTTGGGTCAACACCAAATCATAATACTTCACCTCATTAGCTATCAGATGATCAAATTCTTCCGAAATATCTTGGAAGGTCACCACCTGGTGATGGGAAGAATTGAACCTGCCCATCTTTTCCTCATAGGAGGCAAGGTCTTCTCGGGCAATGAAGATTTGGTAAATGAGGAGTAATAAGTGCTGATAATAAAAGCCGCTAGAACCCATCTCAGTGAATAAATTCTAAAAATTGTCACCCTCGTCAGCAAAATTGGCCAAGGGTGTCTCTACGGCAAGATAATATAGCTGGTACCATGCCTCTTTTTTCACTGCCCAGTGCCTTACTATAGCAGCATTACTTTGATCCTCCCCTGGTTCCACGTGTCTATTAGCAGGAAGCATCACCATAGGAGTGGGGGGGCTAAGGGTGGTCACCCAAGATGGGAGACTCTCTTTGACCTCGTATGGCCAAGCCACTGGAGCCGAATGCGGAAGAATAACTGCAACCTCCAAGATGATCAGTGATGGTCAGCTGGTACCCGTCTCATAAAGATCTTGGGAAATATCTACAGAAGTAGAGTATTCTGAATCAATTACCACTAAAAAGGGTTGTACAAATGAAACCTCTCCCATATGCTTTTAATGATGGACCGAATGCTTTCTTACCACAAGAGCAGGAGAAGGACGTGTATCCACCTTGGTTGCTGTAGGGATAGAACTAGAAGGCGTAGTTTTTAAACTCTTCACAGGGGAAGGAATGTGTCGTATGGTCATTAGGGGAAGGAACAGGGAAGTAAATTTCTAACAAGAGCTCATACCTCTATGGGGTATTTCGCCCTACTTCAAGGGTAGAACAATATGACACTAGGGTTTGGTGGGACTGACGAGTAGGATGGGTTCGAATGCGATGAGCCCTCGGCTTGGGCCCGTTCATATATAGGAATAACCTTATCCATGCTTCGAATGGGATAAGAGAATGAGCTTTGAGTAGATAATCCAGTGATCTCGCTGCCATGACCAGTAACCACCTTATCAAAGGAGATACGTGATCGGTGTCGTTCCATGTGGTGGTTTCTAGGATGAACTCTTCATACATTTCTCCAAGGATGGGGAGCCCCCCAAGTGGGTAGATATCCCATAGACTAATTCCCACCTCCCCATGCAGTTGGTGGAATGTGTTGGTGCTTGAACACCAGTGGCTCAGCAATTCTGGATAGTTTTCTCCATGAGAAAAGATTGAAAACTGAGAAACCCAGGCTTCTTGGTATAATCCAACCACCTCCAGCTGGTCGGGGGACTGTAGACAGGTCTGATGCACCCATAATTCTCATGCCCACTCATCGTAGAAATATCCTCCAGCTCGAAGATCCCACTTGGTGGTCCATCCACCACTATGATTCTCTCGGGAGATGCTAATGATTTATGGGTATTCTCGATCATCTAGTCTTGGTACACCATTACAACACTCATGGTTTCCTTGAGTCCATGTCAGTCCTCGTAGTATGAAGACTTTCTCTTCAATCGGAGTGGCAATGAATTCCCTTACTAGGGAAATGATCGCTCAATCATGGCCTTGTGGTGCCTCCAAGAGGATGAAAGGGATGTCCGGGTTAGTCAATGGTAGAGGCACGTTGGCAGGAAGACCAAATCCATAAAGTAGAAAATGTATGGATAATGGATAAGCTAAGTTCTATAGAATCAATAATATTGTCAAAATGTTGTCATGGGGAATGATGTGGGCACAAAGATGGTCATATCTATCCCTCGTCATGGGTTTCCTTATCTTCGTCAATTTTGCAGTAGCCTTTGAATCAACCATTTTATCCTGCACAGGAAGATCTAGAAGCTAATGAGAAGTCAGTCCAATAAAAATTATTGGGAAAAGGATTTGGAAAAAATATATAATGTAATTAAAACATGTCTGCAAAAGGCTCTGAGTACTGTTCTTATAATCAATATGTGGAAGGATCATTCTGCATATAGCATGACATGCGGAAGCTACTCTGCCTATATATATGGTGCACAGATGTAGTTCACCGTGTATATCCATGGTACGTGACCGAACCATGAGGCGCAAGCCCACAAACCATTGGTCAATGAACATAATGGTTCGGGGAATGAATAAATTGCGAACCTCGGACTTGGTTATGTTCGCGTTTAGAAGTTATGGATTAATATTTAAGTCTGTATTAATAGTTTTTGAAGTTTAGTTTTCCAATCCATGTTTGGTATGTGTAGAAGCCAGTCATGTAGCATTATTCCACTTGGAATCTATATTTTATGTCTTAAAATTCCACAGTCTCAATCACAGAATCCAAAATATGGTGTGTGGACCAAGAAATAGCAAGGAAATCAGTTCACAGAATGTATGAAGCTGTTTTCGAACAAGATTCTTATTGGAAGAACGGTACGAGATAGTAGTGGAAGTTGGGGAGAATGAGAGAACCTTTTTCCATGAGAAATGGTAAAAGACAAATAACATGGGCCCCTATATATATGTGTGGTCCCCTCCTACCAGGTATTCAAGTTCTACTGCAAACAATTTCAGTTCAGGACCGCTTCTATGTCGGAATAGTCCCCTTCTCATTCTAAATGGACACTATTCCAATGGGTGGAATTTTTTGGCTTCTGAAAATTCTTCCAAGAGGAGAAAATCCCCCCAAAATCTCTTTTTAGAAGGAAGAAACTACTTCTACAAGTCTATCAAGGTGAAGAGACTCAAATTGAGTTAAAATTTTTTGAAAGAACTTGATGGAATTCAAGTTTTCAAGGTTTTAAAGTGGCCCACATACCATCACCAGGAAACGTACATGGAGCAGATGGATCACAAACTACCAAGTATGCGAGGCGGTCCACAAACTTTTGTCCCATAAGGTGATGGCCAGAAATCAAGGAAACCTGTGAACCGAGTCACCAAAGGAGTTGTTCTTGTAAGGCCATTCCATGTATTGTACTGCGAACCCATCAGTTCATAGATGAAGTGAATGGGAAGGGTTACATGAATCATTATCACGAACCATAGCCTCCACTAACCCTAGTTGACTAAGTCTTCTTGGGGTTAGGATATTTCTTCAGTGGGCCTCCACAAATGGTGCCACGTGCCCAATAGATATGATTGTTCTGAAGCTCTATAAAAAGAGAAAATTAGAGGTACGGAGACACATATAGGGAAACAAAAATAGAGAAGTATAAACAAAGAAAGATTGAGGGAGACTTAGAGGTTTCACTCTGGCTTCCATCTTGTTTCAACGGTGAGTCACAAACTGTGAACCACTCCCTCCGCAGGTATAGCCGGCCACAAACCATAAAATGGGGGAATTTAATAATAATAATAATAATAGAACTGAGGACCTAACTGGTGAACTGTGAACCAAATACTTCTTTTGGATAAACTCCCCATGAATGATAATCCCTCAGACCCTCCTCCAGTATGGTGCTCTATGTAGCATACCACTACTCGGACTGAACCCGGTGTCATGTACCAAATCGGTACGCAGATATAACCCAAAGTGGCACAGTTATTCGTGTACCATTTTGGTACATGGAGGGCTATACCCATACTCGTGTACCGCATTGGTACATGGATGGCCCCTCTTCCCCCATACCACTATGGTATGTGGATCCTTCCCCATCCCTCATGAAAAACTAGTACACAGAATGGGGTTTTTTCGAGTCTTATTCCCACTGGTTCCAACCTCACCCTCCACTACTGTCCAGACCTCCATGGTCCCTCTACTAACCAGTCCTCCAGCATTAGGCCAAAGCCTCCTCTAAAGCCACCAGAGCCTTATGATCAGACCATCGGGTGAATCAATGCACCCAAATGAGTTTACATTCCCACAGTAAGAGGAGCCACAAAGGCCCTCCCAACAATGGTGCAGGTTTTGGGAATGCCTGTGAGGCTATATTCCCATGGAAACCCGGATTTCAACATTGGGATGACGACGTGAACCTCCCTAATCTGAATAATAATGGGGATCACTTGCTTCTTTCTTCATTGAGGAATAGTGATCAGTCAAAGGGGTTACGTTCGCTCCCACCGTTGGCGAGGACAAAACACCTCCCCTTCCCAGATCGTGCTTCGTGGCACTCCCACTAAGGTAAGTCCCCAATAATCAAAGGCTAGACCGCATGAACATTAATTTCATCTCACATTGAAAGGTTCATTTCTCTGCGCCCCCGGCCAACGTTGCCTCAGCCTCTTCCTCTACGGGCTCTCCCTCCCCTGCCCACTGGGGAGGAGGAATGTGAATTATTGAATCTTTCACATCCTCTTGTTTCTCACATTGAGCAAGACTCACGTGGGATTAGAGTTTTGTGAGTATTACAACATCCAAATGACTCTAAACTATGATAACGCTAATTTTTGATCAAAACAGGATATATAGGATGCCTAAGAGAGGTCCTGAGCTCAAATGGGTGCCTATCCATGAAGAGTCCATCTAACTATGCCCCCTCAAATGGGAATCTCCCCGGAGTAACACCACACATTCTCAACTAGGAGAACTATGATTCATGGTCAAAACATGATATGTAGGATGCCTACTAGAAGGCTTGATCTCAAATGGGTGTCCATCTATAAAGGGTCCACCCAACCATGCCCCCTCAAATGGGAAGCTCCCATACATAAGCCCCACACATTCTGAACTATGAGAACTCTGATTTCTGATCAAAAAAGGATATGTTGGATGCCGACCAGAAGGTTAGAGCTCAAATGGGTTCATATCCATAAAGGGTCCACCTAACCATGGCCCCTCAAATGGGCAGCTCCCGTATATAATCCCCACACAATCTGAACTATGAGAACTCTGATTCCTGATAAAAATAGGATATGTAGGACTCCTACCTGAAGGCCCGAGCTCAAATGGGTTCCCATCCATAAAGGGTCCACCCAACCATGCCCTCTAAAATGGGAAACTCCCACGCATAATCCCCACACAATCTGAACTATGCAAAATTTTATTCTTGATCAAAATAGGATACGTAGGACGCATACTAGAAGGCCCAAACTCACAAGGGTGCCCATCCATAAAGGGTCCACCAAACTATCCCCCCTCAAATGGGAAGCTCCCATGCGTAATCCCCACACATTCTGAACTATCATAAATCTAAATCCTAATCAGAAAAGGATACGTAGGATGCCTAAAATAAGGACCGAGCTCAAAAGGTTTCCCATTTTAAAGGGTCCACCCTACCATGTCTCCCAAATGGGTAGCTCCCACGCGTAAACCCCGCACAATCCGAATTACGTAGGTTATGTTTCCTCTCTTGAGGATACATAGAAATCCCTCCTTACGGACCTGATCCCAACATCAAGTCACCTTTCATCCCCCTGGATTATGATAATCTTTAGAGCACTTTATTATATGGATCAAAACAGCATTGCCTCCATATCATCAAATATATACATGCCTATGACGATCCTGCAAACCAACAGTAGCCCATGGACACACTCTTCGGGAATGAACCAAGGATTCATGAACATATGAACATGACTTAAATATATAATAGAGTCTTGTAATAGGCAAAAATCCTCCCCCATAAGGGTTTAGTGAGCTTGACCTCCCAACCATTCGACCAATGGAGTCATTAAGTGTCGTCGGCCAAATCATCAGTCGACGAGCACCTTCCTTTGGAAAGCAGGGCCATGATTCATGGATACTAGGGCCATTGGGCATTCTTGGATCCATGAATAAACCCATTGGAGACCATCCAAGTATGTAATATCTGAGAAGGGATGATTTCATTAGTGCTTGAACCCCATGCAATCTCCCACTGGGACCAACAACTCCTAGAGGTTTAATTCAACCTTCTTTAAATGATAATGATGTTGAAAGGGTAAAAACAAAGGAATGGTAAATTTTATGTGAACTTGTATCTATAGAATAAAGGATGGGTGATGATCCTTGTCAAACCATTTCTACACTGCCTATAAATGCGCTACCTCAGAGGCGGAATAAATATAAAAAAAATTATACTATTACTACTATTTTTGATGAAATTGATGGTCATTTTACATATCTTTGGTTTATGGTTTTTTGGGTTTTTAAATTCACATGATCCTTTCAATTTATTGTGATCAATGATATTTTTCACCCTCCATCATTATTTGGGAATTATTATTTTCTCTGTGTATATATTTTCACTTATCACTAATGTTTTCCACCTTAGAAGACAATTTATGTGTTATTTCAGGAGACCTTCATATTTTCTTTTCTCTCTAATCAAGAGGAAGTATCATTAAACCTTTTTACGATATGGATTTTCAAGAAAGATATTTTCAAACGTAAAACCTTTGATTGTTGATATAAAGTTCAAATTTTTAGGATGAAATTTATTAATGGGGGGATAATGTATCCCCTATACATTATATAAACTAAAACTATGTTAGGTCACGTCCAAGATATGAAACACCAAACTTAAAAAAACCATGAAATATTATAATTTAAATATGATAGTTATAACCCAACCATTAAATTGGTGGGTATGAATAATATTAACTAAATTATATAATATACATGTAAATTTACAAGTCATTATAAATTTATTGATAAATACTAATTAAATCATCATTATATTTTTATTAAAGTAATTTTATTATTCAAAAATATGTTTTCCTTAAAAGTTATTTTTATTTCATTTTTTAAAAAAATATTATAATGAAATTTCCAGAAAATTTAGAAAATTTATTTTATAAAATTAAATGGATTTATCAAATCAATATAATAAAATTAACTTAGGGATAATTTTTGGTATTTTTCAGAAAATATTGTTTATTTATAATAGTGAAAAATATAGATTTATCAAATATTGTCATTTCATTTCAATAAATTAAGAAATTTGAAATTTTTATTTTTATTTAAATTTTAGGTAATGTAATATAAGTTATATATATTTATATTTAATATAGTTAAATAAATTTTAATCATCATTATACTATAATTTAGTATAAGTGTTTTTGGGCTTAAAAAACATTTTCTTGGAAAGTGTTTTAAAGTGTATGACGTTTCTCCATTTTAATTAATTAAAACCACCCATAATGAGGAATTAATTAAATTAAATGTATAGATAATATATGTTTAAAAATATTAATTTAAATTCATATAATGATAATTAATATTCATATAGTTAACATAAATTATTCTTAAAAAATACATTTCTTGAAAAACTAATTTTTCATCATGTTTGATGGTCTCATTTAAAATTAAATTATACCACTTATGTAAATAAAATTTGGTAAAATGGATTTCATATTTTGAATATGAATAATTTATAATATATAATAATCTTAACATAATTCATGGTTATACTGAATAGTGAAAATAGTAAAAATCATTTACCATGGTTAAGGTTAAAACGGGTTTACCGGGGGTAAAACTGAAAAGATAAGTACTAAAATGACCTAAAAACATATCTAAAATCTAATGGATAGTAATATTTAGACCTTATATCATCTAAATTATGATAATGGTCCATTTTGGATCCTTTTTCATGAGTAAAACATGTTTATACCTTTTTCTTTCTAAAAAATTCAAATTGTGTCCTCTCTCCCACTTATAATGGCCACTAACCATCCTATCCACTTCACACTTACAAAGAATTTTTTGGCCAATAAATACCAAAATTAGTTTATAACATCCCTAAACACATCAAATATTCAATTTTTTATTATAAAACCTTCCTATGAAATATTTTGGTGAAAACCTATAGAGATCATCTGAATAAGAGGTATCACTATTGACTGAGAATTTTGTTTTATTTATTCTTACACCTCCTTCATATACTCTTCAAACATTCATTTATAATAACAACATTATCTAAAATATACTGATATTTTATTATTTTAATGTCTCTTCCATCATTCTTCTCCTCTTACATCAAATGGTAAAGGAACTCACTGTTCCTGTGTACGATGGACTATAGTCTAGTGAACTGATATAATTTGTTTTCCATCATCACCTCTCATATCTAGTTATAATGATAGAATTAATTTTTATATATTATATTCATGACATTATTTTAATTTATAAAATATAATATTTCATTTACTTTTTACCTTTCCATTAACTAAAAAATAAAAACATCATTCGTGTGTACGTGTGTACCACTGCCTCCTAAAGTGATGTGATACTTTTTTCATAACAAAATAACATTGATGACTTATAGAAGTGTATTTAAATAAATAATTTTGTGTTTTTGATATTATTATCATTATTTAAATATAAAATAATACTTACCTTCTTCTATAATGATCTTTGAATGATGGAAATGTTACTTATGCGTACGTACAGCCTATCATCTCCATGATTATAACATAGTTCATTTTTCAAAATATTATTTCAATATTGATTTTAAAATTATAATTGGTGTATAAATATGAAAAATATGTCATTATTTTTACTTTTTATATGATGTCATAATTGACTATTTGACCATAGTCCGCCTACGTAAGCCATTTTTTAGATATAAGCATAAGACCGTCAAAATATTTTAAGTGAAATTTAAGTGATTAACAAATTTTGTATAGAGTGGTATGAGATAAAATAAATAGAATAACAAAACATAGAAAAAGTTCTTAAAAAATTACTTATTTAACATAGATTATTTTTTAGGAAGAAAAAGATTTTATGAGTCAATTTTGACTCAAGGTAGAGGCAATTTAACTTAAAACCTTATTTGAATGTTTTGAAGATTTATTTTCAAACTATTTATTTTCTTTGTCCATGTTTTAAAAATTATTTTATCAATACTATTTTATCAGTATAAAAAAATTAAAATTAAATTTTTATTTCTCCTTTGACATTGTTTCAAATTCTTTCAAAAATGAATATTTTTTATGAAATGTGTGAATTTCTTTACAAAATACAAAAGGAATGTTTTTTTAACATATACGGTGATAATAACATTTTATACTACCATAACCATTATTTAATGTTTGGATTATTTTATAATATTTCATGTTTTCTTCAAATAAAATACCCTCTTTCCATTTTTTTATTATTTTGGTATTGAAAATGGATTTTTAAAAGAAAAGGTAATTCAATATCCAAAATTCTTTTCAATATGGGTTGAAAGGTGGTTTAAAATGATTTATAATGAAATTTTACAAGCTTAAAATGTTTTATTTGTAATATGATCTTGGGAAATTGTTTATACAATGGGTTGAGCCCCATTATTTCTCATTGGTGATCCCGATATATGCAAAGGGTTGAGACCCATTATTGTTCATGAGAAATGGGTGAGGATGATATAGCTTATACAATGAGGGAGCCCCATTATAGATCTAAAATGCATTGAGTAATGAGTACGTTATTCATATAATTATATTATAATTCGTTCATATGGTTATTCCTATATATAATGGTTTTATGATGATGATGTCCCAAGGCAGCTGCATGAATTTTCTATTCTTAATAAAAAAAATCATAGAAAACATTTATTTTCAAAAAGTAAGATAAATGATATTTTTAAATGAAATATGATTCATTTTCAAGGTAAAAAAGAATGTATCAAAGGAAAGTATTTTCATAGGTTTTCATTCTTTCACTGGAAAAACATATTTATTCTTTTTTATGTCCCTTACTAATATTTTTTGCACATACCATGTTTTTAAAATGTTTTCCCTTGGGTTTAAGTAATGGTAATGTAAAATAAGAACATGTTTCAAATCATGAATATTTTTCATCAAAAGAAAAAATTATTTATTTATAATGTTTTATATTATGGTAAAAATTGTTACTTAGTAGAATTGTTCCCCTAGTAATTTATGGGTTTGTTATATAAGAGTTGAGACCTAATTCGGTAAAACTAAAAACCTAAAAGTTATTTGAAAGAATAATTTATATTTTATTCTAAATTCAATATATTATGTATAATTTAATATTGGTTGCTTATAGTTGGTATCATATCATAGTTTCGGATGTATTTAAAGGTTAGGATGATTCTTATAGGGATAATTTATGATTTTTAGATACCATTATGTAATAATAAGTCTGAGTGAAGGATAATGTCATGATATTTGGTAAAATAGATTGTATAGTTCCCCTAAAAATTTCATCCCCAACAATACACTATCTATGGGATGCGACTATGGACTAGATTCACCTAGTGTTATTAAATCTGGAAGTGGTAGATTGGGTAGAAACTCGACCATCACTTAGTCCACAATGAGTTGTCCTAAGACTAGACACAAATATTGACACTCTATAGAGATATTATTAGGATAATTATAAAGTTTTATATGAAACATTATGAATTATTTGAAAAATAATAATTTAATAATTAAAATTTATAAGCCTATTTTAAACCCAAGGTGTTATAAATTGAAAGCAAGGGTGGCATAAAGTAAGTCGTTTAAAATTTGACTAGACACTCACTCTGGTTTTCTTAAAAAATCTATTGATTATTGACTCACAAAATTATTTTTATCTAGGTAAAAGAACTTTTATAGGATGTAATGATGAAAATAAAACACAAACCTTATTTCTCTACCATATTATCCTCTTGCAATGATAATAAAAAATTCTATATTAAGTCTGCTTAAAATATTTTCTAACATTCAACTTGTAAGAAAAATACTTTATAATATATACCAATACTCATATATTATTCATTGTTGTAATGGAACATGGGATAAATTTAAGAATGTTATTATAAATCAAATTTACTAACTTACTCAATTTATGAAATTTCATATGGTACTATATTATGTTTTTACAATGGATGACCCTAAAATTAGGGATTTCATACCTATATTCAGCTGAAAAAGATAGAGATAATCAAGAAGCATATTTTTTTTTTATGAATTTATTTATTACCATAGGTGAAATAACTTGTTAAAAAAATATAATTCAAACCATATCCTAAGGTATTATGAAAAAAATAGGAATGATGTTTCAAAATAGTATGCTTAAAACCTTGGATTGTTTACAAATTTTGATCTATGTCAATATATTTTTCAACTAAGATGTAACAATTGTGCATAGATAAAATAATTGGAGGAACATGAAAAAGTTTTAAATTATTATAATAATATAGGGACTCCACTTTCTATATCAGGTGACCTCATAATTTTAAATTTGCATTAGAATGAATATTGCTCAATATTTTAAAGGTATAATAAATTTGAAGAGTTTTTATTAAATTTTAATTTTCAATAATGATTGAATTGATTCATATTTCATATTTTAGAATGAAATTATTTAATAATGAGAATAAAATCATGGTAAAAAGTTTAATAATTATTTTTGATGATTTTAGAGATTATTTTTGTAGAATATTAAAAATTCTGTGAGGATTATTAAATGTGTAAATATTATTTCAATCACAGGAATGGTTTTAAAAATTTAGAAACTCATGTTGGTTGGGATAAATACCTTTTTAATATTTATTTAGTGTAAAGGTGATATTTTAAGAACATAGGTTCAATGGATAAATAAACCTTTGGGATAAAATATTCTTTATTTTAAGGAAATTATATTTAATTATGATTATTAGATTTTGTGTAAAAATGAGTTATACGGAAAACCATAGAGGTTAAAAAGTGATTTAATAATAAATTATATTTATTTAGGATGTCCATAATTAGTTATAGGAAATTTATAATAATTATATTAATATAGTTTTATAAAAATGATAATCCCAAGTCGGATGATAATCTGCTGCTTCTGATAAGTTTGTGTTGCTTGAACCCACATCTGAAGAGCGATAAGGATGAAATACCTACCATTGTCCTACATTATGTCTTTGTTAGTATGAAAAATATTTATTTTAAATGATATGACAATGAAAGATTATGTTGATTTTTGGAATTTATTTTTTATCATATAGATAACTAAGGGATTGAAAAGTGATTTGGTGTTTAGTTGATTAATGTTTTTTCAGAATAAGACAACTATTTTTTAGAACCCTATGTGATTAAGGTACATAGAATATTGTGGGATTTTATTCCTATAATAAATTTTGAATTATATTTTGGAATAATATATTATTTTTAGGTGAATTTATTGCGATTTAGGATATTTATCAAAATTAATAGAATATCTTGGATATTTTATCATTAGGGCATATACATTTTTGGTATCACACTTTAAGAATGATCTATTTTATTTATGTAAAAATAAAAAATAAACTTAGAATAATATACGACAAAATCATTATAATAATTTAGTTTCAATCATAGCTTATAATATTTCAAATAATTCTAATGATAGTTATTTATGGAACGATATAGTTTTAAAATTATGTATCAGTGTTGAAATTTTGAGACTAATGATATGAAAAATTATTCAATTTTTTAAATATCATAACTTATACTAATTGTTTTGATTTTGGATAACATATAAAGAAAGGAAGAATATCTTGTTATATTTTTATGAGTTATGTGATCTATTAGAATTTGATATTATTGTTTTGGGAATTAAATATTTATCTTGACTACTCTTCATTTAGAGAAAAAGATGACATTATTGTGGAATTTTCTTAGAGGATAAAATTATACTTATCAAGTAAGTATATTTCCTTATGTTCTTAGTTTATATGGTAGAATAATTCCTCAACTAAAGGAAAATAATATTGAAAAAAATCATATTACCATCATTTCTGATCACATCGATAGTCTTTTTCACACCTCTTTGGTTTACAGTTTTGTGGTTATTTACCTTATCATGATCATTCACTTTATTTAGATCAACGATCTTCATAAATATATATTATTATTTGGGAATTATTATTTTCCCCATATCTATATTTTCACTTCCCATTAATTTTTTCCTTTATGTAAACCTTGTTATTTTAGATTCCAAGGGACCTTCCAATTGTTTTCTCCCTTCTAAAGAGTATATTTCATTAACCCTTTTTACGATGTTGGATTTCAAGAATATTATTTTCAAATGTGAAAAATTTATTAAATATATCAATTTAAAATTTTTAGGATTCAATTTATTAAATTAAAAGGATGTAACACCCTGATATTTTAGAAAATAAAACTATGATAGATAACATATAATATAAGAAACACCAAACTTAAACAAACCATGAAATATTATTATTTAAATATAACCATTATAACTTGGTTATTAAATTGATGTGTATGAATATTATTAAATAATTTATGAAATATATATTTATAAATTTAAATAAAAAATATAATTTTATTGATAAATTATTTGTAAATAATCAATCAATTTTAGTAAAGTAATTTTATTCATTAAAAATAAGTTTTCTTCAAAAAATATTTTTAATTATTTTTATGAGATATTATTATAATTAAATTTATAAAAGTTTTAGAAAAAATATTTATTAAAATGAGATTAATTATTAGAATCATAATATTAAAATTAAATTAGGGTAAAATTTTGGAATTTTTATAAAAATATGGATTTTTCCGTGAATAGTGAAAAATAACGATTTTTCAAATGCGGTCATTTGTTTCCAAAAAATTAAGTAAAAGTAAAATTATAATTTTAATTTGGTTTAATGTAATATAATTATTCTTATTTTATATGTAATAAAATTAATAACTTTTTAATCATATTTATAATATATTTTAGTATAGGTTAATTTTTGGGATTCAAAACATAATTTTTATAAAACTATTTTAAATTATATATTATTTATCCATTTTAATTAATTAAAAAACTAATGAGAAATAATTTAAACTAAATTTATATATTATATATCTATAAATATTAATTTATATTAATATAATGGTTATTAGAATTGATAGAGTTCATATAAAATCATTTTATGCTTGAAAAATTCTTTTCGTGAAAAACCACTTTTTGGTCATGTCTATAGGTTAAATTTAAAATTAATTTTTTCCAATTATATGAATTAAATTTAGTCAAATGTATTCCATATTAGGATCATAATTATTTATATTATATAATTTTATAAACCTAATTTTTTTTCATAATGAATAGCGAAAATAGTAAAAATATTTTACCATAGATAAGGTTAAAACGAGTTTACCGGGTCGGTTAAACAAAAAGGATAAGGGTTAAAATGTCCAAAAAACATGTCTGAAATCTATTTTATTGACATATTTATACCTTATATCATATAATTCTAGATAACAGTCCATTTTGGATCCCTATTTCCTATGTAAAATATCGGTATACCTTTTTCTTTTCATAAAATTCATATTGTGTTCTCTCCGCTACTTATAAAAGGAAACACCATCTCCTCTCCACTTTGAGATTTCCCAAAACAGATCAATGTATCCATAATAGGGGGAGTAGTTGAATTAGTGATAATATTTTCATTTATGTTTACTTCCATTTGAAACAATCTTCACCTCATGTTAAAGATTTTCCACCTTACTGAAAACAAAACAGTCCCATATCTATAGTAACATAATAATTTACAAAGTGAACTACTCAAAAAGAGTAGCTACGTCCTTAGTATGGTTTGGAAATAATCCAATACAAAACAAACCACATTTAAAACAATCTTTTTATGTCTATATAACAAGTATTATATACCCTTACACTTGTGAAGCATTATTTTTAATACAAAAGTGCACGTGTTTCATGTATAATTCAATGATATAATACAAATGTTTTTTACAAGTTAATAAAATTTAACCATTTTCTTCAAAACATGTTATTGGTCTTCATTTTCAACTTTCAAAAATATAATATTCAAATAAATTCTTCACTTTCCTATCCAAAATTAGGTATAAACTTTTCTGGACTTCATAATGATACATAGTTTGATTCCCTAGTCTAATTGTTCAGTATAAAAATATACCTCTACCAGGATACTGAAGAAACAATTTCGGAACTCTTTTTCTCTCAGTCTGGAAATCCTTCTCTAGTTTCCCAATTTTATGACCATATTCAGTTGGATAATTCATGAATACAATCATCCTTCTTCTTCTTATGTCTGGAAAACTTCCTCAAGAATTCTTAATCTAGAAACTCCTTCTCTCTTAAAAATTTCTGCTCGCTCGCCTTCTCCATATTCACCTATGAATAATATAAGCATCATAAAGTCAAATATACTTCCAACTATTTATAGGTGTTCAAAAAGTGGTTTAGGAGGGAATATGAAGTGTTTTCTCACTTAACCAAATTTCCTAAAACATCAAATTTCCCGTACATTTCAAATATATCTTTGACTTATTCAGTGATTCTCCAATTTTCATGATTCTTATCAAACCATCTTTAATATTATAACAACTTCATCTCTCTTCACACGTGTTTTAACCATTCTTCAGTATGATTCTGATTGTAATTCTGATTTCTTCATTAAAATGAAGAAATATTTACATAATCATAGTCTTCATTAAATTTTTCCACACCAATTGAAAGATATTAAAATAAAATGTATTCCCATTACAATTCTCAGAAAAAAATGAAAATAAACTTCTCATTCTAATGCTTCATACCCATTATTAGATATAACACTTTGAAACCATTACTGCATAAGAATAGTCACAAATTATAAATATCCTTATACTTCCTTATAAATGCTTAAACACCAGCATCAAACTTCTTTGGAAAACACATCCTTCAATACCCCCTTGACAACACATTGGTAACCACTTTAAATAGTTCTATTTTTATCATTTTCCTCAATTTGATGATGTTACATCTGATGATTTCATCAATGTCAGGTTGTGTCTGAGGGAATTATTCTCATTTTCACTCTTATGTATTGGTGTCACCTCTAATATGATAGTCATATACATATTTTTTTATTACTCTTGAACCAATTAAAAATCATATCAGATATCTTGACCTAATTGAATAAAATTCAAAGATCCTTTTTAGCTTGAACCAAAAGTAATGAAATTAAACCAAATAATAATGGTTGACTATATTTTTAATCAGAATCTAAAATTATTATATGCATCAGTCCCAGAAAATCCCACTAACTAGTATTCTTCAAAAAACATTTCTACCTTCGATTCCATTTTGAAACTATCACTACATCTGATGATCACTAGAACATCACATCTAATGGACCAGTGTGTGCATAAACTTATTTCATTTATTGATTTATATCTTGTGTATTTTTGGTATGAGTGAAAACTAGAACATTTATATACTCACGTATTGAATAGACCTTCTCGTCCTATAAACAATTTTATGCCTGGTGATCTCACACCGATAAAATGACACTAGAAATATTCGACATAAGCAAATTAATTAATTCAAAAATATCTTCTTGTAACCATGAATTACTTATAATTCTAAAAATTATTAAGATCATTATATCATCATTTGACTTATAATATAATGTATTGTAAATTCCCATCCTTCTAGAATCTTATTTCTTTCAAATCAACCTCAATCTGATTAATAGCACATTATCTCCCTATTTTCTTCATAAGTCTTGCATCATAGGTTTTCTTGAAAAATTACTTTTTATGATAACTCCAAGATTAGTAAAGTATCATTATATCTCCATCTAATCTATTTAGACTCTGATTCACTTCCTCATTATGATTCCGACTTTCATATCATACACTAAGGTGAGTCCAATGAACCTTTTAACCCTTAAAATTCATCTTAAACCGATGATATTTCATAAACGTTTTGTTTGTAATTAACTAATTATGATAGTGAGTTTGACTAGAAATTTTTACAAATTTAGATGATTTATTTTTCTTTAATAAAAAATACAACATCTTTAACACAAACATCATTCATCTTCTAAAAACAAATTATTTCCAACTTGTTCAGAATAATCTTCCCCTTTGGATTATGTTTTCTACCAAGGTTCTTAAATGATTAAACTTTATAACCTTGGTAAATGTATTACTTATCAACAATTATAATCCTATGTGATATAACTCATTGTAGTAAATAAGAATAATTAACAAAAAAACATTTTTTTCCAAAAGTAGTGACTCATAAAACATCTTTAGCTTTTCATCACATCTTTTTTCATTTTTTCCACTTTCCTTCTTAAACATTCATATAAACAAAAGTTTTCTACAAAAACTCCAATAAAATATTAGAATAGTTCATAAATTTACATTCAGAGTTCATAGCTTACCCACATCTCTCCTTATATACATGCATCCTTAAAAGGTTTAGCACATATCAATTGATAGATTTTTGAAACAATCCTCCCCCTTGACAACACTATCCAAAGATAATATGAGAGAGGGGACAAAAACACATAACTCAACCTTGATGAGAAAGAGGTTGGATTCCCATTTTCATCCTCATTTTATAAAAATATTCCTTTGGTAATGATTTTGTGAAAATGTCATCAACTTGTTCTGATGTAGGAACATATTCCAACTTCAATTCATTATTCTCTGCCATATATTTTATGAAATGGTATTTTATATCTATATGTTTTAAATGATAATGTTGTACTAGGTTTATGGTATGGTAGATTGAACTTTTATTATCATATCCCAAGATCAAGGGTAACTTAACTCCAACATGTAAGTCTTCTAACAAATTATTTATCAACATAAGTTGATTATCAACTTAAGTGGCAGAAATATACTCAGCTTTATCCAGGTTAATAGTAACTAAAAATATTTTCCTTTTTATGAAAACTAACACAAATTTTTTCTAAAAATAAAACTCTACCAGATATGGATCATCTATCATAAACATTTCCTACACAATATGAATCTGAATACCTAAACAAGTTAATAAATGTGGAGCTATCATACCCAATTCAAAATTTTTTTGTGCCTTTGATATATCTAAAAATTAGTTTTCCAGCCAATAGATGAGATTCTGGTGGATCACTATGAAATAATTCACATAAGTTAATAACATAAACAATGTTGACTCTTGGGGTATTCAATTACAAAAAACATCCAATAAACTCATAAAACTCATTAGAGAAAAAAAATTCTTTCTTCATATTTATAAAATATTGTTCCCTCTAGAATCGATGTAGAAACTGGTTTTGAATCTTCCATGATAGACTTCTTAAGAATTTCCATAGTATACTTTTATTGGAAAATAAATATGTATTTCTTATTTGGTGAGATTTTTAACCCAATAATGTATTTCATTTCACCCAGTATGGATATCTCATGTAAATTTTTCAACTGTTTAGAAAATATTTATAAAGTTATTTTATAATTCCTAGCAAAGATATTGTCATCAACCTAGAAAATTACAATGAGGTAAAATCATGACTTTTTCTGATGTATAGATTACTATCAACTCTTCCTTTATAAAAATTCATCATCCTCAAAAAATTATATAATTTAGAATACCATTTCATGAACCATGTTGGTATTCCATCCAACCCAACACCTGACCCGACCCAAGACATATCACGAAGTGTGTTTCCAATCCCAACGGGCTGGAAACTAGTGTCAGACATCAAAGTAATCATTGTAACACCATAAGGATTTAAGAAATATTGAAATTCATGAAACAATGAGTCTATACATAATGATTTTTTTTATAAACAAGTTGTTAAACATAAATTTTTCACTTCTATGATTTGAATTTAGAGAAATGGGCATCTACGGTTGTTATCTGTAAGTAATTTGATGTTTCATAGAACCAACTTGTTTTTTAGTGAATAGTAACATACCATTATGAATCATAATATTAATAGTAATAGGAACCTTATGAATATTAAATTTTATTATTATTTTTTTGTCTTAAGGTTATAAAATAATGATACCCTTATTAATTTTTCAAGGTGATTTAAAATGAGTTATAGTTTTAAAATTGTTATTTTTAAAATAAAAAATGATTTTATTTAAAAATTAAATTAATCATATTTGGAAAATTATTTTCAAAATATTGATTTCATTTTTGAATTCTACATGTTGAAAAATGGTTAGGGTGTTTTTTTGGTATTTTTTTGAGATTTTGGAATTTTCGGTGAATAATAAAAATACAGTTTTAAGTTTTCAGGTTCTTAATGACATCGTAATGATGTAATAATGATGTAATCATTATTTTTGACTCTTGATGATTAAAATATGATATTAGGTGTCCCATTTTTTCAATAACATCGGAAAAAACCATGGGTAAGTCCATGGTTTTTCAAATACCATGAATGAGGTGTCCTGTGAAATTAATTAAAAACTCCCCCACTTTCACAATAAATAGCACCCTCACCCCATCTTCCTCTCACACCTCCAAATTTTTTATCATTTTCTAAATTATGCTCAATACCCTTCCCAAGTATCTTCCCTAACTCTAATGTCATAAACCAACCTGGGTCGACCCTAAACTGGTCACCTAATCCGATCAGCAGCAAGGCCCGAGAGGTGTTCCTGATCCTCTTGTGTTGGTGAAAATTTCCAAGGCATCAACAGAGTAAAAATTCGGATGGTTTCTCCAAATGAGAATAAACTAAATAGTATAAATAAATAGAATAATGAAAAATAAATAAACAGTAGGAAAGGAAATAACGATGAAAAATGTGAATAACCTCACCATGACCAAGACTCCACATAACATCATGGGTCACTCTTTGATATTATGACCAAACGCCACCTAAGGCGATTCGAACCAAACTGAAACCTACACCAAGGAAAAAATACAATAAATATGATATATCCATGATTATTAAAACTCAGTTAGTGGGTTCTACTAATCTATTCTCAATTCAAATCCTTTAAATAATGATAACATTGATTTTAGGTTTAAAATACAATCTATAAACATTGGGTTTTCCATAATTTACATTTCAAAATAAACAAATCACAACCCATTTCCCTCACAATTTAAAACAAGGTTCGTTGTGATGATAAGTTAATTTCACGGGGAGGAGGTATAAAAGAGCACCAAATAAGATTCATTCATTTTATTTTTTTTCATTATAAAGTGAAATAGGACTTAAAACATTTTTAATAAAAACACACATCCATGACCTACCAAGAAAAATCTAAAACCAAGAACAAGGTAGAAGGCCTAACAATGAAGGAAATGGATAACAAGTTTAGTGTCAGAGAAACACAGGAACACCTAGTAACTTAGAGTAAGACCATAACATACTATATATGTGACACATCCTCAAGGCATTACCTTCTCAATGACATCACAACGCCCTAACACCCGATCGTCTCCCTACCTGTCCTGGTTGAGTAACCCAATCCCATAGAAATAATAACAGAAAAATCCCCTATTATGGACCACTAGCCAGTGCCTAATCTAAACTAGTGAATAAATCATTATCAGTAAGAATCTTTGTTATGATAGTTTCGCATTTATATTTCACAAAGGGGTGTAAAACACCATTCAAACAACAAGTCACATTCATATAACCACACACACTACATAATCTAGCACCATCCCAGCCACCTAAAGGTTAGTCCCCTACCTTAATATAATTACCATACGAGGGAAGTCCCATATCGAGGACCCTCCCAACTCATAATCAACCAACTATAAAGAAGACCCAACTCAAGAGTGGTTTTACAAATGACTAATTCAATGTGTCAAACGGTCCTTATGGAATTTTTATAGAACCATTCTTTTATAAACAACCACGCACGCAAATCACTTTAGTTCTAAACATTTTTATAATAGCCAAAGAGGCATCGCATCGATCACTTAGCATGAAAAAACATTTGAAATCGCCTATCATAATTCTTCTTACATTGCAATCACACTCATAAAAATAAAACATAATTCTAAAAATCATAATCCATATACAAGAGCCATCCGGGAAACTCAACCAACTTTTGGTGTGAAAAAACCCAACAAAAACACACCACAAATTCAAAATCCATTTTAAAATCATACGTACCACAAAACATTCTCCAAACCTATTCTGCACCACTTTTACAATTTATTAAACAATTAAAACACTTTATAAAAAAAAATTTAGTAACACCCCAAATATTTTATTTTGAAACACACCCAAATCCCTCTTAAAAAAAATACATGTTGAAACCATTTACAAAACATATCTCTCAACCCCAATATAATTTAAGAAATCATTTAAACAACTTATGAAACATTGGTAAGAAACACACCAATCTTTTCTTATGAATATGTCTAATTTTAATTATTTTGAGAAGATAAATCCACCTATTTCAGCATCACAAATATATTTTTAAGACTAAAACATGCTTCTAAAAATTACAAAATACATTTGAAATCCAACTGGGCTAATTCTAAAATAAAAAGTGTGTGCACAATTTAACAATTTCACATAACTTGATCAAGATAATTAAACCCAAACACCTCATTTCAAAAATAACAATTATGATATAAATAATAAATCACTAATTAACAAGTAAGGGTAGTGCGGAAACAAGAATTCAATAAATCTTAAATTTAAAGACTGTGCACAAAGGGATCCTATCTCAAAGGAGAACCATGCCGAACATTTTGCCTCTTGACACTCTCTAACTAGAAGCTGATGCTACCCACTTTCATGCACACACTTTCATATATATATATATACATATATCCTTAATACAATACATGTATCCCACATTCCATGATAGAATACATACATGGAGGACATATATAATATATATATATATATATATATACTTACCTAATAATATGTGTGTGAGCCCTAAAAGTTGTTCAAAAACCATTGTAATAAACATCAGGGATTTAGAAACACTACGCCAAGGTTAAAGCCCTTAATGTAAAATACCAATAACTCAAAATTAATTACCAGAGACTCACAAATTATAAACCCCCAATTATAAACTAATAAAATATTAACAACAAATAAAAATATACTTGAAGTGGCACAAAAAAGGTCCAACACACTATAAATCAAATAATGGAGCATTAATTCAAATAAAGACCCTAAATAAAGGGTGAAAAACAATTTTTAATTAAAAACCTTACCTCAAATAGATGATGGTGAAATGAAACTGGTGTGAAATCTCTAACTCACCTCAATCGCACCTAATAAGAGTCAAAATCATCCCTAAACATCAAAATCAGACTAAAATTGTTGGAATTAACCCTAAGAACACAAACCCAGGCAGTTTGGGTTTGGATAAAATAAAAACACTACTAGAGGAGGATAGAATAGAGACTATTGGAGGGAAATAAGATGCACTGGTGAGGGGAGTCATGCTGTACAGAGGGTGTAGGAATGGGGTGTGTTTGCAGGTGGAGTGTGGTTTGTTTTTCGTGCTAGAATAAGAGTCCTGAGAGAGAAGGGGAAGGTGGGTCGCACTGTGCATAGGGTATGATCAAGGGTCTTAGGTCGCGCCGCGATTTTCCATCCAAAAGTGGTTGTGTGAGCCAGAGGAGGGTCGTCTGGAAAGTTGTAGAGGGAAGGGAGGGAAGAGGGAGCCTCTGGCCAGCAAGGGAAAGGAGGAGTAAGAACCCATGTGTGGGAGGGGTTGTGTGTAGGCTTGGAGGAATTGGGTGCACTAATTAGGGTTTTCACCCCTTTTTTTCTTTTCAATTAAAATTCTAAAAAAACGAATAACAATAATAATCATAATAATAATAATGATAATAATGAAGATAATAATAATAATAAATATTAATTACAAACAATTATAATAATAATTATAATAATTATAACTATAATAATATTAATAATAATCCCAATAAAATTAATAATTTTATTAATTATTATTATTAAAGCATCATTTTTAACTTTCATCTAACTTCGTTTCTTTGTTCATTTAAATTTTTAGTTTTTTTATATGTTGGGTCAGCCATGCGTTCTCAGAACTATGTCATTCCCATGCACCCGATGTAGCTAAGCCCAAAAGGCACATCCTTAAACAAAAAATTCAAAAATTTAAACAATGTCTCCCCCCAAACCCTGATCCAAGATAGAACTGAGGAAAAAATCAAAAACCTGGTGTGATAAATCTCCCCACCATAATGATTTTCTTCTTTGGAAAACCAAAACAAGACTGAACCCCCAAAATAGGAACAGATACCCCATTTCAGTTCAAGTATATTCTCAAAGAACGATAAAAGAAGAGGTTACAAAACACCACCAATGAGATAAAGACTAACAAGATGAACTCGGGAGACTATAATGGACCCCCATCTATGTGACGTCTACCCCCAAAAATTATAAACACCCCCAGTTGTTCAGACAAAAATACATAGAATTTCCAAAACACCAAATCCTTCCTCAAAACATGACCATTATAAAAATCACCAAGTTGAACACATAAAATCCATCCGAATAAATGAATGAAGAAAAACCCCATACCGCGAATACCTATATAACCTTACTCTAACCAATGCTGGAACCCTCACATCCTAACCTTTTACTCAAAACGAGAACATAAAATTAGGTGGTTCTCCACAATATTGCACACTACCAACCAATACCAGGAATGGAAGTAACATACTCTCATGGGGAGGTCCAAACGTGCTCCCCACTATAAGAAACAGGCTAACTCGGAACTACTTCAGGGGTAACTCTATGAGACCCACTATGGGTCCCCCCACCAGAAGAAGTAACGAAGTCAAATAGACTCATAAACTTCCAACATGGACCCAAAACCCCCACCACAAAGGGATGTGATAGAAGGGTCCAACCAACGGGGCATCAAAACCATGACATATACACACCAACCGCTCAAGGTTCCTTGGGTAACCACCAACACACCAACTTAACTAGAACAAGTATGATACATGGGCCATAAAAAATAGGTCTACATTCAATGGAACAACACCACTGAGATCTTAATAAAACAAGATGATCATTCCTCCTTATTACTAAGAAGAAACTTTCACACCAAGATAGGTCATAATGAGGAAACAAGATTCCCAAGCCACCTTTCACCAAGTTAAAGAACTTAAAATAAGACTACTATGTAGTAGTCTTAAAATACCTCCACTTCCCACACAGAGAATAAAACATAGACATAAACCCTTCCTCATTGATGGGGTTCTCATAACTATACGCCAGCTTCACTATGGGACCTATGGATGGAGCTCTAATGATTGAATCATCTTCTACCTCACAATTTATAAGAACTCGGAACTTATTTTCAGGTATGTTTTTCCTTTTCTGAAGTTTTTGAGAAAATAGGAGTTTCTGGAGATTTTTGATGAGTACACGCCGTGTACTTTGATGTCACATTAGGTCTTGTGCTGGATGTGTCTTGGACACACACACGGTCGTGTGGGGTGATGTGGAGGCCTCTTAAAGTGGAGTACCGAAAATCCTAGTACACATTGTGTACTCCAAAAGTACATGCTGTGTACTTTCTTCTTTTTTTCATTAAACGGACCAGGCTCACGTCTGACCACCAGTACCATCTTCTTCTAGGTCCCATTCAACCGAGAGAAGTTGTAAGACACCTAAATGTATCTAATCCCCCAAGCCTCCATCCATTCTCCGAATCTACCATCGTTGATTACGTTGGAACTGCAGCGGTAAGCTCTTCCTTCTTCTAGAGAATTGTTTTTCAATTCCTCCTCTTTTGCATGTTATCATGGGTTGAATGTTTTATGAATTTTCGTAGATCTACGATGTTCTAAGAAGATTCAAGACTCATGGTTCAAGTATATTGATCTCCTAGAATCAAGGTAGGTTATTTGTGCCTTTCCGTTCAAAGTCATTGAGTATTATGTGAAAATTCCACCAATACCCTTGAACGAGGTGTTGCGTGTTTACTATTTTTCCCCTATTGTTTTCCTTCCTTTATTGTATGCTTTTGTAGAGGTATTTTGGATATGTATAAGGATAATTGTTATGGTTTTATGTTTTTCCCATGCCTTGTTCTATTTACGACCTTTGGTCTTATTCAGACTTTGGTCGTTATACCTGTTTTCCATGCCTTGTGACCATAGGATGGAGTGTTGTTCCCTGACATGCTTGTTATGCTATAGACTGGTTATCCAAGTAGCTCTATAGGTTTACTTTGGCCTAATAGCATTATTATGCACTGACTGGAATGAGGCAGTGAGAACCTGGTGTTATAGACTATAGTGGGTAGACCGAGTGAGCTTCCCAGAGAGTCTTAGATATTATAGACTATAGGAGGATAGACCGAGAGAGATTACTCAGAGAGTCTTGAGCTTTATAGACTATACGGGGATAGACCGAGTGAGCTTCCTTGGATATTCTTTCTTTCTTTTTAATTTCCTTAAACCATTCCAGGCTATAGGAGGAATTGACCGAGTGATATTCCTTAGAGAGTCTTTGATCGACCTGAGGCTATAAGTGGAATTGACCGAGTGATCTTACTCAGAGAGTCTCTAGACCTTAGGGTATAAGGGGAATTGATAGCGTGATCTTTCTCATAGAGTCCCTAACTACCTTATACTATAAGGGTAATTGACTGAGTGTGCTTCCTCAGAGAGTATTATAATTTCTTATGACCAAAACAAAGGGGTGAGGCTGAGTGTACTGCCTAGAGGGTTGTTGTTACTTCTTGGATATGACTAGAGGGGATGGCCATGAGTACTTACCAGAGGGTTACCCGTTGTGGTTAGTCGTTTTCTTCATTGTTGCTTGTTTGATCTACGGATTGTTCATTTCTATGTATTATCCTGTTTACTGCATACAATTTATTGTTTACTGTACTTTACCCACCATATACTCACTAACTATTAGGCAAAGATCTTTGGGTGGTTGCCTACTTAGATTTAGTATCACACCCTATTTGGGTCAGGATTTTGGGCCCAAACTAATTATATTGCTGCAAGTATAGACAAGGGAAAGTACCCTTCGACTTCAGGTACTTGATTTCATTGGAGTAGGACAGCATGTGACCAAACCGATTCTTGCGAAGCTCAGGATTTGCTTATCTGTTTTTGTTTTGTACTTGGGTTTATTATTGTATTCAGCATTATGACTTGTTTATATACTTTACTAGACATATGTATCATGCATCATTTCATATATATATGTGTGCTCCAATTTTTTATTGTTTTAGTCTTCTGTTGTTTACTGTTGTTGGATATTTACTACTTCCTCTATTGTATGTGTTGTTTATTTCCATTGAGTACTCTTCCAATGAGGGCATAGTTTCCCCAACATCACACCAAAGACCCCCGCTACTAGTCAGCAGCCTCTGGAGTTTGGGTATATGCTCTTGAGGCCATGTGACCAACCGGGTACAGGGCGCCTCTGGGTGGCTTCCAGAAACAGGACGTTACAAAGTGGTACCAGAGCAGTTTCTTTTCTCTTGACTTTCTATTTGGAGCCTATATCCATGGATAGAACGGAATAGGTATTTGGTAATAAGTTGTGCCCAGTAGTAGCTAACCCATGTATAGGAAAAATCCATAGTACCTCGTTTATTTCAGTTTTACTGGTTTGTAATTTTATAGTTGATTTGATTTCACCATTGGGTGATTCACATGCTTTGTGTTGTTACCATTGTTGTTATTGCAGTTCTATTTCTGTCGCAGCACGATGAGATGAGGGTATTCCATCTCATTCCTCATATAGGCACTTGTTAGAAATTACATGTCATGCATTCTTGCCATGCCATCAAGGATTCATTAGTAATTGCATGTTGTTATAATAGACGTTGTGTAAGATTAAGCATGCTGTTGTGATAGATGCATTGATAGAATCTCTGTTGTTTGATAGAGAATTTGTTTTTATAGTACTCTACTTAGATGGATTCCAAACTTTGGTTCTTGCCGTGTTATGGGCCCGCATACACTGGAATTTATTGTATCCTTGCCTAGTTTCCTTATTATAACTTGTAAAAGAGGCAATGCTTTGATTCGTGGGGAGTATGGGCCCTCACGGATCAGAATTTGGCATCTTAACATTTATTTTCTATGTTTTCTAGGCTCCAAAGCAGTTTCTGAGGCTACTTCTCGGAAAAACCCAGAATACATGGCGTTTACATTATGAATACACACCGAGTAGTTTTTTACCATGCCACTGACTATGTGGGCAGAGAAACAGGGTTGTGAAAAATCTTCCAAGAACATGCCTTGTATGGTATGTACACGCCATGTTGTAGTGACCGTGTGTCTACCCGTGAGACTAACGACACAGATGGATGAAACTTTGACTTTACACACTATTTCCTATATCACATGTCGTGTCATGTAACCTGGGTACTGGTTTGTGTCATGAACAACACGGGTTGGTGAAGTTCTTCAAGTACACACTGTGTGCACATGGAGCACACTGTATATAGAGAGCTGCGTAGATGGCCGTGTAACTAACAACACGGGTCGTTGAACCTTGTCTAGTACACACCGTTTGGTGGTTATACACACCATGTAGTCAATGATTAAGAGGACCGTGTGGGTTAGAGGTGTAAGGAGGCTCAGGTAAGGCAATAAAGTTCAAGTACACACCGTGTGTGGGGACAACACGTCGTGTGGTTGGGGCGTTACATGACTAGTTGTGGCAGAAGTTCATGCCCATGTGAATGGATTGAAAGAAAATGCCATGTAGTTTTTATGCACGTCGTGTAGTCACGTTTTGTAGAACTTGAATGTTTCTTTCTCTTGTTTTCTTCTTGTACTCTTATGTTCCCAGTATTTGATAATCCTGATCTAAGGTGTGATTTTAACCTTTTAGAATTATGTCACTAAGACGTCCTCCGGTTGTACGTCAGCTTCCGGATGGTGATTAGAAACTAGATATGGTCGATCAGGGACCTCCTTTAGATCCTACTGCTATCCCAGCCTTGGCACCAGCAGTTATACCAGTTTCAGGTGCCAATGTGCAGTTTAGGGAAAATTTTCAGAGGATGATTCCAACCTTTCAAGGAGTGCCGCCTCCCGCCCCATCGATGGCAGATTTGACATGGGTTTTCAAGTAGTATCATCCTCCCACATTCTCTGGGGAAGGAGGTCCTCAGGGTATAGAGTCATGGCTAGAGTCCATGCTGACAATTTTCAAGCATCTGGAGATACCTCTAGAGAAGAGATTGAAGCTCGCTACCTAGATGCTCCAAGACTCTGCCAAGAGGTGGTGGGATGTGATCTCACAGTCAGGACACTAGCAGAGTATGACTTGGGATGAGTTTTGGGGCATCTTCTACTATTACTTCTACCCTGAGACCTTGAGGGTTGTTCGAGCCTGGGAGTTTATGAGTCTAGAGTAGGGTACTCTTTCTCTTATGGAGTACTCATCTTGCTTCACTAAGCTGCAATGTTTAATGACTATTCCAGGAGGCAATGAGCTCTTACTTGCACGGAAGTTTGAGGATGGTCTGAGGAATGACATCCGATCACTGATGAACATCTTCAGGTTGACTTTTATATCCTCTATCTTCAACCAGACATTGATCACTGAGCGTAATCTGAGGGATTCAGGTGCAGTGATCCAGGGCAGTTCGACATCTAGAGTTAGTGTTCCTCCTACTGATAGAAGGAAGAACCACAGGGAGTCTGCTGAAGGAGATCAGAGTAGGCAGAATGTATCTTCGGGTAGGAAGGTAGTATGCTACCAATGTGGGAGGAGTGTGCATACTAGGCCTCAGTTCCAGAGAGACCCTATGGAGTGCTGATCTTCTAGAAAGATGGGCCATCTTCAGTGTTTTTTTCAAATCTTATCACCTATAGATGGTGGTAGGGGTTCTTCTATGACCCCACATTCTGGAGAAGCATCTCGAGTTTCTCACTAGTCTGGGAACTGAGGTTCTTCTGGTTGTTCGGGCTGAGGTGGAGGTCACAACCATGGTGGTCAATCACCAGGCTACCAGCAACAGTAGAGTGGATCATCTCATAGTGGTCAGGTAGGGTCATAGGGCCGCGGTACAGGCCAGACTTTTGTAGTAGAGCAGAACCATCAGGAGTAGGATCCCGACCCTTCTACCGTTCGAGGTACAAATTTAGTAGCCTCAGTTTTATCTTCAACTCTTTTCGATACTGGTGATGTGCATAGCTTTATCTCTGTTGATTTTGTGGAGATCCTTGGGCTTTTCATATTTTCCTCTATCGATACTTTGACTCTAGACACACCGTTGGGGAATAGAGCGGTTAGTGTACATTAGTCTAGAGAGTTCCCTCATGAGGTTTCAGGGTGTCACTTCTTATAGGACCTCTATGTCATAGAGATGACGAGCTATGATTTCATTCTCAGAATGGATTGGTTAGTCCCCTTCTAGGTAGTCGTCGATTGCTATCACCGTAGGGTGAGTTTCATATCACCTAAGGGTGGATCTTTTCTTCATCAGGGTGAGTGGGATGTCCAGGAGAGTTGAGAAGGACCCAAGCATCATGGGCTAGGAGGAGTTACAGCTCAGATGGCTAGTCTATATTTGGATAACCAGGGGACTTCACAGTTAGGCTTTCCTCCTGTTGTGGATTGTTTCAGAGATGTCTTTCCAGAGGACTTTTCAGGTTTTCCTCTAGATCATGAGGTAGACTTCTCGATTGAGCTCATTCCAGGATTGGCACTGGTGTCCATTCCTCCTTATAGGATGGCTACACTTGAGTTTCAGGAGCTCAAGAAGCAGTTAGAGGAGTTTCAAGCGAAGGGTTTCATCCAACCCAGTACTTCTCCTAGGGGTTTTCTTGTCATGTTTGCGATGAAGGTAGACAGTACCCTCGGGATTTGTGTGGACTATCAGAATTTGAACTAGTTTACAGTCAAGAACCGATATCCTTTGCCGAGGATTGATGATCTCTTTGATCGACTTCGAGGAGGCCGGGTGTTCTCGAAGATTGATTTGAGATCCGGTCATCATCAGTTGCGCGTTAGACCATCTGATATACCTCTTACAGCCTTCAGGAGAAGGTATGGTCTATACAAGTATATGGTTATGCCATTCGGTCTCATGAACGCACCTACAGTTTTCATGGCACTGATGAACCGAGTATTCCACCCATACATGTATTCTTTCATGGTGGTCTTCGTGGATGATATCTTGGTGTACTCTCACACTCGACACGACCATGATACCCTTCTTGAGATAGTTTTGAGTACACTGAGAGAGAATCAGTTATATGTTAAGCTCTCTAAATGCCACTTTTGGATGGACGAGATTCACTTCTTGGGTCATGTTATCTCAGAGGCAGGACTATCAGTAGACCTAGAGAAAGTGAGAGCAGTAGTTTCCTTGGAGAATCCGAAGAATATCTTTGAGGTGTGGAGTTTTCTAGGTATGGATGGATACTACAGATGTTTCATACATGACATTTCACACCTGGAAGCACCACTGATAGGTCTGACCAAGAAAAATGTGAAGTTCTTATGGTCATATTCTCGTGAGTCAGCCTTTCAAGAGCAGAAAGGAAGGTTGACTTCAGCACCGATACTTGTCTTTCCAGAGCCGGGCAAGAGCTATACTGTTTTTTGTGATTCTTCAGGTATCGATCTGGGAGATGTGCTTATGCAGGGAGATGGATTCGTTGCTTACGGTTCTCAGTAGTTAAGGCTACATGAGAGGAATTACCCGACGCATGATCTTGAGTTGGCAGTTTTTGTTCATGTCATGCCCTGTTGGAGATGTTACCTTCTGGGAGAGAACTTTATGGTGATTACTGACCACAAGAGTCTCAAGTACATCTTCACCCAGCGTGATTTGAATTTGAGATAGTGATGGTGGGTTGAGTACCTTTAGTCTTTTGAATTTGAGCTTGCCTACACATCTGGGAAAGGCAATGTTGTGGATAATGCACTAAGTAGGAGGACATAGATACATGCATTTCAGGAGGCCATCAGTGAGTGGTAGCTTATGGACATATTCTTTGAGATGCATTTGGAGGTACACGATAGACAGGGGAAGAGTTTTCTATCTTCTGTAGCGGTTACCTCTACTCTTCTCGATCAGGTACGAATGAGGCAACAATAAAATTCTAAAGCCCTAGTCCTATGGGAAAGAATTTCATGAGAGGACCCTATTTCTGGGTGGACAATAGGTGAAGATAAGATCATGCGCTTCTAGGGACGTGTATGGGTGCCAGCAGACATACACGAAGAGCTGATGCGGGACTTTCATTCCTCAGTTTGGGTAGTTCATCCTGGCATCACAAATATGTATCGTGAAATTACACCATTAGTATTGGTGTCCAAGTATGAAGAAGGACGTTGCTGGTTTCATCATGAGATTTTTCACTTGTTATTAGGTGAAGGTGGAGCATCAGCGACCATCAGGGATTCTGCAGTAGTGACCCATTCCTGAGTGGAAGTGGAATGACGTCACGATGGATTTAGTGACCAGTTTTCCAAGGTTTCCTCGAGGGAATGATGCAGTATGGGTTGTCATTGACAGGATCATGAAGTTTGATCACTTATTTCTGATAAAATAGTCCTTTAGTGTTGATGGTATGGGGCGGTTGTACATTCGATAGATTTTACGCCTACATGGAGTTCCGTACGAAATTGTTTCAGACAAGGAAGCTTGTTTTACTTCTCGGTTCTGGCAGGGGATTCAGAAGGCTTTGGGTACACAGGTACTTTTGAGTATAGCTTACCATCCTGAGATAGATGTATATTCCGAGCATACGATTCAGGTGCTTGATGATATGCTCTGGGCATGCATCTTGGATTTTGGAGGTTCTTAGGAGAAACATATACCTCTTGTGGAGTTTTCCTACAACCATAGTTTTTAAGCAACTACTCAGATGGAACCTTGTGAGGATTTATATGGTAGGTCATGCCGATAAAATTTATGTTGGCTAGAGGTGGGATAGGCAGCTTTTCTGGGACATTGTCTTGCTTAGGAGACCTCAGAGCAGATAGAGTTGATTCAGAAGAGGATGGCTATAGCACAGTCTCGACAGAAGTATTATGTTGATCAGCAGAGACGGCCTCTGGAGTTCGAGGTCGGGGATCAGTTTTTCCTGCATGTCGCACCAAGGTTGGGACACAAGAGGGTTTGGATACAGGGTAAGCTTTCACCACGTTACTTCGGGCCATTTTAGGTATTGAAGAGAGTTGGGTCGGTTGCCTATCTGTTGCAGTTACCTCAAAGGTATCGGGTTATGCATGACATCTTCCACGTTTCTCAGCTCCGACGTTACTTTTCAGACCCATCTCTTGTCTTTCAAACTGAGGAGGTTGAGCTTGATGTGGATGCATCATTTGAGGAGTATCCTATCTAGATTGTCGATCGTAGTATGAAGGTTCTCTGTGGTCAGTCCGTTCCTATGGTATGGGTGCTCTGGTAGCACGGGCGAGTACAAGATGAGACTTGGGAGAGAGAGGCCGATGTATGATCACAGTGGCCGGAGCTTTTTGGGGTTTCTTCTTCTATACCTCACTAGAGAAATTCAGGGATGGATTTCTTTAAGGGGGGAATTTTTTAAGAACCTGGACCTTCTTTTCAGTTATGTTTTTCCTTTTCTCGATTTTTTGATAAAAGAGGAGTTTCTGTAAATTTTTGAAGTACACGTCGTGTACTTTATGAGTACCCACCGTGTACTTTGATGTCGTGTGAGGCTGTGTGTTGACCGTATTCGGGCCACACACATGGTCGTGTGGGGTGATTTAGAGGCTGATTAAAGCCAAGTATGAAAAATCCTAGTACATTCCGTGTAATCAAAAAGTACAGGCCATGTACTTTTTTTTCATTAAACGGGCCAGGCTCGCATCTGTCCACCAGAATCATCTTCTTATAGGTCTCATTCAACCGAGAGAAGCTGTATGGTGTCGGAACTTCTTTGAACCCCCCGAGCCTCCATCTGTTATCTGAATCGACCGCCGTCTATTGCGTTGGAACCGCAGCGGTAAGTTCTTCTTTCTTCTAGATAATCGTTTTCCAATTCCTCCTCTTTTGGAAGTTATCGTGGGTTGAACATTTTATGAGATTTCATAGATCTACAACATTATAAAGAGATTCGAGCCTCTTAGTTAAATTATATTGATAACCTAGCATCAAGGTAGGTGGTTTGTGCCTTTCTGTTCACAGTCTTTGAGTATTATGTGCAAATTCCACCAATACCCTTGATCATGGTATTTCCTGTTTACTGTTTTTCCCCTATTATTTTCAGGAATTCCTTGTATTCTTGTGTAGAGGTAATTTGTCTATGTATAAGTATAATTACTATGCTTTGATTTTTTGTCCATGCCTTGTTCTATTTACGACCTTTGGTTTTGTTCAACCTTTGGTCATTATACATGTTTTCCATGCCTTGTGACCGTAGGATGGAGTGATGTTCCCTGACATGCTTTTTATGTTATAGACTAGTTATCCAAGTAGCTCTGTAGGTTTACTTTGGACTTATAGCATTATTATGCACTGACTGGCATGGGGCCATGAGAATATGGTGTTATAGACTATAGGGGATAGACTGAGTGAGCTTCCCAGAGAGTCTTGGATATTATAGACTACAGGAGGATAGACTGAGTGAGCTTCCTCAGAGAGTCTAGGTCTTTATAGACTATATGGGGATAGACTGAGTGAGCTTCCTCAGATATTCATTGTTTTGTTTGAATTTCCTTAAACCATTCCAGGCTATAGGAGGAATTGACCGAGTGAGCTTCCTTAGAGATTTTGTGATCGACCTAAGGCTATAAGAGGAATTGATCGAGTGAGCATCCTCAGAGAGTCTCTAGACCTTGGGGATATAAAGGGAATTGATCATGTGATCTTCCTCATAGATTCCCTGAATACCTTAGACTATAAGGGGAATTGACTGAGTGTTCTTCCTCAGAGAGTCTTATATATTCGTATGACCAAGCCAGAGGGATTAGGCTGAGTGTACTGCCCAGAGGGTTATTGGTAAGTCTTGGATAGGACTAGAGGTGATAGCTGTGAGTACTTCCCAGAGAGTTACCCATTGTAGTTAGCAATTTTCATCACTATTTCTTGTTTGATCTACAGATTTTTCACTACTGTGTATTATCCTTCTTATTGCATACTTTTTACTATTTACTGTACTTTACCTGCCATATACTCACTGACTGTTAGGCACAGATCATCGTGTGGTTGCCTATTGGGATTTAGTCTCACACCCTGTTTGGGTTTTGCTTTTGGTCCCAAACAGATTATATTGTTGCAGGTATAGAGAAGGGAAATCTATCTTTGACTTCAGGTACTTGATTTCATTGGAGAGGGAGAGCATGGGACTAAGACGAGGTTTGCGATGCTGAGGAGTTGCTTATC
Organism: Viscum album; assembly: GCA_963277665.1. Lineage (NCBI taxonomy): Eukaryota > Viridiplantae > Streptophyta > Magnoliopsida > Santalales > Viscaceae > Viscum > Viscum album. Next base: position 1,979,685,802 of record OY728157.1, on the reverse strand, counting down.
TGTTTTTATTTTCTACTTGGGTTTAGTACTGTATTCAGCATTGTGACTTGTTTGTCTGCATTCCTAGACATATGTATCATGCATCATTTCATATATATATTTATATTTGTGTGTGTGTGTGTGCTCCAATTGTTTACTGTTTTAGTCTTCCGATGTTTACTGTTGTTGGATATTTACAACTTCTACTATTGTATGTGTTGTTTATTTCTGTTGTGTACTCTACCAATGAGGGCATAGTTTCCCCACTATAACACCCAAGGACCTCGCTTCTAGTTGGAAGCCTCTGGCATTTGGGGAAATGCGCTTGAGGCCATGTGACCAACTGAGTATGGGGCGCCTCTGGGTGGCTTCTAGAACTGGGACTTTACACAGTTAGGAATAAAAAACTCTCAAACATAACACATGAGTCAAAATTTTACAAAACACACCTTCATTAAAATAAGATTTAAAAAGGGTTCAGCAATAACTACCCTTGCAGTTGGAAAAGAGAAAAACATCGAAAAATGAAATCAAACATGATGATTACATCCCAAGAACACTATAGAGAGGAAACCCAAAACTAATCCTAGATATTTTCCTACTCCTACTCATGGGATTAAGTGACCTTTAATGAGCTAGTTCTGGCTACACGGTGCTTTTTCGAAACACCTAGGCAGAATCGCTGCAAGTGACCCAGGCGCCCACAAGTGTGGCAAGGTCTCAGAGCACTTTGGAAATTTTAACCCTAGATGAAGACCACCCCACACTTAAAACACACTTGAATTATTATACATATATATAACCTTAATCCAATTTATATTTTCCCCATTCCATGATGGAAAATGTGCAAGGAATATATATATACATATACACATGTACCTATGCATGTGAGCGCAACACTTCAAAGAAGCCACCAACATTATACAACAATTCTAGGAACCCTAATTCACCACAGAACAAAAATAGAAGGTTCATATTCTTAGAGGGGGAGCATCATATTTTATTTAGAAAGCACCAAGGGATGAAAATTTGGGTTGTTTCCACCTAGAGGTGGGTCCCCTATACATATGACTTTAATTTTAATTCCATAAATTTTTTCTTGTTTTAATTTTTTTTATTTATACTATATACACATGATATGAAATCTAGTTGTGGTTTCCAGAAATGGTTATGCCTTTCTTTTGGAAATTAAAATGTATTTCTAATTCCCATTGGTCTTAAGTGACTTTTCTTGAAAAGTGATTTCCTAAGTGGTTTTGAATTGGTAATGAATATTTCCCAAAGGTGTTTGGCCTTTCAACTAATTAATTATAAAAAGTGTTCCTTGTGTGTAATTAAAACAATTTGGAACCTTAATAATGGTTTATGAAAAAGAAAAATCTCTCTTGAGTTGTGGCCCCCTTGTTTTAGAAAATGATGTGTGTTTTGAATTTTTGATTTGTGATACGTGACTAGCAAATAGGCTTGTGCATTTTTTTGAAGAAAAAGGGGGGCTGTGCTTAAGGAGGGAGGTTAGTGATGAGAGGTTGGATGTGTTTTTATGTAAAGAAAATGATAAGTACATATATATTTTCTTGATAATAACTCACCACCACTTGAAATGGATCACAATGGGAAACCTAATTATCTATATGGGAGGACTAGGACTAGTACGCTAGATGACACGTAAGTGTTTCGTCTCGTTTTTGTTTAGTAGGATTGATTCTACAACACTAACTAAATATTTGAGATGATTGGAGACCACTAGGTTATGGGTGTGTTACCTACTAGTGGCTCATTCACAAGAACATATATCGTTTTGGTTTCTTTTCCACATTTCACTAAGGTAGGAGGATCCTAGGTCCCCAACTAACACTAGATGCTTTGGGATTTCCCGTGTTTCTTGTGATGTGATTTCCATTTTAGTCGTTTCATACATGATGAATTATTTTTGAAAACCATAGTTTGATATAAGTTGTTTTCCTTTCATTTTGAAATTTTACTTCATGCATGGAACCTATTTTAAAAATGTAGTGGGGGAAAAATTCTTTACTTGAAAGTGAAAACTTGTTACTTGAATTTGAAAGGACTGAAAAGAATTATTTTATTATGTCATATTTTAAAACTATCATGTTTGGGATTTCTTATAAAAGGAAATGGAACGGGGTGTTGTTGTATCTCGGCTTTCCTACTGATAATATCGATGCTCACTCCTACTTTACTTTTCAGTTTCCATCTCCTCTAGTTTTGTATTGCTCTTTTAGCGAGTGTGCTTCTGTGTTTGGTGGTGACCCACGAAGTCACGTGGAGGTATGTTTATCTTCCAATTTCTTTATTTATTTTTTCTTATATTATTGTATTTTTTTCATTTTGTTTACATTATTTATTTATTTTTCATTTGTTCACGGGCCAAATCATTCCTAACTGTTTAATTTTGATGCCTCACACTTGTTTCCAGCCCGTGGGGATCGGGAACGCCCTTCAGGCCTTGTCACGGGCCAACATGGGTGATCGGTTCATGGTAAACCCAAGTTGGTTTGTGACATCCAAGAATTTTTGGTCTCACCAAAGTCCAAAACCAAAGGTCTTAAGGTAGATATCAAGGATAAGAGATCAATATGTAAGGATCCTCTTTCATTTTATTGTGTTTTCTTTTAAATTATTTTCTTTTATTATACTCTCTTCACCTCCCCTTATCCAAGAGTCATGAACATCCAATATTATATATATTCTATATTTTTATCATTTTTATGTAAAATTCATCATCATTATTCCTCTCCTCTTCCTCTTATTCTAAAAATAAAAACATCATCCGTGATGTGTCGATTTACCGACATCGTGGATGATGTGTCTTCAGTTTCCTTTAATTTCTTCAAAGATGGCTGTAAAAACATTTTAATGGTTGAAATTTTTCTAAAGTCTATTATATGGACTCTCTTATGTTCCATAATTAACTTATACATATAATTTTAAAGGTGTATTATGGAAAAAGTTCTTGATTATCGAAGAACTGCCAAAATGATCTAAAAATCACTAATTATTTATCTAATGATTCATCCTCATACCATATAACCAAAATTATTTATGGAATCAATTAATATTCTAGAAAAATATTAATAAAAACTCATTATACTTATGTAGTTTTTCTTCCTGTCGATAAGAAAATCAGTTATGACCCAACCATGGAAACCTTGTAAAAAATGCACCCGAAACAATGTAAATAACAAAATATTATTCATAAATGGGTTGAATGATGTTATTAAATGATCATATAAGTTGTTATAAAAATGAATATGATTATTTAAATTAATAATAAAACCCTTTTAATCATTATACATAAGTTTTAGACTAATTCTAAGTAAGAATAAAATGAGATAAGGGAATTCTTAACCCAGTTTCCATTCTTCGGGTTAACCATCTATTTTATTAATTATGTGGTACTAAGATTATTTGTTTAATTAATTTACTTAATATTATGTTTTATTATGTGTATTATTAGTGTATAAACATTTTAATTTCATTATTTTAATTTATCACATCAATTATATGATAGTAGTAAAGGACCATCCTTTTAAAATTATATTTCAAAATTCCATTTCGTGAAATTCAAAACCAATGTTTTTATGAAATTATTCATGTTTTATGATTATTTTCTAGTTCTTGGGAATTTTTTATGATGAAATTTGTGACCTATATCTCCTTACAATGCATTTGGTATGTGTATGTTGGAGGTCGAATGTATGGTTACTTCAAGTGTAACTATGATGGTTACGCCATAAGGTATTCATGAGGGTTATAATTTATTAGGTAGACTGAGGGTTAAAATATTATGTAATTAATTCCCCAATATACCTTTATGGATTTATGTATATGTTCCTTAATATTTTATGGAAATATCATGTTTCACAAAGTAACTACATGGGTGAGAAGTAATTCTTTGTGAAATGATTTCATATGTCTATAAGTATTCATGGACTAATGGTTTTCTCCTTCTTTTTATGTCCTTTACTGATATTTTTATGTTAATCACAAGTTTATAAATGTTTTTCACTGGTGATAGGGATGTGTAATAGAAATAAGGAAGTCAAGTTAATTGTTATGACGTCTTTTTGAAGAAATATTGTTGTTTTGATTTAAAAGTTTTATGTTTTCGAAAAAAGGAAATTGTTTAAGTTATACCTACTTTGTATATTATGGGTTGATATGTCTGAGTTATGTCCCAACATTGAAAATCTCTAAACAAAAAAGATATTTGGAAGTGTAAATAACTGAAATCCAGTTGAAATGGTTAGATTATGATATGTTTAATTTCTGGTCCTTATAATCACAAAGGGGAATGAGTTTTCCCATTAAATGAGGATCAAATATATAACCTAATCAAACCAAGCATGTAGAAATAACCAAAAACTAATTATAAATAAATATACAAACCAATCCATAAAAAAATACAACTAAGTAGAAAACTGAAAACTAATACAAAACTAAAACTAGTCTATGCCAACTAGATTTACATGTGACCCCTTGGTCACCTTTAACCACAATACCAAACAACTCCAATAAAAAGCACACTAGTTGGAAACTTAAACATACAAAACAGATTATGTATACTGACCCTGAATGGTACTTGTTGGGTGTGATCATGACTTATTAGTAGGCAACCACTACAGAATCCATAAATTTCCATTTCAGAAAATAGACCAAAAATGCTAGTATTAAATACATATATAAAAATAGGTTTTAAACATTTTAAAGAAACAACTACATCTTTCCTTTTTCTAAAAACACATTCAACCTTCCCATTTTAAAAACGGGTTCACAATTTTAGAAACCAAATCACAAAACTAAAATCCAACAAGTTGATATCATGTAAATTTGAAAGTAAATATATATACAATACAAACAACCAAGTGTAACAGATATTAAACAAAAAAAAAATTGATAGTAACCATGGGAATTTCTTAAACATACCTAGAGAGATCCTTGGATGAAATTGAGTTGGAATCACCTACCAGTGTATGGTATATCTCCATAGTCTATAACCAATTCTCTTCTCTAAACTATCCTCACCATTGGCACATCCCACCTTGCCTCTAGACTTCCAATGGGTTCCAACCCATCTAATTGTGGTCAACAAGTAACTGTCACTCAATCCCCTAAAATAAGACCATGAAACCCATGGAAATAGTACACTATTTAAGTATGAGGCCCTTGAACGTGTGACTCTCCTTACCTTTAACCACTGCACTTGCCTATCCCAAAAACTGAAACTACTTATATGATAACCCATATAGGGAAATACTCTATAGGGGTTCCCATCGTACAACAAGTCATTCATAAGTTCCAATCAGACCACCACATCACATGATCTTTCAAATCATTTCTCAAAACATTCAATGATTCTAATCAGGAATTTACACTTCCAAAACCACAACTTATTTCAAATACATTATAAAGTGACAACTGGGACTCATGTCAAGTCTATTTAAAATTCACATATAAATTATTTCCCAAATATTTTCAAAATGATATAAAACACTATTTTTAAATATAGGATTCCAAACTGGCCATTACCTTTTCAATTTTATTTCCAACGTTATTTCAAGACTAATATGAAAACATACAATGCGCTTAAATATGCCAAGTGGGACTTAAAACCACTTGAAAGACTAGCCAGCTTAAAAATTACCAAACATTTCATATTCTCTGAACACCGATTTAAAAACACACATAATTCATTTAGAAACAAAAATAGTTTAGTTTAAAATCAAGAGTTTAAAAGAGACATCCAAATTTTTTGAAAAACCGGGTTTTGTGTTAAAAAGGGTTTTCATCATTTTTTGTGAACATCCATGTGTGCACTCCAGGCACACATGGATTTTCTAACATTCAATGGATTACCATAATTAATTTCCCCAACCCATTATAGAGCAATAACAAATTCCATCCAACCAACACAATATGCCACACTATAAAATCTGCCACATTCCATATATAAATCCCAAATCCAAATCCAATAAATTTAATAAAACTTATCTAAGGGAAAACAGAACTCAAAATTCATGATTTCATTTAAAGGGAACAATTGACATTTTAAAAAACACCTAGTGTGAATATTATCTATCATAATTAAAGAAACCCCTTTCAAAAACAATTTCCCCATGAATTCGAAAAATATTTTCAAATTATTTAAAAATAAAAAATCATTAATGGAATGATTCAAAAAAGGAAGATAATGTAAAAACATGCCTAAATGGAGTGAGGATGTGATAGAAATCTTAGATAAGGAATAAAACATCTCAAAAAAAATTCTCACACCCTAAAATCCAAGAAAAATGAACCACACATCAAACCTAGACACTAGGTTTTGGCCAAGAGAGAAACCCCATGAAAAGAGACCAATATATCAAGAGAGGTGGAAGGGAAGAAACGAATATTGACCAACAATATAAATAACTCAACTTAGTAACATTCAAGAAGCATCAATGGAGGTTAGGGAGTAAGTAATAGGGGTTTGTTAAAGCCCCTTGGTGTGCCAAGGTCCATAAAAGAAGATGTATCCTAATTTAGGGTTAAAACATGGAGGGGAAAGCTTGGAATTTCAAATTTTTAAGAATTTGGGAAGCTTGCACAATTTGACCGCACCGTTTAATAAATATGTGACAACTATGTTCCCTTTACTTGACTATGGGTTGGCCACATGGTTACCAAACCATTTTTTAACCGTTTTGGACCCGACTATATGATTAAAAAACCAAACAACATGGTTATCGCATAGTTTTCCGATCCATATGAAACATCTTCCCCTTACCACTAGACACCCAAACCATGCTACACAATTACCTAGGCTATGTCACATGGTTTCCCTTAACTATTCTCAAACTGTACTTTGGCCAAAAAATCACTTCAAACATCAATAATTCTATAATTTAAACCAAGGTTCAACTGAAACCTTATCCAAAAATATCTGAATCCATGAAAAGAACAAAGGAAATGAATTTCAAAGGTTAGGGTGTGACAATTATCCCACCATATACACTTTTGGCCCCCATAAATTTACCCAACCAAAACATACCCAAAACATAATTCCATGACCGATCAAAAAAATGAAACAAAAACCTGGAGGTAACCTTTTACTCAACAAGTCACACCCTACCAATCGAGAAGAAATCACTAAACGAAAGATAAGGGGATAACATGAGAGGGTTATCCTCACTACATGAAATCAACATGCATATGAACTTTAAAACCCAAACAATATCACCAAGACTTAAATGGGAAACCCACTATAAGGAAACCTAGAAAACCAGGACCTTGGGAACTCCCAATCTAAATAAAAATTATCCTACACAAGCCAAGAATCATAGGAACATAAAAAAACCATGGAATAAAACCAAATCAAGTGGCGAACTGAAACAAACTCCATTTATTCCACAAAACTCAAGAATCTCTAAAATGAACACAATTGGAATCTATAACCGAGATCGGCCAACACAAATTCTAAGAACACTCTAAGAAAAAAAGTGATTCAAAGGGCCACATTTAATACATAAACACATAGATACAAGAAAAGAGGTTCACTATGTTTCTTACAGAAATAAGATAAGTTCCCAAAAAGTAGTGAACTACCATAAAAGACTTAATCCATATCCATTCCAACACTCAATAAAACAACTAGGCCAAGGAGTTTTGCACCACTATTAATTTTTGACTATGCGTGAGCTTCAATATGAGGCTTGTGGATGGTTCCCTAATGAATGAAACATTTTCTTCCTCCTGTTTGGTTGATAACATCCTCCAATAAATACATATTCTTTAGGTTTTTCTTCTTACAAAACTTCTCCAGATGACCTAGATAGCCATAATGATGGCACCTCTTTGGAGTGTTGCGACAAAACAAATTTGAATGCCTGAACCAGCCACACTGGTGGCACACGAGTAAACCATCTAACAAACTAGAGGCTGAAAGTAGTGAAGGAGACTCCACAAAGGTAGGTTCTTCAAGAATACACCCCTCACCAAATGGGGAACCTCCATGAGTTTTTATGAGACACTGAATTACCAACTGCATGTTCTCTAGAAACCAACTTAGCTAAAAACGTCTCATCCACCAAAATCTCAAAATAAAGATCCTCGGAGGACAAAAATCACCCCTTGATCTATATATTAATACCCCCGATGAAAAGATATTCCATAAATAGATCCATTGATATTACATTTGGTGAAAAGGAAACTAGCTCCTTAAGGTGGTCAACATAGGGCTTCACAGTCAGCTGTCCTTACTGAATACTCATGAGAACTTCCCTTTTCTTCATCTTTAAATCCTCAGGTATAAACCATCGTATAAATATGGACTTAAACACTTCCCATGTCATCAAATATTTCATAAATGGTGGTGAAAAACTCCCACCTTTCCAAATATGGACCCTCAAACAACCACAAGACATCAAAAAATATAACAGCTTTGGGAGTTACCAATGATCTGAAGACATTCTCAACTTCCTCAATCCACTTCACTACCTTAAATGAAATTCAATTACCATGAAAGACTAGAAATAACTAAGAAGAACTAGAAACTGAGGAAGAATCACTAGAAATTTGAGGACCTTTCTAGGTGGAATATTATAAATTGTATAATAAAAATAAGAGATAATTCAATGTCAACTCAAAATACAATCAAACATGAAAATATATATGCAAAACAAGAGGCTTATACACCAAAAATCACAAACACAACTCAAAATTCTATTTTCAAACATCACCATTTCATTTAAATTTCAATAATTCCTCCTTCCAATGCCACTATCCGAGCACTGAAAACCATTTTCCATTAAACAGACTCACTATTCACAAAGAAAAATCCACTTTTTAAAACCAATCCATTTTCCAAAATCATTTTCCCCTTTCCAAATCCAATCTGGAAAAACTAGGCCAAACCATTGATTTTTAATACATACCCATGGAATCCAATAAATCGTCATATATGTATTCATCCACTTCCTCTGAAATAATCAACACACGTGTTCTATAATGAAAATCCCACACATACCCACACATATGAGATCATTCGAGATGAATATCGAGGTTTGCACAAGCCATTTCATCATTAAACACAAAAACATACCAAATTTCCAATTCGGAACAATTTGAAAGATATTATTTCCACATCAAAAACCATTTTCATTTTTGAAAGCTCATTCCCAAAAACTAAAACCAAAATAGAAAACAAATCACACTAAACAACAATAATGAGGAGCCAGTGTCTCGATATAACTCATCAACATGGTAGAAGGTCATTCCCTAAGTAAGAAACAATACTAAGAGGTCCTAGGATCATGCATTCAGATTCCACATGGGTCACTACTCCATGTGATGTCATGACATGTCAACGGATCACCTCCATTTTCATTGCCAAATCCAATACAAACTAAAACAATAAAATGACTCAATTACCGAACCACCCCTAGCAACTCAGGTATCATCATGAGTTGAGGTGATCAGGCGCCAACCCATATCCTACCTCATGTTCACCAACAATCCAAGTTTGCAATATACCTAAAACCCAAAATAAAAAAGTGCATTCCTTTGTTATTATTTTTTCATAAACCAAGCCAATATTCCATCCAAACTGATACCTAACCTGGCCCGAGATATGTCCCAAAGGGCATTCTCGATCCACACAGGTTGGAAACTAGCATCGGAAATCAAATTTATCACCAAGTGGAATGATTTTTTCCAATAAACCAATATCAAATAAATAATCTAATCAAACTAATAATGTAGTAATAACCAACATTTAATCATAAATAAATACACAAAATAGCCTAGAAACAAATACAAATGATGAGAAAACTGGAAACAAAATGTGATAATAAAACTGGATTATGCCAACAAGATCTCTATGTCACCCCTTTGTCACCTCCAACCATAATACAAAATATCTCCAATAATGAGATAATGATCCAAAAACATGATCCTGCAAAATAGCTCGGGTCTACCATCACTAAATGGTACATGTAAGGTGTGAGCTTGAAAGATTTGTTGAAAACCACCATAGAATCCATATATTTTATTGTCTGAAACCCATCTATAAATCGTACATTGAAATAAATTTATAAAAATAGTTTTTAAATATTTTAAATAAACATAGAAAACTTTCCCTTGGTCAAAAAACACACGCCATATTCCCATTTACAAAACAGCTTCACAGTTTTAGAAACCACGTCCCAAAACTAAAATAAAAAAAGGTGATACCTAGAAAATATGAAAGTAAATAGATAAATATTATAAGAAACCAAGTTCAAAACAAAGTAAACAAGAAAATATAGTCAGTAACTAGGAGAATTTACTAAAAATCCCTAAATTGGTCCCTGGATGTAGTCAAGTCAGACTCACCTCCCAATATATAGTGAATCTCTATAGTATGTACCCAACTAGTTTCTCTAAACTATGCTCACTAGTGGAAAGTACCATCGGGCCTTGACACATCCAAGGGGTTCCAACCCTCCTAATCGAGGTTAAAAATTAACCATTATTTAGTCCTCTAAAAACACCTAAAAACTCATGGTAATGGTACATTATGTAAGTAGGAGGCCCTCACATGCGTGACTCACCTAACTTTCCACCACCACACTTGCCTACCCCAAACACTAACACCACCTATAAGATAACACAAATAGGGAAATACTCTATATCGGTGTCTATCTTACAACAATTCATTCAAAAGTCCCAACTATTCCATCACATCACATGATATTTCAAATCATTTCACAGAACATAAAAGATGCCAATCATGCATTTATTCTTCCAAAACCACAACTTATTTCCAAGACATTATAGAGTACTAATCAGGCCTCATGTCAAGTGAATTTCAAAGACACTTATAATGTATTTGAAAAAAAATCCAAAATTATATGAAACACCATTTTCAAATACACAATTTCAAATTGGATTTACATTTCCAATTTTATTTCCAACATTATTTCAAGACCAAGATGAAAACACACAATGTGATTAAATATTACAAGAGAGCCTTCACACCACTTGAAAAACCAACCATATTATAAAGTACCAAATATTTCATATTAATAGAACACCCATTTTAAACCACACTTAATCCAATTTGAAAAAAAAAATTAGTTAAACCCCAAGAGTTTAAAAGAGACATTAAAATGTTTTAAAAAACATGGTTTTGTGTTAAGAAAGGCCATCATCATTTGTCTTCCCATCCATGTGGGCACTCTGGGCACATAGGGATGTTCCCACACCTAATAGAATACCACAATTATTTTTTCCCCAAACCATTTTCAAGAAACAACACATGACATCCAACAAACACAATAAGCCGCACTATAAAAGTCAACATGTTCTACATATAAATCCCAAATCCCAATACAAAAAATTTAATAAAACATATCTAAGGGAAATAACTCAAGACACACAATTTATTTAAAAGTAAAAATTAAAATTATAACAAACAACAAGTGTGCATAATATGTATCATAATTAGAGAAACCCCTTTCAAAAAACATTTCCACAAGTTTGTGAAACACATTTGAATATTATTTAAAAATACACAAGAATAAATGGAATGATTCAGAAAGAAAAATAATGGAAACAACTAACTCAATGAAGTGTGGATGTGTTGAAACTCTCATATAAGGAAGAAAACATCATAAGGAACAATATGCACTCCCTAAAATCCAATAAAAATTAACCACACATCAACCCTATACACTAGGGTTCAACCAAGAGAGAAACCCCATGAAAAGATACCAAGATATCAAGAGAGGAGTGAGGTAAGAGAATAAAACTGACCAAAAATACAAAATAAATATCCTTAGCAACCTTCAAGGAGCATCAATGGAGGTTGGGGAGCAAGGAAGAGGGGTTTGGTGAGGCCCCCTAGTGCGCCTAGGTAGAAAAAAGGATAAGAATCCTTATTTAGTGTTTTAAACATGGTGGGGGAACTTGTAATTCCAAATTTTTTCGAATCTTGTAATCTCACATGGTTTCACCACACGGTTTGAGAAATGGTGAACCAACCATTCTCCCTTTACTAGATGAGAGGTCCACCTCGCATGGGTTGTTCGCAAGGTTAAAAAACTACGTGCTAACCATGATGGACACCACTATCCGGTTACAGAACCAAACCGCATGGTTTCCACATGGTTACCAAAAATATGCACAACCTGTGTGCATTACCACTAGAAATATAACATGTGGTGAAAGTAACATGGGATATACTGAATTATTTACCTTAATAGTTCTCAAACCATCCTAAGGACAAAAACTCACCTGGAACGTCCAAAATTAAAAAATTTAAACTGGGGCTCAACCCGAAACTCAACAAGAAAGATCTGAATCTAAGAAAATAATAAAATAAATTAATTTCCAATGTTAGGGTGTGACATACCAGGACCTTAGATCTTGGTTTATTCTACATAATACTTTCTTCATCATGTGAAAATAACTTTCATTCTTCCCAACAACAAAACCACATGGTACATCAATATAAACATCTTAATCAAGGCCACCATTAAAAATGATGATTATATATCAATTTAAAAAAATTATAACTTTGTTGTGGAGGAATAGAAAGAGTTTTTTTATTGTTTCTAACCTTTCCATCAAAAAATGTTTCATTAAAATCAACAACTTCAATTTCTAAGTAACCTTTTCACACTAACCTTGATTTATTTCTTATCACATCACTATCTTCATTTATATTGTTCTAGAAAACCCAATTTGTACCAATAACATATTTTTAATTTTTTTAGGTATTAGATCCTATGTATCAATTTTTTTCTATTTGATACAACTCTTAATTTATATCGCAAATGCATTCAGGATACTCAAAATATCTGTTCACATCTTTCATCTCATATTTTGAATACAAATATGTATGTGTAATTACTTTTGATGTTCTTACTATTTGAACCCTTTTATGTTGATCAGCAATAATTTTTTGAAGCTCCACTTTCTTCCTCATCATGCGATGAGATTTTTGAGATTCTTTCTCATTACATTAAATTAATGAGTCCAATTATTCTACTTGATTAGGATTACCATTATCGACATCCTAATTATAATTGTTAACCATCATTCTTTCACCCTGTTAATCATCCATATCAACATGAGTTTTTTTAACATCTTCCACAACCTTTTCAATAACTTTAATACCAACAAAATAAACTAATATTTATATTTATTTTTTTTAAGAATCTATATCCACTTCTTTATATAGAATAACTAAGAAAAATTCCATCTTCACATCTCTTCTATAACTTTCCAAGGTTTCCACCTTTCTTCTTTTTATTGTATGGACTCCCCAAAACACTTAAGTGTTTAAAACATGTATTTTTAACATAAAAAAATTCATATGTATTATTATATGAACTCATCCCACATATAATCAATTTTGAATATAAACAGTAGTGCCTCAAAAATTAATGGGAGAGATTATGTCCAATTAATATAGTTTTCCCCATTTTAATCAAGATTTTATTTTTCCTTTCAACAACACCATTTAGTTAAGGTGTATTTGGTGTACTGAACTCATACTGAATTCCATGATTCTCAAGAAAATTTCAAACTATTTGTTTTTATATCATCCACCATTGTATTTTCTCAACTTCTTTACTAAATACTCACATTCCTATGAAGATTTCCTCATGAAACTTGTAAACATTTTTAGAGCATATGACTTTTGTTTTGTGTATATAAAACAATTAATATGAGTAAATTCATAAATGAAAGTAATGAAGTACTTTTCTTCGTGAGTTTATTATTTTCTCACTAGCCCAAAAATATCTAAATGGATAAGTTCTAGGGGGTTATTATAAACAAATTTCAACGTTATTATGAACAAAGTTTGTAATATTTCCTTTATAAAAAATTTTTCCACACTAATATATTCTTTTTGACATATTAAGAATTCCATAGATATTATATTTCTTATAAAAAAATCTCATTTTTCTTTAACACATGTGTCCCAAAATTTTATACAACAGCTGATTTTCTTCCTCCATGCCTAATTAATAAGATTTTTTAACCTCACCAACATGGAACAAGTTTCCTTTTGTATGTTGGACTCTTATATATATCTTTCCATCTTCCTCTTTTATAAAAATAAACCTGTATTTTTTGAAAACAACTTTCTTAACTTCATCAAAAAAATTCAAAACACTTAGTAGGTTCTGTTTCATCTTATCAACAAACAAAGCTTTATTATATTTCAACTTTTCTTCTCTAGTGATTGATAATCCAACACCTTTTATTCTCAGAGATTCATCATTTCCAAATTTCACTATTCTTTATTTCAAGTCCTTCACATTATTCAAAAAATTTAAGTATCCAATCATATGAGAAACACCAACTATCAAATATCCAAGTTCATTCCCCTTTTGTTTCTTTAGAGTGGTTTCAACCACAATAGATTTTTCTTTCCCTTTATCATTAATCATATACATATTTTCAGAATTGTTAAGAAACTTTTTTTTTTCAGCAACAGAACAAGAAAACATTTTTTGAGATGTTTATTTTTTCTACATATTTCAAAAATAGTTTCCAATGGATTGAACCTATTTTCAATTTTACACCAACCTTCTCATATTTTTTCAAAACATCTCGAAATTTTTCCATTTAGAGGATTGACTCGCCATCAAACTTTTCCTCATATAATTCAAGGAATATTTTTAATATTTTTAATTAAACCAGTACATATTTTTTGGAAGACAAAATCCACCACAATACAACTATTATCAATAGAAAGAATATTTACCTATATATATTCCATACTGTCCAGAGTTTTCAGCATGTTTCTCAACAAAGTTCTTATATTTAATATCAAAACTTTATTTACCACCAACCTTTCTATTCTCAATTCAAACCTAATTCTTTGCCTTCTTTCTTTTTATCCTTACCGAAACCATAACTTGTAGAATATTTTTTGGACTAAAAATGTTTAGAAACCTATGAAAATTATTTTCAACCTTTGAAGATAATATTTTATCCTTCTCAGGTTAACCCTTTCGATAACTTTCAAGAACTTCTGATATAGAGTTCTTGTAACTTTTTACAATCTGTTCAGGTTTATAAAGTTTTTTTTGGAAAATTTACAACTCTTCTTATTTTTCCTTAAACTTCACTTCCATATGTTCATTATGATTAATTTCATTCTAATTATATTTTTAAAATCTCCAATATTCTCAAGAATCTTAAATTTCTCACCAGGAAGATATTATTGATTTTTTGTTGAGGAATTTTCATTTTTAAATTTCCTAATTTATTCCTCAAGACTTCCAATCTTTTTCACACATTCTTTCAATTATTCATTTTTATGAAATTTTAATCAAGATTATTCATCTTATTAATTTCTTCTTCTAAACTCTATATTGTTAACAATTTCAATAAAATTATTCTATCTAGCATCGAAAATTGAAATTTTGGATTCAACTTCACTTTCTTATTATTCATCATATTTAGACAAAAAACTTCTCCTTTTTGATCTGGAGGACTTTTTCCCTTCCCCATTGTAATAATATCTAGCCTTATCACCTTGTTTCTTTCATGATGTTTTTGGAATTATTTCATCTTCATCAATATCTTCTTCTTTATTTCCTTATGTAAAATTAGCTACAAAGGTCCCAACAGATCCACATTCAAAACAATTCAAGGTAAGTTCCTCCTTATATTTACCTTTACCTATTTTTACCTTTTTTAAACAAGGATAAAAATTCAGTAAGATTTTTACATACCTTATTTTAGGAATCAGAATATCCATCTTCTTCTTCAAGAATTTTATTTTTTTTTCTTTCATAGAAGCCTTGAAATTCATTTCATTATTAAATTTTATTTTTCCCTTTATAAAATTATCCCTTCTCATTTTATATGTAATGAGAGTTCAATGAAGATCATCCAAATATTGAGTTTTAGGATCTCTTTCTTCTATTTATGAAACTTTAGCATCAAACATATTAGGAATAATTATCAAGATCATTTCAATGATATTTGAGACTTTCAACTTCTCCCAAAGACATCTGATAATGATAAAAGTTCCATTCACTCAGGTAAAGAAATCACCAACAAATTCATACTCACCCATTTTTAGATATTCATATTTTAGCCTCTATATTTTAAACTCTTCCTTCTTTATTTTTTCATTTAATTCATAAATATTATCTATCTTAACCCAGATACTTATGGAAACATCATTTATTCTTTGAAAATCACTTTCAAAAACTGATGAAAGTAAAAAATTCATACCTCTTATATCATTCTCAATATTCTTCTTGTAAACAGATGTAAGATGTACTTTTTCTTAAATATGAGGAAATCCATATGTTCCATCATTAAGAAAATCTTACCCATGGTACATAAGATAATTCAACATTATACCTTTTTATATATGATAGTTATTACCATAGAATACTAAAATACCCTTACTAATAACACAATTCCTATTACCCATCATATCTTCTCTTAAAAAACGTTATCAAAAATTAAAAAAGGGAACCTTCATATCTAATTCAAATTGAGATTTCCCAGTCAGGATCAATATATCACTGATATGGGGAGGGGTTGAATTAATGATATCTTTTTCTTATAAGTTTCCTTATTTTTGAAACAATGTTATCCTCTGATTAAAGAGTTATCACCTTGCTGAAAACAAAACAATCACATACACACAAGAACACAATAACTTACAAGGTTTTCTACTCAACAAGAGTAGCTATGTCCATGGTTTGGTTAGGAAACAATCTAATACCACACAATCCAGTAGAAAACAAGCCTTTTTTGAGGATACAACAAGTGGGACACTACATTTAACTTTTAAGCCGCAATGTTAAATAAAATAGTTCATGTGATTCATGTAGAATGAAATGATATAATACAAATTTTTGTAACAAGTTAAGAAAATTTCACCAGTTTCTTCAAAACATGTTATTATGCTTCCATGTCACTTTAAAAAATATAATACTTAAAAAAATTATTCACTTCTCTACCTAGAAGTAGGTATGAACTTCTCTATAATTCTTCATGATAATTAGTATGATTCCCGAATAGGATTCCCCATTCTAATTGTTCAGTATGTAAATATACCTCTACTAGAATACTGTTGAAAAAATTCTGAAATGATTTTGTCTTAGTTCAGAAATCCCATTCTAGTTTCTTAATCTAATTACCTAGTTCAGTCTGCTAATTTTTGTATATGATATTCCTTCTTCTGTTTCATATGTCTATAAAACACCCTTTGGAATTCTCAATCTAGAAACTCCTTCTCTCTTAAAATTTTCATCCCTTTCTCCTTCTCTCTCTTCACCCATGAACATTACAAGTGTCAAAAAGTATAATTTACTTCATAATATTTATATGTTCTCCAAAAGTGGTTTAAGTGGGAATATGAAACGTTTTCCAACATAACCAAATTTCCCAAAAAAAAATTCCATTACATTTAGGATATATATTTGACTATTTCATTACTTCTCAACTCTTCTTGTTTCTTCTAGAAACTTCTTGAATCTTATAAAAACTCCATCTCACTTGAAAAGAAATTTAACCATTATTCAGTCCAATTATAATTTTTATTATGATTTATTCATTATGATGAAGACATATGTATATTAATAGATTCTTCAATGCATTTTTTCACACCAATTAAAAGATATGAAAAGAAAATATCTTCTCATTATAATTATTAGAACCAACAAAAAAAAAAATGCTCATTCCAATCATATGTACCAACTATTAGATATAAAACTTAGAAACCATTTTTCCATAAACATTCTCACAACTTCTAAAGAACTATGCAATTCCTTAGAAACTCTTCAGCTCCAAAAAAATATTTGAAAAAAAATCCTTCAAGACCGCCATGAAAATGCATTGGTAACCTCATTAAATAGTTCTCCCTTTATTATTTTACTCAAACTGATGATCTTGTGTCCATTGATGTTATCGATGTTAGGCCACATCTTATGGAATCTTTCTCTATTTCACTCTAATGGATCAGTTTCACCTCCAATCTGATATCCATATCCACATTTTATTGGATAACTCATAACCAACTTAAAAATAATATCAGATATCTTAAACCATTAACAAAAAGATCAAAGATCCTCTTTGTCATGACCCAAAAGTAAAAAAATTCAACCAGATGAAAGTGGTTTAATACATTGTTGATCAGTCTCTAAATTTCTTACATACATTAGTCCCAACGGATTTCACAAATTGATCTTCTTCAACAAATTTTTTTCTCTCTAATTCCCTTGTGAAACCAATTGTGCACCAGATGATTGGTGGTATGCCACGTCTGATAGACTAGTTTCAAAATAAATTTATTTCATTTCTTCATTTTTATCTTGTGGATTTTAGATATGAATGAAAACCATAATCTTCATCGTATTATATTTCAAAGAAACCTTCTCATCCTACAATCAATTCTATGTCTGGTGATCTCACACCGATAAGCTGATACAAAAAATATTTGACTCTAAAAATCTCATATTTTTAACAATGACTCCCTAATGATTGTGAAAATTAATAATATCAGGATGGCATCATATGATTTATAATGGAAATTATTATAATTTACCCTCCTTTCAACATCTTTTTTCTTTCCAACCAACCTTAATCTGATTGGTAGCCCTTTATCTCCCCCTTTTTTATAAGGATTGTATCATAAGTTTTTTAGAAAAATTACGATTTATGGTAAATCCATGATCAGAAAAGAATATTCATATTTCTATCTAATCTATTCAAAATCTGATTCACTTCCTCATTATGATTCGTACTTTGATAAAGAACCCTAAGGTGAGTCTAATGAACCTTTTATAACTCAAAAATTCATATTAAATAGATTAACTTTCGTAAATATTTTTTTTCCAATTGTCTGGTTATGATAATGAGTCTTACTACCAAAATTTAAAAAGTTAGTATATTTCATTCTGGTTGACAAAAAAAGACAACATCTTCAATATAAACATCTTTCATATAACAAAATAAATTATTTCCAATTTGGTACCAAAACACTTTACACTACCAAATCCATTTAGTTCATACAAGACATGTAAATACATTTCTAATTCCCTAAAAATGTCTGATAATCCTTTTTTTAATAGAAAACCCTCCTTGGAAGTATTTTGGTGAAAACATAAAGAGATTTTATAAAGAATAGGTTTCGTTATTAATCATGCATTTTATTTTATTTCTTCTCCCACCTCCTTAAAATATTATTCAACCATGATGATATATAATCATAATTATCTCCCATATAATTATTTTTTATTATTTTAATGTTATAAAATACATCCATCTCTTTTTTCATCAAATGGTAAATGAATCCTTTATCCGTGTGTCGGATGACTATCTCCTCGCAAATAGATGTAATTTTGTTTCAATCATCACATCTCATAGAAATTATAATTGTGGAATTTTTGTTTATATATTTTATTCGTGAATTATTTATAAGTATTAAATATCATATATAATTTACTTTTTACCTTTCTATTCACTAAAAAATGATATTGTTATTTGTGCGTATATGTGGACTGCCAACACCCCAAAGTGATGGGATACTTTTCTTATCACCAAATAACATGAATGATATATATAAGTGTATTTAAAGATATAATAAGGAATTTTTGATATTATAATAATTCTATAAATATAAAATAATATATTCGTTTTTTATAATGACCGTGAAAATGGAGACGCTACTCATGCGTTCGTATGGTCTACTGTCTCTGTCTTTAAAACATATTTAATTTTTCAAAAACTGTTTTTATTATTGGTTTTAAAAGTATAAATTATGTATAAGTATGATAAATATAGAATTACTATTATTCTTTATATTATGGAATGATGATCTATTTTACAACATTTGACCTACTGAATTCATTTTTGACATATAATCCAAATACTATCAGAACATATGAAGTAAACATAAATAATAAAATAATTATGTATAGAATGGTAAGAGATAAAATAAATAAAATAATAAACTCTAAAAAAGTTATTAATCGAGTAAATAATTAAAATATTTTTATTATTTAGTAAGATAAAGAATGTACTTGAAGAGTTAGACTAAAGGTATGGGACAGTTTAACTTAAAAACTTGTTTTAAAAGTGTTGAGGATTTATTTTGTAAACATTATTTTCCATGTCCAAGTTTTAAAAAGTATATTATGGATACACTTTTTATAGAAATAAAATAACTATAAAAGAAATTTTTATCTCTCCCTTTAATTTTATTCAAATATTTTCAAAAATTAATCATTTTAGGGAATGATTGGATTTCTTTACAAAAGACAAAAGAATGTTCTATTTTAACATATATGGAGACAATGAATATTACCAAAACCACAATCATTGTTTGAAATTTAGATTCCTTTATAATATTTCATATTTTATTCAAATAAAAAAACCCTATTTCTATTTTTTGATTTTGAAAATGGGTTTTGGAAATGAAGGGTATTTTAATATCAACAATTGTTTTTCATATGGGTTCAAAAGTGTTTTCAATGGTTTTATAATGAAAAGTTACAAGATTAAAATGTTCTATTTATTATATAGTTCATATAAATTTTTTATACAATGGTTTCATCCCCATTACAGCTCAAACATTATCTTAGTATAACTTATATGAAGGGTTGAGTACCATTAAATCTCATAAAAAATAGGTGAGACCTATTACCTTACACGATGGGTGAGCCTCATTATTGCTCTCTAATTCATTGGGTAATGATTATGTTATCCAGAGAATTATATTGGGAATTTTATGTGTAGTTATTCGAATCAATAAGGGTTCTATAAATATGATTCCCCAAGGTACCTACATTAATTTTCAATGCTTTCTAATGAGTTTTCATGGAATTAATTTGTTTTTAAAAGGTGTGATAAATGATATTTTTAAATTAAAAATTATACCATTTCTAGGTAAAAATGAATATTTTAATGAAAATATTTTTCTTAGGTTTTCATGTTTTTCACCAGGCTAATTGATTTCTTATTTTTTGTCCATTACTAATATTTTTGTGCTCATCCCATGGTTTTTTAAAAATCACAAGGTTTAAGGATCAGTAATAGAAAATAAAAGGTCAAGTTAAAAGTCATCAATAATTTTTATGAAAAGAATAAATTATTTATATTAAAAGTTTTATATTATGGGAAAAATGGATATTGATTACAAGTTTCCAGAATTTAATTTATGGGTTTATAATATAAGAGTTTGACCTAATTATCTAAAACAATAAAACTAAATAATATTTGGGTAAAGAAACTAAATTCTAGTATAAATTCAATTGATTATGTAATGTTTAATGATGGTTCCTTATAATTTTACTAGGATGTTAATGTTATGGGAAGGTAGATATGAATAAATAGAGTGGGGTATACACTTTATGCTTCCAAAAGGAGATCATGGATTTTTGGGTGGACTTGGGTAGTTTCCCTTGATATTTCCCTGACTAGGGATTACACTTAATTGAATTCTTAGGTGCTGTATAATAATTAGGAGAGAATGAGTGTGGATTACCCATGAATTTTTCTTCCTGTAATATATGTGTGAATGTCAAGCATAGATGTTACCCATAAAATAGCTTTTGAGAAGGGTATGTAGTGAGTGTTTCTATGCTTAGGATAAATAGGGAAAGGGATTACTCAAAACATTCTTGTTGAAAAGGTCCTTGTAATAAGGATCACAATGCCTATTGGGCATATGGGTTTTGTATGAGTAATACTGGATCAAGTGTATGTGGGACATATGTGCACACAAATTTCTTGTAATTTTTTTAATAGAAGGAAATGTCAATTGAGGGTTCTTTGTGAAAATTTCATGAAACCTTTGAGTTGTGTGAATGAATAAAGTTGTGCAAGCCATGGGATTTTACATGAGAATATTTTAGGGATGACCAATGCTAAGATTTCATGATTATTGGGTGTTATATGAAATTGGAGTTGCATGAATAAATTTTGTTTTGCATTAATTTCATCATTTATTAATGAAATCTTCACAATATCATCTCAAACATAATCCAAATACATTAAAGGACATATGTGAGTCATTTCACATTATGTTATCGCTTGTGGGAAACCATGGGGTCTTTAGTCATGTGAATTCATGAAAGAGATATTTTTATGAGTTATGAGTGTGAAACTTTATCTTCTAGAGGTTAATCTTAAATAGAGGGGTTATGCTATATTTATAAAAATCTAGGAAAAAATGTTTTTTGTCTTATGATATTCTTATATGATTTTGTAACTTCGCAGTTTAGAAACACTCCAACATTATTTCGTGTAACTCATAGTATTGTGATCTTCTATCCTTTTACTTTTATAGGGAGAATCTGGTATGCATGGAGGTATAGTTGTATGAGCTTTAATTTCTCATGTTTTGAACCGGATGAAAAAATCTAGGGAATTTTGAATTTTTTATTTGTTGGGTGGGCCTTTTTTTACCAAGATTCAGCACATAATTCAGAGATTTGGAACACTACAAAGTGTTTTTTAAGGAAATTAATTTAATTAAATTAAAAATAAATTAATAAAAAAAATTTGGGACTAAAAATAACAAAAAAAATTAATAATTATATTATTTTTATTATTTTTATTACTTTTATTTTGATTTATTATTATTATTATTATTATTATTATTTTGATTATTGTTGTTGTTGTTGTTGTTGTTGTTGTTGTTGTTGTTTTTGTTTTTGTGGTTGTTAAATTAGGTTTCAAGAAAACCCCTAAACGAAGGTATACTCCTTTCCCCTCTCGAGTGATAGCTCCATCCCCTCTCCCTCCTAGTAGGAGACACCCCCCTTGTAGGAGGCCTAGGTGTGACGCACCCATCCATACGACTTCCCATTTAATCAGTGATATCGCCTAGTTTTCTTTGTGTTTTCACTCTAAATATTCAAGGTAAGGCCTCCTGCACCTCCTTCTCCCTCGCTCTAGCTATTTTCCCTCTCACTGTCACTTGTTGTGGTTTGACCAAAATCCTAGGGTTGGGGTTGACCTGTTTTGTGTTTCTTTTGATTCTAGGGAATGGGAAGAGTTTATCAGGATTTCTTCTTGCGTGTTCTGGAATCCACCACCGAAGGCAAAGTGGATTGGTTCGTTTCTAGTTTCCACCACCGTCTGAGGAAAGGTTTTACACTTGTTTTTGGGTTTATCCCTTTTTATTTTTTGTTATTTGGATTTCTTAGACTTCCTATTATTTTATCTGTAGTGCATTGGACCTTCTGACATGTCTTCGAGTTTCCGAAGTCAAAGGAAACTCACCTCATATGCATCCTTTGAAATATTTATATGTAATTTCCCTCGTAATGTGTATATTCCTCCATGGTATTGAATATATATATATATATATATATATATATATATATATATGGGGGGGATAGGTGTGATTATGTATAATATGAAAATGAATACGCGTTTGAGTGGAGACGAGTGTGTGCATATAAGAATTTATGTAAGGATCCCCTTACACATATTCATGGCCATAAAAATATGTACATAGGGTCTAGGTATCCTTATATATATTCAAGGGTGCATATTCTTGAAGGGGTTAGCAATATCTTTGAGTGCTCACCACTGGAAATTTCAAGTGTCGAGTGTTTTCCTTGGTCTACTTTTTTATATAGGCTCCCCCTATTTTCCCTTTTAATTTAATATTCATTCCGTTTTATGGTTAATTCTTAGTTTTAATAAATTATTTGTTGATAAAAAAAATTCATGGTTGTATAATAAAAACCCTATATTGAGGTTCACTGTCATAAAAAACTCATAGTTATGATCTATGATTTATAGCTTGTTGACCATGATTCTAGAATAAATTCTTAAATATATATAAATGAATTGTTTGATAGAAATTGTAATTATCTAATAATAAACTCCATCTATTGAGGTGTGATGTCTTCTAAAACATAAATTATTGATAGTTATTTATACCATTATCAGTTTTGGTTTGAGTTTTCCATATACCTCTTTTTGGTGTTTCTTTTGTGGCTAGTAGGAATTTCCCCATTATAATAATTTAAATTGAATTGTAATAATTGATTATTTTAAATGGAATTTCATGAGTATGTGTATTCCTTGTTACCATGACACTTTCCACTTGACCCTCTAATTCTTATAAATGAATTTCCATGTTTAGGGAAAGTGAATAAATTGGATATGGTAAATGGATTGTATAGGATGGCTTGATCTAGACAATAGAATCCTTCTTAATTAATTGAAAATTAAACATTCTAGTGAACAAATGGAGCCTTATGACCTGGTTTCCATGTTTTAATGAAATTTGATGCCTTACTGGATTTTTCTTGACTAATGAACTACATGATAAGTAATTGCCTCATGTGTTAAATCATACATATATATAACCACACCTCTTAATTTAATTAAATATGTATAAATTATATGAATTGTTAAAAATGTGATGGATTGAATTGAATTCCATGCCTAGATAGTCTTGTTAGATTGTTTTATTTAAATTTCATTAATGACATGTATTCTAGGTAATTTTGATTCCATGAACCTTTGCTTGTTTTCCATTACTTTTGCAAGGGATTAATGCTTATACCTTGTTTTCGTGGCTTGATATTTATTCTAAGCTTGTTAGCTTGAGATATTAAAATTCTAATAATTTCATATAATTGTTACATGCTTGATTTTCTGCTAAATGCCTTAGGCCATTTTTTGGCTTTAATTATATCCATTGGCTAGCTTGGTGTCTTGGGATCTTTCTATACCCTTGAGGGAATGATATGTTTATTTAGAGGTATGAAATTTTATAAATCCATTTCCTTATGGTATATTCATTTCTTGATATAGATCATTGGAAATGGGTCCATAGAAAACATGGGTTCTATATTAAGTATTCATGGATAGACTCCCGTTCTCGGGTGGATATACCATGATGTGTTGGGGAAAATTCTTTGGATTTCAAGACTAGGGCTTCCTGGGTGGTTTATTAAACTCATGAGTGATAATGGTTACCTATAGGAAAAACCATGGATGGACCTTTTGAAAATATGGATACGCCATTCCTTGGGTGATACTCGATCCCCTATGTGTGATACCTAGTATGGACCCAGAAGTTACCATGCCTCATAGTTATACAAGGGACTCCTTATGGATCACTTTGGACAGACTCAGTGGTATTGGATTATCAGATGTTTCCATTGTGATAATTGGGATTATTTTATATTTCCTTGTATGGACAAGGGACAACACCCCTTTTTTTGATGAATTGTCTGAATGGATGGATTATTCTTATGAGACGCATATCCTTCATTATTATTATGAACTTTCTTATGCACATGGGATGGTTCTCCTAGATTTACTATCACTTTTGAATGATGAATTGTGAATTATACCCCAAGACAAAGCACAATATTGGGGGTGTACTTCATCTTGGGTTTCCTTGATCATTTTTCCCATTTTATATATATTATGGATTTCATAGGTACCCTTTTCATACTTCTTTCTTAGGCTGAATCAGGTGATAATGGGTAGGTGTATGTATGGGAACCCAAACTAAGTTGTTATTATTTAATTTTTTTTCTACTCTACATTGACACATATTGGCATATTATTTATTTTTTTATTGCATGAGATGGTTTTTCTGAGACAACTTGGGTTTCTGCCTACTGAGATTTATATCTCACACCATGCTCGAGTTTTGTTTTCAACCTGAGTAGATTTTCTTTATATTGTGTTTTTCTCTGTGAATGGAAGGTAGGGAGCACAGGATTGGGCTCATGCTATGGATTCTTGAGGATTTTTCTACTGGGTTTTTCTTCTCTTTTGTTATATTTTAATTTTTATACCTTATAGTAACACCTGGAATTACATGCATCATGATATGGAATTGGCATTGGAAACTTTTTATTCATTTGTTACATTTATTCTTCCATTGTTGTTCTCTTTTGTTCATACTCTTTGTTGTTTGTTATTTATTACCTATGCTTCCACTATTGCCTACTAATTTACACCAATTATATTATTATTTATTCTATGATCTATGATGGTATAGTCTCCCCATAGACACACCCTAGTCTCTTGCTTCTTCTCAATAGCCTCTACTATCAGGGCAGATGCACTTGAGGTCATGTGTTGACCAATCTAGATACCAATTTAGTGGTCAGTCAGGCTAGGACATTACAATGTGGTATCAGATGATTTATTTTCATTTTTCTAAATTTTTTGGGCAGGTAGACATGATACTTGGACTTTTTTGGTGCTTGGTAAATAGTATTTCATGGGACCGATCACCCAATGTATGGAGAAATAATCATGTGGTCATGTATGGGGTTGTTATTCATGTTATTTTCTATTATAGTTGATTTTATTTCACCTTGAGTGATTGGTTTATTTTCTACTACTTATGGATTTATATAATTTATGGTATTTTACCCTTTTCCTGTTATAGAAAAGAAGAATAATCACATGCATCATAATAGTTACATATAAATTAACATGTCATGCATATTCCATGCCTTGTAGTTTCATATATGGGATTCTTGCTAATTTGATTTGTGTGCCTTGAGTATTATGGAATGGTGTTTTGTTTATTAGCATGTCTATTTTTAAAACAAGATTTGGTAATTATATGACATGTTTCTTGGCTACTTAAAATTCCTTGTTTGTTCATATGTCATGTTTTCTTCTTATATATCATGTTTCTCTACTCTGGGTTAGCTGCTTGTAATGAAATGATAGTTTTGTTTTGATGTAACTGATTTCATGGAATGAAGTATTTTGGTTTAAATTAAATGGGATCCAAATTCCAACAGTAAAGTGTATGGTTGCTTATTGGATTAGTAATTGGCCACTAATATCACTGAACTACGATATGTAACCATGTGTTATGTTAAGAAATGGTTTTAAATTAAAGGGGTTTCAATTTTAATTTGAAATGAAGTGTGGTGCCTTCTAACATGAACCACTAGACCCAACTAGGTCTGTTGGGGAATGTTCCTTATGGATAATCCTTTATGGGTGGTTATAATTTCAGTTGTAAAGAAACTTCTATTGGGTTTCATTTTAATGAACCAAGGTTGACTTAGTGGGACCCTTCTAGGTCACTTTATCTATTAAAAGGAATTCATTTTGATAAATTTCCTAATCATGATTGGATGTCAAGAATATTAAAATTCTTTACAAGGATGTTTTATATGAGTTGATTATTATTCAATGATTTTTTAACCTTATAAATTTTTAAAAGGTTAAATGTGATTCAATGTAAGGACCTTGAAAATTGAACCCATAGGTGGTTTCCTTTGATCAAAACCTCATGTAAGGTTACCTATAACTTTTCTTTTGAGTATTCTCTTGTGTAGCCTTGAAAACAAACTGTAGGATTTTTCTGTATGCATTTTCTTAGGAGTGGATTTGATGATCTACTCTTGATCCTAGTAACTTTTGTAGGCATAACCCCATTTTGGGTCGACATTTTCTGCTCCCATAAGTGGTTTTCCCCTCATAGGTAGCACCTTTAAATTTTAAATTTCTTGTTAATGCCATGATATTTATGACTTTTTAGTGTCATTCAGGTGTCATTGTCCCTAGTAGGACCCTTTACTTCTCAATGATTCCCTTTTTCGTACAGGTGGTCATGTTTTCTTTGACCCTTGTTATGGGAATGAGTATCAAGTAATTCGTGGTTTAGGAAAGTTAGACAAGCTTAGGTAATGTTCAACTTTTTCTTAGGTCTCATGAACCATTATTCTTCTTCAGTTATGGGAAACATGGTATGTCATCATTATTGGGATTAAATCTATTTTATAGGTCATCCAACTATATAATTAATTGGGAATAAAACCTATGGATAGTGCCTATGATGTGTCACTTCCTTCTAAATCCTCATGGTAGTATTAATATATATATGTGGTTCCTATCAAGTGATTAATTTTGTAACAAACCAGTTGAGTTTGGTGAAATTGTTGAGCCTTGTGCGGTTGTGTGTGGTCTCGGGTCATCTCCATAGTAGAGTGACCTGGGAATTAAATTTAATCAAGTTCATCCCAATACATGGGATGAGTTCTTTGAGACTCGAGTGTTTTACACTCCAATCTATTTGGTTTTGGTTTTATACCAATTCATCTGACATGTGTGACAGTGGCTTAGAGGAAAGTCATGTGTGCATCTAAATTCAATATAATCTAGTTCAATTTTGAGAGGATGGCCTATATTTATCTCTCTCTATATTATTTTTATGTTTAGGAATCTCCTAGGTGGGGAGAACCATGTCAAATTAGATAAATTTTCCCTTCCAAGTAGAAGCACAACCAAGCTGGACCATTGGAAAATGGTCGGTCTTTCTTGGATTCCATTGAGCCTTGCAAGTCTTAAATTCCTGAAATGCATACTCGGTAGCATTACTCTTATGTGGTGGGATGTGTATCGACCTGTTGAGAAACATTATTGTTCTTAGATGGCCTTTGGTTGTTAATTCATGAATGATTTCATGATACCTCGGATAGTGAAGGCATTATGATTAGTTTCAATGATGCATCGGTTGTTGAAGCTAAGTTTATTATTTGAAGTCAACCAGTTTTAGTTTGACCATTCTTCTTTCCAGTAGTTGGGTAGGATTGACTGGATACCATTTAAACCCTCTTAGTGTATTCTTCATAGTGACAAGCATGTCCCCTATCTTGGAATCATCCTTGATGCACTAAGAGAGTTTAGTTGTTATTCAACACAAATATTTATAATATGTTGGGTTTGAATGGGTGATCATTTAGGTGTTTCAAGTTGGATGTCTGGTTCTTACCAAGGCTTCGTCACCATTCAGTGACCTTAGGTTTCCCATGAAGGAATGCCTTAGATGAAATTTTGGACACCATCTGTTCTTCTCTGACTCAACTAGTAGGTGGATTCTACTATAGTCTCATTAAGTGATCTGATGTGGACATTTTGAACTTCAATAAATGTATCACTTGAAATTGCAGAGTGTATACTATCTGGGAATAGTCTCTTGAACTCCATTTGTTTTGATTCAAGGTTACCCCAGTCTTATTGATGGGATTTATGTTAATTTTTAAAGTGTAATGATTACAATGGTCTGGGTTGGGGTTACACCATTGTTTGTGTTGAGGCACGAAATTTTTAAAATGGTCAAATGATGGTTTGACCAAGAAATGTTGTCAGAAGTCAGTGTTGGACTACCGTAAATGTGTTCATTATAAACGCTTGTATCCTTGGAGGAAGGTATTTTGGTTCTGTTCGTAATATTTTGGTCATCTCTGCCAAGCATTGTGTGATGGTCAACTAGAAGCGTCTTCACTAATTTTTTTCCCTTATCCAATGAATATGGTTGGTGAAGAACTGTTTTAAAGAATGTCATCAGGTGAAGAGGAGTGTGGTATGTGTTATCCTGGGCCTTTCAGGAAAATTCATCTTGACCTATCTAAATGTGGTTTATGGGAGATCGACCATTTGAAAATTTCAAAATCATGCCAGGAGCATCGTTAAAATTCTTATAGGCATGCTTTGAATGGAAATTCCAATGGTGGAGGGTTTGTGGCATGGAATTGGCCCCCTTTTCTAATGTTATCCTAAGGTGGGGAGTACCTTTGGCCAGATGCTTAATGAGATAATGACGTGATCATGTCTCTAGTTAAATGAGCTTGGGTAGGCAATGTTTCTATTTTTTGGTTGAAAATCGAGTGATAGCTTAAGGTAAAGTAGCCAAGAAGTTATAAGGTGGGAGGTTGAAACAACCGATGTTTTGAACTAGTTGAAAAATTCTATAAGATTTTTTATTTTTTATTTTTGGGGTGAGCCGTTTTTTAACTGATCTTTAGAACAAAATTCCGAGAGTTGCAACACTGCGAAGTTTTTTTTTATAAATTAATTTAATTAAATAAAAAAAATTAATGAAATATAAATGGGGAGTAAAAATAATGAAATTTTTTAATAATAATAAAAATATTATTATTATTATTATTATTTTATTGTTATGATTATTATTATTTATTATTATTATTATTATTATTATTATTAGGATTATTATTATTTTTTATTAAACTAGGTTTTAATAAAAACCCCAAATTGGGGTCTCCTGTTTTCCCCTCTCATGTGACAACTCCATCCATACTCCCTCTTGGCACACAACACACCCCCCCCCCCTTCTAATATCCCTAGGTGTAATGCACCTTTCCTCACAACCTCCCCTTCGTTCAATGATATCTCTAGGTTTTCCTTTTGTTTTCAATCTAAAACTCTTCAGTAAGACCTCCCGAAACTTCTTCTTCCTTGCTTCAGCCATTTTTTCATCTCCCCATCTCCTAGTGAGGTTTGGATGATACCCTAGGATTGGGTGGTTTATGGAATTTTGTATTTATTTCAATTATAGGGCATGTAAAGGGTCCATTAGGGTGTCTTCTTGAATGTTCCAACATCTGTTTCCAAAGGATAAGTTAATTGGTTAATTTCAGTTTGTACATTCTATTCGAGGTAAGGTTTTACACCTACTTCTAGGTTTCACCCTTTTTATTTTGTGTCATTTGGGTGTTTTAGAGTTCTTAGTATTTTATCTATACTGCGTTGGACATTTCCTTGTGGTTTTGAGTCGCCAAAATCTAAGGTGACTCACCACATATGCATCGGTAATCATATTTATATTATGTTTCATTATTATATGTATATTCATTAATGGAAGTGAATATATATATATATGGTTCTAGGTGTGCTTACATATAATTTGAAAATTCATACCCATGTGAGTGGAGAAGATTGTCTAGATATAATCATATATATATATAAGGATCCCCTTTCACATATTCATGGCTATTAGAATATGTTCAAAGGGGATAGGTTTCCTTATATATATATATATATATATGATAAGGTGCATATGATCAAAGAAGGTAGCAGCAGCTTTGAGTGCTCACTGCTAGAAATTTCAAGTGTAGAGTGTTTGGCTTGGTCTTCTTTCTGAGGTAGGATCCCTATCGTGTCATTTTATTTAGAAATTCATTTAGTTTCCTACTTAATTATTAGTTATGATAAATTATTTGTTGATAAAAAAATTCATGGTTTTATAATAAAACTCCTTTTTTTAGGTGCACTGTCTTCAAAAACTCACAATGATAATTTATGATTTCAAGCTTGATTGACCATGATTCTAGAATAAATGTTTAAATTTTCATAAATGAATTGTTTGATAAAACAATGTCATTATTTAATAAAAACCCCTCTACTGAGGTACACTATCTTTTAAACCAAAAATTAGTGATTATTATTTATATCATGCTTATTTTTTGTTTGAATTTTCAATATGCCACTTGTTGGTTCTATTTTTCTGGCTAGTTTGATTTTTTCCACTTGGAATAATATAAATCAATTTTTCATGTTTGATTAGTTTAAATGAAATTTCTTGAATAGTAATATTCCTTGCTACCATGACACTTTCCATTTGACCCTTTCTGTATTATAAATTAATTTTCATGTTTAGGCAAATTGAATAATTAGGTTATGGAAAAAGGGTTTGTATAAGATGGATTGAGCTATATAATAGCATCATTCATAAGGAATTGACCATGAAACATTCTAATGAACAAATGGAGACTTATGACTTGGTTTCCATGTTTTAATGAAATGTGATGCCTTAATGGATTTGGCTTGACTAATGACCTACATGAGAGTTCCTTGCATCATGTGTTGAATAACACATATATATAACCACACCTCTTACATTAATTAAATATGTATGCCATATATGAATTGTTAAAAATGTGATGTCTTGAATTGAATTCCATGCTTTTACATTCTTTTTTTCTTGTTTTATTTAAATTTACTTAATGACATGTATTAGGGGGCATGTTGATGACATGATCCCATTTCATGTTTTCGATTTCTTATGAAAGTGTTTACTGCTTATGCCTAGTTTTAGGGGCTTGATCTATAATCTATTTTTGTTAGCTTGAGATATTAAAATGCTTATAATGTCATTTAATTGTTACATTCTTGCTTTTGTAATAAATTCTTTATTCCATTTTGATGTCTTGAATTGTGTCCTTTGCCTAGCTTGGTATCTTGGGATCTTTCCATTCCCTTGATAGTATGAGATATTTATTTAGTGGTATGCAATATTATAAATGAATTTCCTTGTGATATATGTTTTTCTTGATATGGATCATTTGAAATGGTCCAAGAGAAAACATGGGTTCTATATTAAGGATTCATGGATGGACTCTCATGCTCAGGAAGAAATACCACGACGCGCTATGTGTGATGTTTTGGATTCCAGGAAAGGGATTCACAGGCAGTTTATTATACTCTTGTGTGATATAGATTCCCTAGGGGAGAAAATATAAGGGCCAAAACATTACATATAGATATTACTTCAACATCGAAGAATATTTATTACATAACATAACAAAACTAAGCCAGGACTGTATAGGTTTAATGTCTTTAGAATCTAGGAAACATAAACAACTGGTTCATAAAACATCTACATTATCTCCCGCTTATTTCTTCAAAACAATACTCATTTTTGACATATAATACTTATTACCCTTCTTCATGACCTAGGGAAAATAAACATATGAAAGGGTGGTCTCAAATACTTAGTAAGGGTAAAAAAGAGAAATATCAATCATATCATAATCATAAGAACATAACATTTGAAAATATTATCATCCATATAAAAGATCAGAATATCATGTCTTGGGATAAATCATAAAAGTACAGTGTAATACAAATAGTCATAATATAAAAATGAAATTTTGTGGCATACACGCATAAGCATAGAAAATCATTTAAAATTAGTCAAGGCACATTTCTAAGACCATCATAGCCGATAAAGTCCATTACTGAACCGAGTTCACTCCTTGTTCCATCTTGGTATTACTGAACCAGATTTACTTGTCATTTGAATCATGTCTATCTCATGAGATAAAAATATTTACCCAATTCATTGGAAGAAGATAAATATCCCACCAATATCATAATTAAACCATTATTACGTGTGCCACAGAAAAACATAAATCATTTATCCCAGCATAACCCATGAAATAAAATGGGTTTCTTAAACATCATTACATCATAATATATTTAAAATAAATGGATTTATAAAATAAATAATTACATCATAAACACAATAAAATAAATGTAATTATATGTATATTATCATAACCCTATGTCATCTTTGATGGAAAATAATTTTTATAAAACACTTGAACTTAATTCCTGAGGAAAATATACTTTCTTTTTCAAAAACGTTTTCTTTTCTCAAAATGTTTGTAAATTTTAAAATAAAATCATTTATTTGAAAATAATATTGTAATAGTTTTGAGTAATATTCATAGAAATAATGTTTTATGAATACGTAAAAATCCGTTCATGCCGTATAAGGTAAAAAAAATCACTCTGCTCGTACTTTTGCTGGAAAAGTAAAAAAGTACCTCAAATAGATTAATGAAAAAAGATTCTATTCATATCCATTAATAAAAATCCACCACTGGGTAAAATTAACTTTAAAAAATTGTAGAAGAATATAAATAATATTAAATAATTAGGAAACATGGATGTGGATGAAAAATATACCCCGTATAAATAATCTCGGATAAAAATGAGATTGTAAAATTATCACTTACCTTAGGTCTGATATCCTTCGTATGTATATGAGCCTCATGTCTAATGATTTAAATAATTTTATTGAATTATTCCAGAATCTTAATCATTTTTATGATATCATATATCATTATATTATCATCTGTTTTTTATTAACATTTCATTGTCACTCGTTATTCAGATATTAACTATTTTATGTTCTTATGAAAGTTTTTCCATATAAGTTCTTGTTCCACTTCTTAGTTTATAGTTAAATAATTTATATAATGATATTATTATAATATTTATAATATTTATTCATTCAATGCACATATATAATCATGGTTTAATTAAGATCATGTAGAGTGAATTGCATCGCATCGTGGAGACAGTAGGACATATATACGCCCGAGCGATGATATCATTCCCAAAATTAATGAATTGTATAGAAGTGGATGGTGTATGATATTTCAGAATTTGTATCAAGTTATAATAATCATATATAGTTATTATTTTCATCATTATATGCATCCAAGTAAGGTGGTGGTGAAAAACATATTACACCACAGCGTGGAGACGGTAAGCTGTACGTACGCACACGCAGTGATTTTGTTTTTCGTAGGATAGATAGAAGGTGAAATATGGTTGTTTCATATTTATAATAAAATATTAGTATATTTTTGATACTTATATTATTATTTTATAATGAAACAACTAATGAAGAGGAAGTAGAAGAAAAAAGATGTGTGAAAGAATCGGTATAAGTGATTACCTCTTCCTTGGCATGCTTCCACTAAATCTCCTATTAGAGCACTAGATTTGGTCTTTGAAGAAGAAAAAACCCTCTAGAATTAAAATAGGTGAGTTGAGAAGTAAAAAGGGTAGGTTATGGCTGATCTTGAAGGCTCAAAATGAAGTGAATAGGTGTGGAAGGAGGTTCCCTTTTATAATTGAGGTGATAGACACTTTTGGAAACTCTATAAATAATAATTTATAATAAAATAAAACCCTACCCAAAAACAACAAAAATTTACCAATTTAGAATATGTGATGGGATAGGGTTTTAATCTATTCAACCAATAAATTTTTTACAAGTTATTTTTTCAATTTAAATCATATTGTTTTTAATTGAAACTTAGTTATTCAATTTAATTTTAATTGAGGTAATAAGATTCTAAATATTTAATGGTTATAAATATTTACATATATGATATTAATTGACCATAAAAGGATATTTCAAGAAATTTTAGACCTTAATATTATCACTTTTTAATTTAAAATTTCATTATTATTTTTAAATAATTTAATAAAATTTAGTTTTTATAAAATATCAGGTGTCAATTTTTACACTATTCAATTATTTGACTTTAAATAAAATCCAAAGAGAAGATAAATTCAAAAAAAATATTTAATACACTAATAACATGTCATAGTTACCTATAAAATTCGTGGACCACATTAATTAGTTCATAAGGTTTTTCTTTTAATATTTTTATAATCATTTTTTTGATATTTCTATTAATAAAATAATTTCTACATTACTATTATGTCATCATTAATGGTAATTATTTAATATATAAAAATTATAAATAAATTTCTAGGATGTATTTAATTTTTTTATCTTTCCATATAACATCTATAGTCGATATTATCTTCTATTTATCCATATACTAAAATTAATATACTTATATAAATTGATGTTGTGATTTTTTGTAACATTCATTAGTTTTTGTTACATTCTCATCATATTCATAGGTAAGTAGTCATTAAGTGATTTATTTTATAAAAATAGAT
Source organism: Viscum album (assembly GCA_963277665.1). NCBI lineage: Eukaryota > Viridiplantae > Streptophyta > Magnoliopsida > Santalales > Viscaceae > Viscum > Viscum album. The sequence continues at coordinate 1,979,650,498 of OY728157.1, read as the reverse complement.
GATAAAGGTATACTTTAGTCATCCAAATGTATTTTTACAGGTTTTATGGTAATTTTATAATATTATTTTTACCATCAATTACCTTATTTACTTTTAACCGTGGTAATAAAAATAATTACCAAAGTTACTATTCATAATGCCCAAAAATAAAAGTATCCTATTATAATAATTTTGACCAAATGATTCCAAATATGGAATTCATTTTTCAAAATTAAAAACACAGGAATTTTAGTAATTAATCTAAAATTAATCTTATTTTTTAAATAAGAAAATTGGTTTTAAAAGTTAAAACATTACAAAAGATTGAAAAGTTTTTACCTATGAATTCAATGTGAAATCAATGCTAATGAAATAAATTATATTTAATGATAAAAATAAATTTTATTAGTAATTTAAAACCATTAAATATTATAATTTAACCATATAAATTATCTCAATGAAAAAAGTTGTTTTTAATTAAAATTTAGTGTATTTTTACTATTGATCAAAACATGAAAGTTATCAGGAAAATATCAGAAATTAATCCAAAGTAAATTTTTGTATTCCATTTCAAAATAACATGTTTATGTTTTCATATTAAAATTATTAATATTCTAAAATATTAATTTAAAAGGGGTTCTCCATTCAAAGGTGTAAAATTAAACTTAAAAAATAGGGTTTTGTACATTAAATAAGGTTTTATTCATACCATATGACTAAAATATCCATTGAATGAATATAAAAAATATTTTATTAATTATATAACACATATATATATATATATATATATATCTCATTAATTTCATTACCAAATGTAATTCACTCAAAAATAAAAATATCTAATTGATTTATATTTTTTATAAGTAATTGATTGCCAATTAATTCACAATGCATTCTCATAAGTTAGTTATAATTATTCCTGTTATCCTAACAGCTAGGATATAACAGTAGTTTTATAATAAGGTCATATCATGTTTTTTTAAACTCGTGATTGCATGCAAATGATACTACTAAAAAATAAAAATTATTTAAAGAAAATCTTTTATAAATACATCCTGGTCTTACATTCTACCACCCTTAAATTGAATTTTTCCCTCAAAATTCATCACTTGGAAACAAAAAAAATGAGGATACCCCTCCTTCATCATATCCTCAAGATCCCATGTAGCTTCTTCATATTGATGGTGTAACATCCCATTAATATTTCAGTTATTGATAAACCCTCTTCTGTTAAATTATTAATATCTTACGTGAAATGGGAAAAAATGGTTTATCATTAAAAAGTGGCATTTTTTAAACACATCATGGAATGGTAAAACGCAAAATTAAAACTCTATATTATTCAATTAAATATTTTTGGAGATCTACACTGAGTTGGTGCATGATTTTGAGGCCCATAAAGGCTTAGTGAAGATGGAATAAAATTATCAAATAGAATATTTTAATCATGCACTTTTTATTCAAACTATTTAAATAACTCCAAAATGATGCATATTTTGAGAAATATGAGACCACTGTTAAGTCCATAATATGTTGTTTACCCTATTAAGGGTATAATATTTGAAGGCGCCAGGTATTTGTATGTATCACTTGTGTGATAAAGTTATTAAATAATATTTAATATATTATTTACTAAAAATAATTAAATATCTCTCAAACGGTGTGTTTTATGGGAAATTTGAGACCATTGATGGGTCCAGAATGAGAGTTTTACCCTAGGTGGGGTATAACATTTTTAAGCATCAAGCATTAGGACACCCTTCTCACAAAAATAACACTTTTTATTTTAATTAATTAATTTTTCATGTTTTTAATTAATAAATCATTAATATCTCTCAAATGGTTCATCGTTTGAGAAATACAAGAACACTGTTGTGTCCAGAATGGTGTGTTTACCCTAGAAAGGGTATAGATTTCATGATAAGTGTACATTTGATCACGTCACTAAATAATTGAAGTTTTTTTTAATAATTACATTAAATAATAAATTATATTAATTTAATTTAATTACTAAAAAATGGAGTATTGTTCATAAATCTCTCCTTTCACACCGCTCCATCATCTCCACACACCCAAACACCATTTTCAATCGATGAAAAATCCAAAAATCTACCGTTTATTAATGGTTTCAATCTATTTTAGTTGTAATTAAATAGTAAGGAGAAATTAATGAATTTGTCGTCATTTTTCGGTTGAATCATGGATTGAATGAGTTATTTCAATTGATGGTTATTTTTCTAACATCTTTTTTGTGTTTCAGATAGCTGAATGGTTCTGCATTCTATTTTCTCTCTTTCTTTGAGTCTTGGTGCCCCCAAAATTCTCCTTGCACATGATTGAGAGACCTCAAAAAATAAAATTTGATCTATATCACATGTTAAGAGGCACGACCCAGTTTCCCTTCTCTGGGTTTGGGGTGTTGCACCTTTGATAAATATGCAGGTTTGTGTTTAATTTTATTTATTTTATTTAACAACTTCCTTTATTCAATTTTTTTGACAATTCAAAAGAATATCATTACGGAAAAAAGACCAACATGGAATTATCAAGGGATAATTCCATCTTTTTATTTACGATGATTCTACAATGAATTATTTTTTAAAACCTTTTCCATAAAAATGATAATTTATTATAATTTTTCAAAGGTTAATTGTGCATGATTCTATAGAAAATAAGTATCAAATTTATCATAGGATAAATACATGTATTATCAAAGGATAAATAATAATTTTATCAGATGATAATTGTAAAATTAAAAACAGATGATTTATCATTATTTTTATGGATAAAATGTTGAATTATTTTGGTTAATATATAAAAAATATCATTTGATAATTTTTGTGAAATTACAACAGTGCATTTGTTGAATAAATAATTACTGAATAAATGAAAAGTTTTGTTAAATGATAATTTCATTATCAAAGGATATATTTGATATATATGTATATATATCTATACACATAAACATATATATTAAAAAAATATAACTATGCAGAATTGCACCTTTTTTCTCAATTATTTAAAGGATATAATTATCAAATGAGGTTTATAATTATTCATGTGGATATTTTATTGGATAAAAATTATCGTAGGATAATTTATAAGAGATTATTATATGATAATCATCAAATATAATTTATGGAATTATCAAGGGCTATTTTAATAATATTGATAAATGATAATTACAAATAAATTATCAAGAGAAATTTTTAAAGGATTATTCATAATAAGTTATTGGTGGTTAATCGCGAGTGCATGCGTTGTCCAAACCATAAACTAAAAATTTTACATAAAAGATAAATTTTATCACATGTGATAATTATCATTGCATGTGCTAATATATATGTAATTTGAAACATATCCTAGTGAGATAAAATATCATCAAAAGTGATAATTTAAAAGATAATATGAAAATTATCTATGAGAGAGAAAATGTTATCACATTTGATATTTTAATTTCTTTTGAAATAAAATAGTTGGTTTTGGTTCTAGGACCCCTTGATGAACATATAATTTTGGTGTTTAGATTCTTATGATAATAAGGCCTTGGGGAGGTTTATTGAACCATCCATAGTGGTTTATCATTATCGCTGACATTGAAGACCTTGAGATAGGTGGTTTCATTATGATTAGCGAAATTGATTATCCTTGTATTGCTGGATTTATGTCAATTGTGGATTTAAACTCAATTGCACAAATTTTCTTTCAATTAAATTGATTAAAACCCGGTTCCAGTGAATCTAGATATTTGCAATTATTTTGGCATGGAAATTTGAAAAACCCCCCAATTCCTTTGAATTGGGTGTGTTTATAGAAATTTTCTAATTTAAAGTATTTAATTTAAATTGTGATTTGATGGAAATTATTTCAATTAAATTGTTGAATTTATTTGTGGAAGTAAATTTTGTAATGATGGAATTAGTTTTCAATGGATTTCAAATTGGTGAAAATGGATTAAAATGATTTGATTGAAACCCAGTGGTTTTATCTTGTGAAAAAATGCATGTTTTTTAATAAAACCTATTTTGGGTTAAAATGGAAAGAAATTGGAACATTGGAAATGGAAGAATGGGATAGATCGTATTTTTAAGCAGTATTCAAATATTTCACCCATCATATAAGAGAGAATGAAATTTTTAGGTAGTTAGTGAGTTATTTGGATACACTCTATGTTACAACAACATTCTAAAACATACATGCGGTGGGTCACATCCCTGATGGGTTGTTTATGAGTCTCCTTTCTCAAGTATTATAGGGATGCGTGTATACACATTTTTTTGAGTTTACATAGAGAGTGTGTAATCTTATAGTTGGTTAATATTATCGTACCTTTTGGAAGATGATCATGTTGCTCGCTTGTTTATTAATATTTGAGATATAAATGTATTCCAATGTTTTTTTGAACTATTTACATGCATATTCAATTTCTATAAACTATTTTATATAAATTTTTTACGTAATCCATTTTTTTAGAAATATTCCATCTTTTGTAAAATCATTTCTTAAAATATTTATTTTAATCATTTCAAAATGTATAGAATGTTTTTTTTTAAATATGATTTTGAATTTCCAAACCTATTTATTTGAAAATTGAAAGTTTTTATTTGGATAATTTTTATCTGGAATCTGTTATGGAATCTTTGGTGGTATCCTATTGGGATTTGGCTCACACCCAACTTTTTCCTTCGGGTGTTTCTAGACTTTCTTCTTCAACGTTCGAGCAAAGGGATTGGATCTCTTGGAGGTGTATCAAGTTGTTGAGCTTTGGTCTTGGTGAGTTGTTTCACTAGGGACCTTGGGGTTGTTTTTTATATTTTAGTACTTGGGTTTTAGTAATTTGGTCTTTTTACACCTTTTTGTATTTTGGTACTTCACTCCCAGTGGAGATTTTTTGTTATGCATTCTGCCCTGTTTTCTTTTGATTGTGCATTCTTGTTGCAAAATTGTTCCCACTTCTATGTTTTATGATTCCAGGTTCTAGTCAACGACCCATGGGGATCAATAATGCCCTTCTAGTTATGTCAGGGTCGGCTCAGTTATCGAGTTTCCAGGGTACTCGTGTTGGTTCGTGAAGGTGGTTCCTCTATAAAACTTTAACCAAGCGAGTGGTCTTGTTTCATAGAACTTTTTCTCTACGATCCAGAACCCCTATCGGTTGTTCTTTATAAGAAAGATATTTCTCCAGCAGTACGGCATTTGAGCATAGTACATGTGAAGGATTGGGTATGTACATTCTCATGAGAGATACATGGAACACATCATGAACTTGAGAGAGATTTGGTGGAAGCACCAATCGGTAAGCAACCTTCCCAACATGATTCACAATTTCAAAAGGATTGGTATACTTAGGGATCAACTTTACCTTATTTCCAAATCTAAATACCCTCTTCCAAGGAGATATTCATAAGAACAACTTATCACCCACTTCAAACTCTATGCCTTTTCTTTTTTTATCAATATAAGTTTTGTGTTGACTCTGAGCTGCTCTTATGTGTTGTTGAATAGATCTGACCTTTTCTACCATTTCATTAGTAACATCAGGTACTAATATCTTTCTTTACCCAACTTCCTCTCATCAAGTTGGATTTCTTCAATTTTTTCCATATAGGGCTTCATAAGGAGCCATATAAATAATGGATTAAAATCTATTATTGTATGAAAATTCCTCCAATGGTAGGTGTTGATCCCAACCACCTTTTAAATACATAGAGAAATATATCAACATGTCTTCTTGAGTTTTAATTATTCTCTCAGATGGACCATCTGTCTATGGATGATAAGTAGTGTTGAAACATAACTCTGTATCTCGAGTATGTTGAATACTTCTCTAGAACTTCTAGGTGAGCCTCAAGTGCCAATAGGATATAATGGAAAGTGGTACTCCATGAAATATCACCATTTATTTTACATATATCCTAGAAAGTTGATTAAGAGATAAATCCTCTCTAATAGGAATAAAGTGTGATGAATTCATGAGGATATCGACTATAACCCAGATAGCATTATTGCCTTTGGATGTTTTGGGAAGTCCGTTGAGAAAGTCCATAGTGATTTTTCCCATTTCCATTCCAATATGGGTAATGATTATAAAATACCATTAGACTTCTATCTCTCAGCCTTAAATTTCTGAAAAACCAAGCATCGAGAGACATATTCAACGAAATCTCTTTTCATGTCATCCCACCATAAATACTCTTTCAGGTCTCTGTACATCTTTTTTCTTCCAGGTTGAATAGATAATAAAGAACTATGAGCCTCATCTAATAGATCCTTCATTAATTCCGGTATGGTAGGAATGCAAACCCAATTCCTGAACCTTATTATTTCATCATAATCAAGGTTAAATTCAAGAACATTTCTCACCTTCTTTTATAGCTCTATATCTTTCTTCTACACCTCATAATTCTTCACTTTTATTGATGGTTGAACATTCATTTGAGAAATATAATATTCCCCCCTTAATTTTAAATTTCAATATCCATCCTTTGTAAATCCATAAATATTGGATCTTTTTTTATCCTCATCATGGATAGGATAGCATGGTCTTGTCTAATTAATGCATCTTCCACCTTATTTTCTTCCTAGTGTGGTAATTTATTGAGTAGTCATAATCTTTAATAAACTCAAACCATTTTATTTGGTTCATATTCATCCCCTTTTGTGTGAAAATTTACTTTAAACTTTTATAATCAGAATAAATATCACACTATTCACCATAAGGATAATACCTCTATATCTTTATTACAAATATTACCGTAGCTAACTCCAAATCATTATCTGGGAAATTTTTCTCATGGATTTTCAACTGTCATGAGGCATAAGCTATCACTATATCATTTTTCATTAGAACACATCCCAAACGCTTATTGGATGCATCATTGTAAATCACAAACCTTTCTCCGCTACAAGGTAGTATGACCAAAGGTGCACTGGCTAACCATCTTTTTAGTTCTTTGAAATTCTCTTCACATTCCTCCATCCAAAGGAACTTGAATCCTTTCCAAGTCAACTTGGTGGGTTGATTAAATAATCATGAAAAATATTTTAAAAAATATCAATAATATCCAGCCATACCAAGAAAACTTCATATCTCATTTACTATTGCTGGTCTCGACCAACTTTCAATAGCCTCTATTTTTGCTCGATCTAATAATATGCCCTTTATTGAGATTATGTGACCCAAAAATGAAACTTTTTGAAGCCAAAATTCACACATGGTAAGTTTGACATAAACCTTATCCTTTCTTAGGGTCTTCAGTACAATTCTCAAGTGATCTTCATGTTATTCCTTGCTCTTTAAAAAGACAAGAATAACATCTTTAAAGACTACCACAAACTAGTCAATATAGTTTCTAAAGAATCTATTCATTAGATCCCTAAAGATAGTGGGGGAATTAGTAAGACCAAAAGGAATCACTATAAATTCATTGTGTTCATACCTTGTATGGAATGTCACCTTTAGTATATCCACCTCTTTGACCCTTAATTGCTGATATCTCGAACGAAGATAAATCTTCAAAAATTATTGAGATCCCCATAGTTGGTCAAATAAGTCATCAATGTGGGTAATAGGATATTTTTTCTTGATAGTTATCTTGTTAAGTTCTCGATAATCAATGTAGAGTTTCATTGATTCATCTTTCTTCTTAACAAACAGAACATGTTCTCTCCAAGGTGACTCGCTATGGCATATGAATCCCTTATCAAGATTCTCTTAGATTTTCATCTTCAATTCCTAATACTGAATTCGGGGCATTCTATAATGGTTCTTTGAAATAGGCATAACACTCGTTATGAATTCAGTTGAAAACTAAAATTCACGATTTGGTGGGAGCCCTATAAATTCCTCTAGAAAAACATCATCAAACTGTCATAAAATGGGTGTATTCTTAATCATGAGTTTCTAGCCAAACATTAAGCTAAATAACCTTCATTTATATAAATCAAGACCCATAAGATGTAATAAATTTCTAGTGGAAGGTTATATTGATCTTTTCATTGATAGATGATCATAGATTGATCTGGAATATGAAATGTGACTTCCCTTCCTTGGATATTGATTTGATATCCATATAAAGAAAGCCAGTCTATGCCAAGAATCACATCAAATTCCACTATATTAAGGATAAAAAGATTTATAGGAAGAACTTTCCCAAAAACATCAACTGGAGAATAATTATAAACTTTTGATGTGATTGTTGTGACATTAAGAGTTGTCACAGCTAACTCAACATCTAATTGTTGAGGCAATATGATTATACCCTTATAAAACTATTCAGAAATAAAATAGTGTCTGGATTCATAATCAAATAAATCATTTTCTAATTTAGAGTTGTTGGTAATTGTATCTTTCTCCACTTTATTATCATACTCCACGTCACTAATAGTGATTGCATGTGACTTTCCTTTGTCTTTGGCCTTTATAATTTTTTGATATCGATCATTATCAATAACTCTAGGATTAGGGAATTTTTTGGAATAATACCCCATTTCATTTCACTTTTAACATTTAAGTGTAGGAGGTGCATTATGTGTACCCTTTTCTTTGTTTGCATCATTAGACATCTTTTTCCCATCACTTTGGAATACAACTACCTGATGACCTTATTTTCCACACATAAAATATTTACTAGTTCCTTTAAGACATTTCCCTCTATGTTTCTTTCCACACATTTAGCATAAGGGAAAACATGTCTTCTTTTCATTGTTGTCTTTAAATTTTCCTTTGAATTCCATTTTTCTCTTCATATCAAACCCATATGAATGATGGGTTACACCAATATTCATCTCAACCTTAAGAGCACATAAAACAATTTCCTTGTAATTATTAAAGCCCCTTATGGATAATTCCCTTCAAAGACTTTTTTTAAGCCACTAAAGAATCGATCAGTTTTACTCTTAGGTTGGATAATAATTCTAGAAGCGTTCCTTGTAAGTCTTGTAAAGTTTTCTTCCTAGGTACCAACGGATTCATCATCCTTTTTCTTAAGTTCAAGGAACCCCTTCTCCATATTTGTTTGAAGAATTTGAGGAAAGTACTTATTGAAAAATATGTTCTTGAACTTATCCCATTCCATAAACTCAATTTCATATCTTTGCCTCATATTCTTGATAAGATTGAACCATTGATCGTCTTCTCCTTCCAAAGGATATACTGCTAAGATGACATTATCATGTTCAGAACATTGTAGAACTAAAAATATCATTTTAGTGGTACTGATCCATTTTTCAGCCACTAATGGATTAGAAGAACCATTGAAGGAAGGTGGACACTACCTCATGAAGTATTCAATAGAATGTTTCTCCCTCCTTTTCTTATTTGTAATTCATGTATGATTCATAGCTTGAGAAAGCTGTGTGATCATGGCTATAATATTTTTCATTACAACTCCCATAACATTTGGTTTCTCAAGGGGACAATCATTTCATTTCCCATCACATTCATTATTAACGTGGTTCCTTTGGGTTCCATCCATTTAATAAAACCAAGAAGTATAGTGTGAGAAACACTAACCATAACAGGAATACCACATACTCAAGAATAAAATTTCAATTTAGAACACTTTAGGTTTTATCCTTGGTTATTCGTGAAAATATTTAAACACTAGGATAGGATTGTATCATATACATAGAAATATCCTTAGGGTTCTTACTAAGGTTCTCTCATCCTAGTTTCGAAAGGTTAACTGAACCTTTACTCTGATACCAACAATAATTGACCAAACTTTACATATAGAAATTACTTCAACATTGAAGAATATTTATTACATAACCTAAAAAAACACAGCAAGACCACATAGGTTTAGTGTATTTAGAAACCGGGAAACATAGAAAACTGGTTCAAAAAATATCTACATTGTCTCGCACTTATTTCTTCAAAATAATACTCCTTTTTGACATATCGTACTTAGTAACCTTCTTCATGAGATGGGGAAAAGAAGCATATGAAAAGGTGAGATAAAATGATCAGTAAGGGTAAAATAGGTAAATATCAATCATATCATTATCATAAGAACATAACATTTAAAAATCTTATTCTTTTTTGAATCTTGTCGTCATGGTGTATTTTTTGGGGAGGAACTGATTTTGTAGTTTGTTCTAGGTTTTTTTGTTTCTTGTGGGTGTTGTTGAATTTTATGGTTTCTCACTTTTCCTTAAAAACTTTTTTGATAACAAAAAATTAATTTTTAGTTTAGACATTAAATTCAGTTGCATACACACATAAGCATAGAAAATCATTTCATATTAGTCAAGGCTCATTGGCAAGACCATCATAACAGACAAAGTCCATTGTTGAACCTAGTTTACTCCTCCTTCTAGTCCTATATTACTAAACCGGATTTACCTTCCATTCTAATCATGTATATCTCAAGAGATAAAAATATTTACCCAATGCATTGGAGGGAGATATTGGTCCACCCATCTCATAATGAAACCATTCTTATGTGTTCCACAAAAACATTAATCATTTATCATAGCATAACCCATGAAATAAAATTGGTTTCATAAACATCATTCCATCATAATACATTTAAAATAAATAGATTTATAAAGAAATGATTTAATCATAAAAATGATCAAATCAAAGTAATAATAGTGATAGAAACACAACTCTATGTCATCTTATATGGAAAATAATTTTGATAAAACAGTTGAACTTAATTCCTAAGGAAAATATCCTTTATTTTTCAAAAAAGTTTTCGTTTCTCAAAATTACACACAATTTTAAAAGAAATGAATTTAGTTTATAATAATCTTGAAACCTTGTATAGGAAGCTATATGGAAATAAGGTTTTATGAATACACAAAAATACATTCATACTATATAAGTTAAAAAACATTCTCCTCGTACTTTTGCTGGAAAAGTCAAAAAGTGCCTAAAATCGATTAACAACAAAAGATTCCATTCATACCAATTAATAAAAAATCAAGACTGGGTAATTTTAACTTTAAAAAATTATATAAGAATATAAATAATATTACATAATTAGGAAACATGGATTTGAATGATAAATATACCCCATATAAACAGTCTCAGGTAAAAATGAGATTGTAAAAGTATCCCTTACCTTAGGTCTGATATCCTTTGTATGTATCTAAACCTCCTGTATAATGATATAAATATTTTTATTGACTAATTCCAGAATCATAATCAATTTTATTATATCATAAATTATTATATTATCATTTGTATCTTAGTAACATTTCACTATCACTCGTTATTCAGATATTAACTTATTTGCGTTCTTATGAAATATTTGTCAGATAAGTTCATGTTCCACTTATTAGGTTATAGTTAAATAATTTATAGTATGATACTAGCATAATATATATCATATTTATTGATTCAATCCATGTATATAATCATGTTTTAATGAAGATCATGTAGAATAAATCGCATCGCATTGTGGAGATGGTAGGTCGTACGTACGCACGAGCGACGATATCATTCCCAAAATTAATGAATGCTATTGAAGTGGATGATGTATGATATTTCAGAATTAGTATCATGATATAATAATCATTTAAATTTATTATTTCAATCATTATAACCTTCCAAGTAAGATTGTGCTGACAAACAGATTACACCATAGCGTGGAGATGGTAAGTCGTACGTACGCACGCGCGATGATTTCATTTTTCGTAGGACAGATAGAAGGTGAAATATGGTTGTTTCATATTTATAATAACATATTAGAATATTATTGATACATTTGGTATTACTTTATAATGAAACAACAAATTAATAATAAGTAGAAGAAAAAACATGTTAGAAAGAATCAGTAGAAGAAAAAAGGTCATGGTATGGCTGAGATTGAAATGGTCAGGGTATGGCTGAGATTGAAAATAATGGAGTTGATAAGAAAAAAGGTCAGGGTATGGCTGATATTGAAGGATAAAAATGAATTGAAGAGGTGAGGGAGGAGGTGCACTTTTATAATTGAGATGAGGGGAAAATTTGGAAACTCCATAAATAATAATTTATAATAAAATAAAACCTGACCTAGAAACCTCAAAAATGTCCCAATTTCAAATATTATATGATATAGTATTGTAATATCATCAACCAATAATTTTTGGACAAGTTATTTTTTCAATTTAAACCATATTTATTTTAATTTACAATTAGTTATTCTTTTTAATTTTAATTGTTGTAATAACATTATAAAAATTTAATTGTTATAAATATTTACTTATATGGTTTTAATTGACCATAAATAGATATTTTATGACATTATAGACCTTATAATTATAAATTTTTAATTTCTAAATATTTTTATGATTTTTAAATAATATAATAAAATTTTGTATTTATAGAATATCAATAGTGTCAGTTTTGTAACTATTCATTTATTTGACTTTAAATAAAATCCACATAGAAGATAAATTAGAAAAAAAATATTTAATACACTTATGACATTTCATAGTCACCTATAAAATTATTGTATCACATTAATTAGTTCATATGATATTTATTTTAATACTTTTTAAAACAATATTTTTTATATTTCTATTAATAAAATAATTTCTACACCACTATTTTGTCATCATTATTGGTAATTATTTAATCTATAAAAATTATAATTAAATTTTGAAAATGTATTTAATTATTTTATATTTACATAGAATATATATAGTTGATATTATCTCCTATTTATCCATATATTAAAATTAATATACATATATAAAATGAGATTGTGACATTTTGTCACATTCATTAGTTTTTATTACATTCATGTAATATTCATGGGTAAGTGGCTATTAAGGGGTTTAATTTGTAAAAATAGATAATAAGGGTCTAATTAAGTCATCTAATAGTATTTTTATAGGTTTTAAGATATTTTTATAATATTATTTTTACCCTTAATTAATAGATTTAACTTTAACTATGGTAATAAAAATAATAGCCAAAGTTACTATTCATAATACGCAAAAAAAGAATCATATTAAAATATTTTGGACCTAATGATTCAGAATATGGAATAAAATTTTCAAAATTAAAAACACATAAGTTTCAGTAATTAATTTAAAATTAATCATGTTGTTGAATTCAGAAAACGAGTTTTAAAAGTTAAAACATTGCAAAAGATTGAAATGTTCTAACTTAGGAATTTAGTGTAAAATTAATGATAAGGACATAAATTATATTGAATGATAAAAATATATTCTATTTATAATTTAAAACCATTAAATATTATAATTTAACCATGTATATTATCTCGATGAAAAAGTTGTTTTTAATTAAAATTTAGCATATTTTTAGTATTCATCAAAACATGAGGGTTATTAGAGAAATATCAAAAATTTATCCAAAGTAAATTTTTTTATCCCAATTAAAAATAAACTATTTTTATTTTTATATAAAAATTATAAATTTGTTAAAATATTAATTTAAAAAGAGTTCTCCATTGAAAGGTGTAAAATTAATCTTTTTAAAAAATAGGCTTTTATACATCAAATGGGGTTTTATTCATACCCTATGAATAAAATATCCATTGGAATAGTATAAAAAATATTTTATTAAGTATATAACACATATATATCTCCTTAATTGCATTACCAAAATTAATTCGCTAAATAATAAAAATATCTAAATGATTTATATTTTTCATAAATAATTATTAGCCAATGAATTCACAATGAATTTTAATAAGTTAGTTATAATTATTCCTACTGTCCTAACGGCTAGGATATAAAGGTAATTTTATAATAAGGTAATATTGAAGTTTTTTTAAACTCATGATTGTGTGAAAATCAAGCTACTAAATAATAAAAATTATTTAAAGAAAGTATTTCATAAAAACATCCGGGTTATACAACAATCATGGATATAACTTTTGGAAAGATGTCTACGCCATGCCATGGTAGATACTTTGTCCCAAATGTAATATACCTTTGATGTAATTAGAAGTTACAATGTCTCATAGTGATACAAGGGACTTCTTAGAGATCACTTTAGTTGGACTCGGAGCTATTGGATTATCAGATGTTCCCATTGCGATACTTGGGATTCTTTTATATTCCCTTCGATAGGCATGGAAATCCACATATGGTTTTGACAGATTTTCTAATTAGATTGATTATTCATTTGAGATGCATATCCTTTATTGATATTTTAAGCATTATTATTCACATGGGATGATTATCCTTGATTTTCTATCACTTTTCAATAATGACTTGTGAATTAAACCCCAAGCCAAAGCACAAGCTTGGGGGTGTACCTCATATTGGGTTTCCATGATCACATCACCCATTTTATACCTATTATCAGTTTCATAGGTACCCTATTCAAACATCCATATTAGGCCTAAGTAGGTGTTAAGGGATGGGAGTCCATTTGGGAACCCAAACGAAGTTGTTATTATTTAATTTTATTTCTGATCTGAATTGATACATATTAGAACATTGTTTATTTCATTACTCCATGAGATTTTTTTGAAATAGAAACCATTGGTGTTGGCATACTTATATTTATATCTCACACCCTACTCGGGTTCCATTTATAAATAGATTAGATATTCTTTCTCGTAGTTATTTGGATTTTTATTTTTGTGTTGTCTTATGTAGATGAGAGCTAGGGATCACAGGAATGGACTCGTACTCAAGATTATTTAGGAGTTTTTTGTGGGGTTTTTTATCTATTTTATTATACTATACTATTTTATCTTTTTATTAACACCTTATATTACATTAATCGTGGCATGTAATTGGTACTGGCCATTTTTTATTTTCTTGTTACATTTATTCTTCTTCTATTGTTCTTTTTTGTTCCTACTTTAATATTTTTTTCATTTATTACATATGATTTATTTATTGCCTAATGATTTACACCATTTGTACCACTGTGAATTCTCTAATATATACAGGTATAGTCTTCCCAAGGACACATCTCAGGCCCTCGCTGCTAGTCAATAGCCTTTGGTGTTTGGGGAGATATGCTTGAGAAAATAAGGCTACTGGTCGGGCTACCGGTTTAGTGGATAGTCAATTCATGACATTACACAATGCCTCAAGTTATAGACTCATTCAAATATAGGTTTCATGAATTCCATAATTCTATTCTAAACTCTTATAATTTTCATTAAACTCTTTCATTTTCTCCAAATTTCCTTTCAATGGTTATTTACTTCACCAGTCCTTCTTGGTCACATCTCTCAATGCCATAGATACATGTTTTCAAGGCCAACCCACTTATTATGTCAAATGGGAAAGAATAAGTGATTATATATATTATGTTCTTGGGGTATAATCACAATAAAACACACACACACACCTCACACACAGGCTGGAATGGCAGGCCATAGCCCCTCCAGGGGATATCTGACCTATAAAGCCTTTATTTATTTAGTACATGGATTATAGACCCAATGGGCTAGAATCTCATTACATGGACCATAGGTTCAGTGAGAATGGAATCCCATTACATGTCCCCTAGACCCATATTTTTTACCCAAAGGCCCATCAATGAATAGTCATGCTACAATACCTGGGCTGCTACAATGTTTTCGTTGCTACATTTCGTCTATGGTACCACTAAAATGCTTCTACAGTAACTACGCTCCATGGGTTTTAAACCCCAAACCTTGATGTAGTATTATAGTGTGTTTAATTCTAAGCCAAACCCCAACTACAGGAAACAACAAGATCTTTATTAGGGCTTACACATGGGTTACTTTGAGATGTTTGATCTAGCAGGTTACTTAGGTTAAGGAATGTTCTAGGGCTTACACCTTATAGGAGGCTGATAATATATGTTCATCTCATTAATGAATCAATGTGATGATATTATTAATCGGAACATGGTTAGGGATTTAATCTAAGTAGGAGCCTCAGGTGAGTAGTTTCCCAGGTAGGTGAATTGGGTGAATTGGGCACCTCGGTATGTGACTTGGGAAAAGGAGTTACACGCCATGAGGCCTTGTAAAATTGAATGAAAACCCCCAAGATTTTATTATGTAATAATTTTGAAATAAATACAATGTGAAGTGTCCTTTTTCATACATAAGTTAAAAATAAAACACACCATGACATATTTTATTAAAATAAAATTTTATAATACAATATAAAAAATAAATTATTATGATACAAAAATATGAAACATAATTAAGAATATCATGAGGGGAATAAGATCACAGGTAAATAAAAATACCATGACCATGAAATACTAATCATCATGGTGTGTATTTAAGATCATAAAATTGATTATAATTATAGAAAGAAGAAAAAACATTTCAACAAAAAAATTCATTTTGATAATGAAGTAAATTAATCTGATAAATGATAGTAGTTATTTATATAAGGTTCTAAATTGGAATTTAATATGACCATTTCACATATGGTCATCAAACATATGGCCATTGGACGTATAATTGTTAGACATATGGTCAAAAAACATATGATTATTGGATATATGGTCATTGTATATACTGGTATCTGATAAGTAAATTGATGTTGTGTAATTTTTAATAAAAAATAAAAATAATATTTTCAAAAATGATTCATAATTATTGAACGATATAAAAATATAAT
The DNA here is from genome assembly GCA_963277665.1 of Viscum album. Taxonomy (NCBI): domain Eukaryota; kingdom Viridiplantae; phylum Streptophyta; class Magnoliopsida; order Santalales; family Viscaceae; genus Viscum; species Viscum album. The sequence continues at coordinate 1,979,633,989 of OY728157.1, read as the reverse complement.
ATTTAATAAAAAAATTATTATATTTAATCATTTCATATTATTTTTATTATTACTATTTTGTATTGTTGTTGTTGATGTTATTTAAAAAAATGATTTCATAATTTTAAAAAAATTAAATAAATATTCTAATACCAATAGACTAAAAAAATTAATGGTTAGAAGAAAATTAAGTATTGTTAATGGGATCTGATTAAAATCATATAATGTTAAAACGTGGATGTTTTCAATGAATTTATTTTTTAAGAGTTGTGAATTTTTATATTAATAAATTTAATTAATCACTTTTAAATAATGATTCTGATAAAATATAAAATTATATTATTAATCTTTTAATCACTAATTGATACAAAATAGGATTAAGAACACTTAAACTTCAAAAAAAATCATTTTTCTATTACAACCATTTTTTAAATTTATATTTTAATTTAAAATATATATTTCTTATATTCATAAATTTAATTATATTAAATAGAGTTAAAAAATTTAATATTTAATTAAAAACTATGTAATAAGGTGAATTCCATTTTTTTAATAAAAATAAGTTATCGGGGTGAATAGTGAATGGCATCTGTAAAGTGTAAAAGCTATAAAAAATAATATATTTTTAAAATGATGTATAAAACATATAAAAATAAAAAAATTAATAATTGAGAAAATCTAAAGCCTCATTGGTTTTTTCACTTTTGGGGTCAGTTTCTATTTAAAAATGTCCTTAACTATTAAGTTATGAGAAATTATGAAAATTCCACTCAAACTCACCTATAAAAGAACCCATCCACCACCCCCTTCAAAACCAATCAAACTATTTGGTTCACTCATGAATATCTCTATTTTCTACTCACTTAAATAATTCATAGATTTTTTGTCACTTTGGTTCCCAAGAAGGAAGCCTAAATCCTCCAATTTGAATGTATACATTTCAAGAAAGAGAGAATTCATCAAGTATCTATGTTCTACACTATTTTTTCAATTACCCTTCATATACATCAAATAACAATAAATATCATCTAAAGAAATTTCTTATCACTTATGAAACCCAATTCATATTATTCTCATCTGGTTATTCCTAGGGTTTATAAACCTTCTTTCCATTTCACCTCTCTTTATTTAATAATTCACCTTAAATGATTTTCTATTTTGAAACTATCCTTATCTCTTATTTTTTGTTGGGAATATTTATCTTTCATATGTATTTTTTTAAAAGTATTTAGTATATGTCCTTATTATACACTTTTTTATTTCCTAGTTTAGTAAATAAAGTACTTAGTGGGGGTTGATTTGATGGTACAATTTTTTACAAATTATTTATTTTTAATTAAACCCATATGACCGGTTACAATCATTTCTAATCCCATACAATGTTTCCTCAATCTTTTGAAAAAATAAAAAGAACAAAAAACATACATTATATTTTTATAAGGTTTTACCTTTTTCTAAGATCCCACTCATTCCCATGTTTTACCACTTTTTGAGAAATTATTTTATTAGCATAATATATTTTTAGTGTTCAAAAATTTAGTACATGTCACATATAATAATTTATTATATATCATCCATTACTCTAGAGGTCTAGGTATTATCTACATCTCAAAAATAAATGGTGTTATTTATATTAGAAATCGACGTTCTCTAGAATTCATTTTTACACTCTCGAGTAAGAATCATATATTCAATCCACCATTTTACACCTTAATGTCAAAGAATAGATCTTATTATAGGAGTACTTTGATTTCAAAAATGATGTAAATATTTCTATATACTAATTAGATCCTCTCAATAATTTTTAGGATGATCTTATAATTCATGAGAGAAATCATGAAAAAATGTTTTCCTTACTTCTAATTTAAATCTTTTGGATCAGTATAAAATTGGATAGCTTTCTTTAGACTGTTAAATCACCATCAAATGAAACATATGTTGATCTCCTCAGTTTTTATCTCTCGTTGATATAGATGATCTTCAGTGAAGTAGAGCATATTATTCTTTAGTTGTCAATTTAAAAACCATTTCTCTTTTTAATTTTTTAACTTTTATATTAATATAGAATCCCATGAATAATGTTCTGGTATATTGAATATCAAAATCCTTAATAATTGGAATCCATGTGATATCTAAAATTTTAATCAATCAATATAATTCCCTAATTTATGTTCTTATTCAGAATCTTTTTATCCCAGTTAATAATCTAAATTTAAATATCTAAAATACATGTAATATTTTTCTCCTTCAAAAAGATAAATAAATATCATGATTAATTTTAGTTCTTCTAAACTTGAATTCATATTCATTAGCACAATTTTTTTCATAATGTCAAAACTCTTTGTATATAAAACATTGAATTATCAATGTTACCATGGGAATAATATTATTTTATTAAATGAAATTAACCAAAATATTCATTTTTATTTGGAAGTTGGTTTATAAAAGAATGTTTTTATAATAAATAAAAAAATATTTCATTTGATACACATCCATGGGAATTTTTTCCCACATTATTGATATAAAGTAAATTAAATACTTTTTCCTCTGAGTATTTATTAGATATACTTCCATGAAAATTTATTTTTCTCTTATTTTGTGTGTTTTTTAATTTAACTAGGTATAAATAGTTAATCATAACTCTATATGGAGTTTTAGGAATAACCCCAAGGTTTCTCACTTCAACTCTTATCTTATTGGGTTGTTTAATAATACAATCACTAAATTTCCCATGACACACATTATGAACATGGTTACTATAAGATTAAACCATTACATTAAATAAAATATTGTTGAGGTATGAAAATACTTAAATTAATAAATTTATTAAAATTAAAACTTTAAAATTAGAAGAAGTAATTCATAAATGATGTGAATAACCTAACTAATGAATCTTTATGTTTTAATATCGGTTATCCTTGGGAACTTATTATTATGCTCCCTAACCTTACTCTTTATATATTAAATAATAAAATTATATTTAAATCCCACATATTTGTTCATAACAAACATTTGAACCACCAAAGCTTATCTTGGAGGAGTGTCAAATTAGGTGTGCTTTTAGACCTAATTCTTGTGCACCAATCAAAAATCAAATTATTGACCAAATAACTGTTTTTAGTGTTTTTACCTTTAGAAACATATATTACAAAGCCTACATATACTTTTTTATAACCAAATAGAGATTTAATTTATAGGAAACTGAATTTTAGGTTATTTTCCTATATTTAGATATATATATATATATATGGTTTCCACTAATGTATTCTAGTTCCAATTTCTAATATTAATTTAATCAATATATTTCGTACTATATACTAAAGAAAAAATTCATGGAAACCAATACCCTTAGAATTAAATTTAACTCATATCACTATACAAAATTTATCACATACAAATCAATATATACCATAATCATATATATTTAGAAAAAAAGATATTAATAATATCCCAAAAGAACTAGAATTTCCTTGCTATCAAATCGAATAAACAAACTAATGTATACTTATTATTAATCCATATACACTTATAAACCTCTAACATTATATAAACCATGGTTTAATACCAATTGTAATGGCCTACACCCACAATCCTATAAGACAATGTGAATAAACATATACATAGAATATTTACTTTAAAATCAATTTATGTGATCCAAAAATAAATATCCATAATTACAATATCAATAACAAATATTGAGTCCCTTATATACCCAATACCCTTTTGGTTTAAATATATAAATAATTATGAAAAGACTTTAACAAAAAATCCCTATATATTTCCCATAAAGTACATCTTTTTTTCCATTATACGTAGATTTCATTATTCAAAAATAAGTCTTTAATATCTACCAAACAATTCTCCACTAAAGGTACCCTTATAGGCATTTTGAACTTAATACTCTTATTTTTAATTCTATGGACATGAAATCATTGGAAGGGTGATGTAAAACTCTCAAATAGGGGTATAATATATCAGAAGCTGTCAAGTAATAAATAAGGCGTCACTAATATGGCATGAATAAATAAATTGAGTAATAACACATAAAAGATCATATGAGCTTGAGATAAATCTTTTAATGATATAGAAATATAAATAATTATAGGGATAATAATAAGTGATTTCATAGTTTTGAAATTCATACTCTAGGAAATCTTAATCTCTACATAAAGGTCTTATCCAAAACATCTACTCACTATCAAAAACATAACCAACTCATATACTTTTCATCAATATCACATCCAATACATCTTATAAATTGGGAAGGTATACACCAAATACACAAACTAGTTTTTCTCATGAGACCCATCAAAAAATCAAGATGATATATTACTCTAGGTACCACCTAGTACTTAATTAATTCCAATGCATTCACCACATAAAGACATGAATAAATAATACAATGTATAATCAACTTTACTTAATAATAAATAAATAAAAATATTAAAACTACAAACATAGAATATGTCAATACTTTCCCATAGTCAATAAAAAATAACATGATCGTAATCCTTCCAGAGAAATAAGGTTGATGGTATTATTAAATCATATCCCAAGTGAAATATAATAACTTTGAATGATGTTTAAATAGATAAAAATTCATTTATAAAAATATTACTTTAAAAGGTACCAGGTAAAATGGGTCAAGAATTAAATTTTTTGATACCTTAAGTATAATAACCTAAAATAAAAATAATATATGATAATTTAACTATCAATTCTTGTAATATAATTCTCATATAGATAAATCCTTTTGATATAAAGAAAAAAATGGAAGAAAAATTGTATAAGAGTCTTTATAAAATGCTTTTAACAATTTGGTTAGAGGTCATTATTTTGAGTCACATACAAAATTAATTTTCAAGAAGGTTCTTATAAAACGTTTTAAAATATTACATATAAATTTTTTCCAATAATGGATCACTTGAAATGAAATCGTGTTTATTTCAAAACATATAGAGTTGAATATAAAAGATATGAAATTGAAAGGAAAATCCTTTTTTAATTTTTAAAAACACCTTTATTGAAACCAAAATTCTAAAAAGTATAATAAAAATTACTTTAAAAAAGGTAAAGTGGAATATTAATATCACAAGAGATAATACATATGTGTGTTTTAAAATAAGAAAGAATGAAATTATTGAAATAAAGAACATGTACATAGAGGAAAAACAATTATTAATGGGGATGGGGACTATTATTAACAATCAATGTATTTTTATGAAGATAGAAATCTATCAAAGTAAAAGAATTAATATAATAATCCTTAAAAATTAGTTCATAATGAAGAAATTAAAATCCATAGAATAGGGAGTTTAAGTAATATATAATTGAATATTATGATATAATTTACCTAACTTATTTGAATAAATTTCAAGAAGAATAGCCATAATTGAATAAAGAGAAAAAGTTAGAAAAACCCTTACATATTTTATAACACTTGGATTAAAAGACCATATAAAAGGAAACTTTAAATATATTTCTAAATTCCATAAATTTCATGAATTTTATGATGAAATCTATCCATAATATAGTATACAACATAAAAAATAAAACAATTTTAAAATATAAAATATGTCTCAAGGGTAAAAATTTGACAAATGAAACCATTAATTTAACTCTTTATTTCAAAAAAAATCACTTCAACATAGCATATAATAAACATAACCATCCTAATAACCCATTTTATAAAATTATTCCCATATATTAACTTTTATAAAATTTAATAAGAATAATTAATTATACCTTTATTTGTTAGTTATTATTTTATTCCATCATTGGAAGTTAGTAAATTGTTTTGTTTCGTATGAGTTTGATAATAATGTTTTTTATCCACATTACATGACATATTTTAGTCCTTAACATATTATTTAATGTTATGTAATAGATGATCCATTATTATTTATAAATTTCTAATCTCATTCCACCATAGTTTCTATGTGATTCATGATGATGAAATTGGGAATGAGTCTGTTTCAAGTAACATACTGATATTAATCAATTAATTTATATTAATTACTCATCTTATCATCCATAAATAATTTTAAATAAGTTATAACATACTTATTTATATCATATTTGTCTAAAAATGTATTTCTATAACCATCCGTGAAATCAGTGATGAAAAAAACAAGTCATCTTGGGAGGTGATAGCCCACACATAACATTTGTGACATTCCCATTTTCCAAATGATTTTACCTTTAATTTAATACCCCATTTATCCATATAAAACCTTTTTAATCTCATAAATATCATATTTATAATTTCAATTCATTTTTAGAACCATAATTGAAAGGTTATGGTTAAAAATGAAAGACGTCATTCATGGATATTATAGTTCATATGTACGGATGGACAATGTTTTCATTTTTCAATAGATGGAAATAAATAATGGAAGATTATGATTAATTTTTAATCAATCATAATTATTCCATAAATATTATATTTATTAATTATTATTTTTCTCTTAATATTTCATTTAATAAATTTATGGAAAATAAAACATGTCAACCAAGTAGGTAGTAGTACGTATGTATATATAGGCAATGTTTTCATTTTTTAAATGGTTGGGAGGAAGGTAAAAAATGATTATTACATAAATATAATGAAATTTTAGAATAATAATTATACAAAAGTAATCATATTATTATCATTAAAATAGGTTTGAACGGGGATGATAAAGAATAAAATTTCTTGAAGTGATTAGTACTCACGTTGAGAACATGAATGATCTCTGGGAGGACCACATTTTAATAGTGGAAGTTGGCCAAATTCATATGATCAATGGATTATGAATGTGAAAGTAAACTATTATAAAGGTAAAATTTTAATGTTTTTAAGGTGATTTCAAATTCTACGTTGTCTTAAAGAGGTCATAAGTGATCTATTTTTATAGGTGAGATATAGTGTCTTTTCTGTGGAAATAAATAGTAGGTGTGGGGTAATGAAAAAAATAAAATATTAGTTTGGTGATTTAGGTAAATAAATGATAGTGAGACATCAAATAAAAACCATATAGCCTAAAAATTTATTTAATAATGTTTGTGTGTTAGTTTCTCAAAATAACATCCAATGACCCCCTTATCCATGATGGTTTGATACGAATTTCATTATGGGCCTACTTTCTAAAGGAAATAGGTTATTAAGGATTCATAAATGATAAAATTAAAAATTCAAATTAGTCAAGAGGATGGTAGTTCAATCTCATATTACCCTTTTTGAGGGACATATTTCTTAATCTAGGTCACTATTATCGATTTAATATGATATTGTAAATCCTTCCCAAATCCCAATATGGGATTGGTTACCTCCCATTATAAAAATTTATCAAACCCATGTAGAAATGTGAAGAAAAATATCTATGGGATTTTTTATTTTGTTTATTTACTTATTATTAATGATTGATTAGTGATTATGTGGTTTAATGCAAGATAGATCGGTGCTCTAGAGTTTTTTTCATCCATGGAGGATATAGTGATTGTGGAGTTGGGAACATGACCATGGAAGGGACTTCATATATATCCCTATGAATGGAATTAGTACCCACATAGTTCAATACCACTTAATGGAAAACATCATGTCTTTTAAGGCCATGTGGCTAGGAATGGTTCTATATAATATGAAGTCATGTATAGTGGAAATTTAGGGGAAAATTCCTATAAATGGAAAGTTTGGGAATAATGCAGGAAAATCACTTTCTGAATGGTCTTGAAGGTAATATATCCCAATGATATTGGGTTTTGTTATTATATAATAATTCCCTATGATTTATATGTTTGGATATTTCAGAATAATATATCTCATTGATATACTCATAGGTAATATGGCCTAGATGATAATTATATAATGATTACCCAAAGGGAATATGGATCTCTGAGTTGTAGAAATATGTCATTAAGAGTATATCTTGATAAAAAGATGAGAGTATTGGATGTTAGTTTGTTTCATCAATGAGGTATCTCACATATCCTATTGAAATTGGAATCAAATTCCATGTAGTTTGAGGGTCATAGTTTAATACCAAATGATAGGACTGTATCATCTAGTCTAACATTATGTGGTTGTGACATTATCATTTAATTTCAAATCATTAAAATATGATGATGTCCATTAATTTTATTATTATGTTGTGAGGATTTATATTCTGTGAAAATTATAAAAATATAGGATTTATTAGGGATTTTTCTTATGAGGCCACCCTATGGAGTGTCCATTTTCTTTTGTATGATATTTAGTGGGTGAAGGATTATTAGACTCATAGAGGATAAGGCCCCATGAAGGATATGTTCTTAGGGTTACATGATAGGTCAGACCATTCTAGTAACTTCTCTCAAAGAGGAGAATAAATCCATAATTGAGAATAATTTTGGGACTGATACCTAGAGGAAGCCCAATATTATATGGATCATCTATTGGAATCAGAAGTAAGGATGATAATCTTGGGGTAGGGGAGCTCTCACCACAATATATATAATTAGGGAACTTTTTTAATTGGAATAAATGATTGAAACCCCCTAAAGGGTCCTACCGTTTATGTAAGACAAGATGTAGACAAATTTTAGCAAGTGAATACATGATATAAGGGGTGAATGCACTAATCACGTATATCAGGTGGTTTTGGAGGATGTTTTAATTTGGTATTTTTTGTTTTGATGTTGGATATAAGAAACCATGAAGGTATTTTTGGATTTCCTTCATGTGGATATGTGTCTTAGAAGAAGCTCGTGATAAGAGGGGATTCATCTATCCCATTTTGGGGGTAGTTTATGGAAACAATGTAGTTTTCTTTTCTTTTTCTACACATGTGAGGTTTCTAACTAGTATACTAAGTGTGTATCAAATTTATCCTAGGATTTTATGCAATATGATCACCTATTGTGTTTCACCTAGTACCATCTGTATTGTTTATATAGTGAATATTTTCACACCCTCAAAGAAGAAGAGAGGCATGAATAGTTACAATGTGGTGAACATTATATGTGGTGATATTAATCTAATGATATTACATTAGTGGTATTTTCTTAGTTAGGTTCACTTAATGAGGTTCACCTACTGAGGTTCACCTAGTGAGGTTCACCTAATGAGGATCACCTAGTGAGTTTCACCTACTTGCCTCTACTAGATCTATTTTATTAACAATCACTCAATCATGGGGATTAAATATGAATCTGTCATAATGGATAAAATGGAATATTATTTTCCATTTCTTTTTCTTCTTTCATCCTTTCTTCCATGTGTATTCCTAAATGAGTAATCTGGGTATTTATAAGAAAATTTGTGGTATATGGTTCCAAAATTTGGAAATCATGATATGATTCATAGAGAAGACTTGTTATGTAATGACATATATTATTTTAGTATGAATAACACATATGACATTGTAGGAAATATCTTACGAATCTCCCCTGAAAGAGTCATTGATCATGTATAATAAGTGAGATCTTGTGGTGAGAACTGGAATATAGGAAGGATCCATATGTTATGGCCTTTGTCAATGTACCATATTCCTTTTATTGAGAATAAAACCACAAATAACTTCATTAGTGTCACATGAATGACATTATCTTTATGTGATAGGATAAGAGAGACGGTTTGGGAGACTTAGCGGATGACCACAACACTGTTGATCTATGTGATCACACAGTCTTTTATTAGTTGTCTGCCCTGATAATGATCATGTCCTAGGATTTTTCATCATTTCACATACCTAAACCTATTCGATTACTATCTTATGAATGATCATGTGGTATGTTAGGAAAATAAATAGGCATGTATGATCTTTATGAGGTGATTATTTTCATTATTTGGTTGTCCTTATGGTGATTACTTGGTGATCATGAACTAAGAAATCATGCATGGTCACTCGAGCCAAAATGAAGACCATATTAAAACATCCATAACCTATGATCTGTAAGCCCATTTTTTTCAAAAAGTAGTAAAATTGAAGCTTAAGAAGTGAACTATTCCACCATATAGAGTTTATACACCCTAGAAGGATTCCTTTCAAGAAAAAAAGATCCCAAAATACCATCAAAATGGATTTTACAGTCTCAACACCCTTTTATATATGATTATGTAAAATCTATATCCTACTTCTTGATGGAGGTTATCACCACCATTTCACTAGATAATGAATCATTTATGAGTAATCCCCATCTCTCATTGTTTCCAAACTCTTGCAGCATGTGTAGATCTCACTTTCTTCTTCATCGGGCTAGTTGATTCTTCTTTCAATATGTGTTGTCTAAGTGGGGTCCATGTGGTGGGTTCTATAGAAAAGTGTGGGGAACACCTTTTTAGGTTAGAACAATTTCATGCAAACTTAATAAAATTTGATCCAACTTAATTTATTCATTTTTACCCTAATTAACCTTTATTATATTTTTACAATGGTAATTCTTATTTTTTAATGATAATATAAGATTAACCTTTTACCTAATATAACCTTTTTGGATCCTAATTTAGAATCAATTTGATAATATTTAACTTTTAAATATATGAAAATCAACTTCTAAAATTAAAACATATAACATATATATAAATATTTTTTTTAAATGTATTCTCAACCATAAGAGTTCCTAATATATATATATATATATATATATATATATATATTTCTAATTAAATGGGAATTAATATATTTTTTTATATGTTTAAATATTACATTAGATTCATTATTTAAAATATATAAATTTTTTTAATTTAAATCAAAGTATATAATATGGAAAAATAAATCATTGAAATTAACTCATTTAACATTACCATCGTGATTAACATTTAACTTTGATAACTTATTTTTATGCCTAAAATTGAATTTATCCTTGTTGCATAATTTGAACATGCTGAATCAAAATATGAAAATCATTTTATCAAAAATAATTAGTGTTGATAAAAATTAATTTTAATATAACTGTGAATTACGCATAAAAATAAATTTTTATAAAATGCATTTTTATGAATAAAATTGATTCTATTAGTTATATACCAATATTAATTGAATTTTATCAATAGATTTATATTAAAAATAACCTTTCATTTTCATTAAATGTATAAAAGACATAATTTATTAAAATACATTTGATAAATAAAAAACTTATTACAAAAATAATTACGGATTTATGTCATCTTAACTTTTACTTACATAGCCCCTTAATATTTCTATATAATACCTAAAAATAATATTAATAGTGTTAGTTTTCACATGTGTTGATTATTTTATTATATATTTCACGATGAAATAGTGGGTTCCCTAGACCCAACTATGTAGTACTTTTTATTACCATATCATGTATACAATTATTTATACATGGTGTTATCTTTCCATTATAGTGTATATTTTTCTACATCCACTATTGAAATGGTAATGTCTAAAGATTAATTGTCATTTCGAGAGGTTATAGAAGATCCAGGGCTATAATGAGAACCTCGAGATACCATGACATTAATCTAAAATATATGTTCTATGGTCTAGATATATCTCACTGACTAGACATGGTAGATGTCTGACTATCTGGTGTTGGGGGCTCATAAGCATTGAGACTTTATCTTATAAAGTTCTCACTTGGTGATCTATAGAAGTGATATCATGAGGACAGACCCACCAATAGGAACACCACATGTTTTGGGTGTCATTAGTTCTTCCTATCTATGGACATGTGTGTTGGTCTCCTGAATTGAGATCATTACCAATGTATACTATTTGATTATGTACTTTGATGAAAGGAAAAAACCATGGTATTGAAATCGTGGTGTAGTAGCTTGTGTTGGGTGCGTTGTTGGTGGTATGACATTTGTTGAATGGTCAAGAAAGGATTTTTCATTTCCATGTTTATGAAGTTGTATATCTTAGGTTTGGTTGATCTGGATGGTGTTACCTTCAAAAGTATTTGGCCAAAGTACTATAAAGGTAAATCCATCTAGTTAGATCAACAAATAATAAATCATGAAAAAGAAGACGGCACAAGTGTGTGTCCTGCTTTCTGAGATATTTAGTGACAAAGATATTATAGTACACAGTCAGTGTTTGTAGGTTGGTTGTCATTTCTATGACAATCCTTATCTCTTTATGGGTCATGATGGATTTCTAGACTCCACACTTTTTTTTGGATTTATTCACTACTATCAAGATAAGGTCCTAGAGGGTCACACCCAATAGAGTATTCAAGAATCATCCCTATTCAGTTAAATAGGTATATGGACATGGTGGCCCCTGCCACTAGATCTGAGTTTCTTCTATGTTATCGATCACCAAAATAATTAAATATATTCCTTAATATTCAAGTTATGAATTTTTTGGATTGAATTTATTTAATGTGTTTACATGTTTAGTAAATATGAGAAAAATATTAATCGAATGAATATTATTTTAATATTCAAGGTTTTATTAATATTAAGCAGGAAAATGATTTGAGTTAAATGGATTGGATTTTATCACGTAATATATTTTATATATATTACAAGTGTGTGATAAAATAATAAATAATATTGAAGCAGTTTAGTTCATAAAAAATAATTATTTAGTGGACGTTGAAATAAATGGGGGCATGGGAACCCAACCAAATATTTACCAGCTCCACTATAAATAAAGAGCAGGCGCTCTCTCATGTGTGTCCATTTGTACTATTCACTCATTTTCATGGAATGAAAATTGATAGCCTCTCTCTCTCTTCCAGCATCCTAGATAGAGAAGCTCTCGATCCAAGAAGCTCATATAAAGAAATCTCTCAAGCATTGAAGCCATATCGATGCAGTGATCATCGAGATGTCGAAAGCGTCATCAGATCTCTGTTCTAGCATCTAGAATTTTAGGATCGATGCTCTCATGTATTTTTGAAGTGCGTGTGGTTGATCTAGAGGTATCCTAATTTGGATCCTTCAAGCAACGATCGCCATCAACTAGTTGCAGTCGACTGCATCTTTAGATTTGAAATGGGTACATTTTCAATTTTATTTTGTACTCCTTATAATTTACACAAGATCCTTGGACCTATCTGGGGCACAGATCATCTGTGATGATAAGTTCTCTCATCCCACCAATAAAAATTTTAAAATTCCTAGCCCACCGGCTTCTGCTATGGGCCTCAGAACCGTTCCATGGTATCAGAGCGAATCATGTAAATTTTCTGAGCCTAAAAAATTAAATTTTCATTACAATTAAGTAGAGAGTTCAAAAATAGTTTCATCAGTTCAAACTGTGCATCGATCTGATCTCGAACGGCCAAGTTATGGAAATTCTAATTTTCGGATTGCATTGAATTTGTGTTTTGATAGTGGGTATTAAAATTAATTAATTATGAAGGATCGATCAAGTTTATATCATTAATCTGATATGATTAAAATTATATGAGAAATTATAAATTTTATAATTTAGTAATTTTCAAAATAGTTTTAAAATTATAATAATATTTATTTCATTGTTATAATAATATAATAATTATAAATTATTATGTCATTATAATAATTTTTTTATTATTATAGAAAAAGGTTAATTACCCTTTGGAAATTATGGGGAGGACTTGACTTCAAAACAAGTAATATTTTGAATAAAAAATGGGTGTGTTTTTTTAAATAAAGGGGATAGGATACTTGTTTTAAAATTATTGAGAAGACTTGACTCAAAAAAAAAACAATAGGGTTTTTTACGGTGAGGGCGGTGCATAAGTAAAGGAAAAAAAGGAAAACAACAAAAAAGGGGGGTCTGTGGGACCCCCAGGGCTGTGTTCTTCCCCACACTGCAGCGCATGGTCCACCATCTCCTTCCTGGCTCGGCACACTGCAAGACTGGCCCTCCCGACTACCACCCAGTCTCACTTCCCAGCTCACGGGGTGCCGCCCAGCTCACACGCAACCAACAGGAGGCCCGACCGCCAGCGCACCCCGCTCTATGCCACCTCCCTTTCAGGTTCCAGGTCGTTGCCTCTAGAGCTCAACCGCCCTACTACAGCCCTTCCAGTCACATACATCGTTGAACGCCTTCCTCGTTCATCTCCCTTCTCATGTTTGCTACTAAAATGTAGCTGACCTCCACCTCCTAGTCTTCTCGGCCGCCTCCTCTCCCCAGCAAATAGGCGACATGCATGGGCCCCGCTGCTGGCTTACTTCCTCCCGGCACCAGACCCCTCTCCCCTCCCGAACCGCCTCCCTTCCAGTTTCGAACCTATACCACCACTGGACTGGCCTTCCATAGGCCCCCTGGTCAGATCTCATCCAGCTGATGGCTCCCCGGTGCAGCAGGTCGGTCACCCTCATCTCCCACCACTGTCCCGACAAGATCCCATGTGACTCGCCTCGCGGTTGTCCGCCGCCCTCTCTCGTACATCCACCCACCTCGAATACCACCTCCTCTAGATTGGGCGTAGGTGCTCTACCCATCTCCGCACCTGTGGTCTAGTTCTGGGAGGTAAATGTATTTTGACTGCAAGTTTTTCACAGTGAAAAATTGGCCCCGAATCTGTCCGAGAATGATTTACCCAACCTAGAATGGGTTTGGGCAGATCAGCCCAGTCCAGTTTGGCCCTACATGGGTTTGGCTCATCCCGTACATGTCATGCAGTGACGTTTCGGGGATTTGAAATTTAAATTAATCGAAAATAGTTAATTTAATTAATTTAATTTTTTCATCTAAATTAAATTAATTAAAATTAAATTTGGTCAATTATTTTAATACCCAAGATATAAATTGATTTAATATTGTAATGAAATTAAATTAATTAATTAATTTAATTTTAGTATTAAAATTAAATTAATTAGTATACCAAATTATAATTGAATTTTTTGAAATAATTAATTCATTTAATTTAATTATAAAACCTCTTACTTATTTAATGCATTTAAATTTTATCGCGATTTATTTACTTGTCTGCTGGTCTTGATAACTAACCTGTGTATGACGTATTTATTTATTTAATTTTTTAAATATGTGAAATGATTGTAATTAATTAAATAAATGATTTTTGCATAGTCTTTATTTTTCGTTAAAATGTATAAGGGCTGAGCACTAAATTTACATGATGTGCATTTATCCCACAAGTTCCTGTTGCCTGCATACGAGTATTTCTATACGTCAAATGAAGACCGTGAACTATGTGGACCCTGCCAAGATGAGGTGGTGTACATTGCTGAAAAATGTGCAAGATGACACGTAGACCCCACCAAGATGAGGCAGTACTCCAAGACGTGACATGGACCCTGCTAAAACAAGGCGATACGGCAGATGCGAAGCAAAAATACAAGACGAGGGACAAGCTACATTAAGAGTCAAGCTTCGACTCAGGTATGATGCCTCTAGGTTGTTTAGATGATCAAGATCATTTGGGTAGTATTTTTTCCTTTATGCATTTATTTATTATTTTATTCAATTATAAACAGCGGGAGAAATACATAAAATAATGTATAATAAAATGAATACAGAAGAGGCGTATGTTTTTCAATTAATGTTCAGTTGTGAGAATGACAACATAGATGAACAAGATTAATAGAAATGTATTACATTCATCGGGAGAAAAACATAAAACCCTCAAAGTAATATTAAGTCATTAATAGCCTTCTATCATTCAAGTTTGAACAAAACTGGGTGTTTGGGGTGTCAGTCATGCCATAGTTGAGGGTGCCTCTTACTACCAATGAGTTCTTATAAGGGTGATGGGTTGACATAACTAAAATTTTAGAAAATAAATATCCATATCTAGCTTGTTGAAATTTTATAGGCAAGCATTGAGTAAATCAAAAATGATTTTTGAAGCTGGGACTTCACTCAATTGATCAAGGAACCACGAGTTAATGTAGTTGGCCAGTGAAAAGCCTACCCTGAACCCTCCAAGCAGTGGCGTATTCATATCTTGTAGACTATGAGAGATGGTTTAAGGATCCTTGCCACTAGAATACTCAAGAGTATTCCGATTCTAGTACAAAGGGTTCCTATAATTTGAAAAAAAAATAGTGGGAGACATTTAATGATTAAATTAATCACTAATGTCACATTCGGTAATCAATATAAAAAGTACTAATCTGCTTAAGTTTATTTGTAGAAAAAATGGCAAGTAATACCACAAGTAAAAACTGCGATAAAAATTGGACAAATTTAATGTCTAAGCTTGCATGAATTTTCAAAGTATAGTATAGGCGATCACACACATTATTACTATATTTTAAATTCAAGGTGATAGTGTCCCAACCAATTAACCAACTTAAAGAAGTGAAGGTGTAAAATTTTCTTATAGGAGACTCATAAATTAAGAATATGATAGTGCCATCATAATGCTGTCATCACTGTCTGATATTATTTGTGGTCAATACATCATGACATGGATGATGTTTCATGTAGTCTCATTTCCAATAAGTTTCCTAGGAGAAGGCTAAGAATGTTTTGAATGTGATAATTACACCGGCTCTGTGTAAACATGAAAGGCAGACTATGATGTTTCATGACATCTCATTATTACACCCAATTACTCTAGTTTCATTTAAGGTTACAAACAAACTGTATAGAGTATTCACTTCATTACCTTTAAGGTAACATTCGCCAAGTAATAAGAATATTAAAGATAACAACATCTTTGTTCTTATGGAGAATAAATTAAAAGATAGGTGAAAAGGCCTATGGAAAGTTACTCCAAAGGAACCTTCTTCATTTCCTCCAAAGAAAAGTGGTTTCTTATTTAACATGAGGTTTTTTTATCACATAATGAAATAAATTTATGGAAGATTAAAAATGCAATGAACTGAAATACAAGAAGCAAGTATCTGATTCTTGTTTAGATATATTCATCAATATAAATTAATATTTCTAACATACTTATTGGGTATTGAAAACAATATTTCAATAACATATGTGTATTTAAATATAGTAACCAAGTAAGTTTAGGAACATTAAAAGACGTAAAGTGTCTTCTCCAAGTGGCTCAGAAAGGGTGATTCCTAAGTCAGCAGTGAGAAACACATAACTTCTAATTTCCAAGTGATTGATTCAAATTGAAAAAGTTTTTGAGTATAACCAAAACATTTATCTCACATTCCCTTTTGTTCATAATGAGACATTATTCCAAGTTTTGGAATGAATTATGTTTGTGGTAACATACTCAAAAAATTGTTTAGAGATACTTGAATCAAAGGAAACACATAATGAATATAAAATGTAAGACCAACCCAGTAGTGGAAATATGATTCTTTGTCAAGTAAGACTAAAATTGGACATCAATTATATACCCAGTATGGTATTTGTTCTCGGCACATCTAAACACCTTTGGAATTATTGAAATTCATAGTTTACACAAAGAAACCTTTAGAAATAAAGGTATTCCAAAAAGCTTCCGAGGTTAGTTCAATAAGAGAGTGTGAACTATTCCAAATTAAATCTTGAAGTAAAGATACTTCATAATATTTTTTTAAGCTATTAAGGAATGTAATAGTGAAGTATGTGTATGGTAAGAAGATATGAGTTGCTTCGGATCAGTATGTCAAAGAATATCTAGACTATGAAATCATCAATCATGATAATGTAGCATGGAGAAATTCCTAAATGCATGTTACCTTATCTACATCACTATATTGATTTTCATAAAAAGGATCGATGATAAAGTCTTACGTGTTTACATTTATAAAAAAAATTAGCGTGGAGAAATTCCTAAATGTATATTTTATACATCAGAGTTATAATGTATGGCGTATCAATGTTGCAACTTGCAGAAACTTCTAATATATTTAAAGGTGTGTTTGGAAAATAACAACGAAATCCCATAACCAAAATTACAACTAATAAAATATAAATGGATATCATATAAGTCATAGTATGATGAAATATCCATTATGTCATAAAACATGTGTTCGGATGCAAAGAGATTACTAAGGTATAAACAAACATGCATCAAGCTAAACGCATGGTGCATCTAAGTAAATATCCTAAAAGTTGCTTAGGATATTATGTAAATCCCTAAGATAGAAAAGATGTAGTCAAGTTTTAGACTACATTTTTATATAAGGCTACACGTCTCTATTGGAGATAGCGGGAGCTGAATTGACTTGTACTTAGTTAATGCTCGAGATGCACAAATGGATGGAATAGGAAGAAGTTCTACAAGTACATGTGGAATAGAAATGTTCCAGAGGCACAAACAATGTAAGAAGAATGAAACCATGGTGATGGTTTTATATTCACTGTGGCTTGTGATAAATTATTCATTTAGAATAATAAATCATACAAATAAGTAGTATATAGAAATAAGATAAGATTGAAAAGAAAAATTCAATAATGTATTTCATGTATCAAATTGAAAAGGGTCTTATAAATTTAATACTGTAGTGGGTATTTAAATGAGATGATACATTGATGGTACAAGCCTAGTACCAATAAGGCTCGATTGGATCTATCAAGTCAGTATGTCGAAATACATTAGAATTTTACTTGTCATAGCTAACCTCTAAGATCCTTTTATTGGTAATTGGGTGTCAAGATCATATTTCTTGGGAGGTTTCTAAGCGATGCAACCAGAAAGGGATTATTCCATCATATGATTCCAATAACGGTTGAAAGTTACTAAATTCCAGTTCTTGATTAAAGTAAGCAACAAGATCTTAGAGCATTAATTTCAAATGAATATTTGCCTCGTGTCTACCAAAGGTTATTTGGGGCGCCAATTTTTTCTAAGAGAAACATGTTCGGAAACATATGGAAGACAGATATTGGAACTATAGTTAGTTAAGACCATGAAAAAAGTAATTCTCTAGTGATTGAATTAACGTAGAAACCTATGTTCTAGGTAACTAGATTTATCGAAGTTGATCTAATGGTTTCTTGGACCTAGTCAATCATACATAAAGTGACATTGTATAGAAAAATAAAAATTGGAATAATTCAAGTTCATAATTTTTTTCAATGTCACATGTCTTAATCTCTTCAGGTTGATATGTTCATAACATGGGAAGAGATTAAAGTTGTGAATTGAGTACCATATGCTTCAGTGATGGATCAATCATGTATTCCATGTTATGTAAAATAATTGATATTTCCACGATATACTTTATTGTAGGCCGATATCAATTATATCCAGGAGCACTACAAGTGATGTAGTCAGAACTGTCATCTAGTACTTTGACAAGTACAAATGATATGTAACTAGTATATGAAGAAGAAGTTACACTAGTAATGTTGGGACACAAACTAGTAATCCTTAGATCAATTTGATCTTGTGTCGCAGTTAGGCAATAGTGATGAGAAATTCAAGCTCATAAAATCCACTGGTATCCATACCTACAAATACTGAGAATGGTGTAGCTTCTAAGGCAGCTAAGAAGTAGTTATCAATCACAAAAATTTGTTCAAGTTATTGGATTCGCACCTAGTGAGAAAAGTATTATCAGAATGTAACTTATAATATTTTTACTATCCAATTTGTCAAGTTAGGAAAATGGATAAAAGTGATATACTTAGATATACCTTATCTTGGGAAGTTTTACTCAAGTAGATGAGGTCGCATACACCATATATGCTACATGGGAAAAGCATGGTAGGCCCAGCAGTTAATGCGATTACTTAGAAGAAGCGTGATCTTTATCATGTGAGTAGCTAACAAGTTTGGTTAACAAGTTGGCTCTAGTGTAAGTGGTAGTGTTGAAATAGTGGGTTCCCTAAACCCAACTATGTAGTACTTTTGATTACCATATCATTTATATAGTTAGTGATATATTATGTCATCTTACCATTATAGTATAGATTTTTCTATGTCCACTATTGAAATGGTAATTCCCAAAGATTAAATATCATGTCAACAGGTTATAACAGATCCCAGGCTATAATGAGAACCTCGAGATACCATGACATTAATCATAAATATATGTTCTATAGTCAAGATATATATTACTGATTGGATAAAGTAGATGTTTGACTATTAGTTTTTGGGGGCTCATAAGAATTGAGAATTCTTCTTATGAAGTTTTCACTTGGTGATCTCTAGAAGTGAGATCATGAGGAAAACCCAGCCAATAAGAACACAACATGTTTTAGGTGTCGTTGGTTGTTCCTATATATGGAAATGTGTATTGGTCTCCTAAAATGAGATCAATACCAATGTATACCATTTGATTGTGTACTTTGATGCAAGTAAAAACCATAATATTAAAATCATGGTGAGGTATCTTGTATTGGATATGTTGTTTGTGATATGACATTGGTTGAATGGTCAAGAAAGGATTTGTCGTTTCCAAGTTTAGGAAGTTATATATCTTAGGCCTGGTAGATCAGGATGTTGCTGCCTTCAAAAGTCTTTGGCTAAAGCAGTATAAAGGTAAATCTATCTAATTATATCAACAAATAATAAATCAAAACAAAAAGATGATGACACAAGTGTGTGTCCTTATTTATGATATATTTAATGACAAAGAGATTATAGTACACATTCAGTGTTCGTAGGTTGGTTTTCATTGCTATGACAATCCTTATATCTTTATGGGAAATTTTGGGTTGCTAGAATCCACTATTAGTCCTTGGATTTATTCACTAGTACTGAGATAATGGCCTAGAGGGTCAAACACAACAGCGTATTCAAGAATCCACCATATTCAGTTGAATAGGTATATGGACATGTTGGGCCCCGCCACAGGGTGTGAGTGTTGTCCAAGTTATCGATCAAAAAAAGAATAAAATAATTCATTAATATTTAAGTTATGAATATTTTGGATTGTATTTATTTAATGTGTTTACAAGTTTAGTAAATACAAGAAAAATATTAATCGAATGAATATTATTTTAATATTTAAGGTTCGTTTAATATTAAGACGGAAAACGAGTCGAGTAAAATGGCCTGGATCATATCACGTATTATATTTTATATATATTACATGTGTTTGATAAAATAATAAATAACATTGATGCAGTTTAGTTCATAAAAATTATTTATTTAGTGGACGTTGAAATAAACGGGGACCGGGAAATCCAACCGGGTATTTACCAACTCCACTATAAATAAAGAGAAGTATCTCTGTAACAACCCGAAATTTTGAATAAATATTGTTTCCTAATATTATGTGTTATTTTATTTTTTATACTCAACAAAAATGTTTCATTTGATTACATGAGTATAATTAAAATGATACTATTGGTTTTTGACTGTTATATAACCATTGGTCAATATGACCACTAGAAACTAAATGTTTTGATTATTGTCTCTAAATACAAGTAATATTGGTTAATTAATATAGAAAGAAGATTCGATGGCCTCAGCCAGTAGTCTTGGACCAATCGAAACCCATCTAACAGAACTTGGGAAGGAGGTAGCACCACTGGGCTTTGCTTTGGACCAAACCCAAGCTGAACTTCATCGTATAAAGCTAGAACGGGATCGCCTTCGTGAGAAGTTCAAACTGATAGAAATTACTACTCGTGCGATGTTGGCAGAGCCTCCCTTGGATTCTCTCACCTTAGCACACCTTACACTTAGGTCCTATGCTGGTGTGATAAGGGGCTACGTAAGGAGACCGTAATTGCCTTGTGTAAACCTTTGTTTTAAATAAAAATTGGGATTTCTTCTTATGATGAAGTTTATGAATTTTCAAATGACCGGATAAATATAGTATGCATATTTTTGATGAATTTTAGAAAAAGGATATTTTAAAAATGGTTGTTTAAACCTTAAATAATTAAAAATGTGTAATGATTTTCAAAAAATGGTCTTCTACAATTATGTTCAGTACGAAATTTAGAGTCTAATAAGATCAACTTAATTTTTGAGGAATAGTAAATTATGAATAGTGATTTTATGATTAGGATTAGTAATGTGTCCAAATGGATTAGTAATCTCACTTAAAGAAAGTATTAATATAATCTAGGCACCTTGATTAAGTAATGTGATTCAATAAAATGGTTAAATAACAGTTTCAAAAATTATTATTCAAGTATTAGTTTTTTCAGGTGAATAGTGTTTTTTATTTAAAAATTTAATTAAAAATATTTAGATAATTATTTTTATAAAACGGATTTCATTTTTGAACTCAGAGCACCGATATTATGCTATGGTAATTTTTGGGGTTTTTTCTGAAAAAAATGAATTTTCGGTGAATAGTGTTTTTATTTAAAAATTAAATTAAAAATATTTAGAAAATTATTTTTATAAAATGGAGTCCATATTTTTAATCAGAGCGTTGATGTTTGGTTAAGGTGAAATTTTGGGATTATTCTAAAAAAGTTGAATTTTTGATGAATAGTGAAAATACAGTTTTTAAGTTACGGGTGTTTAATGACATCATTAAATGATGTATTAAGTTTGTAATCAATATGTTCGAATTATGAATAGTGATATAAGGTATGAGGTGTCCCAAGTGGCCAATACCATGGGCAAATACCATGGGCAAGCCCATGGTTTTTCCAAAACCACTAATGAGGTGTCCCTTTGCCATTAATGCCTTGTCCCCTCACTTTCCCTATAAATACCAAGCCATCCTCTCATCCATTCGACTCCCCACTCTCCCCCAACAAAGTTCTGGTCTCATTACCTCCCAAGGAGTCTTCCCATGGTGCCCCCAAGCCCTCAAGGTCCCAACCTTTGAGTTTTAAGAGTTATGTTTTAAGGTAAGGGATCTGACCTCTCTCTTTCATTTCAAGTAATCTCTTTTATGTCATTCCTTTTATGCTCCATGTTCTTATGTTGGAGGATGTTCTTTTATACTCCTCTTACTTCCCTTTTCATGTTCATATAATGAGAGATCCCCTCTGGCTCTCATTATTTCGTTTTATGAAGTTTTAAGTGGCGTCGTTAGGCTGCCGAAATTTTTGTAACGGATTCTTTCTCCCTTCTCATTTTTCAAGATCTATTTTCATGTAAAGTATTTCAAGTTCCTTTTTATTATGTTGGGGTATGATCTCTAAATTTATCATACTTATCTTTTATGATCATATGATTAGAGACCCCATTTGATCGCTTCAATTCAGTATTTTGAAGTTTTAAGTGGCACTGTTAGGCTGCCGAATTTTTAAGTGGTTCTTCACCCTTATCGTTTTGAAGTTCTACTTTCATGTCAATTATTTCAAGTTCCTTTTTGTTATGTTGGGGTATGATCTCTATATCTATCATAATGTACTCTTATGTTCATATGATAAGAGGCCCCATTTCATCTCTTCAATTCAGTATTTTGAAGTTTTAAGTGGCGCCGTTAGGCTGCCGAATTTTTAAGTGGTTCTTCACCCTTCTCATTTTGAAGTTCTACTTTCATGTCAATTCTTTCAAGTTCCTTTTTGTTATGATGGGGAATTATCTCTATATCTATCATACTGAACTCTTATTTTCACATGATGAGAGACCCTATTTGATCTTTTCAAATCATTTTTGTTGAAGTTTATGTAACGCCGTTAGGCTGCCGAACTTTCATAAGAGAAATCTAATTTTTGTCTTCCTTCCATGTTTTTCATTTCAAATGGTATTTCCTTGAAATTTCATTACCATGATAATGTATCCTTCTTATTCTGTCCATCTACTATTTTATGGGTCATTTATGAATGTTTGACCCATTTTACCTCTCTTTTTAATGTCTTCTAAAACCTCGTAACATAGCCGTTATGCTGCAGAATTTCCATCTCAAAATGTCTCTCTATTTTTCTAAAGTCCTTTTATATTATTAAGTGAATACTCAAAGCTCTTTCTTCTAAAGGTGTATTCACATATATACCAAAATGTTCTATTTTAAATTCTGGGATTTACATACATGAAACCCACCTTCCTTTTCTGTGGGTTTTAAATTGACGTAAAGATCATGTCTTTAAAGCAGTTTTTAAAACGTTGTGATTATGAAATGAAACCCATTTATTTTATGCTATATGGGTTATTTATGAAATGTTTGATGATTATATATGTGGCTCACATGATAATAAAGGCAAATTTAAGGGTCCTCCCTAATATCACTCCAATGCATTGGGTAATGATGTAACCACTAGAGATTACAATTTTCACGATACCTTGGTGAAAAACCTTGGTAATTTTCAAATGACACCTTGGGGATGGACCTTGGTGATATGTTCATGATTTTCTATGTTAAATGATGTAGCCACATTTTCAAGTTATGAAAAATGTTATTTTTATTATGATATGCCTCCTTATTTCATTATCATGCCTTAAAGTTCTTTTTCATGACCTTATTGAAGTATCTCAAGTTCACATGTAAAATGTTTCTCTTGTTTTCCTTACTGGGATTTTTTCTCACCCTTTCTTTGGATGTATGCTCCCAGGTTATGTGACTCATTAATGAACCTAGGATGAATATGAGGAGAATCCTTTCAAGTGTTTTAGAAGAATGTTTTATGTTTTCATGTTTAAAGTTCCTGGTTTCCAAGACATTAAACCTTAAAGATCCTCGGTTTTGTAAAATTTAATGAAAGTTTATGTTATAAAGAGGCGGGATGCTATAGTTGGTATCAAAGGATGGTTTAGTTATTTGTGGAAATTATGATATGAAAAATCTAGTAATAACCCTATAGAAAAGTTTAAATATAGGAAATCTTCCTGGTATTTTGGTGAGTATTG
This sequence comes from Viscum album, assembly GCA_963277665.1. Lineage (NCBI taxonomy): Eukaryota > Viridiplantae > Streptophyta > Magnoliopsida > Santalales > Viscaceae > Viscum > Viscum album. The sequence continues at coordinate 1,979,609,509 of OY728157.1, read as the reverse complement.
AGTAAGGGGTTTCCAAGCAAATACATCCCTGTCTGGATACGAGCCGGTAGAGGTGGATCTGGCACAGATGTACATAGGGGTAAAACCTAAAAACACTGCTTTGAGCTAGACTCGAACGGGAACTGGTACACGACAACGGGCCTTGCTGCACTCTTGGTTAGGACACTCCCGGGGGATATGCTTTGGTAAATCCATAAGCTTAGTATGAACCATTATTAAAGGAACAAGGATAAAACAAAATAAAGATTCACATAAGAATATATGATCATGGATAACCTAGATTGGAACCTAGGGGATCACATGTTAGGATATACTTTTATTCTACATGTTTATCCTTTTATTCTTAAAGTTTCCTTTTCATGATTATTAGCTAAGTAAATAAGCCCCTAATTATAGTTTCTTTTCTCAGTTAATGGCGGGAAATGGAAGAACATGTCCCAAAAACCAATGTGATAGGAAATGCGACGATTGTCATATTAATATGACAGAGGTGATTAGGGGATTAAAAGATGATTATTATTTTGGAATACATTCACTATTTTAGGGACCCTATATGATCGAGGTAAATAGATTACTACGGTATTTTCATTGAGGAGTAAGGTTGAGTTATATTTTGAAGAATCGATGAATTTATGGTGGACTTATAGTAAATTAGGTTACTTATGGGAATGATTAACCTATCTTGGGTAAAATATGTTTAGTTTAGATAATTTTGTTATAAGATGTTAGGAGTGGTTGATGTTGTTTGGAGATGAACAATGAAGTTTATTTTGGAAGACTATGTTATCAAATCCTTCTTGTATTTGGGTTTCAATCTTAGTTTGGTTTATTTTGAGGAATTTTAAGGACCGTTATTTATGGGATGGTCTATGATGAACTTTGGGTATTACCATGGAACATTGAAGATTTAAATTTTTTTTCCATTCCTATGGGATTCTTACTTTTTGAAGAGTTGTTTAACCTTACCCTTTCTGTTTTTGGGATAATGTTTAAAGATAGAAGAAATAGATAGTTAATCTTTTGTGGATTATGTGATTCTCTAGAAGATGATTCTTGTGTTTTGATGAGACCAAGTAGTTTTGAATGCTCATCGTTTGGGAGAAAAGATTAGTTTTGGTAGAAACTTATTAAAGGGTGAAACTCTACATGAAGGTAGATATATTTCCTTATGTTTTTGTTCTATGTTGTAAATGAATTCCTCAAAATTATGAAAAGGAACGTAAAACAAAAACGTTGTTGGTTTACGTTTCCTACTAGGTAATCAAACATCGTTTACACACATCATAAGTTTGGGATTTTCTTATCGTTAACTTTCTCTTAATCATGTTCTCTGTCACTCTTCCTCAGAACTTGACCCTTTGTTTTCTCCTCCATGTCCATGTTTTCCTACATGGAATCCTAGTGTGGGCTAACTCGGGTGACCTTCGTACTTCCCTTTCTTTCTTTTAAAGTAATAGTTTTACTGACTCCTTTTCCGATGTGGGACTTTCAATGAAATTTCAAAACCTAATTTTAAAAAAATTGCGAGGACGCAATTTCTTAAGGGGGGAAGATTGTAACAACCCGAAATTTTGAATAAATATTGTTTCCTAATTTTATGTGTTATTTTATTTTTTATTCTCAACAAAAATGTTTCATTTGATAACATGAGTATAATTAAAATGATACTGTTGGTTTTTGACTATTATATGACCATTGGTCAATATGACCACTAGAAACTAAACGTTTTGATTATTGTCTCTAAATACAAGTAATATTGGTTAATTAATATAGAAAGAAGATTTGATGGCCTCACCCAGTAGTCTTGGACCAATTGAAGCCCATCTAACAGAACTTGGGAAGGAGGTAGCACCACTGGGCTTTGCTCTGGACCAAACCCAAGCTGAACTTCATCGTATAAAGCTAGAACGGGATCGCCTTCGCGAGAAGTTCAAACTGATAGAAATTACTACTCATGCGATGTTGGCAGAGCCTCCCTTGGATTCTCTCACCTTAGCACACCTTACACTTAGGTCCTATGCTGGTGTGATAAGGGGCTATGTAAGGAGACCGTAACTGCCTTGTGTAATCCTTTGTTTTAAATAAAAATTGGTATTTCTTCTTATGATGAAGTTTATGAATTTTCAAACGACCGGATAAATATAGTATGCATATTTTTGATGAATTTTAGAAAAAGGATATTTTAAAAATGGTTGTGTAAACCTTAAATAATTAAAGATGTGTAATGATTTTCAAAAAATGGTCTTCTACAATTATGTTTAGTACGAAATTTAGAGTCTAATAAGATCAAATTAATTTTTGATGAATAGTAAATTATGAATAGTGATTTTATGATTAGGATTAGTAATGTGTCCAAATGGATTAGTAATATCACCTAAAGAAAGTATTAATATAATCTAGGCACCTTGATTAAGTAATGTGATTCAATAGAATGGTTAAATAACGGTTTCATAAATTATTATTCAAGTATTAGTTTTTTCGGGTGAATAGTGTTTTTTATTTAAAAATTTAATTAAAAATATTTAGATAATTATTTTTATAAAACGGATTTCATTTTTGAACTCAGAGCACCGATATTATGCTATGGTAATTTTTGGGGGGTTTTCTGAAAAAAATGAATTTTCCATGAATAGTGTTTTTATTTAAAAATTAAATTAAAAATATTTAGAAAATTATTTTTATAAAATGGAGTTCATATTTTTAATCAGAGCGTTGATATTTGGTTAAGGTGAAATTTTGGGATTATTCTGAGAAAGTTGAATTTTCGATGAATAGTGAAAATACAGTTTTTAAGTTACGGGTGTTTAATGACATCATTAAATGATGTATTAAGTTTGTAATCAATATGTTCGAATTATGAATAGTGAGATAAGGTATGAGGTGTCCCAAGTGGCCAATACCATGGGCAAATACCATGGGCAAGCCCATGGTTTTTCCAAAACCACTAATGAGGTGTCCCTTTGCCATTAATGCCCTGTCCCCTCACTTTCCCTATAAATACCAAGCCATCCTCTCATCCATTCGACTCCCCACTCTCCCCCAACGAAGTTCTGGTCTCATTACCTCCCAAGGAGTCCTCCCATGGTGCCCCCAAGCCCTCAAGGTCCCAACCTTTGAGTTTTAAGAGTTATGTTTTAAGGTAAGGGATCTGACCTCTCTCTTTCATTTCAAGTAATCTCTTTTATGTCATTCCTTTTATGCTCCATGTTATTATGTTGGAGGATGTTCTTTTATACTCCTCTTACTTCCCTTTTCATGTTCATAAAATGAGAGATCCCCTCTGGCTCTCATTATTTCGTTTTATGAATATTTAAGTGGCGCCGTTAGGCTTCCGAAATTTTTGTAACGGATTCTTTCTCCCTTCTCATTTTTCAAGATCTATTTTCATGTAAAGTATTTCAAGTTCCTTTTTATTATGTTGGGGTATGATATCTAAATTTATCATACTTATCTTTTATGATCATATGATGAGAGACCCCATTTGATCACTTCAATTCAGTATTTTGAAGTTTTAAGTGGTGCCGTTAGGCTGCCGAATTTTTAAGTGGTTCTTCACCCTTCTCGTTTTGAAGTTCTACTTTCATGTCAATTATTTCAAGTTACTTTTTGTTATGTTGGGGTATGATCTCTATATCTATCATACTGGACTCTTATGTTCATATGATGAGAGACCCCATTTGATCTCTTCAATTCAGTATTTTGAAGTTTTAAGTGGCGCCGTTAGGCTGCTGAATTTTTAAGTGGTTCTTCACCCTTCTCATTTTGAAGTTCTACTTTCATGTCAATTATTTCAAGTTCCTTTTTGTTATGATGGGGAATTATATATATATATATCATACTGAACTCTTATGTTCACATTATGAGAGACCCTATTTTATCTTTTCAAATCATTTTTGTTGAAGTTTAAGTAACGTCGTTAGGCTGCCGAACTTTCATAAGAGAAATCTAATTTTTTTCTTCCTTCCATGTTTTTCATTTCAAATGGTATGTCCTTGAAATTTCATTACCATGATCATGTATCCTTCTTATTCTGTCCATCTACTATTTTATGGGTCATTTATGAATTTTTGACCCATTTTACCTCTCTTTTTAATGTCTTCTAAAACCTCGTAACATAGCCGTTATGCTGCAGAATTCCCGTCTCAAAATGTCTCTCTATTTTTCTAAAGTCCTTTTATATTATTAAGTGAATACTCAAAGATCTTTCTTCTAAAGGGGTATTCACATATATACCAAAATTTTCTATTTTAAATTCTGGGATTTACATACATGATACCCACCTTCCTTTTCTATGGGTTTTAAAGTGACGTATAGATCATGTCCTTAAAGCAGTTTTTAAAACGTTATGATTATGAAATGAAACCCATTTATTTTATGCTATATGGGTTATTTATGAAATGTTTGATGATGATATATGTGTCTCACATGATAATAAAGGAAAATTTAAGGGTGCGCCCTAATAGCGCTCCCATGCATTGGGTAATGATGTAACCACTAGAGATTACAATTTTCACGATACCTTGGTGAATAACCTTGGTAATTTTCAAATGACACCTTGGGGATGGACCTTGGTGATATGTTCATGATTGTCTATGTTAAATGATGTAGCCACATTTTCAAGTTATGAAAAATGTTATTTTTATTATGATATTCCTCCTTATTTCATTATCATGCCTTAAAGTTCTTTTTCATGACCTTATTGAAGTATCTCAAGTTCACATGTAAAATGTTTCTCTTGTTTTCCTTACTGGGCTTTTTTCTCACCCTTTCTTTTGATGTATGCTCCCAGGTTATGTGATGCATTAATGAACCTAGGATGAACATGAGTAGAATCCTTTCAATTGTTTTAGAAGAATGTTTTATGTTTTCATGTTTAAAGTTCCTGGTTTCCAAGACATTAAACCTTAAAGATCCTCGGTTTTGTAAAATGTAATGAAAGTTTATGTGATAAAGAGGCGGGATGCTATAATCTCTCTCATTTGTGGCCATTAAAACTATTCACTCATTATCATAGAATGAAAACTGAGAGCCTCTCTCTCTTCCCACTTCCTAGATAGAGAATCTCTCGATCCAAGAAGCTCGGATCAAAAAATCTCTCAAGCATTGAAGGAATCTCGATGCGGTGATCATCGGGACATCAAAAGCATCGTCAGATCTCTGAGCTAGAACCCATAATTTGCGATCGATGCTCCCGTAGTTTTTTGAAGCATGTGTGGATGATCTAAAGGGATCCTGCTTTGGATCCTTCAAGTGATAATTTCCATCGACTAGTTTCAGTTGACCGCAGATTCAGATTTGAAACATGTATGTTTTCAATTTTATTTAGTGCTTCTTATAATTTATGCAAGATACTCAAACCTATCTGAGTCTCTTATCATCGACGATGACAGGTTTCATCATCCCGCCGATGCAAATTTAAAAATCTTTAGGCCACAGGCTTCTACTGCGGCCCCCAGAACCTTTCATTTCATATCTATTTTCATGAACCTAAACTTCTCCCATAAGTTATTCCACTTAACCTGAATTTATTGGAGTTCAGAATCATCTTGGTCTAGAGAAGCCCCAATGAAGGTACCTTCTTCTTGGATAAAAAATCATCATCATATAGGATAATTATGATAACAAATTCTAGTTATCTAACTTTTCATATTTATTTTCATTGTGTGGTTACAACTATTTATACTTATGAATTCAACGACTATTCTAAAATGGGAATATTTTAATGATAACACAATTCAATTTCATTCATTATTATGTGAAAAAGGAACCATAATAATTTTAATGTATTATAATTTATGGGGTGTTACATGAAGAGAATAAGTATATTATTTTTCAGAACAGATTTGGGGCTCCCAAAGTGGGAATTAGAGTAATTATTGGGAAAAGTTTTTGTTTTACTTTTAATAAGTAAAGATTCACTATCATTGGAGTATTTTATTCACCTTTTTCATCTATTATTTTTATTAATTTATATATAATCTATTACTAAATATTTTTTTTAAAATTAATGGTTGAAAATTTATTAAAAGTTGTTATTAAATTATAAAATATTATAAAAATCTGTTAGTTACCACTATTGTTTTGATTACTTTGATTGTTGAAATTATGTCTTTGCATGATTTTATTTTTTTCTTTTTAAAAACCCTTATGAATATTCTATTTTATGCATGATTTTTTCCCAAAATAAAAAAAAAATTCTTAAATTTTAAAAACTATTAACCAACTAGAAATTTTTTTCTCTAATATAAATTGATCTCATCATTTGTTCTTTGTGAAAATGTAAATTTTAAACCTTGATTGTGACTATAGAATAATTATTTTTAATTAATTATTTGAAAAAAAACTTTTGAAATAAAATATGTAATTCATTTTCCCCACCATAGAGTTCAACACTAGAGACAATGGTGAGTTTAAAGTGTGGAGTATAATAAATACCCTATAAGATTTCAACATTGATATTTTTCATTTATCATTTTCCATTCTTGGTGGTTGTATGTTTTTATTTAATTTTTGGACTATTTTACCTATTTTAGTGATTAGTAAATTTTACTTCCTCATGGATTGAATCTAGTACATATTTTTCATTGTTATCTTAAATTTTTTAGTGTAAGATATATAATTTTTATTGAACTAGAACTTCTTCGTTTGATTACACTAATAGACTATTCATTTAAATGGGATATAAATGAGATATTAATATTTTTGAACATTTTTATTTTAATTTAAAAACAATTGGATGAGTTATTTATGATATGCATTTAATTATTAAATTTACTAATATAATTATTTGAGTTTAATTATTTTGAGTTGAAAATTATGTGAGTTTATTCACCATGGAAAAAAGGAAGTTTAAAAGAACATTAAAATTTAAATAAATGTTATCTAAGACTTTTCAAAATTTTCAAATTCAATAATGTTTATAAAAAATCAAATTTTTTCCAAGCACTTACATTTAAGAATTATAATCATCCTTACTTACTTGAAAGAGTCCTTGGGAAAAAACACTTTCAAAAATAACTTCCTTATTAACAGGGGAATTAATTTATTTCTAATATGAATTAGCTTCCATTGAATTTGATAAATTGATATCTTGAGGAAAATAAATGAGTTAAATTTGGGGGAATTTGATGTGGCTTAATTTGGAAACATTTTTCACATATTATTTTCTTGAAAATGGTAATTTTTTGATGATGAGATGTTATTTAATTAATAATATATTGAAGATTCATCATTTTTAGTGAAAATTTTAACTCTTTATATATTTGAATGAAAATGAAAATATTTTATGTTTAAAATATTAATTAAATTTTTTAAAGTTTTATATATTTTATGATAAAAAAATACGTATGATATTAATAGGAAATTCATAGTTTTATCATTCTAAAGATGTTTTTCTCAAGAATTTTTATATTTTATTATTTAATTGTTTTATTTATATATTTTTAATAACATTTTTAAGAATATAATCATCAATGGAAATCTATAAAATAATTTTTTCTATATTTTTATGTTTAAATTTATAATTTGAATTGATAATTTTCACAAAGTGTTTTATTTTCTCCTCTAGTTAATTTTCATTTGGTTTTCTCCCATGTTTTATAAGGATTATTTCAAACACCTATAAGGATCATTTTATGAAGGCATTTAGAATTTATAAAAATACCATTACTATACATATTATCTCCCATCTTTATGAGTATTAATTTACCTATTCATTAGGATGAAATCCTCCCTCCGAAAACATTGCAACCTATTTACATAAACATGAAATCACCTTAAAAATATATCAAATGATTGAAAAATCATCAATTAAATATATATAAACATCATGACATCACTATGATTATTATGTTACCCACTTCATAAGTATTATACACACTATATTATTCCCTTTATGAAAAATCAGGCATCATAATATACATTTTAAGGGAAGGTGGAGCATAAATAAAGATATGAATCGATTGAGGGGTGATCAAATTTCATCCCTTGATAAAAGACATGGAAACCAATAAAACCAAAGGATTTAACACCCCATGATTTTACAGTATGTCACTTTTTAGATTTATCTTCTTTGATAGTGTACATTATAGAGAACATCGAGCATAAAAAAATGATTAAATATTATTGTGATAGTTGTCACCTAGCCATTGGATGGTTGTAATGAAAGAGATTAAGTAAATTATGAAAAATATATTTTACACATATTTATAAATGAATTCATTGGTTAACAATTAATTATAAATGAAAATTAAAATCAATTGAACAAAAGAGATGTGTTTTTATAAAAAAACTATTTTTATGACCACAATGGAATTTTAAATTAATAAATTGAGTTAATAACTATTAGTCAAAAATATTAATAAAAATTTTATATTACATATTCAATATTTTTTTTTAAAATTCAACTAATAATTTGGGCATACATAATATAAGAATAAATCTAATTTTACGTATAAAAGACTATATTTCCTAAAGACAGATTTACCAACTTTTAATGGAACACTTATTTTTAAACTAAATTTTGAAACTGTTATAAATTTTATTGAACAAAATAAACTTAATTTTTAAAATAGAAATATCAATATTTTCTCATGGGGAAATTTTAGAATTTTTCTAAAAGTATTTATTTTCTAGTGAATAGTGAAAAACCTCAATTGTTATAGAACTATCATTTTCGTTATATTAATTTTATATTAATTATTTGAATATTAAAATAAATTATGAAATTATACATACAATTTAGGTATATTATAAATGTTAATATGGTATATTTATATCATGGAATAAGTAAATAAATGTTTTAAAATCGATAAGTTAAGTGTTGGTATGTTTGGGAAATATAAATTTTTATTTACGATTTTATAATTAATATAATGATTTTAAAAAAAAATTATTTAAATAAAATATATTCATAAATTAATATTTTTTATCTTATGATTATAATATAATTTTATGATAACATGATGAATTTTTCAAAGTGTCATAAAAATAGTTATAATATTAAAATTGGTATTTTCTGTGTAAATGATGATTTTATTTAAAAATTAAATTTATCATATTTAGAAAATTATTTTCATAAAATTGAGTTAATTTTTAAATTTTAAACTTAAAAAAAATTCAGGGTGAATTTTTTGTATTTTTCTAAAATAGTTGAATTTTGTGAATACTAAAATACAATAATTACGGTATTTAATAAATACCTGAATTATTGAGTCATAGATGATGTTTGGATTACATAAGCACATAATATTGAAATATAATTCATTATTTTAATATATATATAAACAATTCCCAAAATATTCTTAGTCTTGAGGAAAAATAATAAACTAATGAATAAAATAATGAGAAAACACCCCTCTCCTCCACTATAAATATCACCCCTCACCACCTCTTCTCCTCACACCTCTTAAGCCTTGAAGCTTGTCCAATTATTTCCCAATGCTATTCCCAAGTATCTTCCTCATGTCGATGATAGTTTTGTCTCACCAAAATACCAAACCCAATGCCTTTAAAGAGGTTCTCAAGGAGAAGAAATTCAAGAGGTAAAATCCCCTTTCGTTTTCCTTTTTTTCTTTCCAATTTATTTTCTTTTATTTTTCTTTCCTTACCTCCTATTTCAAAAAAATAATGATAACTCCAGTATATTATATATACTATAATTTTATTATGATAATTTTATATCTTACATCAATTCTATTCTCTTCCTCTTTTTACTCAAAAATGAAAACCATTGTCCGTGAGTTGCCAATTTTCAACCTTTGTGGATGAAGAGTTTTTTGTTTTTCAATTATTCCTTCAAGGATGGTCATAAAACCAATTTTATGGTGAAAATAGATAAAAAAAATATATGTATTACATCCTATTTAATTTTCTGTAACCATTATATATGCATGATATTAATTAATAAAACAAAACTAGTTCGTGATGATTGAAAAAATCCAAAATAATCCAAACAGTTATCATTAAAATTTTATCTAATGAATCAGCCTCATATCTGAATATATATATATATATATATATATATATATTGATGTAACTAGACTATTTTATTCTAAGATGAGGATAATGATGAAAGATAACACTCCCTACATGTCGCCCCCTTTTCAAATTTTATCGATCGTTGCATCCCTTCCTGGAGGCTCCCAGCCATCGCCGCTGGCTCCGATGGTTTTCAACCCCAACTCAGACTGGGTTGTTCCTGCCCCTTGGACACTGGCTGATCCAATCTCCTTCTGTGGTGTCCCCTCTTGTGGTCTATCCTTCAAAGATTCTCCCTACTCTTCGGCTTTCGGCTCTTCCCAACTGCGCTTTCCAACGGTGTCCCCTACTGTGTCGTCAGTCTTGAGAGACAAAAGGTCTCCCTCTATGGAGGTCTCGATGGATACTTTTTCCAAATCAGAGGCCTACCTCAAGTGGATGTTGGTGACTCACTTTGGTTCTAAGAAACCCCATCTATCAGCCTTCTAGCGTTTCGTCGGGTCGTGTGGATTTCTCTCTTCGGTGGAAATCTCACTCGAACACCAGAATTCCTTCTGCATTGTTCTTAGCTCAAAAATCGACTTCATTCATTCCTGGTGCAGAACTCCTCATTCCTTTGGTAGGTGGTGTTTTAATATTACCCGATGGTCACTCGATGTTCAAAAGGGGAAGGAATACCCCTCGGCTGCAGTTTGGGTCTGCCTTCCTGCCCTTCCTCTCCCCTTTAAGAATGTGGGTTTCTTGAAGATCATTGGGGATGTGTTAGGGGATTCCTTTTCTCTAATTAGTTCACCAAAGTTTCTCTGATGTGTCGGTTGCACAGATCTACATGGAAATGGTCATCTCGGGCCCTTCTCCTAAATCCCTCTCCCTACAAGTGACGAACTCCTGCATTTAGTTGCAACCCATATCCTACCTAGTGTATCCGAGGTTTTTTCCTTTATGCTGCCTCTAAGGCCACTCCTTAAAAGTGTGCAGGAACTGCCTCTAGGGCATTCTTCGTGGTTCCAAAGTTGCGGCTCAGGGTGCTAGATCGTCGACTGGTCACCATCAACACAGTGAAGCCTCTCTAACTCCACCTTTGAGCGAGATGTAGTTCTCGGATCTTTATGTTCTCCCTCTATATCCTTAATAGTCTGCATCCCTCTTGAGGATATACACGAGCATGGATAAGGCTCCCTTCCAACCATATCCTTCCTTCCCAATGCTCCTCAGCGGCCTCGACCCTTATTTGTTTAAGCGGCTTCAGCAGCCTGGGTTTTTTTCAGTATTCTCTCTCCTATCAAGCCCCCTCCAAACCCTCTAGGTTTTCTATCTTCCTCCCCTTCTCTATTTTCCCTCCTCTATATTCCCCCTTCTTCATACCCCCTTCCTCTCCCTCTTTCCCCTCCCCTCATTTCTCTGCTTCACCCTCCTTCCACTTCCGTGCCCCTCACCCGGGAGCCTAAAAATCTTAATCCTAGTTCCTCTTCCTCATGATGCGGCCAAGACCCTAGGGCTCCTCGAGATCTAAAACCCTCACCCTCCTCTTGTGTGACCCCCCCCCCCCTATAGTGCAGGTAGGCGCATGAGGGATCAAAATAAAAATATATTGGATATCTACCTCTCTGACTCCTTGAATGCCAAGAGTTCCAAGTCTATTATTGGGATGATCTCCACCCAATGATTCCTTTAATCTTATAGAATGCCCATGACCTTGGGGCTCGGGAAAAAATGGACTTCCTCTCGACTTATATTCACAAACACAAGGTTAGTATCATTGCTGTTATAGAGCAAAATAAAAACTACTCCTGCATTTCCGAATTCTCCAAAAGTATCTCAATGCATGAGTATATGAATGCGGATCTAGTCAACAATCATATTTGGATCTTCTAGAATGAAAAAATTTCGGTTAATCTCATTCACTATGGATACCAGCATGTTACCACAAAGGTCACTCATGATAAAGGAGTGTTCTTTGCATCTTTTATCTGTGGGAGTTGTGATGCTCATCACCGCAAGGTTCTTTGGTAGGGTCTTTCTCACTTTAACCTGGGAAGCTACCCCTGGTTCCTCGGAGGGTAATTTCATGTCATTTTGAACCCAGAGGAAAATAATGGGAGAGGTCCCTTTCTCAAGAATTATAGCATTTCCTTGTTAAATTCCTGGCTGACAATGGGCTTATGGATCTTGGATTCAATGGTGACAAATTCACGTTGTGCAATAATCAATGAGGCCTTCGCCACTCATGGAGCTCTATTTACTGGTGCATGGCCAACATGCCTGTCATATCTATCTACCGTGATACCCAATTCACCCATATGGTGTGGGTCCTCTCCGACCATTCCCTGACCACCCTTAACATTTTAGAGGGTCAGGAAAGATACGACCACTTCCTCTACCTTTAGCATTGGGATAGTTTTCCATGTTTTCATGAAGTGGTCAGAGAGATGTGGCATGTACCTTCCTAGGGGAGGCTATGGGTGGCCTTTCAGAACAATCTCAGAAAACTAAAAGGAAAAATTCATGATTGTTCTATCCAACTCCCTCCATCGGACGAGGATTCAAGTGATTTCATGCCGAAGATCAATCATCTCGAACAACGTTTCGAGGCTTCCTAGGATGATTGGACCTTTGAAGAGCTTGCCATGAAATAGGATACTCTTTCTGAATCGACCATTCTCTAGAAGCGGTTGGTTAGGGAGAAAGCGAGGATAATATGGTTAGAGGAAGGGGACTATAACATGGCCTTTTTCATGGATGTATTAAGGAAATTAAATTCATGGTTCTCCCCAACATCTCAATGTCAGATGGGTCATTATCGAATGATAGATAAGTGGTGGGGATCCTCGCTCACTCTCACTTTAGAAATCTTTTGGCAGGCCCAAACCCATTCATTCCTGATGGCTACCTGGGTGGTGAAGTGGGGTTTTTGGCTACCATTGTTGCCCAAGTTTCTCCCCAGAGCAATGGGGAAATGTCGGCCTTACTGAGACAAGCAGAATTTCATGATGCAATTATGCATCTCAAAGCCGACAGTGCTCCTAAGCCTGATAGTTTTTTAGGTTCCTTCTACAGATATTCCTGTGGGTCATAAAATATCACCTTATTGTGGTTAATTAGGACTTATTCTAGGGAGGATATCTCCCTAGAGTGGCATGTTCCACATCCTCAATCCTCCTTCCCAAAAAAAATCACCCCTCCTCCATCCATCACTATTATCTAGTTAGCCTTTGAAACTTCCATTAAAAGGTCTTGGAAAGTATTCTTAATACTAGAATAAAGGCAAACTTACCCCACTAGATATCTTTGGAATAGCATGACTTCATGAGGGGTCGCACGATTTAGGGTGTTGTTTCCTTGGTGTAAGAAATGATCTGATACATCAACACCAAGGTGCATGGATCTAACCTTATTCTTAAGATTGATATGAATAAGGACTTTGATCATGTCAAATGGGGATTCATCAACAAGGTCCTCTTAGGTATGGGATTCTCCCCCAGGATACTGATCTTTTCTTCCAGTGTTTCAGTTCATCATGGTTGTCCATTCAATTCATGGGAAAATATCACAGCTTCTTTAATGTTACAAGGGTCTTAAGGCAGAAAGATCCTATCTCTTCAACCCTATTTATCCTCTCTCAAGAAATTATCAGTCGCCTCATTCACTAGAGTTTTTCTAGTGGTAGGATACTTCTGTATAGAATAAAGGGAAGAGCTTCATCCATCTCTCACATCCTGTTGGCCAATGATACCCTCATATTTCGAAATTCTTCAAGGAAATCCATTTGAGGGTTGACCCATGTGTTAGAGGATTAATTCCATTAGAGTGGGAAAGTTATCAACAAACATAAAAGAAACCTCTTCATCTCGTAGGGATGTGCCCCCTCTCACATTGCCTGCATTTGCGATCTTTTGGGAATCCAATAGCGGTGTTGGACTATGAGTTATCTAGGTGTCCCTATCTCCCCCCTCCAACTTTGAATCCATAATTTTGACTTCATCGTGTGCCAGATAATTGATATATTTAAAAACTAGAGAAATAGGTACCTCTCGTTTGGAGTTCAGATCACCCTGGTTAATAGTCTTCTTCTTTGAACCTCTATCCATTCTCTTTCTTGCATCAAAGTTCCCAAAGGAGTCATTTCAAAAAATGACAGGGTTCTTGCATACTTTTTCTGGGATTCTTGGGATGAGGGGAAGCATGCAAGGGTTTAATGGGGGAATTGATGAATTCCATCAAATAAGGGGGGATTAGTGTTTAGAGCCTTGCAGATACCCTTCTCTGCCTTCATGCTAAAATGACCTAGGAGATTCAGGAATGTCGGACCATATGGGGAAGGACCATGGGTGGCCCCTTGCTGAACAATGAGCTAAATGTTAATGCATGAAGGTCCCCATTTATTTCCACTCTTCTGCTTTTCTCTACTATTATCCCCCATGTATGATGGTTCATTGGGGAAGGAAAAGTTTTATTTTGGCCCGACAACTGGCTGGGAGATTTCCTTGTCTTCCCTAGCTTTCCAGCATACAACATTATGTATAAGGAGGCCAAAATATTTCCATATTTCATCGAGGTATTTCTCAACAAGTACAAACTAAAAACTTTTTACCTCATTGATATCTCAGCGGAGCCTAACAAGTGCGTTTTCACCCCATTACACGTGGGAACCTTCTCCTATAATGATTATCATCATTCACTTATGCCTCAACTGTAGGACAATCAATGGAATTTACTTATCTGGAAAAAGAAAATATCTACAAAATATAACTTCTTTATTTGGAGAACGATCCATAATGATGTCACCATGGATGAAAAAATCAAAAATTGTGGTGTCCTCTTTTCTTCCAGGTGCATGTGTTGTAAAGACCTCAGTGAGGAGAGTAGTGAACACATATTCTTTGAAGGTGACTGGGTGCAGGAGGTATGGTCTTCTCTTAGTGGCTTCACATCTGTTAGTATTCATCCCCCACTTGATCTCCCTTTTTTCACTCGATCATTTCACGGCTTGGGTGATAAGGGTTTAGAGAGCACTGCTAGATCTTTTATTCTCTATGTTGGCGTGTGGTGCATCTGGAATGCTAGGAACAAAACCAGGTTCGAGGGTGTTGGATAATCAAGAAAATTCATCTTTTACCATGCCCACATCCTTCTTCTCGATCTAACTAGGTTCCTAGAAAACTAGTGGGATGTGCCTTCCTTTTAGTTCCTCTTCCCATACTCTCAAGCCCGTCACCCGGCTGATTTTCTCAGTGGTCATTGGGTTAGGTGGTAGCCTCTTTACTCTGGTCTGAATCTCAATACAGGTGAATCCAATATTTTGGGTAACATTAGGGGAGGTGGTTTGGTTTGGGTGTCCTGGGGTTGCATGGTGATGGCATTCACGACCTTCCTTGGTAGTGTTTCTTCTCTTCAAAAAAAATCTCTCACGTTTCTCTTTGGCCTCACTCTCTGCGGGAAAGGTTGTACCACTATTAAAGAAGAGGATACGGACTCCTTGACTCTTCTCAACTCTTTTCATGTAAATTTCAATTCCCATAAGTTGATCTATTACCCCATCAGGAAGTTTCATGCCCTCCACTCTAACAATATTCAACTGAGACACACATGACCTGAGGGCAACAATGTGGCAGACGACTTAGCCAAGCTTGTGGTGAAGGGTTCAGGCACTACGTGTTTTTACAACCCCAAACAATTAAATCTGGAGGTTAAATTTTTATTCGAGGTGATGTCCTTGGTCTCCATTATTTCAGGCCCCCTTAGGCCTTTCTCCTTTGTTGTTCTCCCTGCTTTAGTCTCCCTTCTTTATTCAATAAATAAAGAATGATGATGATGATGATGATGATGATATATATATATATATAATACCATTAAATATTATAGAATTTAATTATTAACATATAATTTTAATTCTAGAAAACTATTCCCATTTTGCATGATCTTTCAAACATGTATACTACTAAACAAATTGTGAAAACCAAGGAAACGAACACTTCTGAATGATGAAATTCTATATTATAACTCATAAAAAAGACCATAAATGAACTTAATAAAATTATAATAAATAAATTAAATGTTTAATAGGTTATAATCTAGTTTATTAATGAATTTAATTTTATTATACTAAACATTATGTACAAGTATGAAATGCTCTCGTACATAAGGTAAGGGGTTTCTCTTCTCACTTTTACTTCTATGAGATTATCCTAATATACCAATTATTTCTTTTTTTGGGTGTATGTATACTTAAATTAGATATATAATATCATTGACCTATTTAAATTCATGTTATTAAATGTTTCACTAGGTGATTATTAATTTTATGGGGAATACGGTTTTACTATTTTCAAAATGGTTTGGGTTTCTTCCCAAACCTCCATTTTTCATTCAGGTTATGTCTTCTCTATCTTTACCCCAATGTAATTATTCTTTATTTTTGTATACTTATTAAAAATTGTATGTATATATTCCAAAATCATGTCTCCAAATCTGTTCATCTTTCTTTTATGGGGAAATAAATGTTTTATTATTTTCCCTTTATAGTTCTTCATGTTACGCAAGATCGATTAAAGGGAACTTCCCAATTTCTTACCCATTTTCAAGTACCATCAATAATTTTTTTTATTGCACAATTATATTTATAAAATCAATATTTTTTTTAAAAACCCATCTTTGTTCATTACTAGTTTTTTACAAACAATTATGACTTTTTCCATTTTAAAGACTCTTTTATGTTTTCTCTTAAACTACACTGAAGTGGCCCATTACTAAAGTCTCCTAAAAAAGCTTTTTACAAGTTTTCAATTCAATTTCACATCATTTATACCTAAAAAATAATTTTTTTCCTTCCATTTTATTTTTTGGGATATTAATGTTTACAATATGATTTTATGAAAAATTCAAATAATTTTCCAAATGAACTCTTCTTTCCAAAGTAAAAGGATATTTCACAAGAATTTATCAATGATTTTATTATAATATTTTCATCTATGATTATGATTCAAATATTTCAAAGTGTTATGGTACATTTTTATATAAATTTACTTTTTTTAAATCGATTATTTGACATATGGGGAATTCATTGGACTTAGTAAGTGACTGGCAGGGCCCTTTATATCCCCTTAATGCGTCATTAAGTCTCATAAGACAAATTAGATTGGGTTTTGGCCAAGGCATTACCCATTTATGTTGACTTCTTGGTCGAGATCTTGATGGTATGTTTATGATGTCTGTAATTATAAATTACCTCATTGATAATCCATGTGATTATTCGACCAATAAAATATCCATGGTTAAGTTTCATTCTCATGTATTTATTTATGTAATTATTTAATAATATTTTATTCCTACCATAGTATCCTTAAGCTTATGTTTTAATGGAATTTGATTTTAGTTATTCACATTTATTTATTTTTTATGTTTATATTAGATTCCTCTATTTTTATTACCCTTACTGAGAATCTGATCTCACCCATTTCCTATGTTTTATTTTCCCAAGGATACAAAAATGTATATTATGAATGATTTTCAGGGATAATCTAGGAGAACTATGGTGTTCTCAAAGGATTATATTTTTTTATTTTATGTTTAAAAATGTAATAAAAATTTCATGTATGTAATCTATCTCCCAAAACTAAAAAATTAATCAATACTTTGGGGTTAGAGTCTTGTATCTAGCCAATGTAATAAAGTAAGGCATCTTCCTGGGGATACTGGGGTATGGGACTTTATAGTTGGTATCATAGAAAGTTTAGTAGAAATATCATAAACTAGATTTAGAAAACATAAAATATATAATATAACCCTAAGATAGATTTTGAGTATAAGCATAGAATAACACCCTATAATTTTGGTAGGGTAGATATTATATGGGTATTCATAGAAATATATCTTATTCTAGATAATACAAGTGAACATGGTTCTCGTAAATATTTACCTAGGTGCAATAACTCTAATAGGGAGTGTTGGGCCTGACTCGGTGTAACTCGATACATGACAACAAGCGTTACTACACATCTGGTTTGACACTCCCATGGGATATGCTTAGTATAATTTACATTTTCTTTACAATCCATTATGAAAATTTTAATAGTAATTATATTCCCAAAGAAACCATGTTTATGATTATGATATTTTCTACGTATACATTTTTATCAATTATTTTTTTTACTTTACGAGTTTTGGAATTATACATTTTGTTTCATAATGTTATGATCTAATATTGTGTATATCATTGATTATAAATTGAACCTAGTGGAAGTAATGTGAACCACATTAATTTACATAATCTAAAGAGTAATAATGATCATTTCTTTGATGGGTTTAAGCCAGTATTTTGAAGGGAAGTAGTATCCAAAATATTATCATTATACGAGGAAATAATATCATGTTCTATAAAGACAAATAAAGAATTATCCAAGTATTATGAATATAAATGGATGTAATAGAAGAATAGGAAAGAGGTAAAAATGTAGATAAAGGGAATAAGGTAAAAAATTATTTTCCCACATGTGATAATTGTGGAAGCAAACACCTTGGTATATGCTTAAGAGGAAAATAAGTTTTCTCAAAGTGTGAAGAAAAAGTCCACCATGCTCATGATTTTAAGTAAAGGAATGAATTTTACAATCTTGAGTGCTTCAACTACAACGAGATTGGACACTATGAAAATAAATGTATCAAGCGTCAAATGAATATACCCCAAAAGAAGATAACGCAACATGGTTAAGATTGTACTAATAACTTATAAGAAGAGGAATGGTTAATATTCTTGTGTTTGGACTCATGAATTATGTCATTTGAGTGTTGTATCAATAATTATCTTGTTATAAGAATCATGTGTTATATAAGGATTGTACTATAGTACTTATTATTTATGTATTTGGAAACATGCATGTTTTCATTGAGGTTTTAAGGTGATCAAGGTATTAATATATTTCGTAGGAGAGATTAAGAGCTACATTATTTATAGAATATTATGTTAAGTTAATTTTTTAAATTTATTGATCATCCTTATAAATTTTTTTTGGTCGTTGATTTTGGACAAACATGTTTTGGAAGAGTAATAAGATTCACTACTCATAGAACAGATCAAGTTAAAAATTGGAAAATATTTTTCGACGATAACATGATCTAACCTTATTGGTTTTAGTAAATATTTAAAGGTAGAATGAATTAGTTAAGGAACATATGATTTGTTAAAATTTATTTAGGTTTGAAAAAACATCTTGAACATTCACATACATGTGTAAGGGATGAAGTGAAAATATATCGTAGCATAACTAAAGGATGATATTATGCTTATGACCAGAACATTAATCAAGTAAGTTTATTTTATAAAGTTATTATCTCAATATTAAAATAATAACTCAACTAAAGGAATGATATTTTGGGATAAAAACATTATCTTTTTACTTTTCTATCTGGTAAATCAACGTTCTTTTAATCGATCACAAGATTTATGGTTTTGCGATGATTAAATTTATAATGAACCTATTCTCTATCACTCTTCATGATAAAATGACGGTTAAATTTCTATTCTATTTACATGTTATTTCATTCCACTAATGATTTACAACCATAAATCTTAGTTTTGTGGTGACCTTCACATTTCTGTTTCCCTCTTATTTAGAGGATATTTTATTAACCCTATTTTTGATATGGGATTCCCACAAAAGAATTTTAAAGTATCAGCATTTTATTTTTTAAGTACCATTTCAAATTTTTAGGATGAAATTTTTTTAAGTAGGGGGGAATGTAACACCCTATTATTTTATGGTATGTCGCTTTTTAAAATGATCTTCTCCAATAGTGTACATTATACAAAACACCAAACTTATGCAAATGATTATATATTATTGTGATAGTTATCACCTATCTATTGGAATGGGGGGAATGAAAGAGATTATATAAATTATGAAAACATATTTTACACATATTTATAAATGAATTCATTGGTTACCAAATAATTAGAAATGAAAATAAAAATCAATTGAACATAAGAGATGTGATTTTATAAAAAAAATTCTTTATGACCGCAATGGTATTTTATATTAATAAATTTAATTAATCACTATTATTGAATGATATTAATGAAAATTATATGTTATATATTCTATAAAATGTTATTAAATTCAACAAATAAGTTGTATAGTCTTAATATAAGAATAAATCCTATTTTACACATAAAAGACCATATTTTCTAAAGATAGTTTTACCACCATTTAATGGTCCACTTTTTTTAAAACTAAATTTTGAAAATTTTATAAATTCTATTGAGAAAAATAAACTTCATTTTTAAACTCTTAATTTTAAAATTATCTCAGGGTAAAATTTTGGTATTTTTCTAAAAACTTTTCTTTTCCACTGAATGGTAAAACATCCCGATTTTTATAAAAATCACTTTTTTTTATATTTATAGTTTATTAATGATTTAAATAGTAAACTCTCTTGTAAAAGTATGAATATAATTTAGGTATATTAAAAATAATAATATGGTATATTTATATCATGAAATATGTAAATAAATATTTTAAAAATGATAAGTTAAATGTTGTTATTATTGTGAAACATAAATTTTTATTTATAATTTTATAACTAATATAATTATTTGAAAGAAATTTTATTTGAATAAAATAGATCCATAACTAAATATTTTTGTCGTATTATTATAAGTTAATTTTATGATACCTTGATATATTTTACAAAGTGTTATAAAAGCAGTTATATTATTAAATTGATATTTTCAAGTAAATGATGATTTTATCTAAAAATTAAATTTCTCATATATAGAAAATTATTTTCATAAAATAGAGTTCATTTTTTAATTCTACAAGTCTAATAATTGTTAGAGTGATTTTTTGGTATTTTTCTAAAATAGTTGAACTTTTGGTGAATAGTGAAATACTGTAATTTATAGTATTTAATAAACACATGAATTGAGTCATAGATTATGTATAACTGATGTAAGCCCATAATCTGAAACTATCATCAATTTTAATATATTTAGTGATAATTCTCAAACTATTCATATTTTTTAGGAAAAATAATAAACTAATGAAAAGAATAATGAGAAAACACCCCTCTCCTCCACTATAAATACCACCTCTCACCACATTATCTCCTCACACCTCTTGATCCTTGAAGAAAGTCTAATTCCTATCCAATACTCTTCCAAAATATCTTCCCAAATATCTTCCCCACATCTATAATACTTTTATATCTCCAAAATAGGAAACCCAAGCCCCTTAAGGCGGTTTTCAAGGAGCAAAAATTCAATAGGTAAAATCCTATTTCATTTTCCTTTTTTTCTTTTCAATTTATTTTATCTTCTTATCCTTTACTTACATAATCTATACAAATATGAATGATAAATGTAGTATTAGATATAAAATGTAATTTTATTATGATAATGGGATATCATCCATTAATTATGTTCACTTCCCTTTTTTATTATAAAAATGAAAACATCATTTGTGAGGTGTAGATTTACCACCTTCATGGATGTTGAGTTTTTTTGTTTCCCAATTATGCCTTCAAGATTGGACATAAAACCATTTTTAGGGTAAAAAATATTATAATATATATTACAAACTATTTAATGTTGTATAACCATTATATATACATGATAATAATTAATAAAATAAAAATAGTTCGTGATGATCGAAAAAATGCCAAAATAATACAAATAATTATCATTAATGTTTTATCTAATGAAAAATATTAATATATGGAAACAAAATTATATATAATACCAATAAATATTATTTATTTTCATTAATAACATATAATTTTAATTTTTAATATCTATTCACATTTCACATGATCTCTCATACATGTATATAAGTGAACTAATCCAGAAAACCAAGGACACAAACACTTCTGAATGACGAAATTGAATTTAACACATAAAAAACCATAAATGAACTTAACTAAATTATACCAAAAAATACATGTTTAATGGGTTTTGAACTAATTTATTAATAAAACTAATTTCATTATACAGATCATAAATTATAATTTCATAACGCTTTTGGACATAAGGTGTGGGGTTTCTCTTATCACTTTTATTTCTGTGAGATTATCCTTATTAGAAACTTATTTATTATTGTGTTGTATGTAAACTGAAATTTGATATATAATATCATCAACCTATTTACCTTCATGTTATTAAATTTTTCACTTGATGATTATTAATTTTATGGGGCATACAGTTTGACTATTTGCAAAGTTGTAAGGGTTTCTTCCTGAACCTTCATTTTTCATTCAGGTTAGGCCTTCTCTATCTTTACCCTAATTTAATTATTCTTTGTTTTTATATAATTATTTTAAATTATGTATATATGTTGAAAACTCATGTATCTAGATTATTCCATCATTCCTTTATAGGGAAATATGTGTTTTATAATATTCCCATTTCAATTATTCATGTTAAGAAAACTAGATTAAAGGGAACTTCCCAATTTCTTACCCATTTTCAAGTACCATCCATAATCTATTTTAAGATACCATGATTTTTTTAAAATCGCTATTTTTTCATCAAAACTCGTATTTGTTCATTCCTGTTTTTTTTTACAAACAATTTTGAATTGTTTCATTTTAAAGACACTTTAATATTTTCCCTTAAACCACATTTAAATTTCTTATTTATAAAGTCTTTTAAAAAATATTTTTACCTGTTTTCACTTTAGTTGGACATAATTTATACCTCAAACATAATTTCATTGTCCTTCCCTTTTATTTTCTAGTATATTCTTATTTACAATCTTATTTTATGAAAAATACAAATGATTTTCAAAAATTACTCATCTTTACAAAGTAAAAGGATGTTTATCAAGAATTTTTCAACGATTTCATAAGAGTATTTTCATCTATGATTATGATTCAAATATTTCAAAAGGGTATGGTAAAATTTGATTTAAATATATTTTTTTAAAATTAATTATTCAACATATTATGAATTCATTACCCTTAGTAAGTGATGGTCAAGGCCCTCAATAGCCCCTCGATGCATCGGTAGGTATCATGAGACAAAATAGACCATGTTTTGACTGAAGCCTTACAAATTTATATATACTTATGGGATGATTCATTGATGGTATGTTTATGATGTATGGAATTATGAATTCTCTCAATTATAATCTATGTAATTATTGGACTAGTATAATATCAATAATTAAATTTCTTTCTCAAGTATTTATTTACAAAAATATTAAATTAATTTTAATTCCTACCATAATATGCTCAATCTTATGTTTTATTGGAATGTGATTTTAATTAATAAACTTGCATTATTTTTTATGTTTAAATTAGCTTCTTATGTATTGCTTACCCTTTTTAAAAATATAATCACAACCCTTTCTTATGTTTTATTTTTTCCCAGGATGTGAAAATGTATATTATTAATGACTTACATGAATAGTATAGAATAATGATGGAATTATAAAAGGATTATATCTGTTGTATTTTAGGTTTTATAATTTAATGTAAAGTTCATGTATGTAATATGGCCTCCAAAACTAATAAACGGATCGATCCTTTTAGATTCGAGTATTGTATCTATACCAATGTAATAATGTAAGGCACCAACTCTGGGATACTGGGGTCAGGGTCTTTAAAAAGGATCTCCACTAGATAAAAACCATAGGGGAAATTACATCTCACTAATCTTGAGCTTAACATGAGGTAATACTAGTATAAGGAATAGGAAATTGAGTTTAATTTGAATGATCCTCATGGGGAGATAGACCAAGGTGATTTTTTATTCTAAAATATTAATTCCAAACAAATTTTGATTAGGAAAATGATAATTATAAATATGTGCTTGAATTGAGTTATAGAAGTAGGTTTGTCTTGGGTTTTCTTTGATCATCATATGGATAGGGTAGATAAAGAAAAAACCCAAATATATATGATTTATTTTTTATATAATCAACATCTAATAAATGAATAACATAAATGTGTGTAATTGGAAATCCGGAATAGTAATATCTAATGAGTTTACTTGGTGAAGATCGATGGAGAAGCAAACAAATTCTTCATAATTCAGATGGATTACACTAGGCTATGGATCTCAATCTCAATAAGAGGACTATCATGCACTTGAATAGGTTCTATAATCTTCACCAAGGGTGATGAACAAGCTACAAAAAGTAATATTTCTTTGAGATGATTTACTAAAAATTAGTTTGATACAGAATATGATGGATCTCAACCCTTTATGTATCCATACATGACATGTTTCATAAAATGAAATGCACCATCCATATTCAATGTGTCCATATAAATTTATTCCCATTTTCATTAATTCATTGAATCGTATTAAATTAATATTCACGACATTTAATCCATTCATAATAGATTATTATTATTGAAACTTCATGGAAGATAAATTCACCTAAATTAAATATTACATTAATCATTTTAGTGTAAATTACATAATATCTCACTTACACTAAAATATAACAGTACCCTATGAAAAAAAATCTAAACACTATATTAATCCATTAAAAAATCTTGCATATAATTTATCCATACTCTCTTCATTTTAGAATAAGAACTTTGTCCAATATTATATACTTATATAGAGTCTTAAATATGTAACCCATTAGGCCTTTTCAGTATTGACAAAAAATATGAAATCTATATTACATTTATATAAG
This sequence comes from Viscum album, assembly GCA_963277665.1. Classification (NCBI taxonomy): domain Eukaryota; kingdom Viridiplantae; phylum Streptophyta; class Magnoliopsida; order Santalales; family Viscaceae; genus Viscum; species Viscum album. The sequence continues at coordinate 1,979,584,892 of OY728157.1, read as the reverse complement.
AAAATAGTGTCTTCTAGAAAATCATTACTACTACTCAAGATACTAAGGGGTGTTGTGTGATCTCCATAAAACATACTCAAGACTCTATACAAACATATAAACCACTAGATGTATCAAATATATCATATGTAGATCTATATAATCCTTTTTCCCATTACATCACATTTCCACTAGACATAGAACATGTAAATCTAGTATAGTAATTTCATCCTTTCTTAATTCTCTAAAAATCACTGACCAGGTTGATAAATACATCAACTAGAATTCATTCAACAGATGAGTGTATAATGTTAGGACCAAGTTATATTAAAGTGTTTTTGGATCCTATAATAATATTTTGTAGTTTTTTTAAAAAAATCATTAAAAAAAATTATTTTGGTTAGGACGAAAGTTACATTGTACCCAAAAGATCAAATACATTCTTGATAAGAACATCAATAAGTTTGGGTTTTCTATTATCAATATTTTTTTGGGTAAAGTGTTTTTATGACTCAAATTATGTATGGAATTATGTTTTTAATCATATTGTAAAGTTTTATCAGATTATAAATTCCTTTCAATATATTTTACACCAAATATATAATTTATTTAATGTTTTGTAATCTTTCAATATCATAAATTTTCTGAAAAAATTATGTTCCAAGCACTGTGAACGGATAAAAAAAGTGTGTGTAATTTAGAATATTATATTCCAATATCAATTTTATCAACATAATAATAAATTCATGATACAATAAGAAGTTTGTGGAAGAATATAGTTTATAAAGTCTAAGTCTTCTCACTGCAGTTCATCAGTGTGAGAATCACTAGGCATAGAATTTTTTCAAAAGGATTTGAAGTTTGAAGATGATTTTTTTTATGTTTTTCTCAAGAATTGATTCAAAGATCCATTTTACTATCCAATTAATCAGAATTTATAATCCAAAAAATAATCCAAGTAATAAGATCAATCTTTAGTTGCAGAGAACCAAGAATAAAGAAGTCATTGATGATATCAGTCCATCGAACACTGAGTGCCACCAATCAATCAGAGGATTTTTGGCAATGATACATTAGACACATTATTGATATCACATTAGATAAATAATTATATAAAAGTTATATTACAGATTTTTTATGATGATAATAAGAATAGTTATTGATTTTGATGAGTAAATTGGAATTGTAGGGACCAATGAATATGAAGAGTTTCACAAACTAATCTATCAGATGTGCCCCAAGAGTGATCAATCAGATAAATCATAACAATGTAGTAAACCATTTTTAAAAGACACTAATTTTTTTTCAATTGGTTCAAGTCTCATCATACATGTGTTGATATTGATTCACTAGAGAGAAATAAAGATATATCCATTAGACATATTTTGACACCGGTATGTCATTGGAGGGTAGACTTCATCGGATGTAAGATCATCGATATGAGAAGTTATTGAATAAATGAAGAAAAATAGAAATTTTTTAAAGCTATTTATGAATTGTTTTCAAGGGGTTTTGAAGTATTTATAGGTTGCAAGTATGTTTATGGAAAAAACAACTGAATAACTTTATCAGCCTTAGAGGAATTCAACAATGAAACAGAAGATTAAATAAGCTGAAACAATCTATAAGGTGTGATAGTTTCAAAGTTTCAAATCATTATAATGGAAACTTATTTCATACTATATTCTTTTTTGAATTCTAAAGTAGTTATGAGAATATTTGAGAAGTTTTAATGTGTAAGATATGAGAAACGTTTTCAGACATCATGAACGATCACTAGTAAGAATATTTCTTTATGTGTTTTCAAGGTTATTTTTAAATAAAAAAATTTTACAAATGGTTTATGTTTTAAAAGGTGTTTTTTTGGAAGAAAGGATATTTCCCTAAATAAATTTTTTAAATTATAATTCAAAATTATTTTCTATATAAGATGAAATTATTTGGTGTTACCTATTTCGTACTAGAGATATGATCCAATGATAACATTAATATTATTTCTATAAATGGTTTATGTTTTTATGAAATAAATTTTATGAATATTTTTTCTCTTCCATGGGTTATACCATGATAAAACACTAATGAAACCTGCTACTTTTCATGAGTTATGCTATAATGAATTGATTATGAAACCTATGTATTTTTCATATATTGTGATATAATTAAATTTTTATGATTCTGATTTCAATTAAATGGTATATGATATGATGAATATATATATATTTTGTCACAAATATTTGTGATTTCATTATGTGATAGTCGGGACTTATATCTCCCTCCAATTCATTGGGTAAAGTTTTATATATCATGAGATGAAAATTGGAAACCAGTTGACATGATTAATTTTCTATGGAAAACAAGTTTGTTTTGATCTACTATAGTAAATAGGTGTGTCTTGATATACTATAGTAAAAAGCTATGTCCAGATCCACTATGGGAAATGGGTGCATCCTGATTGACTATGTTGATGTTATTGGAATTTAATCTTGAAAAATGAAATGGTTTTTTCTATATTTATGATTTTGACACACTTTTATGACATGAGATTTTGGTTCATGATTGATTGATGATGATTTATTACCCTTATGAGATATGTTTTCAAAAATGATAAAGTTTTATTCCATGACTCTTGTTTATGATCTATGACAGGTTTGGTACAAACATCATAAGTTTTGTTCATGATCACATACCCTTATGCTTATATCAAGATTCTACATGACCATAAATTGATATCTGTTATGTTTACCCTTACTGAGCGTCTGATCTCACCCTTTCTTTTGTTTCATTTCCCAAGGTTATGAATAAAGTTCATACATACAGTATGTCTATGAAGTTCACAAACTTAGATGATAATTGTGGGAAACATTGAATATCTTTCCCAAAATGTTATGATTGTGTTCCAAGTTTCCAATGGCACTAAAATTTTATGGTCATAAGGCATGAGTTTATATAATGCAACAAATATTCATAAAAATTATGTAATATCAATGTATGAAAATCATGGGTCCCTATAAAAACTTTTTCAATAAATATTAGAATCTATTCAAAATAATATTAACATGTCATCATAGCCCATATTACTCTATAATGATCATCGATTATGGAAAATTACAAGTTTATATTTTAAGGGGATAATTACATCTTATTGTTCATGGAAGGTAAATTTTTTACACATGAATGAATGATTAATGGATATTTTATTTTTTTAAATTTCATTATATTTTTACATTTTTAACAACAAATATCTTATGAGTATCATATCCATAAATTCTACATCACTCTCATGGTGTTCCCCAGTAACTTTTTTTAAGATTACATCCATATGTAATTACTTTCACATCCCTATATGAATATATGATAAGATAATCACATTAACCTTATTGTGAGTATCATTTATTATGTAATCTAGATTTAGTTTAAATAATAATGAGACTTGGGAATAATATTTTCTAAGTTTAACTCCTTGAGCATATTCAAACTACTTAAATTAATGACATAAAATGTTATAATGTTATCTTTTTTTTGTATACTTAGAACTATTTCTAAGGTTAATATAATCATCAATTATGAAATTGTACCATCTAACATTCTCTTTCATGTCAATGTAACAATTTACATTTTTTTCTAGCATATCCAAAACTCTTTAGGACTAAGTGGAATCCACTTCATTATGGTAAGAATGTATAACCTTTTACATTTTATATTAACAATATATATTAAACATTTTAAGAAATCATTGAATTTTAATTTTCAAATATGTTTTCATATTAATGATATTCACTTTATTACAATAACTAAATATAACTATTTACATTTTCTTTACTATTATATCATAAAACCTATTTTAGGAGACCAAGTATAATTCACTTTCTCATGATTAGTAAATATAAATATTTAGATTTATTTATCATCACATATCCTAAAAACATAGAACATTAAGTAAAGAATCACTTTTAGTCTTATACAAGTATAAGCATTTAGTTAGTACTGATATTCACATTCTAAGGGTAACTAAATGTAACTTTTTACACTTTTCATTATTGTCACCCATCCTATCTCTTTAAGATATAAATTAAAAAATAATTCAACCAAAATTATATTTAATATATTATTTTCTAACTTTAAACTTCTCTAAGTACAAACATACTTCCACTTGTCTCTTAAACACTATATTCTCTTAATAATATCTAAAAAAGACTCAAAACAACTTACATTGTGTTTAGGAAATAACATTTATTTTCTATTTAGAGTGAATATGTAATAAATAAACTTTTGTATACAAATATTATGTAGTATTATTTGTATTTATATCATTTATTTACCAAAATAATACTTCACAAAAATATTCAACCAGTGGCTGGACATAACATATTCATCATATTTTAATAAACTACATAAACACTTTATCTTGGATAAAACACTTTTATTTTAGTATTCTTCTCAAAATATGTTATATAACCTAATGACCCATAAACCCATGGTATAAAATTAGTCTTATAATGTTTTTAGTAACAACTCTTTGTTAACATAACTTATCATATAATTGAAGGGAATTGATGATGAAATTATTTTACTTAGATTAATATAATCATAATAAAAATAATTACATTAAAATTATTAATTTAGCTACTCTTTACTTAATCACATGAATGAAAACTATAATCTTTTCCAATTATTCCTTTGATTTTGAACTCTTGTATATTTACAACACTTGTAAAATATACACTCAGTATCACATATAATTATAAATATAAGAATCGTTTTCTAAAACATTAATACCCGATGTGGATATTCCAGGAAGTTCCCAAACCCCTTAATGTATTCTATATAATCCCATAATATTGAATCAGTACACCTTTTCTATAATTCCATAAGGATTAAAAACACCTTAACTAGATTCTGGAAGAAAATTTATTAAGCTTTCTAATATTTCCTCTTAAAGATTTTAAATTTTACTTCCTTGGACTATATATAAAGTACAAGAATATATACATAATATGACTAGTTCATTTATTCTAAATATTTTGAAAATATTAGGTAAACGTTTATTGAACCCATTCATATTTATGGAAAATGTCCATCGGTGAAAATTTGATGAATTTATAAACCATAATAAGTGTTATATGAATTCTTTAGTCTCTCCTAGAATATTCCATTATATTGAATATTATTGAAGTAACCAATGATATTGAGTATATGATAATAGTATTCCTTAGGTAAATTCAAATCTAGTTCCTTTAAAACCTTGAATGAATCTATTCATGATTCTATAAACATATTAGTTATCTTGTGGAACAACTTCAATGCTTGGTTACTCAGGAAGGGATAGTTGTAACACATAGAGTATTTCTATTGATGAAGAAAATTTATTAAGCTTCAAGTTTTATGAGTTTCAAACTTTAAACTCTATATTTTTTGGATTTATCTCAATATTTAGTTTGATGATGATGATGTATTTATCTTTACTATGAATTTTTATCAGATGAATATTAAGTCTTATATTTATTACCTATGTAATTTTAATTATAGTTCTTCCACTAAAATTGATGACCCCATATATCATATCAATTTATTGATTCAAGATCCATATTTCATAATGAAACAAACCCAATATAGTGTGAAACTCACCACAATAATTATTTAAGTAGGGATTCATCACCATCATAGAAGTTATGAATCTAGTGTATAGCCCTTTATCTAAATCTATCTTTATAAAAATATTCTTCTCAATTCCTCTGGTATACCATCCCTTGGGGTTTCCTAGTTAATTTTAACCCAAATCAAATGTCCAAAATGAGATAACATAATTCAATCTTGGGAAACACCTCTATAGTGTAAAACTACGTAAATATATAATCCAATTTAACTCATTACTTACCCTACACAAGATAATCCATAGAAATTTTGTTGTGGCATGAAACTAGTTGGTTAAATGATCTAGGTCTTGAAAAGTGATACTTTGGAATGAATCACATACTTAGTATTTGATGGATTTTCATTTTAAAGTATCACCAATTTAATATACATCAATTTCATACTGAGTTCATAATTATTATATATTATGTAATCATTATCTTCTCATATTATATTCCTTTTTTATATATGAATGATTTTTAAGATTTAGTTTTGAAATCCCTATTCCAACCACCAAATTAATACATACAAGACACATTAATGTGTAGATTTTACACAACACAAAAGTTTAAATTACTCACCAAAAATATAATTTAAACATATTCATACATATCTTAACACATAATATGCATAAGGTACATGAAATTTGTATATAAATTAATATTTAAACATGATATTGATAATATCAACATGAGTAATCTTGGAGTGATAGATAATGAATCTTATTTACCATTCTAGACAAGGTTTACGCCTTCAGACAGGAAGGTGGTCCAACCCCAAGTCCTTCTACTTGGGGAAACATTACTCAATAGATAATACAATCCATGATCTCTCTAATACCTATTATGGACAAACTATACTCAAAAACTAAATTCAATCTAATAACTTCAATTACAAAATGAGGTCAAGATAGATGAAAACTAAATTTTATAGAGTCATACCTATCATGTAATTAAAGTCTTTATCACTTAGAAGTAGTATAACATTTACACCAAAGTATACACATTCAAAATATAAAAAAATTATTACAATAGATAAAGTAGGGAATAAATTTTAAATAAATTAACAATTTAAATATTTAAACATGAGATAACCATTTATGATCTATTTATAAATAAAAGAAAACTATAAATCCTTTTATAAATTAGATAACGATGTGGACATTCTATAATTTGGAATAGAAAACTTTTATACTCAATATAATATGAACTCTATCACATAATTTATACTATATGGAATATATTTATATATTAAATTTCACAAATTCAATGATAATTCATTTTCAATTATGTAAACCATTTTAAAAATTTCACATTTAATGTACGTTATATTATTTAAACCTTCAATCATATTAATGATCCAAAAGAATTTGTTGTGGTATAAATAATATCTTTAAATAATTCATTAATTTTTCATTTAAACAATCTCATAATGATTAATTATGAACAATTCATAGTTATAAATAAAAAAACCTTTGATATTTTTATAATATTGTTTATATTTATGAAATACTTTATAAATCATTTTTATATTCTTTAAATAACCAATTTATTTAAATATTATAAATATGCCATAAAATTTTAGGTAAAAAGGTTTTAATACCATTTATTATGATTTATAATATTTATAAATCATATTAATTTTAAAAAAGATATTCCTAATATTAACTCTTTAATATTATAGTAATATTTGTAATTAATGTTTCAAAAGCAATTAATCCATTCCCCATAGACATTTTATAGTTAATTAATTTATAAATCCCATTTTTTAAATTTAATAAGAATTAAATAAATCCATTTAATTATTTATAGAAAACTTATAAATAATATACCTGAATTTTTAATTGAATTTTCTTTAGAAATAAATAATTTATTAATTTATTAAAACATTTTTTATAATTACTCAAAATAATGTTCCTTTTGATTTTAATAACATAAAATTAATTATTTATAGACATTTAAAATTTTAATAATTAGAAATATAGTCATATTTATATTTTAGTCCCACTTTATCATTTATAAACCTTATATAAATTACCCTTTATGATTTTAAAATAATTGTTTTCAATCATAAATCATACTAAATAATTTTGTGAATGGTATTTTAAATATTGAAATTTATTATTTGGAAAAAATTTATTTATTAATGTTTCTTGAACATTTATAAAACTAGTCATAAAAAATTATAAATTATTGATTGATTAAAATATCCCAAAAAGACAATATTATACGATTTATAAACATTTTATAAACCATACATATTTGAAAAATATTTATCAATTAACAATAAAAAATTATAGTTAACCAATTTAAAAAAAACTTTTTAAAATTTTATAAATATTTCAAAATATCTTTTTTATTATTTATATAAATAATTAAATAATATAATTCAATTCATGATTGAATTTTCATTTTTAAATTAAATGCTTTATTTATTTTCATAAACAATAGTATTAAATATGAACGTTTCGTATTTGAAAAAGGCTAATAAATAATTAATAAGTTAATATTATTAATGTTATTCCAATTTTATAAAATATTTTATAAGTATGAATAAAATAAATAACTATATGAACTTTTTATTTAATTATTAAATATAAATATGAATTTTCATATTTATTTCTAGGCTTTCAATATCCCATTTCACAATTCCTAAAAATTTTCATTATTATATAATAAAATGGTCACATTGATTCATCAAAGAAACCTCCCTCCGATACCACGTTGAGTTTTTTACCATTTTTTGGATATGGTAATGAAAGAAAAACCAAAATATATATGATAAATCATTGATGGGATCAATATGTAATAAATGAATAACATAAATGTGAGTACCTGGATAACCAATGCAGTAATATTTCATGATTTTTGTTGATTAAGATCACTAAAAAAACAAAAAACTCCTTCCTATCTTCGAGGGATTACACCATTTTATAGATCTCAATCTCAATCAGAGGAATCCCATACACTTGATAAGAAGTTATCATCTACACTGAGTATGTTGAATAAGCTACAATAAGGAAGAGAGATTTGAGTGGCTTGAACAACAAATATTTTGATACAAAATATGATAAATCACATCCCTTTATATATTCATCCAAGATGTGTCTCATTAAATTTAATGTTTCAACCATATTCAATGATTTCATATAAATTTATTCTCATTGTAATTAATTTTATAGAATACAATTCAATGAATATTCAATCCATTTAATAAAATCATAATGGATTATTATCAATGAAACCACGTGGAGGATAAATTCACCAAAGTTAAATATTTCATTAATTATTTTATTATATATTCAACTATCTGACCTTGAGGATGAAGTTGAATAGAGATTCAATGTGGATTGTTCATGCATCACCAACCATTGCCAATTTTATGGAAATTGGTTGTGATCGAGACAAAGAAAAAGAAGATATATTTTCATTGATTTTATTATTCATAAGATTGTTGATGAAATGGGAAATGGAGGGTTTTTTAATCGCCTCCAAAGATCTGATTATGAGGATGATTATGAATGCACACCAAGTACACGGTGAAGTTCCTGTAAAGAACTAAAATCATGAGTGCCATATTGATTACAGGATGAGAATTTGCATATTGTAATTTTGAGTGTCCAAGAGTGGCTTCCCAAGATCAATGAATTTTTTAGATTGCTCGTATAAAGAGTAAAATCTGAATATATTGTATTATTTAATGAAGTAGAGTGATTTACAACCTGTTGAGATGAATCGGTCTTGATGAAGGATGGAGAAAATTTTACCACTTCTATAAACTCATTCCTAAATAAATCTAATTTGTTTCTATTACTAGGTTAGTGTGGTCTAAATCCATGATTATGTTTGATGGTTAAGGATTTTTTATTTCCATTGGATAAAATGGTTCTTTGTAGTACTATATTTTTTATACAATATATGAAACTTAGATAAATCATTGCTTCAGTTGGTGCTCCTATTGATGGATTGAATTAATAAGTTCATGGGACATCTAAAATAAATAAATAATTCGATAAAGAATTAGAGGTATTATAATTTTATAATTATTTATCACTTTGGAAACCTGGACTCTGGGGATAAAGATTAAATTAAAATATAAACCAAATGGAGAGATATTTACAATGTAAATCCCCGTTATACATTTTTTATTTGAAACAAATAGAATAGAAAGGAATTCCTCATAAAGTATTTATAGAGAATATTTAATGATGAATCCAAATACAAATTAGAGATACAACATTCACAAAAGATCTTATCTTGATTCATGATGGGGAATAAGATTCATAGTTACATGTTCCATATAGAGGCTTCTTATTTGAGTCTAGAGATGTTAACTATGATTAATGGAGTATAGAGTGGGAATTTACTTGAATTTTAAATGAAGTCTTAGTCATTAATGTTTCTTGATCTATTGATAAGAGTATGAGGAAAAAACAAAAAGACCATAATAGTGGGGGACATAGAGTGAAGAGGATAGTTGGACCAATAGAGAAGTATCCTCTTTCATTCTTCTTATTTATACATACCACTATAAATTCTTTGTATCATGTTGAATAAAACATAGTTTTAGGGTAAACCATTATGGTTAAATTATATTGACTTTTTGCATCACTCTACTTAATTCTTAAATCATATATTTTATAGGGTTTTTATTCATCAGGATCAAATGAAAATTTGATCTTGGCTAGTCCAACTTCATAATTCTATAGATTATTGAATTCAGTTGTTGATATATTGTTGTACTTGTCCAACTGATCTATAATACCCTCAATGGAAGGTTCTAATCATATCATTGAATGTTGGAAATCACGTTTTCCCATTTCTATTAATAAAAGATAATCAATTTAATTGAAAACAATCAAAATATCCCTTGACTAGTTAATAATAATTTCACTATTGATGTTTCTCTAGTGTGTTATATTCTTTCAGTCTATTATCCTTTTTTTATAACTATTTTACTCTATCACTTTCACGAAATATTCATCACCAATTTCATATAACTAATTTTTCTTCTTGTTTATCTAGTTTTTTTTTTTTGAGTTTTTTATTTTTTTTCTTAGCTATCACACATTTCACCATCCAAATGGTTTCAATGACCATATTTTGTGTTACTAGTTTTGAATAGGGAAAATAAATTAGTAATTTTTTTGTTTAAACAGTGATATTACCGTAAAAATTTACATTTCTTTAACATATAATTTGTTTTAAACATCTTATTTTTTAAATTCCAAGTCATTAAAATGGTTGTCTAGTCTTGGATACCAGGCCCATAGGGTCTATTTTAATACAAATAGTTTCTTATTAAATTTTAAAACCATTATGAAATAATTATAAAGAAATAATTCGTCATGCAAATCAATTTAAACTTATTCTATCTCTTCATTTAATAAGGTATAATTCTCATCCATTTGATAAATTTTATATTATGTATGATCTACAACATATGGGAATATCCTAATAGCCTCTATCCTTGAAACTATAGAAAATTCCTCTTAAATATAAATCCCATATACTTGAGAGTATCCTTTAAAAAAATTATCCTTATTCCACATGACTTCCCCTTTGTTATTTAATTTTTCTCTTGACACTCACTTAATCCCAATAACATTCCTATAATTTTTTCTAGAAATAATATCCAAGTGAAATTATATTACATTTAGACAAAATCCTTATTCATGTTTCTAATAAAATATCTATATTTGATATATTAAACCACAAATTAAGGTTATATTTGACATATTAGATTTTTTTTGTTACCACACCTCACTTTTCTTCAAGTTGGGAAGGCTCAGACTAACTTCCAATGACATTTTCTATCCCTACATTATTTTTATTATTTAATACATTTGTTTTTCATTCTCAATAGTCTCCTATTAATAACTAGTAAGTTTTGAGTGAAATTTTGAATGATTTGTTTTGTTTCCAAGTGAATCATTGTTGTTATTCTTAAAAATCAATGCATTATCTTCAATAAAAAACATAGAATATGTTACATATATAACACTATTTTTAGTTTTATTATTAATTATTTATAAATCATAGCAGTCAATCACTTTTGGAATAATTTTATTCCACTATCTATTGAATTTTTTATTTGATAAGTTCTCATGAAAGATACATTCCTCATCCTTTTCATCAAACATTTCAAAATTTGAGTCTTTAATTTTTATAAATCTAGGAGTGTTGAATACTATAAAGTAACAAACAATTAATTACTTCTTATACAACATTTAATATGAGGTTAGGTTTGAATTTGGACTTAGAAAGGACCAACTACAAATGGGTACAACTGTGCACACACCTTCTCTCCAAAAAATTTAACTTTTGAACTCAATTAGTATTGTTATTTTGATTTCCATAATAATTGTATTCATTATTCTAGAAACCCTATTATATTAAGGAGTGTATGGGGTTCTATATTGGTTTGTGACTCCATAGTTTACATGTTAATATTTTAATAAACTTCTAATTAACTCATTAATACTATTAGTCCTTAGCTTATTGAAATGAACACCAAAATTATTTTCAATGTCTCTAATAAAGAGTTTAAACATTTATGATTCTAATGATTTGTAATTCATGAATAATACTCTATTCAATAATTTGTATTCATCCATTAAAGTGATGTAATATTGATATGATCTATGTCTCATGAGTTCACAAAAATCTTAGTGGATCAGCATAAGTGGTTTAGTATATTGTGTCTCAACTCCCTTGGGAATTATTTAGAAAATATTCCCCTTTTGACAGGTTAAAAAATCATATCTTTATATTTTATAATTTGGGTTAGATATATTATAAAAATTATTTTCAAAAATTTCTTATGTTATTTTGGATGAGATTTTTATTTCTTATAGACTTGATATTATTAAATTTTTTGGAACCAAGGTAGAAATAACTACTTGGATATCTAATATGAAATAAATTCACATTAGATCATTCACTTAATTTAGTAATACTCCCATCATTAATAAATTTAATGAGGGAAGTTTTTTACTTGAATTTTACCTCATTACCTCCATCACATAATAATATAACACTCATCATGTTATGATTCATTCCATCTATAAAAATAACTTCCTATGAATTTAACCCGTATTTACCAATTTTTGTTGAGATAATTTCCATAGTATTACAAGAGTTTTCATTACCCAAGGTCATATCCCCACCAACATTAACTTAAATATTTTTCAAAAAATGTTGATATTATGTCATGTGTGATTAGAAACCACTATCAAGTTTACATTTATTTTTATCCTTACTAGATTTTATTGAAACTTCAACAATAATGAATTCTCGTACTTGGCTTTTAGTTGAGCCATTTTTCATTTATAAGTACTTTTTTGACATGAAATAATAGTTATACACTCTTCTATATAGTGAACTTTTTTCTAAAATATTCTATAGATATTATCAAACCCATTAAACCTATTCTTGATATGTACCATAGGATTTCATCCATTCACATTTTTTTTCTTCATAGCATTGTATTTTTTTCTATTTTAAAGATAATTTCACATTAATTAATGTCTTATTTTCTTCCATGGAAGACACATATTATACTAGAAAACATTTATTTGTATCTATATCTAGAATAGAACCAATAATATACTTTAAATATGTATATTTTATGAAATTGATGAGTTTTATTTTGATGATTATCTTATTGTCTCTATATAATTTCAGAATTTTTCTTCTTAAACTATGAAAAGTTTCCCTATACTAAATATTAATTACTTATGTATCTATAGATTTAATCTTATAAGAGTTCTTATCAACCTATATTTTCCCAGTTTGGCATATAAGGCCTATATAGTTGGATGGATCATTTTAGATATTTTTAAATAAATCAAATGCATACTTTATCAAAATATGAGTGTAGAATTTTATAATAGGTTAATTGAGTAATATTTTAATTCCATGTGTTTTTCATAGTAATCATTATATTTTTCTATAGGTCTTCCCAGCCTTAAGGATCCTTCATTTAGCCTTGTTAAGTGATTTTTCTTATCAAAACAAAGTGATATATGGTAGATCATACTCCCAATATTTCATCCAGGTCTGGATTAGATTGATGGTGGCTGAGATGGGTATTCTCTGCACTTGTGGGCACATCTCTTCATATCTAAGTAATATTATCCCAAGTTTGGTTTTATATGCATAGGGAAATACAAGAAACAACATGGGTATGGGTATAATGGAACCCTCCCTCAATTGTACTGATACTATATGTGGATGGATCATGTGTAGCAGGGTCCATGATAGGTAGAGGCTTTGTTAGGGATGGAATAGGGTCTATAATTATAGGTTTTATAACCTTTATGGTGTAGGTAAGTCACTCGGAGCTGAAGTAAGGGCCTTGATCATTAGTCTTTAGTTGTGTAAATTATACAACATTAGTCTCAAGGAGGTGAAAATGGACTCTAAATTTTTTGTTGGGTTGGTTCAAAGAAAATATAATAACCAGTTAGAGATGATATAATTCATTATAAAGGAAAGTAGGATTAAAGATCATGTTTTAAAGTTTGAGTACACATGTAGAGAAAGCAACTTTTTTCAGATGCCTTAGTCAGTAAGGGAGTGTTTGGTGTGGTGATCATTTTATATTTTAGTATGGGATCTCTTTCAAAGGATTTTAACCTCATTGTCAGGGGTGGCTCCCTTGGTATCCACTATTTACAGATTCCATGACTATTTTTTCATTCTCTTTTATCCAAAAAATACATAACTTCTCATTCAATCAAGTGTTTCTTCTTATACATCCATCTTTTTTTCAAATTCTTTTATGATTATTTCTTAATTAGATACATTCACATTATGAAGATTGATATTCCCAATATGTTCCCCCTCCCTAATGTAGAATTCATATTCATCTTACTAACCTACTTTTTCATATATTTAATTTATTTCTTATGTTATGTATTCTTTTAAGGTTCACCACAAGTTCAATTATCATCTTGTACTTCAGATAAGATTTTTCTCCTATATATTTTTTATTATTGGAGATGTCTTATTTTAACATAATATGTTCCATGAAATTAGTGTATTTTATAGTAAAATATTTATATAATTCTCAACTTTAATAACAATAGCCTAATTTATCTATACTCAAAATTATTCACCAATTTCTTCATTATATTATGCTTCTTCCATCATCATACTTTCTATATTCTTTGAAAACTTTTCTTTTAGATCTTTTCTATGGATTCTCTTCATCCACATCATAATCTAAATTCTCATTTCTTCTTGGGTAGTTAGGTATAAATTTCCTAACACCACCACACTTTAATAATTTTAGTGAGATTTTTTATCATGTTTTCCTTTTCTTGTTATAAAATGTTTAGAGATAAAACTATAAAAAATTAATTTTCATTACTCTCATTATATTCCTTAGTGTCACTTAAAGACTCAAACTCCTATTATTTTATGTTCATATTATTTATGGATTTAAAGTACATCTCCCCTTTTTATTATTTTTAAAAACTAGATCCTTTCTCATATCATAATTAAGAAGAGTATTGTGTGACTCAACTAGATATAGGTCTTCTCTATCTTCAGTGGCTGAAACCATTAGATCAAGTATATCAAGAATATTTCTCACTAATTTTTAATAATTTTATAATCATATATATTATCTTCAAATATTATAATATGGATAACTATTTCCTTCACCCTGGTGAAATAGTTATCAACATTCTTATTTATATATTTCTTGATATTTTCAAATTTGTCCCTCTAAATTTTTAGATTTTCTTCCTTGGTCTTAAAATTTCCTTTATATATGTTTTTAATTTTTTCCCACATTTATTTGGATATTTTTTCCACATCAATTTTATATTTTATTTGTCAATAAGGGAAGATTGTATAGATCATTCAGACTTCCCATCTACCATTATATTTCTCTTCTTTAAAAAAATTGATAGTTTTATGAATTCTGAGAAGTGGAAAACCCAAATAAACAATATCTCTAACCTCTAATCCTCGTAAAGTTAGATATGGAATAATTTTTTTCATATATCCCTATTTTTTTTAAATTGAAAAAGGGAACACCTCCACTATTCATGGACCACAAATTCTCCGTGGTTAACTTTTTCAAAAATATAGATATGTGGGGAACCCAGTTTTCTCTATTCTACTTATGACTCTTAGATCAGTTATATAACCATTAAGTGGGTGGAATTAGTGGAAAAAAATTTAAAAAATTCTTTATTTTGAATGAACCTGACATGACTAATTAAAGTCATGATCAACTCTCTAGCAAATCAACTTATTTAATTTAAAAAAAAGATCAAACAATACGCAAGAAGTATTTAAAAGTTTCAACCTCATCATGATATCCTACTGATTTTTGGGTCTAAACTCATGTTCAACCACATATTTTATTATCACTTTTAATTTTTAATGTTAAAAAAATATAGTACACGTTACACACAATATTTTAGAAGGTATCATCAAATTTTTTTGAGATGGTTTGGTATCATCCACTTTCCTCAAATGAATTAAGTAACTTATAATTAAACCACCAGTTTCATATGATTCCTTATATGATATTGAGTGTGAAAACTATCTTCAATCCTCCATAAGACTCCTCAACATTAAAGAATAGTTCTTCTTCTATGATGAATTCAACTTCCAGAATGATTTCAATATTATAGTATCCATTTCGGAACCTCTCAACTATTCCTCAATATTATCTTATCATGAATGAGAGAATGGATTCCTAAAAATTAAATCCTTTATCCTTCAAAATAAGATTATATATCAATAAAAAATAGGATTAGGTTTCCTTAATATCTTTAGTAATCATCAGAAAAACCATAGGTCAATATCGCTTGGTTCTTCTCTCTACTTGATATAGATGGTACTCAGTGTATCAAAGTATTTTTTTTATTTAGTTTTCAATTCAAAAACCCCTTTCCCTTATTAATTTATTGATTTTATATTCAAATAGAATTAAATAAATTATTTTATAGTATTATGAATATAGAAATCTCTTATAATTCTCAATCACATTATATCTAAAATTGAAATCGATCAATGAAATTCCCTAATTTATTTTCACATTATGAATATTTTTATCCTTATCATTAATTTATATATAATTATAAAAAATATATGGGATTTTTTTACCTTCAAAATATACCAAAATATCATAAGTAATTTAAATTCTTTCATGCAGTCATACAGGTTCATATATATAGAGTTTCACAATGTGACTACTCATATCACTGTATAAAAATATTTAATCTCACAAATTATAATTTATTAATCCTCTAAAATTATCTTAAATAAAAACCCATTTTATCATTGGGATGTTTCATCTAAGAATATAAATGTCTATAACACTGTAAAAATTATTTATTTAGAAGATAAATTGTAGAAACTTATGTTGTTTAGTATTTAGATAGACCAATAATTTCACTAAGTAACAGCCTCTAAATGAATTATAGAGATTCAGTTGATCCTTATAGAATAAATCATATAGATTCATTAATTGATGTATATGATTCCATGTATTTATTTACAAACAGTATTAGAAATGACTCATGGAGAGTCTTGATAGTTTTTTGGTGATGACACAGATATAGATTAAATGTTATCTAATTGAATGATATACTAGATTTAAATAACCCATATTAAACTATAAAATCACTTGTGTATTCATTAAAATTACACATACTCAAATAAAATCCACTCAAAAATGACTCATACTTTGAGTTAATAAATTATACACATATTTTAGAACTTCTACATAAATCTAAGTGTCGGGATCTTTTTTCCTATTCTCAAATTTTAAATAATTTTATCTAATCATAGAACCTTTTGAAAATCAACTTTGAATAACTTCAATCAACTCAAAAAAACACCAATTTCATTCTCCAAAATTATTCTCAACCTCTAAAAAATGGTTGAAAATAAATAAAAATCCTTGAAATATTCTATAGGGAATTTAAATTTCTATGATTTATTATGTTCATGTTTTATTTGAATTTAATTTATTTAACATATAATTAATAGAATATATTTTTAACATTTCACTCAGGGATCATTTTCTATCAATATTAATTTCATTAAAAAAGTTTGGAGGGAACCCCTTATATAAATTTTTCTACATGAAATAATTTTCATGTCAACTCCTTTAGTTTTATCTATTAAGACTAATCTCTATTTTATCAAGGTCATCTAGAGTAACTTCTATTTCTTATTTTTTATATATTAATTTATTATAAATTAAAATTAAACAAAGATGTTAAGAGGATTTATTTTTATTTTCCAATGTGAATTTCAAATACTCTTAAAACCACTTAAATTAGGCCAATACCATCTCAAAAAACTCTCCAAATTACATACCATTAAAATATAATCCTTTTATTGGGTATAAATTCAACATATTAAGTCATTAGTTTAAACATATGGAGGATACCCAAAGAAGAGGTAATGTTTTTCTAAAAGAATTTTTATTCTATTTCCTTATCTGCCTCCATAAATTATTTTTTTATCAAGATTATATAATGAAAAAACTATCTTAAATATAATAATATTTTTTATGTTAAGGTTACTACTTAAAACTTCACACACTTCCATAAAATGGGTTATGAAATCATCATTCTTATATACGGTGAACTAACACCTCGCAAACTGATGTCGTTCGTTTTTTCATTACCACCTTTCAAGGTTAGAAATAATGATGGAAATAATGTTTATATTTTATATTTATGATATTATTATGCCATTATTATTTTTAATTTTTATATAACACATACCCTCATACTTTTCATTTTTTGGGAATAAGATAACATTGTTCATGTGTACGGAAAACTATCTCCTCGAGAAGTGTTGTGGTACATTCACACTTTACATGAAATGTTTTAAGGATGGTTTTAATAAATATATGTGATATATATGACATAAATATGATATTGTAATTATAATATAAATATATATCATCTTCTTTTCTATCTTTAATATCAAAATAAAATGGAAGCAATGTTCATGTGTATGTATGACCTACCATCTCCATGAACAGTGCATTTCATTTCATATCACTATATTTTATGGATTACTATAAATACATATATATTGAATATATATTATATTTACAATATGATTTTAATTTTTTATATGATAAAATAATTATCTATGTGATATGAACAAAAAAATAACAAGTCAGAACATACTCAAAAAATAAGGCAATTAACACCTGAAACGGTGAAAATAATGATAGATTATTAACAAACAGGGATAAGATGTTATAAAATGATATTATATGATATTATAAATATTAATATGGTTTTCTTATAAGTTAATAACATGATTATAACCATTATATAGTTTTTTAAATTTCATTCAACCAAAAGAAAGCATGAGGTAAGGGATTTCATCTCAATTTACATTCCATTGAGTCTTATTTGTTATTATGAACCAATTACCATTTATGTGGTGTATATTATTAAAATTGGAAATTCAATATCATGGTGTATATTCTTACCATTGGAAATTTAATTTGAATTATTTATTCCAATGGGGTTTGACTTGAAAATTACCAAGTGGTAAAAGTTATTATGCAATCTCACTTTCTTTTGTTGTTGTTAACTTTATCTTAGAATGATCACTTTATTATAATCATTTTAATTGGAAATTAAATTTATATTAAATATAAATATTTATCTATAATGTATATTATTATTTCCAAAATATTATACCATTTTTACATATGTTTTTTACTTTGAATTTTATTTGATTTACTAGGTAAATATTGATAAATCCATATCATTTACTCAATAAGGATATTTGATAAGGCACATTTTTTATGTGTTAAAATTATTATTTGATATTTGAGGAATGCTTTGTACTATTATAAAATAGTTTTTTACCATTTAAGGTAATCTCATTGATTCATCGGTAGTCAAATGATATGAATCAGTTGGCCAAATTAGATTGGGCATGTGTGTTTAGTTACTACCATAACATATTGATTATGATTTTTGATTACTCATATCTTCTACTATAATTAAACCTTATTAAACATTTTATATCACGCTTATTTTGTTTCCTTTATCGAGGTTATGAAAATAAATTCTTTTAATTAGTTTTCAAGTATTCTAATAATTTTATTTTGTTATGTATTATGTTTCATTTTATATTCACAATATAAAATGGGTATAATGTATGTAATCTAGTTTTACAAAACTACTAAATTGTCCAGTCCTTTGGGACTTGATTCTTATATCTATGTAAATCTAATAAATTATGGCACCATATTTAGGCTACTGGGTTTAGGGTAGTTATAGTTGCAATTAGAGAAACTTTTGGGGAAACATTGGGAATTGGATTTAGGAAAACATAAATTTGGGAATATAACCCGGTGATAGAATTTTTGGATAAGTATAAAAGAACGTCCTAAAGTTTTTTTATATTAGAGATTATGTCTTTATTGTTATAAATATATCTATGTCTGGATACTATAACTATTCATGGTTCTTAGACAGATGTACCTAGGGGTAATAACACCGAAAAGGGTGTGTTAGGATTGACTCAAGTGTAACCTAGTACATGAAAATGGTCTTTAATGTGAACCTAGTTTCACACTATCAGGGGATATTATTTGGGAAATTAATAATTTGTTTACAAACCATTATGATGGATTTGAAAGTGAGGATATCCCCAAAAAATATATTTATGACTATGAGATTAGTTATGAATAAGTTTTTCAATTTATGATAAGTATTTAAATAGTTTTGGGATTAAAAATTATGTTACAAAATGTTATGATCTAATGTAGTGTATGAAATTATTCAGAAATTGCACCTAGAAGGAATAAGGTTATCAGTACTTATGAAAATGTAGATGCTTCCCTATTGAGGAAACAAATATAACTGTTATTGGAACTGATCATGTTACCAATATATTAGGGAAGCTTAATCATGTTACAAAAAAATAACCTTTACTGTATGGGGGAACCTATTGTGCAATGATATTCGTTATGTTGGATATATTTATGCAACATAGGCCCCCATAATTTAGTGGTACTAATGATCCAATAGAATCTTAAAAATTGATTAAGTATTTGGAGAATATATTTAAGGAATTGAGATGTGGTGAAAAGGAAAGGGTTAAACATGCAGTTTATAATCTCAATTGATATGCTGATAAATGGTGGTCGTTGATGAAAAATACTAGAAAGGAGGGGGAAATAGAACTCATGGAATGGAAACCATTTAACAAGAATTTATTTGAAAAATATTTCCCTCAAAAGTAACAAAATGAGATGAATACAAAGTTCTTTATATTAAAATAAAAGAAATAATATAGTGTTACAGAGTATGAATCTAACATTAAAAGGTTATCTGGTATACTATGGATTACATATGTAACACAATGTAAAAGATTTACCACTTATTTGAAGGATTTAATCCAATCCTCCAAAGGGTGTTGGTCTCTCAATATTTTTCCTCATATGATAAAAAAGTTTTATGGGATGTGAAGACATAGAAAGAATTATCAAAGTATTATGCCTTATAAGGGAAGCAAGAGAAGAATAGTATGGTGGAGTAAATAATAAAAAATAGGAAGAATATAAAGAATTGTTTTCCCACATATAATAAATATTAAAATAATCAACCTATAAAATTCATGAAGGGGTTGGGATTTAGTAATAAGTGTGGAGAAAAAGGTCACTAGGAAAAATAATGCAAAGGGAAGAAATTAAAAAACTACTATTAAGTGTTTCAGTTATAATAATATGGGTCACTAAAAAAATCAATTCACCAAGAATGAAGGGAATATACCTCAGAAAGAAGATAAGGAATCAAGGTCAAGAATATTCTATTAAAACAACCAAATTTGAATTATTAATATGATTATATATTTGGATACATTAAATTTGTTATAAAAATATCTTATTGATGGTAATATCATTATAAGAACTGTGAAATATAAAAGGATTTTACTAAAGTTCTATTTCTTAAAAGATTTTAAACCATGTATAGAATGGTACCAAGAAAATTGATTCAGTGGAAAGTTAAACATCTTAGAAAACACAAGATTGAGGAAATTAATATGTTCCAGATATTGAGATAATTATGGTTTGATAAAGATATGATTCATATGGGTAAATTGGATAGTAATGACTACCATGGAACTAATTAATGATTTGCAAAAAAAGTTTCTTATGTTATAAATGATGTAGTTTACAGGATTGTTGAATTTAAGTAATATATCTAATAATCTATGTTTTACTTAAGGAATAAGAAAGAATACATGTTTTTAATAAGGTTTTATGGTAATTAAACTTATTAATATTTTAAAGAGAATAAATGATATAGGTAGTCACATGTTTTGTATGTGATGATTTAGGGATACTTCATATTTTTTTATTATTGAAAAGTTAATTATTCAAATTGAGTGGATTTCTAAAGTTATGGATATTAATATTTTAAAAGGTTCATAAGTTTAACTATTTATGAAATGGTTTCTGTTGAATATTGGATGGGGTTTCAAAGATTAATGTATTAGTTCACCATATGATGAAACTTATGCTAAGAGATGAAGTAGAAATAGTTCAAGGCATAACCAAAGGTTAAAACTATGCCTATCAAATAAAAACGTATCAAGTAATTATATTTATTTATATTATTAGCGAGTGAAATAATTCCTAATCTCTAAGAAAATGGCCTTTAAACAAATAAAATCAAATTTTCATCATTTTTTATGATATCAATGACCTTTTCACACCTCTTGTTTATGGATTTTTGTTCGTTAACTTCCTTTTAAACATGTTCAATATTACTCTCCCTTAGTATTTGAGTTATATTTTTCCCTTCCATGTCAATTTTTTAATTTTCCACATGTGTTATCCTATATGGAATCCTAATGATGTGATTATTCCAGATGAATTTTCAACTTCCCTTTCTCTCTTATTAAGAGTATATCTTATTAACCCTTTTACGATGTGGGTTTTTCCATAAAAGAATTTTTAAATATCAAACCCTTGATAACTGAGATAATGTTTAAATTTCTTGGACACAATTTAATTAAGGTGGTGAGAATTTAACACAATAAAATCCTAGAATAAGGACAATGTATTTGATAGCATGTATGACAAAAAACACCAAGGATAGAAGGGAATACAACATCCCAAGACATTATAATATATTTATAATTATATAAATTAGATATTTCAAATAGTGTATATTTCATGAAACACTGAGCATATATTTTTTTACTCAAAATAAAATTTCTAGTTTTCTCTATATAGAACATAGAGTTTAGATTTTTTTTGCACACAATATAAACTTTCCTTGATAGCTTGCGTTACATGCAAGACTGGGTTTTAACGAATAGAAATATATTGTTAAAATATTATTATTTAATATAATTAAATATAAACAATAACTTAAATTAGAGGGTATAAATACTATTTTCTAACTTATAAAAATAGATATTTTAATTCATTGGTTACTAATTAATTAGAAATCAATATAAAAACCAATTAGATATAAGGAAAATGTTTATGCACCAAAGGATTTTTTTCATACTAAATAAAATTAATTTATATTAGTGAATGATATTAATGAAATTTATAAATTATATATTTTGTTAAAAAAAATTACATTAATTGAATAGATTTTATTGTAATAAGATAAGAATTAATCCAATTTTATGCATAAGAAATCTATGTTTTTAATGTAATTTTGTCATCTTTTAATGGAAAATTTTTTCTAAAACCAATTTCTGAAACTTTTATAAATTTTATTTGAAAAAATAAACTCAATTTTTAATATATTAATGTCAAAATTATCTTAGGTTAAATTTTTCATATTTTTCAGAGAAGTTTTATTTTTTTTATGAATAGTGAAATATACTGAATTTTAATTGAAAACTAACGTTTCATCTAAATAATTTATATTTTTAAATTTTATTTTAAAATAGTTATAAAGTAAAATTAGATCTAATATAAATCTATTAATCCAATTTATTTCATTAGAATCATTTTTATATTAAATTTATAGTAAACTTTTGAATATTTCCACTTTAAAAACATGATTTCTCATTCCGTCTATGGGATTAATTTTAAATTAATTTCTTAAACTTATATGAATTAAATTTTGAAAAGTAAATTCCATATTTTGAATAAAAAATAATTTATAATTATTAATAATTAAAACTTAATTTTTTACCAAATTTATTAATGAAAACAATTAAAATTAATTATAATGATAAAGTGAAAAACGAGTTTACTTAGTGGTTAAACTTAGAATATAAGTTGAAACAATTACCCAAAAAAATTACAAAAACTATTTTCTTGATATATTTTTACCTTAAACCTTTATTAATATAATTTTTTGTATTATTTAATCCTTTTTTAGGTAAAAACATGAGTACACCTAACTTATTTTCAAAAATACCAAATGTGCCCTCTCCCCCACTTATAAAAGGCCACCCAATCTCCCCCTCTCTTCACACATTAAAACCACATAGTTTCAAAAAATACATGCCTAAATAACTCTCCAAATTCACTACCCTCATCCCATAGGCCTTATATTTTTCCTAAATCCAACTTAGAAAAGCATTAGAGAAAACTTAAGGATGATACCCGAAGAAGAGGTAATGTTTTTCTAAAAGCATTTTTATTTTATTTTCTTCTCTATATCCTTTTTTTATATCACAAATATATAAAAAAATAACTATCTTAAATATAATAATATATTTTAT
Organism: Viscum album; assembly: GCA_963277665.1. Classification (NCBI taxonomy): domain Eukaryota; kingdom Viridiplantae; phylum Streptophyta; class Magnoliopsida; order Santalales; family Viscaceae; genus Viscum; species Viscum album. Next base: position 1,979,560,569 of record OY728157.1, on the reverse strand, counting down.
GTTAAGTTTATAACCTAAATCTTTACACACTTCCATCAAATGGGTTACCAAATCATCATTTGGGTGTACGGCGGATTACTGAATTTCAAACTAATGTCATTCATTTTTCTATTTTCACCTTTCATGGTTGTTAATAATGATGAAAATACTATTTATATTTGGTATTTATGATATATTTGTGATTTTTTAATTATTATATTACACATTATTTCATACTTTCCATTTTTTGAGAATATGATAAGGTCGTTCTTGTGTACGGCGTACTACCACCTCATTATGCAATATGATTCGTTCATACTTTAAATATATTGTATTAAGGATGTTTTTAATAAAAATATTTGGTATATCTTACATAAATATGATAATATAATGATAACATACATATATAATTTTTACTTTTATTTCTTAAATATTATAAGGAAATGGAAGTAGGGTTCATGCATATGTGCAGCATACCGTCTCCATGAATGGTGCATTTCATTTCCTATAACTAAATTTAATGGATTACTATAAATAAATATATAAAAAATATATGTTATATTTAAATAATGATGTAAATTTTTTATATGATAAAATCATGATCTATGTAAGAGGAATAGAAAAATTACATGTCAAAACGTACTCGAAAAACAAGGCAATTAACACCCAAAATATTGAAAATAATGAAATATTTTAAGAAAATTGGAGATAAGATTTTTTAAAATGATCATATATGATATTATAAATATAAAAAATGTTTCTTTATAAATTAATAACCTTATTAGAACCATTATTCATGAGTTTAAAGATATTTCAACGAAATAGAAGTGTGAAGTAAGGCATTTCTTCTCAATTTACATTCAATTAAGACTTATTTATTATTATGAACCAATTTAATTTTATGTGGTGTATATAATTCCCATATGAAATGAAATATCATGATTCATAATTCATTGTGTTTTAAGTTATAATTTTAATTATTTTATCAAATGTGATTTTATTTAAAAATTACCAGGTGGTAAAAGTTATTATACAATCTCACTTTCATTTGTGAGTGTTAACTTTCTCTTAAAATGATCAATTTATTATAAAAATTTTCATTGTAAATTATATTTATATTAAATAAACATATTATTGTGTAATTTATATGATTTTTTATTAAATTTTCTACCATTTATACGTATGGTTTTTACTCTGAAAGTTATTTGATTAACTGAGGAAATATTGATAAATATTTATCCTTTACTCAGTAAGGATATTTGATAAGAAAAATTTCTTATGAGTTAAATTGATTATTCAAAAAATGAGAAATTATTTGTACTAGTATGAAATGGGTTTGGGACCATTTAAATTAATCCCCTTGATCCATCAACAGTCTCATGAGATGAATTATTTGGCCATATCATATGGGTTTATACCCAATATGTTTTAAACTGTCTTATGAAAGGTATTGATAATAAAGGTAAAATGTTCTTTGTAAACATGGTGTCCAATATTTAAGAAATTAATTCTTTTATAATTCATCTATTATTCTAATCAATGAGATTTTTTCTATGACATTATCTATGGATTCATTTCATTCTCAGTTTATTAATAAAATGGAATGTGTTTCAATTATTTACCTTCACATATTAATTATTCATTATCTAGATATTTATATGTCATGTGTGTTCATTTATATACCTTTACATATTGATTATTATTATTTATTCATGAAATCTTATATGGTAATTAACTCTTACTCATAATTTGATCACTCCCTTATTTTTTTCCATTCCCTGTGTTATGAAGAGGATTCCTTTGAATGAGTTTTCAAGAATGTTGAGCATTTTATTTTGTTATGTATTATATTTCACTTTATATTAAAAATGTAAAATAGGTATCATGTATGTAATATAGTTTTCCAAAACTTCTAAACTACTTGGTCCTTTAGTATTTTAATCTTGTATATATTCCAATGTAATAAATTATAGCAATGACTCTTAACTTCTAGGGTTGGGGTCGTTGTAAGAGATGTAATAAATAATCCTTTATAATTATGTATTATGTATGTTTGATGTGGTCTTTTCATATCAATTGGTATCAGAGTAGGGTTTAGTTATTTTGGTATTAGGATATGATAAATAAGATTATATATCCAAAAACAATATATAATGAACTCAAAGTGATGTAATATAAATCTAAAATTTCACAATTGGAAATATAAGTGTCCTAATTTAGAAAATATTTAGGTTAACTTTCCATATCAGATGATTTCTTACTCTGATTATAATTTCTTAATACTTACACTAACCATTTTGGGTTTATTAAGATATAAATGAAAAAATCTTGAAATTAGGTTTGTGTTAGGTACAATCAATATTGAAAACATGTTATTTGTTCCTAGTTTTTTGAATTCCTTCATATCATCAAAAGTTCCAAAGAATATAAATTTATATCCCCAATAATTAGATATTACATGATCAGTAAAAATGTCTTATGGTATTAGGATTACATCCCATTTCCATAAATCCTCTTTAATAGAGGTTTGTAGAAATATGCTTCCTATAAATCGTATTATTCTTTTATTAGTGTAATTTTATGTGATTTAGGCATGGATTTAATCTTTATACATAGATCACACCTTATTTATGAGATAACAAAGTGACAATTCATAACAATAATAAATATATGATCATCTATTTTTTAAATAAAATTTATAAAGTCCCTATGGAAATTAATTCCAATATGTGGGCTTTAATACCCAATCAATATTGGTATTTTTCTCAAATGGATGGGTAGAAACTGAATATTAAGGACATTTTGATTGAGAATGAATACATAGATGTTTTTCATGAATATTTTCTTAGTCTTCCCCCAAACCATGATGTTTATTTTTTAGTAGTTCACATACCATGGGTTAAACCGATTTCAAATTATTTTTATAGAATGGGCCTAATTGAATTGGAGAAATTTAGGAAAAAAATTAGATAATATGGATATTGGTTTAATAGGACCGAGTGAATCATAATGGGGGAACCAGTTTAGTTTATTAATAATAAAGATATATAAATACATTATTACATTGATTATTGTGAAGATAATAAGATAATGAAAAATGAAAAATTTCATCAACCCCATATTGATGACTTGATAGATCAATAATAGAGGATAAATACATTTCTAGGATTAACCTTTCATTTTTATGTCATCAATTAAAGGAGAAAATATAGAAAAAACCTAGACCTACTTTTTGTATGATATATAGACACTATAAATTCATAGTTATTCCAAATAGACTAAAAGATTCCCTTATCATTGTCAAAAATATAATGAATAATGTATTTAGAGATTACCTCAATCTATATGTTGAGTCTTTATGGATGATATTTTTATATATTCTAAGGTAAAGTTATAGAATTAAAATTATTTTAGGATTTTGATAAATACATTGATAATGGAGAACCTATATACCAAATTTAGCAAGTGTGAATTCTATTTATATAATGTTTAATGCTTGGGTCATGTAATCACAAACTAGGGTATATCTATACATCTTTCAAAGATAGTAATGATAGAATATGGGGTCACACCAAGAAATATAATGGATATCCATAGTATTCTTTTATTGGTTGCATATTATAGATTCTTTATAAGAAATATCTCACAACTGTCAAACCAACTAACCAGTTTAACTCAAAAAGGAGACTAGTTCCTCTAGATAGATGAATATAAAGAAAATTTTATAAATATAAATAGAAGGATGGTTATTTCACTTATTCTAAACCACCTAGTAGTGGATAAGTGTAACAACATGAAATTTTATGATATATTTTTCTTTAACCAAATTTAATATTTCAATAGCTTATGATACACGCAACTCCAATTTTAATGAACTATAATATAGTTTATCATTATACCATAGTCGTTAAATTAAATGTATGAATAGAAATAACATCATTTAAAAATTTATTTAATTTTTTTAGATAAATCATTTAAATTGATATATGAGTTCTCAAATTTTTATTAAAGTCATTATATGCATCAAAAACGTATTCTTCCATAAAAATGGTTTTTATTGTTTTTGGGGAAAAATAAATCAATTAATTTCATAAAATTTTAGAAAAAATAATTAAAAAATGATCCAAATTTTTTAAATTTGTATAGAAAAAATTATCTTATAGTGTTTTTTTTGGTAATTTTCTGAAAAGTTCAATTTTTTATGAATAGTGAAGAATACATATTTTTATTGAAAACTGTCTTCTAATTTCAAGAATTTTAAAACTATAGTTTTGTTTTAAAATGGTTTAAAAGTAAAATTATAAAATGTATATTATTCATAATACAATTAATGCTATAAGAATCAATTTTATAAAGGATTTTGGTATAAAAAACTTTTTATACTTAGGAAAACATTTTTTCAAGAGAATATATTTTCAATGCATTTTGTGGGATTAAATTTAAAATAAATTCTACAAATTATATGAATTAAATTTTATAAAATGTATTAAATTAATTTAATCAGAATAATTGATATTATTTAATATTGTAAACATAATTTTCAGACATAATTAATAGTAAAAAAATTATAAATCAGTTACCATAGATAAGGTTAAAACGATTTTAATGGGGGTTAAACAAAGATATAAGGGTAAGTATTCCAATTAAACATATCTAAATAGAATTTTATGAACACATTTTAAACTCATACTGTCCAAAATTATAATTTCTATCTATTTGGAAACATTTGGATTGTGTTTGTATTTATTATATTTTAATACATTAAGAAATTCCAAGTGTGTCATATCCCCCACTAATAAAAGGACGCCTCTCATTTCTCTTATTTACATTGATTTGATTCATATAACATGTCAAAAAACCTAAAAAAATTAATCAATTCACTATACATCAATTATATGTTTTTATCTTTTTAAAATTCCATTTCAAGGGTCTTTAAAAAGGGATCTCAATGAGTTCTACCGAAGAATTCTTAATCAACATACCCAAACTCTTTCAATTTATATCTTTGTATACCTTCTATAAATATATGGTATTAATCATAAAATAATAAATTAAGGATCATAAATATAATAAAATGTATTTATGATTATTTAACCACCATTATCTGCCCTCTTTTCCATAAAATGGAAAGTGAAAGTATCGCTTGTGCGTTTGTGTGGACTACTGCATCCACATAGTGATACGATTCATTTCCATTCACCATATATCATGGAAAGTTATTAAAATTAATTTATTCTTTGTATATTATATTATAATAAAATTATGGTTCTTTAATGATAAAATAATATCTATCTCTCTTTCATTCCTTTTATTGGAAAATTAAAACTACATCAATGTGTATGTATGGACTACCGTTTCCATGAATAGTGTAAATAATTTTTGTATCTCAAGATTTTATGGAAGAAAATAAATAAATGAATATATATATAATGAATATATGTGATATTTATATCATTATTTACATTTTTTATATTATGTAAGAATGATCAAAGTACAAATATTAGAACTTCCCAATTGAAATATCCACAAAAAAGGAAACACTTTACATCCGAAAACGATCATTTTGATGTGGAATTATAAATAAATCGGTGTTGAAATTAGATAAGTGAATCATATATGATATTATAAGTATATATATTATTATAGTATATAATTATAATAAATTTAAATTTATTATATAATATTTTAGATTACTTTTTAAGAAAATCAAACTTGAGTTATGGGTTTTATTTTGAAATTTCATTGTTTGTTGGGAATGTTTACGATTACGTTTATAATATTAATATTTTATGATCTACCTCTTAAAAGTCTCATAAATTTTCTTATCCTATAATTTTTCAAGAAATTAAATTTTTTCAATTCATTTACCTCCCCTTATGTACTCAAGAGACTAAAAGAATATTTTTAAGGAAACCCGTCTTTATTTTTATCTTCTATCAAAAATACTTTTTCTTCCATTTCTATGTTTTCTAAAAATGATTTCAATAATTTCATTACTAATATACAATAAATTTCTAAATTCATTTTTACCCATGTTTAAATTTTTTAAAAATGTTTTAAAATTGAGATTCTTATCATTTTCTAAATGAGGTGATTTAGACTTTTTTTTAAAATTTGAAAGGAATGTTTGCTTTAATATACAAAACATGAACGTAATTTTTGGACAACATCACCACTCAATGATTTGAAGCTTATTGTACATATTTACATTTTTATTTTCAAAGAAAATTTTTTCATTAATATTTTGAAAATATTTGGATTTTAAAAAAAATAATTTCAAATTGAAAAGGTTATTTCCCTCAACAAATATTCCTAAGATATTTTAATGAAGTTGTTCATCTAAGACGAAATAATTTGATGTTACGTAAGATTTATCGGGGATATGATCCAATTATAACATGATTATTCATTTTTTGTATTATTTGTGATTATTATGATTAGATTATTATAAAACCCATTTATTTTCTACATTTTATGCTATGATAAAATATTGAAGTTTTTTTAAAACATGTTCCCTTCCCACATATTATAATATATGATAAATGATTAATGTTCTTATGGAGAGAATATGAATGGATTATGATTATGTGATGGTAGGTCCCAGAATTATATAACCCTAAAATAAATGGGGTAAAGATTGATATCTCATGAGATAATAGGGACTAGAATGGGGACTGAATGTAACATCCTCATTTTTAAAATAGAAACACTATGTTTAATATCATATACGATAGGTTACATCGAGCTTAAACGAACAACTAAATATTATTATTTAAATGTTACCATTATAACCTAGCTGTTGGAATGGAGGGAATGAATAATATCAACTAAATTATAAAAATATGGTTTACACATGTTTAAATAATGATTCATTGGTTACTAAATTGATTATAATTGTAAATAAAACCCAATTTAATATAAAGGATGTGTTTTTATGAAAACATATTTAAAAGAGAATACTTGAGTTTATAAAATCATATCACTCTTTATGGATTTTTATTTAATGAAAAATAAATGTTATATATTCAATTTAAGGTTTAAAATTCATCTTATATGTTTTATATATATGATATAAGAACAAATTCATTTTTTTGGAAAAAATAAGTATTTTTCTAAAAATGCAGTTTTACCACATTTTTATAGAGATCCGTTTTTTAATTTAGTTTTTGAAACATTTATATGTTCTATTTTACAAAATTATCTTCTTCATTAGAAGCGGGACATAAAAATTTACTTTGTATGATTTTTTGATATTTTTCTAATAACCATCATGTTTTGATGAATAGTAAAAATAAGCTAAATTTTAATTGAAAACAACATTTTCCATCAAAATAATTTATATGGTTAAATCATATTATCTAATGCTTTTAAATTTTAAATGGAATATGTTTTTATTATTTAATCCAATTTTGTTCATTAGAAGTAATTTCATATTGAAATTGGACATAACCATGTTTCAATCTTTTGGTATTTTTTACTTCTTAAAAACACGCATTCTGGTTTTGATAACCAGAATTAATTTTAAATTAATTAGTAAAATTTATGTATTTTGAATTTAGAAAAATGGATTCCATATTTAGAATCATAAGGTACAAATTGTGTAAATAGGTACCTTTTATCTTTCAACATTATGAATAGTAATATCAGTAATTATTTTTAATTACCATTATTAAAGGGTAAATTAGGTAAATAAGGGTAAAAAATAATATTATAATAATCTAAAACTACCCTAAAATGTTTCTTAATCCTATTGGATAATATTTATCTGACCATGATCTTTCTTAGGCCTAACCATTTTCATTTGGGTGTGAAAAGGGAATTTTTTTTTATATTTAAAGAAAAGGGAAATATAATATAAACATGAATCATTTAGTAAAAAACAATTATATAGGGTTATATAAGTAATCTATTTGACTATAAATTGTCCTTATAAATATAAAAATATTTCCTAGATCATGATATTTTATTAGTAACGACCCACAAATTCATTAATGAAAATTCCTCTTGGTCTATTTAAATGTATTCTTATGGTTATGTAAAACATATGCACTTATTTGGTTTTCTGTTTTGGATTTTAAAATATCGTTAAGAATTGTGATCATTTCGAATATAATCGTTGAATAGTGATCACATGATTAGTTTAAATACAATGCTTTGAAAAATCTAATTTACTCAGACAAAGGAAGTGATGGCCTCATCCAGTAGACTTGCCACATACGAAGCCCATTTTTCGGAGCTCAGAAAGGATGTGGAATAATTGGGCTTCTCTCTTGACCAATCCCAAGTTGATCTTGAATACAGAAATCTCGAGAGGAACCACCTATGAGAGAAGTAGAAGTTGATAGATATTACCACTCGAGCAATGTTATCTGAGCCACCCCAAGAGTTTGTCACTATAAAACACCTTACCCTAAGGTCTTATGTGGGTGTTTTAAGGGGTTATTTAACAATACCACAAGTACTAAGATTATGTAAATTATTCTTGTATAGATAATATACATTATTTTTATTATTTTTACTTTGTAAATAGTTTATAAAGCACAAATTGTATTTTTAGTTAATATTCAACTAAGAAATCTATTTTGATGAATTAATGGATTTTTGAATTAAATAATATTTTAATAAAATATTATTATTATTATTATTATTATATTAATTTGTATTAAATATAAATTATCGTATAATTTTATGAATGCAGTTGTACTTTTTATTAAGGTCTGAAAGCTGTTTTTGTCAAAACCCATGAATTTTTGATAAATGACGATTCTAATTTTAAAAATAAAAATTCACTTATTTAGAAAATTATTTAGATAAAATAAATATTATTTTTGGAATCATGATGTTGAAATTATCCAATGGTGAATTTTTTATAATTTTCTGAGACAGTCGAATTTTTGTGTAAAAATTAAATACTGTTTAAATATATAATGTGTTTTATGACAACATAATGACCCAATAGTGGTGTAATAAAATACTATAAAAAAAAATTTCGGCCAATATTTGTTTTACCATTAAAATAATGTGATTTTGGGTTTGTTTTATTTATTTTACAAAGCTTTAGTGGACCCTTCAAGGCTTATAAAACATTTTTTCTTTTTAAATTGTTTTCCTTGAGAGTGTGACTAACCTCCACATAAACAACCTTCTTATTTTAAAATGTTCTGCCATCAGAATTATAAAATATTTTTTTCCACTCCCCTTTTGAAAAAAACCATGTGAAAACCCATGGGATGGTTTGTGGTTTTGATTAGTTTAATGTGATGTGTCCCAAACCTACATAATAAATAATTCCCTCTCCTTTCCTATATAAACCCACCCAAGTTCTCACTTCCTCTTCACTAAAAGGATTTAGAGTTCATCAAACCTATTCCCTACTCTCTCTAGAATCCTCCTAAGGTTTCCCATTCTCCCAAGAAGCCTCTCTCAAGACTCTCCCAAGCTTTTGGGATCACACTTCCATGTAAGGGATTTCTTCCTTTCTCATTTTTGTCCTATTTTATTTAAGTTTTTATGCCATTTTGTTTTCAATTAAAAATGTTGGGGTATGATTTTGCACCTCCCCCATACAGCCCTCTTTATGTTTGAATGTTGGGATACCCCTTTCTCTCTCATTAATTCCTCCCATGTACATCTGTTACCATGCTGAAATTTCGTGATGGATTTCTCTATTCTCTTTTACATCCAAGTAATTCTTTTGTATTATGTATCTAAATTCCATTATGTTTGTTGGGACTTGTATCTATATGACCCCCCTTACTGTCCATTTCATGTACATATGATGAGATACCCATTTATCTCTCATCATCCATTTTCATGAATCCTTATGTCACTCCGTTATGCTACTGAAATTGCGCCGCATTGTTTTCATGCCATGATATTGTGTATTGAATACCATACCCATGCCTCTATCACGAGTATTCTCCTTTATGCGCATATACATATTTAATGGTACTTCTATGTATTTATTCCAAATTACTTAATCACGGAAGAACTTTTTATATTGATTGATTTCATGTTATATGATCCATGTGAAACACTTATGCAGGAAATAAAATGTTTAAGAAGGGTGTGCCCTGATGGCGCTTCAATACATTGGGTAAAGTATTGTATCATGATACGTCATGTGCAATGAGTGTTTACTTGTGATAATTTAAGTGCAATGAGAATTTACTTGTTCTTTATGTGCAATGAGTATTTACTCATGATCCATGTTCAATGAGCCTTGGCTCATACTAAATTCCATGTTAAGTGTTGTTGCCACATTTCCATGTTATGATTATCAAGATTTATCATGCCTTTATGTTCATGTTTCTCTTTTTCTCTATTAATATGCCAATTTTATAACATGTGTTGTATTCCTCATGTTATTCCATGTTTATTCCCTTACTGAGCTTTGTAGGTCACCATTTTCTTATGCATGTCCTCAGGTTATCCCATGTAATGCTAAATACGAGGGAATGTAGTGGCCATGTAAAGGAAGTTTTCAATAAAGATGTTGTATTTCATGTTTTAAATTGTTGTGTAATGATCCTAAGCCCCCAATACACTAGAACTCTTGATATTATTTGTTTTATCAAGTGAATTTTATGTAATAAATCATGTTTTAGTGTGTAATAAAGAACAGGGTTGTCATATTATTTATAATTTTTAGACATTAAATAAATAAATTTAATTATGACACAATGATGATGATGTGATTGCTTCATTAATAAAGGACTCGAATAAATGATATTATAAATATTAAAATAAATGTAATTTGATTATTTTGATTTCATCCATGAATTTTTGGGATTAATATGACATGTTATATTTTAATTAATGATTTTTTTTTTGAAGGAATCAAGTTGTTGTGGATTTTTAAAAAATTCATGACAAGAATAATGTCAAAATTGACATAATTAATATTTTATAATATAAAATATTTGAATAAATATTATCAAATTCCAAAAAAATCTATGATTAGTCCAAATAGTTATGATAAGACTAAAATTTTATTAATGACTCTTTCATTGGAAATTTTTCATGTTTTGGTAACTATTTTGATTCTCAAAGTGTTGAATTCATGATAAAACACTAAGAGTAAAAAAGGGTTAAATAAAAACTATACAAATTAAAAAAATATACAAAACCTATAAATTTTTTATTGGATGATTTTATTTCAACTTATATTCATATTATATTCTAACTAACTGAATTTTGACTAATTTTTAATTGAAATATAATTTTTAATAAATTAATATTTCAAGGCATTCTTAAAGTACCCCTCTTCCCTCTTTTAAAAGTCCACCAACTCTACCCATTTATTCACACCTCTAAATACCTTTGTATCATCCAAATTCGGCTCAAATAAGATCCCAACATCTCTACCTTCCTCCTATAATACTTACCTTTTAAATAAGGCAATTCAAGAAATCTATTTTTGCTCAAATCAAAAGAAGTTACCTGATTTAGAGGTAATGTCTTCTCTCAAGTTCCTTCCCTTTATATTCCTTCTCCACTACCTATACTCTTATTATTTTTTGATTAAATAAAAACCACATATAATAAATATACTAGGATTTTTTTATTATAATTATTCAAACTACACTTACACGCACCTCCATCTAATGGAAACAAGCATATTGTTTCTGTGTACGGTAAACTACTACCTCATGAAACGATGATTGTTCAATTTTCTCATACCACCTCTCATGGTGAACATTATGAAGGAACTTTATTTTTATATGATATATATTATATTTATATTGTCTCTATGATTATTTAATTCTATTTAAATCATACCTTTATGCTTTCCATAATGTGTGAAAACGATAATTTCATCTCAGGAAGAGCTGACTCCCGCCCCCTCCAAGTTATATGAATCGTTCATGACATACATGGAACATATAAAGTATTTTGTCAATTAAAATATGTAACATATATATTATACTTAAATGATAATATATCTATGTATCATTTAGTTTTCATTCCTTTAATATGACAAAGAAATGAAAGTAGTGTTCATGCGTACATACGGCCTACTGTCTCCAAGAATGGTGCATTTCATTTCTTATCTCCAAATGTTATAAATTGTTATAAATACATATATAATGGATATATATGATATTTAAATCATTCATATCATTATGGAGATGATGAAATTTTGATTACATGGAAAATTTTCATCAAAATAAGGTCATTTTCGACTCATGTATCGAACATTGACAAAAGGACCCATATGAACATAAATAATTATATAATTTTTATTACATGATAATAAGTAATATTAAATGAATAATAAACAAGAAAAAGGTTTTGAATCATGTAAAAAATAACCTAATTTTATTATTAAGGAATATAAAGAACAAATGAGACATAATGGACTTGAGGTAAGGGACTTCATCTCAATCTTCTTTCATTGAGACATAATTTGATAACATACACCTCCTTCTTTTATATAGTTTATAATAAACCCTTTTAATTTTAATTTAATTCAAAGGTAATATTCTTTCTATGAATTTTTTTACTAAAAAAAGGAATGTTTTTAACGTAGGTGGTGATAACGACCTCTCTTCCGCCATAACCGTTATTCGATATTCGGTTTCCACAATAAGTCTTGCTGTTTTTTTAAGGAAAATAAATAGCTTATTCCCTTTTGGGTGTTTTTTATTGAGAATAGTTTTTTAAATGTGTTGAATATTTAAATATCTTTAATTTATTTCTTGTGATTAAAAATGAAATATAATTAGTGAAAAGTTGATATTTGAAATATTTTATGTGTTATGATTTTATAATGGTACTTGGACATTAGACGGGTGGTTATGTGATAAACTAAAGATGGGTGGTTACGTGATAAACCAAATAACAGGTGTTTCTGTGATAAACCAATGATGGTTGGTTATTTTATAACCTCTAATTCATTAGTTATGGAAGTCGGCCATATGGCTATTCGATTTAGTGATATGTGTGGAAGTCGACCATATGGTTATTCCATTTAAGTATGTTTATAACCCAAGTTATCTTTATATGTTATATATTTCATTATATGGGATTAATGGTAATATTGTGGTTAAAAAAATGGTAATCAATGAGATTATATTCAGTGAAGCGTATTTACTACTTTTTAGAGGTGAAAAGTATTAATTTGTGATAAACTATTCATGGTTTTCATATTATCTCAAGCCTAACAGTTTTCCTTCTTTTATGTAACCCTTACTGAGCTTTTTATGCTCATCCCAAGTTTTGAAATGTTTTTTAAAGGACTTAAAGAATAATAGATTCAAGTATGGGATCAAGTAAAAGTCATGCTATTTAAAACATGAAAAAAATCATATTTCCATTTAAAAGATTTTTTTTCTTTATGAAAAAATGGACAGTGAGTAGATGTTTATACTTGTAATATTCATGTTGTTATGTATAATTTATGACCTAATTATCTAAATATATAAACCTTAAAAGATCCTAAATGTGAATTAAAGTCAAATTGTTGACTTATCTCAACATTAAGTAATGTTTAAGGCTGGGGCCTTATAGTTGGTATTAGATGAGTGGTTTAGAAGAATTTTGAGATTAGGATGTTTTCTTAAGGGTTATGTATATGATCATGGGTTTATAATTTTAAGGAATATTATAAGTTCAATGACTTTGAAACCCCTTTTGAGTCTTATGTTATTTCAAGGTCACTAACTGTATTTTTAGAGACATTAACCTTTGAGGAAATTATGGGTTATTATTTTTTAGGATACAAAATGTGAGGTATGAAATAACCTTTGAGGTTAAAACATGTTATGGTTATTTTTAAGGATTTTATCTCATTTTTTTAATGTTATTATAATTATAAAACTTTTTAAAAAGGACAACATGCAGACTGTGTGACAACCTGTCGTGTTGGACAAAGCTGCGGGAATCGAACCCACGACCAAAGTGCGACTAGGATTTATCTCTTACAACATGCCTATGTGAAGTCCCTGGTTATTATGACTTTTTTTTAGTTAAATTATTCTACAGATCAATAGTAAGTTGATTTTTGGAACTTGTGTTTCATCAAATCGATATCCTTATAATTGGAAAATGATTTGGTGTTAAAGTTATAAATGTTATTTTTGAAGACATTTACAATTTTGGGAAATCTATATGCCTAATAAAATTAGAATAATATGGGATTTTATTTTGAGGATTAATTGTTGAATTTTATTTTTGAGGAATCTATGTTTTTATTGTGAACATATAGCAATTTTGGTTATTTATAGAAATAATTGACCTATCATGGAGAACATGTTATTAGGTTAATTACTTTTAAGTATGAGACTTTAAGATTAGTCTATGTTATTTAGAGATAAATTTTAGGGTTTATCATGGAATACTAGGTTATAAAATCCTTCTAAATTTCTGGTTTCAATCTTAGTTTGGATTACATCAAATAATTTTAAGGACAATTGTTTATTGAATGGTATTTGTTGAACTTTGGGTATTTTTTGTTGAATTTTGGAGATTAAGAATAGTATTAATTTTTATAATCGAATATCCTTTTTGAAGATTATCTGATATTATACTAACAATTTTGGTTTTGGTTAATTTCTAAAGACAAGGGAATTATATAGTTCATCTTTTTTGATTATGTGATTCTCTAGAAGTTGATTCTAGCACTTCGAGTCTGACCAAGTCATTTTAAAAACTCATCATTTACAGAAAACATGAGTTTATGGTAGATATTTTTTAAAGGATGAAACTATAATTTAAAAGTAATTATTTTTTCTTATGTTCTTAGTCTTTCTCATAAATAAATTCCTCAGATTTATGAAAAGGATACTAAAAATACGTTTTTTGTTTACTTTTCCTATTGTGAAATCAAAGACAGTTTAACCCATCACAAGTTTGTGGTTTTCTGGTGGTTAATTTTATCGTGATCATATTTTCTATCACTGTCTATCAGAACATGGTGATTATTTTCCTCTTTCATATCCATGTTTTCGTACATGGAATCCTAGTATGTGTTATCTTAGGTGACCTTTGTACTTCTCTTTATTTCATTTAAAGTGATAGTTTTATTTACTTTTTT
Source organism: Viscum album (assembly GCA_963277665.1). Taxonomy (NCBI): domain Eukaryota; kingdom Viridiplantae; phylum Streptophyta; class Magnoliopsida; order Santalales; family Viscaceae; genus Viscum; species Viscum album. The sequence goes on along the minus strand of OY728157.1, from coordinate 1,979,545,553 downwards.
TCTAATGTGGGATTTTTAAGTTAAGTTATTGAGCCAAATTTTAAAATTATGAAGATGATATTTCCAAAAGGTGTGAATGATGTCACATTATGAGTTTTAAGATAGAAACATTGTTTTTAATAGTATACATGATACGCAACATCGTGCTTAAATGAAAAACTAAATATTATTATTTAAATGTTATTTTTATAACCAAGCCTTTAAAATGGTTGGAATGAATAGTATCAACTGAATTATGAAAATATGTTTTACACATGTTTAAATAATAATTCATTGGTTACCAAATATATTATAAATGGAAATAAAAACCAATTGAATATAAATGATGTGTTTTTATAAAAACCTATTTAAAAGAGAATAATTATGTTTATAAAATAATATCAGTCTTTATAGAATTTTATTTAATGATAAATAAATTTTATATATTAAATGTTATTTTTTAAATTCATCTTATATGTTTTCTATATATGATATAAGAACAAATTAAATTTTTCATATAAAAGAAGTCTTTTTCTAAAAATGCAGTTTTACAGCATTTTGATGGAGAACCATTTTTAAATTTAGTTTTTAATGATTTTATATGTTCTATGTGACCAAATAACTTTTTCTTTAGAATAGGGACATAAAAATTTACTTTGGATTAATTTTTGATATTTTTCAGATAACCATCATGTTTTGATGAATAGTAAAAATACGCAAAATTTTAATTGAAAACAACTTTTTCTGTAAAAATAATTTATATGTTTAAATAATATTATTTAATGGTTTTAAAGTATAAATGAAATATATTTTTATCATTTAATCCAATGTTTGTCATTAGAAGTAATTTCACATTGAAATTGGACATAAACACATGTTAATCTTTTGGTAGTTTTTACTTCTTATAAACACGCATTATGGTTTTGAAAACGAGAATTAATTTTAAATTAATTACTAAAGATTTTTTTTTCTGAATTTGGTAAAATTGATTCTATATTTGGGATTATAAGTTCTAAATTTTTTAAATAGGTAACTTTTATTTGTGGACATTATGAATAGTAGCATCACTAATTATTTTTAATTACCATAGTCAAATGGTAAATTATGTAAATAAGGGTAAAAAAATAATATTATAATAACATAAAACTATCCTAAAACGTTTCCTAATCATATTGGATGATATATTTATGACCATGAACATCCTTATGATGAACCATTATCATTTGTGAGCCACTTGGGTGTGAAAATTACATTTTATAATTTTTCAATTTAAAGAAAATGGAAATATAACATAAACCTGAATACTTTAGTAAAACAATTTTTATATGGGATTATATAAGTGATATATTCAACTATAAATAGTAATTATAAATATAAAAATATTTCCTACAACATTATATTTTATTTATAATTTTTATATATTAAATAAATAAATTTAATTATTACACAATGATGATGCAGTGATTGCTTCATTAATAAAGGACTCAAATAAATGATATTATAAATATTAAAATAAATATAATTTTATTATTTTTATGCCATACATGAATTTTATGGATGAATATGACATGTTATATTTGAATTAATGAAGTTTTTTTTAAGTAATCATTTTTTTATGGATTTTAAAAAAGTCATGATATGAATTGTGTCAAAATTGACATAATTCATATTTTAAAATATAAAATATTTTATTAAATATTATAAAATTTCAAAAAAAATATAATATCTGACCAATTAGTTATGATAAGTCTAAAATTTTATTAATGACTCTTTAATTGGACATTTTTCATGTTTTTGTAACTATTTTGAATCTCAAAGTGTTAAATGCTTGATAAAATGCTAAGATTAAAAAAGGGATAAATAAACAAGATAAGGATTAAAAAAATATCCAAAACCTATATAATTCTTATAGTATGTTTTTATTTCAACTTATATTCATCTTAGATTCTATCTTACTTAATTTTGACTAATTTTTTATCGAAATAGAATTTATAATAAAATAATATTTCGAGATTTTCCTAAAGTTCCCCTCCTCCCTCTTATAAAAGGCCACCACCTCGACCCATTAACTCACACATATCAAGCCCCTTGGCTCATCCAAATTCTTATAAAATAATTTATCAATATCTATCTATTCATATTCTATGCCTTACCTTGGGTAGAAGGAAATTCAAGAAAGCCTTTTTGGCTCATATCAAAAGAAGTTACCCGATTTAGAGGTAACATCATCTCTCAAGTTCCTTTCATTTATTTTCTTGCTCCACTTACTATGATATTATTATTATTTAATTAAATAAAAACACCAGTATCCTTAATATAATATAATTTTTTATGAGAATTATTTGAACTACACTTACACACACCTCCATCTAAGGGATACGAACATATTGTTTCTGTGTATGTTGAACTACTGCCTCACAAAAGGAAGATTGTTCAATTTTCCCCTACCACCTCTCATGGTACCCATTATGATGGAACTAAATTTTAATATGATATATATTATATTTATATTGCCTCTGTTCTTCTACAATTCTATTTTCAACATATATTTATGCTTTCCGTAATGTGTAAATACAATAATTTTATCTAAGGAAGTGCAGACTACCGCCCCCTCCAAGTGATATGACTCTTTCATGCCATACATGGAACATATAAAGGATGGATTTAATGAAAATATGTAACATATTTAACATATATATCATACTGGGATTATAAAATACCTATTTATCATTTATTTTTCTTTTCTTTAATATGAAAAGTAAATGAAAGTATCATTCATGTGTACATATAACATACCGTCTCCATGAACGGTACATTTCATTTCTTATCTCCAAATGTTATGGAATATTATAAATACATATATACTAGATATATATGATATTAAAATCATTAATATTATTTTTTAGATGATGTAATTTTGATTAGATGAACAATTTACATCAAAACAAGTTCATTTTCAATTCATGTACCCAACATAGACAAAAGAACCCATATGAAATTAAATAATTATATAATTTTTATAACATGATAATAAGTAATATAAAATGAATAATAAATTTTAAAAAGGTTCTGAATCAAGTAAAAATGAACATAATTTTTTTATTCGGGAATATAAATAATGAATGAGACAAGTTGGACTTGAGGTAATGGACTTCATCTCAATATCCTTTCATTGAGACATATTTTGATAATATACACCTCCTTATTTCATATAGCATATAATAAATCCATTTGAATTTTAATTTCATTTAAAGGGAATATTTTTTCTACAAAGTGTTTTACTAAATGAAAAAAGTAATTTTTGTAATGTATGTGGCGACAATGACCTCTCTGTCACAGCAACCATTAATTGATATTTGGATTCCTTTATAATGCTTACTATTTTTTTAAAATGGAAAAGAAATCCCTTATTCCCGTTTTGGTTGTTTGGTATAGAAAATGGTTTTTGAAATGGATTGAATATTTCAATATCTTGAATTGATTTCTTGTTGTTTCAAATGAAATTTTATTAGTGAAATATTGATATTTGCAATATTTTATGTGTTATGATTATATAATGGTACTTGGACATTTTATGGGAGGTTACATGATAAACTAAATATGGGTGGTTATGGGATAAATCAAATGACGGGCGGTTCTATGATAAACCAAGGATGGGTGGTTATGTTATAACCTCCAATGCATTGGGTATGGAAGTTAGATGTATGACTATTCCATTTAGTGATATGTGTGGAAGTCGACTATATGGTTATTACATTTAATTATTTTTTATGCCCCAAGATACCTTTATATGTTATATGTTTCTTTCTATGGGATTTATGGTAATATTTTGGTTATAAAAAGGGTAAGCAATGAGGTTATATTTAGTGAAGTGTATTTACTACTTTTTAAAGGTGAAAAGTATTACTTTATGATAATTTTCATTTTTATTGATTTTTGATAAACCCCATTTCATGGGATGAGGGGGAACCCTTACAAGGAATGTAGGGTCAGATATTACATGGCCCTTAGGCGTAGGAGATTACATGACCCGAAGGCCTTATGGAATTCAACTAGACTATCTACAAGGAACTGCCCCTCCCCAGCATCTACATCCTGATAGTAGCTCTCCACCTTTTCATGACCGTCTGGATAGGCTTCCCGTGCAAGCACAGGCAGGTAATGATGGCATAGTCATACCCTCTCATTCTAAAAAACCATTTGGCTCTGCTCTGGTGAGTGCACCTGCTCTGAATCCTCTTCTGGGGCTGCTCCTTTTTTGTAGTGTGTCTGGGTCCTGCATTCCTGTGGCCTGAAGGCCTTGGGGTGTCCCTAAGGCCTTAAGGTGGCCTGAAGTCCTTGAGAATAAACTTTCCTGAAGGCCTTGGGTGGCCCAAAAGCCTTGCAGGACCCGAGGACCAAACCAGTGGCCCGAAGGCCCAGATGGATGAATAGTTTCGGCTGCTACAGTACCAAGCAGTGCCTGCTAGAGTTCCTGCTACATTACTGCTACAGCAACCTAGAAATATTCCTCCACCCTTATTTGATCTCGGGTCTCTTGGATGCACCTAGCGAGTCCTCACCAACTGGTTTGAGGCTCATGTGCACTTTATGATAAAGTATTCATGGTTTTCATGTTATCTCAACACTGATAGTTTTCCTTCTTTTGTGTATCTCTTACTGAAATTTTTATGCTCATAACAAGTTTTGAAATGTTTTTCATATGACTTAATGAAGAATAGAGTCAATGATGGGATCAAGGATAATTTATGATGTTTAAAACATGAAACGAAATATATTTCTTTTTAAAGGAGTTTTTTCTTTAGGAAAAGAACTAACAGTGAGTAGAAGTGTCTAATTGTAATATTCAAGTTGTTAACTATAAGTTATGACATAATTATCTAAATATATAAACCGTAAAAGATCCTCAATGTGAATTAAAGTTAAATTTTTGACTTATCTCAAGATTAAGTAATGTTTAAGGATGGGGCCTTATAAAAAAACAGTTCAGTAAAGGTATTTTTCCACTATAATAATATTGCGAGTGAACCTTGCCTAAGAATATGATCGAATGTGGAGGGAACTCAGTCCACTATAATAGTATTAGAAGTTATATTTGTCTAAGGAAATGATTTTCTATGATTATTTGTATACCACAAATCTATGACTTATTCCAATGTTATAATCTCAATGATTGTGTTCTTTGATTACTTTATTATTCATGTCTTATGAACTACTAAAATTTATTCCATGATCAAAGACTATGATCTATGATATACTTTGTATGGTTTAAAAATTTTAGGCCCATGTTCTCATACCATTTTTTTCATGTCATTATTAAGTAGTCATTGATATCCCCCTTCTTTTCCCTTACTGAGATTCTATGTTCAAAATTTCTTATGTTTCCTTTCCCCAGGTTATGAAGAAATGTTGTAAGTAGGTTATATCTAAAAATAGTACTATTTAAGAAGATATTTGTGGGATGTGATGAATATATTTCATAAAATGAAAGTATAGTGTATCCTATCTCCAAAGACACTAAACCATTATTATCCTTAGGAATGAATTTGTCAAATATATTTAATATACTTCTATTAAGATTTAATATCTTTTTATGAAATGTTTATGTCACTATAGTTATTATCAAAGTATAGTATAATCAATATTTGGATATTAGGATTAGAGAACCTTGTTAAAAAAACTTAGGAATAAGTATAAGTATAGGATAATATCCTAATGTTTTGGTAAAGAATATATTATGTAGTTTTCCTAGAAATACATCTCTTTCTAGGTACTATGTGTGGATATGGTTTTTTAATATATGCATCTAGATGTAATTAATCTGAAATTATTTGGTCAAGTATATCTTGAACATCATTCTAGTGCATGGTTAGTGTTCCCTTACTACGCACCTGTTTTGACACTCTTTGGATATATTCTTCTGTTATTTCACATTTTCATTACGGACGATTATAAATTATTTAAATAGATGATGACCAGGAATAAAATTGTTTAAACCTAAGGTATCATATATTGAAATGAATGTGTCATGATTTAAATATCCTATAAAATATTTTTCATGATTATATGATTTCCCACAATTATTATTATTACTCACACTATGCTTTTGGTTTTAGTTGCTGGCTAGAACCCAAAGGAACTATGTTAATACTGAATCTGTAAAACAATGAAATGATTTTACTCTTGAGACTCTGAATATTATGGATCTATAATGAAATATATTATTTTTATTATTTTTATACTTTCTCAATATTTCAATCATGATGTGATTCTATATAATCAAAGTGGGGAACCTTGTTTTATTATTTTCTTCATGAGAAAACCTCCACCTTATTTTAGTGGTTCTACTAATCTACTAGTTGTGATAAATGTATCAATAAAACTAATAATCTATTTTCAATTATCTAGTATTCATAACTTTAAAAGGTTATTTTGGTTTTTTATCATTTGGAAGGTGAATTAGTTCAATGGTGGACTCAATCCAAATATATGAGGCAATGTAAAGAAATTAACTCTATGGATTTGGATGAGTTTATGATCTTATTTTTCAATAATTACTTTCCCTATATTCTTCATTTGAAAATGGATAAGGAATTACTTAATAAAAATATGACTTTTGATGAATATATTGGTACCTATAAGGAAAATGTTACAAGACTCATGAGATATGCTACTGGAATTATCATTTAACTTGAAAGTAATATTGATTGATTCTTACAAAAGTCTCTGAAGGGTTTTATCCATAAGAGACTTAAGTAGCTCAAAATAAATCATTCTATGTGATATCAAGGTGGAAATGCATATTGGAGTTACACATCACTCTCAGGGTTTTGATAAAAAATGAAAAAATAAATTCAATGTAAATTATAATTATAAAAACCATGGAGAGAAGAAGATGATATTTCTTTATGCTAAAAGTGTGGAAGGAAACATAAATGAAATTATCTTTAATTTATTGGTGAATTTTTTAAGTGAGGAATGGAATTTCATCAGGTAATCAAATGTCGAAGTGATTGGAATAATAACTTATCTAATGGTGGAGAGAAAGCACTACAAAATGCATCACTAACACTCCAATGTTTTAAATGTATGGAGTATGGAAATTATGTTAAAAAGTTCTCAAATTTAATTATTAATGATGATAATCGACATCAATAACCTCTTAATCCAATAGATAAGGGGAAATCTAATGTGATCAATGTTGTTGATGTGGGATATAATGAAGAAGTGTTCGCAGGTATATATATCATCTAGTTGAGAGATTATAATGTCTTATTTTATTATAGATCTACCCACTCTATTGTATCTAAATATGTTTCTAAGGATGATTTAATACCACCTCAATGATTAGATGTTGAATTAGTAGTGAAACTCTCTAATGGTATGATGATCACACCTCAAATTTATGATTCTTATCTGATTAAATTTTAGGGGAATGTACTCCCTAAAAATCTTTGTATTCTCCCTATAATTGAATTTTATGTTATATTAGTCATAAATTGGATTTAATTAAATAAATATCACATTAATTACAGAGTAAGAGAAGTTTCCTTTGATATTTTTAACTAACCTATGATCATATATCAATGCAATCATATATTTTAACTTCCAATGGAAATTATATCTGTTATATAGGTCTTGATTCCTATTTAAAATGGTTGTTTATTTTAGATAGTTGTGCAGAAAATCATCATCATATATATACCTTTTGTATTTAAATTTATTGATTTATTTTTATAAGACTTCCCTATATTTCCTCAAAATCATGATGTTTATTTTTCAATGAAACTTATACTTTGTGATACACCTATTTCAATGAATACTTTAATAAGGGACCCAATTGAGTTGTAGGGATTGAAGAAGAACCTCCATCAGAATATTGACAAGGGATTTATTTGGACAAGTTCATTACCATGGGGTGAACATATTCTTTTTTTAAGAATAAATATGGATCAACGTAACTTTACATTTATTATCGTGAACTTGACAAGATAATAATCATGAATAAGTACTATCATCCACATAATAATTATTTTTTGTTTAATTATTATGATCTCAATATTTTTCCAAGATTGATCTTTGATCTAGATACTATCTGTTGGGGTTAAAAAGTGAATACATACCTAGGAAAACCTTTTTTATGAGATATGGAAATAATGAATTTATAGTGATTCTATTTTTTATTACTAATATACCCACTAGCTTAATAGATTTAATTAACAGAGTATTTATATATTACCTTGATTAGTTTGTGGTAGTATTTTTAGATGATATTCTTATATATTCCATAAGTAAGTAAGAGAGTGAATGTAATATATTTAAATTAACTAAGAATAATAAAACCATCTATGTAAATAATTTTTTATTATTTTTATGTAAAAAATGTAAATCTTGAATAAAAAACACTTATTAAATGATTTAAAGGATTTATATAAGGTTAAAATCCCATTTATCTCCTTATAATATTCTATTGAATATATTCGGAGTTAGGCACTAAGCTGGTGCAAGATTTTGAGGTTTATAGTACCTCGATATTGATAAAATAAAAATGTTATATATATTATATTACACACGTGTGATTTTTTAAAAAATAAAGGAATATCTCTCAAATGGTGTCTCAAATGATAAATTTGAGACTTCCATTAAATCTAGAACACGAGGTTTACCCTAGGCATAACATAACATTTGTACACGTCCAGAATTTGTTAAAATCACATGTGAGGAAGATTTATTTAATATTATCATTGTATTTTTTTCTAAAAATAATGGCTTATCTCCCAAATGGTTTCTACTACTAGAAAATAGAGACCTCCATTATTTCAAAAATATAGTTTTTACCCTATATGAGACATAATTTTTTTGTGTGTTTGGTGTTTGGTTACATTGCACGTAAGGGTAATAATGATTATATTAATATATTTATTTTTTGTTGATGAAACTAAAATAGAAATTACACATGTGACTAAATAATTTGGAATCCACTTAAATGATGAGAGATGTTTCTCTATGTATGTATATTTATTGGTAATTATTATAGTAGCGGTGAAATTATTACTTGTGATAAATAAATACAATTATGTGTGTAGTAAAAAAAGTTATTAACTATTTGGTTTTTAATGTAATTTTTATTTAAAATTTTACTGGTGGAAGTGATGTGATTTTTTTAACTATTATTATTATTATTATATTTGGGTGAGAGTAGTTAAAAATGAGTGTGGGGGGGGTAAATATATATGTAGATATATATGTTTTTGGATGTATATAAAGATATTTATTTACATATAATGTGTATATAATTGTGTTATATATATATATCCTGGTAAATGTACATATATATGGATGTGTGTGTGTGTGTAACATGTATATATATGGGTTAAATATATGTAGATATGTGTTTATTTTTGTTTACGGGTATACATATATATATATAAATCTGTATATGCATATATATATATATATGACATTTAATATACATATTTAATAAGGGTGGATTAAATATTATTTAAAAATAGGAATTAAAAAAACACATGAAGGGAGCCATGGGGTGGCACATGGATTTTGGATGAGATAGAAAATAAAATTATTAAATGTAATAATTAAAAATAATGGAAGTGGCATGTACATGAGTGGGAACATGAATTCATGGGTTTAATATGGGAGATAAATATATAAAAAATGTAATTAAATAAAAATAAGAAAAATATATTATAAATTTGAATTTGGGTACTCATGGGGGTAAAATTACTCCCCCTCACGCAACTCTTCTCCCCCTCATGTCACATCACTCTCTCCCACTATTATATTTTTTAATTTTTTTTATTCTTCCAAACTTCTCAATTCAATATCAACTTAATTATTGATCGTATTAACACATCTCCAGTGTCGTTGGGTTCATCTCGGCAAGATGAAGATAAATACTATTTTTTAATGCATCAATGTATTTTCAATACAATTTTTCACATTTTAAATGGATCATTTAAATTAAATTATCGAATGATAATTTATAAGAAATTATCAAAATATAATTATAGAAATATAATTATTCTTCAGTGAAATTTTTATAATGGATCTGTTGTCCTTAAATGATAATTAATAAATTATCCATGAGATAGAAAATATTATTCCATGTTATATTTAATTTATTCTAGAAATAAAATAGATGGTTAGGGTTTTAGGAATTCATGGAATGTGATCATACATCTGGTTGGTGTACGAATGTGCTTCATGTGATGAAACATTCAACAGATCTTCTATTGACATTGATGACATTGAGGTGGGAAGTTCCTTACCATTTCGGGCACTATATATGATGTTAGAATGATATGTGATTTATGTTGGACTAACTCATTCTTGTTATGTAATGCATGTGGGTGCATGTGTATCCATGAGGTTTGCTTGATTGACATATTATGATTATGTGTGTTGATGTGATTTAGACTATGTTGAGTTTCTCACATGTGTGTATGTATAGATTTTATCTAACCCATGATATGTTATGGATGATTCCACTTTTGTCTTGAGATATTCTTGGTATATGCTATAGATTTTTGTTATGTATAGTACCAAAGTGACAGGTGGGCCCATCGTGGCTCGGTTTCCATTGATGGGGAGATTATTCAAGCGTTACATGTGACATGATGACCAGACTAAGATGGAAGATGGGTTATGATGGCCTAGTGTGGCCTGAACAGGGGCATGACAGTCATGAGTGTTCAAACATGTATGTGATTATCGTGGGGTAAGATGATCATGTGTGACCAGACCTGTGTAGGAATAATGGAGCATGATGGACTATGTGATTTTTCCTAGATATTGTGTTGGGTAATAATGACCAGGTGTTATTTGACCTAGATTCCTGGGGATTATACGACTATTGAGGAGCTTGCGATTGGCTCTGACGTTGAGACATTTCCATGATTGTTTTGATGTTTTTAATCATGGCATCGAAACTGGTATAATCAATGTTTTTTGCGGCTTGGTTAGCACATGAACACTCAATATAATTGTTTATTATGTGTGAATTTATCTATTATTATTTTATACACTCTTATGAATGTGAAAACATGTTATGAACACATTGGTTGTATCTTTCTAATTCCTTTACTCACACCATACTCTGTCATTTCGATGTGCTTGTATATTTTATAAATAGGGATCTGGTGAAGGGAAAGGTACCTATAGTGGATGGTTGGGCAATGAATCATGAAGAAGGAGTAGATAGACATATACATTGGAGAACCACATATGTTTATTTATTAACTTGTCATTTATTATCTTCTTCTTATACTCTGGGAAACCTTACCACCTTGGGAGATATTGTTTTGTATTTCATTTATGCAGTTTCAACATTTTTAATCAGAATATTTATTATTACTGTTTATTTTTTATTCTTCTTAATGACATGATATGGAGGGTATAGTATCCCCACTAATATAGTTATACCCTCTCTATTAATTAGAAACCTCTAGCATATGAGGAGGCATGCATGAGTTCATATAGCATTCAGATCGGGCCTGGTGATTTGGTTGGGATGTTAAAAAAATTTATTAGATTATTAGGATTAATTAACTAGTTTTTCTATTTCATTAGGTTGGGACAGGTTATACAGGATAAAGGACATTTTGGACTCAAGAAGGGGAACTACGACAGTGTCTGACCAGCATTGTGTAGTGTAGCTTTGAGTTTCTATAATAAGGAAATTATGTTTTTTTCATTAATTAAATTCATCTTGGGTGATTAACATGATACTGATAAGTAATTTATGATATTTACAGTGAATTAGTGCCTCGTGACTATGCACATAGGTTCACATGCCATGTATATACTTTTTTTGTGTTGCATATTATTTCTTAATTAAATGCCTTGATTTATGCAATTTTTTCGTGATATTTTCTTGATTGTGTGATATATTTGTGTTTTCATGCTTTTGTGATATATCTTTATTGGAATTAAATAATTTAAATGAGCATGTTGTTTTGTTAGTATATATATAATGACTATGACTACTATGAATGGATGGAGACCATGGTTAGTGTTAAGAGGGTTATCCCTTGGGTTAAGGGTAGACACTTAGGAGAATGTTATGTGATCCCTTAACTATATATGTTCCTAATGTTATACCTATTATGCATAGATGATATTAGGAGTCTAATTTTTAAACATAGTATCCTAATTTGTTCAAGAAAAAATTATATAGATACATCTTGAGGATGATAAGTCGATAAAGGGAGAGAATTGTATCATCCTCACATTTTTTAGGATAATAAAACCCTCTGTAAATACATTATGTGTTTTTTATGTGAAAAATGTAAATTTTCAATAAAAAACACTTCATAAATAATTTTAAAGATTTTCTTAAGGTTGAAAGACCATTTAGAACCATGGAATATTATCTAGAATTTTTTTAGAGTTAGGCACTGGGTCCGCGTAAGATTATGTGGACCATAGAGGTTTGGTATTTATAAAATAAAAATACTAAAAATAATATATTACACATGTGTGATTTTCTTCCAAAATTTATAAATATCTCTCAAACAATGTCTTGGGTTTGAAATATGAGAGTACCATTAAATCCAAAATGTGGGGTTTTCCCTAGGTACAGCATAATATTTGGTCATGTTGGTCGTTTGGTAAAATCACACATGAAGATAATTTATTTATAATTTTTGTTATATTTTTTCTAAATATAATGAAATATCTCCCAAATAATTTCTCATATGATAAAATCAAGACCGCCATTATGTCTAGAATGTGGGTTTTACCCTAGGTGCGACATAAGTTTTGTGTTTTTCGAGTGTTTGGTTACATCACACAAAAGTTTAATAACAGTTATATTAATATTTTTATTGTGTTGATGAAATTAAAATGGAAATTATATAATTAATTAAATAATTCAGAATTAAATTATTTTATGAGTGATGTTTCTTCTTGTGTGTATATTTATTGGTGATAAATATAATAGTAGTGCAATTATTACTTATTTTAAATAAATTAAATTGTGTGGTTAATAAAAAAATTATTAACCATTTAGTTTTTAATGGAAGTTTTATTTAAAATGTCAATAGTGGATGTTGTGTGAGTTTTTTTATGATAATAATTAATATTACTGTTATTATTATTATAATAATATTTGTGTGTGTAAAATTAAAAATGAGTGTGTCTGGGGGATATATATATATATATATATATATATATATACATGTGTGGATGTATATAATTATGTGTGTCTGCATAAAATGTGTATATATATATATATGGGTTATATATATATATATATATAAATATATAATCATACATGTGAATGTATGTATATATGGATGTTTGTGTGTGTGTGTGTGTGTATAACATGTATATATATGGGTTTAATATATGTATGTGTGTGGGGGTATATATTTGTATATATGGGTGTGTGTGTGTGTCTACATACATATATATAATATTTATAAATATACATATATATAATATATTTAATATACTTCTTCAACAATGGTGGATTAAATATTTTTTAAAAGGGGGAATTAAATAACCATCTGATGGGAGCTATGGGGTGGTGCATGGATTTAAGATGAGAGAGAAATGAAAATTATTAAATGTAATAATTAAAAATGATGGAAGTGTAATGTGCATGAGGGGGAACATGGATTCATGGGTTTAATATGGGAGATAAATATATAATAAATGGTATTAAATAAAACATGAGAAAAATATATTATAAATTGGAATTAGGGTGTGCATGGGGGTAGAATTACTCCCCCCCCCCCCCCCCGTATAACATTAATCCCTCTCTTCTATTTTTTATTTTAATTTATTCTTAGAAACTACTCTCTTTAATATCTCTTTCTTAATTGATCAGACTGACACACTTTTGGGGCAATTGGGTTCATCTTGATGAGACGAAGCTAAATCCTAATTTTATTTTTAAAGGCAATAGGGTATTTTTAATCCAATTTTCCCATTTTAAATTGATAATTTAAAACAAATTATCAAATGATAATTAGAAAAAGATAATTTATAAGAAATTGTCATAATATAATTATAAAAACATAATTATTCTTAAGGGAAAAATTTCAAATGAAAGTGTCTTCCTAAAATGATAATTTGGAAATTATCGAGGAGAGAAAAAGTGTTATCACATTTGATATTTTATATCTTTTATAAATAAAATAAATAGTTTTAGTTTTAGGAATCCATAGCGTGTGATAGTATTTTTGGTTGGTATAAAAATGGGTCGGTAGTTGACAAAAAAGACTTTAAGGTAGGATGTTTCATACAATTTTGGGCCATGTATATGATGTTAGTGTGGTATGTGATTTATTTTGAACAAAATCATGATTTTTTTGTGATTCATGTGGGTGGGTGTTTAGCTGTGGTGCTTTCTTGATTGAAATATTATGATTCTGGGTGATGATGTTCTTTAGACCATGTTGAGTTGTTCACATGTGTGTGTGTATGGATTCGGTTACACTCGTGATATGTTATGTATGATGCCATTATTAACATGTGGTATTCATAGTATATGATATGTTGTTGTGTTGTGCATGGTACCAAATTGATAGGTTGGTCGGTTATGGTTCGGTGGCTATTGAGGGTCATCATGTTCAGACACTGCATGTGACTTGATGATGAGGTCGAAATGGATGACATGGTACGATGGACTAGTGTGGATTGACCTGGATGCATGACTATCATGAGTATTAAAACCCGTATGTGATGACCATGGGGCATGATGATCATGATTGATTAGACCTACGTGGAAATCATGGGCATGATAGTCTATGTGACCTGATCTAGAGAGATAACTAGGGAATGATGACCCTAGTGTGGTTTAACCTGAAGGCATAGGGCATGTAATTCTATTGAGAAGCTTGAGGTTGGATTTGATATTGATATGTATCCATTATTGTTATAATATTTTACCATCATGGAACAAAAGAGGGTATAACCGGGGTTTGTGGTGGCTTGGTTAGAACATGAACGCTCAGCATAACTATTGCTTATGTGAACACTTATCTGTTATTATGGTATACACTCATATTCATGTGATTACTTTTTAAGGACACATTTGTTGTGTCCTACCAAGTCTTGTAATCACACCCTACTTGAGAATTTTCATGTACTTGTAGATTTTAGGATCAGATATCCACTGAAGGTCAAGGGCCTTATGATGGATGGTTGAGTAGTGGGGAAAGGATCCAGAGAAGATTCTAGAGGACCAATTATGTTTATTTATTTAATTTTCATTTATTATCTACTTCTTGTAATCTAGACAAGATTACCACCATGGGATCTCTTTTTATATGTCTTTTCTGTAGTTTTTTATTTTTACTCTAATTATTTTTTATTATTATTATTTATTATTTTTCTTGATGACATGATACAAAGGGTATAGTCTTCCCAATATCAAACTTAGACCCTTTAATTCAGTAGCCTCTTGCATGAGAGGAGGTACACATGAGGTCACATAGTACTCGACTCATAACCTATAGTTTAGGTTGGAATGTTACAATGAATATTACTTGATTATTGTACTAAAGATAGTAATAAATGATAATTTATATGACAATTTTACCATGTGTGTATTTTCTCTATAAAAAGATTCATTTTTTGGTCATATAATTTCTAGTGAGGGTATATCAGTGGATCAATCAGTGGATAAAGTTATTAAACATTGTACCAAACCAACCACTATGACTGAGATCCCTAGTTTTCATATATTGGATGAATATTATTGAATCTATGTGGAAAATTTATCACAACTATAAAATCCACTCACCATGTTAAATCAGAATGGATCCAAATTCCTTTGGACTGATGAATGTGGGGAAACTTTCATGGAACTGAAGATAATGTTAGTCAGCACGCCTATTGTTGCACTACCCTATAGTGGAGAAGGGTTTCTGATCTATAGTGGTGCATCAAATAAGGTAATGAGAAGTTTCCTCATGTATAATAATATGGTTATATCTTATGCCTCATAAAAATTAATGTTTCATGAAAAAATTACCCTACCCATTATTTGGAGGTTGCTAAGGTAATTTTTTTGCATCAAAGATATGGAGGAATTATCTTTATAGATAATGGTGTGGTATATATGCTAATAATAAAAGTTTAAAGTATATATTTAGTCACAAAATTTTGAATCTACACTAGAGGATATAGTTGTAGTTGATTAAATATCTTGGTTACTAAATACATTACCTCCCTAGGAAAGTAAAGAGGGTATAAAATGATCTGAGTCAAAAGGACTATGCTAGTTTATCCATGATGAGGATTATAAAGGATTAAGTATTTCTCATTTTACTAAGTATGTACATTGAAATATTAAAGTAATGGGATAAATATTATCTTGATCAAATTAATGATCAACTATCTATTCAGATGAAGATTAAATAGGTATAAAAGGAGGATGTAGAGATACAAAATAAGGTGAGAAATGTTCCTAAATTCAACCAATATTATAATAGAATGATAAGGTTCAAGAACCATGTATGTGTTCCACCCAACCCAGATTTGAATGAGTTATTAGATTAAGGTCATAACAAATTATTCTCTATTCACACTTAAAGTATGAATATGTATAGATATCTAAAAGATTATTTCTAGTGGGACAACATGAAGAGAGATATTGTTGAGTATGTATCTTAGTTCTTATTATTTTAATATATTAATATTAAGAGACAAATTCTAATGGTATTTTAAAACCATTACCCATACCATAATGGAAATGGGAAAATGTCACTATGTATTTTATCATCAGAATATTTTAAACATATAAATACCATAGTACTATTTAGGTTGAAGTCAATATTCTTATGTAGGAATCATACTTAATTATTATCATAGAATATTTACCACTTTATTATCTTTCGGGAATATAAATTAAGAAATTTTCAAGGTTTTATAGAGCACATTATTCTATTATATCTGGTGAGGATCAAAGTTTTACCTTGATGTTCTCAAGAATAATTCAATAAGTTCTAGATTATGAGTGGTGTTTCAATACTACTTATCATCCTAAAAAATATGGTCAGTATGATAGAACCATTCAAAACCCAGAGGATATGGGATATCGTTCTCTATGGATTTCAATGGTTTTTGAGATCAACACATTCCTCTAGTTGAGTTATCTTACAATAATAACATTCAATTGAGTATTCAAATAGCTCCAAATGATGCCCTGTATGGAATAAAGTGTAGAAATAAAATGTAATGGGATAAAGTTGAAAAATTAATTAAATTATGGTATGAGTTAACAAAGTAAATGGAAGAGAAGGTTAGATCTATTTATTAGTACATCAAGAAATATCTTAGTAAACAGAAAATTTATACTGTCAATCATCAGTGAAATCTAGAATTTTAAGTTCATGAAAATGTATTCCAATGAATTTTTCTATGGAATAAGGTTATGATATTCATAAATAATGGAAAACTAATCCCTACGTATATTTTCCCACTTTATATTCACGATTGAGTATGGACAGTAGCTTATAAATTGATGCTTCGACCGAACCGATCTAAAATTCAAGATATGTTATACTATCTCCCCTGAGGAAGTACATACCTGATGATCCACATGTACTATACTAAAGTGTTGTACCAATGGAACATGAACTTTTTTATGAGTAACAATAAGTATAAATTTAATATCATAGTGGTTAATCTGTAAGTAACATTACTACTCACTTAGTTAAAGTTCTTTGGAGAAATCAAAATTTTGAATAAGATACTTGGGACCTTGGATATGTAATAAAATAAATATATATTCATTTATTTGTATCAATTTTCTAGAATTTCGATTTTGAAATTGATTTTATAGGTTTATAATGTAACACAGTTACATTTTATGATATATTTCTCTTTAAATAAATTTATTTTCTTTAATAGCTTGTGATACACGCAACACCGAGCATAAATGAACTATAATATAGTATACCATAATATCCTAGTTTTTAAATTCCTAGTGTTAATATAAACTACAAAATTTTAAAACAAATATGTTTAAATTTTTTATATAAATCAATTATATTCATAAATAAGTACTCAAAGTTTTGTTAAAGTCATTATATATTTCAAAAATACATTTTCCCTCAAAAATGGTTTTCATTTAATTTTATGAGAAAATAAAATAACTAATTTATACCAATTTTAAAAAATTAAATTGGAAAAATTAACGTCATTTTTTAAATCATAATTTCACAATTGTATTAGATTAATTTTTTTATAATTTTCTAAAAATTTTGTTTTTTCAATGAATAATAAAAAATACTGATTTTTATTAAAAATTGTCTTTCTATTTCAAGAATTTTAAAATTTATAATTTTATTAAATAATTTCAAAGTAAAATTAGTTATTTAATATTTTTTATAATCTAATTAAGTTCATTAGAATCAATTTTATGGTGATTTTTTTTGATAAAAATATTTTATACTTTAGAAAATATGTTTTCTATAAGACAGATTTTCATCACATTTTTCAGAAATAGTTCTAAATTAAAATCCATCAATTCTATTAATTGAATTTTATAAAACGTATTAAATATTTGAAATCATAATAATATATATTAAATAATAATTTAACTTAGTTTTTTGTCATAATGAATATTAAAAACAGTAAAAATCGGTTGCCACGGTTAAGGTTAAAACAGTTTTACAGGGGGTGGGGTATTAAACCAAGATACAAGGATAAGTTTTATGATTAATCTTGTCTAAATACTATTTTTTAATCATATTTAACCCTCATAATATCAAACCTTCAAATTTCAATCCATTTTCAAGCAATTTTCTTGAGTATTACTTACATGTATTTTAATCTATTAAGAAATTACAATTATGTCATCTCCCCCATTATTAAAAGGTCACCCCTCCTTTCTCTTATTTACACCACTATAAGCCATGTAACTTCACTAAAATCATTCATAATTATATTTTAACAAACCTATATATGATTTATAAGTTTTTTTATTCTTAAAATACTATTCTATGGGATTTTAATAAGGCATCTAGATGAGGTCTACCGAAGAAGAGGTAATCTTCACACCCAACATCATTCACTTTATCTCTTATTATAAATCCTCTAAATCTATGTTATTCATACTAAAATAATAAATTCAGTATCCTAAACATAATTATATTTTATTATGATTATGGTACAACAATTATTCATCCTCTTTTACATCAAATGGTAAGTAAAAGTATCGCTCGGGCGTACGTGTGGACTACCACCTACATGTAGTGATAAAATTAATTTTCCATCAAAAACCTTAATGGATGGTTATTATGATGGATTTAAATTTTATATATGATATATATATTATATAATTATGGTTTGATAATTATAAATTAATATCTATCTTTATTTCCTTATTTTCATTGGAAAATGAAAATAGCCTTCATGCGTGTATATGGCCCACCATCTCTATGAATAGTGTGAATCATTTTTCTATATATAAATTGTATGGATGACTATAAATATATATGTATAATTAATATATATTATATTTTATCATTATTAACATTTTTTATTTTATGTAACCATGATCAATGTATAAGTATTGGAACTTTCAAACCAAAATCTCCATAAAAAATACAGCAGTTAACACACGAAAATGATGATTTTAATAATGAATTATTAATAGATGAGTATTGAAATGTTGTTAGTGAAAAATATATGATATTTTAAGTATGTATATGATTTTGGTATAAATTTATAGAAAATTAATATTTATTATACATGAGTTGGATCTTTTTTGAAGCATGTCAAACTTGAGGAAAGGGTTTTATGTTATAATATCATTGTTTATTAGGATTATTTATTATTAAGTTTGAGATGAATTTTTATGATATAAATATAAATAATATCACTAATTTTATTATACTTTTTTTATTTCTATATATTATATGTTTTCCTTTCTCTTTTATCTCTTTAAGTACTCAAGATACCGAAAGAATATTTTTAAGGAAAACTTACTTTATTTCTCTCTTTGGTCAAAAAAACATGTTTTCTTCTATATAAAATTTCTAAAAATTATTTCAATAATTTTTTTACTAATGTCCAATTATTTTTTAATTTCACTTTTTTCCATGTTTAATTTTTTACAAAATTGTTTAAAATTAATCTTGTTATCATTTTTTGAATGAGTTGGTTTTGAATTTTTATTAAAAATGTGAAAGGAAACATTGTTTTAATGTGCACAGCATAAATGTAATTTTCTTTTTCTATAAACCCTTAAGGTTTTTAAACTTTCATTACAAGTTTCCAAGGTTCTTTTCAAATAAAATTTTTTCCTTGATATAATTGAAATATTTGGATTTAAAATAAGTGATTTAAAATATAAAAAGGTATTTTATTCAAAAAATATTCCATATATATTTTAAAGAAATTATTTATCTAAGATAAAATCCTTTGATGTTAGTTAATATTTATTGGTGATATTATCCAATTATATCATCTTTATTCTTTCTGTAAATGTTTTATGATTGTTATGATGATTTATTTATGAACCTTTTTATTTTCAATTGGCTATGTTAAATGTTGAAATGTTTATGAAACCCATTTTATTTCCATGGGTTATGATATATGATTTATGATTTATGATTATGTGGTGCATATTTGAATTCATTACGATTATGTGACAAGTGGGCCTAGAATTATATATCCCTCCAATTCATTGGGTAAATATAGTAATATCATGATATAATAATGACTATAATGGAGACTAAATCTAGTTCAGTAAGGGACTTTGTCAAATATAGTATTCTCGGAAGTGAACCATAAATAAGTATATAATATAATGGGGATTAGACCCTATCCACAATGACAGTCATAGTAGTTATCCTTGACTAACTAAATAATTTTCTATGATTATGTGTATGCCACAGACATATGCTTTATGCCAATGTTATGCTCTCATGGATCATGTTCTTTGACACCTTTATGATTCATGTCTTATGAACTACCAATATTTATTCCATGACTAAATATTATTATCATGATATGTTGGTCATGATTTTCAAATGTTAATATCATATTCTCATACCCTTATTCTCATGTTATTATTAATTGATAATTGATATCCCCATTTTTTACCGTTATTTATCA
Source organism: Viscum album (assembly GCA_963277665.1). Lineage (NCBI taxonomy): Eukaryota > Viridiplantae > Streptophyta > Magnoliopsida > Santalales > Viscaceae > Viscum > Viscum album. The sequence continues at coordinate 1,979,524,478 of OY728157.1, read as the reverse complement.
TTTGAGCTCACCCTTTCTTATGTCTACTTTTCAAAGGTTATGAATATAGGTTATTTGTATGATATTCCTAATAAGAGAACAATGGGGGGAGATATTTATGGGTGATAATAAATATCTTTCATGAAATAATAGTTTTGTTTATCTAGTCTCTAAATAGACTAAACCTTTATTGTTCTTAGGTGTGTATTTTTAAAATACATTGAACATTCATCTATTAAGATGTAATATCAATATATGAAAAGTATAGGTTACTATAATAAAGGTGTTTGATATATAATGACATCAAAGAATGTGTTGGGATGTGTTATCATGTTGAATTATATGGTGGTTTATTATGTATCTTTTAAATTACATATTCATGAGAAAAAATAACTAATTCAAGATTTGAAGCTATTAGTGGAAATATTTGACTTAAAGATATGGTGAAATTACATTTATTTTGGAGCTTCTGAAATATATACTGATCAAATGAGATTAAAATATATATTTTCATAGTATAATTTTAACATTATCCAAAGGAGGTTGTTTAATTTGATCAAGGAAAATTAATACTCAATACATTACCACCCTCAGAAGGTAAACAAGGTCGCTAATGATTGGAGTAAGAAGGGTTATGCTACCTTATCCATGATGAGTATTTAGAGAGATCCAATACACATAGAATTATAAAGGATGGACTTTTAAATCTTAAATAAATGTATAAATACTATTTTTTTTAAATGAATACTCAACCATCTATCCATGTAATTTTCAAAGAGGTGAAAAATAAGGATACATAGCTACATGATTGATTATGAAACATTATAGAGTTTAATTATGATAATTATGGAATTATAATATTTTAGAAATGAATATATCTTCAATAAATACCATAATTGAATATTTAGTTTTTGGATGATGCATATATCTCATTATTCTCTATATATCCAAGGAGAAAAAAGATGTATACAGATATCAATAATCATTTTTTAGGGGTTAACATTAAGAGGGAGATTGAATTCGATATATATCGATGATTGGTTTTCCAAAAATTTATTGATGAATATGAAAATTATAAGAGAATGATGAAATTATTACCCATACTTGTATGTGAAGTGGGTAACATCACCATGAATTTCATCATTAGACTTTCCAAGACTTATAAACTTCATAATTACATTTTTTTTAATTTATATCCTTATGAAGTTGGGATATTTCATTTCTATTCGAGAATATTTCTCACATCATTAATTTGATAAGATATATAAAAATTTGTAAGGCTACATGGAATACCACTCAAAATTGTGTTTTATTGAGGTTTTAGGTTTACATCAAAATTAAATAAATGAATTCCTTAAGAATTGAATATAGAGCTAAGAGTCAGCATTGTTTATCATCCTCAGAATGATGGTCAATCTGAAAGGACTATTTAATATTTGGAGGATATGTTGATATTATAATCAATATATTTTAATGGATGTTAGGATCTACAAATTCCCTTAGTAGAGTTATCCTGTAGAAATAGTTTATATTTTATCATTAAAATGGAATAATATAAGGTCCTTTATAGGGAGTGATATAGAACACCTATATATTGGGTTGAACTTGTAGAGAATAGGCTATTGGAACCAGATATATCTTAAGAAATATTAGAGAATATTTAAAATATTCATCAACACATTTGAACTTTAAAAAGTTAATAAATGATCTATGCTGATAATCATCAGTGAGATTTGTTTTTTGAAGTTGGATACATGGTATTCCATCAAATATCACAATGGAAGAGGGTTATGAGATTAATGAAGAAGGGAAATTTGAACCCCCAAATACATTAGCCCCTTCAAAATCCCTGATCATGTGGGGGTGGTATCTTATGATAATACACTTTCATAGGCCCTCTTCTAAGTGTGTGATTTGTTTTATGTGTCACATTTGAGTAAGTATATACCTGACCCTTCACATGTATTGAACTTATAAGTAGTATAAGTAGAACATGATCTCTATTTTAGGGAACAACTACTAGAAATCATGGATTATAAAGATAATGTACTATGAAATAGGACTACTCACCTTGTTCAAGTTCTCTGGAGGAGTCATATGTTTTTGAAAGATACATGGGAACTCAAATATATAAGAGGTATAAGTATAATAATTTTTTTTATCAATGTAATGAAATTCTTTGGGGAAAACACTTATAAAGGGGTAGAATATAGCATCATATGATTTTAGTATATATTTTATTTTAAATAAATATTGTACTTAATGTTTTATTTCACATGAAACATGAGACTAAAATAAATAATGATATATTTTATGGAATTAAAATATTTCAAAATAATATAAAAATTAAGAAATTATGATAATACAATATGAAAAATAATTATGCAAAGTATAAGAATAATTAAACCAAAAATAATTAAAAAGACCATGAATATGAAATCCCTATCCTCCTAGTTTGTGTTGAAAATCATACTTATGATTATAGCTTTGTAATAAAGGAAAAACATTAGAAATAAAATAATTTTTTTAATATTTATGTCAATGAATAAGATGAATGATTCTAGATAATTATGTAAGGCTATATATATAAATATAATATCATCATTTGATATATGTATGTGGGACATATAGTCATTGGATATATGTACATTGGATATGTTTGTTGGATATATGTTCATCATATATACTAGTGTCCAATGGATACATTTAGGTTTTTTAATTGTTAATAACAAATTAAAAAAATATAATTAAAAAAATAAATATATAGTTTAAGAATGAAATAAAAATGGGGATATTTAATAAAAATATTTTTATTTTTTACTTGTCACAAATTATTATTATTTTATTTAAAAAAATGATTTCGTGAATTTATAAAATTAAATGAAAGATTATAATACCAATAGATTGATAAAATTGAATTATTAAAATATAAATAACTAATTTTAAGTGGATGTGATTAAAATCAATTAATAATAATAAGGGGGTATTTTTCAATGATTCTTTTTAAGTGTTGTGTATTTCTATTTTTATTAATTAAATTTATAACTTTAAAAGAATTATTTTAATAAAATAAAAAAATAACACTTTTTAAATTATTAATTGATATGAAAAATGTATTAAGAATGCTTAATGGTTTTAAAAAACCATTTTTCATTAAAACAAATTTTTATACATTTTATGTTAATATTTGAAATATAAATTTATATTATTTACAAATTTAATTATATTAAATATACTTAAAAATTTCAATTATCAAATCAAAATAACTTAAAAAAGTTTAATTTCTTTTTCTGGCATAAAAATAAGTTATTATGGTCAATAGTCCAAGACATCTATAAATTGTAAAAACCAAAAAATATATAAAATATTTAAAATGATTTATAAAAGTTATAAAAATACAATTAAAAGAGGATTTTGTATGGAATATCGATCCTCCTTGGTTTTTCCACATATGGGTCTACTTTATTATTAAAATGACCTTACCTAACCACTAAGTAAGGAGATATTGAGAAAATTCCATTCAAACTCACCTATAAAAGGACTCATCCACCATCCCTTCAAAAACACTCAATCTATTTATTTATCTCTTGATTACCTACCCATTTTTACTCTCCTAGTTCCTTATTTGATATTAGGTTTATTTTCTCATGAAGAAAGCCTAAATTCTTCATTCCAAAGGAACCCCATTTTTAGGAGTGAAGTCATCATGTATGTATCAAAGTTCTTCACTATCTTTTTCCATTACCTTCTCATCTATACTCTTTATAAATTTCATTTTACACTATAATGATGTTCTATTGGAATAATTATTCTCCTGTGAAAATTATACTAACATTATATAACTCTAAACTCTTTCTCATTCACTAGTATACCATATTTTTACTTTTTCATTTCAACCTCCTGCATAAACAATGTTATACCAACATCAACAATATAATCATGAATATAGATCAAGAAATTAACATTGTTAATTTATTATATAAAGTACTAAATTATTTCATGAATATGGTTTTGGAAGTGTGATGCAAAAAAAATTGGTAATTATTAAATAACTTATTGTTATCGAAAAAATTCCCAAAACATGCCCATCATAGATTATATTCTCTGAACAATGACCATAAATTCCATAATTTAAACATGGGAGTGAATAAATAATTGTAATAATATTTTTAAACTAACTTTATGAATTTTTTAATTATGAGCCTGTTATCAAATAACGAGGATCAACTTCTCCATTCTAAAACTTATATGAAACAATCAAATTTACTGATGTTTGATGATAAAAATAAACAGTAATTAATTAATTTGTGGGTAAAAAATATTTATAAATAAATAGTATAAAAGGAAATATATATGAATAAGCTCACAAAATAATTTATTAATATAGTTATATTTATTATAAATGTGGTTAGATCACCTTTATAGAAATCAAGATTTATGGTGATGGTTTCTCATCTCAATTTTCCTTATTTGATATTTTCTCCATATTAACCGCTTATTTTTTTATGTGGTGTATATACTGAACCAAGGATTTATTTTATAATATTATTCCTAAAATTCAATATTTTTAAAAATCTATCTCAGTTTATCTTCTTTTAATTTATTTTTATTTAAATAACACTAAATATATAAGGGTTTAATTATAATCTCACTTTGAAATCAAGATTGTCTATGACAAAAATTCCATTTTGTGTAATTATCTTTTATTTATATCTAAAACACCATATATTTTATTTTCATATTTTTATTTTTGTGGATTATAAGTCCTCTTACCATTTCACCTCCCATTGGTTATTAATTCACCCAAAATGAATCATTTATGTGAACCTAAACTTATCCACTCTTTTTGGTTATGAATTATTTCCCTCTATGTACATTATTTCCATATGATTTTATAGATATTATTATCTATAATTATATCATTAAATAAGTTTTTTTACTTTTGGAGTGGATATTCTTTGTAAAGTAATGAATATAATCTCCTTTTAATGATTTCTATATTTATTTTCTATTAACTTGACTTTCTTTACAAAAATGTGAAAGGATTATTTCTTGAACATTTTTTCCATGAACACATTTTCTCATTTTCTATTTTAGTTTTCATTAGGATGATTCATCTTTGATTTTCCTAGTTTTTAAAAAATAATTTCTATTCTATTCAGTTTATAAATTATTTTATTTTAAAATAAAAGTTATCAAAAAATTAAAGGATATTTATTATTATTTGTCTATATAAATTTTTAATGTCCTTAAATGTGTTTGAAGGATTTTTCAATATATCTTAAGGTTTCATGCTTAAATAAAAATATTACCTAACAATACCATCCACCATATCTCTCTGTATGTCTTATAATCATGTATTGTTCAAGTTTTCATGAAACATATTTATTAATAATGGGTTAATTAATCTATCATAAAATTATAGTAGTTTTAATATTCTTATATCATGAAAATGTATGGATTGGAATTATATGATGGGTGGGTCTTGTATATATATTTCATTAATTAGGTAAATTTTTATTTCTAGTGAGATTAATATGGGAAGTGGGTGATTATACAAAGTCACAAATATTATGGGGCACTGGTGGTTATCCATAGTCCACTATGATATGGGAAGGTGGTTAGCCTAGTCCATTATGATACTAATATATTAGTGATTAACCTTAACATATGTTATAATTTCTATGATTATTTTTGTGATACATTATTATGTTATGAAACATACCTATGTTAGGTTCTCATGGATCATGATTGTTGACCCATGCATATATACTTCAATGAATCATATCTTATGTTATGAAAAACCCATATTCCATGACTCATATTTTTTTATATGCTTAATTGGATATGATTATTTTTTGTTAAATAATTTATCCTTGATTTTATTATCATACCCATATGCTCATCTTATGCTCACTTATGATATTTAGTCAATATAAGTTATGTTCACCCCATATAAAGTATCTAAACTCACTCATTCTGGTATTTATATTCCCTATGTTATGAAGAAGAGTATCATATTTAATATGAAAATAAGGGTATAATATGGGATTAATATTTTGGATATATTGAATAATGATTTTAAAATATATTGATTATGCATCCAGTCTCTAATGAAACTAAACCTCTAGGTTCTAGGATTTCTTATATCGTAATATGTAATGAATAATCATGTGAAATGATGTATTGTGTATATATTATATGATTAGGTCAGCTTAGTTTCACCATCATATGAATGAATGGGAAAAGGGTCTCCAAAATATGGTGGGCAAGGTATAATGGGTGCCCAGATAGGTGGCTTGGGTGAAGTGTGCACCCAGGTAGGTGACTTGGGAAAAGTGACATTGGTTCTCAAATGGTTGATAACTAAGTATTAGCACCTACATGGTTAGGAACTCAATTATTGGTTCCTAGATTGTTAGGCTATCAAGTTCCAGTGTTTAGGTGTTTAGGAACTCAATAGACAATTCCTAGGTATTTGTGTGCTCAAGTATCAGTTCCCAAGTGGTTGGGAACTCAAGTATTGGCTCCCAATTGGTTAAGTCCTCAAGTATCATTTTCGTTGTGGTTGGGCACTCATGTGTCAACAACCAAGTGTTTGATAAATCATATAAATTCCTAAGTTTTTTGATGATCATGTATCGAAGCCCATATGGTTGGTCACTCATGTATCATTACCCAAGTGGTTAGGTTCTCAAGTTTTGGTGCATGGGTATGTATAAATGATAGTTCTTTTGGGGAATTTAGTGTCTAGTTTAGAATAATAATCGATCATATGCCTCATGTTTTACCTTAATGTATTAAATGGGAGTCAAGGGGGTTATTTTATACAAAACCCCCAACCTAAACATCTATATATTTTGTTATGTGACTTAATAACCCCGGTATGTTTAAGTGTATGGAGTTGGTCGCAAATATAGGTTTGTAGGGAAGGGTGCATGAGGAAAGGTGTACATATGGATAGTTCTAGGTGTATAGCCTAAGATAACATGACACTATAGTGCATGAAACCATGTTTCATACATTAGGGTCCATAAAGACTAAGTACATGAGAATATAGGTGTTCATGGAGCTGGATTGAACATTGAATCGATAAAAATATCATGATAAAATTCTCACTTCAAATAGATAAAACGTTTGATCAGTAAGTCAGCTTTATCTCCCAGAGTAGTTAAATAAAATCCTGTAAAATTTACTAGGACCTAAAATATTGTTTCCCACCATGAAATGCGTTATCTATAACAAAAAATTTGTTATAAAATCCTCAATAATTTTTTTTATGGTTTTGAAAACCTTTTCACCAATAATTGATTAGATACATGGCCTAATCTTAGTGGAAGGTTATCACCACCACTTTATTGGATTGAGTAATGTTTTTAGTGGTATTTTCCTATTGGTGTGTGACCTTTCATGTGAAACCTGAAGATCCCATTTGGGTTTTCTTTAGGGATAATGATACTTTTCTTCCGATAAATTACTTTTTTTTCTAGATGGGGATCATATCATAGTTTCTCTGGAAAAATTCATGGAACACATTTTCCATTGATAAAAAATACCAACCAAGGAAATATTTTTAGAATTAAAAATCATTCCAAAAATTATATGTACAATTATAATGATCCAACAACTAAATTTTACTTGTAGTAGTGCTCAAAATAATGTGGTAATGGTATAGGAAATAATTTGTAGCTTATGATCTTAAAATAAAATATAAGACAACCAAGTTAGTATAAGGTCTATATTTAGTGTTAGACCTTACTAAAGGATTAAATACGATACTTTAAAAAACTTATTACTCTTTTTTAAAGGGAAATTTAACATTATATTGAATACAAAAGTAAAAAATTTAGTGACTCATGATAACCTATTATAAAAATGATTAATATAAACTAATTAACTCTATTAATATCCAACTAAGGATTTTATGGATCATATTCATGAAAAATGATTTAGAATAATGAAGTGAAAATTGATAGTGATTAATTCCTTTAGAATACTATTATAATAAAACATATAAAAATAGGATGATGTTTAATTATAAAATTGTTTTAAAATAGTTCAATTTATAAAAAAAGGTTTTTTATTGAAAACAACACTCACATTAACAACTATAAAAAAATATCATATAAAAACTATTTAAATTAGAAATAAACCATTATGATCTTTATTTAAATCAACTTACACTCAATTAAACAACTTAGACACCACATCTCTATAGAACAACTCTATTAAGTAAGGGATAAGTATGTTTCATTGAATTATAGTTCATTTTGTATTTGAAATGAATATATGTGACACATTTCTATAAAATCATATAGATATTGGAGGATTAATTTTACCTATACTAAATGAAACCATTAAATTTTACTCTATAAAACCATTTTAGTTTTAGAAGTTTTCCATTGGGATTTTGACACAAAATACACAAATAGTCTTATCATTTCTTCTTCTTTTCACACTAATATAAATTGAATGACACTTAGACTCATGGAATCACATGGAATAACAAAACATATACATCCAATTCACATTTCAATGTAAACGTAAACAATAAAATCAATGATAGAAAGAAATCTACCCATAAAAAAGTAGTGATTGAAAGTCTATAAATGAATAAGAGAGGGAAACATTCCCTACTTTATATTATATAAAATTTTATTGAAAATATTTTTATTTTATTATCAAGATAATTATTTCAATGCCATATTTTTATATTTTTAAATTATTTAATAATCATTAAAAATAGTTTTTAAGTAAAATAAGAGGCATCCACACTAAAGGCATAACCCAAGAATCACTGGAAGTGTAGAGACCACCTACTATTGGTATATGTGATCTTTAATATCCTCATGACCATTAAGAAGCCCCCATAAATCACCCAACCAAATTTTGTCATCTTATAGACCCAAATACAATATCACATTAATAAAGAATCATAATGATCCAATGAAAAACCAATGTTACCAACTCCAGAAATTTCCTAAAAACATTTCATCCCTCAGACTTAAATAATCAACAAGAAATCCTTATAAACTATTACACTAAAATATATAAATCTATAAAATTGATCTTAATTAAAAAACCATCATTAAAAATTGAAAAAATAAATAAATAAAACACCACATATGCTATCTTGAATCATAAGGTAATGAAGCCCCACCATTTTAAAATTCCATTGCACTCTTATAGAATACATCTCATATTCCCTAATCCACAAAGTTAAATTATAATGAAAAAAAGAGAAGGGAATAGGATGGGAGGAAGGAAGTATTACCTTAAATTCATTGTGAAAATCAACCATGATATCACTTATAATCAATAGGAGTGAAGGATAATAAAATGGATACCAAAGGGAGGCGATGGCAGGGAACATGATGGGATAATGAGCTATTAATTTGATGAAGACCCAAAAAAAAGATATAGATGGTGAAAGAAGAATAAAGTTTCCACATCATTAAAATAATTGGGTTAGTCGACTAGGTACATATTTTTGGTCCATCAGGTACATGATGGAACTCCTAGGACACTAAGTCCTCTGGTAGATCCACAGGTGCCTGGTGTTCTACTATAAACTACCTAGTGTCACTAATAGTTGTAAAATTTAGGAGAAAATTCTCTATTGGCACTCTTAAACTCCAATTCCTCTACAATAAATGGATTTGGTGTTTGGGTGATTGATTTTAATAATAATCATGACTATTTCGGCATGATTGAGTTTTTAGAGGGATCGATGAATGCCCAGGGTCTAGTTTTGGGATGATGATCCCAATTAATGACATTTTTATTTGATGAAACATTTGATTGTTTACTCTATTGGATGGTATCAGGTACCTAATATGTTTAAAAAAGGTATTGATGGTTCTATGAGGTCTACCCAGAACCCAGTGGGCTTGGGATAGGTACCCAGTGGATTAATGATACTCGGTTAAAGGGGACCAAGTACCTGATTCCCCTATTCCTTGTTTTTTTAAGAAATTGTTTTTTATTAATTAATTTAAATATTTAATATTTTTTAAAATGTGAGGGGATCTCAATTTTTCCTAATAGAATTAGGATCTCTACCCTCCACCTCTCCTTTTGATCCCTTATCCTCCCAAGGGAAGATATATTTATTCTATGATCCATTTGATAAATAGTATAACATAGGGGGTCACAAAATATTTCTTCCTACTTATGTTGAAATAGGACATTGAATCAAATGATTAGGCTTGTACTTATATTTTTTAGGTGTTTCTAGTATAATTCCAATTTTATATGTCTATTTTTAAACTCCATGATTTATAAGAATAGAGTGGGTCTGTGAGTGTCTATAATTAATAATAGATCATGTATACAAGTTATAATAGTGGTTCCCTGGTGATTTTATATTACTTCTATTTATGGTTTGGGTTGATCTATAATGAGACATGACATATCTTGGTTAATAGAATAGAACATGAATGTAATTTTAAATATATAGTTGCTTTTATTTGGGGTGAATCTTGTATTTAGGTAGTGATATGATTCTTAAGTATGATGTGATTGAATAATATCATTCACAAATCATGGATTTACTAGAGTTTTTTGGGTTTTTGACCATGGTATTTTAGTGTTGCCTTAAAATTTTTGGGTTGAGGCTATTGGGCACATGTCCATATAGGGATAGTGTAGTGTTGACAACCATATTATTGGTGGGATCTTCAAAGATGTGTGGCATAGGGTGGTGATACTGATCACTAAACTAGAGGACAGATTCTTTAATATTGTTGATAAAGAGATTGTGACTAATGGTTTATATATTAGTGTTTTTTTAGGATGAATTATTCACTAAGATTCTATGATCATGGGGGTGAATTATTTTTCCTGTATTATAAGAAGAAGGGACGACATCATTCTCTCTAGAGGTTTGTTCATACTATGGAAACATCATCTCATTTGTTAAATAGCCAATGAAAATAGGTCTTTCACCTAGGGTTTGTTCTGTATAAATGGGAATGAGGTTTTTATATTTATTTTGTTCTAATATTCATTTCTTAATTCACTCATACATGAATATTTTATCTATCAACACCATGGGTGTGTTTCTACTAAGTTCATTCTCCCAACGTATATGGGCCATATGAGACCCATGTGAACTACATGATTTATGATAGATTGAAGGGAAATAGAATTGAAATTGGATCATAGTAGTTGGAATTAAGGTGGATATACAAAAGATGATGATGGTTCTATTTTGGAGATGGACTGAGTAGATCATTAGTGTCTTATTTGAGCATTATTTTATACACATTGAGCATATCTATATTAATCGGCCTTTAGATGTATGATCTTAGACTTTTCTAGAGTCATCTCATGTGCGTATTTTAGGTAATTTTGAGGTTTTTAGGTATATTATCTTTGGATTTGTGTCTTGAGGTGCGTTTTGGTGAGTTTTTAAGAAAAAATAACATATGGAGGGTTGGGCATGGTTTGCGCATGGTTTGAAAAACTGTGCGCCTAAACCCAAGTAACCGTGCGAACTTGGATAAAGAGGTCTGCATGGTTGGATCACATTTTACCCTTACCATGAACCACTTCCCAAGTAACCATTTGAACCTATACATATATTTCCTCATATTTTTTGCACAGTTTACCCTAACAGTGCGCCCCTGCCCAAGAAACCTTGCGTTTGGGTTTTAATTATCTTAAAATTAGTTTTTAAATCACCCGAACACCCAAAACCTCTCTATTTCAACCTAGGATCGGTATTGATGAATTCCATGTGATCCCATATCCTTCCATAGAGATTCCAAGTTGATTAGAACACCTTTATTCAAGATCTAAATCACAGATTGAAGATACGCTCTCTTCTTGGTAAGTGGATTTCATCTCATTGCTTCTTTCATTCTTTCATTTATCCTTCCTTTATCTTTTCATGGAAGATATCAACTATTTCCATATATCTAAACCTATGGGTTGATATCTAGATCTAGGATTTTGGATCTAATTATAGATTTTCAAGATCTTGATTCATTTGATCTTAATTTTGGGTTTGGGATTTAGATTCGGATCTTGATCGACGTCGTTGTGCCGCTCAGATTTTGGGGATTTTTGTTGGGAAAACATCTGTAAAAAAACTGAGTTAGGTGGTCTAAATAGACCTCTCATTGTCATGGAATTGATATGTGTATGTGATATTATTTATTTACTAGTTTCCCTTGATAATTTATTTCCTGAATTAGAGTAATGAGGAATGTTAATTTGACATGTTGATGCTTTCGAGATATATATGATTAATTTATGATATAATAATGAAACAAAGGAGGATTCCCAATTTGATATTTGATTTGGATATTTTTTTATGGTTTGATATATTGTAATTGAGATATTGAATTGTTTATGTTAAGATAATTAAATGGGGAAAATTATTTATGAGATGATGTTTGGCTGTGTAAGATAATTAATAGTGAATTAATTATGTGTCATGAAGTTTATTGAAGATAATTAATTGTGATAATTAATTATGATATGATGATATTTGATTTGGAAAATTAATTATGAATAATTAATTACAGAATAAGATTTGTGTTGATTTATTAGTTAATTGATGAATTAATTAGTGGTTTATGTGCTTAGTTAATTGTTGGGTTAACTAATGGGCTTTGGTATGTTTAACTAATCATTGGTTTAGTAAGGGAATAATGTGGTTAATTCTTGTGAATTAATGAATTATTTAATTGACTGAGAATGTGGGTGCTAGGCATTGCATTCTAGACTGATTTAGAATTTGGGACTTGGACACAGTGTTCCTCCACAATAGTTATTGAAACTTGTGATGTGGCGTGTTAGACATGGTGATCTGCACCGAATGATATTTGGGGTGCTTGACATGGCATTCAACAAAAAATTAATGAAACTAATGAATTATGATTTAAATGGGAGACATGAGTTGAAACCAGGTTTAATGTGATGATTAAAGAATAAATGGAGAAGTGATATCCATTTAATTATGCATCGTAATTATTGCTTCATAGAATTGCATAAACTGTCTTTTGACTGGATTTCTTTTAAAAATCGTTGGTGGTGGCCTACTAAGTTGTACTCACACCTTATTCAGGCCGCCTGATTAGCACCTGAGTATACTTTGTTGTTGTATGATAGGATAAGGGAAAGTCCCTGGGATTGGTTGCTGTTTGGGAATAGAGCATGGGTGAGAGAACAGGACGTGGTTGGAGACCCTCTTTGGAGTCTTTGTGGCTTTACTTTTAGTTGTATTGTATACACTTTATACTTTCATTATCATGACATTTTTCCCCTTTCATTTGAGTATTGTATTTTCTATTTTTACTATCATATGATATGGTATTTTTCTACTTATTTATATTCTTCTACAGTTATTTGTTGTTGTTATCTTCTGTTAGTGTCTTATTCTGATAAAAGAGGGTATAGTCTCCCCATGTCTAACTTACCAGGACCTCATGGATAGTCGGCACCATCTAGCGTATGGGGATGTATGCTTGAGAGAATGTGACCAACCAGCTCAGGGCACCATTTAGTGGAACCCAATTCAGGATGTTACAAAGTGGTATCAGAGGGGTTTTTTATTATTTTTTTATTCTTTTGTGTTAATATTTTGGGAAATGTATGTAGGAGACTGGGAATATTTGGGGCTTGGTAATGACCTCATGCATGGTATTTGTAAACTAATGTGCGGGGGGAAATCTAGGTACTCAGGGTGGGATTATTGTGATTGTTTTTTGTTTTTACAGTTGGATATTATTTCACCTTGGGTGAAGCACTTGTGGTTTGATGTGATATTTGTTTTGAAAATTTTTGAACTTTGATTTATGGCCTAAAGAGGCATGAGAGTTGAGTCTGCATGCATCATTCTAGGAACTCAGGGTTATTGTGACATGCATAATTTTAGGCACTCAAGGGAAAATGGGCTATGGGTAGGTTGTTAAACTTGAACTATTTTTCCTTGTTGTGAGATTGAAATAATGATGAAAAATGAGAATATATGGGTGTCTAATGAGAAACATGAATAATGAGATGGGTATGATTAAGTATTAATGAATTAATTAATTTGAAATGATGTAATTAATTAATTTTAGGAATTAATTAATGAGAATGTTCGTACCCTTGTTAACCAAGACCTAGGTGTAGGATGGTTAAGGGTATTGATAGTGCCTCAGTGTAGACCGTGTGGAGAGAAATGGGGAAGGACATGTTGATTCTTGTTGTGATTCTTTATCCTCTTATGTAAATGTTATAAGGTTTTGTTATGAGACCTAAGACATGTGTTTGTATTTGTAGATTTATGCCTCCATGATGCTTGTTGAGAGGGAGACCGAGGAGTATGGATCAAAAAAAACTTCCAGATAGGGAACATAAGTCACCATTAGTGCCAGCTAAGGAGGAAGGGGATCAGTTCTGAGAGAACATTGCTCATTTCTTGCAGTTCATAGAGAGAGAATCAAGGTAGGTTCTGAAAATCATGTTTGATTTGACTAGGGAGTTTTAGCTGTAGCACCCTCTGACTTTCACTAGATATTGTGAACTTGAGAGAGCTAAATTTTGGATTGAATCTATAGAGATGATACTTGACCATTTGGAGACTTCGACTGAGAGGAGGGTCAATTTGGATTCTTATATGTTGTAGGGGTCAGTGAAGCACTAGTGGGACATTCAGGTTCGATCTGTACAAACTGATGATATGTTATGGAATGAATTTATGGAGAAGTTCTTAGAGAACTTCTATCTAGAGATGCTGATACAAGAGGAGGCTTTAGAATTTATGCATCTGACCCAAGAAGTATTTCCATAATGGATTGTGTTGAATTTTTCACATATTTGGAGCATTTTTCTTGAGCTTTAGCGGCCAATGAGGCTACTTCAGCAAAATGATTTTAGGATGGACTTAGATGTGAAATTAAGTCCTAGGTGAATATCTTTAGGCTAAATAAGTTATTAGAAGTGGTGAATCAGGATCTCATTTAGGAGGGGAACCTGAGGGATTATTCCAGTACTAGATAGGTATCTATCACTGGATGATCAGGGAGTGTGCCTTCCGAGAGTAGGAAGCGCCATTACGATAACCTTAGTCAGGATAGTGGAAAGTAATGTGGACATTTAGGAGGAACCATTGCATATGATCTTACTCGTGTAATTTTCAACCAATGTGGGAGGACATTATAGTATCACACACATTTTCCTCCACCACCAGTGGAGTGCTGGTTTTGTGGAAAGATGGGGAACCTACAGAAGTTTTGTAGGAAACAGCAACATGTCAGTTCTGAGGGAGCAGCTTCTCAGAGTTTGAGTGTGGGAAGGGTGTCTTCTACACCATATAGGTCTAGCAGCTAGAGTTCTGCTAGTATAGGTGGTAGAGGCAGTGTCCATGGTGCATCTAGTTATGATAACCCGTATCAGTAGAGTGGTGATACTCAGGGGAGTTAGACAACACCATAGGAAAGTGGGGAAGGACAGTTACATGCAGTGCATCCTACACTTGTAGAAAGTGATGTTGTTCTCTCAACAGTGAGAGGTAATATTCTAGTAGCTTATAATTTATCTAGTTCCTTATTTGATATTGGTTCCTCTCATTACTTTATATCTATACATCTTGTTAATGGTTGGAGCCCAGATTTGGAGTCCGTAAGCGGAGTGATTAATATCGATACACTGTTGGGAACATGGTCTAGAGATATATGTTTGTGAAAGGGTTTTTCTATAGAGATTAGAGTGTATAGTTTTCTTTGGGATATCTATGTCCTTGATATAATGGTCTTCGACCTGATTATGGGTTTGGACTAGTTAGTAAAATACCAAGCCCACGTCGATTGTTACTATAGTAGAGTGACCTTTGTATCTTTTAAGGGTGATCAGTATGTTCATCATGGAGAATGGGATATCCATGCAAGCAGAGCAGGGACTGTTACTCAGCAACTAGGAGATATCACAGCCCAAGTTTCTATTCATTTTTTTAGATGATGGGTCAGTAGGCAAGACATCCTTCCACCAGTTTTGGAATAGATTCATGATGTCTTTCCCTAAGGCTTCTCAGGGTTTCCACCTGGGAGAGGTGTGGAATTCACTATTGAGCTAATGTCGAGGGTTGAGCCAGTGTCTATTCCACCTTATAGAATGGTTCTAACTGAGATTCAAGACCTCAAAATTTAAATGGAGGAGTTGGAAGATAAAGGGTTTATCAGTCCAAGTATGTCTCCTTGGGGATCACCTTTCTTGTTTGAAAATAAGGATGGTAGGGGATTATGCTTGTGTGTCGATTACGGGAAGTTGAACAAAATGATTGTGAATAACCTATATCCTCTTCCGTGTATCAATTATATATTTGACTAGATGAAGTGGGATTTTATGTTCTAAAAGATCGATCTGATATTGGGGTATCATCATGGGAGAGTTCGGGCTTATGATTTACCAAGAACTGCTTTCAGAAGCAGGTATGGCTGTTATAAGTTTTTCATAATGATGTTTGGGTTGAAAAAGGCTCCAGTAGTGTTTATGGCCTTGATGAATAGGATATTTCATCTATACCTAGATCATTTTTTGGTGGATTTTTTGGATGACATATTGGTTTACTCTAATACCCATGACAATCATACCCAACATCTTAACATCATCCTAATTACACTGTGAGAGCATCGACTATACACCAAGATATCTAAATGTCATTTTTAGATTGATAAGGTATAATTTTTGGGGCACATTATCATGGAAGAAGGTGTGTAATTAGACCCATATAAAGTTTAGGTAGTGTTTTCTTGGGATAATCCCAATAATTTTTTTTATATCTTATGTTTTTTTTTATCTAGATATTACATGATGTTCATCCAGGACTTTTCCCGATTGGAAGCATCACGTTCATGTTTGACAAAGAGAGGGAAAAAGTTTGAGTGGATAGAATCATGAAAGAATTATTTCTAGGAGTTGAAGAATCACATGACATAGAAACCAATTTTGACTATACTTGAGTCAGGTGAGGAGTACACAGTGTATTGTGACACTTATGGGATCTAACATGGAGTTGTGTTGATGAAAGGGGGTCAAGTCATTGCTTACGGGTCTCAGTGGTTGAGGAAACATGAAGGTAATTACCCCAATCTTGACCTTGAGTTAGAAGTGGTGGTTTATGCTCTTAATTTTTGGAGACACTGTCTTTTGGTTGAAAAGTTTATAGTTTTTACGGAGCACAAAATCTTTAAGTATATCTTTTCATAGAGCAACTTGAATCTTCAGTAGAGAAGATGGGTAGAGTATACACAGTCCTTTGATTTTGAACTATCATATACACCTAGAAAATGTAATGGTGTGTTTGATACCTTGAGTAGGAAAAATCAAACTCAGTTGGTACATGATTCGAGTGAATATTGGAAGATGATGACTTGGCTAGCTGAAATGCATGTGGTGGTTCAGGAGAGTTGGGATTGGATGACTCTAGTTTCAGTATCAGTGGAGTCTACACTCTTGAGGTGGATCAGGGATAGGAAGTATGATGATCTGGAGTGTTTCACCTTAAGGGAAAGCCTTTAAGGTGGGGATACACCTCCAGGCTGGTTGATAGATGAGGATGAGGTCATCTATGTGAAAAATCAGGTTGTTGTTCCTATGAGTGTTCTAGAGGAACTCATGCGATAATTTCATGCCTCAAAGTGGGTGGTACATCCTAGGGTAAAAATAATGTATTGTGACCTACAATGATAGTTTTGTTGGCTAGGTATGAAAAAGGAGATAGTAGGGTGTTTAACAAGATGTTTCACTTATCACCAGTTGAAGGCAGAGCATCAACGACCTGGAGTTCTATTGCAGTTGTTGCCTATTCCGAAATGGAAGTGGGTGATGTAACTATGGATTTTGTGGTAGGTATTCCAAGGACCCTTAGGAATAATGATGCTATTTGGGTCATTATGGATCGACTGATGAAGGTAGCACATTTGTTTCATATCCGGTAAATCTTCACAATAGAATGGTCGGGAGAACTATATGTTTTGGAGATAGTTTGTTTGCATGGGGTTCCATGTACTATAGTTTCATATCATGATTTTCTATTTACTTCATGATTTTGGCAGGGCTTGCAGAAGGTGCTGGGAACACAGGTTTTATTAAGTAAATATTTCTACCCATAGATAGATGGTCAGTCGGAGTGTACTATACAGGTGTTAGAGGATATGTTGTGGGCCTGTGTACTTGACTTTGGTGGTTCTTGGGAGAAGCACTTGGATTTAGTGGATTTCACCTATAAAAACAGTTATCATGAAACGATAAAGATGGAACCATATAAGGAACTTTATGGTAGAACTTGTAGATCACTTATATGCTTAATAGAGGTTGGTGAGTTAGAGATGATGGGACTGACTCTCATGCACGAGACGTCGAAGCTGGTACTGTTGATTCAAAAACGTATGGATACGTCTTGGAGTAGGCAGAATTCATATGCTGATAGACTAATATGACCCCTAGATTTTACGGAGGGTGATCATTTTTCCTTCACATGTCACCTAGGATGGGTCACCATAGGATATAGAGGAAGGGAAAGTTGGTTCCCAGGTTTGTAGGACTGTTTGAGGTAATGGATAGAATTGGGCTAGTGGCGAACCTATTGGCCCATCGACTTAAATTTAGCACTATGAAAGATGTTTTCTATGGGTCACAACTAGGGTATCACCCCAACCCATCTCATGTGATCTATGTAGATGAGGTTGACCTTGAGATAAATGTCTCCTTTGAGGAGCATCTGATACGTGTGCTAGATCGTAGTGAGAAAGTGTTGTGGGGAAAGAACGTGTCAATAGTTTGTGTGTTATGGAAACATGGAAGTGTTCTAGAGGAATCTTGGGAATGGGAAGCAAACATGAGGACTCAATGGAACAATCTTTTTGGCTTATAATCATAGTGAAGTTTGGGAGTGTAGCTCGAGGATGAGCTATTATAAGGTGGGGAGATTGTAAGATCTCGGACTTTTCTCGAACAATCTCAGGTATATTTTGTATGTACTTTTGAGGATTTTAAACACCTTTTCTTTCAAGTTGTGGCTTGAGGTGCATTTTGTTGAATTTTTAAGAAAAATTAATGGACAGAGGGTTGTGCACGGTTTGTGCACAGTTTGACAAACCATGCGCCTAAACCTAGGAAATCTTGCGAACCTGGAAAGAGAGGTCTGCATGGTTGGCACATACTTTAACCTAACAGTTATCCCCTTCCAAGGTAATCGTGCAAACCTAGATAGGTAGTTATGTACAGTTGGCGCACGGTGTACCCTAACCGTTCTCCCTTTCCCAGGAAACCCTGTGTGTGGGTTTTAATTATCCAAAATTAGTTTTTAGAACACCCGAACCCCCAAAACATCTCTATTTTGACCTATGCTCAGCCTTGACAAATTCCAAGTGATCCCAAAGCCTTCTGTAGGGATTCCAAGGTTATTTGAAGACTTCTCTTCAAGATATAAATCTTGGATTGAAGATCTCCTCTCTTCCTGGTAAGTGGATTTCATCTCGTTGCTTCTTCCATTATTTCCTCCATACTTCCTTGATCTTTTCATGGAAGATCTCCACTGTTTCCATATATCTAAACCTATGGGTTGAGATCTAGATCTATAATTTTGGATCTAGATCTATATTTGAATTTTCTTGATGATTTTGATAAAAAATTTGGGTTTAGGTATTTAGATCCGGATATTGATCGACGTCATTATGCTGCTCAGATTTTGGGGATTTCTATTAGGATAACATCCATCAACAAACCAAGGTAGGTAGTCTAAATAAAACTCCCATAGTTTTGGATTTGATATGTGTATGTGAGATTATTTATTTTCCATCTTCCCTTGATAATTGATTTATTTAATTGGATTAATTAGGAATGTTAATTTGACTTGTTGATGCTTTAGAGATATAGATGATTAATTGATGATTTAATCATGAACAAATGTGGCTACCAAATTTGATATTTTATTTGGATATTTTTTTATGGGTTGATATAATTTAATTGACATGTTTAATTGGTTGTGTTAAGATAATTAATTGGGGGAAATTAATTATGAGATGAT
Organism: Viscum album; assembly: GCA_963277665.1. Taxonomy (NCBI): domain Eukaryota; kingdom Viridiplantae; phylum Streptophyta; class Magnoliopsida; order Santalales; family Viscaceae; genus Viscum; species Viscum album. The sequence goes on along the minus strand of OY728157.1, from coordinate 1,979,504,479 downwards.
GTTTGGCTGTGTAAGATAATTAATGGTGAATTAATTATGTTCCATGATTTTGATTAAAGATAATTAATTATGAGGATTAATTATGATAAGTTGAGAGTTAATTTGGATAATTAATTATGAGGAATTAATTATAGAAAAAGATTGTTGTTGATTGATTAGTTAATTGATGAATTAAAAAATGGGTTATGTTATTAGTTAATTATTGGGTTAACTAATGGGATTTGGTATTTTTAACTAATCATTGGATTAGTAAGGTAATGATGTGGTTAATTCTTGTGAATTAATGAATGATTTAAATGATTGAGAATTTGGGTACTAGACATGGTGTACTAGACCGATTAAGACCTTGGGACTTGGACATGGCATTCATCCCCAATACTTATCCAAACTTTTGATGTGGGGTGTTAGACATAGTGATCTACACCAAATTAGATTTGGGGTGATTTACATCGTGTTCAACACCGAATGAGATTTGGGGTACTTGACATGGTGTTCAACACCAAATGAATGACACTAATGGATTATGATTTAAATTGGATACATGAGTTGAAACTGGGTTAAATTCAATGATTAAAGAATAAATGAAAATGTGATAACTATTTAATTATGAATTGTAATTATTGGTCCATAGAATTGCATGCATTGTCTTTTGAATGGACATGTTTTAGACACCATTATTAGTGTCCTACTGAGTTGTACTCACACCCTATTCGGGTTTCCTGATCGGAACCTGAGTATACTTCGTTGTTGTAGGATAGGATAATAGAAATTCCCTAGGATAGGTTTTTGTTTGGGAATGGATCATGGGTGAGGGAACCAAACGTTGTTCCATACCCTCTTTGTATTCATTGTGTCTTTAATTTTAGTTGCATTATAGACACTTGAAACTTACATTTTCATAGCATGTTTTACCTTTTCAATTGAGTATTTTATTTCCTGTTTTGACTATCATGCGACATGGTATTGTTCTGGTTATTTATATGTATACGCACTTATCTATTGTTGTTTTCTTCTTTTTGTATATTATTCTGATAAAAGAGGGTATAGTCTCCTCATTATTTACTTACCACACCCTCGCTATAAGTCGTCACCCTCTAGCATATGAGGAGGTACGCTTGAGGGCTTGTGACCAACCAACTCAAGGCACCGTTTATGGCACCCGGGTCGAGACGTTACATTGGTTGATCCAAATTATTTTTTTATAACATGTATGGAATTATAGATTTTCATTTTTTTTCTTTATGTGGTATGTTAAGTTTTTTTTCTTGATATCATATTATAATGAAAATGATATTTTCATTCTGAAACCTTAAAATTTTTTAATTAATATTTTATGGATGGATCACTAATCCAATTTCATTAAATTAGAATCATAAATCCTCTATAATAATATAATAAAAATAATATATTATTTTTATCCCCCATGTTCACAATTTTGGAAAAGTACCTTTTCCTTTTAAATAGATCCTTATATGGGACATATGACACCTTATTTGCATCCAAAAATGGGGTTCACATTTGAAGTAATATAATCCTTGTTCACACTCAGGGTCCCTAGGTTCGAGCCATCATGGGTGTAATTAATTAATTTTTTTGAAAAAATATATTAATATGACATTGTAGTTTTAATGGGTTGGTTGTATTTATTTATAAAGCGGTAGAAAAGGTCAATTTTTAATTTCTACTATTCTTGTTTACAAAGTATATCGGCAAAGCTTCAAGATGGTGGAAAGTTATTACACATATAATTTGGTGGTATTTCCTAGTGTTTTACACATTTTTTGGGTCTAAAATTTAATGTTAGGAGAATTTTATTTTATTTGTTTAAGAGGAAATATTTGTATGTAAGTTATAAAGTTTCTAAAAGATGTTAACAAGTTCCATGAAGTCTAGTGAATGTGAATATTTGAGACTATATTATCAAAATACTACAAAGTTGTGTGTATCTTTAAATTTTCGTAGTTTTGTGAAATTCATAGTTCATGAAGCATAAGAAATTAAGAAAAAGTAGTAAATTAAACTAACAATTGTGTAATTTTTGGGAGTTGAGTGCTAAAGGTGACGTAAAATCAATGGTCTTTGGGGAACTCGAAAAGTTGCGCACAAGGTTGGTGGCATGAAATGAAGTTAATTGAAGGGTCGGAGATGCGTATAAATAAGTTACTACCCCAATCATTTTATGTTTCAAAACTTTATAGAATATTGTGTCTCTAAAACCACTTAATAGTTACATGAAGGGATTTCTTAAGAAAATAAGTCACTCAAACATCAGGTTCATGAACATAAGTGACTCATGTCTATATGACCAAGTGAGTTCCATGAAACTATAAAGTTATGTGAGTGTTGGGAGTTCCATAAAAAAATAGAAAAATTGTGTGAAATTTGGAGTGCTATGAAAAGGTGAAAAGTATCATGAAAATTTCAAAGATTCAGAAATGCGCTGAAAAGGTTGGTTGAAGGTGAATGTTGTGTGAACAAAAAATAAATTTCCTATAATTGTTTTTATAATTTGAAATTAATCATGTGGATATACTTAGAGTACCATGAAACACTAAATGAGTTTTAAATTGCTAAGATTCAAGAAACCAATGAAATAATCTTCTATAGAAGTAGTGAGTTCACTTTAGTTCAGAGAGTAGTTAGATATAAAAGGGTGATCGGTTGTAAACATGGAGGGACAATGAGTCTTCTCTGAATGGTGTAACAACTATATGTTATAGAGAATTTTTTATAGTATCACGTTGTCATTGTTTTCTCTGTGGATATATACTGATGATTTTAAACCAATTAAAAGTGATTTAACATGTAACACCCTATGATTTTATGACATGTCACTTTTTAAAATAAATTAAATTTCTTTGATATCTTGTGTATCATGCAACACTGAGCTTAAATGAATAGTGATATACTATTAACTATTATTATTCTAAAACTGGTCATTAAGTTAATGGTTGTGAATAGGATTAACTAAATTATGAAAATATAGTTTACACATGTTTATAAAATTAATTTATTGGTTACCAATTAATTTGAAATGAAAATAAAAACCAATTGAATATAAATGATGTGTTTTTATTAAAAAACTACTTTAATGCCCATAATTTCATGTTATTAAAATAAATTAAATTAATCACTATTAGTGAAAGATATTAATGAAATATATATGTTATATATTCAAAAAAATTAAATTCATCCAAAATATGTTTTAAGCATAAGATACGAATGAATTCAATTTTAATCATTAAAATGATATATTTTTCTAAAGGTAGTTTTAGCGCCTTTTGATGGCGCACTTATTTTAAATATAGTCTTGAAAATTTTATAATTCATATTTTAAAAAATAAAATTCTTATTTTAAATAATGAAATAAAATTTTACTTTTGATGAATTTTGGGTATTTTTATGATAAGTATCATGTTTTTATGAAGAGTAAAAAAATATTGAATTTTAATTTAAAATAGATATTTAGTCCAAATAATTTATGGTGATAAGTTATATTTTTGATTGGATTTAAAGTATAATTATTGTATCATTTAATGTAATTTATTTCATTGGAATCAATTTCACACTAAATTTGGATATAAAAACATTTCAATCTTTTGAACATTTTCACTTTATAAAATTGTTTACTCAATCCATCAACATGATTAATTTTAAATAAATTACTAAAACTTCTTTTTTTTAATTCTTAAAAATTGATTCCATATTTGGAATTAGTGGTTAAAAATTATTTAAATAGGTTTCTTTTATTTTATTTTATTTTATTTTTTGACATTGTGAATAATAACTTTAGTAATTTTTTATTAACATGTTAAAGGTCAATCAAGTAATTAAGGGTAAAAATAATATTATAAATAATATAAAATTACCATAACACTTATTAAAATTTAATTGGATTAGTTATTGATGACAAAAATCATACTCAGGTCAATATTATAACCTTTTTAAGCCACTTTTATGAGAGCATGACATTTATTATGTATTATTTAAAGAACAGTTCAAAGATGTCATACTCATATCTTTAATAACAATATCATTCTTAATAGCAGGTTATACAGAATATAAATTTTATTATAAATAGTCATTTCAAAAATAAAATTTTTATACTCTCCATTATAATTTATTTTTAATTTTTAAAAAATAAATAATTACCTTAAAGGCTTACACAATGATGATATATTAAATATTTTATTAATGGGAATATCAAATAAATGATTATAAAAATATTAAAATAAATATAAATTAACATAATTAATATCATCCACAAATTGTATAGATAACTTTTGCATATTATGTATATATTAGAAGTGTGTTTTCAATGATATCATGTTTTATTGATTTTTTTAAAAGTCAAAGTAATGAATTGTATCAAAATTATCATTAGTGATATATTAAAATAAATAGTATTTTATTGAATGGTATAAAATTATAAAAAATAAAAATTTGTCTAAATGATTAGGATAAAGTCTAAAATTTCATCCATGAATAATTTAAGGTTCTTTTTTTATTTTATAGTTACTAGTGGTACAGGCTCTTGCTTGGCATCCAAAAGACCCAGGATCAAATCCGAGCAGGGACTAATTTCCGAGGTACTATAGTAGACTGTAGAAGGGCATCATAGTAGTACTATAGTAGAGGCATAACTATTTCAGTGGCGACACTGTAGTAGTGGAGGCACTGTAGCAGGAACTTTAGCAGTGGCAGTACAGTAGTAGGTACTGTAGCAGCCCGAGTGTTGTAGCAGTACTATTCTCTAAGGGGCTCTCTGAGCCGAAAAAAATGGGCTTTCAAGACTATTATTAATTCCACTTGGCCTTATGCCTTCAGGCTATGTAATGGGTCTCCCTCTACCTAGTCTAAAGAGTTCTTTTCTTTAAATAATAAAATGAGGCTTTGGCCCCAACCTTTTATAAAAAATAAGGGTTAAAACCAAGTCATAAGGGTAAGAGTGTTATGTAAACATGTATAAAAATTATTGGTTGAGATTATTTCAACCCATAATCATCTAATATTTGAAATAACTTACTTTTAAACCATTTTAATTGAAAATTAATTTATATTAATTAATTTTTTTTAGATTTTCCAAAGGTGCCCCTTGCCTCAATTATAAAAGGGAACATCCTCCCTCACTTCCTCACACCACTTTGTTCCTTATATATCCACCAAACCCTTCCCATTTCTCCTCAAAAAATCCTTATCCAAGTTCTGAAGTTTTTTTTCTTCCAAAAAAAACCAAACCTATACCCCATGAGAATATATCTATAGGGAGGCCACCAAAGAAGATGTAATCATTTTTACCAACTCATCCAAGTTCATTTCTTCTTCTACATCTGCTTCATCAGTTATTTCTATGATATGGTAATAAATTTAGTATCATATATATGACAATATGTTATTATGGTTATGTTACAACCATATTCCATGATTTATCCATCCTATGAAAAATGAATTCACCACACGTGCGTATGTACAACTTACTCTCTCCACATTGTGGTGTAATTTTTTTCATCACCACTTTTTTTAGATTGGAATAATGATGGATATAATGGATATACATAATAAATATGGCATGATATTTATTCTTTATAATTAATATATTATCCAATTCCTTACCCATTTACAATTAAGGTAATAATATCCTCACTCGTGCATATGTACGGCCTACCATCTCCACGACGTTATGTGATTAATTTTCTATGTTAACCATTAAAGAATGATTATAAATATGTATATAATGAGTAAATATAATATATATTAAATTAATACATAATTTTTGACATGAAATAAATATATCTTATGCATAAGAAATAGGACTTACATGACAAAACATACATAGGAAAATGAAGCAGTTTGTTACCGAAACAGGTGTATTAACAAAATATTATTAAAAACGATATAATAAGATCATATATGATATCTAAAATATGGATATGGTTATTTTATAAATTCATAAAATTATTTAAACCATTATACATGAGATTAAATCACATTCATCTAAATAAAAGTACAATGTAATTGTTATTTCACAATCTCATTATTATTCAGAGTTATTTATGTTTATGTCTCCACTAGGGGATATTTTCATCCATGTCCATGTTTACTGAAAGTGTTTTCAGAAATATTTTTAATATTATCCTATAAATTTTTAATTTATTTTTTCTCATGTTTAAATATTTATAAAACAATTTTAAATGAATATATTTTTTATTTTTTAAATGAGGTACTTTATTACCTTTTTGACAAAAATACAGAAGGAATGTTTTTTAACTTATATGGTAAGAGAGGATTTTATAGATGTCATTTTATCTTAATGTTTTGAATATTCCTTCTACAATATTAAAAGTTTATTTTCAAATAATATATTTTATTTTATAATTGTACAACTTTTTTAATAAATAATTTAAATGAAAAAATATGTATTTCTCTCAAGGAATTTTTAATTATTTTATTAGACTATTTTTATATATATCAAAATACTTCGTTAGATTTTATGCTTAATTGAGGTTTAAATATTATGATTCCATCTACTAAATTTTATTTAAGGTTTTACAACTAGTTTGAATATGGATGTACTATTTTGTTACCTTTCATGGTGTATGGTTAAAGTATTCACATTTCTTATGCTTGTTTTTTAATATGAATGTTTATGTTCTTTATGTTTCACCCTTTTATATGAATAATGAATTCAACTTAGTAAGTGATGGACAGGTCCCACTTTATCCTCGTGTTGCATCGATAGGTATCATGAGACAAACTAGTTTGGGTATTGGCTGAGGCCTTAACTGTTTATGTATAGTGTCTTAGATGAAGCCTTGACGGTATGTTTATGATTTCTGGCATTATTCATTCCCTCATTATGAGATTATTTATTTATAATCCATGTGATTATTCGATTATTAGAATATCCATGTAATTATTTATATATAATTATTTTTATTTTATTTTATTCATTCTATATTATTCTCAAGATTGTGTTTTAAATAGATTGTATTTCAGTTATACACATTGTCTTAATGTTTATGATTATTTCTTCATAATATATTTTTATGTATGAGTACCCTTACTAAGAATCTGAGATCACCCATTTATTATGTTTTATTTTTTCTATGATTTCAAGATGTATATTATGATAGATATGTAGGGTTTTTCTAATAGAATAATGGTGTTCTCAAATAATTTTCTATATTGTGTTTTATATTTTAAATTATAATAAAAGTTTTTTTAATATAATATAATTTATAAACTACTAAATTGATTGGTTATTTGGGATTCTAATCTTGAATATATTCCAATGTAACAAAGTGAGACATCAGCTCTCGGCTACTGGAATCAGGGTCTTACAATTGGTATGAGATAAAGTTTAGTATAAAACATGGGAACCAGATTTAAGAAAATATATATTAGGGAAATGTAACCCTATAATGGACTTTGAGAATATATTGAAAGTAATCAAGATTATGATTTTTATATTATTTTTACATAAATTTTTAATTTATGTTAAGTGTTTTACTAGTTCTAAATTATACATTGTGATTCCTAACCTAATTTAGTGTATGACATAGTTGAGAAATGGTGCCAGTGGAAGGAATGGAAACTATTTCAAAACACATAATCCATGTAGAAATTTCCCTCATATGTAAGACAATGATGATAGAGATGGAGCTACAATTGCTATTGAACAACTTATAACCATACATGGACAACTGAATCAGGTTAACAAAAATATACTTACCTATATGGAAATGGTTATCATGCAAGTTTATCATCTATCATGATATATGGATCAATGGTGGTAATTGATTCAAAACACAAATTATGAAGACATATAAAACATAGAATGGAAGGATTTGAAGAAAATTTTCATAGAAAAATATTTTCCTCACGAATACTGAGTGGATATGGAGAAGATATTTTTTATTCTAAAGAAAAATGAGGATGAGAATGTTTCAAGTATGAATCCAACTTTAAAAGGTTATCAAGACATGTTGTGGATTACGTACATAATCCAAAGTGTAAGATTAATTGATTATTTGATAGGTTAAAACCATCCCTCTAAATGAACTAGTCTCCCAAACTATCTCAAAATATGAAGATATATTCCAGTGTGCTATCATGATAGAGAAATAATTCTATAACTCTTATAAAATTAAGGCAAATCAAGAGAATAAAAGGGATACTAGATAATCTAGAAAAGTAAATAAGGAAAAGGGGTAGAATGGAAGAATTGACTTTCTATCTTGAAATAAATGTGGAAAGAAACATCATAGAACATGCCTATTAGGGATGGTAGTTTTCTATAAGTGTGGATAAAAAGTCCACCAAGCCTATGATTATAAGGGAAAGAAAGAATTCGTAAAAGTGCAGTGTTTCAACTATAAGAAGATGGGGCACTACCCAAATTAATATCTCAAGAATCAAGGAAATATAGCTGAGAAGAAGAAAATGGATCGAGATCAATCGAATATTTTTACTACAGATGAAGTGAAATAATTATATCATTTGTGATTTTGGATTCAAGAATTAAGTTATTCTAGTTATAGTAATCATGATATATATAAGGATTTTACTGTAGTAATTTTTTAAGAATTTGTAAGAATTCATGTTTTCATTAAGTTTTTAAGGTGATCAATGTATTCATATATTTGGTACATGAAAAAAATATTTTCATTATGTTGTTTGGGGATAATATGATGTTAATTTGACTTTGAAAATGTAGTGACCTTCCCTATAAATTTTGGATCATGAATTTGGAAAGATTTATTTTAGATGAGTCTTAATTTTGGAATGGATTAAGTTGAACATTAGATATTATTTTTTGAGGTTAGCGTATGATTTATCATATTTAGTAACCTATGTTAACCATTTTGTCTTCTGTATATATTTTAAAGCTGAAGGAATGACTCCTGGGTCTTATGATTCATAAAAATGCTTCAGGAGTGAAAAATTAATTTTGAACATTCATTTCCAAGTTTTTAGGATAAAGTGTAAATAGATCTAAGCACAACTAAAGAATCATATTATGCTTCTGACATGGAAAGAAATCAAGTATGTGCTTAATTGAATAGTAAAATAATCTATTAACTCTAGGAAAATTATTTTGGAATAAAATTTTATCCATTTAATTTTCTTTCTGATAAATCAATGGTATTTTAACCAATCAAAAATTTATGGTTTTGTGATTTTTAACTTTTTTATGACCATGTTCTCTAACACTCTCCATTAGAACTTGATAGCTAGATTTCTATTTCATGTCTAGGTTTTCAATTTCCACTAATTATCTCTTATTCAAAATCTTAATTTTTTGGTAGCCTCTTCATTTCACTTTCCCTCTTATTAATAGGATATGTTATTAACCCAATTTCTGATGTGGTTTTCTCCCAAAGGAATTTTCAAGTATCGACCTTTGATTTTTGAAGTGAAATTTCAAATTGTGAGGACGCAATTTATTTAAGGAGGGGATAATATAACACCCTAAAATTTTATGATATGTCTCTTTTAAAAATACATTTAATTTCTTTGATGTCTTACATTGCACGCAACATCGATCCTTAATGAAACATGATATACTATTGAATATTATTATTTTAACACTATCCATTAAGTTGATAGTTGGGAATAGGATTAACTAAATTATGAAAATATAGTTTACATGTGTTTATAAAATTAATTCATTGTTTACCAATTAATTTTAAATTAAAATAAAAACCAATTGAAAATAAATAATGTGTTTTTATTAAAAACTATTTTTATAACCACAATTGAATTTTATTAAATTAAATTAAATTAAATTAATCACTATTATTTAAATATATTAATGAAATATAAATATTTTATATTTAAAAAATATTTAAATTCAACCAAAATATTTTATATGCATAAGATAAGAATGAATTCAATCTTAATCATTAAAAGACTATATTTCTCTAAAGGTAGTTTTACCGCCTTTTGATGGTGCACTTGTTTTAAATCTCATTTTTAAGAATTTTATAATTTATATTTGAAAAAATAATCATATTATTTTAAATTTTAATATAAAAATTTATTTTGGATGAATTTTTGTTATTTTCTGATAAGTTTCATGTTTTGATGAATACTAAAAAATAATAAATTTTAATTGAAAACAGTTTTTTCATATAAATAATTTATAGTGTTAAATTATATTTTTGATTGGTTATAAAAAATAATTAAATAAATTTTTTATCATTTAATCCAATTTAGGTCATTTGAATCAATTTCACATTGAATTTTGATATAAAACCATTTCAATCTTTTGAAAAAAAACATAAAAAACTCATTTTCCCATTCTGTTAAAGAGATTAATTTTAAATTAATTAAAATAAATTATATATTTTTTATTTTGAAAAATATATTCTATATATTTAATCATTGGATCCAAGTTATATAAATAGGACTCTTCTTTTGACATTATGAATTATAACTTTAGTAATTTTTTATTAACACGATTAAAGGTAAATCGTGTAATTAAGGGTAAAAAAATATTATAAATATTAAAAAATTACCCTAACACTTGTCCAAATTTCATTGTATGAGTGGGTGTAGACCAAAATCATACTTGGTATGATATTATAATGTTTTTAAGATACATGTATGAGAGTATGAAATTTATTATATTTTATTTGATCAAAAGTTAAAAAATGTCATACCGATAACTTTAATAAATATATCAGTTTCATTATAGGGTTATACAGAATATAAATTCAAAAATAAGTGTTAATTTGAAAAATAAAATTTTTATATTAACCATTATATTTTATTTTTAATTTTAATAAATAAATAATTACCTTAAAATCTTACACAATGATGATGCGGTAATTATTTAATTAATGAGAATATCAAATAAATAATTAAAAAATTATTAAAATAAATATATTTTAACATAATAAATGTCATCCACAAATTTTATAAATAAAATTGATATTTTATTGATCCATTAGAATTTTTTTTTCAAATACATCGTTTTTTAGTGTTTGTTATAAAATTCAAATTAATGAATAGTATAAAAATTGCCATTAAAGTTTTATTAAAATAAATAACATTTTTTAAATGATATAAAATTCATAAAAATACAAAATTTAGAAGAATTATTGGTATAAATTTTAAAATTTCATTAATTACTCTTTTACATTTCATTTGTAATTTTATAGTAACTATATTAACCTTCGAAGAGTAAAAAAATATGTTGTCACGGTCAGAGTTAAAGGGTTTAAATAAGGGTTAAAACCAAAAGATAAGGGTAATAATGTGATCTAAACCTATATAAAAATTATAATTTAAGTGTATATAGACCCATAATCATATAATATTTAAAATAAAACACTTTCTATATATTTTTAATTGAACATTAATTTATATTAATTAAATATTTTGAGAGTTTCCCATGGTACCCCTCGCCTTAATTATAAAAGGGAACCTCCTCCCTTATTTACTCACACCACTTTGAGCCTTATATCTGGACAAAAACCTACCCATTTATCCTCCCAACATCATTATTTAAGTTATTTAGTTCCTGGTCTTCCAAAAAGACCAACCCTAGACCCCTTGAGAAGATATATAAAGGGAGTCTGCCAAAGAAGAGGTCATTGTTTTTACCAACTCATCCAAGTTAATTTATTATTTTACTTCCTATTCAAGATTTTTTTCCATGATAACTATTAAATTTAATATTATATGTATTATTATATGTTATTATTATTATGGTACAACCATATTACATGATTTATCAATTCTATGAAAAACAAAAGCATTGCATGTGCATACGTACAGCTTACCGTCTCCAGGTTGTGGTGTAATTTTTTTCATAGAAAATTTATTATCATGGGTATAATGATGGATATAATGGATATAAATAATAAATATTACTTGATATTAATTCTCTATAATTAATATACCATCCAATTCTTTACCCTTTTACCATTGATGGAAATATATATTATCGCTTGTGCTTATGTATGGTCTGTCGTCTCCACGATGTGATGTGATTCATTTTCAATATTAACCATTAAATAATGATTATAAAAATGTATATAATGAATAATTTTAATATATATTAACATAATATATAATTCAGGAGATTAAATAAATATATCATGTCCATAATAAATAAGACATGCACAGTAAGATACACATAATAAAATGAAGTAGTTTGCAACCGAAACAAGGGTAATAAAAATATATTATTAACAAAATGATATAATAAGATTATATATGATATAAAAAATATGGATATGGTTATGTTTTAAATTAATAACATGCTTTAAATAATTATATAGGAGGTTAAATCACATTCAACTTAAGGAAATTACATGGTAAGGTTCACAATCTCATTATTACTCAGGGTTGTTTATATTTAAGTCGTAATAGGGGAATATTTTCTTCCATGTTAATGTTTTATAAAAGTGTTTTCAAAAATATTTTTATTATTATCATAAGAATGTTTAAAGTATTTTTACCCATGTTTGACTTTTTATAAAACTATATAAAACGATTATTTTTGTCATTTTTCAAATGAGGTACTCTATGACCTTTTCAACAAAAATAAGGAAGGAATTTATTTTAACTTATATGATATGAGTGAATTTTAATACCATTATAATTCTTAATGTTTTGAAGATTAATTTAAAATTTTATAAGGATATTTTCAAAGAAATGAATTTATTTTATAATTATGAAACTTTTTAAATAAATTATTTCTATGAAAAATTGGGTGTTTCTCTTAAAATAAATTAATGATTTTATTAAATTATTTTCATCTATGACAACATTATTTGTTGGTTTTTATGCTTAATTTAGGTTTATCTCTTATACTACCATATACCAAATTTTATTGAAGTGTTTATGATAAGTTTGACTATGGATTTTCTATTGTGATACCATTTATGGTTTATGGTTAAAGTATTCACGTTTTGTTTTATAGTTTTTCAATACAAATGTTTATGTTGTTTATGTTTCACCTTTTTCATATGATGAATGAATTGAACATAGTAAGTGATGGGCAGGTCCCATTATAACCCATCGATGCATCGAAAGGTCTCATGAGACAATCTGGTTTGGTTATTTTCTAAGGCCTTACCAGTTTGTGTATGGTGTATTGGAAAAAGCTTTGACGGTATGTTTATGATGTCTAACATTATTCATTACATTATTATGAGATTAGTTATTGATATTCCATGTGGTTAATATATCAGTAGAATATCTTTGTGATTATTTATATGGAATTATTTTATTTTCATTTATTCCTTCCATATTTTCATCAGGGTTATGTTTTTAATGGATCGTGTTTCAGTTATGCACATTAACTTAATGTTTATGATTATTTATTCATAATATCTTCTGTTGTATGCTTACCCTTACAAAGAATCTGATCTCACCCCTTTCTTATGTTTCATTTTTTCTAGGATTCCAAGATGTATATTATGATTGATATTCAAGGTTAAGCTAGAATTATAATGTTGTTCTCAAAGGATTCACTATGTTTTATTTTATATTTTAAATTATAATTTAAGTTTCATGTTTGTAAGCTTGTTTCCAAAACTTCTAAAATGATCATTCCTTTTGGATTCGAATATTGTATCTATAATAATTTAATAAAGTGAGAAACTAGCTCCAGGCTATTGGGGTTGGGGTCTTTATATATCATATGCATTTTTTAATTCATAATTTATATTTTAAATAGATATAAGAGTTTTTTATTTAATATGGAAACAATATCCATAATTGGGGAGTTATTTTAATCTATCATACCCTAATTCACCCTCCCTATCTTATGTTATTTTAACTAGTATGGATAAATAATTAATAATATAATTAATATTTGTATCTATAAAACCCTAGTCATCCCTTTATAAAGATCCTTAAACTTTGTCTCCATTAAGGTTATCCACCATAAAACATAGAATGATATAGAGAATGTGTGAGATAATTGGAGATCCAAGGATCATATGAATGGATTCTTCGTGAGAGATCACCAACAAATCATGTGAAGATAGGATCTTCGCAAAATTTCAAACATGAATCAATGTGGGACCTATTATTTTAATTCCTTCAATCTATTATTCTTTATTTACAAGAATGGATCATTGTTCTTTATTTCACCCCTAAAATATGATGCCCTAAAAAATTGTTCTGTTAATATTTCACTTGAAATTCAGGATTATCCCTATATTCTTAATCAATGGAAAATACGTGCACAAATATTTATCAATAAACCCTCTCCCAACCACCAATGAGTTTTATTTTATAGTTTATATTCCCATTCTTACTCATTTCCTTTCACTTTTAGAACTAACCTCCACAATGGCTTGTAGTTCAATGAATCCTTTCCCAGATCGTAGAACAATTGGTATTTAGGTCTATGAGTGTATTATTTGGACATGGAAACCAAGATAGGATTGTGATAGGATATATGATAAATAATGGATTGTTTTGTCATGAAAAGACCTAGGATATCAAAGATATGTAGAACCAAGGATGTTAGGGTTACGTTTTAACCCATTGTTGTGCATTTTATGGTGAAGGATAGCTAGAAAAAGGCCATCGAAAGTGAAAAAATGATATAAAAATTATTTGGTATATTTTAATTCATGACTAGAAGTGATAATGGTGATGGGAGTGCTTTCTGGTGTTATCTAGATTATGGGTGTAAAGACATTATTATTTAATTATACCCTTAATATACACTTCATGTATCGTTAGTCTTACTGATATGGCTTGTACAGTGAGTACATTCCCAGATAGTCAGTTGGTTACACATGCCGTGTGGGTTAGGGATACAATCTGTGTACCCTTGGTCTTACCTAATTAAATCTCCCTATAATTACATGTCGAGTGAGATAATTAGAGATATATACCATATACCCTCTATAGGAACCATCAAGTATCCCAAACTTATATGAAATGATTTTTGGAGGTACACACTTAGTGCCTCATTGGTCTAACATGTCATATACATTTATATACAATAATTGTGGGATAAATTATAAATGCCATGTAGAGAATAGTACATGACTAGATAGATCCCAAGGGGATACATGTTAGGAACCCCTATAGTACATGTAATGTATTTATCTATCCTTGATGTAGATTCATTTCTTTTTTCCTATATTGTGTATTTGGGCATGTGAGTAGTCAGTTGTAAATTTTTTCACATTGAACTTGATGGAACACCTCTCTCTAATATCAAAGGAGATGTATAAGTAGATTCAGGTAGTTTAGAATTTTTAGCTCTATAGGACCGATGATGGGAATTGGACATGCCAATCAGAGCATTCATGGGGTTAGATAATTCACTTTAAATGTGTTTATTATAGGTAAAGGCCCAAAAATATGACTAATAGAGTTAAGAACACCCATACTCATTTGGAGTAGGTCTTATATCAATGGGATTGGGTAACCCCTCATCTAATGAGTTCTAAATAATGGTGTGTGTTTCCTCCACCAAGGTTTGTTATTTCATTTAATGATATTATACTTTGGTGAGGAATAGGTCCCTCACTTTATATTTTGATATGTTATATGGGGTTATAGATCTAGGTGATTTGAATTTTTGGGATTATTGCAAGCATGATTCATCTGTAGCTTAACTGTGCTAAATGGGACTCTCTTCCATGTCTCATATTATTTCATTATAATCATATATAGTATTTCTCTTCCCCAATTTAAATTTTTTTAGTTGTTTTTCCTTTCTTATTTCTCATTTTTAGTTTTTGAGGAATCCTACTATGAATGTATATACTCACCCCTTCATGGGCATTTTTACCACACATATTGTGCCCTATTAAGATTATAAATAGTTCAAAAGAAAATTTGATGGACTTACTATAGGTGGAGATTAGTAGTACTGGAATGTGATTTTTATGGGAGAATTTAATATCTGTAGTTGGTTTTTTATGAAGATATATTCTTCTATATTGCTTTAGATTAATTACCCTTTTGGTTTTTTGGCCCTATATTTTTTTCCTTTCAATTTATAATTAATGAACTAGTTTTTATATTATGTATCCTAGTGTTTTTCAGATTAATTATATATTATAGTTTTTTTATTTATCTATCCAATATTATTATCTCTTCTATAGATATTTTTTTCATGAACTAATGCATTATTCTATGCCTTATCATCTTTTGTGATATATATACTCAGTGTTGGTCATCATTCCCTGGCATATTGACAGTGGGAATGGGATGGCACTATCCACCTTCTACAAACCTGGGTGAGGTTTTAGTGGTTTTTCCATGAAATATATTTTTTCAGGTCATAGATATTAATATTTATTTCAATGTTGTAATGGTTTCAATAATATGATGGAATAGACTTTCCATAATTAGACACTAGATCATCAAAATAATTCAACAACCTATATAATATGAGAGGAATGCCTAAGGTATGTGTCATTATAGTCTGATCATGGTGGAGTTGAATGAGGATGGGGATGTTACACTACCAAACCCCAAAACATATCCAAAAATACCTAATAATTTACCCTCAAACACATGAAATCAAATTTAAATCTTGTAATGATAAACGACCCCTCGACTAAAACTAATCCTTTGAATGATCCAATACCTAATCCATTCAATATCCTCACCTAAGATTTTAAATCACTATATTAGCGACCTAGGATGTTCCAACTACCCCAAAATATAACTTCTCATCCTAAACAATTCAAGGGAGACACATACTCAAAGATTCACTACAATTAAGTTTCCAATGCATTAACCGAGGCATCCATTAATATCATGACTCATAACTCCCATTTAAACCCCAAATCACAAAATCTAACCAATTCCTCATCCAAAAAACAATAAAACATGATCATATATCTAAACATTACCCAAATCACATCTCAAAACATATCCAAAATTAGATACCCCACTTCCAATCCATTGCTCCTAAATTTGATCCAAATCAATGAAAAACATAAAATTTCAACTTCCATAACCATCACACAAAATAAAAACCAGATTTATCATCACACTTATAACTAAAAACACTGATAATAAAAAAATAACAATAAAACACAAGGTAATTATATGATATGATATCTCATCATCCTTTTGATTCCCCTGAATACCACTAACCAATCTAAATATAAGCTAATGTTATCCCCAAAATAGGAATATATATGGGTATACCTATATGTGGCATGATGTTGAGTTCTATTTTATCATAAAGGATTACTAATAACATGGTTTATAGAAAAATATTCCTCATATAAAAAGTTAAACATCATTTACTTTTGAAAAATATTGCTTTAACAAAGTCAAATCATTATAGGCATTCAGTTAGAGAAAGATGCATCCCACTTTACCTTTTTATAAGTATATTATATATCAAAATATATTTTAAAATCTATTATTCATGATAATCAAAAGTTATTTTTCAAAAACATAAAGACCTATATTTCGATAAATTTATTTCCAAAACATCATAAAACATGAAGTTATAAATCAATTTTCCTTACTTTAAAACACTAACAAACTCCTCATGACTACTCAGACTGAGTAACACAAACTTCCTTTAGACATAATGACCAATAAGGAATATAATGTTTCATAGATACATTTCAAGATCAAATATTATATTTTATCACTAAACAAAGTATAAACACATTCTCAATAATAGGATATTAATTAAAACAACAGCTTACATGCACAATGATATAATGAAATTAAAAAACAAGTTATATGGTCAATGGATATTACTAACCTAAAACTTAAATGATTATTAATAATATAACAATAAATAGAAACAAGTTTAATTAACTTTAATAAAATAAAAATTGAATATAAATTCATTTTTAATGTATAACACTAAATAAAAATCAAGTTATAGGATTAAAAGAGATTTTTGATAGAAGACAAGGATAATGTTCATCTAGATAATATTGAATAGATAAAACTAGTCATTAGTTGGGATAAGTAGAGTTATTAAAATCAAAATAATAAATTATTAATTCATATTTACCTAATCATTGCTAATATGTAAATTAGGAAACACTATTTATATGTTGTTGATGTTTTAGTTAAAAAACTGTAACTAATTCCAATTATAATATAAACAAACACATGATATCATTAAATAATACATGATATTCTCTTTGTACCAGTTTTTTGATGCATAACATCATGTATTAATCAATATAGAGGTTAGATTTTAGATAATCCCAAAATTAACTTCCTTAGTTACATCCAGTCATATCTAAAAAAACTATATTAAAACATCACTCAAAACTATGGAGCCTGCTGAGTTTCTAGAAATCACATTGTATCTTGATCTTCCTCTATAAAAAGGTTATGGTGACTTTATGGGTTAATTTTCAATATTTAACTATCCAATATCATATTTAATAAAAATAAAATACCCAATAAATCCCAATATTACTCTAATACCACTTATAGCAACCCTAATCTGAAATATCATATAGTACCAGAGTTAAGGTTCCACTAACCCTAAAAATTATATCAAATCCCCAAGGTTTAGAAAATAGCACCATGAGACACATCATAAAATTAGGGAATGGTTTTCATAATTTATTTATAATCAAATATAATGGATAGATACTATATAAAATTCAAAATAAACTTCTCATAAGTTAGATATTCTATAAATAATTACAAATTAAAACAACTCAAAAAATAATAATCAAGAATTTAAAAATAATTCCACTCTCTAAATTTATCCAAATAATACCAAACCAAATGAAATCAAAAAAATCAAAAATTCCATATCTAAACATCCATTATAAATAGGTCCTAATACAACTAAAATAAAATAGAGGATATTGATATTTTAAAGTGAGTCATCTTTCCCACTTGATTTTAACATTAATGTAGATTAAGAGTTGATTATTCTTTAATGAAATGCACAAATAATAAGTCAAGGATATATTTTACCTACCAAAATATCTTTAAATAGTTGAATTTGTATCTCTAATAAGGTTTCCATGAAAGGTATGAGATATAACACTCAATATGGAATCACCAATGGAGTCTCAATACACATAGTTATATAATATGTGTATTATTGAACAATTATAAACATTTACATTAATATAAAATATAATTTTATAGATGATCACGAAGAATCATAGAATTTATATAATAAACAATTTAATTTCAAACCAAGATCTTGTATGAATTAGACATGCATCTCTATCAAATAAGAAAATTGTAATCATCAAAACTAGTTGGGGTTAGTCTCCTTTAATAAGTAAAGAAACCAATTTTTAACTGGGATGAGAGGGAACCCTTACCAGAACAAAATACCCATAGGGAAAAGGATTTAAATACATACCTAAAGGTCAAGAAATCTGAAGATTAAATTTTATAAGTTTCACCTGTCACCATGCCATGGACACCATTTATCCATTATAACACCCTTCAAGTCATTCTTCATGTGTCATGGCCCACCTTACTACATCATAGCAGCCAGCATGTCATGCCCATAGTGATTTGTTGTTCCATGACCTACCATCCAATGATATAGTTCCCTCCCTCTTATGTCATGGTCCTCAACCCAATATTTTGGTTGAGTCCATATACTGAGGCTGCCTCCCATACATCCTAGTGTCATTCTAAAATACCCCCACATTAGGGTCTGATAGGGTTTGAACCCTAGTTGATGAAGTATTATAAGGGGGAATTTGACACTTGGCCAGGACCCCAACGACAATATAATTTTAATAAAACATAAATCATTTTTGTGGGCATCATTCAAGTCTACTTAAATACAGTCTTGAAATACATATAGTATACCTATCCACCATCTATGACATATCCATCAAGGATATTTTTCAAAACCCATCATATATAAAAAGTATTGTGTGTATATATATATATAATTTTCCTCATGAGGAGGACATTTATCTCCTTATATAGAGGAAGTATAAATTCATCATCTTCCACCAAGAGGCTACTTATCTCCATATAAGACAGGAAAGTAAGTTATTCTCAATTAGGAAGCCTCATCTTCTCATATAAAAGAACATGTGTGTATGTGTGTGTATTTTTATCCATAATCATAGAAATATATGTAATCATTCGACTATATATATCACACATCATCATATATAGCAGATGTATGTATATTTAGATATATCTATGTGCACATGAGCCTTAGCCCAATTGGTGAAAACTCCTTAAGTGCATCCAAGAGACCGAGGATCAAATCCAAGATGAGGCTAATTTCTGGGTACTATAGCAGGGATTGTAGCCGTACTGTAGCAGGTACTGTAGCGGACTGTAGTAGGCACTGTTTGGCACTATAGCAGCCATGAATATTCCTCTGTTTGGGCCTTCGGGCCACCAATTTGGTCTCCGAGTACTTTAAGGCCTTCAGGCCACCCAGGCCTTCGGGTCAATAAGGCATTCGGGCCACCTCAAGGCCTTCAGGACACTTTAAGTGCAGATGAAAACCGGACAACCTACAAGGAACAAGCTTCAGAAGGAGGATGAGCAAGGAGCCTTGACCATAGAAGAAGCTAAACGGATTGCATGAATGAGAGGGTATGGCACCTGCCATCGGGACATTCTTGTGCATGCACTGGAAATCCTAGCTGAACAGTCATGCGAATGTGTAGAGCTGATTTCATTATGAAGATTTTGGGGAGGAGTAGTTCTAAGTGGTTATTCTAGGTTGTATGTAATGTTTTAATCCTACAGGTAATGAATTCCTATAAGGCCTATGAGCCATGTAATACTTACGCCTATGGGCCTTTTAAGGGTTCCACCTCACCCATTGAAAGGTGGATTATCAAAATCAATAAAAAATGAAGGCCTTCAGGCCATTGGAGGATATATATATATGTGTATCCAGTACATAAGTCTCAAGTTGGATCCTATAATAAAAGTCTTAAATACTATATATGTTAGATTTGGTTCTCTAGAACCAACTGATTTTTTACTTTTAATTATAAAAAATATTAATGAATATAAAATCAAATAATTTTTTTCTTCTGTATAACATTAATTTGAAAATATACATAGAGTATTTATTGCATCAAAACATTACTTCACTTCAATGTTATAAGGATAAACTAGATATTCTAGGACAATATTTTTAAACATATGTATTATATTTAAGATAATATATTTCTAATAGGACACAAATGATGTTTAACTATCAAGTGTTGGAAGATTATAATAAATTTATATTTCTTTTCATGAAGTTTTTATTTGGTGATTTTTAAGAAGGGGGTTACGAGGATAGAATCTCTAACAGGAATTCCAAATTTTTTTGTATCATTAGATATTCCTATCTATGAATTCATATATTAGTCATTTGAATCAATATTATTATTATTATACATAATGAATTGCATACTTTTATGTGTGGATGAAAATAGTGATGATATATGTTCATGATGGGGTAGCATATGTTTGGTGTATCATAAATTATATGGAATTAATTAAATAAGTCAAGAAATGACTTTTCCCATCCATATTAATGGAATAATATATCTATTTGACTTTGATTGTAATGGAAACATATATTAAAATCAAGGACCATGGTAGTTCATTGAAGCATTCATTTCAAAAATTCAAAGAAAGATAAATCAACCGTATAAGGTGGTGAAACAAGTATGCATCATACTCAATGAGACATCTGTAAATAAAGGAATTATAATACATAGTAGCATTCCTAGGAAGGTTATTATCATTATGAAAATAACTTATTTCTCTATGGGTTCCATGATGTGTTGTTAGACGTTGACCTTAGACATTATGTAAGTTAACCTAATTCCATTGAGAAATAGTCCTAGAGGTTCACACACTAAGTGGACCCATAATTTAATTAAATTATATTAAATTTTATATTAAGAATAAATAATATTCTTATCTAGTGAAATAATAATTATTCATGTAAAATTGATCACATAAATATTAAATCATGATATATTTGACTTTAGACTATGTGGGATGAATTTAATCTATATATTATTAGTTTCAAGGTAGTAAATAAATAAATATTTATTCAATAGTTTAGTGAATAGATAAATATAAATATTTATTTATTTACATTGATATTATATTAAATATTTATTCATGAGTCTAGTGAATATAATATGTATTTATTTATCGAATGATTAATATTTATTTCAATAAGTATTTTATTTAATATCCTCAAAAAATATTAATTTCATACTTAATAAATGATACTTTAATAAATACATGTTATATAAATAATAATATTATTATTAATATTTGACAAGGGGATTACCATGGAAAATTAAATTGGTAAATGGTTGTTGTGTAATTATCTTTTGTTTTAAGCATAAGAATAAAATCCACATTATATCATTTATTAGAGTTGTTGATATTCATTATTCCTAATAAAAATTTCTCTAGAATTATTTCATGCCATAGATAGATTCTTCTTCCACCCATCTTCTAAAGAGCATAGAGAGAACAAGAGAACTCATTATTGTAACCAATAAAAAATTGTGTAAATCTATTACCTCTACTATAATTGAACCTAGAGATTTATTATTATCATCCATAGATTCATGGTTCATGTGTGGATACACTTAGGGGAATCCTCACTTAGAATACCCATTGAAATGATAAAATAAAAACAATGGAAATACAAAAACAATTAGAGGTGTGTCACATTTGAGGTAATTCTAGTCTTAAATTGTTAATAAATTAAATGTGAACATCCTATATAGGAAGTTATGGTGTTTCATTCATCAGTTTCATCATATTTATCTATTGAAAATGATGAAAGAACAAACTAAGGAACCCACCCACCACTTCCATTTCACCCCAGAACCTTTAAGTAGTTTAAAAGTGGTCACATTATCATTTATAATTAAATATAATTTATTTGATTAATGTAATGTGTTTTTCATTTTTAATTTATATAATTTCATTTTTATTACAAAATTCAAGATTAATGTTTCATTAAAATTATTATGGTGAATTATATTCGAATATATGTGAATAAGGCTCTAAGATCCCATCTAGAGGTTTCAAGGTTATTGGATACATGGAAAGGATAAATATCTTGGAATTGTAAATTACACATCATGTACCCATCATAAACTCACACAAGGAGCAGGCTATGTAAATCTTAACTCATTGTGTCTTTAAATATGTGGTGTTATTACACATCGCATATCAACTACCATTACAACATTTTGTTTAATATTGATTACATGGTTTGTAGATGGTGTAAAAAACATGTAACTACACATTGGGTTTGACTCCACAAAATCATGGAAAGACTTTTGGTCATTACCCAACATCATTACACATCATGTACTTACTGTCAAATGAGAAACATGTATATACATGGACTACGCAATGTGATTCTATCATGTATACAGCATCTAAAATATTTCAACCCATACAAGGTATACATGGAGATTTTTGGAATATTTTCTTGTTCAACACACTGAGTAATTAAAAGATACACATGAATGCATGACATTTAGATAGCTATATATTATATATGTCATGATTTTTCTACACTAGATATATTTCGTTAATTTTTAATAATGTTTTCTATGAATAAATTCATAATAATTAATACAAAAAAATTATGTAACAACAGCATGTGTAACTATTTTCATTTGCATCATATACTTCATGTGCATTGCCAGTGGTACATGTTGTGTATATGATAGCATGTCATGTGATTATATAAGTAATATAGACTACATGGATTAACCCACTGAACTACACATCGTGTAGATCATGATTTTTCTTGTATGTATACATAACACTCTAAGAACTATATACAACATGCGTCGGACAACATGTTAAGTAACAGTACATATTGTGAAGTATTAAACTTTGTAAATGGATTTAATCTAACTTAGAAGATATAATCCATGTCCCCTCATCAGTATATATTGTGTAGTTAATTATTTTAATATTAAAATCAAAATTATTTAATTTATTTAAAATAATATAAGATGGGAATATTTTAATATCTCAAGGATTTTTTATACGTAATATTAATATAAAGAATTAATTAACTAATTCATTCATTCATTCATTAATTATAGTAAATATATCTTAACTAGAACAACTTTAAATGAATGTTATAATTCTTGAATACATATTCATTTCATTTTATGATTTATCATGAGATTAACATACATGTTTATTTATTGTATTTTTATATTTAATTTAATATTTTTTCATGATTTTATACAATAATTTTATTAAATTAAATATAATGATTTTTGAATCATCCCTCCCATCATTATCATATATAGAAATACATACTCTTTTTTTGTTTTTTGTGACCCTAAAACACTAGGTACCCCTCACCAGTGTGTTATTTATCATTTTTAAAGGATGGAGATCCCAATAAGGGGAGTTAGTTCAAGGATCGTGTTGAGGTGAATCAAACTAAGGAGATATACATGAGAATGGAGAATTATTTTAACTCAAGCTAAGCATGGGATCAAGAATTTTTATACCCCAAGGTTATAGGTTGACTTATATCATCTTGATTAAATAACCATTATAAAATTCAATGATCAAACCATATAATTTTTAAAAAAAATATGTATATAGTTATTTATATATTTATGTCATGCTTGTTTTTTTTAGAAGATAAAAAATTATCACGTAATGTAAATAAATTAACTTTCCTAAAATATTTAAAATTAAAATATATTATTATTCTGAAATTATTTTTTAAGAAATGATTAATTAGTTATTTACATTCCATATATTATTAAAAAGAATATGTATAAGAAAAATATAGGATATTTATTCTTATGTTAAAAAAATATCCCTAAATCAAAAAAAATGTCCACCATCACTTGAGTTAGAATTCAAAAATCATTCAAAGTATTGGTCCATCCATTATCAGGATATATTAAATTATTATGGAGTTATAAATAAATTATTTGGTAGATGTAACTAAGTTAGCATCAAGAGTAATTTCTCATGAATTACATTGCATAATATAAAGGTAATAGTTGAGGAAATATGGGTTTAGGATTTCAGGATTAATGGTTCAATTAAATTTATCGTGAAACCTAGAGTTATTGTAAATGGATAGTAAATCCTACCTTAATACCTTTGAATAATTTTATATGACCTCAGGTTGGGTTATATGGAGGTACATATGGGTCTTTTACAATATAATATCTAAGCATCACGGTATTATGAATCTAATGGTGAGGGTTGTTAGGATTTGAAAAAATATTGTAGAATAATGAAATTAATTAATCAATGTATAACGGTAATTCAAGATAAAGTAGTAACTATATTCTTTTATTTCATTAGATAAAAATGGAAAAAATTAAGCCTCATCGTTATCCTTGTGATCTATTATTTAGAATGATAATCTCAAGGCCAGTGCTATCTTTTAGGAATTTTATAGGTTCTTTCATATTATACCATGCCAATATCATTTTTATGTATTGGATTCCTTGATTCTTACTAATACCTCTCATTATATTAGTGAAGAGTGGAAAAGTGACTTAAAGAGACACATGGATGATGACTCGGATGTCTAATGCCTTATGGTATCATCCATGACCAGGAAGATCTATAAGATTTATAAATACATGGATTCATACACTATATTATTTAATATCCATCATCTCTAACAAAATGAAATATATAAGGAACTCAATTCATTTAATCTATTATAATTAGTTCTCATTAGACATCATGCTTTTAAGATGATTGGGTATATTAATAATTTGGAAAATTTTGGGATTCGAGCTTCCAAAGGAATTTTATATAGACCTCATTTTTTCCTCACATCCTCTAAGTTTCCCATGTTTTATTATAAATTTCATTATAAACTATATAGATATGACTCTATTATATCTATTGAAATTTATACCCCAAGACATTAAATACATGAATCATGAAAAACCTTAATTTGGTTAATATGAGTAAATATAAGGAAAAGTATTAGAAAAGTTATTAGTATAAGGCATCTTCATATTTCCCTTCCTCAAAGAGAAAGATAAAGAGAGAATCTATATATAAGGATGTTTTTTTTGAATCAAAAAATCCATGTAATAAGAAATATTCTTTAGCAAATAAGCATAAGTAAGCTTTAAGTGAAGTCATTAGGGATTGAAATCTATTCATTTTTATAAATTGGGAGTTAGATATGACTTATGGTTTTCACATTAGAATAAAAAAATATAAACCAGTTATATTGTATAATATTTATAAATTTAAGGTTTATCTTTGATCTACCAATGGTTTGGGGATTCCTTCACAATCTATAATAGTCTATTAACACACATTGCTGATAGAATTGAATTTAGTTTTGGAAAATTTATATTATGTACCTAGTGTAACCCATAACTATGTTTATGTGTCGTGTTTAGACATGGAAAGTTTTTTTTAATGTTCTAAAATAAAGAGCACTAAATTTATAAAAATATCATGTGTTATGGTATGACACCATTTTATGATGGTCCTAACATAATAAAATATTAAAACCAATTTTTTGAAATAGAAAATGAATTAACTTCACATGAATCATATCACACCCAATTATTGCATCATATACTTGGTCTTGAAAATAATAATTTAAAAAAATTTATATCAAGAAGGGTACATAGATTATTTAGAAATAAAATCCTTTTACATGAGTCATGACTGTTTGTAGGGTAAAATAATTATGTCTCTAATTAGTGGAAAAGGTGAGAGAGCCACGAAGAATATAGAATGTGTTTATATATATGTGTACGAACCATTTAAAATATTATCTAAATGTGGATACTCTTACCTCAATACTTTTACAGATGATTTTAGTATATATAGATAAATCTACTTAGAGGGATCGAGGGTCATCCCACTTGAGGGACACCGGGTTAGTCTCCTACTTCATGAAGGTGGTGGCCATTGCCTTCCCCCCCCCCCCCAAATGGGGGAGGGACCTTTGTTGTCCTATAAGGATGTGGTACCCTCCTTTTCCCCCTTTTCCATTCCCTAGTTCCTCCCTTAATTCCCTCTAATCTCTCTATTCCCTGAGGTACATTATTGGTTCAATGGTTTCCCTAACCTCCCGATCTCAATCACAAAGTTCAATGGTGATTCGTCTCTCCTCAACCGGACATAAATTTCTCATTTCTCGAAACATCGGCCTTCGAAGGATTATTTTGATCGATTCGTGTTTGGCTCTTGGTATTTTCAACATAGGGTTACCATGGGGATACTCGATAGGAAGAACATTATGATTTGGTTCACTTTAGATAAGGATCTAACTAAATCTTGGGCATTCACTCCTCATAGTTTCAACGAGTATCATTTTTTTCTATCTAGATGGACTTATGAATACCACATGAATCATGAATTGCCCTCGGTTCCCATTTGGGTAAGATTTCCTAATCTCCATTTTCTATTCCTAAATCCTGTGATTTTTAGTATGATTTGGAACCTAGTAGGTAGATTATTGTGCTGTAATAGTCGGAATCATTCCATTTACCACCCTATTATCCCTCGTGCATGTGTGGAAATTTATTCCTCGAGAACCCCCCCTGATTTTTTTTTATAACAGTAGGAGAAGAGTTTCATTGAAGGAAACCTGTGGTTTATGAATCATGGGTGGATTACTTATCAGTATATGTAAGATTGGGTCACTAGTCAGGGGTATGTAGGCATGGTCTTAGGTAGATATATTTTCATGTCAGTTTGGAGGTTTTAGACTGAGCCAAGGCTCCTACATCCAATGATACTAGCTCCTCTAGTCAAGAACATATGGATGTAGAGACAATGATAAAAGTAGTTCAAAAGGAACCTCAGAATGGGAATACCATGATTAGGGGTATCTTTAAGTGGATAAGGAAGGATTTGGAGGATCCCTATCCTTTTGGGGAACCTTATATGAAGAAAAGGAGTCTAGAAATTGAGAAGTTGTCTAACTTGGAGACTTCTTGGGCGGTTACTAGTAATTCTAAGAACCATATGGGAACACCATATGAAAAGGTGGTGTGTTAGAGGGGTATCAGTAGTGTAGTAGGATATGAAGTGGCTCCCATTGTTCTTATACAGGGTTATTCCATAGGGTATTACATTATGAGCAAGGAGGCGGGAGGTATAGACTTGATCAAGACAATTCCTAGTAGAAAGGTGACAGGCATTGCACTAAGTAATTATTTTGAACCGGTGTAGGATCTTGAGGATGAGTTTGTCAAGGCCTATTTGGATGGACAGAGGAGTGATTCTAGTGAAGGTGATATTGAGGAGGAGGGTTTGGGAGAGACACCTTTGAGTCCAAGGAGTGACAGGAACCGTAAGGGCATGCATAAAGCAAGGAAGGATTACTTCTTTCTGCCACTTCCAATGGAGACACATTCATAAAAGAAATTGAAATACAAGAAGAAATCCAATGACATTGTTTTTCATCATTTGAAGTCATATGAGGTGTTTGATCAATCCTTGTAATTTCTTATGATTTTTGAAGAATAATTGGTTGATCAGGTTCTAACACTCAATGCATCAGAAGAGGAAGCCGCTAAAATAATGGGGAGGTCATTGAGTGTGACCCTCAATGAGGAGAAATATTCTTGTATTGAAAAGTAGGATATGATTCTTTTGGGGGGATTCAATAGTTGAAAGATCATCCTTTATTAAAACCACCATACATGGGACAAGATGGCCTTTTAGTTTGAAGATCTATTGTTGGATGAACCAGAAACTTGGATAACCAATATCTCTTGTAAATTTTCTAGGGAGATCAATTTTGGTAGGCTTAAGATTTCTTTCAATGGTTCTGTTTTCTATTCATGTGTTTGATTTCATGGTTTCTCAATTTTTCCTCAAACGTGTTTTTATAATAAAAATTTAAATTTGTGTGAGTCGGATAAATCTACTTGATGATGTATAATCCTGATTCCTTTGATAAATTTAATGAATACAAGAATAGAGTATAGAATCAGCTTACTATAAAAATAATGAAACTTCAATCAAACTAATGTCATATAATCGTAACCTATAGTTCATTGATTATTTAAAATATTTTTGGATACATTATTAAATCACTATTCCTTATACATCACAATAGAATAGCTTTAGTAAATGTAGGATTTGCATCTTGTTATACATTTTGAGATTACTAATAAGTCATGAAAATGATCCATTATCCTTTTGGGGATATATATTACAATAATATGTATAGAAACTAAATTTTCTTTCAAATAAAGAAAAAGAGAGGAATACCATTTGAGTTATAGTATGTTAAGAAATGTATTTTTCTTGTACATGTGTGTGGGTATACAGATCATTTGTTAAGGATAGTTCTATAAATAAACCTTCACCTTGAGGCACAAACTGTATCTTTACACACTACCCAAAATATACAAGAGAATATTACTATTATATTCCCTTATATAAATAGAAATCATTGAAAGGAACACTATATTATATTAAAGGGAACACATAATCAAAGGAAATCATAGAAGAAATACATATTTAGATGTAGTTAAGGATCATAAAACACAAGATTTGTCATAAGAACAAGTTCCACCTAACTTAGTGGAAGAATATTTTCTAGAGATAAAATCACTGCATAGGATCACCAGAGGTGTTATAGAACTAAAGAGATATGGTTTTCTTATCACCAAGGAAGGTGAAATTTTATTAGTTCAAAATATTGAACCTATATCCTACAAGAAAGTGGTAAATAGTTCATAAGTTACAATGTATAAAGAAGAAACATGTTTTAAAATCTATTTCATATTCCAAAAAAAATTAGGTTTTTATAGATTCTCTATTTGATGTAAATATTATTAATTAAAAATTATAATTCAAGAAGATAATTGAAATGTATTATAAGTTTGGTACCTATAATTTGTGACTATTTGGAAAAAAAATTAAGTGATGTCAAGTCATATAATGTAAAAAAAATGTTTTCAACACTCAATATGCTAAAATATATTATAATTATACTTTCCATTATAGTATTCCATAATTATTTGATTTAGAAAATAGATGTCGATAATTCCTTCCTTAATGTAATTCATTTGTAATATGTCTATATAACATAACCATAAGGGTTCGTGACATGAAATTTTTCTAATAAGGTGTGCAAGTTATAGAGATCCATTCATGGGTTGAAATAAGAAATAATATTATGGAACACTACTTTTTATTAAGCCCCGTGAAAACTTGGTTTCTAAAGGAATGAATGTGAACCATGTTTTTACAAGAGGTTTAATATTAGTTTATTATTTTTACTTTTAGTATGTGTTGGTGATATATTACTAATAGAAAATGAGATACTATTATTATAGTTATCTAATACATGGTTGAAAAAATTCTTTTCTAGTAAACACTTAGGTGAATTATTCAATATTCTATGGATCTAGATCCATAGTGATAAATCTAATAGGATAATAAAACTATGTTAAGGTATATAAATTGGTAATGTATTGAAAATATCTATTATTTAATAGAATAATATTGGATTTTTATCTATTTTACATGGAATACATCTCTCCAAGAAAATTTGTTCTCAAATATAAAAAGAGGGGAAAATAATGTTCAGAATCCCTTACAATTTTTTGAATGGATCTATCATGTATGTCTCGTTATATACAATAATTGATATCGTATACACCTTGATCTTGATATGTGTATATCAAGAAAACCTTGGAGAGACACATTGTTTTGATATAAATAATATCATAAAGAAACAGAGGTGTACAAATGATATGTTCCTATTTTATAGAAGAGATTAGGAACTATTTGTTAGGGGATACACATATGTTGGTTTCTAAATAGATCAAAATGCCTAGAAATTTTAATTGGGATTTGTTTCTTTAATTGGGGAGGTGTGAGTTAGAAAATTTATAAGTACCAAGTGGTTTTTGAATCTAAAACATATTATGATTATATTTCATCATCTGATATGGCTAAATAAGTAGTTTGAATACAAAACTTTATCAGGGAGATTAAAATTCTACATGTCAAAAAATTTGTTATCACTCTATATTAATTATGATGTAGTAGATCTAAACATAGATCCTATATCACATTTTGAGACAATAATATATTTATCAAGTAATATTAGAGGGGTTAATTCATAGTAAAAAGAGTAGACACATAGGAGAATCTGGTATAATTTTTGACTAAAACATTAACTTAGTATAATAATGAATATCATGTGATAATTAAATATTTCTAACTATTTATTAGTTGTATCTAGTGTAAGTAAGAGTGTATTATACTTATTACCTAAGACCAGATGACTTTGTACCTTTGATATCCATAATATTAATAAATATCTTATCACACAATGATTCTCCTTCTATGTAACACTAATGTTTTAATGTTTTAATGTCTTTAGAGTATTTGATGTATCAAAATTGAATATCCTTTGTGATGTTTTCATAACAATTTTTAGTATTTTTTGATAAAAAAAATTTTGCTAAGTAATTTTTTTGTAAAATTGGTGAAATAAAATTTTCTAGTAGATAGGAGTGTTTGGTGGAAAAGTTTGTGTAATAATGTTGTTGTATAATAGGAAATTTAAAAAGCTAGAAAGTTTTGGTAAGAACCTTTCTTACAAAGTTATACAATTATATGTTGATCTTAATGTTCCTAACATCATAAAATCGATCCAAGATAATGTGTAAAAAAGTTGTACAAAGTGTGTGATGATAAAGTAGGTGATAAACCCTATATTTGAACACATAACCTTTGGAAAAACATTCCACATGAATTTTTTATAAGTAAAATTGTATTTGAAAAGTAGTTTATTTGATGGACCCGAGTTGAATCTTATGCAAGTAAATTTGTATACAAACTTCTTGGATGGACTTATTGTATGAAGAGTTTTTGAAGATTTTCAAAGTGGAATAGGTGTAAATCTAATCCTATTACAAAAAAAGAGAATGAAATTGGGCATATCAAGTCATGAATACCAGACAAATAAAATCGGTCAAAACAATTTCTGAGCTTGTGTGTAAATACAAAGTGATAGATAAATTTAAATTCAAGTATCTGTGAAAATACAAGGAGGGATAATTCAATGAAGTTTAATTAATACCAGGAAAAGTCTGGGTCCAGTTAGACCGTACCAAAAATTATTAATTCAAAATAAAATTACAAGGTTACATAGAGAAAGGGTATTTACAAATTCGAGAATTAGACACCCCCCACATGTCATCCTCCACCAAAGTAACATAGAACTTAGGAGTCTTGAAGGACCACATGGAGGTCATTTACAGGAAATATCTCCTTGACAAGGCATCATCCACTTGATTCTCCTCCTTATAAACATGTTTTATTCTTATATTAAGATGCTTTTCCTTGTCAAGGCATTCAATCCATTAAGGGAGGAGTTTTTATGGAACATAACTAGTCTTTATATTCAAAGCATTAGCTTCAATTTTAGATCCTTATTCGATCCACAGAGTATTACAACTGTGAAAAAGTTCATGATTAACAACATAAATAATGTCCCACAGTACTACTTCATATGCAATGCCCACCCCAGTGAAATGATGAAAACAACCCTTGAAAAATCCACGGTGTGTGAGAGAGACACCACTGTAGCCCGAGAGTCCCAAAGATCCCAACACAACTCCTAAACATTAACCTTGATATATGGGTAAAATGGGAGCAATCCATTGGATATACTTTATCATGAGAGGAGGCTTCGACTTACTAGAAATTCCCTTCAATTGAAGTGTCATGAGGTCCAAGAAGGATTTGTCCATCGTGCCACTTTGTATAGAAGTAGTATCATGGGTATCCTTATGAATTAACAGCAAACCATCATGATTGGATGGAACTATACTATCTAAGAGAATATTATTTCTAGATATCCATACAGCATGTAGAATCGTTGTTGCAGCAACAAGTAACAAGTTCTTGACCTGGGTGATCCATCTAGCCTTAGTTACATTGAACATCAAGTATTTAATACATCTATGAGATAAAAGATCCATGTTAAAGATGTCAAATAAATTTATTCTGTGATATAAATAAATTTATCTATGAAAATATTATTTAGAAGTTAAAATAATATATTAAACTATATTTAGTAAATCAAGAGAAACTGAAAAATTCAAATAGAGTTCTTCGTAGTGTCCCACCCTAGTTGCCACTTAACAATACCCCATATGGTGGGACACAATACCTTAAGCACATATCCCTGAATGCCATAGGCTCCTGACTGGAATTTAGGTCCTTGGTAGTGTTCATTGGGATATTATTATCTCATTGATCAAAGTAGATCACAACAATATAGGTGTATACAGTAAGTGAGAAATAACATAAGAATATATTATATGATTGAACCAGTAATCCAACTTAGTGGAAACTGTATCAACAGATAGATAAAAGTGGAATAAAAATACATAATCATGAAAGATAAATAAATAACTAGTATAAGATGAATAATAAATAATGAAATGTGATGACGATGCTCAAGTAGCTATACAAAAATAATTATGTAGGGAATAGGGAATATAGGCATACACCACATGCTATATAAAATTCAAAAAATTCCAAAAACTATTACAACTAGAATCACGAGCATAGGCTCCATCATCTTCCCCCAAACTCCATCCTAGAATTGTCAATCAATCATTACAAGTTGGCCACTTCCCTTTATCTATACCTACAGTCATAAAGTCTTCTTGGGTACCAATGGTGATACAAGAAAGTTGTGAGATAAATCTTAGTATTCCACCACCAATAGTGTCTTGATTAATCTATTTCGTGCAATATAAAATGAATAGTGTTTCATTAATAATAAATATAAGATAGAAATAAATAAATAAGTACATTAGACTAGGTTTCACATGGGACACCCATCCAATTATATATTCTTCGACCTGAGCTGGTGTGTCTAAACTGAGGAATCCTTCATGTGTAAAGTGGTAGTATAATATATAGAGATGGATAATCCCCAAGCTTATAGTTCATCTTGTCAGAAACATCCTTGAAATTTCAATTTAAAATATAAATTTATTATTTAAAACCATTAAATTACTTTTAAAATTAAATTAACCTCTTTATAAGAACATTGGGATTCACTATGATCTCATCCATAGAAATTATAATGGAATTACATGTATCACTCTAGGGGGTCATAATAATCCCAATATCCATGGGATTCCTCCCAAGGTGACCCAAGAATGAGATATTGAGTGTCACTCTAGTCATGGTGATATGAAATCATAAACAATCCTTTGATTCTATCCCCAGTATCATATGTAGGGGCCCAGGTCTCTCTCATGGCATGGTAAAACCATAGTTCCATTGAGCCCGTCCATGGGGTCTAACCTAGGTAAATTGTGTCACTCGTCTAGAGGTAAAAAGTAATAACAATTGGTAAGCCTATCCTAGGCATAGCTAGTGTCTCCCCTATCATGTATACAAGTCATTAACTAATTTTAACTAAGACGTGATGAGACTGTCCAATGGATCCTTAAATCAGAACCCACAATATCGACCACATTAGAAGGTAAAGATATAGTTTGGTTAGAAAAACCATACCTTTAACAAGAAATAATTTATAACATAAAATCAATGTTAGCCAAGGTATAAAATTTAAATGATCCATTTATGGATTAAGGAATAAGTCATATGCCCTAACCTCTTGACTAATCCATTTAATTCAACAATTTCATATGTGTCAAGAAGGGTAGACGCCCAACTCATGGAGCATCCTTCTAAACCATTAAATTTATTAATAAAAGGCATTTATGATAAGAAAAAATACCCTACAAGGGGTGTTAGGAAATTTATAACAAGTTGTAAATTTGGCCTTTAAGGTGGAGCACACCCATTGGGGTGGCATAAATCAAGGCGATCAATCCAAGGGGTAAAAATCCCACTATCTCGGGTAAAATTTGGCAATGTAAGACTTCGCATTTAATTTAATTAACAATTATTAGGAATCATCAGGAAGGTTAGACTCACAAAACAATGGAACATGATATATGATGAAATGAAATAATGGTAAAGAACTTAGACCACCTACCTTATCCTTTTAGTGCTTCTCTCATCTAATGTCAGCCTTTCATTCAATCTAGAATGGAATATATCAAATAAATTATCAAATTTCCAAAAAAATGGGGTAAATGAGCTTGCACAAAAATAGTATAACCATGGGGAATAAAATCTTGAAATAGAAGTGAGAGGATTGAAGAGATTACTTATAGATTTCCAATGGATCCAATGGTGAGATATTTGGATAATAAATAGAAGAGACCTCTTGATCCCTAGGTTTTGTGAAATGATAGCTACGAAAGGAGGAGTGTGATGGAATAATGAGGAGGAGGGGGGTTGAAGGGGAAGTTGAGATTTCACCTAGGCAGATCAAATGGCTGTTAAAACACCCACCATATGAAAATAGAGAGTTTGATCATGACTTGGATGAATGGTTCAGATCGTTCGTGAATGATCAGTCGGTTGGGAAATGAGTATGGGATTTTAAAGAATGGGAATTGAAGAGAATGATCAGTGAAGGGGTATGGATGGTCTGGAAGAGATCATTTTGAATTGGGTGGCTCAGATTTCATGATGAGGTGGAATAAATGCATGGCCTGAACCACACATCTAGGCTTTTTTTATTCATTTATCATTATTTTTTCATTTGTTTATTTAAAAATTCAAATAATTTTTTTAAACACGCATCACATTTATTTTTTTAAACAGAAATATATATAAATTCTTTTCATTTATCAATATAATTATATATATTAAAATAAAAAGTGTAACCTTTTCTTTATACATGTAAAATATTGTTTTTTTATATTATATATATTTATAATTTAATAAAATACCATAATTCATATATTTTTATTTTATAAAAAATATTACTTTAATATGAACATTCAAAAAAATTAATAAATTTTAAAATTTTGATACAATTTAAATATTATTAATGAACTTTAGACAATTATTATTATTATTTAAAATAAATTCTAATTGTAATTTTTTTAAAAATAAAGATAAATTTTGTTTATTAGATATAAGAATTTCATTACATGTATATTTATATATAATCTATTCTAAAATGTAATTTTAATTTTCAAGTTTATTTATTCAAATATTATATTTTTATAAAAGAATAATCAAATAAAAGAATTTATATTAAAATACATTTTTTTAGAAACAAAAAAACATTAATTGAAATATTATTTTGGAATTAGTGATTTATTTAAAAAAGTAATATATTTGAAAATACTAAAAAATTTCATGAATGCATATGTGATAAATATTTTTATATACTATTATTTACAATAAAGGTATTTTTTTAATTATTTTTCTTCTTTTAAAATTTTATTTATTTATATTATAAAATAAATTAATTATTAATTTTTGGGTTGTCACATTCTTCCCCACTAGAAGTAATTTCATGCTCACAATTTGTTCATCAGACTTAAGAAAATTGTGAATTTCAATCTTCAGAATTAATAAAAACCAGGACTATTGGACTCTTGTATTCTATTGTTTAAACAACAACTAATCTCCAAAGTTGTCTAGACCATTTCTATGATACCAACTATAAAGACCCAAGCATGTGCTTCCAGACTCATCCCATATAAATGTTGGGTAAATTTGTTTTATAAAAGAAACTGAATAAATACACCATATTTATTACATACTTGAAAATTTCAACAGTCTAGGTTTTGGATAATTAGATACATTCCATACAAATTAAAAAATGTACAAAATAAAATTAAATGAATTAATGTTTTTGAACGCACTACTTCCTCAATGAAATACACATCACAAGGTAAGGGTGAGAAATTATTTTTCCCGATAAAGGGTTTTAAAAAAAAGTTTGATAAATACTTGTAAAATATTTTTTTGAAAATACATTTGAAAATTAATTTATAATTACCTTTTGAAAACATTATTTAAATTAGTTAATCCTTAAAAATAATATAACACTTTTTAAAATACCTACTTCAAAAATTTCATTAAACATATCCCAATTATTTTTCTAAAAACAATATGCAAGCTTCTAAAAATAAAACAATGAGGACATTTAAAACATTAAATCTTGTCTTGGGCCTACCCACTTACCAAGGGATGGGTGCACTCCCCAATTCCCTACCATATTTACAATGTTTGAGTCTCATATTTTATGAAAAAAATTAATCTTGCTTTATAATATATATATATATATATATTAATTTTTACTAGGTTTTATACTTTAAAAACATTGAAAACATATGATAATAAATAAATTTACACTTATAACTCAATTAAGAAATCTTATGATAAATTGGAGTAAAACTTCTTTCACTTTTCATAAATACATAAAATGTTATAAACATTCTTAAATTAAATTTTTCTTTCTTTAAAATCATAAAATAATTAAAAATATAATTTCCTATATAAATATTTATTCAAAAATTATATATATACAATTAATAAAAGTTAATTCATGCATGATATGTCATGTATCATAGATTTTGTACATATCTTATACAAATTATGACATTCATGTATGTATAAAGACTTTTCACACAATGAATGAAAGGTTCTATTTAGAATTTTCACATAAAATGATAACATTTATCATTTACAAATGAATTAAACACACATGAAATAGTATCCTTAAATTATTTCTACTCCCATGGAATTTCATTTTATAAGAAACGATATAAATTAAGTAATAAAAAAACAAGTTTTTCCATTATTTAGTGTTTTTATAATGAAATAATTCTTAGAAAAATAAGGATAATAGATAGATATACATAATCATATATATATATATCATAAATATATTGATAAGTTGAAAACAAAAATCAAACTACTACACTTAAATTTGAAAATAATAAATTATTCCTTTACTTATTAAATTCTGGAAATAAATAAGGAAAATAGATAGATGGGTATATATATATATATACGAATTCCTTTGTAACATAAAATCATAGATTAAACAATAAAATTCAAACCCTTTAAATCCCATAAATAATAATTTTATTAGTAAAAATACCAATTATATTATATTATAATTTCTGAAAATAATTAATGATAGTTGGAAAGATATACATATATATACACATATATTTGTATATGTATTTAAAAATTAAATGTATATTTATAAAAATAAATCAAACCCTTACAAGAGTTTTAAAAAATTAGAAGAAAATATACTTATCAAAATTATTAACAAAAACAACCCTTACATGATTTTTATACATCTTAAAAGAATTATGTACTCGTAATATTATTCTTTCATAAGTACTAAAAAACAATCCTTGCGAATAATTGGTTTAGAAATAAAATTTAAAGCATAAAACTTATCCTATAAATTCTAAAAATAAAGGTTATATATATATAGTTTTGTATATATATATATATAATTTTGTAAATCAGTCACAAATCAATAAAAATAAAACAAACCCTTACATGTTGTTATAAAATTTTAATTTTAATCAAAATTAACCATTACATGTTTTAGATAAATTGAGGGACTGAGGGATTATGGATTTCAAGTAAAATAAAATAGAGGATTTGGTAGGATGATGATCAGAAATTTAGGTGTTTCTGGTGAGGGTTTAAATAGAAGGTTTCTATATTTAAAATTTCAAGTTGATGGATTCAAAATTGTCCAAGGAAAAGATAATAGATGCAAAAACATAAAAAAATAGAGTTTTTTTGAATTTTATATATATGTAAATATATATATTATATGGATGGATTCTGAAGGAAAATGTTGAACAAATGGAACTGAGTTAATGGTTTTAGTTTAATTTTTAAACCACCATTAATGTTGATTTGTGGAAGATGAAACTGTGATAGGAAAGGATGAAAGAGACTTCAATGGAGGAGATCATCCTACCAGTTGACCTACTGGTGCAGCTCAGAACAGGTCCAGTAGAGAAGACAACTGAGGGCTTGAAGGGGCAGTTGAGATCATGCATGGGCGGATCGGATGGCTGGTAAAACACCCAACATTTTAAAATGAAGAGTTTGATCGGGACTTGAACAAATGGTTTAGATCATCCATTAATGATTAGTCTCTAACAAAATGGTCCTAGGATTTTAAAGAATGGAAATTGAAGAGCTCGATCGGTGAAGGGGTATGGATGGTCTGGATGAGCTCAGTCTGAATTGGATAGCTCAGATTGCGTAATGAGGTGGAGTAAATACATTGCTTGAACCACACATCCAAGCTTCTTTGTTTTCTAGTTCATTAATTGTTATTGTTTTATTTAACAATTCAAATAATTTTTTTAAACACACATCACGTTTCTTTTTATAAACATAAATAATTATAAATTTGTTCTTTTATTAATATAATTATATATATTAAAAAAAGTGTAACCTTTTTTACACATGTATAAATTATTTTTTATATAATATATATATATATATATATATATATATATAATTTCAAAAATATCATAATTGATATATTTGTATTTTATAAAACATATTACTTTAATATGAACATTCAAAATTTATTAATTTCAAATAAATTATATCATTTTAATAAAATTTAAATATTAATATGCACTTTAGATAATTATTATTATTTTTTAAAACAAATCATAATTTTCATTGTTAAAAAATTAACGATAAATTTAGTTTATTAGATATAATCATTTCATTACATGTATATTTATATATATTCTATTCTAAAATGTAATTTTAATTTTGAAGTTTAGTTCTTCAAATATTATATTTTTATAAAATAATAATCAATTAAATGTATTTATATTAAAATACATTTTTTAAAATAAAAACATAATTATTTTAAATCATATTTTGGAATTATCAATTTATTTAAAAATATTATGAGATTTGAAAATAATAAAATATTCCATGAAATTATATTTGATAAATATTTTTATATACCATTATTTTCAATCAATTTATTTTTTTAATTATTTTACTTATTATCAAATTTTATTTATTTAAATAATAAAAAAAATTACCTATTAATATTTAGGATGTTACGAACCCCCATTCCAACATTACTTCACAAATGCACCACCATTTCAATACAAACAATCTTATAACCAAACTTCTTACCAACTCCACCCACTTTCTAGAGACCCTATGAACAACCATCCACCAATTTACAACCTCCATTACTACATCAACAACTAAAATAAAATGTTTAGGGACTAGAAAATAAGTTTGATAAGATGGAAAACACGGTGAGAAGTATTGTGGAAATTATTTCCAAAAAATCAAGAAAACTACAATCCCAAATGTTGAAAACCCCAAGGGGGATATCAATATAATTACAATAAGAAGTGTAAAATAACTCCCACCACTAGCCTCCCTTTAACCTAAAACAAGTCCACCCATGATAGAGGAGAATTAATTTGGGAATTATAAAAATTATATAAAAATTCCCAAGAAGAAAAAAATAGGAAATGGAAAATGATAGGCTAGTGAGGAAGATAAAAGAAACATCATTGCACTGGAAACAAAGAGAAAATAAAGACTTACCCCCTCCATTTTCATCAATGATGATATAATCAAAAAAAATTATAGTTGGAAGCACCTCAAAACTAAATTCGAGACACATTCCAGAAAGTGGAAATTAATATTCTCCTGCTTGAAGTGATCAAAAAAATCCCAGGGTATGATAAATTTTTAAAGGATATTTGCACCAATAATTGGATACTTCAAGGGAATAATAGGATCAACTTGGGAAGAAGTGACTCTACCCATATCAAACCATAGTTTCCAACCATATGTTAATATCCAAATACATTTTCAATTATATGATCCATTGAATATTTATCTTTCTCTAATGCTTTATGTGATATAGATGCTTCAATTAATGTATTTCCTCACTTATCATAAACTTCTTTGTATATGGGATACTTGAATCCCATAATAGTGGTAGTCCATCTTGCAAGTAGATCTATTGTTTTCCAAAAATGGTTTTTAAAATATTTCATTATGAAAGTCAAAGATATGTTATTATCAGTTGGATTATATGTGCATAACATGGATGAAAATATGTTCCCATCACATTCACTCATCATTTTGGGAACACCTTTATTAAATATATCCAGGATCATCATCAATGTCTATGAAGGGATACTCAATATGGAGTTTGTAGATAGCACTATCCACTTAAATATTTTTTAATCCATGAGTCACCCATTAGATGATCACTCACTTCTCTAACTCTCACATGAAAAAGGTACTAAAGAAATTTAATAATTAGGTATGGTCCATGAATTCTTACCCTCAATAGAGAACTTTCCCATTTAAAATATCATGGACCATGTGAATGCCCAAAAAAAATTAAATTCTAATTATATGTGGGAAGAATATGTAACATATTTTTTCTTTGATGATTTTTTAGGATATAAAGAATTCGATATCATTTCTCATACGTTGGAGATTCAATCCTGGGAAGTGGGAAACCAAAATTTACTTTCATCCCTTAAAAAACCCCCAAATTTGAAATTAAAACCACTTCCCACGGATTTGAAATATGTGTACTTCATGGAGGGAGATAAATTACAAGTGATAATTGCTAATAATATATCTAAAACCTAATAAAAAACATTTATTGATATTTTTATAGATAATATCTAGGAAATAAGATATATATTAGGTGATCTTCCATGAATAAACCCAAAAAAAATCTTACATAGAATTATTCTTGAGGGAGATTCCAAAATAGTCAGACAACCCCAAGGAGGCTAAATCCCACCTTGATGTAGGTTTCGAAGAATGAGATAGAGAATATCTTGGAAGAATGTATCATTTATCCAATTTCATATTCATAATGGGTTATCCCCATCCATGTAGTTCCCAAGAAAACTGGCCAAACCACTATGAGGAATGAAAATAATGAATTAATCCCTATATGAATTTAGAATAGTTGGAGAGTGTGTATAAACTTTATGAAGTTGAATTAGGTCACTTGAAAATATCATTTCTTCATACCATTAATTTACATGATAATAGATATATTGTCAGGTAGAATGCGTTACTTCTTTTTGGATTGATTTTCATGTTATCTTTAGGCACCCATTTCTCCTGAGTGTCAAGATAAGACTACTTTTACTTGTCCCATCAATAATTTTTCTTAAAAATGGATTCCTTTTATATTATGTAATGATTCAGTAATATTTCATAAATACAAGTTAAGTATATTTTTTAATAACATTGAGGATTTCTTGGAGTTATTCTTGGATTATTTCACTATCTTTAGAAATTATTTTGACAGTTTTTTGAAAAATTTGGAAATTTATTTAAAACATGAATTGAAATAAATATTTATTTAAATTTTGAAAAGTGTCATTTCATGGTTAAAAGATGAATTTTCATTCGGCATGTCATTTCAAAAAAAACATTGGAGTGGATAAATCAAAAATTTAAGTGATAAATTCTTTTCATTTCCAAACTTGTGTGAAACATGTTATATCATTTTTAGGACATGAAGGATTCTAAAAATGGTTTATCAATTATTCTAGTAAGATTTATCTCCCAATCTCTAGAATAATTTTGAAAGATGTTAATATTTAATTAAATGGTGATTGTATGGAATCCTTTGAAGAGTTGAAGATGATATTCATTACATGGATAGTGATGTAGCCACCAAATTAGGAATAACCATTTGAGCTAATTTATGTTTCTTTCAACCACAAAATTAGAGTTGTCCTTTCTCAAAGAATTTATGGAAAGCCTAAAGTAATTTACTATGCCTCAATAACCTTAGATAAAACCCAATTCAATTACACAACCATATAAAAATATTTTTGGTAGTTTTCTTTACTTCTAAAATATTTAGATCATATCTTCTTGGAACAAAAATAATTGGGTTTCTTGATCATGTGACTATTGGGTACTTGATGTAGAAGTTTAAAGATAAATCGAGGCCAATGAGATGGATTCTACTGCTAAAATAATTCAACTTAGAAAAAAATACATTAAGTTATCTAAGAACCAAGTGTTCTATCACTTTAGTAGACTACCCAAAAAAATTTAAGTTTAAATTAAAAATCAAGAATCATGGAATGATCACATTCCTGTTGGGCATGTATTGTCTCAACAATACTCTATAAATATTATCGATTTTGATTTTCACAAATACCCTTGTTTGTTTTACTAATGATCTTATTTTAAGTGTATTTTAGGAAATTTATATTATTTATAATTATTATTTTTGAATAATATTAAAGTATTTATTTGTGATAAATATTCTTTAAAGTGTCTAGAATGCTCTTAAGCATATTTTGGAATCACTATTCATTCCCAATGTTAAAGAATCCAACATAAGTATCATACCCTACATTTTTATTAAATATTTTTTTTAAGGATAATCATGTATGGTTTATCAACCTTATGTTGTAAGAAATGTATGGTTATAGAAAATTATGTTTGAATAAAACCTTACATTTTTCAAAGAGAGAAAGTATGGTTAAAGAAACCTATGTAAGTATGGAACCCTACATTTGGGAAGAAAATGTATGGATCATCAACCTTAATTTTGTGATCAACCTTACATTTCCAACCTTACATTCGAAGAATGAACGCTGTGTAGGTGTTTTTTCATTTTTTAAAGAAACCTAACATTTGACTTTTCAACACCAGATATTTGAATTTGAGACTTTATCGGAGTTTTCTATAGTAGTGTTTGTGGAATATTGGGGCTATTTAAAGGATTTTTAGATTGATTAAAATCTCATCATAAATGATTTAAGGATCCATTTACATTGGATATTTTCTCTCCTATT
The DNA here is from genome assembly GCA_963277665.1 of Viscum album. Lineage (NCBI taxonomy): Eukaryota > Viridiplantae > Streptophyta > Magnoliopsida > Santalales > Viscaceae > Viscum > Viscum album. The sequence continues at coordinate 1,979,460,836 of OY728157.1, read as the reverse complement.
CTTAAGGGATGTTACGACTACTCTACGCTATATTTTTTGAATTTGAATTCTCTCAATTTATCATGCATATTTTGTGGATTTGAAATGTTAATGCAAGATATATCGTTATACATATTTTTCTACGTCGAATGTTTTTTGATCTATTTATCTCTCTCAACTGTTGATAATTTTTATTCTTCGATATTTCTTGTTCATATTAATTTATAGTGCTACAGCGATCGAGCATCTCAAAAGTTAGGACTATATTTTGGAGATATACATGTTCAATCCTGGAAGTGTGATTCTCTGTTTTTGTTGCTATTATTAAAATCAAAGATCTCTTGTGCAAATAGATCTCTTTAGATATATTTCAAAGATTACTATTCTTTTGAAATTGAAGATCCATCTTCTGTCAGTTACGTGATGCTAAAACTCTGAAGTTTAAACTGCTTTATCATCTCATCTATTTTCTTCTGAGTATCTACTGCTCAGTTTTAGTCGTGGTGTAGTGTCAGCTTCTCATGATAAGTTATGGAGATTTTGGTTCCCTATAAAATAACCATAAGGCTCTATTTTCAGCCTTATTTTTAAGGGTGACAACATCCTTGACTCAATTGTGAATCGGTTTTATGAGAAGAAGACCTGACTAGTGAAATTCACCAAGCCTGCATAGAGGGTGATTGGTGAAGTGTATTTGGGGATCTTACTGCCCCAAACCACTATAAATTATTGTGTTATGTTTTCTATTTTTCCACCGCAAATACTCTCATACAAAAACACCACCATCTCTATCTATTGTTGATGTGAAATGATATAATTGTGAAAATTTTAAAAGGACAAAATTTACCCCCCTCTTGTGTTTTCATCATAGACTTTCCAACCTAACATTTGATATCAGAGGTTGGGCTCTCCAGATTTGATTTTCTTTGGTTATAACAAACTAGAGTTAAAGATTCATACGAAGAACAATGGATAATATCAAAGATGTAATTTCAATGGTTTTCACTCTATATTTCAATGGTGGGAACTATAGATGCGGGAAATCACGAATGATAATCTATTTGAAAAATCTTTTTTTAAGTATACTCAAAGATCGTTACTCCTTAGGAAATTCCAGAAAAAACCCAAATCCTAGACTGCTACAATAGAGGATGAGTATGAAATGAATTATAAAGATATGAATGATATCATCTATGTTCTTGGATTAGATGAATTCAATTGTGTCCCACAATTCCCTGTAACTTATGAAATGTGGCAGTCAATTGGAGTTGCTTATAAAGGTACAGATAATGTAAGACAGATGAGGTATGCAACAAAAAAATTTAAATTTGATACATTCAGAATGGTTGATGGATAAAGAATCACTCAAATGAATGGAAGTATTAGAGAAATTATAAAAAACATTACATCCTTAGGTGAACCTATCAAACAAGATGAACAAGCGTTGAAAGTACTGAGAGTACTACCTAATCAGTGGAATGGAATTTCAACTACAATTTTCCAATCAGCACCTATCAAGAATCTGAAAATGGGAGAATTGATTAAAATATAATGATGTATGATGCTTAAATTCAAGATGAATTTGAAGATCACAAAGTTTAGTGAAAAATGATAACACTTATTTAAAGTTTATATCTCAAAATCAGAACAGAAAAATGAAACAAGATGTCAAAGAAGAAAGAAATTCAGACTCATCTGATTCTGAAATCGAGTTGGCTCAATTAGCCATAAAATTTTACAGGTTTTATAGGAAGAAAATAGGATTCAGAAAACCCTTTAGAAAGGATGAGAAATATTCAAGGGAAGTTAGATGATACGAATAAAAACATTTGGGTCATATAAGACCTGACTATCCTCGATTAAAAAGTGAAAAGAGAAAGATAGAAAAGAAGCTTCAGAAAATACTGACTATGAAAACAAAGGAAAAAGAGTTATGAAGGCTACTTAAAGTATTTCTTAAGACTCTAGCAGCTCATCAATCTCTAATTCAGATAAGGAAGAATCAAATATGAAATCTAATATGTGCTTTATGTCTGAATAAGATAAGGTACAACCCTACTATTCATTTGATTCTAATTCTAGTTACACTAATTATAAAATGGGTGCCTACTCTACTATGATAGAAGAAAGATATAAATTCCTATTAAAGAATATTCATAATGATATTTTAGGAGAAAGGGATACTTTACTTAACCATCATCAAGAGTTAGTTGAGAAATTTATCCCATCTACTACAAACTGTATGACCATGAAAATAAGATTAAAATACTATTGGATAAATTAGAAACTTATAAAAGTGATACTCTTTTTTTTACAAAAGTAGAAAATATACTAAATGAAATTATTAGTAAGAATGTAATTAAAAAAAGGATTTGGTATAGGCAGTAAAGGTGAAAAATCCAAACTATATAAGAATTACTTTGTTCCCAATACAAAATCTGCTATTTTTTATTTTTGTGGAACGAATGGACATACGAAAAAAAATTGTTATTTGAGAAATCCTCAAATAATTGGAATTAAAAGACATTTTATTTTAAAAAAATTATCTAAAGTAAATAACATAAGTCATGAAAAAATAAAGCAAATTTGGATTCCTAAATCCTTGTTATCTAACACTGTTGGACCCAAAAAGATATGGGTACCAAAACAAATATTTGTTTAAATTGTATTTGTATGTAAGAGGTCACAGAAAAAGAAAATATATATGGTATATGGAAAGTGGTTGCTCTAGACACATGAGAGGAAACCCATCGAACTTCAATACATTGACATAGATTGAGGGAGGTTTAGTCACCTTTGGTAATAATTCCCAATGGAAGATAATTGGACATGGAAAAATTAGAGATCCAAAGTCTATCTCGATCAATAAAGTATTGTATATAAAACGATTTAAGCATAACCTGATAAGTATCTCACAACTCTGTGATGATCGATACTATATTGATTTTTATAACAATTCCTTTTCTCTATTTAAAGATCATTTTCTTAAATTTATAGCACTCAGAACAGATAATGACTACATCTTGGACTTAAATTCATTATGTAAAAAAAAGTAAGTTATTTAACTACTAATATTAATGAATATTGGATTTGGCATTAAATACTTGGTCATTGCAATATTTATGCTTTACATAAATTATCTAAGAAACAATTAGTTTCATATTTACCTAATCTCAATTTTTATAGTGACAGATTCTGTGATGCATGCCAAATTGGAAAGCAACACAAATATTTCTTCAAATCTGATAACTAAATTGCTACATCAAAGACCCTAGAACTTATATACATGGATCAATTTGGACCATTTAGAGTAGTGAGTTTGGCTGGAAAATTATATGTATATGTTTTAGTTTATGGTTATTCTATATTTATATGGGTTTATTTTCTAAAACTAAAAAATGAATCTTTTACTATTTTTCAAAATTATTATAAAAGTGTTCAATATGAAAAAGGTTTTAAAATATTTTCATTAAGAAGTGATCATGGTGGAGAGTTTTAGAATCAAGAATTCAATTCTTTTTCTCAAACATGGGTATTAAACACACCTTTTATTCCCCAAGAACACCTCAACAAAATGGAATTGTTAAAAGAAGAAACAGAACTATTCAAGAAATTTCTAGGACTATGCTAAATAAATACAGTCTTCCTACCTATCTATGGGCAAAAGTTGTAAGAACAACCTATTATATAATAAATAGAGTTTTAATTCGGCCTATTTTCAAAAATAAACCTTATAAACTTTGGAATAACCAAAATACTAAGGTAAAGTAATTTAAAATTTTTGGATGTAAGGTGTATATCCTGAACACCAAGGATAATCTTGGTAAGTTCGATCCAAAAGATGATGAAGGATTATTATTATGATATTCTTCCACTTCTAAAGATTATAGAGTATTTATTCAAAATTCAAGGATTCTTAAAGAATCATTTCGTGTGAAGTTTGATGAAAATGACCCTTTAAATAAAGGTAAAGCTCAAACCGATGAATCTACTAACTCTTCTAACAATATGAGACTTGAAAACCTGAAAATGATTTTGAAAATAAAATTTAGTCTGGTTCAGAAGAACAGGATACTAATGTACCTAAGAGTGTTCTTTCTAGACAGTCTAGAACCCTAAAGAATCACCCTTTAGAAACTCTTATAGGAGGCCTAGACATAGGAATAAGGACTAGAAGAAATATAGGAAACCTAGTTGAATTCTCTGCCTTTCTATCACAACTTGAACCTAAATATTTTGAAGAATCCTTAGAAGATGAAAGTTGTATGATAGCAATGCAAGAAAAATTAAACCATTTTAAAAGAAATAAATTTTGGGAATTAGTTAAAAGTCAATAAAATTATCTAGTTATAGGAACAAAATGGGTCTTTATAAAAAAACAAGATGATCAAGGGACTATAACTATAAATAAAGATAGATTGTCATCTAAAGGATATAATCAGGAAGAAGGTATAGATTATGATGAAAACTTTTCACTCGTAGCTAGATTAGAAGCTATTATAATCCTTTTAGCTTATGAATCTCATAGGAATTTTAAATTTTATCAGATAGATTTCAAATCTACCTTTTTAAATGGTTATATAATGGAGGAAGTTTACATAGGGAAACCTCCTACTTTTGAAAATTCTCAAAAACCAGATTTTGTTTTTAAACTTACTAAAAATTTCTATGGCCTTAAGCAAGCACCCAGAGCTTGGTATGAAATATTAAGTTCTTTTCTCTTGAAAAATGGTTTTACTGTTGGTTTGGAAAATATAACCCTTTTTAAGAAAATAGTTTGTTCTAATTTATTATTAGTTCAATTCTATGTTGATGATTTTTTTTGGATGAAAAAATAAAAAACATTGTAATGATTTTTCAAAACTCATGCAAAAATAATTTGAGATGATCATGATGGAAGAATTAAATTTATTTTTAGGGCTTCAAATTTATCAAAAAGATTATGGAAATTTATTAAACCAAAGAAAATATATCACTAATTTATTGAAAAAATTTAGTATTGAGAACAGCAAGACATATTCAACTCTCATTTGTACTAATATAAAACATGATTAGGATGAAGATAGAAAACTAGTGGACAATAAGTTGTATAGAGGTATGATTTGAATTTTATTATCTATTACTACTAGAAGACCTGATATTATGTTTTCAATATGTTTATGTGCCATATTTCAAACAAATCCTAAAGAATCACATCTTATTGTTGTTAAAAGGATTTTTATATATTTAAAAGTAAATGTTTTTAAATTTCTTCTTTATCCAAAAACATCTAATTTTAATTTATTCTCATATTCAGATATAGATTTTGGAGGTTGTAGAATAGATAGAAACACCACATCATAAACCTGTCACTTATTAGGAAAATTGTTAGTGTCATGGTCAAGTAAGAAGCAACACTCAGTTGCCTTATCAATAGCCAAATCAGAATATGTATCTGGAGGTAGTTTTTGTATGCAAGTGTTGTGGATGAAAAACAAAATGATGGAATTTGGACTTAATTTTAATAGTACACTTATCTTATATGATAATAAAAGTTCTATAAATATTTTAAAAAATCCAAAAAAGTCATTCTAGAACTAAGAATATTGATATTAGACGTTATTTTCTAAGAGATCGTGTTCCTAAAAATGATATATCTTTAGAATTTGTTAACACTAAATATCAATTAGCATATATTTTCACTAAAACACTTCCTACTATGAGTTTTAATTTTATTAAGGGGGGTCTAGGTTTATTTAATTTTTAAATAAGTTCTTTTATTTTATTTTATTTTTTATTTTATTTTATTTTATTTTATTTTATTTTATTTTATTTTATTTTATTTATTTTATTTTGTTTTATTTTGTTTTATTTTTTTTTATGTTATCTTATTTTTATTACTGTAAATCTAATTTATTTTTTATATTTTTATCTTACTATATTTTATTTATTTTATTTAATCTTAAATTTATTTACACCTCATATACATTAAAAAAAATTCATAATTACACTGTGGCATGGGAAACGAAGATAAGTGTCACCTATCAGAAACCCTTCATCTACTGAAACCCTTCGTTTACCAAAACCATTTTTTCTAACCTAAAACCCTCGTTTTTTCCTTCCAAACCCAAGAAGCTGAAAACCTCAAACTTTTAGATTTTTAAAATGATGAAAACCAATTGAGCTGAAGAAGGATACACAAGTGATCCGAAGTGACAACATGTTATAGGTGGAAAAATACTTCCAGGAAAATTGGTTTATTTTAATTGGTTATATCAGAATAATCTGCTCTTAAAATAGGCATTGGAATTTTAAGGGCTAGAGACTTATTTCAAAGACATCAATTCATAATTTCATTACGAGGTAGAACTAAAATATTTTTATAAGAGTGTACAATTCATTTTTGGTGATTCTGAGGATATGATGCTTACAAGTATTGAAGATAAGTATTTTTCAATTTCTTCGAATGAAGTTTCAAAAATCATAAACTACCCTCATGAAGGTGTTTTTCACTTTTATCTTTGATCAATTGGAGACAAGAATCACTCTTACAAAGACATTATGTCTTTTCTGTTTAACTCAACTTATATTAGAAAAATGTTTGTTAAGTGTAACACCCCGACCTCAGTTACCCAGAGTCGGTGCATTATTACATAACATTGGCATGATACAAGGAAATCATCTCCCAAAATACCGATCAGTTTAGTAGCCTTAGAAATACTAGATACATTTATAAGGTTTACATTAAATCATAAAATGGAAAACTACAACAACATTGTTTCCATAGACAACACTGAGATCCCATATACTATCTCTGCAGTTCAGTCATAATACACTTCTTCGCATCCTGGGAAAAATAAAATATAGAAAGTGGTGAGCTCAGATGCTCAGTAAGGATAACAACCTAGAGGAAACTTTCATAAATAAACATAAACATTTAAGGCAATGTATAAAACTAAAACAAAAGCCTATTCAACATAAAATACATCATAATATGGAAAATATAAATCAAAATAATGCAATTTACTTACTCAAATGGATATTCTAATAGTCGAATAATCACATGAAATATTAGTAGCCACTTTCATAATGATGGAATGCATAATGAAAAACTTCATAACCACATAGTCAATGCCTTGTTCCAAGATTACAAATAAGATTTTTTCATGTCCTTGTTCCAAGACACTAGTTTGTCTCATGAGACCTACCAATGCATCGAGGAGCTATATTGAGCACCACTCGTTACTTACTAAGTCCAATGCATTCATCATATGAAAAGGTTTAAACATAACATAAACATTCATATTAAAACTAGCATAAAAATGTCAATACATTATCTATAAACCATGAATGGTATAAAAATAACACATCCATAGTAAAACATATCACAAAACCTTCAATAAAATATGTAAGTTTTGTATCATAATAAATCAACTTCAAATAAACTTAAAATCCATCAAAGGATATTGACATAAATGAATTCAAACCCATTTTAGAGAAATATATCTTTATATTTTGAAATCATTTAAAAGTCATGTAATTATAAAAGAAAACATTTAATTTTGAAAATATTCTTATAATTTTGTAAGGGAAGCTTTGATGATGTCATAATGGCAGAAAATAGCCACACCTGCCGTATAAGTTTAAAAAAAGACATTCTTACCTAAACTTTGTTGAAAAGTTTATAAAGGACCTTGTTTAGAAAATGACAGAAAGATTCCTTTATAAAAATATTATAAAAGTAAAAAAATGGTATACATGACTTTAACCCATAGTCTATAAAAGAGTAATAATTTTTTAAATACATTTTTAAGAAACATGGATGTGGATGATAAAGAGGTCTCAGTAGATACTTATGTAAAAACAACATTGGATAATAAAGAGATTGTGAAATTAACCCTTACCTTGTACTTTTCCTTGGTTAAGGGTAGGTTAACCTAATTTATAGTGGTTAAATAATTTTTATTAAATTATAAAAGAATAATATACATTAATATGATATCATATATGATCTTTTAACATTGCTTTGTTAATAATATCTTAGTATTATCGTCGTTTCGGGTGTTAACTGGTTCGTTTTCCTTTATATTCTTTGTTATGTAAGTAATGTTTGTTATGGATGGGATGTATATTATTCATATTCATAATGATATTAAGTCTATAAACATTATTTTTATTCATCTAATGAAAATTTTTCTTGAATGGATACGATGGGGAATTAATCTCATCGCGTTCATGGAGACTGTAATCCGTACGTACGCACGAGCGATAATATCATTCTTTTGATATTAAAATAATATATAATTGGATGGTATATCATATATACAGAATCATTTTCATGTTATATATATTATTTACATCAATTAAACATCATTATTATACCCATCCAAATAATAATGTATTGAATAACAATAACACCACGACGTGGAGAGGGTAATCTGTACATACGCACGTATGGTGACATGTCATTCAAAGGATGGATAGAATAATTAATATGGTTGTACCATATTCATAATAACATCAATGTATATAGAAGATACTGGATTTATTATTTTATAATATAAACAACAAAGAAAGAGGAAGTGGAAGAAGAAAGGAACTTGAAAGAGGTGATGAAATAGTTACCTCTTCTTCGGGTTCTTCCTTTTGATTTGATCAAAAGGGCTCCTTAGGTTGGTTTTATTACTAAAGGGATGCATCTAGGATAAAGTTAGTACAGTTTAGATGGTATTTGGGCTGGGTTTGGTCGATCCAAATGGCTTTGAAGGTGTGAATTAGAGAAAAGGGAGAGTTCTCTTTTATAAGAGGGGTGAGTTCTCTTTTATAAGAGGGGTGAGGGGCGCCTTAGGAAAAGCTAGAAATATTATTTTATATTAAAATAATTTTCGGTTTATAATGGCTAAAAAATGAATTTTTTAAATTATAAGGTTTTGATGGGTCAAAACTGACTCATCAAATAGGTTTTAGACAGGTTTGGGTCACTATATTAACTTTATCTTTTAGATTTAACTCTTAGTTAAATAGTTTGACATTTACCATTTCTCTTTGTATTTTTATATTATATGGTTAATAAACATACTATATACTTCCAGGATAACCCCAAGTGGTTCAATAATGATACACCTATCATTATATAAGTCCTTTGGATGAACCTTATAATTTCAGGAATAGAATATCAATTAAAAATATAATATTTGTTTTAAACACTCTTTTATGTCAATTTTGACATTGTTTGTTATTTTGTTTTTTCTAAATTCATAATAGCATTATTAATTCTAAAACAATTCATCTAACAAACCCTAAAATGTCATATTAACCTAGAAAATTATTTTAATTCATAAAAAGTCTCAAATTACATTTATTTGGATATTTATAATATCAATTATTTTAATATTTCATTAATTAGGTAATTATTATGTCATTATTGTGTCATAAATAAATTAAATTATTTAATATCTCAAAAATATAAATAAAATACCATTACGTAGGAAATATTTTTATATTTTTAATGAATTTTTATAGTCGAATTTATCTTATGTGTAACCATATATTAAAATGGTTTAGTTATTACACTTTGAATTTTACACTTTTAACTCTTCTTTGAATTAAATAATAATAAATGTCCTAATCTAATACAAGTGGACCAAAGATGTTCATATTTTATTCCTAAGGTTTTTTATAGTAGAATTACACTTATCCAATAGAATTAGGACATGTTTTATGGTAATAATAATATCATTTTTACCCTTAATAACCATATTTACTTTTAACTGTGGTAAATAAAAGTAAAAAGTTATTATTCACCAAATATTGTTTTCATCTTATTGAACCACAATTTTTTTACTGATATCAATCATGTCTCTCAGATTTTCGAAATTACACTCACAGAAGTGGTAAAATTAAGTTTTATGTGAATTTGCAAATTCTCTTAGGAGGTGGGTAATAGACGGTGAAAAGATCAATAAAATTTTTATGTATCTAAAATTATTATAAACTGACTCCAATGAATTACATTGAAATTATATAGTTATTATGTATCTATTTTGACCTAAAATAAATTCTAATAAAATAAATAATTATTTAAATAAAAATTCAGTTTTATACTATAACTCAGTGTTTTTCACTATTCATCGAAAATTGAAAGTTTTCAGAAAAATACAAAAAATTCACCTTAAGATAATTTCGATATTATGAATCCAAAAATTAAGTCCATTTTGAAAGATAAAATTTATAAAATTTCAAAAAGTGGGTATTACTATTCATAACGGCTAGTTTGATTGGTTGTGGTGTGTTAGAACTCGAAGTTGCGTACAACACGTGCTACTGTATTATTCAAAGAGAAGCGTACCATGGAAATATTGGGGTGTTACATTCTCCCCTCCTTTAAATAATTTCATCCTATAAATTTATATAGTATTACTACGTAAAAATACTCGGGTGGTTCTTCATCATAAGTTCCTTGGGTTCCCACGTTGCCTCTTCCATCTTATGGTTTCTCCATATAACTTTTACCAGACGAGTCATCTGGTTTCTCAAAACTTGTTCTCTTGAATCAAGAACCTTTATAGGATCTTCGCAATAAGACAGATCGGGTTCCAGTTCTAATTCCTCATAGGTGAGTACATGTGTTGGGTCAGGAATGTATTTTCTCAACTGTGATACGTGGAATACATCGTGAACTTTGGAGAGACTTAGCGGCATTACCAAATGATAAGATAGAGCCCCAATTCATTCTAGAATTTCGAAAGTTCTGTTGTACCTGGGACTCAATTTTCCCTTCTTACCGAAACGTATAACACCCTTCCATGGAGATACCTTCAAGAAAACATGATCTCCTACCTGAAATTCCAAATATTTCCTTCAGTTATCGGCATAGCTCTTCTGCCTACTTTGAGCTTCTTTGATGTGGGTTTGGATTACCTTAACCTTTTCCATTATTTCCTCCACAAGTTCTGGGCCTATGAGTTTTATTTCACCAACATCATCCCAACAGGTTGGTGTGCGACATCTCTTTCCGTATAACGCTTCATATGGTTCCATCTGAATACTTGAATGGAAGATATTGTTATAGGAAAATTCTACTAGAGGTAAATATTGATCCCACATACCTTGAGAGTCAAGTGAGCATGATCTCAACATGTATTATAAGGTTTGAATAGTTTGTTCTGATTGTCCATCAGTTTGGGAGTGGTAGGAAGTGCTCAAACAAAGTTCAGTATCTAGGTATTTCTGAAGACTTTTCTAGAATCTTGATGTAAAATGGGGATCATGATCAGAAACAATCGATAGTGGTACTCCATGAAGTCTTACAACTTCATTAATATATAGTCTTGCTAAACGTTCAAGTGGTAAATCTTCTCTTCTAGCAAGAAAATGTGTTGACTTAGTAAGATGATCAACAATGAGCCATATTTCATCGTTCCTTCTAGGAGCCTTTGATAGTCCCATGAAAAAGTCCATCGTAATTTTATCCCATTTCCACTCAGGTATGGGAAGAGGTTGCAAGACTTCTCTAGACTATTACCTTCTAGCTTTCACTTGTCGGAAAACCATACATCTTGACACAAAATCAGAAATCTCCCTCTTCATGTTGTCCCACCAAAAATGTTCCTTCAAATCTCTATACATTTTGGTGATCCCAGGGTGTATAGAGAAATTGAATCTATGAGCATCATCCAACAGTTCTCTTTTTAGATCAGGTATATCAGGAACAAAATGTCTCTTCACAAATTTCAAAATTCCATCTTCATATATGAAGTCACTCAATCTCCCATTATTCACAGCTTTAATCTTCTTTTGAAACTCCTCATCATCATCCTGAGAACTTTTTATCCTTTTTAGTAAAGATGGTTTGGAAAACATTTGAAAAATCATTGATGTTTCACCTTCCATGGTTATTCCCATATCCATATTTACTAGATCCATGTATATAGGATCCTTTTCAACTCTCATCTTGTTCAAAACTCCATGATCATGTCTGATCAAAGCATCTGCCACCTTATTTTCCTTCCCAGGGTGGTAGTGTATAGTGCAATCCTAATCATTAAGTAGTTCAATCCATCTCCTTTGCCTCATGTTGAGTTCTTTCTGTGAGAAAATATACTTCAAACTCTTGTGGTTGGTATATATCTCACATTTTTCACCATAGAGATAATGTCTCCATATCTTCAAAGAAAAGATTACATATTCTAACTCAAGATCATGGGTATGATAGTTTTTCTCACGAATTTTTAGCTGTCATGATTCATATGCAATAACCCTATAATTCTGCATAAGGACACAACCAAGTCCTTTCTTTGAAGTATCACTATAAATAAAAAACCCATAATTCCATGATGGTAGAGTCAATATAGAATCATTGAATAATCTTATCTTCAGTTATTCAAAACATTCTTCACGCACTTTTTTCAAACAAATTTAACCCCTTTTCGTGTGAGCTTTGTTAATGGGTTAGCCAACCGGGAAAAATTCTGGACAAAACGTCAATAATAACCTACTAAACCAATAAAAATGTGTACCTCAGTTATACTTATCGGTTCTGGACATTCTTGGATTGCCTTGGTCTTAGAAGGATCAACATAGATTCCATCCTTAGAGAAAATATGACCCAAAAAAGAAATCTCTTGAATCCAGAATTCACACTTGCTAAACTTCCCATATAATTCATTTCTTCTACGAGTCTTCAGGATAATGCGCAAGTGATTTTCATGATCTTCATAGCTTTTGGAGTATACCAAGATATCATCAATAAATACCAATACAAATTCATCAAGATATTTCTTGAAAACTTTATTCATTAGATCCACGAAGACAGAGGGTGCATTAGTCAATCCAAAAGTCATTAATGTAAACTCGTAATGCCTGTACCTGGTTCGAAATACAGTTTTCGGAATGTCTTCTTTCTTCACACACAACTGATGATATCTAGATCGAAGTTAAATCTTTAAAAGTTATTGAGATCTATGAAGTTGGTCAAATAAATCATCAATGCAAGGTAGGGGATACTTGTTCTTTATTGCTATGGCATTGATCTCCCTATAGTCAATGCACAACCTCATAGATCCATATTTCTTCTTAACAAAAAGGATAAGGGCTCCCTATAGAGAAACACCAGGTCAAATAAATCCCCTATTACTCAATTCCTCTAGTTGTTTCTTTAGTTCCACTAATTAAATAGTGGTCATTCTATAAGGGGTCTTCGATATGGGCCTTGATCCAGGAACTAAATCAGTGGAAAACTCAATTTCTCATTCTTGAGGATGTCCAGGTAAATATTCTAGAAACACATCAACATATTCTTTCACAAAAGGTATATCCTCTATTTGAACATTTGTTTCCTCACCCATAGTTATTTCATTCTATTCCTCCCCAATAATTGAATTTAGTTGAGCTACTGGGGGTGGATCTAGATAAGAATTAGGTGGTGACGACTCTGCTCTAAAGATAAGGTGTTCTTTATCATCGTCATCAAAAATAGTAACCTCCTTATTCTTAAAATAAATTTTTCCATCATAGTCTGAAAGCCAATCCATACTGAGGATTATATCAAATTCAATCATGGGTATGACTATGAGATCAGTAGATAAAGAACATTTATATGCCCTAATGGGGACTGATTGACAAAACTTTGTTGCAATGATACTTCCCTTAGGAGTTTTTACTGACAACTCCCTTGTTAAATCAAATTGGAAATATCTAATTTTCTTAGAAAACTGAGAAGATATGAAACAATGCCATGATACAGAATCAAATAAATCATTTTCTAAACTTGTGGAAACCATTAAATTACCTACCACTATGTCTTTCGAAGCTTTAACCTCACTAGTAGTGATAGCATAAGCTTGGCCTTGATCCCTTCGCCTTTTCTGAGGTAAGTTCCCCTGACACTTAGGACATTAATTCACATAATTCCCCCTTTCTCTAAAATTGTAGCATTCAACATTGACAGCCTCTTTCTTCCCCTTGCAATCATGAGCTTGGTGGCCATTTTCACAACACTTGTAAAAGACTCTCATTCCCTTCACGAAAGTATGAGGGTGTTTCTTCCCACATTTATTTCAGGATGGATATTCAACTTCTTCCTTCTTCCCCTTATTTCCATTTCCAGAGAGTTCAGTAGATCTCTTCTTCTCTTGCTTTTCTTTAAAGTCATAAGACTTAGAGAATTATTTTTCTATCTTGATAGCGCATGAGACAATATCTTCATATGATGAGAAAGATTGTGAGACTAATGCTCAATGGAGAAATGGTTTTAACCCATCAATTAAATGATCAATATTACTTCTTGGGTTACGTATATAATATGCAGAATTCCTCACTAACCTTGTAAAGTTAGTTTCATACTTTACGACATTCTCATCCTCCTTTTGCCTCAGACTCAGAAATTGTTTTTCTATATCCGCTCGATGGACATGAGGAAAGTATTTTTCTAAAAAAAATCTCTTTAAACTCCCTCCATTCCATATTTTATACTTCATCATCTTCCTTTGTTTTTTGAATCAATGACCATGATTGATCAGCATCTCCAGTGAGGCGGTAAACTGCCATGACGACTTTTTCCCTTTCACTACTCCCCAAGGAATGGAATATTTTCTCTAAGGAATTTATCCATTTCTCAGCTACTAGTGGATTTTTACCCCCATTTAATGTTTGTGGGTTTTCCTCATGAAGCGATCTAACATTGATCCTCCATGCTACAGATCAGGTTGCTCAATACAGGTAAGGTTATTATTCATAAACTGAGTGAGTTGTCCCAGTATATTGATAAGATGATCAGCACCAGTTGTATCACCAGATCCACTTTAATTATCTTGAGTATGATGGAAATCCCTACATGGAGTGCATGCATTGATACGGTTTCCATTCCTTTCACTAAGCACCATTTTTAAACAATGTCATAAACTAAATTAGTTTATGAATCTCAATACATAAATCCAAACTTGTAAAACACTTAACATAAATTGAAAGTTTGTGGATATAATCCATAATAATAAAAATAATTTTTTTGAGGAAGTATATACTTATAAACCCTTCATAATGTTTTGTAAAGAAAATGAGAATTATCCTAAGCATATCCCCCAAGAATGTCGTAAACAAGAGTGTAGCAAGGCCCGTTGTCGTGCACCAGTTCCTGTTCGAGTCTAGCTCAAAGCGGTGTTTTCAGGTTTTACCCCTAGGTACATCTGTCCCAGAGCCTCCTATACCTTCATGTATCCAGATAGGGATGTATTTCTTAGAAAACTGACAAAATCTCTACAATACCAAAATTCTAGGAAGTTCTTCTATACTAATCCTCAAATTCTATCTTAAGGTAATGTGCTCTAATCGGAGTTTATCTAAATCTAGATTCCAATGTTTGTACTAAACTTCCTCTAATACCAACTATAATTCCCCAACCCCAGTTACCTAGATTTAGTGCATTATTACATAACATTGGCATGATACAAGGAAATCATGTCCCAAAACACTGATCAGTTTAGTAGCCTTGGAAATACTAGATACATTCCTAAGGTTTACATTAAATTATAAAATGGAAAACTACAACAACATTGTTTCCATATACAACACTAAGATCCCATATACTATCACTAAAGGTCAATCATAATACACTTCTTCTCATCCTGGTAAAAATAAAACATTGAAAGGGGTGAGCTCAGATGCTCAGTAAGGATAACAATATAGCAGAAACTTTTATAAATAAACATAAACATTTAAGGCAATGTATAAAACTAAAACAAAAGCCTTTTCAACATAAAATTCATCATAATATAGAAAATATAAATCAAAATAATATCATTTACTTACTCACATGGATATTCTACTAGTCTAATAATCACATGCAATATTAGTATCCACTTTCATAATGATGGAATGCATAATGCCAGACTTCATAACCACATAGTCAAGGCCTTGTGCCAAGACTACAAATAATATTTTGTCAAGGCCTTGTTCCAAGACACTAGTATGTCTCATGAGACCTGTCGATGCATCTAGGAGCTATAGCGGGCTCCACCCGTCACTTACTAAGTCCAATGCATTCCTTATATTAAAAGGTTTAGACATAACATAAACATTCTTATTAAAACTATCATATGAAATGTCAATACTTTATCCATAAACCTTGAATGGTATAAAAATAACACATCCATAGTCAAACATATCATAAAACCTTCAATACAATATGGAAGTTTTGTATTATAATAAATAAACTTCAAATAAACTTAAAATCCATCAAAGGATATTGACATAAATGAATTCAAAACCTTTTTAGAGAAATATCTATTTCTATTTTGAAATCATTTAAAAGTCATGTAATTATAAAATAAAACATTTATTTTTAAAAAATATTCTTATAATATTGTAAGGGAATCTTTGATGATGTCATATCAGAGGAAAATAGCCGCACCTGCCGTATAAGTTAAAAAAATACATTCTTACCTTAACTTTTCCGAAAAGGTTATAAAGGACCTTGTTTGGAAAACGATAGAAATATTCCTATATAAACATTTTATAAAAGTAAAAAAGGGTATAAATGACTTTAAACCATAGTCTATAAAATAGTAATACCGTTTTGAAATACATTTTTAAGAAACATGGATGTGGATGAGAAAGAGGTCCCAGTAGATACTTACGTAAAAACAACCTCAGATAATAAAGAGATTGTGAAATTAACCATTACATTATATGTTTCCATGGTCGAGGGTAGGTTAAACTCCTGTATAATGGTGAAATAATTGTTATTAAATTATATGAGAATCATATAAATTAATATTATATCATATATGATCTTTTAACATTCCTTTTTTAATAATATCTTAGTATTATCGTCGTTTCGGGTGTTAACTGATTCATTTTCGTTTATATGCTTTGTTACGTAAGTAATATTTGTTATGGATGGGATGTATCTTATTCATATTCATAATTATATTAATTATTTAAACATTATTTTTAATCATCTAATGAAAATTATTCTTGAATGTATACGATGGGAAATGAATCTCATCGCGTTTGCGGAGACGGTAATCCGTACATATGCACGAGCGACAATATCATTATTTTGATATTAAAATAATATATAATTGGATGGTATATCATATATACAGAATCATTATAATGTTATATTTAATATTTACATCAATTACACATCATTATTATACCCATCCAAATAATAATGTATTGAATAACAATTACATCATGACGTGGAGACGGTAATCCGTACGTACACACTTATAGTGACATGTCATTCAAAGGATGGATAGAATAGTGAATATGGTTGTACCATATTCATAATAACATCATAGTATATAGAATATACTGGATTAATTATTTTAGAATAGAAACAACAACGAAAGAGGAAGTGGAAGAAGAAAAGAACTTGAAAGAGGTGATGAAATATTTACCTCTTTTTCGGGTTCTTCCTTTTGATTTGATCAAAATGGATCCTTAGGTTGGCTTTATGACTAAGGTAATTCCTATAGGATGAAGGGAGGATAGTTTATAGGGTATTTGGGCAGGTTTTGGCAGATCCAAATGGATTTGAAGGTGTGAATTAGAGAGAAGGGGGAGTGCCCTTTTATAAGAGCGGTGAGGGGCACCTTAGGAAAAGCTAGAAATATTATTTTATAATAAAATAATTTTCGGTTTCTAATGGATCCAAAATGAATTATTTAAATTATAAGGTGGGTATGGGTCGAAAACCACTCATCCAATAGGTTTTATATAGGTTTGGGTCACTATATTAACTTTATCTTTTAGATTTAACTTTTAGTTAAATAGTTTGACATTTACCATGTCTCTTTGTATTTTTATATTATATGGTTAATAAAATTACTATATACTTCTAAGAGAACCCCAAGTAGTTCATTAATGATACAAATATCATTATATAAGTCCCTTGTCTGAACCATGGATTTTGAGGAATATAATATCAATTAAAATATAATATTTGTTTTAAAAATTCTTTTATGTCAATTTTGACACTATTTGGTATTTTGTTTTTTCTAAATTCATAATAGCATTATTAATTTAAAAAACATTCATATACCAAACCCTAACATGTCATATTATCCTATAAAATTATTTTAATTCTTAAAAATTCTCAAATTACATTTATTTGGATATTTATGATATCAATTATTTTAATATTTTATTAATTAGGTAATTATTACATCATCATTGTGTCATAAATAAATTAAATTATTTAATGTCTAAAAAATATAGATAAAATACCATTATGTAGGAAATATTTTTATATTTTTAATGAATATTTATAGTCGAATCTTTCTTATGTGTAACCCTATATTAAAAAAAATTAGTTATTAAACTTTGAATTTAACACTTTTAACTCTTCTTTGAATTAAATAATAATAAATTTCCTAATCTAATCAAAGTGGAACAAAGAGGTTCATATTTTATTCTTAAGGTTGTTTTTGGTCTAATTAAACTTATCCAGTAGAATTAGGACATTTGTTAGGGTAATAATAATATCTTTTTTATCCTTAATTACCATATTTACTTTTAACCGTGGTAAATAAAAGTAAAAAAATTATTATTCACCAAAAATTATTTTCATCTTATTGAACCAAATTTTTCTTACTAATATCAACTGTGTCTCTTGGATTTATGAAATTCCACTCACATAAGTGGTAAAATTAAGTTTTATGTGAATTTTCAAATTCTCCTAAGAGGTGGGTAAAAGATGGTGAAAAGTTCAATAAAATTATTATATATCTAAAATTATTATAAACTGACTTCAATTAATTAAATTGAACTTATATAGGTATTATGTATCTATTTTGACCTAAAATGAATTTAAATAAAATAATTAATTATTTAAAAAAAATTCGGTTTTAAACTATAACTCAGTGTTTTTCGCTATTCATCAAAAATTGAAAGTTTTCAGAAAAAACCAAAAATTCACCCTAAGATAATTTCGATATTCTGAATCCAAAAATGAAGTCCATTTTGAATGATAAAATTTATAAAATTTCAAAAAGTGGGTATTACTATTCATAACGGCTAGTTTGATTGGTTGTGGTGTGTTAGAACTCGAAGTTGCATACAATACACGCTACTGTATTATTCAAAGAGAAGCATATCATGGAAAGCTTGGGCTGTTACATTAAGGATATTGAGTAAGATCATAAGATCTTGGTTTCAAAATGGTATTTCACCAAGGATGGAAGAGATGGAGAAAATTTTATACCCTGATATGTACATCATTTTTTTATTTCTAAGTGAAAATAAGCTGAATTTTCCACGGTATATGTTTAGGTATTTGCAATACTATTGTCAACCGGATGCTATCATGAATTTATATCCTTGTGGAAGGATAATCTCAAGAATTCTGTTTAAAAAGGATATGATTCGATTAGTATATTCGAGGATGAAGTTTCATCATATAAATTTTTTAAATGTTGGAACTCTACGGAAATTTGGATTTTTCTAGAGTACAGTGAAATGCATGATGTTACCCGTTGGTGGTGAAAGAGAATAGATCTCAGGAGATTTTGCTCAGGGGGATAATGGATTTGTTTAAAAGGAATGTGTTGTATAATCTCGAACTAACGCAGTTTCTTCACCATCTAAGAGAAGGCTTAGGTTTAAAACAGAAGTAGAGGAAGTTGAGGAAGAACAATTGTTGTGAAACCTTAAAACAGAGATATTCAGTAGATTGAAGAGAAAGTGTTGGATTCTGGATAAGCAACCTGCTCAATTCATTTAGATGAACTAATTATTGAAGAAGAAATACTAGTGGATAGTCAAGCTAAAGAGCTTTATATTGTACCTCTGTTCAGTGATCACGTACAAGATAATATTCAAGATCAAGTGAATATTCAAGAAGAAACTATTCAGAAAGAAGCTACTCAAGAAGAACAATTTGTACAAAAATCAGTAACTGAATTTACAAATGTGGTTGTGAATAAAACTGTGGAATAATCAGGTCTTGTTTCTAGATATTAGACTGAAGTACATGATATTCATTCATTTTCAACTGAAAAATCTATAGAGAGATCAATGGATAATCTTTTTATTAATGTTATTGATCAGACATTGAATATTGATAAAGGGAAATTTGATTCATTTTCTCATAAAATTGAAGAAATTATGATTAAATTTAACAATTCTCAGCAAGAGAATGTCAATCTGTGATAGGAGCTTGAAATTGAAAATAAAAAGATCCCTGAACTTAATAAGAATACTATATCTAGAAGGTATTTTGATGCATTCAAGAGAGACATGTTAAATGATTTTGGGCAGATCATATCTAAAGCTATTTCAAAGATAGATTTTGCAGATTTCAAGTGGTACTTGGGAAGTCAGTTTGAATTAGTGAAAAGTTCAGTACATCAGACCAGTACATCTACTTCTACTCCTGCAACTAGCCCGGATTTGATTAGATTATTTTAGGCCATTACATCTTTTATGGCAGACACGAATTATAATATTTAGGACCTTCAATGCAACAGTGATCCTCTATCAGTTTTATTGGACAATCTGAAATTTCTTATTGATCAACTGACTCAGAGTGAACCCAGCA
Source organism: Viscum album (assembly GCA_963277665.1). NCBI lineage: Eukaryota > Viridiplantae > Streptophyta > Magnoliopsida > Santalales > Viscaceae > Viscum > Viscum album. The sequence continues at coordinate 1,979,440,339 of OY728157.1, read as the reverse complement.
TCATATTTCTTCTGAATCAGTTTATAGAAAAGTTGGAAAATTTTATGAAGCAATAGAATATCTTACATGACCTTTTTAAAGTCAATCTTGTGGGGGATTTTCATGTTAATCATGATTCTAGACTTTTGATAATGCAGTTGGGTGATACTTTGATATAGAATTTGTGACTGCAGATGGATGAGTTGAAGGAGATGTTTCAAGCCATTCAGAATTCCAACCTAGCCAATCCCTAACCTTTTTCTACCTTGTTAGAAACCAATCCCTAACCAACCTTTTATCATAATTATGATAGTGACTATTCTATTTCTTAGTCACATCCTTATTGTATTTATACATTTTCTAATAAATGAAATTGTCTTCATTTCTATTTTCTATACTTTATTTATATATCCTTCAATATTTTTGTCTAATAGGAAAACATCCAGTCTTCATTATCTTTATCGGTTAATTACACAATTCACTTACTAATTGCCCAACATTAAATATGTGTATTAATCTATTTATTTACATTCTTTTTTATCTCACAAAAAGGGGGAGAAATTTGCATAAACACAACATTTCAAAATTTCTTTTTAAATTTTGAAATATTTGGGGAGAAATTTAGATAAATACAAATGATTTGGATAAACACAAACATTTCTTTTTATCAAAAAAATCTTTCAAATAAAATTTATTTTACTCTATGTTTACAAAATTTTAAATTATGTTACTAAATTTATAGTTTTAATTTATGGGTTTTGTGATCATAAAAATAGGGGATATTGTTGGGCATGTATTGTCACAAAAATACTCTATAAATATTATTGATTTTGATGCTCACAAATACCCTTGTTTTTTTTACTAATGATATTATTTTAATTGTATTTTAGGAAGTTTATATTCTTTATAATTATTATTTTGGAATAATATTCAAGTATTTATTTGTGAGAAATATTCATTAAAGTGTTCAGAACATTCTTAAGCGTATTTTGGAATCACTATTCATTCATTACATTGAATAACGTAACGTAAGGATTATACCATACATTTGTATTAAAGATTTTTTGTAAAGGATAATCGTGTATGGTTTATCAAACTTACTTTGGAAGAAATGTATGGTTAAATAACATTATGCTTGAATGAAACCTTATATTTGTCAAAGAGAAAAAGTATGGTTAAAGAACCCTATATAAGTATGGAACCCTACATTTGGGAAGAAAACATATGGATCATAAACTTTAATTTTGTGATCAATCTTATGTTTAAATAATGAATTCTACATAGTTGAACCCTACATTTGGTGTTTCATCATTTTGTAAAGTAAACTTACCTTTGACTTTTCAACACCAGAGATTTAAATTTCTGACTTTATCGGAGTTTTTTTAGCAGTCTCTGCAGAATATTAGGGTGATTTAAAGGCTTTTTCAACTGATTCAAAGCTTTTCATAAATGATTTAAACATCCTTTAAAAGCAGATATTTTCTCTCATATTCTTAAGGGAAGTTATGACTACTCTAAGAAGTATTTTTTGAATTTCAATTCTCTCAATTTATCAGGCATCATTTGTGGATATGAAATCTTGCTGCAAGATATATCCTTATATATATCATTCTACATCAGATTTTTTTGGATCTATCTATCTCTCTCATATGTTGATAAATTTTATTCTTCGAGATTTATTGTGAAAATTAATTTATAATGCTATAGTGATCGAGCATCTCAAAAGTGAGGACTACATTTTGGAGATATACATGTTCAATCCTAGAAGTGTGATGATCTATTTTTTTACTATTCTTAAAATCAAATATCTCTTGTGAAACTGGATCTCTTTATACATATTTTAAAGATTACTATTCTTTTGAAGTTGAAGATCCATCTTCTGTCAGTTGTGTGCTGCTGCAAGTTTCAAGTTTAAACTACTTTATCATATCATCTATTTTATTTTGAGTATCAGTTGCTCAGTTTTAGTCGTGGTGGAGTGTCAGCTTCTCATGCTAAGCTATGGATATTTTGGTTCCCTGTAAAAGAACTAGAAGTCTATGTTTTTAGCCTTGTTTTTAAGGGTGACAACTGCCTTCTCTCAGTTATGGATCGGTCTTATGAGAAGAGGACCTGTATAGTGAAATTCACCAAGCCCGCAGAAAGTGTGATTAGTGTAGTGGACTAGGGGATCTTTGTGCATCGAACCACTATAAATTATTGTGCTCTTTTTTTATTTTTTTCTACTACACATACTCTCATACAGAAATGTTTCCATCTCTATCTACTATTGATGTGAAATGGAAGAATTGTGAAAAAATTAAAAGGACACAGTTCACCCTCCCCTTGTGTCTTCATCATAGACTTTCTGACCTAACAATTCCATTAGAGAATTTATATTTGTTTAGAGAAGTTCCTTGGAATTTTGACATGGTCCATTATTGATTAGAATCTTAGGTCCCATCTCATTTAAATTCCCACCAAATTCCAAAACTAAAACCTAAATCCAAATATTAAATTTGGGAAGATATATTTCACTGGAAATTTTGAAATGATCAACTGATAAGAAGATGCTTGTTTGAAAATGAAATTGAATATGTATTTTATTTTTGTCACACATTAGCTTGTGAATTCCACTTTAGACCTTAAAGTATATCAAGTAAGGTTTTAGAATCTTTAATTTATTGTTTCACCCTTTTTAAATATACTCATGAATTTTGAAAAATGTATGAAAAATTTTAGTTTTCAAGAAATATTTCAAAGAGAGAAGAAATTCCCCCAAAGATACTTTTTTGATATTTTTTAAGTCTATGTGACATATTTTATAGGAAATTTCCCAATTTAATTTGGAAATTATAATATCTTGATTTTAGTTGATTACGTTTCAAAATGGGTGGAAGAAAAGCCCACCAGGACTGATGATGCTAATGTTGTTTGTAATTTTTTCAAGGATAACATATTTTTTAGGTTTGGAGTTCCTAGAGCCATCATCAGTGATCAAGGGACTCGCTTTTTCAATAATATAATAGATGATTTAATGATAAAGTATGGAGTTCATCATAAAAAATCAACTTCATATCGCCCAAAGACTGATTGTAAAGATGCACTATCTAATAGGGAAATCAAAGGAATTTTTTAAAAGATTATGAAACCTAATAGGAAGGATTTGAGCCAAAGGTTGGAAGACGCCTTATGTTCTTATAGGACTACCAACAAAGACCCGATAAAAATAAGTCTATAGAGGCTTATTTATATGAAATTTTTTCACTTTCCTATAGAATTTGATCATAAGGCATTCTGGGCTATGAGAGAGATGAATTTGGATCTTGAAAGAGCTGTAAAATAGAGAAGACTGCAACTATAAGAGGCGAATGGTATTATAAGGGAATATTTCTAAAATCCAAAGATTTACAAAGAGAGAACAAGGGTGCAACATGACAAGATGATCCAACCAAAACAATTTCATCATGGAGAAACATTGTTATTAACTCAAGACTTGCACTGATTCCAGGTAAAAATTATTTCAAATGGGAAGGTTTATTTATAGTTACTCATTTATATCCTTTAGGTGAGGTTCATATTATGTAGGGATAATTGAATTTATTCACAATTTATGGGAATAGGATAAATAAATTCCATGGGAACTTGCCATCAGATATGGTAGAGGAGATCACACTCCTCTATCCGGTTTATCAATAAAATCCATCAGGCCATTCCTCTCCTTAATTATTTGTTGTTTTCATTCAATTAAAAATATTATTACATTCCAAATCTAATTCAATGTATTGAGGAAACTGCATCATTTAATTATGGGGGAGGGAAATTTCATTGTTTAGGATTTTCAAATTTTAGTTTTTCCAATTTTTGGGTGTTTCTTTTGAATTTTTTTTTCTATTTTTGAAACTTGTCGTCTCAAATTATTGTTATTTTCCATTTTTGAATCCCATGTCAATTATTGAACCAATTTATCTGATGAAACCAAACTTAAATAAATGTTGAAATGACATTATTTCAAGTTCAGAATTTTCATAATTTCATTAAAAGACCTTTGATTTTTGAATCTCATTCCACATCTCACTATCTTTATCTTGCAGATCACTTTCCCATGAATCTTATAAACCCTTTTATACATATTCTTTACATTTACCTCATTTCTTGAGAGAACCAATTCATGCTTACGTTAAATAGAATTTGATTTATTTCTATCAAAACTTGAGGGTTTGAGATACTTGTGTTTTAAATTATTGAGGCATTTCTTTGGTTTTCAAATCCATATTTTCAATATAATCTGTTTTATTATTTCCTACCCTATAAATTTATTCCTTCTAGACCCTAGTATCTAGGAACAACCTATTAGGTTATCCATATTTCAATCCAGTTTTCCCAATCCAACATGCTCTAGAAGATAAATTTTATGATCTAGTTGAAATTAATAGTGGGGGAATATTTCCTATGGTGTGCTATATCATTTTGTTCCACTTTTCATGGAAAATAAAAGGTTGAATTTTTTATCTAATGAAAAATTTATTCTATTAAATTTTGTTCCTTGCTGACACTTTTAAATAGAATTCTAAAAAAATTAATGAGCAGAATATATTAGAAAAATCAATGAAAAATAAAGTTTGTGATGGTGAGAACATGTGATTTTATTAAAGAGAAGAGATATAAATTCACACTCACTACTATAAATTCATATCACCACCACTTCTTTAAAAAATAAAGTTTTGTAGAATTTTAAAATATCATCAAAATTTCAATTTTATTGAAGGTATTTGAGTGGATATCATTTTTTATACTAAAATGTTTAATGGTGTGTACTTTCATTAAATTTTCCATGATGATTGGATATTATTTTATGCTAAGGGGAGTGAGTAAGAGACTATACTTGAGTAAAAATTAGAATCATACAATGTTGATTTAAAAAGATCCAAACCCTCCATATTCTGCCTCATAATTTTTTACATCTAAAACATACCAACCAAAATAAACTGAATAATCATGAAAATTCCATATGAAAAACACATGTTCTTGATTCATATTAGGTGGATATTGTTGAGTCAAAAGTCCTCTTTTGACTTCTATATCATGTTTTGGAAATCAAAAATGCATTCTATCATATTTTGGAAATTACAATTGTCTTCTATTATGTTTATCGTATCTTACAATGTTGATCGTACTGACCATATCGTATCGTACAATACTGATCATAATGACTCTGTCAATCGTACCATAATGACTCTGTCAATCGTATCGTACTGACTTTGTCAATCGTATCGTACTGACTCTGCTATTCATATGTTCATTACTTGTTTTGGTACTTTGTCAAAAGCACTTGTTTCATATGAATCGTACCATTGCTTATCAATATATATATCCTGTTTTAACCAATACGATGTCGTTGAGTTAGTTACAAAATAATCAAAACGATGTCGTGCTTTCTGTTTCAATATGACCGTTATAATGACAGGTGTCCAAGTCCCTCCGAGTTTTTCGGAGAAATATGACCGTTGGAGGCAACATGACTGTTGGAACCCGAGGCCTATAAATAGGAGGTCATTTGAAGCTGAGGGAAGAATGGTGAAATGAATAAAGAGATTTCGTGAACTACCAAGATTCTAGAGAGAGACACTGTGACTTCTCTCATCTGCCTTGTGTGTCCGATTATCATATCGAGGGCTTTCATGTTATTGAAAGACAGAGGTGCCGATTACCTACAAAATCGAGGGCTACCGGGGATAGGCAGACAGACGTGCCGATCATCGTATTGAGGGCTGCCGGGGATAGGCAGACAGACGTGCCGATCATCGTATCGAGGGCCACCGGGGATAGGCAGACAGACGTGCTGATCATCGTATCGAGGGCTGCCAGGGATAGGTAGACAGACAGTCTGATCATCGTATCGAGGGCTCACCGAGGTGTTGGTGAGACAGACCTTTTATCCTAGGTGAAAGGATAACCCTTCTCTTTGGGTTAAAATAATTGTAATTCTTTTACATTTCCGTTGTTACTTGTATTAGAAAGGAATTTGAATTGTTTCCTTTCTTCTTTACATTTTCAATTGTAATTGTTTCAATTACAATCATTCTATTACATAGTGTATTGATTGATTCTATACACTTTAAGGTAGAATCATTCATCTTTGTATTACTCTGATTATTGTGTTCATCTTGAATACAATTGTTTTACATTACATTAGTATTACAATACATCGTACCTTTTTATATTCAATACAATTGTGGGTGTTTGTATTTGTATTAGTTTAAGATCTTTTAAACTAATCTCTTAGTTGCTAAAACTCAAAGGTTTTTAAACCTACAATTCACCCCCCCCCCTCTTGTATTGTACTATCTAATAGACATACATATCTACATATTCGATCCAACAATTGGTATCAAAGGTGGTTTTCCACTGATTTGTATTACTTGTTTTGTTTCTTTCATATTGTTTTTAACTACTTACTACACTAACGTGTGGAGTGGAAAAATATTTGTTGTATTAGATGGCAGGAATGAATATTGGGTCAATAGACAATCTGAATCCTTCTAGACCACCAATATTTTATGGGAATGATTATGAGTATTGGAGAGATCGTATGAAGACGTTCGTTATAAATACTAGTGTAGACAATTTTATAATGCTTACTGGAGGTTACAAAATTCCTGACAAAGAAGTTAGTACTTTCACCAACCAATAGAAGCAATAATATCAACTGAATTACAAGGTACACAATACTTTATTATGTTCTATGAAAAGGAATATATACAGTCAGATATCTTCATGTGAAGCAGACAACTGTATTTGGAAGAAATTAGAAGTCACTCATTTTGGTACATCCAAGGTTATAGAAACAAGGAGAGCAATGCTCCGAGCAGAGTATCATGGATTTGTTTTTCCTTATGGAGAGCCAGTATGTAAATTACAACAAAGGTTTATGGCGATAGTCAACAGCTTACAATCTATGGGTGAAAAAGTTCTTGATGATGAAGCTCTTGTTGATAAGATTATAGATATAATGCCAAATGAATGGGAGTCAAAAATAACAGTTATTGATGAAAATAGAAAAGTTTCTCGGATTACTCTTGATGAACTCTTTGGAACTCTTCTACAGCACGAGACAAGAATGAAGAGAGCTGCTGATTTCAATAAGAATAAGAATGGGAATGGAAGTGTAGCCTTTGAATCTAAAGCTAAAACACCTGAAAAGCTTACAAGGTCTAAATCCAAGAAAGTTGTTATATCTGATTCAAGTGATTATAATCTTTCGGATAATGAGTTAGCCAATATTTCTAGAAGGATGAACAAGATCGTGGGAAAGAAATACTTTCAATATAGATTCAAAAAGAAAGATAGGAAGGATAGAAAAGATTCAGAGGTAACTTGTTATGAATGCAAGAAAGCAGGACATATAAGGCCTGATTATCCTTTACTGAAGAGGAAAGATAGAAAGGAGAAACACTCTGAAAGAAACAAGAAAAGGTTTTATAAGACAAAGAAAGTCTTGAAAGAAAATGATACATGGAGTGAAAGTGGTAGTGATTCCTCAGATGATTCTTCAAAATATGAGACATCAGGACAAAGGAATATTGGACTTCTAGCCAGACTACCAATTAAAGATCATTGTCTCGTGGCTAAGGTACATAATGCTGAAGCTATTACAAATGTATCTTTGAATGAAAATTGTACTGATAATAGATATTATGAATCTTCAAATGATGAATCCTCATCATCAGAGGATGATACATTACCTTCTTTTGAAGAGGTCTCTAGATTTGCTAAATTACTTGAAAATGAAAATTCTAAACTCAAAAAGAGATTTGAAAAAGAAAATTCTAGAATTTCAATCTTGACTAAAGAAGTATCAGATCTTTCTAAAGATCTTGATGTGAAAACTTCTGATTTTGAAAGTATTTTAAAACCCCTTGAGAAAGTTAAATCTGATAAGGATAAACTTTCTAAGGATCTTGAAACTGTAATTTCAAAGAAAAATATTTTAGAGCCTAACTCTAGTTCAAATTCAAATGTTTTGGAAAATAAGAATTTGGTTTTAAAACTAAATTCAGAGATTTTATCCTTTAAAAAACGTTTGTCAAACTTTACTCATGGAAAAGAAAACTTTGACAGGATGTATTCACAAATTAGACCTTTGAGAAATCGTTCTGGTCTAGGTTATACTTATTCCAAACCGGTTTTTAGTATCAACTATTTTATTCCTCAAAAAACATCTTTTTGTTCTAAGTGTCAATGTGGTGGACACTGGAGAAGAGATTGTTCTCTTAACAAAACTCAATCTTTAGGATTTCATAAAGCTCATTTTGCAAAACAAATGTGGATTCCTAAAATTCTTTTATCTAACCTTTCTGGATCCAAACAAGTTTGGATTCCGAAAAACTAATTGTTTCTTTTTCAGGAAAATGAGAAGTGTACCAATAATAATATTTGGTACATGGATAGTGGTTATTCTCGACACATGACTGGAAACAAAGATCTCTTTGAAAAGGTTATCAAAACAAAAGGTGGAAAAGTTACCTTCGGAGATAATGCTCAAGGAAAGATTGTTAGTATAGGTAATATTGTTTTTCTTGGAAAAGCTCTTATCTCAAATGTTTTGTTTGTTAATGGTCTTAGGAACAATCTCATCAGCATAAGTCAATTATGTGATGAAGGTTACCTTGTGAATTTTAGAAATGATAAGTGTCTTGTTCACAATTCCAAGGATGAGTTCATTATATCTGCCCATAGGCAAGAGAATGTTTACACTATTAACTTAGAAGACCTTAGGAACCAAAACTTACCTTGCTTAAGTGTAATAGAAGACCAATCGTGGCTATGGCATAGGAGACTAGGACACTGTAATCTGAAAAACCTTAGTAAACTCTCAAATAAAAGACTTGTAAAGGGGCTACCGGATCTTAGATATGATTCTTCAAAAGTCTGTGATCCTTGTCAATTTTTCAAGCAACATAAAACTAGCTTTAAATCAATTAATGAAGTTTCAACTTCTAATGCATTACAGCTAGTCCATATGGATCTTTTTGGTCCTTCACAATCTGGAAGAATTGGAGGCAAATACTATGTATTTGTTTTAGTTGATGACTTAACTAGATTTACATGGTTTTACTTTCTCACAAAGAAATATGAAGCCTTTTCCTATTTCAAAACTTTTAGAGCCCAAGTTAAAAATGAGAAAAACCTACCATTGATAACTATTCATAGTGATCATGGTGGTGAATTTCAAAATTCAGATTTTGAAACTTTTTGTAGTAAGAAAGGTATTACTCACAATTTCTCAGCTCCAAGAACTCCTCAGCAAAATGGTGTTGTTGAAAGAAGAAATCGTATTCTTCAGGAAATGACTCGAACCATGTTGAGTGAATACTCAATTGCTAAGCACTTTTGGGATGAAGCTGTTAGTACTTCCTGTTATACTATAAATCGTGTTTTAACTAGACCATTTCTTAATAAAACCCCTTATGAGTTATGGACTGGCCGAAAACCTAAAGTTTCATACTTCAAAGTTTTTGGATGCAAATTATTCATTCTGAATACAAAAGATAATCTACACAAATTTGCACCAAAATATGATGAAGGAATATTTCTAGGCTATTCTACAACCTCTAAGGCTTATAGAGTTTTCAATAAAAACACTTGTACTGTTGAGGAAACAGTACATGTAAAATTCGATGAAACTGATCCTTTTGTTTTCAACCAACCCAATCCTACATTCTCGGATGTGTTTTCTAAAAATGTTTATCAACCTTTATTAGAAGATCATTCTGATAAGGAAATTGTTCAAAAAAGTATTCCTGAAACATTTACCACAGAATATTTTCTACCATATGTTGATGAACAGGCTTTACAAAACCCAAATCAATTGTTTCTTAGAAATCATCCCAGTGATAACATCATTGGTGATGTAAATCAACCTGTAAGGACCAGAAATTCCTTAAGAAATGAAATAGAACATCTTGCTTTTCTTTACCAATTTGAACCTAAAAGTCCGAGTGAGGCTTTAGGTGATGATGATTGGATCAAAGCAATGCAAGATGAACTAAATGAATTTGAAAGGAATCAAGTCTGGACTTTAGTTGATAGACCTAAAGAAACAACTGTGATTGGTGTAAAATGGGTTTTTAGAAACAAATGTGATGAAAATGGAATCATTGTAAGAAATAAAGCAAGACTTGTTGCTAAAGGCTATAATCAACAAGAGGTAATAGACTATGAAGAAACATATGCTCATGTAGCTAGACTTGAATCTATTCGTATTCTATTAGCCTTTGCAGCATTTTTCAATTTCAAACTATTTCAAATGGATGTTAAATGTGCTTTTCTAAATGGTTTTGTTCAAGAAGAAGTTTTTTGGAACAACCTCCTGGTTTTCAAGACCCAAAACATCCTGATCATGTTTTTAAACTTACCAAAGCTCTATACGGTCTAAAACAAGCCCCTAGAGCATGGTATGATAGACTTACAGGATTTCTTTTACAAAACAATTATACAAAAGGTACAGCAGATCCAACTCTTTTTATCAAAATGGAAAACAAAAATGTTTTGATTGTCCAAATCTATGTTGATGACATCATATTTGGATCAGTTCAGAAATCTTTAACTGATTATTTTGCAAACTTAATGAAATCTGAGTTTGAAATGAGTATGATGGGTGAGTTAACATTCTTTCTAGGTTTTCAAATTTCTCAAAAACCAGAAGGAACTTATATATCTCAACATAAGTATATAAAAGATTTACTCAAAAAGTATGGATTTGACAAAACTAAAAGTATTATCACCCCAATTGGTACCTCAAATACTCTTGATCTTGATGAAACTGGGAAACCAGTAGATCAAACAATATTTAGAGGTATGATAGGAAGTTTGCTATACTTGACAGCTAGTCGAACAGACTTGATGTTTTTTGTATGCTTATGTGCAAGATACCAATCTAATCCAAAAGAGTCTCATTTAAAAGCCGTAAAGAGAATATTTCGGTATTTAAAAGACACTATGGATTTAGGTCTTTTTTACTCTTCTGGGAATGATTTTGTTTTAAAAAGTTTTTCAGATGCTGACTTTGGTGGTTGTAGAATGGATAGAAAAAGTACATCTGGAACATGTCACTTCTTAGGAGATTCCTTGGTTTCTTGGTCCTGCAAGAAACAACACTCAGTAGCACTATCCACTGCTGAAGCTGAATATGTAGCAGCTGGAAGTTTCTGTGCTCAAGTATTGTGGATGCAGCACACACTCACTGACTATGGTTTGAGTTTCTCCAAAACTCAGATTCTTTGTGATAATACAAGTGTCATAGCTCTTAGTAAGAACCCAGAACATCACTCTCGTGAAAAACACATAGATGTTAGGAATCACTTTCTTAGAGATCACACACAAAAAGGAGATATTATTTTACAATTTATCGGAACGCAAGAACAACTTGCTGACATTTTTACAAAACCATTACCTTCCGATAGATTTGAGTTTATAAAACAGAAGCTAGGAATGATTACATTAAAATAATCATTCATATCTACTTCATGTTTTACAAATCTCCTTACAGTAAATAACTCCTCATGAAAGAGGGAGGACATTTCTTTCTATGTTTTTATATTTCTTTTTATCTTATGTTCTTTAACTATTTACTCTTTGGATGTGTGTATTCATTTTTATGTTTATCGTATTGACAGTTTTATCATATCATTCATTTTTCTGTATTATATTAACAGTTTCATCATATCAACCGATGATGGTAATCAAATTCTTTTCCATCGTACTGACCGATGATGGTAATCAAATTCTTTTCCATCGTATTGACCGATGATGGTAATCAAATTCTTTTCCATCGTACTGTCCGATGATGGTAATGAATTTCTTTTCCATCGTATTGACCGATGATGGTAATAAAATTCTTTTCCATCGTACTGTCCGATGATGGTAATGAATTTCTTTTCTATCGTATTAAACGATGATGGTTATCAAATTCTTTTCCATCATACTGTCCGATGATGGTAATGAATTTCTTTTCCATCGTATCAACCGATGATGGTAATGATTTTCTTTTCCATCGTATCAACCGATGATGGTAATGATTTTATTTTCCATCGTATCGACCGATGATGGTAATGATTTTCTTTTCCATCGTATCGACCGATGATGGTAATGATTTTATTTTCCATTGTATCGCCAGTTCATGGTAATAAGATTATTTTCCATCGTATCGTCAGTCCATGGTAACAAGATTGTTTTCCATCGTATCGTCAGTTCATGTTAATGATATTGTTTTCCATCATATCGACAGTTCATGGTAACAAGATTGTTTTCCATCGTATTGTCAGTTCATGGTAACGAGATTTTTTTCCATCGGCATGTCATTTGATACTTCTATTTTATTTTATTTCGTACGATTGTGTATTCTTTAATCCTAAAACCAACAACTACCTTATGTTCTCCGGCAGGTATTTTCCATTTTTTTTTCAATCCTAACCATTGATCTGTTTTTCTCTAATCCTGACCGTAGAAGATCAACATTCAACCCTTTTTTGCCTATAAATAGCCCCCCCCCCCCCCCTCCCCAAACCCACATTGGTTTTTCAGGTTTTGAGGCGAAGCTCTGCTCCACCGGTTATAAATCATCGTACGATCATTCATCGACATCACCTTTATGTCTCAATCCTCTGCTAACACTCCTGCCGAAATGTCTTCAAAGACTTTTACAGAGAAAGACTTTAACAGAGAAAGGTTAGTTTCTCGAGACTTTTTTGATTCATATGATTCCACAATCAGAAGAATCATTCTCTTTCAAGGATGGGAGCATCTGTGTGTTGAAAGACCTGTTTCTCAAGATCCGATTCTCTTTGATGAATTTTGTCAGTTTTATAAAACTGTGTCGTTCGACAAAGACATGACTATCAATTTTGCTGTATACGATAGAAAATTGTCTATGTCTGTGAAACAAGTGGCACATTTTCCAAATGTTTCTGTAGAAGAGGATTCTTTCTGTCCATCTCACAAACTACTAGAGTAAGTTGGTACGTTTAATAGAGAAAGTGTTGAAAAGACTTTGTTTTTTATTAATGATGAAAAGAGAAAAGTGTCTAATCTTTCACCGGACAATCGTTTTGTGACTTTATGGATGTAAGGTTTTCTTATCCCAAGGAAAGGGGATAGAGAAACTGTGAAAGTTTCTGATATCTTTATGCTTGACTATCTTGTAAATATGAGAAAAGTAAATCTCATGGGGTATGTTTTTGAAACCATTAAGAATGTCAAGATAGGATGGATTAAGTCCCAAATGATTATGTATCCAGCCATCCTTACGAAATTCATTCTCAAAAGTATGAAGTTTTGTAACATTCCTTTGAAAGGAAACCCCGTAGATTTGAATCCCTCATGGATTAGTAAGAGTACTATGAAGAAACTAAATGTTTGTTTTGATCCAAATTCAAAACTTTTTGTCAGAGATGTAGAAGATGAATTGGCTCATAATCAATCGGCACTTATGCCAGCCAAAGACATTCAATCTACTGGTGTTACTCAAAAGTCTGATCCGCAAACCAGTTCAAAGCCCAAGAAGAAGCCGAGGTACAGTAAGGAGGTTGTAGTTAATGGAGAAAGGATAAGGAACATAGAAAGTAAGGTGATCCAAAGTTCGGACTTGACCCGGCTGAGGCTTTTGCGGAAAGAATAAGGGTAGAAGAAACCCTTAAGGCTGAAAAGAAAAATAAAACTGTTTTGAAAAGAAAGGATCAAGACTTTGATATCTCTAAAGTCTTGAAAGCAGTTAAGGAATCTAGTGCTCAACTTACCACAGAAGTGCTTCAAGAGCCCATCGTATAGAGTCTCCCTGAGAAAGGAAAACAAAAACAAGTGATGGAAGAGATAGAAGAAGTGGAAGAAGAAGAATGAGACTTTATTTTAGAATTTCTTCAAAGTTCAAAGAAGAGTAGAGAGGAATCGGTTCAAAAGATGAGTGAAGGTGTTCAACAAACTCCTCATGCCGATCAAGCATGATCTCCGGACAGAATGTCATCTCAAGAAAAGCAAGGTGCTCAATCCTCTCACACTGATAAAGTTGTTGTCATTAGTGACAGAGTGGAAGAAGAAATAAAGCAGAAAGAAAAATCAAAAGGAAAACAGCTAGTTGTTGACTCAAGCAGATCGTATGAACTAGCATCATACGATGAAGATACTGATTCAGAACATACAATCTCTCTCAAGAAGAGAGATTACATTGTTCATGTATTGAGAAGGGTTGAGAAGACCATTCCTTATTTCCCGAGGCTAGAAGGGAAGATTGATTTTATTACAGACAATCAAAAGAAGAAGTTTGGCTCTGTAAAAGAATTGAGGAAGAAAGTTTTTTCAGTAGAAGCCGATTTGAAAGTTCTTTCAGAAAGTTCAGTTGCTCATAAGAAGGCCTGCAATAATATGACCAAGTGGTCGTACAAAACAGAGAGCTCAATCAATGATCATGAAATAGCTATTGAAGATATAAGAAGGTTGTCAAATGAGGTTGCAGTTTCTTTCAATAATCTTGACAGAGAAACGGTTGAAAGGTTGAATCTTTTGTCTTCTCAAAGAGCCGATGTTCCTTCAGTGAAAGATTTGCAAGAGAGAATGAATGTTTTTAAATCTGAATTCTCGAAGGTTTCATCTTTCAAAGATGAAATGGTTTTTCTGAAGAATCAAAATTCCGTGTTATACAAAGATAACAAGAATTTGCAAAACAGAATTTATACCCTTGAAGAAGTAATCAGAGTCCAGGAGGAGACTATCAAGAATCAAGATCAGATTTTTGCGGATCAACAAGAACTTCTCAGAACTCATGGTGAATCTATTTCTGAAGACAAGAAAGAGATCAAAAAGATGAAAGTTGTTCTTCATGAGCTCATAAATAAGGAGAAGGAAAGGGAAAACAAATGACTTGTATGCGTTTTCCTTTTAAAGTTGTCTTTGTTTTGTAATAACTTTTATGATCCTTTTCTTCTATCCATTGTCTTGTGTTTTTTTTCTAACTCCTTCAGACAATTCAAGATTACCTCTTTCTTTTTGTAAATCACAAAGGGGGAGAATTTTTACAAAGGGGAGAATGTTTTATAAAGAGGTATAATTCTTTACAACACTCTTAAGGAAAATCTACGAATACAATCCTTAGGAAAGTCCATACCTAAGGGGGAGTTAGTTGTATTCAAATTCATATTCAGAAGAGTTTCCAAAAACTCAGGGGGAGATAAGTATTTCTTGTTACATTTACTTTGTGTGTTGTGCTTTCCAAAAAGGGGGAGATTTTTGAGTCAAAAGTCCTATTTTGACTTATATATCATGTTTTGGAAATCACAAATGCATTCTATCATATTTTGGAAATTACAATTGTCTTCTATTATGTTTATCGTATCGTGCAATGTTGATCGTACTGACCAGATCGTATCGTACAATACTGATCGTACTGACTCTGTCAATCGTACCATACTGACTATGTCAATCGTATCGTACTGACTCTGTCAATCGTATCGTACTGACTCTGCTATTCAGATGTTCATTACTTGTTTTGGTACATTGTCAAAAGCACTTGTTTCATATGAATCGTACCATTGCTTATCAATATATATATCATGTTTTAACCAATACGATGTCTTTGAGTTAGTTACAAACTAATAAAAACTATGTCGTGATTTTTGTTTCAATATGACCATTATGATGACAGGTGTCCAAGTCCCTCCGAGTTTTTCGGAGAAATATGACCGTTGGAGGCAACATGACCGTTGTAACCCGAGGCCTATAAATAGGAGGTCATTTGAAGCTGAGGGAAGAATGGTGAAATGAATAAAGAGACTTCATGAACTACCAAGATTCTAGAGAGATACACTGTGACTTCTCTCATCTGCCTTGTGTGTCCGATTATAATATCGAGGGCTTTCATGTGATTGAAAGACAGAGGTGCCAATTACCTACAAAATCGAGGGCTGCCGGGGATAGGCAGACAGACGTGCCGATCATGGTATCGAGGGCTGCCGGGGATAGGCAGACAGACGTGCCGATCATGGTATCGAGGGCTGCCAGGGATAGGCAGACAGACGTGTCGATCATCATATCGAGGGTTGCCGGGGATAGGCAGACAGACGTGCCGATCATCGTATCGAGGGCTGCCAGGGATAGGCAGACAGACAGTCTGATCATCGTATCGAGGGCTCACCGAGGTGTTGGTGAGACAGACCTTTTATCCTAGGTGAAAGGATAACCCTTCTCTTTGGGTTAAAAGAATTGTAATTCTTTTACATTTCTTCTGTTACTTGTATTAGAAAGGAATTTGAATTGTTTCATTTCTTCTTTACATTTTCAATTGTAATTGTTTCAATTACAATCATTCTATTACATATTGTATTGATTGATTCTATACGCTTTAAGGTAGAATCATTCATCTTTGTATTACTCTGATTATTGTGTTCATCTTGAATACAATTGTTTTACATTACATTAGTATTACAATACATCATACCTTTTTATATTCAATACAATTGTGGGTGTTTGTATTTGTATTAGTTTAAGATCTTTTAAACTAATCTCTTAGTTGCTAAAACTCAAAGGTTTTTAAACCTACAATTCACCCCCCTCCCCCCCTCTTGTATTGTACCATCTAATAGACATACATATCTACATATTCGATCCAACAGATATGTATAAATTTATCAAGACTATGGTGACTCTTTCATTGGTTTGGAAGAGAAAATACTTATTGAAAATTAATATTAGTGTGATGAGAGAAAATTCGTGTTAGGTAGGTGTTTTCTTTTCATGGAATAGAAATGAAGTGTAAATATATTGAATGGTATGAATGGATAACGTAAAATAATATTTTTTGAGGATAAATGATATCTCTCTTTATTGGTGTTAAATTGGTCGATATCATGAGTATGTGTTTCAAATTTGCTTTGAATTGATTTTGATTTTAACTTATCTGGGATTCTAAGTTCTATGTGTGGGGGAATTGATAGAGATAATATTTCAATTTTTTCATGTTTATTTTAATGATTTTTATACCCATCAATTTATCAATTTAAGCGGAATTTCATTATTTTTGAATTTTAGAGATGTTTTGTGCTTAAATATAAAAATTACTTAATTCTATAATTTTAACTGTTTTATGTCACTTCTTTATTTTGAGATTATATTTTTCAATATTGATCCAAATTAAGGAAATTTTTATAGGATTCCTTTTTTCATGGTCTTAAACCTCTTCAACAATATTAAGATCCAATTATACCTCCATGGATCCCAAATAATTCAATCAATGTGGAAAATATTTTTGGCTGACATAATGAACCATTCCTCATTAAATGAGTCATATATCAGGATATAATCAAAAAATAAGGTGATTCTGGTTTTATTTGAAAGATAACTTGATACATCATGTGAAAATTATATTTTGTGGAGAAATTCTCTCATTAAATTAGTCATTACACACATCACATTTCAGGGAGATGAAGGGTCTATTTGGTAAGAAAAATAGATCTTCAATAAATTGTTCATAACTTTTCATAAACATATTGAAATTATTTTAAATTTTCAGGTTAAGTATACGAGAAAATTATGAACAAATATTAAGAAGAAAATTTGATGGTTTTGGTCTTTTTTTGAGAAAAATGAGTGCAGAGTCTCTTAAATTGATAAAGTTAAAACATTACACAAGTCGGAATAAAGGAATTTTACATTTTCCCCTAGTAAGAAGAGGATCTATTTCATTAGAAATAGTGTTGTTGTGTATGTTCCCTTCTTCCAATACCCCTTTGTTTGGAAGTCCATCTACAACGTGATTCGCCTCCCAGTAGGTGTGTGTGATAGAGTAGTTCAGAGAGGAGATTTTGTCAATACAATTTATCCACTTACCAGCCAGTTTCAATGATAGTCTTGTTTGAACCATCCTTACTGCATGAACCACCGTGGTCGAGTCACATTAAAACCAAATGTTGTTCCAGCGTTGTCAAAAAGCAATGTCCACCGTGCTTATGAGTGCCATCATTTCAGCTTCCAATGCTGTAGCATGCCCACAAGGACCATAACTACACGTCACAACCTTCCTATAATGATCCCTGAAAATAACCCCAAAACCTGAGGGTCCCAGGTTTCCTTTGGAAGCCCCATCCGTGTTGCATTTTAACCATCCAATGAAGGGAGAATTCCAAATAACCTCAATCATAACCCTTGGCTTGGGATGGTAACTTGCAACCTGTAAGTGCCTGAGAATCATAAACTCCCTGACCGAGGTATTAAAATTCTCATTAATCAGTGAATTGGCATTCTGGATGGCCAAAAAAATATTGCTAATTGTAGTGGCTTTATGAAACCTTGCATTCCTATGAATATAGTTATTTCGATCCCTCCAAACAGCATGTAAAAATTCAGCACAGGTGACCTTCAACAGAGCATTAACTTGTTTGGATTGCCGGAATTCAAGCAGATGTTGTATAAATTGTGTAACTGAGTGGGTATTTGGGGGTTCTAGCTCAAATGTATTTAGAATCATGTTCCACAGAGATGACGCCGTGTTACAGGACAAACACAAGTGGTTGACATCTTCTCTATGCTGACCACATAGAGCGCATCTCGAGCATAAAGAAATTCTGAGCCTCTAAATGTTTACCTCCACTGGAATTTTATTGTGATAAAGTCTCCAGATTAGTGAAAATCTAGAGGGAAGCAGCCATTTTTTGTCCAGTGTGCCAATCCAACATGTTTTCCCTACATAATGTGTCTGTAGAAATTTTTGGAGTTCAACTATCCATTTTGAGACCCTTCCCATAGCAGCATGTCCTCATGTTTTATGAAGTCGTATTTATCAATAATGGAGGCAATGTCTTCCATAATTTTACCCCGGTATTGAGGTTGGTCTTTGATGGATCTATTGCTGTCAATGATTTGTTACTCATTTTTTAATCGGTCAATAAGTGATGTTCCGGTCCAGTTGGTGGTCCATAATTTCATACTTGAGTCTGCATTGACCACCCATCGTGAGTGCTTCATGATTGTGATGAACACCATTTTCAGGCCAGGCCAGATTGATGAGTCCATGTATTCATGCTTCCCATTAATAAGCCTTGCAAGAATTATTATCCTTAGGAAATCAAGAGAGGTAGAGCTGTTGTGAATAAGATTCCAAATGAAGTAGTGAAGTAGTTGCTGATCATTTATATATGATGGAATAAATCAGGTCTTAGTAGGGAAGTAGTTGTTGATCATTGGTACCTGTGGAAGGGGTAGTGGGCATTTTTATTTTCTAGGATAACCAAGACGAGATTGGGTATTTCATAAGTCAATTAAGGGTATTCGCTGCACCTCTCTATCACATTGGAAGGAGGGTATACCAAGCTGAGATTTTGGAAAATTTTATCTCACTGTCACCATTTGACTAAGCATGTGAGAGGAAGAGATTGTGGAATCTCACTTTAATTTACTTAACAGAAGAAGATTGGATAACTTTAAATTAGGATAACATTTCATTTGGAAAAATGAACCTCACCTGATAAACCTTATCATGTCACTATTTCCAATAACTTGCTTCAACATTCTATTTTCAATCTCCTTCTTCATTACATTATCATTTTCAAAATCAATAAATTTCAAAAAACACCCCATTTTTCCTCTAATTTAAAGTGAAAAACTTGATTATTGTGCATTCCACTCTAGGTAAAACCTTGGTTAAATGCTACACTACATTTTAACATAGGAAATAATTTTTTTTTTACACCCCATGATAGGATCATTTCACTCACGTTCATGCTTCCCTGGGTGCATGTAAATGTCCATTTCATGGCTCGATCCACCATGGCCCTTATTGGGCAAACGGTAAGCTGAGGGTGACACCCCAAGCCTGCCACCCTTAGTCCAGGGGTGGAGAAAAGTACCGAGTAGGAAAAAAACTAAAATGATATGAATTATGATAATGTATCTATACTCACACACACACAAACCTCCATACAATTGTGTAGAGATATAAGAATAATAGAAACATATAAAGTATAAAAGTGAACACAACAACTTCTAGGAAATACATCAAAGTGAAGCATGGGAATAGAAATGATATAAAGAGAAAAAATGCATGCCCGACTAGAAATGAGTTCCTACTAGATAGAAATTGGAATGGGAAAAATACTAAAGAGATCCTGACTCACAATATCCATGACTAACCACAAAACACGGCTACCACCACTGAGTACCACTATGCTCCACCAAAACTAGGTACACTAAGGTCACCATCGATCTATCTATAGTCAGCATAAGACACAAAATGTGTGGGCATAGTACATATAGGTGTGATTATAAAAATATTTAGTAATATTACTTGAATACCAATATGGGGATGAAATATAAAAAAGCACTCATCTAAACCCATAAATCAAGAGGGTAACGAAACCCAATGTCATATATACTCTAAACAAACCCAAGAGAAGAGAGAAAGGATATCTCTATCTTCACATCCAACTAAGAATGAAAAGTCTTCCCATAGATTCAAAGGTATCATCTCCTAGACCAATATCATGAATAAACTCTCAATAATGAGTATAGAGGACCTACACCTTGACACTATATAACGGAACCAGGGGATCACTACTCCAACAGAGGACCCGCACACTACTAGAGCTCAATGATAGGGATTCCACTCAATAGATAGAGGACTTGTTCGCCATATAGTGTGGGGGATTTCCATTTCTACCTATATAAAGGATATTGGGGACCCTCCACCTAGAGTGATAGGGGAGTACGGACCCTAGTAACACTCTGATGATCACACCCAAACACTTCCACTAGATAATCATTTCTTAAAAAAGTGTCCCACTAATATCACCTCACATCATACCGCTGATTCCAAAATAAAGGACACCATTACATTCTACATGGAAAACTACTCAGGATAGAATATTCATGGACCAAAATCCACGTTTTGAAGGAGATACATGATGTAGAAGTCTCATGATAAAGTAAATGATGTGTACATAACGCCACACTGTGTGTGACCTCACCTAAACATTTGCTCATGACACATGGATCAGATAGCCATGTGCATATACACAATGTGTACATTTGGGGACATGATGTGTATACTTACCCAAGGTCATGGGTGTGTGCCATTGGAATACATCTTGGCTAACCACATTTCATAAGTTTTAGGAGTCATAGTGATAAAATGGTTTTCAAATATATAAAACAAAGAAGAAAAGAACAATAAGAATATGTATATGGGATACCGTGATTTATGTGGTTTGGGAAATGATCCTTACATCTACAGAGAGGTATAAATTTCAAAATGATTTGGAGTAGAATTATAGGGTATAATAAAAGTTTTAGAAACATAAAAAACCCTATCTCGAATGATCTAATTAAGGAAGATGATGGAGTTTTTCCACCAACCACATATAATGTATGTAATCTATAATTTCACAACCAACCATGTCCAAATGGATACAGTTCTAGTGGAAGGAATCATCTGGAGCTATGGTGACATGTCTCATGTTTCTATAGTAATTCCACACTGCTATAGTGACTTGTTGATGTTGTTGGCCAGTTCTTCTACTGTGAGTCAGCATTACTACAATTCCACAAAATTTAAGTTGGGGGATGAAGGACCCTAGACCCCTAGATCATGGGCCTATTTCCCCCCTGAAACCCCCAACGAATTCACTGTGAGGTTTCAATTTACTGTACAATATGGGCCCCTTGAATTCATCCCCACTTCATCTAAATAGATTATTATACACCATTCCAACAAAATTAGGTAGGGTCACATGAAATTTAGGACTAGCTACATGATGTTTGATCCTTAACTCATGACCAAATCATGGTCTCTATGAAAACTCGGAATAAATGACATATTTTCCTTCAGGATACATGGTGTGTAATATCATTTTTAGAAAATAGAGAATCCTAGTATTTGCATATTTCTAGATACATGATTCCCACCACCCTTCACACCATTTGACTACTTGAATCCACCATAAGTGAAGGAAACCATCTTTGATTGGTGATTTTCAGCCTCCGATGGCCCGGAATTGGAACTCTGATCACTTGTGCAGTGGCCATTTTTCCTCCCATAACATTTCAGGATAAAAATCCAATAAACCATCAATATTAACCACAAAACACCATAATACATCCATAAAACACTGATCTATAAGTATTTTACTCGTTATCCACCAATCTGTGGGTTTTATCGTGCTCGAATCTGTCCCAACAATGTCAAATCATGTACCCATGAGCCAACAATGATGAAAAAAATAATGGGGGGATCATAAGAACATGGTTAATATCACCCTTAGATGATTAAATATTATCTAATTATCATAAATCATATAATAAAATGGGTGAATCAAGTAAGTAAATTTTATATGAAATTAGGTTCATGAATTATAATTAAATTTAGGCTCATGATAAAAGCATCAATCCCTGAAAAGTTATTAGATATCAAATCCATTATTAAAAATTAATTAAATGTGTGTAAATACTAAAAATAATGAGAAATTTATCAATAATGGAAAATTTTTGGTAAAGAACTCACCCACTATTGAAGAAGGTGAAGATCCCGCTAGGGTCATTGTTCATTTTTATGATTCTCCTCGATCATTGTTGTCGATTTAATTTCCAGGGTAGTAAATTCCAATAGATATATTCCCCTTTCGCATCTCTAATATCCCTAGTTTATGTATCTAACCTTAGGGATTCTTTATAATGGAATATATATAGAGAGAGATAGAGAGAGTCAGTTTTAGATCATTAAATAAATAAAATATTTAATTTATTTAACACACCCACCAATGGATGCCTTTAACTAGATGATTGGTGCCAACCATCCTTATATCACTCCTAGGGTAAACCCAAAATTATAGAAAAAAACCCTGATTTTAGATTTTTCATCTCAGATTATGATCAATGGTAAAACCATTTATTCCAAAAATATGAATGATCATGCTTTAATATATATTACTATTTTTAATATATTAATTTTGGGGGCCTACGAATCCCAAAACCCAACACCATCTATGAGAAAAATACACACACAGACACATGCATACACACACACATACACAGATATATATTCAAATGATCAAACTGTAAAAATTAGAGTTGTTAAATTCTTCCATCCTTCAATTATTTTCACCCCAAAAGTCACAAGCTACAAAAACAATGGGGATAAAGGGCCCACATCTAGCCCGCACGCTCCTAGGAAATCTCCCAAAAGATACCATAATACCAAATCACAAAAACTAAAGGGATGGTACATACATTTAGGATCCTTTCATGTTGATCCCTTATTTACATCGAGTACTATGAGAAGTTAACTCCATCCTCAATGTCCAACTGACCACAGTCGATAACACGTGATAGTTCATGCATGTACCTACTTAGCTATGACACATGGAAGATTTCATGCACTCAGTTCCACCATGGGGGTAAGTCTAAGTGGTATGAAACCTCACCAACCCTACACAAAACCTCATATGGACCGATGAACTTTGGGGAAAAGCTTACTACCCTGACCAAAACTCTATAACTCACATTGTTTGGAGACTCTAAAGAAGACATGGTCTCTTTGCTCAAACCAAAGGTTTATGATGTTAGTATATGAAATATTTATTCCAACACTAATTTTCACTCAAACAATCATAGATCACTTGAAACCATATCCAATGTCATCTACCCTAGTTCTGGTCCAACTAGGGATGTCACTCCAATCCCAGTCCATCACAAGGGTGACCTTCAGTTTCTCCTGTAAAACACCTAAAAATTTTACATGTCAATATTAGAGTGATAAATATTATTGTAAGAAAACACCACCAATATAAATTTCTTATCTTGGATCCAGCTAACATCCAACACACAATATCTCAACATATCCTCTAAAACGTGGATTGTCTGCTCATTCTGGCAATCTATATGGGGTGAAATGTGGTGCTCAAACATAACTGGGTTTGAAAATTATCCTAAAAACCACTCCATAACTGTGACATGAACTAATCATCACAGTTTTATATTATCATTGTAGGTACCCAAAGATTTTAGAAGATCTCATGTAAAAAATAGACTCCCTAAACCGTGAAATCAACTCAACTCCTGAATAGAAAGATAGTGCGCCAACTTGGTGAGTTAGATGAAAATAAACCATATAACATCATGATATCTCACTATCCATGGAATCCCCAACACAAAATCTATTTATATTCCATACCACTTACTTTCTAGAATCTCATTAGGTTGATTCAATCCTATTAGAACCTGATGTTTATCCTTTATCTGCTGACATGTGAGGCATCGAGAAATAAACTCAACAACACCCTACCTCATGCATACCCACAAAAATTGTCACGAATGGTCCTTATATATCTTTATCACACCTATATGTGTAACTAAGTTGGATGTATGAATCTCCCTCAATACCTCCTCACACAACATGTCCAGAACCACTATTTGTCCTTGGGAAAAGGATGACATGATACCCACCTTTAGGAAACCCACATGGTGTATCCCTTGAGGATATCTGGTCACGTATAATTTCACAATTGATGTACCCCAAATGATTCTCTCTCATATGTTGAAGTGGTGATGGGATCACTACTATCGACTAGAGATAAGTTGGACCCCTATCCTCCACAAACGTTAGCTACAATGAGGCCAACTGCTTTAACACCTCCTCTACCAATAAATAATGAGATTTCCTACTAATGGAATATTCCACAAGGTTTCCACTTCTTGTAGTGTATATTATCTCAAAGTCATGGTCCTGTAATAACTATGACCAAAGACCATGTATCAAGTTAAGTTATCTCTAATTATTGATGTATCTGAGACTCCGGTGGCCTGGGTAAACAACAAAACATTCACCTAGAATATAATTCCTACATATATTCAATGTGAAGACTACCAGTATTAAATACAAATCATGGTTAATGTAATTTATCTCATGGGGTATCAAATACCTTAACCCATAAGTGATCACTACTTGCCTCGATATCAAAATAGATCTGAGCCCACTACAGAGGTATCCCAAAACACCACGTACCTGATACCCTCCTTTATAGGTCTCATCACCAGAGCACTATTCAATCTCTGTGTCAGCTCCTTGAGGACTCTATAACTTCTCAGGATAATAATATGGCTTCCCTTTCCATTATAAATAAAAAAAGGGGTTGTAATCTTGGAAAGGTCCATCGAAAACATCCTATAGTTCCATACCAAACCAAGGAAACTCTTCATCTCTGACACACCCTTGGGTAGATCTCAAGAAAGCATTGCATCAATCTTCAATGGATCCACAAACATACCATTTTTAGAGATGATGTTTTCCATAAATTGCACCTAAAAATCCAAAATTGAAACTTTGATAAATTACCATAAAATTGGTGCTCCCAGAGAAATTATAGGACCATCCTCAAATTCTCTATGTGCACCACTTCATGTTCATAGAATATAATAATTTCATCAATAAACGAAACCATGAAATGACTCAAGAAAATATAGAATATGCAGTTCATAATTTCTATGAACATTGTAGGTGAATAATTTACACCAAATGGAATCATTATGATATCATAATTCCCATAATGATATTGTAATCTCATCTTCAGAATATTATCACTGTGAACCCTAAAATGATGGTAGTCAGTCCTGGGTTCAATCTTTGAAAACCAACTTGCACCTTTCAACTAGTAAATAATGTCATAAATCCTTGTTAAGGGGTACTTGTCTTTGATAAACACCTAATTCACATGATAGTAAGTAACCCAAATCCTCAAGATCATGTTTAATTTCTTTAGGAAAAACATTAAATCCACTAAGGGGAATACACTGGGACTGATAAAATAATTCTCTAAAAGGTCATTCAATTGCACCCTTATCTCCCTGAGCTTAGTAGAGGCCATCCGACATGCAACAAAATATATTAGTGTTGTCCAAGGGTAAAAGTATATTAAAAAGTAAATATCTTACCTAATAGGTATTCCTAAAACATATTTAGGTAAATATTTCTATATAAACCTCTACTACCACTATAATATAAATACCCAAAGATCCAACTGCACTAAGGGTTAAACTCTCCAACTGATGGGTGGTAGGTTGAAGCTTCCTTCTTGTGAGTCCCACTAACTCCACTATAAGATTCCTCTATCCCACAAAGGATAATATCATCCCATTCACATAAAGTAATAAAACTCTCATGTGATGATAGACTATCTTGGTACACACTATAGGAAACTGTTCTATACTTAGATTGACATCTTAAGGTTTCAAAACAAAAATCAAGAAGTTACACAAGGAAACATCCCTCTATTGAGTGACAAATCACACTTTTTTCTAAAAATAATAAATAATGAAACCCCCCAATAAAAACATAAATCAAAAATTAGGTGTAATGTATATAACAAGGAAGCAGTGATAAATGAAAAGAAATTAATCAAGAGGAAAAATGGATTTAGACTACACCTTTCACCATGCTCGGAGCCCCTGGATTGGAAGTATCAATTATTTAATCTCCCACTATAAAATTATGGGTCAGATATTCCTGATCATAATGAACATGATCATCGCATGCATATAATTTCCCACAACTATGATATATGGGTCTTCTACAAGTACTCCAAGTTGAAGAACCTTCAAGCTGACAGAGGCCACCACACATCTATTATGCTATAGACCCATGTGTCTGAGTCTGAGCATGAGTATATCTCTTACACCACAACCTTAATGACTAATTCCTTCTAGCTGTTACAAATTACCCAACTCCATGATGTATACCACCATCTATAGCTTCCCAATTGTCTTTTACTAGGAAGCTCTCCATATCCTAAGCCTACTCAAGAAGCTCCTACACTTGAACTAATAGTCTGGTGGTGGGATAAAACTTTCTAAAAAAGGTTCTCAAAATTTTCCAAAGACTATTTTGCCTTATAAAATTATTGGGTGACCAAGCCCCACAAACTTCTTGACACCCCCTAAAAGAGTCTGTTTATAAGCACGACCATCGGTTTTGGAGACATTTTCATAAAACAAAAAACTCAAACTATAGACTCCATCCAAGACTCTCCCACCTAAGGGTATGAATATCCCTAGAATCTAGGTTTCCCTTGATCCTAGAACTCTATAATCATGCTTAGGATATTTTTATCTTCATTTTGAATATATATAATTAATATCAACTACAATTGGTGTGGAATATCAAGATGAACCACCATGGGTGGGTTATCTTGTTTTCTAGTGAGAGGAAACAATGCTCACTATGTGATTGGTGAAACCACCACAGGAACTAGATCTTGAACTAGACCCTAGATACTGAGATGGATATCATATAGACCCTTACCTAGGATGTTCTCTCACAATTGGCCATCAGCATGACCCTATATCATCATCCTAGATGGATGTCGTCATAGAGGCATCCTGAATGTTAATAAGACGTACCATGTTCAGATGAGTATATATGGGGAGCTAACTCAACAAGGACATTAAATTAAAAATATTGAATCTTATATGATGCATGTACCATTGGTTCCATACATTTTATGACTCAGAACACTGAGATAACAAGCAGGTTGTCAGAGTCCTGATATATGGACATGTCGGTTGTCACACCATCATTGGGTTCCATGTCCTGATATATGAACTCAAGACACTCTGACATCATTTCTCTAAATTCCCAAACCAGTCCTCATAAAAATTAAAACAAAAAACACCAGAACAATTATTAAAACCCTCTAATGACACTCTATCACGAACCCACCTATTAGGGGCCCACCTCGGTTGATAATAAGTTGAGTGTGACACCCCAATCCCACATCCCATTAGCTGGGGGCTAGAGAAAAGTGTTGATTAGGAAAAACACTAAGATGGGAGGCATTATCCTAATATACCTATACTAATGAACACACACAACTCCATGAAACAATGTAGAGATATAATAATAACTAAAAAAATAGAGTATAAATAATGCATGCAATAACCTCTATGAAATACATCAAAGTGCAGCAGAGGAATAAAAATGATATAAAGGGGAAAAATACATGCCCCACCAGAAATGAGGCCCTAACCTAACAATAAATGTAAAAGAGAATGATTGAAGAGATCCCATATCATAATATCTAAGACATAACACTAAACATGGCTGGCACCTTTGACTACCACTATGCACCACCGAAAATAGGTCCACCAAGGTCACTGATAATCTATCTATAATCTATATAGGACACAACATGTGTGGGAATATCCCATAAATGGGTGATTATATACATACCCATTAGGATTAACCAAAAACTAGTAAGGGGAGTAAATAAAAATAAGCAGTCATCTCAACCCATAAAGTAAGATGGTAATGAAACCCAACATTATATATACTAAAAAGAAACCCAGGAGAAGAGAAAAAGGGGGTCTCCATCTTCACAGCCAGCTAAGATCTAATAATATACCTGAATCTCAAAGGTTTCATCACATATCCAAGAATCACCCATAACTTCTCAAGAATGAGTATGGAGGACCTGTACCTCACCACTATGTAGCACAACCAAGGGGGAACGACCCAAATATAGGACCCACACACCACCAGATCTCAAGATAGGGATTCTACTACATATATAGGGAACCCATGATATCTGTAGTGTGGAGTAGTTTCTTCTCTTATTGTATAAATGATATAGGGGACCCACCACCTAGACAGATGGGTGTTTCGACCTCGGTAACACTCCGATGATCACACCCGAAAACTACCATTGGATAAGTGTCACTGAGGGAAGCATCATACTGAAATCACCTCATGTCACACCTATGATATTGAAATGAAGTCCAACATCATGTTTTAAACATAAAACTTCTCCGAATAGACTACATGAGGTCCCAAATATGAGTTCTGAAGAAGGATATATGAAGGGAAGAAGTCCCTAGAGAAATTACACAATGTGTACATAGGGTCAAATGACATGTAACGTTTCCGGAAAAAATGGGTGTGAACTCCCCAAGACATGACTTGTACTTCCATGTAGCTCCACAAAACATGTACATGGGGTCACCTAGAGTGTATGATCACATAGGATCCTAGGCATGTACTCACGGCACACGGCTCGGCTAGCCAGTGTATCTACATGACATGTACCATCAAGGACACATTATGTATACTTATCAAGGGTCCAACCGTGTGTCCTTGACACATGGTTTAGATACCTTGGTAGGTTCACATGGTGCGTGGGCTTAATCACATGGCATGTGATCCTTAACTCAGGTTCAAACCCTAGCCTTTATGAAAGCCCATACTACACTGCGTGTGTTCCTCTGAGATACATGGAATATAATCATATGTTTCACACATAGAGAAGTCAGGTCTCCATGTATAGAAATATCTATGATTCTCATTTCTCTTCACACAGTTCAATGACTTTAATTCAATATAAATGAAAGAATTCATCTCTGATAGGTGATTTCCAGCCTCCAGTGGTCAGGAATTGGAACTCCAATCACCCGTGTAGTAGTCAGTGCAACTCCCATCATCATTTAGGATCCTAAACAACGAATCTATCACTCACATCCAAAACAAACCTTGATCTATCTTAAAACACAAATATCTAGGTCATTCAAGTATAAAAAATGATTCTAGGGGTTCGATCACACTTGAATCTGGTCTGACAATGTCAAATCATGACCCCATGGGATAATGATGAAGAATGCAAAGAATGGTGGGGAGAAAAGAAAAAGAACTTGGTAAGATCACTATTGGTTGATGTGATCTTAGATAATGATCATAAAACACAAAATAAAATGGGTGATTAAGGGGTGTAGTTTATGTAAAATAATGTGTTCAAGAATGATAATTAATGTTAGGATCATGCGATTAATGGAAATCCCCAAAAAGTAAGAAAATTTAAAATCCATGCTTACAATTTAATTCAAATGGATTAAATCCACAAAATAATGATCACTACCACAAAAAAATTGATCACTGGTAAAGAACATGACCACTAGTAAAGAAGGTGAAGATCCCACAATATTCATCACTTGTCTCATGATTGTCCTCAATTATTTTTGTCGATCCACATTTCTATGTTTTTCAACATCAATGAATCTCTAGCCCTTTATCCTCTATAATATAGCAAGTTTATAAAAATAACCCCAGGGAATCATCATAATGGCGTATATATGGAGGGAGATAGGTTTTTTGTCATTAAATATATTAATTATTTAAATTATTTAATGCACCTCCCAATGACTTCCTTCAACCGAACTCCCAATGTCGACTAAGTTTATGTCATGCCTAAGGTAAACCCCCCATTATGAAAACAACAACGGTATCATATTTTTCATCCAAGTTCCTAATATAAGGGAAACAATTTATTCTGAAAATATTTTCACACATGATTTAGATAATATTAATACTTTTAATATTTTATTTTTGGGGTCCTATGACACCCAAAACATAGTGCCAAATTTTTGGAAAACACCAGATATATATATATATATATATATATATATATATTCAAATGATAAAACTATAAAAATTGAAGTTTTTACAGGTTGTGTGTGGGTTTTCATTTTATTTTCACCCCTTGATAAAAAATATAATAAAATTATATTAAAATAATTATTACTGATTAGATTATTAATTTTTTTATTTTATTTTTATATTTATTCATTATTTTGATTTTATTTGTTTTATTTTTTTATAATAATAATTTAATTAAAATAAATATTAATAATATTATAATTAAGAATAATTAATAATATATGTAATATTTATTGTTAACTATTAATAATTATTTGGTAATAAATTAGAAATGGTGGAGTCATGAGATTAGAAGATAAAATCCATAACCCCTTCATTTGAATAGTAGATAAATACAGAAGGTGAAGGGATGGGAGATTACAAAAGACATGAAATTATAACAAAAAACAAAAACCCAACAAATTACTCTAGTTAATAAAGAAGTGATCCAACTTCTAAATTCTTAAATCTACCTTTTTCAGCTTGAAAAATCCAAAATAATGGAATTTTATCATTATAATATAGAAAATCATTTCTTGAGTCTTCTTCCCATTCAATCCAATATGAAAAATATTTAAAAGGTTTAAAACTATTTCCTTGAGACATTTTAACTTGTACAGTAGTCCTGGTTGTTAGGGTTCTCTACAAATTTAAGTATTCCTTTTTTTTGTTTTATTTATTGAAAAATACTCATCATCCATAAAAATTGTCTTTCCCATTTCAAGGGAATCCTTGTGATTATCTTATTGGGCAATCTCATTATTAGTAATATCATACCATCTTTTAGAAATCGTATATATTTCAATTTATTCATCCAAATAAATATGATGAGTGTAAAAAAACATGTTAATCACCATTCATATCATAAAATCCACCCACATGTTGAAAATACCTATGAACACCATCTCCTCCTCCAATTTTGTCACCATGGGTGAGTGGGTATCCACATGTAAAACTAGTTTAAGTTTCAAAACTGGTATCAGTCCTTTTGGAGACTAATTATTAATCTTTGAATAAATTCCCTTGTTTTCAATCTAAAACTCCTAGGTTGAGTGATTTCCTAGAATGAAACCTAGCCACTCAGACTAAGCATTATATTCATGATAGTTCTAGAGCTGTTATTATAACTTCCCCTACACCTTTTGAAATTTTAAATCCCCCCTCATGCCTTGAGCTTCCTCCTGATCCTTCTTAATTGATTAAATTCTATAATTAAACCCCATTTAATCATGTTTGACTATCATTGAATACTAATTAACAAGTAAATCATGATCAATGATTTATTTCTCCTTTATAATATCCAGAATTGGAAATCCACTCACACATATCTCTTTGTTCTAACTCTCCAAATTCTAAGTTACCTTCTCGACAATCAATATTCCTTATATTCTTACCAGTGGCATGGACACTTCCCTATACTGGATGAGTACTTCCATTTCTTATAAGAAATTCATTGATTCCTTAAACCCTTAAGAAATAATGTGAACACATAGTATCCCTCTTACAATTGGACCTCAAGTTTACAATAATTACATAAACAAGGTAGTAATAAGGTAGACTTTCCAAATTAATTCATAGAATCACTTTGTATACTGGTGTAAAAATATGGACTTTGTTAATCAATGTATAAATTAGGTATACTTATATATATACCCATGAAAATTTAATAAAATAGACCATTTTAATTGCTTTATCCATTTTTATTGGAGTAAAAATCAAGGAAGAAAAATCATTAAGGAATTTTTGGTGCTAGAAAATTCGATTTAGGCCATGGATTCTCACCCAAATTTGTACACATGTTTCCTTGTAATCAAATTGAAATTGGATTTCTATCATCAATCCTCAAGATGATAGGTTTTAGATTGATTGAACCAATGCCATAGGTTTTCCCTTTTATCTCTATAAAAGGGATAATTATGTGAAGGAAACCATGTCTAAGTGAAATACACTTATAATCATAAAATCCCTAGAGATAGGATACACAACATACAAGATCCTACCATTTCCATGGCTTCCCACTCTTTAATAAAGATATATGTTCAATAATTGAGTACTTATACAAATATGTCCTTTTTTAAATTGCATTGTCATTGGAAAAAATATCACATGTGTTCCCTTTCTTAATTTTTCTTTCATAAACCAAATCCTTGAAAAAAGCAAAGGATCATTAGATTGTGAAATCTCCAATATTCTTATTTTCATACATAACTCCATTTTCCCTAGTATTCTATACATAAAACACATTATTTCCCTCGATAAAATCACAATCATTTCTTCTATTCCTTGTAAGCATCATCTTGAGATTGACTTCCCATCTTATAAAAACTAAATGCAAACCCCTAATAATATAATTATTAAGTACTAATTACATTACTAATTATTATTAATCATCATTAATTATAAATAATTATGAATATAATTATCAATGACTATAATGAATACACTAATTAAAAAATGATTTAAATAATTATGTAATTATTTAAATTAAAAAATAATTTAAATAATTATGTAATTATTTAAATTGTTAATTTTAAAAATTAATAATTTCATTATTAATTATAAATATTTTTTGTTAATTATTTTTAACTAACTATTTAATTATTATTATTTTTAATTAGATTATTAGTTATTATAAATTATTTTTTACTATATTGTTAATTAAAAAATAAAACAAAATAAAAATAAAAAAAGATGGTCCTACCATGGGTAAATCATTCTATAATTTTTTTTTTCTAAAATGGGGATTTACCCATTACTGAGCTTTATTTGAAGAAAATACAATGAATATTCATTTCAGGGTAGCATCTTCATTAAAACTTCTTCAAAGAAGGATCTCTCATGGTTTGTTCTTATAATGAACTAAAAATTCCTTCACTGATTAATAAAAGAAATATTTTCTTCATAATTATTATTTTATTATTTTTTTAAATGGAAGTACATATAAAGAATATTACAAAAAGAATATTACATTTTTAGTAATAATACTGATTACTACAACTAAGAATAGTACAAGGATATAAAAACTAAAGAATAAAGACCATGAAATGGTATACACCATAGAGTCAAACTCTAATGGGAATATTAAAAGTAACATGAAAACTTTTAAAATAAAAAATAAACATTAAGAATATAATTGACATTATCTAAGGAATTGTAAAAACCCTTTGAGAATGAAGTAGTGCATTTTGATGAATGGTAGAGTATATATAATGTATAAAGGTAAAAGTGTTCATTTTTCAATATGACCATTGGGTATTATGACTATTAGTAATAATGTTAAAATTAGCATTAGTGTTTATAAAGGTTGATGGTAAGTGATAATTGATGTATATAGGAAAAACCCTGACCTCAACCAGTAGAGTCATGCCTTTTGAAGCTCATTTTTCTGAACTTGGGAGGTGAGTAGCATCAATGGGGTTTAGCCTTGACCAAGCTCAAGAATATATTCAACAAGCGAGGCATGAATGAAATCACCTATATGAAAAGTTCAAGTTAGTTGAGATCACCACTAGGACAATGTTAGCTGAACCACCCCATGAATCTACCACTATCGCACACCTTACCCTTAGGGAGTGTTCCAGTGTAATAAGGGGTTATGTATCTAAACCTTATTATCATAAAATTGTAATTTCTTTTTTATAAATAAAATAGTTATTTTATAAATTGGATTTTTATTATTATTTTATTTAATAAAACACATATGAATATAAGACAAATTTGATAAATATATTTTTGGGTACAAATAAAACAAAATTGTATTTTCAGAAAATATATACACTTTTATAATAAACTCAATTATCCTAAATAAAATTTATTTTTAATAAATAGTCTTTTAAAACACTATTTATTTAAATATATATATAAATATAATTTTATAATTTCCTTTCAATTTTTTAAAAGTGTCAGAAAGTTGATTATGAAGTAAAAACATCTATTTTCCAAAAATAATGATTTCATATTTAAATATTAAAATTCTCATATATATACATAGAATTATTTTTCTAAAATAAAAATTATATTTTAAATAAAAACATCAAAATTAGTTTAATGTGAAATTTTGATAATTTCATAATATACTTTATTTTTTAGTGAATAGTAAAAATACAATTATGACTTTTTGATATGTTTTATGACTTCATATATATGTAATAATGATGTAATAATTAATTAAATAGAAAAAATTACAAATTATATATCATTTTATTGATATTATGTATTTTAATGTATTTAAATCAATTTTCAAACTTAAAAATGACTTTCCAAATCCTAAAATGGAAATTATTATTTTAAAAACAATATTTTGTGGGAAATTTACTTTTCCATGTCCAGAGAAATATTAAAAAAATAGATTTTTGTTATAATGGATTAAAATATTATAAAAAATGACTCAAATGTCTAAAACCATGAGCAAAAATCATGCTTAAACCAATGGTTTTTCATTTTCAACAACCTATAATTCCAAGACCTATATTGAGAAATTATTAAATAATTCCTTCTCTTTTACTTTAAATAACCACCATTCCTCTCTACCTAAAATCCATTCTCCATGAATTTATAGTTATTTTATCTCCAAAAGGTTTCCCCAATGAATCTTTAAGGTCTCAAGGTGCCACCCTCAAGTTTTAGGAATAAACTCTTCAAGGAAAGATAATTATCTTCTTCCTCTTTCCATTCAAGTACCACTTTTGTGGTATGTTTTCTATGTTTTGAATTAATTTCTTTTCATACCCTTTGGTAGTAACCCATTACTTACAAAATAGTTTTTTATAAATGGGAGGCCTTTGGTCCCTCTCATTACCCTCTTTCCTAATCCATGATGTATATCGTCATGCTATCGAATTTATTTCTTGAATTTCTCTCTTTTAAATGAATTATTTTAATATCATAAATACCCAAACCCCTCCTTTATCCATAGAAATTAACCTATATGTAAAAATAATTTATTTATGTAGGTATTTACTTGTATGAAATCTAAATTCACTTTTTTGGGTTAAAAATGATGTAATGTTCAAATCTTTAAGCACTTATTATATACTTAATGATTTTATAAGAAACTTGTTATTTGTTCTACTTAGGTTATTAATGAAATGATTTATTATGATCAATACGGATCACATGAATCAATACATATGAAGGGTTTAACATGATATTTATCTAATTTAATGGGTAAATAATTAATCTCTATAGATTCCATGTTTTTTGATACCTTGGTGAATAACCTTGGTAACTATATTTTATGATACCTTAGTGATAAAACATGGTGATATGATTCTGAGTGTATCATTTTTATATTGTAACCACATTTACATGTTATATATCATGTACTTATTATTATTTTATCATTCTATGCCTCGTGTATTATCCATTATGATTGTTCATGTTCTATTACCTTCATGTATCCATTACTAGGTTTTATGATCACCCTTTTCTATTAATGTATGTCCTAAGGAAATTAAATATAGTGAGGTGAAATATGATGGAATAAAAAAATATTCTTTCAAAAGGTTTAAATAATTTTTATGTTTATTTTTTCCTTATGTACTTCAATTATTATGTACCTAGTTTCCATGACAATAGATCTCAAAATACCCTTAAAAGTTATTAATGTAATATTCGTTAAGGAATTATGTTAAAAGACGTGTATTAGAAAGTAGAATCATCGTAGTTGGTATCATATGAAGGGTTTAGTAATTTATAAAAATTATTACTAGGTATAATTAGTAAAATCTTTATCTATAAGCATAAATATATAAAAAAACATCCTTAAATTATGGTGAAGTATAAAGGAAGTGGCTTCCAAGAAATAAAATCTCTGTATATATAGTAAAAGTGGATGTGGATCTGACATAGTTGAACCTAGGGATAATAACCTCTAAAAGAGAACATTGGGATTTGAATCAATTTTCGCCTAGTACATGGAAAATTTTCATTGTTGCACACTTAGGTTGACACTCCAGGGGGATATGTTTGGTAAATCAAATTCTTCATACAAACCACTATGAAGGATATATAGATAATTCAAACTTTTTTAAGATTGAATTATATCACCCTAGAAGTGTGATATTAGAAAATTTTAGGATTAAACATTACTTTATAATTTTTATTATAAGTTCCTCAATAGTAACAAATTTATCACTTAGTTTTTTTTCTTCTAAAAAATGGAAGGAAATAAAAGGACTCATGTAATCAATGAACACAATGGAAAATGTGATGATAAACATCCCACTATGGGAAGAGATAAATTTTAAAACTTCATGATGATACTGATTTAGTTAACTTAGGTCATGAATAACAACTTAAATCATGTGGAGCTTTTGAATTCATAAAGGAGGGAAAAACTAGTGGTTGAATCCTTCATGTGTCAACAACCACATGTTTTTAGTGGAACCACTAATATAATGGTCATAGAACAATGGATAAATAATATAGAAAAGATATTTTCTATACTTCATTTTTATTAGGAAGAGAAAGTTAATTTTTTAGTATATCACTTAGAGGGAGAAGTTGATTAGTGGTGTGAACTAATTATGAACATGAAGTAATGGGATGAGGTGTAATCCATGGAATGAGAAGACTTCAAAACATTATTTTTCAATAATTATTTTCTTAATACCCTCTAAACCAAGATGGATATGGAATTACTTGAGTTGAAAAAAATAGAAAATTAATTGGTTGGAAAATATGAGGTGTACATTACATGTCTTTCATGATACACTTATAGATTTTTCATCAATTTTTATGGGATGATAGATCAATTATTTGGAGGACTAAGACCCCATCTTCAAAAATATTTGATAATCCAAGATTTTGGTAGTTATGAGGAGATATTATAATTTGATCAAAATGTGGAAATTTATTTCGGATACTCCTAGTGGACTCATGAATAAAATGAAAAGAAGATAAAAATGGAATAAAATTTTGGAAAGAATCCAGATGAGAAGAAAGTATAACTTCCCATGTGAAAAAAATATGGGAAGAATCATTTGAGAAAGTGTTGATAAGATAATGGAATATTATAAAAGTGAGGAAGAGATGAACATATTTATTAAACCTATCTTGAATATTTTAATACTAAACATTTAAATGCTAATGAAAAAGGGAATATGGTATAAGAACAACCTGTTTCACAGTGATTTAAGTATGGTGAGAAAGTGATTTTCTATAATCAATGTCCAAATCAGAATATAATGGAGGGAAACCACCATCAACCCCAACAGAGGACAAGGGATAATGGTTATGATTTTTAAATCAAAATAGATTAAGTCAAGGCTCCAAATTATGTTGTGGTAGGTATACTCATCATACACTCAAGTTATAAAGTACATTGTTTTATTATGGTACGACACATTATTTTATTTCATTAAAGTTTTCATAAAAAACAATTTAAACCCTAAACATCTAGTGGTATATTTTTTAGTTAAAAATCCTAGAGGAACTATTCAAGCATAAAATATATATAAGGATTCCCCTATTAACTTTGGTGAGTGAAATATCTCTTCAAACCTAGTGGTAATTCCAATGGTGGAATTTTATATAACACATGGGATGTATTGGTTGCTAAAGTATAATTCTAAGATCCACTATAGTATTAAGGATATTTCTGTTATCTTGAAGGGGAACCCCATAGTCATCTTTAAAGGAGATATTTCTTGGACTAAGAATTTCAAAGAACCACATTCTATTTCCTTCTTTATGGAAACAATTGGTGAAGAATGGGAAGAAAGAGAATTTCTAAAGATATAATATTTACCCATTGTTCAGGAATACATTGATTTATTTTCAAAATAGTTATCGGTACCTCCCCCAGAAAGAGTGGTATAGTTCTTAATTGAAATTATGCTTAATTAAATACAATATCAAATAACCCATATATAATGGAATTTATGGATTTAGATAAATTAAATAAGTAGCTTTAATAACTTTTAAAAAAGGGTTTTATTAGACCAAGCATGTGTCCATGGGGAGCACCTGTTCTCTGTGAAAAATAAATGTGGATTGATGAATGTGTGTATTGATTATAGAGAATTTAATGGGATCACAGTTAATAAAAAACATCATCTTCTAAGGATTAATGAGTTGTTCAAATAGCTTCATGTGGCTCAATCATTCTCCACAATTGACCTCTAATCAAGGTATTGTCAATTGAGGGTGAAGAAACAAGATATCCTAATAACTTCCTTCCAAAAAAAAATATATAGACATTATGAGTTTTTTGTTATACCATTTGGCTTGATTAATGATCCTACCATATTTATAGATTTGATGAATAGAGTATTTAAGGAATACCTTGATAAATCCATGGTGGCCTTTATTGATGATATTATGATATATTCTAAAATTTATGAGGGGTATGAGGATCATATAAGGGTCATATTAAAAACTCTATGGAAGGAGAGTTGTTTGGTAAATTCAGAAAATTTTAGATCTGGTTATAATAAGTTTCATTCTTAAGACACATTGTAACCAGTGAAGGAATATCAGCTGATTTAGTAATGACAAAGGCCATGGAGGAGTGGCCACATCCTACAATTGTAACTGATATTCATAGTTTCCTTGGTCTATAAGGATACTATATAATTTTTTTTTTAAACATCTGATATATTTCTAACCTACTAACCAATTTAACTCGAATGTAAGTTATGTTTATCTAGAAAAACAAGTGCGAATAATATTTAAAATAACTAAAGAAGAGGTTGGTTAGTGAACTTTCACTAACTTTACCCTCTAGTGGGGATAGATTTTTCATTTATAGTGATGAATATTTAAGGGACTTGTATGTGTACTCATTCAAAATGAAAAAGTGATTACCTATGAATAAAAATAGTTAAAAATTCATGAAAAGGATTATCCTACCCATTATCTAGAGTTAGCTATAGTTATCTTTACATTAAAGATATGAAGACACTATCTTTATGGGGACAAGTGTGATATATACAATGAGCACCAGAGTCTGAAGTATATATTAACACAAAAGTAAATTAACATGAGGTAAAGGTTATGTTAGGAAATTCACAAAGACTATGATTGTTCCATCCATTATCCACCTATAAAATAAAACAAATTCACTGATGCGTTGAGTCGGAAATACCCCGTAGTTCTTGAGATGGTGAGGATTGACAGAGATCCATTGATCAAAGACTTTCTAATGATAGACATGGAATTCATAAATGAAGATACATAATCAACCCTGTTTCAAATGATTTATCAACCATAATTACTAGAAAATATCATGATAACATAGAGATATTATCTTTAGTTACAAGAGAAGATAGAATATATGATAAATGGGAAGTCTTCTATGTTCAATGTTGATCATGAGGGAGTACTGAGGTTTAGAGAAACTCTATGTATCCCACCTTATACAGATATAAAAGAATAAGTAATGAACTAAGCTCACCATTCTACATTCTATATAGCCTCCATAAGACCCAAAATTTATAAAGACCATCGACATAATTTTTTGTGGGGTGATATGAAACATGATATTTCTGAATATACTAAAAGGTGTTTTATATGTCATTAAATTAATTCTAAGTGATAAATACCTAAATAAGTGATGGAAACACTACCCATACTTGTATGAAAGTGGTAAAACATCACTATGGATCTTGTTAATAGATTTATAAATACATTCAAGGAAAACAATGTTATATGGGTAATTGTGGATATATTAACAAAGTCTACCCATTTCATATATATATGAGAGGATATCTCCCTTGAGCACCTTGATATTAAATAAGTAGTTAGACTTCATCGTGTACCATTTTCATTTATTTCTGACTATGATCCAAGATTTACTTATAATATTTTTAGGATCTTATAAAAGGCTACGAACACTGAAGTAAAAATTATCACATCCTATCATCCTCAAACTAATGGAAAGTCTGAAAGGACTACAAAAACATTGTATGATTTGTTATAGGATATCTCACATTATTTTCAATGGAGTTTGGATCAACATATTCTACTTGTTGAATTATCCTACAACAATAATTTTCACTCAATAATTCAAATGGATCCTTATAAAGCACTCTATGAGAAGAGGTGTATAAATCCAACATGCCGAGATGAAGTTGGAGAATGAAAACTATTGAGACCATGAATATTTAAGGACACTACAAAGAAGATACATGTGGTTAAGAAACATATCACGATTTCTTAGAGTCAATAAAATATTAATTATTAAAATCTATTAAAATAATAAGTATTTCATGGTGGGGACCATGTATCCCTCAAAATATCACCATTGAAATGGGTT
The DNA here is from genome assembly GCA_963277665.1 of Viscum album. Taxonomy (NCBI): domain Eukaryota; kingdom Viridiplantae; phylum Streptophyta; class Magnoliopsida; order Santalales; family Viscaceae; genus Viscum; species Viscum album. The sequence goes on along the minus strand of OY728157.1, from coordinate 1,979,399,636 downwards.
GTGAGGTTTGTAAATATAAGGGGAAACTAAGTCCAAGGTACATTGGACCTTTTGAGATTTTATAGTGTGTTGGAGCAGTTTCTTATTAGGTATCACCATCTCCAAAACTTTTAAATGTCCGTAACATCTTCCATGTGTCCTTATTAATAATGTATATGTTATATCCAATGAATACACTAGAAAAAAAATTTGGAATTGGAATATAGTCTATTATATGAAGAGAAACTGATCCATATTATTGAAAAAAGGGAATAAGTGTTGAGGAATAATACAAAAAAAACAATGAAATCCCCATGGATAAATTAAAATTTTAAATAATCTAAATGGGAACCTGAAGTATAGATGAATAAGAAATTACCCCATTTGTTTTTAGGTAAGAGTAAAATTTTGAGGAAATAATTTATTAAGGGGGGAGGTGTAACAACCCGAAAATTTCTTCTATGATTAATAAAATAACACTTTTATTCATAATGACTATTCTAAAATTTTTCACAATGGAAGTATATATAAATACTATTACAAAAATAATATTACATGTCAAGTAATAATACCAATTATTACAACCAAAACTAGTATAGGGATATAAAAACTAAGGGATAGAGAGCACGCAATGATGTACTCCAAAGGATCAAACTCTTTCATGAAGATTAAACCTACCATGAAAAATATTAAAAGAAAAAGAATCATTAGGAATATAATTGAAATTATCAAAGGAATTGTAAAAAAACGTTGGGAATGAATTAGTAAATGTTGATGAATGGTAGAGTATATATAGGGTATAAAGGGAAAAGTAACCATTGGGATTTGACCATTACCCAACCATTGGTCAATATAAATGTTTGGAATTATAATTGTTAGTAATAATGTTACCACTATTATTAGTGTTTATAAAGGGTAATAAAAAGTGATAATTTATGTAGAAAGGAGCAATGGTGTCTTGAATCAGTATACTGATTCTCGTTGAATCCCATTTGTCAGAAGTTGGGAGGGAGGTAGCATCATTGGGGTTTGACCTTCACCAATCCCATGCATAACTTCAACTAGTGAGTCTTGAACAAAATCCCATACAGAATAATTTTATGTTAGTGTGGATTACTACTAGGTCAATGTTAGCTAAGCCATCCCATGAAACCACCACCATCACACACCTTAACCTTAGGGTGTATGTCAGTGTAATAAGGGGTTATGTATCTAAACCTTAGTATCATAAAAGTGTAATTTCATTTTTATAAATAAAATATTTATTTCATCAGTCTAATTTTATTATCATTTTATTTAATAAAATACACATAAATATATGATAAGTTTGATAAATAGATTTTTGGATACAAATAAAACAAAATTTTATTTTCTGAAAATATATACAATTTTATAATAAACTCAAGTATTATAAATAAAATTTATTTTCAATAAATAGTATTTTAAAAAACTATTTATTTAAATATAAATAATAATATAATTTTATATTGTCCTTGGATATTTTTATAAGTGTCAGAAAGTTGATTATGTCATAAAAACCGGTATTTTTAAATATTATGATCTTATATTTAATAGTTAAAATTATGATATTTAGAAAATAATTTTGATAAAATAAAAATTATACTTTGAATTAGTACATAAAAATTATATTAGGGTGAAATTTTGAGAATTTTCTAAAATACTTTATTTTTTAGTGAATAGTAAAATAAATACAGTTATGCATTCTTACTATGTTTTATGACTTCATATATATGAAATAATGATGTAATAATTAATTAAAAATAAAACAAGACCAAATATATGTTATTTTTTTTAATATTATTCATTTTAATGGATTTAAGTATATATCTAAACTTATAAATGACTTTCCCAATCCTAAAATAGAAATTATGATTTTAAAAACTATATTTTGTAGAAAATTTACTTTTCCATGTCCAATGTAATATTAAAAATGGTTTTATATTATAAACTATTAAAATAATATAAAAATGACTCAAATTTATAAAACCATGGGTAATCCAATATTTTTACATTTTCCACACTGTAGAATTCCAAGACCTATATCATTACTACAAAAACGGGAAAGGGAAGTGTTGCCCTTTTATCAGCGCTAAAAAAAAGCGCTGATAAAAGGTGGCCTTTAACCGTGCTAAAAAAAGAACTGATAAAGGGGAACTTTTAATAGTTCTAAAAAAATTACTATTAAAATTGACCCTTTATCTGTTCTTTTTAGCACTGATAAAGGCCCCCCCTTTATCAACACTTTTTTTAGCGCTGGTAAAGGGGGCCCCTTTATCAGCGCTTCTTTTAGTAGCGCTGATAAAGGGGGGATTTATCAGTGATTTTTCCTAGCGCTGATAAATTTTATGTTTCAAAAAAAATATTTCATTAAAAATAATATATTTTTATATAAGTATATTTATATTGATATAAATATATTATATATTTTCTAAATATGTTTTAGATAAGTATAAATAGACTATTGCATTTAATATATAAGAAATTTAGTTTAAATGGATTTAAAATATTTTAAAAAATATAATTTATTAATAATTTTCTAATTATCATCAATTTACAATCATTTAAAAACAATTTTAAGACAAAAAAATCAAAAAATTAATAAAATATCTAAAATAAGTTGAAAATGTAACTCAAACTTCAAACGGTCATAACTTTTGATCCGAGTGTCCATTTGAGCTCTACAGCATATAAAATTAAATCTTATGATGATATCTATGCTCTAGTGACTGAAGCTAAGCTTCTTTCACAACTTTAGAGGCCAAAAAAGTCTGATAAGGCCTCCAAAATTGAGTTTTTAGTCGGGATACCCTGATTTGTTAACATTCAAACAGGTATAACTTCTGGTCTAGATGTCTGTTAGGCCTGTACCACATATCATATCGAAGATTGTTTCATTTTCTTTGATTTTAATGGTTGTGGAGTTGAAAAAAGATTCTTTATTAGAAGTTATGGTCATTTTAACATTCTATGGATTTTCAAATACACATATATATGTATTTATTCATAAATATGTGTATGTGTGTGTGTGTCTGTCTGTCTGTTTGTGTGTGTCTGTGTGTTCCTGTGTGTGTGTTGTATATATGTATGTATGTATGTATTTATTTATTTATAAACACACATAAAAAACATATTTTATAAATGTATTTAAAACTAATCTTATAAATATATATTATTATACAAATAAATATATGGATAAAAAATTACAACTAAAAATATATATATAAATAAATATAAATATAAATTAATATATGAATTAATATATATATATACTAATATATGAATAAATATATATGTATTAATATAATTAAATATATTTATATTAATATGAATCTATATTATTATATGAATAAATATAACTATATATATATAAATAAATATAAATATATATTAATATATGAATAAATATATATGTATTAATATAACTAAATATATTTATATTAATATGAATCTATATTAATATACTAATAAATATAACTATATTTATATATAAATAAATAGATATATCATTAAACAGAAAAAAATGAAATGGATTAGTGGTAAAGGTGCAGGCGCGCAAGGGGGAGGTCGCAGGTTCGAGTTCTGGGGGAAGCAAGGAGGTGTGTGCGGGGGGGGCATGTGTTGGACACGCGGGTAAGGATAGTGTGTGGGAGTGGTCTACTTAGAACTCATAAAGTTGGTCAAGCACTGTTAAAATCTCCCCCCAAATTATATATTCTTTCTTATTTTTTTAATATTTTTGACTTTTATCAGTGCTTTTTTTTAGCGCTGATAAAAGGGGTCTTTTATCTGCACTTTTTTTAGCACTGATAAAAGACCCCTTTATCAGAACTTTTCTGAGAACTGATAAAAGGGACCCCCCTTATATCTTTTCCTCGATTAACAATGCTTTTTTAGCGCTATTAATGCACTTTTCTAGCGCTGATAAAATCCATGCTTGTAGTAGTGTATTTTGAAATTATTAAACAATTCCTTATCTTTTACTATAAATACCCACCAATCCCGCCATTATTATCCACTCAAAATCAATTATCCACAAATTTATAGTCATATTATCTTCTAATGAGACCCCCAAGTAATCCCTAAGATCTTAAGGTGCCACCCTCAAGTTTTAGGAAACAACTCTTCAATGTAATTGAATTCTCCTCTTCCTCTTTCCACTCAAGTACTTATTTTGTGGTATGTTTTCTAAATATTGAATTACATTCTTTTTATACCCTATTGTATTGTCCCATTACTTCCAAAATAGTGTTTTATTAATGGGATACCTTTATTCCCTCTAATTATTCCCTTTCCTTGATATATGATGTATACTTTCATGGTTCCAAATTCATTTCTTGAATTTATCTATTTTAAATGAGATATTCTTATATCATGAATACCCAAACCCCTCCTTTATCCATGTAAATTCACCTATATATAAAAATAATTTATTTATTCATGTGTTTACATGAATGAAATCCAAATTCCCTTTTTTGGGTTAAAAATTATGTAATGTTCAAGTCTTTAAGAACTTATTATGTACTCAATCATTTTATATGAAACCTATTATTTATTCTCCTAGGGTTTTTAATGAAATTATTTATTATGATTTATGTGGATCACATGAATTAAAAAATATGAATTGTGCACCCTGTTAGTTCTCTAATTTATGGAGTAAATAATTAATCTCTAGAGATGACATGTTTTATGATACCTTGGTGAATAACCTTAGTAATTTAATTTTATTACACCTTGGTGATAAACCATGGGGATAAAACTTGATAATATTCTTATATATGTCTATTTTTTATGTTATAGACACATTTACATGTTATTTATCATGTAATTATGATTATTCTTTCATTTTATTCCTCGTGTATTATTCATGATGATTGTTCGTGTTCTATTACCTTAGTTTATCCCTTACTGGTACTTATGATCACCCTTTTGTATTGATGTATGTCCCTAGGAAATTACTTGTAGTGAGGTGACCTAGAATAGAATAACAAAAGTGTCTTTCATAAGGATTAAATAATGTTTATGTTTATGTTTTCCTTATATACTTCATGTATTATGTATCTAGTTTCCAATACACTAGACCTAAAAATATCTTTTCAAAGTTATTAATGTAATATTCATTAAGGAATTATGTTAAAATGAGTGTATTAAAAAGGGGGTATCCATAGTGCTTTACCTACTCTAAACATGGTCACCCCCATTTTTGGGAAATAGTTTACCAGAAACCTTATTTTTAGAATTAATTATTTTTGTTACCACTAAATGGTACTTTTTATTACATAACACCATTAGGATAGAGGACATGCATTAAATATTTGTATTAAAGTCTTCTAAAAAACCTAATTGAAGATTAAATATAACATTAACCTGTAATATTGATTGAAAATACTAGGATAATTGATTTATTATCATAATGAACCATTTAACATCATTATATTGTTCTCTATTTACTTTTAAATTGTGAAAAGGATCAATCAATTTTATGGATTACTAATATCACCCATAAATGTTCAATGACATTAATATTAGTTCAAACAGAAATATTAGAACTACTAAGAATAATATTTTAAATCCATTTTTTTATTTCAGAATAAAGACACTTTTTAGGGTTATGTGGGAACCCTCACAATATTATCCAAATATGATACAAACCAACCAAAATTATTCTAAGGCGAAAAGAACCATTCACCAAACCAAAAGTAAGAGAACGAAATTCAAAATTCAAAGTGATATATAAAGTCATATATAGATACCAATGCCAATAAGACAACATCATACCCCATGCCCTAATCCTCCCTCTATCTGAGCCCACATCACTTGAGGCTCATCATTATGACTTCTCACATAGATGATTTTTTTCCGACAAACCACCATAACTAACAAGAATAATCCCTTGTTCTCTAAACCTATCATCATCCTAATGTTATTGTTGATAAAGAAATACCAAGCAGAACAACCAAACTATAGAACCACCTAAAGGATCTATGAGATATCAGTGTGGGGGTGAATGAGGTATCTTATTTATTTTTATGTTTCTTTTATTCCAACTTCTGCCCCTTGTAATATGAGTGACATGTGTTGTACACGCACATCTAAACCCATACTAATGTAAGTAGCACTATAATTTTCAATTTTTGTATCTCAAAATGATAAGTCCAATATTGATGTGTCTTATAATTGACCAATATATCATTACCCATTAAAAACAACTTCTTAGTATGTCCTAGCATGGTTTATCTTTGAAACATATCTTTTATATGTCTCTTGATAGTTCATTGGTGCATCCCTCACACTAGTGAATCCCGTAATGGAATTATATGTTGGTAACAATTGATATGCCTTCCATCAATAGATTTTTGTCAATATTTTTGTCAAATGGGTTCATTTTCTTATTCTCTTTTTACATAGTGGAAAGACACCACTTAAATGTGGATAAACAACATAGCATGTAATGTCTCCCCTTACTATTTTCATATTCATAGAGAATGTGGTTATTCAAAATATATGGCATCTATAGCTTATTCTATCTCTCTATTTCTCACATATGAACTTCATGGCTAACTTACCTATTATTCTCAAAATATTCTCCATAATTTTATGTTGAATAAATACACAATAATTCTTCTCTTATTCATCTTATAATATATGTTCACAGAGATGCATGAATATATTTTTACACTAATTATCTTTATTTCCTAATATTATTACTAGAATAAAATATTAATCGATATTTGAATTTAAATTCTCTAAATATTTGACCTGATATTATTCATGTTAATTGAATTATCAGTGACTTATTTTTCTTATTTAAAATTCCATGTAGTAATACATGAAATAATTACATCAAAAAAATTGGTTTCCATCACAAATTATCAACAATATCACTCATCAATTAACTGAACTACATGATATTTATTCTTTGTAAAGAATATCTCACTATGAATCATCTAATTTAATATATATTAAAAATATTAAAATTATGGAAAACTCAATTGTTCATTCTAAAAAATTATAAAAATTTCACCAAGTGTTGAATAATAGTAAAAATCGGTTGATGTGTACATAAAAAACTTACACATACACATAGTCCAATGTCTCGTACACAGATCCTGAAGACTCATACACATCAAAAAATGACCCTTACATAGCTTCCAATGACACAAATATAAAATAAAAACACCCATATACTATATCAAATGTATTGTATGTAGATTACAATGACTCATATATAGTCCCAAAACACTCATATATAGACACTATCCCTTTCAAAAACATTATATATCTACTAAAATGAGTCATTTATAGATTCCCAACACTTATCCATTTTTCTTAAAACACCCATAATTTCAATAATTCCTCTAACTTATTCCTGAACACCTCAATACCTGTTAAGTACACACATAAAAATCCAAAAGTCTTTCTCAACACATAATGAACTGAATTTTATGTGAGTTTGAACATGATTTGTGTACTAACAACAAAAGACAACTCATTAACCACATACACTTCAAACAAATACAAAATAACTTCTATATAAAATATTTATATTTTAGGGGGACTTTTTTTCTCAAATCACATTAGCTTCTTCTTGGGTTCTCATCCAATTATACCATAGTTATTTTCATTCAAAACTAACTCAAATCATCCCTTTGTCTCAATAGCCTCCCCTTTTGTATTTTTGTTATCATCTAAGGAACATAAATCACTCTCAAAATCATAAAACCTTGTAGTTAATCATCATCCAATAATTACAATACTTCTTGAGATAACTAGGTATATAAAAAAGGAATATTTAATAATAATATAATTTTATCCATTAAAATAATATTGGTTTATATTCAACTTTTCAAACCCAATACTCTTGATTCAACATGATGAAATGATACCACTTAAAAATTGAACATATAATGGATCACTAATTCTTCAATAAATACTCCATCATCACATAAATTTTTTACTCAAATTGAAAAATTATTCCATGGAATCTGTAATAAAAATATTCTTATATTCACTTCAACTAACTATTAAAATTGTTCACACACACATAGTTATTAATTCACATATTACCCCATTTAAAAAAACTCTCACAAAATTCATTCTACCCCTAAGATATGTCCCCCAAAAAGATTAAACACATATAAATGGATAACACACCTTAAATTTATGTTATATCCATTATAAACTTCAAAAAGAGATAAACATAAAGGAATATTTTATTATGTATTTTCCCCCTTTTTATAATAATATCCAAATATAAGGATGATAGAGGGGGCATAAACACCATTCAGTATCATTATTATGGGTGGGATTAACTCCCATGATTAAACGTGGATTTTTAAAATCCCTTTTCTGGAATGGATTAGTGAACACATTATCTATTTGATCCTTTGTAAGAAAAAATTCTAACTTTAATTCATTTATTTCCACAATATCCATGATTAAGTGATACTTAATATCAATGTTATTGTATCTTTAATACTAAACTATATTCCTTTAATGATTTAAAACACGTTTATTATCACATTAAATAACTAATGACAACTTCATTTCAAATTTTAGATCTTCCAACTAGGTCTTTATCTGCATCAGTTGTGTTATGTAATGAGTTGTAACTAAATATTATGATTTATTAGTTCTCATAGTTATTGAACTCAACTTATTATAATTCTAAAAAATGATCTTCTCTTTAAGGTATATAGCTTCACCAAATGTAGATCTCATATCATTAACATAATCTACCCAAACTAAATTTGTATAGGAAAACAAATCATGATTCTTTTTTCTATCATATTTGAATAGGAAAAACCTATTGTACATTTAATGTAACTAATAATACTCTTTATATCAATGAAATGAATTTTTTTTGTGTCACATTGATACCTAGCATAAAGTATAATGATATAGACAATATATATCTTTTTATGTGTCAAGTATATCAAAATACCAATAATCTTTTGAAATTATCTTGGATCCACTTCATTTCCTTTTTTATATTTAGACAACATAGTTAAAAATGAATTAGGGTTAGAAAAAATATTTTAATTCCCTAAGTAAAACTTATTTAGAAACTCTTGAACATACTTATCTTGGGAAATAAAAAAGTGATCTTATTCTTAAGAGATTTTTTAACCAAGAAAATATATGAACTCATTGAGAATGGGAATTTCAAAAAAACCTTCATCTCTTTTGAAAAAATTTCACAAAATCTTTCTTAATTTATAGTAAATGTATAATCAACTACAAAAAAATGTGAGATAATTATTTTTCATAATTTATGTAGAGTTTTTTCCCACACTTGGTTTTTTGAAATATAACTTCTTTCGGTAGGTTTCTAGCTTAGAATACCATGATATTAGAGATTATTTTATCCAATAGGAAGTCTTTTTTAACCTAAGATGAAAATTAATATCTTCTCCAAGAAAAAAACCATAATTTTTCCCAATACATACCTCTTATTATAACTCATCATTGAGTAAGGTAGACTTTACATCTATTTGGAAAATATTATATATCATTTGATCTAAAATAGATAGAAATATTCTTATGGTATCAATTCTTAAAACTAGAGAAAATTTCTCATCAAATTCCACTCTTTAAAACTGAGAATAGCCCATCCACACAAGTATTTATTTGTATCTTACAACATTACCTTTTTTGTTCAACTTATTTTAGAACACACACTTTTTCTTGATAATATTATTTTATTTGGGATTGGGTAATTTAGAGACCCAGTTATTTTATTATAAGAGTTTGAAATATTTTTATATGTATTTCTAGAGTTAGGTTCTGAGAAACATGTGATTCTAAGGCCCAATGTGCTTGGAATTAATTTTATAAAAAACTGAATATTTTTTATATTTTGTGTACATAGATTCTTAAATAAAATGGGATAAATCTTAAAAGGATGGTAAAATAAAAAATCCAATGCCATGGTTGAGTCTGAAACATGGCATTTACCCTAGGTGTTACCTAAAATGAGTTAGTGTGGGGCATTCATAATCCTCACTCATTGGCAGTACATTCATTTAAATAATGAATTAATTATATCATTTTAACATAATGAAATATTCTATAAGAACACTACTAGGGTGAATTCCCTAGGGTTAGTCACATGATCTTGTAATCACCAATAACTCTCTCATTCCTCCTTTTGTTGGTGGATCACATCAGACAATGATAAAATTCCAGATCGGATCGGACCAGGATGTAGTGAACACAATGACTTCAATCAATTTTTGGAGGATGTGGTCTTCATCAATGAATAATAAAAAATCTAGATAGGACTCTTAAATTGGTTATTTATACCCTTGTATTAAATTTATTGAGTAAATCCATCCTTTTTCTTGGGTTTGCACCAATTTTGGACAATTTCATGCACCTGTGTATTGAAATCTTAGTTTATTTCATTGGTTTCTAACCCTGGATCACCATTCTTGATAATTTTCCAAGAACGCTTAGCCAAAAATTATCTAAACATTTCTTATGGTTCTTTTCTTCTATTTCTTCTTCTTGTTCATCACTGGTAGGAACCTACAGTCCCATTTCGATATTGTTGGGTGGTATTGAGCCCGATCAGACCCCCATAATAGTAACAGATCAATGAGGAAAGCATGGATTGATGAAATGAGAATAGATCTAGGATTATTGTGACGTGAGGATGGTTTTTTTGACAATCGGTGAACAAATAATTTTTGAATGAAGGAACAGTGGTGTGTGGTATCTGTTTGGATCTATGATAAATGTGGTGACCATTTTTATGGTGAACGACAGCTGAAAACCACAACCTTCGGCTAGATCCACAAGTTTCGGGTGGAGATAAGGCCAAATATAAAGGTGAGGGACCAGATTTAGGTGAAAGAATCAAATCTGAGAAAACTATAAAAAATATGACTACACACCATATACAAGGATGAAAACACTGTGTGTATCTCCTCAGTGATGAGGACTAGGGTTTTCAGAAAATTTAAGTATGACACAACGTGTATCCCTCATACACAACATATACCCCTTCCACATATGGACTACTCATGTGGAGGATCGCACAGGTTGGAAACCATGTGTAAGTACACGGCCAGGTACATGACCATGTACTCGAGTACACAAACATGGCTAGGTCACACAGTCCTCACCCCGTGAGAGGAAACAAGACGTGTACAAAGTACACATACATAGGGTCTAGTACATGGAAACGGGGTCCAGTACATGGACATGGCCAAAAGGACATATCCTAGTCCTAGGTAGCCTATAAATGTTGTGTAGTCCACTTTCACGACATATACTCCTACACAATCTAGATTTGTTTGCTGAAAAGGGACACGACTAAGCAGTGGAGTGTGACCACACACTGTGTGGATCCCCTCATATGTTGTGTACCCATTGAACTCTTTTGAGGAAACATCAATCATCTTCATCTCCTTTATTGGAAATTGGATTTTAGACCATGAGTAGCCTATCCTGGGTTTTTTTCTACATAGAATGTAATGGTTCCCTTGGTTGTGGATTTCAAGATACAATGTGAATTTTCTAAGAACAATTATTATTTAGTAAATGCATGATGATGGTGGTTATTATTAAGAATCCCCAAAGACTATTGAGTTTTACCCTCTATTAGAGTAGGGAAGTTGATCCCTCAACCTTTAGAGTGGAACCCCCCATCAGCATGGGTGCAGGTCCCCAAAAATTACCTTTTGAGTGGAACCCCCTACTGGGGAGGGCATGAGTCCTTGATGACCAGAGCCTATCTCACTAGTATGTGGGTCCTCGACTTCCAAGTGGAACCCCTTGCTAGGAAGGGTGTGGGTCCTCGATGACCAGAGTAGAGCCTCAATGTCACACCATAGAATGGTTCCTCAACTTCTCAGTGGAACTCCCCTATTGTATGTGGCATAGGTCCTCAACCTATTGAGTGGAAACCCCATCGGCATGGGTTTGGGTCCTCTACCTTATCGATTGTACCCCCCCCCCCCCATTATCATAGGTTGTGGGTCCTTTTGACACTATAGTAGAACCCCCCATAGGCATGGGTGTGGGTCCTCTATGGATACATTCATAGTGGAACCCCCCTAATGTACTAGGTCACTGGTCCTCTACTTTGAGTTTGTTTCCCCACAAAAGTGTGACATAGTGAGGAGTTGAGGATTGACTTGGAAAACTACTTCTGAGAAGATGCGTGAGATGTTGGGTATCATTAATGGAATTTTTTAACTGTTGTCTCATCTTCTTCTTGGAATGAGATGTAATATGGATATCCCCTTACTCTCTAGTTTGAGATTCTTTGACTGAGCATATATATATATATATATATATATATATATTCTTCTATATCCACACCTTGGATTTGGTTACTCTCTTTCCATGGGATGAGAAGACGCATGAGGTATGCCACATTCTTTTTGTGTTCAGCTTCTCATGGTAAGATGAGTCTATTATCCTACTATATATGGTGAAGACTTGATGGGTATTTTATCTACTCACCTTTTTTATCCCCTTGTTCTTGGGTGAGTTTACATTCACTCTTGATTTGGGTTGGGATGTTCTCTTTAACTATATCTTGCATCTAATATCTTTCCTTTCCTTTTATATCTCTTTCTGCCCCCTTCAACTTTAGGGTTGTCTTGTTGGGTAGGTATATGATCACCACTATATGGTATTTTCATACACATGTTGTGTTTTATGCAGATGACAGATAGGTCGGTGGTGACTTTAGAGGAGCTTAGGGATACTGGTTTCTTTAGACCATTTATAGTGGTCGTAGCTTGGAGATCTTGAGAAGGGCTCTCTCAGCAATTTAATTTTCAAGTTTTTTTAGGTTGGGACATATTTATTGTTGGCTATGTATTTTTTCCCATTAATTTTCAATTTGTATTATCATAATCTTTTACACCCTAGAGGTTATGCATAATTGGTTTATTTTACAACTATGTTTCATCTTTTAGTCTTTACCTATACACTTCTACATCAAGATGGATGTGTGTGTAGGTACTTAGTAAAAGGCCTTCTTGAGTTTAGATATGCCTTTGGAGTGGGTCTCCACCCCCTGACCTATGGAGGTGGGCTTGGGGTAGTTGTGACTCAAGCCCCAACTTGGGTCGGGTCATGACATATTGGTATCTGAGAAAGTTCATTACATGGGGTTTTTTTTAAAAAAATATCAACCTTAATATGATTTTTTGGGTTTAGGGAAACAATTTCAATGTTTCATGAGTGTATCTCTCAGGATAAGGATTCTAGTGATGGTGTTGGTAGCTTATGTATCCATTCAAGAGGACCCTGAGTACCTACTTATTGACTCAGCATACCAAGACATTTTTTGTAGGGATCAATGGTATATGCATCATATAGTATTGAGTCTTTTATTTTCCTTATTGATTCATATCTCCATTGTTGTTAATATATATATATATATATATATATATATATATATATATATATTCTCATCTGACCATGGTACATCTTGATAAATCTCAAGATGCCTCCGCGATGCCAGTCATCCAGGATACTATTTCCAGATTATGATAATGATCTGATGAGCGACGAGGCTTCAATTTAGGTTACATCCCATGATCCACATCCTCTAGGTAGGTAGGTGGTATCACATCCACCTTTCAAGAAAGAGATTATTCTAGCAGATCGGGATTAGGATGTGTGCAAGCTTAGCCCACTCCATGAGTTCTAGCGCTAGTGGCTGTTGAGGTTCCATGGTGAGTGAAATCCTCAGGTTGCATAGGATTGGATATATTTGGTGGTTTGTATATTCAGGCTTGTTAAAACCCTGACAGATCATGTGGTTTTACTAGAAGTTATCCCTTTCCATGGAGTAGCTAGACATTGTTTGAGCCTTGTTACAGATATGCATGATGAGTGGACACTCTCATGGACCAAATTCTAGTAGCTTTTTTGCAAGTAACTACCACTTTTTCTTGAACTAAGTTCGGATCTAGGAGTTATAGAGCTGAAAATGGAGGGATGATAGTGGATGAGTTTGCAACAAGGTTTGTAAACCTTATGTAGTACTCTATTGACATGATCCGGGACAAATACTTCTGAGAATGGAAGTTTGAGCAGGAAATCCATAGAGAGATATGATCCAACATTGTGCCCATGTGCATCCCCACCTATACTGAGGTGCTGGAGAAATCATTGGTGACAAAGAGATTTATCTTATAGGGACACTAAAAATTTGGAGATGGTAGTGGGTTCCAAAAATCTAAGTCATCTGTAGCAGCTAGTATATTCCAGGCACCAGGATCTTGGTGTTGGAAAAATCCTCATGATTAGAATTAGGCATGTGGTTATAGGTACTGAAGAGTGCCTGAGAATCTTGGAGAGGGGTGATTATTTACTTGTGACGGGCGAGGTCACAAAGCGTGTGACTGCCTGACCATACGTGTTGAGCATTATAGAAAGATAGCTTATGGACTGCCATAGAAAAGGCAGCGCCATGATCAGGATCTCCCAACTAAAAGTAGGGTGATCACCAAGGAGGTAGAGCTAAAATAGGAGCAGGAGAATCTATGGGTGGTAGATGATTCTATGAGATCCTTCCACCACTTCCACCAGGAAGCCTACGCTAAGCTTAGGGAGCTAGTATTCAGGGTCTTGGAAAACTGTAGGCTTTGGAGATTTATGATCCCACGATGCACAAGATGATTAGATGTACAATATGTGTTTTTTCTACCCTTGTTCTAGTATTACTAGACATAGGTTCTAGTCAATACTTTATCTCTTTACTCATGGTGAGTGAGTTGGAGATCCTAGTTGAGCTGCTAGCCCAACAGATTTGTTATGAGGTTCCTACAAAGAGTTCTTCTTTTGTATCTTTTATCTGTCGGTAGTGAATATTATCACTTGGTGCAGATAAGTTCATGTGATACCTTTTGATCATCACTATGGAACCCTATGAATTCATCTTGGGTATGAATTGGTTGTCCATGGTCTGATCCAATATTTATTGTCATCGTAGACAAGTCAGATGCTTATGCACAGATGGGACAAAATTCTCCTTTTTTGGAGAAAGAGATATCTCATGGAAGGATGAGTGGAATCTGTGAGTAGGAGGTTGCATCCCATAACCCATCAGTTGGTGAGTATAGACCTTGGTGCAGTAAAATATTCAATAATTTAGTTTCCTTCAGTTGTGGAGGATTATATAGACGTATTCCCTAAAGATGTTTTGGGACTACATATGAGGTTGGAGATAGAGTTTTATAATGACTTGCATCCCAGGACCACTCTGATATCTTCTGCAGTATATCATAGGGTCCCTACCAAGCTATGGGTTCTATAGTTGTAATTGGAGACCATTAAGATAAACGTTTCATCAGACCTAGTCTGTCCCCATTGGCAACTTCGGTGTTCATGAAAAATGTAGATGATAGTTTGTGGATTTTCATGGATTATTTTCACCTAAACTAGGACAATATAAATCAAAATAACTCATTTCTAAGGATTTAAAACCTCTTTGACCAATTTTGAGGCATGATATGGTTATAGAAGATCGATATCAAGTTCTATTGCAACCAATTGAGGGTTTGTAAGGCTAATATTTCAAATTTGGATTTCCAATGTCGCTACAAACACTATGAGTTCCTAGTGATGCCCTTTGGTATGAATAATGCCCTTTCCATGTTTATGTATTTAATGAACCAAGTCATTAAGTCGTACTTGGACCTATTTTTTATTGTATTTATTGATGACATACATGTATACTCTACATCATAGGAGTAGTATGCAGAGCACATGAGGATGGTCCTAAAATTACTTCGAGAGTACAAAATTTATGGTAAACTCTCGAAGTTCCAATCCTAGATTAATGAGGTTCACTTTCTGGGGCATGTCACTTCTGAGCATGGTTTACCCATGTCCCCAACAAAGATCAATGTAGTGCTTTCTTGGGATCCACCCAAGAGAATATCGTAGGTGTGGAGACTTTTTGGCTTGGAGGGGTATTATAGGAGGTTTGTGGAAGACTTATCTAGAATTGATGCCCCTTTGACAGCCCGGACATGGAAAGGGAAGCCTTTTACCTGGTCTGAACAGTGCTAGAGGGCCTTTTAGGAGTCGAGGCTAAGGATGAGAACTGGTCTGGTGTTGAAACTACCAGAGGAAGGAGTTGAGTTTGTAGTGTATTTTGATGCCTCAGAATCTAGGATTGGTTGTGTGTTGATGTAGCGGTAGGTATTTATCACATATCGGTCAAGGTAATTAAGACCCCATGAGCATAACTACATGACTCGTGACCTAGAGCTGGTAGTGGTAGTCTTCTCCTTGAGGATGTGGAGACACTATCTTCTGGGAGAGCTCATTTTAGTTTACTCATACCATCAGAGACTCAGGTATGTATTCACATAGAGAGACCTGAACTTGAGGTAGTAGCACTGGTTGGAGTTGCTACAGGATTGTGAATTCAAGATATTATATACTCTAAGGAAGGGAAACATTGTATTAGAATCCCTTAGAACGAAGTCCCAGTATATCTTAGTAAAGGAGGCTTCAGATCAGTTGACCTCCTTGGAGCTGACCCTGGTGGAGTAGGAGGGTATAACTTTTCTACAGTCGATTTTGTTGAATCCTCCTCTTCTCGAGCATGTGAGATATTCCTAATTTGGAGACATCAAATGTGAGTTCTTACATGATTATATATCCATAGGTGACTCGCCATATGAATATTCTGAAGGAAGGAATCATGTCATCCTTTTCCATGGAAGGACATTGTTCCCAGTCATGATGTGGGAGGAGATGATGAGAGAGTTCCACACTTCTACCCTAACTGTACAACCCGGTGTGGATAATATGTATAGAGTCTTTCAGTGGAAGTTTTGGTGGTATGGAATGATATGAAATATAGCTGAGTTCATCTCTCAGTGCCTCACTTGTAAGCAAGTGAAGGCTGAGCACCAAGTCCCGGTAGGTTCTTTGAAGCCCCTTGAGATCCCAGAGTGTAAATGGGATAGAATATCCGTGGAATTTATCACATGTATTCCATGTATAGAAAAATTCTATGAAGTCATCCAAGTGATAGTTGACCGACTCACGAATTCGGCACACCTTCTTACCATCAGGGAGCATATCCTGGTAGAGGGGTGGGTAGTTGTATGTACAAGAGATCATTCACCTTCATGGGGTTCCCTCGATGATTGTATTTGATAGTGATGTGTGGTTTATGTCATGGTTATAGAGAGGCCTGCAGGAGGTATTTAGGACCCAAATGAGGATGAGTATAGCCTTTCACCCCCAGACTGATGGGAAGACCAAGCACACTATCTAGATGTTGGAGGATATGCTGAGGGTTGGCATGTTAGACTTAGGTCGAAGTTGGGAGGATCACCTGCCATTGGTAGAGTTTGCATACAACAACACCTACCACTCTACCATCATCATTCAACCTATTGAGGCCCTATACAAGAGACTCTACATGTCACCCTTATATTGGACAAAGATTAATGATACATCTCTTGTGCACCCAAAGATGGTGTAGGTGACAATAAAGAAATTCCAATTCATCCATGAGCCGATGATAACGACCCATAGAAGATATAAATCTTACAAAGATTGCCATAATAGTCTATTGGAGTTCGAGCAAGGATACCACATTTTCCCAAGAGTCTCCCCATGATGAAAATTATAGGGGTTCAATTGGGGATGTAACCTATACCTGAGGTTCATAGGGCTATTCGAGATCATGTAGAGGGTTGATGAGGTTTCCTACTGCCTCACTATACCCAAAAAACTAGAATAGGTGAATGAATTCTTCCATGTTTCATAGTTGAGGAGGTACATGCATGAACCCATGCACATTATTGATTAGGGTGAGCTAGAAATTGAGTATGAATCCACTTTTTTAGAGCACCTAGTGGTGATCGAGGATTGGAAGGAGAGGACAATGTGTGGATGGACCATACCCTTGGTTCACGTGTTGTGACCACATGAGAATGTGCAAGAGAGTTCCTGGGAGCAGGAGAGCTATGTTCGAGCTCAGTATCCTGAGTTTTTTGTTTAATTTTTCTTTTTTGGGAAGAAAATATTGAAGGAGAGAATGATGTAGATACCTAATTGTTTCCTTATAATACTTTGAAATATTTATATATATATTTCCAGAGCTTGGTGATTAGATGACATGTGATTCTAGGATCAATGTTCCCAAAATTAATTTTAAAAAAATATTAAATATAATTTATATTATGAACATGTAGCTTCTTAAAGAAAATAGTATAAATATTAACTGAAAGAATGAATCAGAAATCCGATACCACAATTGAGTCCATAACGCGGTGTGTACCCTAGGCACAACCTAAAATGGGCCAGCATAGAGCATTCAGACTCCTCGCTATTTAGCGGTATGTTCAGTGAAATAATTAATTTATTAATAAATTATTAATTGTTTCATTTTAACACAGTGAAATATTCTATAATAATACTTCTAGGGTGAATTTCCTAGGGTTAGTCTCATAATCATAGAATTTACAATGATGCTCTCATTCCTCCTTTCATTGGCGGATCACATAGGAAGACGATGAAATGCAAGATCAAATCATATCAGGATGTAGAAAATGCAACGACTTCTATCGATCATTGGTGGTTGTGTTACTCATCAACAAAAAATCCAAAATCTATGTAGGATAGATCAATTGGGGATGTATGCCCATTTATTAAATTTATTGAGCATATCCACCATTTTTCTTAGGTCTTCTCCAATTGTGACTAATTTCATGAACCTTTGTATTGAAATCTTAATTTATTTCATTGGTTTCTAACCCAGGATCATTGTTCTTGATCGTTGGCCAAGAAATCTTGGTCAATGATCATCTAAAAATTTCTTATGGTGATTTTACCTCATTTATTCTTCACATTCATCACTAATAGGACCCTACAGTTCCAGTTTGATATTTTCGAGCGATACCGAGACCGATCAGACCCCCAAAACTATGACAGATCAATAAGAAAAGCATGGATTGAAGAAATTAGTAGAGATATGGGATTATTGCGAAGTGAGGATGGTCGTTTTGATGATCAGTGAACAAATCATTATTGAATGAAGGTGTGGTGGTGTGTGGTATGTGTTCGGACCTCCAACAAATAGCGGTGACCATTTTTCCAGTGAAAAATAGCCGTAAACTGTGATCTATGGATAGATCCACAAGTTTCATGTGGATATAGGGTTGAATCTGAAGGCCAAAGACCAAATTCAGGCACAAAGATTGGATCTTAGAAAACATTTAAATACCCAAATACACGTCGTTTACAAGGATGAACACACGGTGTGTATCCCATCAATAGTGGTGGCTACGGTTTATGGAAAGTTTAAGGATGACACAGCATGTGGCCCTCCTAAATGTCATGTACCACTTCCCCAGTTGGACAAACCATGTGGAGGATCACACGGGTGGGAAACCATTAGGAAGTACATGTCTAGGTACATGGATGTGTACCTGAGTACACAAAATTGGATAGGTCATATGGGAAGAACCCCGTGTGAGGAAACATGTCATGTATAGAGTACACGAAAACGGGGTCCAGTACATGAACACAACCAGAAGGAAACGACCCGGTCCCAGGTAGCCTGGACACATCGTGTAGTCCACCTAAATGGTGTGTACTCCTACATAGTTAGGAAATTTGTACTGAACAGGGACACAACTAGGTGGTGGAGTAGGACCACATGTTTTTTTGGTCCCCTTACATGTCATGTACCCATTGACCTCTTTTGAGAAAACATATATCATTCATATCTCCTTAGTTTGAACTCAGATTTTGTCCAGTGAGTAGCATATCCTGAGTGTTACTCTATATACAATGCGATGGTAACCTTAGTTGTTCCTTTTTAGATATGATGTAAAATTTTCCAAGCATGGAGCTTATTTAGGAAATGCTCGATAATTGCAATGATTAGGTAAAATCACCAGAGACTATCCAGTTGTACCCTCCAATAGATATGGGTATTGGATTCCTTAACCTTTAGAGTAGAACCCCCCATCAGTATGGGAATGAGTCCTCTACAGCTACCTTCTAAGTGGAACTCCTATACCAGGTAGGGAACGGGAACTCGATGACGGGAGTGGACCCCCCCCCCCCCCTGTCACACTAGGGTTCAGGTCCTTGACATCTGAGTGTAACCCAGGTACCGTAGGGAGTGATTCATTGATGACCAGAGTGGATCCCTTGTCACACCACGGTGCAGGTCTTTAACTTTTGAGAGGAATGCCCCTATCTAATAGGGCTCGGGTCCTCAACCTATAGAGTGGAACCCCCCTCAACATGGGTGTGGGTCCTTATGACACTAGAGTGGAACCCCCCATAGGCATGGGTGAGGGTCCTCTATAGAGTCTATATGTATTATTCTCAATTAGAATTGTTTGAACCATCCTCACCAATGTTATGTTCATCTATTTAGCCATGCCATTATGATTTGGTGTGTATGGTGCATTGAGTTTATATTAAATTCAATGCCTCTCCAAATAAGATTAAAAAATACCATTTGTAAACTCATCTCTATTATCTGTAAGGATTTTCTTATGAGAAAAATCACATTATTTATCTATGCTTATTTGAAAATTTGTATACATTATAAAGGAAAAAAACTTGTGTTTCATAAACATAACACATGAAATATGAGTGAAGTCATCAATATAAGTAATTAGGTACTTATCTCCATTGGTTTATTTCTTTATCATTAGCATAAAAACATCTGAATGAATAAGATCCAATGTTTGAGTAGACCGAATCTCCACCTTTTGGCATAAAGAGTTGACAATATTCCCTTTTTATCATGTTGACCATGTCTAAAATATATATTTATTTAGCACATGAACACCACAAACAATGTCTTTTTGAGTGATCTTACACATATTTTTTTTTCCAAGATGACCAAGACTTTGATGCCATAACTCATTTTCTTCTTTCATATTCAGATAACATACACTTTCAGCATCACCCACTTGAAATAAATTTATTTGAGTCTTATGTTCTATAGTCACCACTATTTATTATTTTAGGTTCTTAACAAATAACCCATAATTCATGAATAACTACTTATTTCCTTCATCACAAATCCAATAAATACTCAACAAATTGTGTTTCAATGAATCAACATATAAAGTGTTTTTGGATTTCATCTTTTCTTTCCCAATCATAGTTACAAAAACTCATCTAATCTTAAGTGGCCTATCATTTTCAAAAGTCACTAAGCCTTATTTTCACTCTTCAAAATCTTATAGATGTTTTAAATATCTTATCATGTGAGATGATAACTTATTATCCAAGATCCATGGACTCTCCCCTTTGGATGCTTTAAGTGAAACCTCCATAACCAAATATTTCTCCTTTTCTTTAATTTTATTCTTCTCATATGTATTTTTATTATTAAAAATCATATTTTTTTTGATGGTAGAAGGAGGATATATTTTTTCCATGAAGTCCAAACTAGCGGCACCATTCATAGAATTAATTATGCATTTGAAACCTTTTCCCAGATGTTTATTCAAAATTCTTAACTATTTACTGAACTTCCATACTTTAAGAGAGATAAATCTCCCCCAAACCAAGATTCCCAATCCTATTAAGCTTATTATAATGTTGGTAGTTAAACCAAAACATATTTTTCATATTATCAAAGCCTCCACAATACCATAAGAATCCATATAAATCACACTTTCTTTTATATAGAATATGTTGTCCAAAATATAGTACTTGTCTTACTTTTAACATTGACTCAACAATATTGGATTTTTTTGAAAAAAAAATATTATGAACTCCTAACTTCCTTTTCATCCTATTATTCTTATTATCAACATTTACCAAGTCTCTATTTGTAGAAATTTCAAACTTTTAGTTGGTGTTCCAAAAAATTTCATATTTTTTAGTGTCGCCAGATTTTGATACAATTTTGGCCATTATGACAGGATTCTTCTTGCTTGAATCGTAATTTTTTTCATAATTATAACCTTATTTTAAGGATAGTTTTTTCTATTATTCCTAAATATCTTTCTTTATTGAAAATTATCTAACTTTCAAAGTAGAATTTTGAATGTTGGATCTTCAAATTCCCATATTGTCTTCTATTTTGACCAATTTCCATTATATATGGTCAAAATCATTCTCTTTTTCCTCCAAATATTCTTATATATTGATGTTAAGAATCTTATCATCATGAATAAGATTTTTATAATCATAAATATCCATTATAAATTTGGATTTTTCTTCTACAAATATAGATTCTTTTCTATTGAGATACATTCTTTTCATTATCTATTTCTCCAAACTTTCACCAACTCCATGATTAGCAATCCTAACTTCCTATTCATCTTCACTGTATTCAATTTATTTAGATGTGAATTTTATCCTTCTATTTCCCTTCTATTTTTATGATTCATTTGATATGTTTACAATCCCTTTAGAGAATCTTTTAAACTTTTCTTATTCCTCACCACTCTCATCTTTAGCTTTAATTCTTGGGCAGTGTTCTATGAAGTTACCAATAGCATCACCCCTAAAAACATTAACATGAGTTTTAATTTTTATTCTCTATTCCCACTTGTCATTTTTCTTGAGATAAGTGGCCTCACTTCGTCAAAATTCTCATTCACATCCTCATCAGATTATCAGATATCATATTCTTCTTCGGCAACAAACTTATTCAATTTCTCAGGATTTAAGGCTTTAAAGGAAAATTCCATTTCAGAATTTCCATTTTTCTTGGAAAAATTATCTTATATCAACTCATAATATATCAAAATAATATGAAATTCATTAATAGGAATAATACCCAGATATTTTTTCTAAAGATGAAACTTTTTCATTAAACATATCATATAGGATATGTATGGTTTTCTCAATAACTATATAATCTTATAACTTCTCACCATAGCCATTGATCATGATGAAAACTTCATTTACCCTTGTGAAGAAACTATCCACCATTTCATAGTAATGAATTATGATATATTCATATTTTAGTCTCTAAATCTACAATTTTTTCTACTTCACTTTAGTATTTCATTAAAAAAATGATATTTATCCCAAATTATTTTTATTATTTTAATCTTGTTGACCTTTAGAAACTATCTTTTTAAAATAGAGGAAAAATTTTTATTTCGATCATATCCATAATGATCTATATTCCTCTTATTTTCTATTATCATGGGGGAACATTCAGCAAAAGGGGTGAATTCATCAGTTGTAGCTTTCAATACATCATAACTGATTGAAATAATGTATGATGACTTTTTTTATTCCATATATGATAACCATTCCCATAAAATGTATGGATGCCCTTATCGTTCACTAAATTTAAATTATACATTGAAGATGATATAAATAATTGATCATTTCTTTCACCAGAGAGTGACTTCAAACTCCAACTCTAAAACATCCAACCATAAAAGAAGGGAACCTTGGATCTGATACCACTTATAAAACCACCTATAGGACTTATGAGAGATCACTAGGGATAAATTAGTTACCTTAATTCTTTTTATGTTTCTTTCAAAAAAACCTTCACAACCTATTAATATGAGTCATATTTGTTTTCCACACACATCCAATCTCTTATCAATAGAAGAACGCTTATCCTTGGTGTGATTTGGAATCGACCAAGATAATACAAACCACTAGAATAAACTTTTAGGTATAGGTAATAATGGTATATCCTTGAAACTCATGTTTTACATGTCTCTTGACTTTGAATTGGTGAATCCCACACACAAGTGCATCCTACACATTACAATAATAGTAATTAATGGTTATAACCAATTTGGATTCCATCAATAGATTTATATCATGTTGTTAGTGTGATGATCTCTTATTCTTATTATGTTCTTTCATTGTAACAAGACACCACATTGATTTTCATGCACAACACCACATGAAATGTCTCCAATCATAGTCTACATCTTCATAGAGAATGGGGTTCTTCAAAATATATTATAGTAGATTTTTTTCTATATCTTTGTAATCTATGAGCTTCCTAACCAACTCGCATGTTAATCTTCAAAATATTCTAGATAATTTTCTATATACTACATTTATAATCTCTCTTGTCTTATGAATCTTCTGATATATATATTCACAGAGATACATGAATATATTTTCCCAACTATTTATTCTTTTCTTCTGGTCTTCCAATTATAATTAAATAGTTATAGATATCTGAATTTAAATTCCCTAAAGACTCAAACCGGTATTCTTAACAATATTTGAATTATTTTGGACTTTTATTTATTCTTTAAAATTCCATGTAGAAATTAATGCAATAACAGTATATATGAAATTTCATTTCTAACTACTCATGTAACTGATTCTCTAATCATGATACAGGCCTTTATTTTATGTCATGAAGCATTCCACATTCATCACCAATTATCGGTATCTTGAATCATGGACTTACCAAATCATGTTTGTTTTTACAAGAACAACTCACCATGCATCACCAAATTTAATATTTCCTTAGAATATTTGAATTATGGAAATATAGATTGTTTAGTCTGTATTATTCTCAAAATTTCACCATGTGTTAACTCATACATAACAACAATTGATACATACACAATAGAAAATTACTTGTACACGGATGCATATGACACATAAAGAATAGAAAATGACACTAATATAGCTTCACTAAGACTTATACACAGACCAGAACCACTTTTATTCTAGACCAATTGACTCATATGTCATGTCTAATTTCTCATATATAGTCCCGAAACACACATATCTAAATGCCATCCATTTTCTAAAACAACATCTATTTGTTAAAATGACTCATACATAGATTCCCAACACTTAACCATTTTCAATAAAACGCCTAAAGTGTCCATGATTCTTTTAACTTATTTATAAACACCTCTAGACCTCCTAAATACACTTTCAAGTATCCAAAAGGCCTTCACCACACATAATTAACATAATTTAATGTAATTTTTAACATTATTTATATATAAACAAAAAAATCCAACACATTAACCCAATCCACTTCATGAAATTCTATTAGGGCATTCTTCTTCTGAAATTAACTCAAACCATCACTTGGTCTTTCCATGATCTTTCGCTGGTTTCCAGATTCGGTCGAGACAAGCATTCACCTATTTTCTTCAGGGCGTATGTGGATTCATGGGGTCTCAGGCATCCAGTAGTAGTGTCTGTTCTTTCCAGATATGCCTTCGGCATTCACCTCTTTAATTGTGCGGATTTTTTTTCAGCTTGGTCCAGGGAAGAGCGTCGATGCGGCTCCTGGTGTTTCACCCTTTCCCGATGCTCATGGGCTGCCCACTATGGCAAAGAGTTGAGAAAGGATGTGTGGTCTAGATCCGTCTCCCCAGGTTACCCCTTCCCCTGCATAATCCATCTATTTTGGAATCCCTTGGCAACACTTTGGGGAGTTTCTTATGCTTGGATGAGGACACTCGCAGTCTGCAGTCGGCGTCAAACCACCGGATCTGCGTAGATTTGGACTTGCCAGACTGCCTTCCTTCTCATATTCTAATAAGAGCTGGAGATGGTTTTTATTGGTGGAAACATTTGTTTTATCAGGACTTACCCCTGTTTTGCGGGGAGTGTGGTTTTCAAGGTCATTCGGTGGATTTTTTGCAGAAGAAGACGTTTCGGTTTCAAGGTGGTCAACCCGATTGGGGATCCTTCCTGCTCGGTTCCTTCGAGTGGTTATGACATTGATCCTGTCCAGGCAGTTGTGGTCGCGGGTTCTAAGGAGACAGAGTCGGTGCCGGAATCCTCCGCCGTTGGTTCGATCGGTGTTGCTGAGGCCTCGGCTGTGGCGGTTTTTTCAAATTTGAATTCGGCTCACATGCCTGATGTTGATTCAGATCTGCTGGTCTCCTCGGATCACGCGACTGCTACATCACCTCATGCTGCTGTCGAGCTGGTTCCGTTGGTCCCTGGAGTCCCTGATTTTTTTCTTCGCTCGTCTGATTCTTCCGGGTGCCGTGCGAAGTCGCCAGAGCTAGACCTAATCTCTTCCTCCCCAGCTCGCCTGGATTCTTTCAGCTGGACAGTTTCCAAGTCGCAATCGTCGGTGATCCCTCCCAGCACCTTTTCTTCACAGGCCAAGTCTTTATCTGTTTCAACAGGAAACGCTGGTTCGAAGGCGATACCGGAGGGTGTTTTGAAGGAAATCTGTGCATCCAGATCCTCTCCGGAGCGTATGATGATTCTTTCTCTGTTTCCTGAAGGTGTCCCGCCTCTATCCAAAGCATCGTCGGGCTCCTGCAATAGATTCACGGTGTTAGGGGATACAGGTGATGCAGTGGAGGGTCCGGATTCTATAGCCTCCTTCCTTGATCCTTCTTCTTCAGTGGGCGCTTTGGTGTATAGTGGTCGTGTTACCAGAGCGATGGCAAGGGCAGCTTCAGCTTCAACTTCTAAGTAGGCTTCTAAGTCAGGTATGTCAGGCCTCAAGGCTACCCCTCCCTTGTTTAATGATTCCTATTCTCATTTGGAATGCACGGGGTTTGGGATCCTGCGTTAAATGTGCCTACATTGCCTCAGAATCTCGTCGTCGCAATATTTCTATTGTAGCAGTGTTGGAACCAAAACAGGATATGAGTCGCATCTTATCTTTTTATAAAAATCTGGGCTCCTCTAACTACATGCATGATAGCAGATGAAACAGACATATTTGGATTTTTTGGAAAGTAGGAATAACAGTGGAGCGCATTGAGGGTTCTTCGCAGTTCATCACAACCAGAATTCTAGCAGGAGGATTTGATTTATTTTTCTCATTTGTCTATGCAAGTTGTGATTCCCTGGAGAGAATCAAACTTTGGCAGCAGCTTAACTCCTTCTAGCCTAGTCCTTTTCCTTGGTTCGTAGGAGGAGACATCAATACGGTGATGGATGTTTCTGAAAAAAGAGGAGGTACTGGAGTTTCTATCAATGCAATGAATGATTTCAAAGATTTCATGGCTTCTACGGGTTTGTTGGACATGGGATTTTCTGGGAATAAATTTACATGGTAAAATAATCCCCAAGGAGTAAGGAGGATATGGAGCAGAATTGACTGATGCCTTTCCAACCTTCAAGGTATGGATACCTTCACTCTGGCTTCGGTCACTCACTTGACCAGGACCTTGTCTGGTCACTCTCATCTCCTGGTGACGCTCAAGAAGGGGGATCTTGGGAGAAAGAGTTTTTTTATTCCTCTAGCTAGCATAAACTGGACGGTTATTTGCAAAAGATGAAAACTTCTTGGGATCGGCCTGAGAGGGCCATGGGCTGAATGGGTCTCTCAAAGCGGCTTCAACGACTGAGAAGAAGAGATACTCTAGAGTGGATACGGGAGGACAACAGTGACGACCACAGCTTGGAGGGGCTTAAAATGACATTGACAAGATATAGGAATCCTTTATTGAGGGATGGGATGACTTCAGATTTTCCTTGCTAACTGAGAAGAAGAATCTTCTTGCTGAAAAACTTCTGGAGGTGGAAAGAGTATCAAGGCAAAAATCCAGGGATTTGTGGTTAAGGGAAGGGGATCAGAACAATACTTATTTTTAGGCATGTTTGAAGGAAGAAAGGGTGTCTAGAAGGATTAATCTCAAGTAAGATGGGTCCTTTAGCTCAGATGTGGAGGTTATCGGGAAGTTGGTTCTGGATTTTTTTGATGGTCTTTTGGTAGGCCTGAACCTCTTTAATGATGGACGAAAAAATATCCAGGAGGGTGGGGAGACTTTCATGAACTGCATTCCTAGATTGATCGATGACAGGGACAATGGTGTGTTGATGGAAATCCCTGCTATTGAATAGATAAACGAAGATGTGACCAGTATGAATCATTAAAGTGCTCCTAGGCTGAATGGATTTCTGGGAGCCTTTTATATTGAAGCCTAGGACATTATTAAGGTTCAAGTTGCAGAGACGGTTCATGATTTTTTTAGAGGTGGCGCTCTTAATAGATCTACTTGTGCCTTAATAGATCTACTTGTGCCTCTAAAGTTGTTTTCACTCCTAAAGTGAAAGACCCCATCTCTTTAAATCAGTTCAAATCAATTTGTTTATGTAATTTTGCATACAAAATTCTTACAACTCTCATTGACAGGTTTCTTTGTAGTGTCATTCCAAAAATCATATCATAAGAGAATAATGGATTTGTGCAGGGGAGAATTATTCAGGGAGCCATTGAAATCTCCAAAGAAATGATAGAGAAACTTAATAAAAAGTTAATGGGATCCAACCTCGTGATAAAGGTCGATATGGACAAAGCCTATGATAAGATAGAATGGAGATTCATTTTAAGGGTGATGGGGAAATTTGGTTTCCAGGAGTGGTTTTGTGACTTATGTTTCATGTGTTTTGCTTCTCTGTGGATCACCATCTCTCTAATGGGGAAGGATTTTGGTTTCTTTAAAACAACTAGGGGGTCAGATAAGGTGATCCGTTATCACGCTCCCTTTTTATCCTGGCTCAGGATGCGCTTTTACAGAATATTCATCAAGGCTTTGTGGATGGAATGATCTAGCCCTATAAAAATAGGTTTGGGAACAACATTGTTTCTCATCTCATATTTGCTGACAACATGCTATTTTTTATCAATGTCAGGTAGAGATCAATCTCCAAGTTAAATAAAATTATTTATACTTATGGAACATTGAGTGGAAAAAGTTTTAATGAGAGAAAGATCAGTGTGTACATCTCTAATAAATGCTCTGAAAGGCGGAGCATTACAATTCACTCCCGGATGAGCTTCCAGTAGCGACAATTACCGATGGTGTAAGAACCTGGTTCTTATTCTTGAGGTACGAGTTTCTTCTTTCCCTTTTTCTTTAAGTGTTTTTGAGAAAATAAAGAAAATGGGTAAAATCTCAAATTTTGTGGGTACACGTCGTGTGCTTTTCCACACGCCGTGTACTTGTGGGATGAGTACACAGGGCGTGTAGGCCCGTCGGCGATGAAGGGTGTAAAAAATGATTACACGTCGTGTACTTAGTATATAAACGTCGTGTAATCAGACGACAGGTAAATAATAAGGCGGTGGAAGTAGCCGTCATCGAAGCGACAATACATGCCGTGTAGTTAGAAATACATGCCGTGTACACATGTCGACAGATGAATAATGTGGCGATGAAAAGTAGCCGCTAGAGGAACAGTTAAAAAAATGAAAAGTACACGTCATGTATTTGAGAGTACACGCCGTGTAGTTTGTTTTTTTTTTGCTTAAAACGCGAAGTAGCCTCCTCTTTCGACAGAGGAAGCTTAGAACGTCGGAGGAGCACCGAGAGAGAAGGCCATAACTTGGAGGAGCTCTCGATCATACACCGGAACTCGGATTCCTTCGCTGACGGTCTCGATTGAACCGCGCGGGTGAGTTCTTCACTCTTCTTGAACCCTTCCTTTCAATTCTTTCCCGAGGGGAAGTTATTTGGGTTTGAACACGTTTTCATTTATCCCAGATCTACGTTGTTCTCAGACGTTTCGGAAGGCGTCGTTCACATATATTGATTAGAGGAGATCAAGGTAGGTGGTTTATTGTTTAATTCCAACTGTAATGTTGTTTTTGTGTACCGTTGTGCTACGTGCCCATGTTTGGGGTGTCGTATGGCTGAGGTCTTGAATAATTAGATATCTAGAATTGCATAGATAGTCAAATGATAATTATAAACTGCTGTCTGGGATCATTTCTTGGATACAGGGCCACCCCGTGGGTGCGTTTCTCTTATTTAGCCGTTTGGTCAGGATACCCGAGGGTATACTGTGATTTTAGCATGCTTGAGTTTTCTTGAGAGAAAATGTGTATATAATTGTTTGCTTATGTGTTGGGTTTGGCCCGGTTGCTTGTTTATTCTGAGAGCAGTGTTTCTCATGCCTGATGGCAAGTGTTTCGTTTAGCCTGAGGGAAACTTTTCTTATGCTTGTAGGCAATTGCTTCCGTGCCTGAGGGTATTATCTTGTACGCCTGAGGGCAATATTCGTTATGCCTGAGGGCAATCACCTTAGGGTTTTGATTCTGATTACATGAGGGTAAGGTTTTGCATGTATGAGGACTCTGTTTACTTTGCATATTCACTGTGGTGATTTCACATGTTATAACTGCCAAGCTAAAGTACAGGCTTGATATTGTTTTACCTTGTACTTGTTAGATAGCTTGTTGTGGTTTTTGCTGCGGCACTGTTTAGGAGATTGTTGGTTGAGGTTGAGTCTCAGAAACTTATAATTCAATTATATTGAATTGTTAAATAATAATTAAATGGAATTGGAACTGGTAGGAATGTTTACTTTTAGTACTTCTTGGTTTACTGCATTTCCATTACTACACACTGTTGTACAAATTCACTGACAATTGGGCACGGACCTTTGGTGATTGCCTACTGGGATTTATTTCTCACACCCTGTTTGGGTCATGTCTTGGGCCCAAACAATTTATATTGCTGCAGATGTAGATAAGGGCAAGAGTCCCTATACATGTACTTGATTGTTGCAGAGGAGTAGGAGAGCATGAGACCGAGTCTAGGCTTGCGATGATGTTGAGTTCTTGCTGCGCTGTTTTATTTTTCTTTGCTGTATTTGTCCCTTGTATTGTATTGTTTCAGACTGCATTGTATCCTATTTTGGCTGCTTTCTTAGACTTAGGGACATATTGCATCAAGATATATATATATATATAACTGTTGTTCTTTTCAGCTTGGTATTGTTTACTACTTCCGCTTTTTTATGCTTGTATTTTGTTCCGATGCGTTACACTTTGACAAATGAGGGAATAGTTTCCCCACTATCAGACATAGGCCCTCATTGCTAGTCGTAAGCCTCTGACGTTTGGAGAAATGCGCTTGAGGTCATGTGACCAACTGGGTTCGGGGCACCCGTTGAGTGGCACCCGGATCCGGGACGTTACAAATTGGTATCAGAGGGATTTCTTTTCTTCTTGACTTACTGTTTAGAGCGTATAGCTAGAGATAGGACGAAATAAGTAGTTGGTAATAAGCTATTCCAGGGAGTAGCTAACCCGTGTATAGGGAAAAGCCAATGCACCTCGTTTAATTGCTATTTATCCGGTTTTGCAATTTTACAGTTGATTTGATTTTTTCACCGTTAGGTGACACACTAGTGTTGTGCTGTTTATATTTTTATACTTGGGTTCTATTTAGTTGCAATCAGATGAGATGAGGGTATGCCATCACATGTATCATTTAGGCACATGTTAGAATCGCATGTCATGCATAGTTTCCATGCCATTTAGGTGCATTGGAAATTGCATGTTGTTGTGATAGATGTTGTGCTAGAAAATGCATGTTGTTGTGATATATGTCTATAAAAATACATGATATTTGGTAATGTATTGTTGTTTGAGGTTTTGTAGAATGAACGCCAAACTTTGGTTCTTGAGGAGTATGAGTCCTCATTGACCGGAATTTGGTGGATCATTGATTGTTTACTTTGTTTATAACATGTATAAGATGCCAAGCTTTGATTCTTGGAGAGTATGGGCCCTCACGGATCAGAATTTGGCACTTAGGTGTTGGTTTCAGTGTTTTTCTGGGCCCCATAGTAGTTTCTAAGGCTTACTGTCCGAAAAAACCCAGAATACACGCCATGTAGTATTGACTACATGCCATGCACTCTTCTGTTTGGGAAGAAATGAAAAAAATTTAAGTACACGCCGTGTACCGTATATACACGCCGTGGAGCTTCTACACGTGTCATAGGTCGTGTAGGCAGAAAGATGGGATAATGAAACTTTGAGGGCACACGCCGTGTAGTTATTATACACGTCGTGTTGTGTTGACCCTGTGTTCGTCGTGTAACTAACAACACGAGCAGATAAATCTGAGTATATACACGTCGTGTCAATGAAGAACACGCCGTGTTGTTTAACTTGGGGACCCGGCCATGTAACTAACAAACACGGGTCGGTGTTACCTCTTCTTAGACACGTCGTGTACTTGTGGGACATGCCGTGTAGTCTTGACCGGTGAAAGACCATGTGGACTTGGCCGTGTGGCTGGGGAAATGGGGTGGTGTACACGCCGTGTGCGGGTGTCACATGTCGTGTAGTGTCAGCCGAGTAGCCAGTTGTGTCACTAACAACACGGGCAGTTGGAATTTAAGCTGTACATGCCGTGTCTGTACAGGACACGCCGTGTAGATTGAGATGTGTACCTGGCCGTGTCACGAACAACACGGGTCGGTGAAGCTCGTCTAGTACACGCCGTGTAGACCTTATACACACCATGTAGTCTCGTTCAAAAGAGAGTCGTGTGGCTAAGCCGTGTAGAAGGACTCGGGCAGCAGAAGAAAATTCAGGTACATGCCGTGTGTGTGGACAACACGCCGTGTGTTTGGGGTGTTACACGACCAGTTTTGGCAGAGTACACACCCATGGGAAAGACTTAAGGGAACACGCTGTGTAGTTATTATACACTCCGTGTAGTCTTGTTTTGTAAAACTTGAATGTTTTCTTTCTCCTGTTCCATTCTTACACTCCTTGTTTTCAGTCATTGATGGTCTTAATCTAAGGAGTGTGTTTAACCTTGTAGAGTCATGCCGCCGAGGCAACCTCGAGTTGTTCGCCAGGAGAGTGACAACGAGCATACTTCAGAGACGGTAGGCCACGGGCTATCGATGGATCCTCCAGCAGAGCCAGATGCGGCGCCAATTGTTATACCGGACACAGGCGCGAATGCGCAATTCCGTGAAGGCTTCATGCGGTTTATGCAGACCTTCCAAGGAGCACCGCCGTCTGCCACATCTATGGCAGAGATGACACGTATATTCTAGCAGCAGAATCCGCCTACGTTTTCAGGGGATGGCGGACCACAGGCTGCGGAGTCTTGGCTATGTTCTATGCAGACTATCTTCGAGCATCTAGAGACGCCTCTGGGGTGGAGGGTCAAGCTCACTACATACATGCTGCCCAAGAGGTGTTGGGATGTTACCATCCAGACTGAGCATCACATAGACCTGACGTGGGAAGATTTTCAGGCAGTCTTTTATGACTTTTTCTTTCCAGAGACACTGAGGGAAGATCGAGCTCGAGAGTTCATGAATATGCAGCAGGGCGCCATGTCAATGATGGACTATTCTACCCGCTTCATCGTGATACAATGCTTTGTACCTGTTCTGGTGGGTGACGAGACGTTGAGGGCTAGACGTTTTTAGGATGGTCTTCGATATGACATCTGAGGGCTGGTGAACGTTTTCAGGTTGCCTACAATGTATGCTATTGTGAACCAGACACTGATTACCAAGCGAAACCTACAGGAAGCTAGTGGTGCATGCTAGGGCGGTTCGACACCAGTTTCTGATACTATTTCTACCAGTAAGAGGAAGATGCAGACAAATTTCTCTCAAGGTGGCAGTACTAGCCAGAGGAATTCTTCAGGTGGCCAAGTGATGTGCTACGAGTGCGATAGAGAGGGGAACAAGAGACCTCAGTGTCCACGTGACCCAGTGGAGTGCCGAGATTGCGGCAAGATGAGTAATCTTTAGAGTTTTTGCAGGGCATTTCCACCAGTGTCTAGTGAGAGGGGTTCTGTGCAGACTCCATGTGCGGTAACAGGGCTAGAAGCTTCTTACAAATCAGGGAATTGGAATACGTTGAGACGTTCAGGCCGAGGTGGTGGTTGTGGCTGTGGTATCCAGACACCAGGATCTCAGAGACAGCAGGGCAGGTCAGCCTAGGGTAGCTAGACTGTGTCGTAGGGCCGCGACACTGGGCAGACATATGTAGTGAAACAGACCCAACATGTGTAGGATCCCGGACCTTCCACCGTCAGAGGTACTATTCTAGTTTCTTCTGTTTTATCTTCAGTACTTTTTGATACTGGTTCTACACATAGCTTTATATATGTGCCTATTGTGGAGAGCCTTGGGATCTGTGTTTCTTCTTCTTCTGATATTATGATGCTAGACACTCTGTTGGGGATTAGAATGACTGGTGTACGTTAGTGTAGGGATTTCCCCCTAGAGGTCGGTGGGTGTCACTTTCTGTGGGACCTCTATGTCTTAGAGATGACGAACTATGACGTCATTATCTGGATGGACTGGTTGGTACCCTTTCGAGCCTTTGTGGATTGCTATCGTCACAGGGTGAGTTTTACATCACCAGAGGGCGGAGAGTTTCTATACAAGGGTGAATGGGATGTCCAGACGAGCCGAGCTGGACCCGAGCATTGTGGGCGAGGTGGTGTGACAGCCCAGATTGGGAGATTATATCTGGATTACCGGATAACTTGTCTTAATGATTTCCCTCCAGTAGTTGATCATTTCAGGGATGTCTTTCCGAATGACTTCTCAGGTCCTCCTTCAGAGCGAGAAGTAGATTTCTCTATTGAGCTAGTTCCAGGAGCAGCACCGGTGTCCATTCCTCCTTATAGGATGGCTACACCAGAATTGCAGGAGCTCAATAGGCAGTTAGAGGAGTTATAGGCAAAGGGTTTCATCCGACCTAGTACTTCTCCTTGGGGTTCGCCTGTCCTGTTTGCGAAGAAGGCGGAAAACACCCTCAGACTTTGTGTGGATTATCGGAAGCTGAACCAGTTGACGGTCAAGAACTGATATCCCTTGCCAAGAATTGATGATCTTTTTTATCAACTTCGAGGAGCACAAGTGTTCTTGAAGATTGACTTGAGATCCAGATATCATTAGTTACACGTTAGACCATCGGATATACCGCTTACAAATTTTCAGAGCAGATATGATCTATATGAGTACATTGTCATGCCGTTCAGGCTCACGAACGCACCAACAGTTTTCATGGATCTGATGAATCGTGTGTTCCACCCATATCTGGATTCTTTTGTGGTAGTCTTCGTGGACAATATCTTGGTGTACTCTCACACTCGACACCACCATGATACCCATCTTGAGATCGTACTGAGTACACTCAGAGAGCATCAGATATATGCTAAGCTCTCAAAGTGCCACTTTTGGATGAACCAAATACACTTCCTGGGTCATATCATCTCAGAGGCAGGAGTTGCGGTAGACCCAGAGAAGGTGAGAGCAATAGTTTCCTGGGAGCAGCCTAAGAACGTGTTTGAGATACGGAGTTTCTTGGGGTTGGATGGTTACTACGGGCGCTTTATACATGACTTCTTCCACTTAGCAGCGCCGTTGACGGGTTTGACTAAGAAGGGTGTGAAGTTTGTTTGTTCAGAAGCTTGCGAGACAGCCTTTAAGGAGTTGAAGGGAAAGTTGACATCAGCCCCAGTCCTGATACTTTCAGAGCAAGGGAAGAGCAATACAGTTTACTGTGATGCATCAGGTATTGGGCTGGGAGCAGTGTTGATGCAGGGCGATCAAGTAGTTGTGTATGGGTCTCGGCAGTTGAGGCCACATGAGAGGAATTACTCGATGCATGATCTCGAGTTGGCTGTAGTTGTTCATGCGTTATGTTGTTGGAGATATTATCTCTTGGGAGAACATTTTGTGGTGTTTACGGACCACAAAAGTCTGAAATACATTTTCACCCAGCGTGACTTGAATCTGAGACAGCGAAGGTGGGTTGAGTACCTTCAGTCCTTCGACTTTGAGCTTGCCTTTACACCTGGTAAAGGTAATGCAGTAGCTAATGCATTGAGTAGGAGGACTCAAATACAGGCAGTGCAAGAAGCCAGGGGTGAGTGGAATCTTATGGCTTTGTTCTCTGAGATGCATTTAGAGGTGTACGATAGTCAGGGGCGACCCTATCTTTCATCCTTAGCTGTGACTTCTACCCTCCTGGATAGAGTGAGGATGAGACAACTATCAGATTCAGAAGGCCTAGTTCTACGGGAGTCGGTTCCTCCTGGTTGGACTGTAATGACCCAAAATTTTGAATAAATCTTGTTTCCTAATTTTGTGTGTTATTTTATTTTTTATACTCAACAAAACTGTTTCATTTGATAACATGATTATAATTAAAATGAGACCGTTGGGTTTTGACAGTTATATGACCATTGGTCAATATGACCGCTGGAAACTAAACATTTCGATTATTGTCTTTAAATACAAGTGATCTTGGTTAATTAATATAGAAAGAAGATTCAATGACCTCACCCAGTAGTCTTGGACCGATCGAAGCCCATCTAACAGAACATGGGAAGGAGGTAACACCACTGGGCTTTGCTCTGGACCAAACCCAAGATGAACTTAATCGTGTGAAGCTAGAACGGAATCGCTTTCGCGAGAAGTTCAAACTGATAGAAATTACTACTTGTGCGATGTTGGTCGAGCCTCCCTCGGATTCTCTCACCTTAGCACACCTTACACTTAGGTCCTATGCTGGTGTGATAAGGGGCTATGTATGGAGACCGTAACTGCCATGTGTAATCCTTTGTTTTAAATAAAAATTTTGATTCCTTCTTATGATGAAGTTTATGAATTTTCAAATGTCCGGATAAATATAGTATGCATATTTTTGGTGAATTTGAGAGAAATGATATTTTAAAAAATGTTTATGTAAACCTTAAATAATTAAAAATGTGTAATGATTTTCAAAAAATGGTCTTCTACAATTATGTTCAGTACGAAATTTAGAGTCTAATAAGATCAACTTAATTTTTGATGAATAGTAAATTATGAATAGTGATTTTATGCTTAGAATTAGTAATGTGACCAAATGTATTAGAAATTTCACTTAAAGAAAGTATTAATATAATCTAGGCACATTGATTAATTAATGTGATTCAATAAAATGGTTAAATAAAGGGTTTATAAATTATTAGTCAAGTATTAGTTTTTTCAGGTGAATAGTGTTTTTTAATTAAAAATTAAATTAAAAATATTTAGAAAATTATTTTTATAAAATGGATTTCATTTTTGAACTCAGAGCATCGATATTATGTTAAGGTAATTTTAGGGGATTTTTCTGAAAAAGTTGAATTTTCGATGAATAGTGAAAATACAGTTTTGAAGTTACGAGTGTTTAATGACATCATTAAATGATGTATTAAGTATGTAATCAATATAGTCGACTTTTGAATAGTAAGATAAGGTATGAGGTGTCCCATGTGGCCAATACCATGGGAAAATACCATGGGCAAGCCCATGGTTTTTCCAAAACCACCAATGAGGTGTCTCTTGGCCATTAATGTCTTGTCCCCTCACTTTCCCTATAAATATCAAGCCATCCTCTCATCCATTTGACTCCCAACTCTCCCCTAACGAATATCTGGTCTCATTACCTCCCAAGGAGTCCTCCCAAGGTACCCTCAAGCCCTCAAGTTCCCGACCTTTGAGTTTTAAGAGTTATGTTTTAAGGTAAGGGATCCAAACTCTTTCTTTCTTTTCAAATACTCTCTTTTAAGTCATTTCTTTTATGCTCCATGTTCTTATGTTGGAGGATGTTCTTTTATATTACTCTTACTTCCATTTTCATGTTCATATGATGAGAGATCCCCTCTTACTCTCACCATTTCATTTTATGAATGTTTAAGTGGCGTCGTTAGGCTGCCAGAATTTTTGTAACGGATTCTTTCACCCTTCTCATTTTCAAGTTCTATTTTCTTATCAAGTCTTTCAAGTTACTTTTTATGTTGGGATATGATCTCTATATCTATCATACTGATCTTTTATGTTCATATGATGAGAGACCCTATTTGATCTTTTCAATTGATTTTTTTTAAGTTTAAGTGACGCCGTTAGGCTGCCGAATTTTTAAGGGATCCGTTCACCATTCTTATTTTCAAGTTCTATTTTCATGTCAAGTCTTTCAAGTTCCTTTTTATTATGTTGGGGTTTGATCTCTATATCTATAATACTGATATTTTATGTTCATATGATGATAGACCCTATTTGATCTCGTCAATTCATTTTTATTGAAGTTTAAGTGACGCTGTTAGGCTGCCGAATTTTCATAAGAGAAATCTTATTTTTGTCTTCCTTCCATGTTTTTCATTTCAAATGGTATGTCCTTCAAATTTAATTACCATGATTCATATCCATTATATTCTGTCCCTCTACTATTTTATAGATCATTTATGAGTGGGTGACCCATGTCCCCTCTCTTTTCAATGTTTGTTAAAACCCTGTAACATAGCTGTTATGCAGTAGAATTTTCGTCTCAAAATATCTCTCTTTTTTTCCTCAAATTCATTTATTTTATTAAATGAATACTCAAAGCTCTTTCTTCTACAGGGGTATTCACATATTTATCAAAAGGTTGTGTTTTAAATTCTGGGATTTACATACATGAGACCCGCTTTCCTTTTCCGTGGGTTTAAAGTGACATAAAGATAACGTCTTTAAAGCAGTATTTAAAATGTTATGACTATGAAATGAAAACCATTTATTTTATGCTATATGGGTTATTTATGAAATTATTGATGATGATATATGTGGCTCACATGATAAAAAAAACAAATTTAAGGGTGTGCCCTGATAGCGCTCCAATGCATTGGGTAATGATGTAACCACTAGAGATTACAAATTTAAGGGTGCGCCCTGATAGCGCCCCATTGCATTGAGTAATGATGTAACCATTAGAGATTACAATTTTAACGATACCTTGGGGTTTACCTTGGTAATTTCAAATGACACCTTGGGGATTACCTTGGTGATATGTTCATGATTGTCTAAGTTAAATGTTGTAGCCACATCTTCAAGTTATGAAATACGTTATTTTTATTATGATATGACTCATGATTTCTTTCTCATGCCTTAAAGTTCTTTTTCGTGACATTGTTGATGTATCTCAAGTTCACATGTTAAATGTTTCCCCTTGTTTCCCTTACTGAGCCTTCTGCTCACCCTTTCTTTTGATGTATGTCCTCAGGTTATGAGATGCAGTAATGAACCTAAGATGAACATAAGGAGAAGCCTTTCAAGTGTTTAAGAAGAATGTTTTATGTTTTCATGTTTTAAGTTCCTGGTTTCCAAGACACTAAACCTTAAAGATCCTCGGTTTTGTAAAATGTAATGAAAGTTTATGTGATAAAAAGGCGGGATGTTATAGTTGGTATCAAAGGAAGGTTTAGTTATTTGTTGAAATTAGGATATGAAAACTTTAGGAAGAACCCTATATAAAAGTTTAAATATAGGAAATATTCCTGGTATTTTGGTGAGTATTGAGTAAGGGGTTTGCCAAGAAAATACATCCTTGTCTGGATATGAGCAGGTAGAGGTGGCTCTAGCACAGATTTACATAGGGGTAAAACCCAAAAACACCGCTTTGTGCTAGACTCGAACATGAACTGGTACACGACAACGGGCCTTGCTGCACTCTTGGTTACGACACTCCCGGAGGATATGCTTTGATAAATTCATAAGCTTAGTATGAACCATTATTAAAGGAACAACGATAAAATAAAATAAAGATTCACATAAGAATATATGATCATGGATAACCTAGATTGGGACCTAGGGGATCACAAGTTAGGGTATACTTTTCTTCGACAAGTTTATCCTTCTATGCTTTATGTTTCCTTTTCATGATTATTGGCTAAGTATTTAAGCCCCATAATTATATGTTCTTTTCTTAGTTAATGGCGGGAAATGGAAGAGCATGTCCCAACAACCAATGTGATAGGAAATGTGATTATTACCCTATTAATGTGACAGAGATGACGAAAGATCAAGTTTAACATATTGTGATTATGCCAAACCAGCTATCGAAAATCACAATTAATAATTGGTACCTGGTTGAATGCCCAAATTCATCAAGGAAGAAGAAGAAAAAGTCTCAAGGATGTTCATCTGATAAAGTTGATAAGGGAAAGAAGACCCAATTTCTTTTTTGAAAAAAGTGTGAGAAGAGGCACCAAGGAGAATGTCACAAAGGAACCGGGAGATGTTTTAAGTGTGGGAAGATAGGGCATAAAGTAGCCGATTGCTTTAAAAAAATGGATAATGTGATGAATGGAGATAAGGTTCTATTTAATGTACCTTATACATTTTGATGTCGTAAATGTGGAGAAATTAGACATTATCCAAGGAAATGCTCTCTTGGAATGGATGATAAGCATGATGAGCATCAACAATCTTCGAGGACAAGGGAACAATGCAAGTCCTATGCTGATATGGATCATGATGATTGAAGTACATGTAACTTCTTCGCAATAATTGTCTATGTCATGTTGCATTTTAGTTCGTGCTCTATGAGCATATCTTTTATATTTTCTAAGATCATCACGTCACTACCTAAGATGATTTTATAACATTAAGGAAAACATCTATTGTTATGTACCACATGTTGATGTAGTGAAGCTGTTCTTCTTAAAAAAAGGGTGATTAGGGGATTAAAAGATGATTATTATTTTGGAAGACGTTCACTATTTTGGGAACCCTATTTGATCGAGGTAAATAGATTACTACGGTATTTTCTTTGAGGATTAAAGGTTGATTTATATTTTGAATAATTGATGAATTTAAGGCGGACTTATAGTAATTTAGGTTACATATGGAAATGATTAACCTATCTTGGGGAAAATGTGATTAGGTTAGTTACTTTTGTTATAAGATGATAAGAGTGGTTGATGTTGTTTGAAGATGAATGATAAAGTCTATCTTGGAAGACTATGTTATGAGATCGTTCTTATAATTGGGTTTCAATCTTAGTTTGGTTTATTTTGAGGAATTTTAAGGACAATTATTTATGGAATGGTCTATGATGAACTTTGGGTAGTACCATGGAACTTTGAATATTTAAAAGTAGTTTCCCTTCCTATGAGATTATTTATTTTTGAAGAGTTGTTTTTTCTTACCCTTTCTATTTTTGGGATAATGTTTAATGATAGAAGAAATTGATAGTTAATCTTTTGTGGATTACGTGACTCTCAAGAAGATGATT
The DNA here is from genome assembly GCA_963277665.1 of Viscum album. Taxonomy (NCBI): domain Eukaryota; kingdom Viridiplantae; phylum Streptophyta; class Magnoliopsida; order Santalales; family Viscaceae; genus Viscum; species Viscum album. Next base: position 1,979,358,934 of record OY728157.1, on the reverse strand, counting down.
CTTGTGTTTTGATGAGACCAAGTGTTTTTGAATGCTCATCGTTTGGAGAAAAGATTAGTTTTGGTAGAAACTTATTAAAGGATGAAACTCTACTTGAAGGTAGGTATATTTCCTTATGTTTTTGTTCTATGTAGTAAATGAATTCCTCAAAATTATGAAAAGGAACGTAAAACAAAAACGTTGTTGGTTTACGTTTCCTACTAGGTAATCAAAGACCGTTTACACAGATCACAAGTTTGTGATTTTCTCGTGGTTAACTTTCTCCTAATCATGTTTTCTATCACTCTCCCTCAGAACTTGAACCCTTGTTTTCTCCTCCATGTCCATGTTTTCCTACATGGAATCCTAGTGTGGGTTAACTCAAGTGACCTTTGTACTTCCCTTTCTTTCTTTTAAAGTAATAGTTTTACTGACTCCTTTTCCGATGTGAGACTTTCAATGAAATTTCAAAATCCAATTTTAAAAATTGCGAGGACGCAATTTCTTAAGGGGGGAAGATTGAAACGACCTGAAATTTTGAATAAATCTTGTTTCCTAATATTGTGTGTTATTTTATTTTTTATACTCAACAAAACTGTTTCATTTGATAACATGATTATAATTAAAATGAGACCGTTGGGTTTTGACTGTTATATGACCATTGGTCAATATGACCGCTGGAAAATAAACGTTTCGATTATTGTCTCTAAATACAAGTGATCTTGGTTAATTAATAAAGAAAGAAGATTCGATGGCCTCACCCAGTAGTCTTGGACCGATCGAAGCCCATCTAACATAACTTGGGAAGGAGGTAGCACCACTGGGCTTTGCTTTGGACCAAACCCAAGACGAACTTCATCGTGTGAAGCTAGAATGAAATCGTCTTCGCAAGAAGTTCAAACTGATATAAATTACTACTCGTGCGATGTTGGCCAAGCCTCCCTTGGATTCTCTCACCTTAGCACACCTTATACTTAGGTGCTATGTTGGTGTGATAAGGGGCTATGTAAGGAGACCATAACTGCCTTGTGTAATCCTTTGTTTTAAATAAAATTTTTGATTTCTTCTTATGATGAAGTTTATGAATTTTCAAATGTCCAGATAAATATAGTATGCATATTTTTGGTGAATTTTAGAGAAAGGATATTTTAAAAAATGTTTATTTAAACCTTAAATAATTAAAAATGTGTAATGATTTTAAAAAAATGGTTTTCTACAATTATGTTCTGTATGAAATTTAGAGTCTAATAAGATCAACTTAATTTTTGATGAATAGTAAATTATAAATAGTGATTTTATGCTTAGAATTAGTAATGTGACCAAATGGATTAGTAATCTCACTTAAAGAAAGTATTAATATAATCTAGGCACCTTTATTATGTAATGTGATTCAATAAAATGGTTAAATAACGGGTTCATAAATTATTAGTCAAGTATTAGTTTTTTCGAGTGAATATTGTTTTTTAATTAAAAATTAAATTAAAAATATTTATAAAAATATTTTTATAAAATGTATTTCATTTTTGAACTCAGATCATCGATATTATGTGAAGGTAATTTTTGGGGATTTTTCTGAAAAAGTTGAATTTTCGATGAATAGTGAAAATACAGTTTTTAAGTTACAGGTGTTTAATGAAATCATTAAATGATGTATTAAGTATGTAATCAATATGGTCGACTTATGAATAGTAAGATAAGGTATGAGGTGTTCCAAGTGTCCAATACCATGGGAAAATACCATGGGCAAACCCATGGTTTTTCCAAAACCACCAATGAGGTGTCCCTTGGCCATTAATGCATTGTCCCCTCACTTTCCCTATAAATACCAAGCCATCCTCTCATCCATTCGACTCCCAAATCTCCCCCAATGAAGCTCTGGTCTCATTACCTCCCAAGGAGTCCTCCCAAGGTGCCCCCAAGCCCTCAAGGTCCCAACCTTTGAGTTTTAAGAGTTACGTTTTAAGGTAAGGGATCCAAACTCTTTCTTTCTTTTCAAATACTCTCTTTTAAGTCATTTCTTTTATGCTCCATGTTCCTATGTTAGAGGATGTTATTTTATATTACTTTTACTTCCCTTTTCATTTTCATATGATGAGAGATCCCCTCTTACTCTCATCATTTCGTTTTATGAATGTTTAAGTGGCATCGTTAGGCTGCCGAAAGTTTTGTAACTGATTCTTTCACCCTTCTCATTTTCAAGTTCTATTTTCTTTTCAAGTCTTTCAAGTTATTTTTTATGTTAGGGTATGATCTATATATCTATCATACTGATCTTTTATGTTCATATGATTAAAGACCCTATTTTATCTCTTCATTTTATTTTTTTGAAGTTTAAGTGACGCCGTTAGGCTACCGAATTTTTAAGGGATTTGTTCACCCTTCTCATTTTCAAGTTCTATTTTCATGTCAAGTCTTTCAAGTTACTTTTTATTATGTTGGGGCTTGATATCTATATCTGTCATACTTATATTTTATGTTCATATGATGATAGAACCTATTTGATCTCATCAATTCATTTTTATTGAAGTTTAAGTGACGCCGTTAGGCTGCAGAATTTTCATAAGAGAAATCTTATTTTTGTCTTCCTTCCATGTTTTTTATTTCAAATGGTATGCCCTTAAAATTTCATTACCATGATTCATATCCATTATATTCTGTCCCTCTACTATTTTATAGATCATTTATGAGTGGGTGACCCATTTCCTCTCTCTTTTCAATGTTTTCTAAAACCCTGTAACATAACCGTTATGCAGCAGAATTTTCGTCTCAAAATGTCTCTCTTTTTTTCCCTCAAATTCATTTATTTTATTAAGTGAATACTCAAAGCTCTTTCTTCTACAGGGGTATTCACATATGTATCAAAAGGTTCTGTTTTAAATTCTGCAATTTACATACATGAGGCCAGCTTTCATTTTCCATGAGTTTAAAGTGACATAAAGATCACGTCTTTAAAGTAGTATTTAAAATGTTATGAATATGAAATGAAAACCATTTCTTTTATGATATATGGGTTATTTATGAAATGATTGATGATGATATATGTGGCTCACATGATAAAAAAGACAAATTTAAGGGTGCGCCCTGATAGCGCTCCAATGCATTGGGTAATGATGTAACCACTAGAAATTAAAAATTTAATGGTGCGCCCTGATAGCACCCCATTGCATTGGGTAATGATGTAACCATTAGAGATTAAAATTCTAACAATACCTTGGGGTTTACCTTGGTAATTTCAAATTACACCTTGGGGATTACCTTGGTGATATGTTCATGATTGTCTAAGTTAAATGTTGCAGCCACATCTTCAAGTTATGAAATACGTTATTTTTATTATGATATGCCTCATGATTTCTTTCTCATGCCTTAAAGTTCTTTTTTCATGACATTGTTGATGTATCTTAAGTTCACATGTTAAATGTTTCCCCTTGTTTCCCTTACTGGGCCTTCTACTCACCCTTTCTTTTGATGTATGTCCTCAGGTTATGAGATGAAATAATGAACCTAGGATGAACATAAGGAGAAGCCTTTCAAGTGTTTAAGAAGAATGTTTTATGTTTTCATGTTTTAAGTTCATGGTTTCCAAGACACTAAACCTTAAAGATCCTTGGTTTTGTAAATTGTAATGAAAGTTTATGTGATAAAAAAGCGGGATGTTATATGGATGATAGGCAATGACGAGGTACTGCGTATCCATGGACGAGTGTGGGTTCCAGGGGAGATATGTGAGGAGTTGATGCGGGAGTTTCATGCTTCAGCTTGTGCAGTGCATCTCGGAGTTTCCAAAATGTACCGTGACTTGAGACATCAATATTGGTGGCTAGGTATGAAACGAGAGGTAGCTGGTTTTGTTGCGATATGTTCCACCTGTCTGTAGGTGAAGGCAGAGCATCAGAGGCCAGCTGGACGGTTACAATAGTTACCCATTCCAGAGTGGAAATGGGATGATGTCATGATAAATTTCATGACTGGGTTATCGAGGTCACCTCGAGGCAGTGATGTCATGTGGGTTGTTGTGGACAGACTTGCGAAGGTAGCTCACTTTTTTCCGATAAAGGAGACCTTCGGTGTTGACGAGCTTATAAAGTTGTATATCAGAGAGGTGGTACGTCTTCATGGGGTTCGTCGTTCTATCATTTCAGATAGGGACGCCAGTTTTACGTCTCGTTTCTTGCAGATTTTTCAGAGGGAACTGGGTACACAAGTGCTTCTGAGCACAACTTACCACCCTCAGACAGATGGTTAGTCAGAGTGTACGATACAGGTGCTTGAGGACATGTTGCGTTCATGCGTCCTAGAGTTTGGGGGCTCTTGGGAGAAACACATACCCCTGGTCGAGTTTTCCTACAATAATAGTTTTCAGACAACTATTGAGATGACACCTTATGAGGCTTTATATGATAGGCTATGACGATCACCTTTATGCTGGTTAGAGGCAGGTGAGACAGCTTTACTGGGACCACATCTCATGTAGGAGACTTCAGAGCAGGTCCAGTTGATACATAAGAAGACGACTACTGCATAGTCTCGTCAGAAATTTTATGTTGATCGCCACAGACGACCCTTGGATTCCGTGGTCGGGGATCAGGTTTTCTTACGTGTTTCACCGAGGTTGGGACACAGGCGGATCAAGAGACAGGGTAAACTTTCACCGAGGTATGTGGGGCCGTTTAAGGTTCTGGAGAGAGTTGGGCCGGTTGCCTATCGGTTGCAGTTACCACAGAGGTATCGAGCCATGCATGAAATATTCCATGTATCTCAGCTGAGCCGTTATTATTCAGACCCGTCTCATGTTTTTCAGCCTGAATAGGTTGAGCTTCAGGTCGATGCGTCCTTTGAGGAGAATCTGATTTGTATTGTTGATAGGAGCACAAAGGTTCTATGAGGCCGGTCAGTTCCTCTCGTACGGGTTCTATGACATCATGGCTGAGTGCAGGACGAAACCTAGGAGCGGGAGACCGACGTGCATGCTCAGTGGCCAGAGTTGTTCTAAGCTTTACCTTCACCACCCTTGGAAGGGCAATTCGGGGATGAAGTGCTATAAGGGGGGAAGTTTGTAAGAACCTGGTTCTTATTCTTGAGGTACGAGTTTCTTCTTTTCCTTTTTTCCTTAAGTTTTTTTAGAAAATAAGGAAAATGGGGGAAAATCCCAAATTTTTTGGGTTTATGCCGTGTATTTTTTCTCACGTCATGTACTTTGGCCATGTGAGATGAGTACATAGGGCATGTAGGTCTGTCAGTGATGAAGGGTGTAAAAACTGACTACACACCGTGTACTTAGTATATACACGCCATGTAATCAGTCGGTAGGTAAATAGTAAGTCGGTGGAAGTAGCCACAAGTGGAGTGACAATACACGCCGTGTAGTCAGAAATACACGCCGTGTACTCATGTCGACAGATGAACAGTGTGGCGGTGAAAAGTAGCCGCCAGAGGAACAATTAAAAAATGAAAAATACACATCGTGTACTTGAGAGTACACGCTGTGTAGTTTGTTTTTTTCACTTAAAACGAGTAGTAGCCTCCTCTTTTGACATAGGAAGCATAGAACGTCGGAGGATCACCAAGAGAGAAGGTCGGAGCTTGGAGGAGCTCCCGATCGTACATCAGAACTTGGATTCCTTCGCTGACGGTCTCGATTGAACTGCGCGGGTGAGTTCTTCACACTTCTTGAACCCTTTCTTACTGAGGGGAAGTTATTTGAGTTTGAACATGTTTTAGTTTATCCAAGATCGACGTCGTTCTCAGACATTTCAGAAGGCGCTGTTCACATATATTGATCAGAGGAGATCAAAGTAGGTGGTCTCATGTTTAATTCCAACTGTCATGTTGTTTTTGTGTACCGTTGTGCTACGCGCCCATGTTTGGGGTTTCGTATGGCTGAGGCCTTGACTAATTAAGATATCTAGAATTTCATAGATAGTCTAATTGTAATTATAAACCACTGTTTGGGATCATTGCTTGGATCCAGGGCCACCCCATGGGTGTGTTTCACTTGTTTAGCCGTTTGGCCAGGATACCCGAGGGTATACCATGATTTTAGCATGCTTGAGTTTTCTTGAGAGAAAATGTGTATATAATTGCTTGCTTATGTGTTGGGCTTGACCCGATTGCTTGTTTAGCCTAAGGGTAGTGTTTCTCATGTCTGAGGGAAAGTGTTTCGTTTAGCCTGAGGGCAACTTTTCTTATGCCTGTGGGCTGTTGCTTCCGTGCCTGAGGGTATTATCTCGTACGCCTGAGGGAAATATTCATTATTCCTGAGGGAAATCACCTGAGGGTTTCGATTCTGATTACTTAAGGGTAAGGTTTTGCATGTCTGAGGACTCTATTTACTTTTCATATTCACTATGGTGATTTCACATGTTATAACTGCCAAGCTAAAGCACAAACTTGGTATTGTTTTACCTTGTACTTGTTAGATAGCTTGTTGTGGTTTTTGTTGTGGCACTGTTTAGGAGATTGTCGGCTGAGGTTGAGTCTCGAGAACTTATAATTCAATTATATTGAATTTTTAAATAATAAATAAATGTAATTGGAACTGGTAGGAATGTTTACTTTTAGTACTTCCTGGTTTACTGCATTTCCATTACTGTACACTATTGTTGCACAAATTCACTGACAGTTGGGCACGGGCCTTTGGTGGTTTCCTATTGGGATTTATTTCTCACACCCTGTTTGGGTCATGTCTTGGGTCCAAATAGATTATATTACTGCAGGTGTAGATAAGGGCAAGAGTCCCTATATAGGTACTTGATTGTTGCAGAGGCGTAGGAGAGCATGGGACCGAGCCTAGGCTTGCGATGTTGTTGAGTTCCTGCTACACTGTTTTATTTTTCTTTGTTGTATTTGTCCCTTGTATTGTATTATTTCAGACTACAGTGTATCATGTTTTGGATGCTTTCTTAGTCTTACATACATATTGCATCATGATATATATATAAATGTTGTCCATTTCAGCTTGGTATTGTTTACTGCTTCTGCTTTTGTATGCTTGTATTTTGTTCCGCTATGTTATAGTTTGACAAATGAGGGCATAGTTTCTCCGCTATCAGACCTAGCTCTCGCTGCTAGTCGACAGCCTTGGGTGTTTGGGGAAATGTGTTTGAGGTCATGTGTCCAACTGAGTTCAGGGAACCCGTTGAGTGACACCCGGATCCGGGACGTTACAGATGGTTTATCTTGGTGCTCCATTATCCAATGGAAGAGCCCAAAAGGTTCTCTCCAAAGATATTATTAATCAAATTATGTGAAGAATTCTCAGTTGGAAGAATATGTTGCTTTTGTTTTGAGGAAGAATTGCTTTGGTAAATAGCGTCCTTACTTTGATTCTGATGCATGTTTTATCCATCACCAAGCCTCCTAAGGGGACCATCAAAAAGGTGGAAAATGTTCTATCAGCCTTTATTTGGGATGATAATCAAGTTGGCCGGTGTCACTGAGATTTGTGGAATCTAATGGAAAAGCCATTGGATGAAGGGGGTATTGGTTTACGTAACGTAGAGGAAACAATACAAGCCATGCAGGCCCGTTTGTCCAGGTAAATCTTTGAAGGTAAATCTCTTTGGGAAAGGATGTCAAGCCTGGCTCGGTGTATGATTAATAAGATGAAGGAGTTGTAGGGGGATGTTCAATGGATCGTTGGCTGTGGCAACATTAATTTTTGGGAGACCAACTGGGCCTGTGTTATTATTCATTTTTTAGGGTGTCCATCTCCAACAATTTATGTCAAGGAAACTTTCTTATACCCAGCTTTCCTTGAATATTTTTTGAACCTGAATCAAATGGATATCTATTAGAATATCAAGTTTGTCGATGAAGGAAACATATGAATTTTTGTAGGATCAAAATCAGGCAGGTTCTTCGGTCGTGATTTTTGGGAATGGATTCATAGTCATAGAGTTTCCGACCCTAGGTCTTCCAAACTCTGATGCAAAGAAATTCCTATTAAAATCAACTTTTAGTTTGGAGAATAAGAAATTAAGTGATTCTAGCTGATGAGAATATTCAGCAGTGAGGTGTGGTGCTGGCTTCGTGATGTCAATGATGCTCAAGGACATAACAAGAGATGACAAAACACATTTTCTTGCAAGGAGAATGGGTGACGTCGGTCTGGGATTACTTATGACAGGTGAAAAATTTGAACATCAATAGAGACTCTATCTAGTCGATTTTTGAAGTTTAGTTCCAAGTTTCCAATCAATAGGGAATGGAGATGAGGGTGCGTTGAGTTATTTTTGTGGTGACCTGCTGGATTCTATGGGAAGCTCAGAACAAATCTAGGGAAGGTACTCTCCATACAACTATCTATTTTCATGTGCGAGTTAAATTGATGGTAGTGGAACTGGAAAATTTGATCAAGGATGTAGCCAAGTCGGTGATTCTAAGGAACACCATTCCAGGATCCTTCATAAGCTTGGTTGTCAATTGTGGCTTACAAGGTAGATGGATAAAATGGGAACCTCCCACAATGGGGTTAAAGTTGAATACGGATGGGTCCTGTCTTGATGGAGATATTAGAGGAGGTGGCTTGGCGAGGGAATTCCGGGGCTCAATGCTCTTGGGTTTCAGTTTCTTTTATGGTGTAGGCAACTCTGTTGGTGCAGAGGCGAAAACTAGGGGCACTGGTCTATTTCTATGTCAGTGTTTCAACATCCAACTTGTGGAAGTTGAATCTGACTCTACTGTTCTTATCAGGTGCCTTTAGGGATGGAAAAAGATACCATGGGATCTTATTTACATTGTCAGAAAATGAAAATCCTACATCAATTTCAATACTCATATCAACCATTCTTATAGAGAAGGGAATTGTGTGGTGGATGTTCTAGCAAGTAATGGGAGCCTCGAAGAAAGTTTGATTATTTACACCAGTTTAGAGTCCCTTCATAATGATTATAAGCTTATTGTTAGGAATGATACTCTCAGTCTATATTATTTTTGACTGCCCTGAGTTTTGTGTACCCTTATTTGCAAGCATGCTTGCAGGCCTTATGAATAAAAATGTCAACTTTCAGTCAAGCTCACAATCACTAAACACAAGACACCAAAATCATTGATAAAGTACTTCACCACAATTCCACCAATTAGAAGATACCAAACCACCCTGATCTCCTAAATGATCATCGAAACATCACCACTACAACTAAGCCCACTCAAAATAATCTTTTTCATACACTATTTCAAAAAAGGTTTACCACATCGACGTTTTTACATTAGTTATATATAACCGACGTGCAAAGATATAAAAATTGCTTTATCAGGCCGGTTATAAAATAACCGACGTGATAAATCGCCGAGAATCGATTTATAAAGTCGGTTATTTTAAAACCAACGTCCAAAATACCACGATTGGATTTACCACGCCGGTTATTTTATAACCGACGTTATAAATTGATTCTTGGTGATTTATCATGTCAGTTATAAAATAACCAACATGGTAAATCAAATTTCGGTGCTTTATCACGTCGGTTATAAAATAATCGACGTGATAAAATATTCTCCACGTCGGTTATTAAATAAACGACGTGATAAAGCTTTTAAATGATTTATCATGGCCCATATTCTGTCATTTTGTTTTCTTCGATTGGGCGACCTGCGACTCGTCTCTCACACACAGAAAACCTAGAAAGGATTCTTTGAAGTTGTGCCCTCCAACCTCATTTTTCCAAAATCATTCATTATCTTTATTATCACTGGATCTATGAGGTTGACTTGAAACACTCAAGTAAGCCTCACACGCCTCAGTTTCATTGTTTATTTTTCACGATGCCTTAAATTTATGTTTTGAGATATTATTTTTCTATAATTGTTCTTGTTATTATGGTAAGTGTCATAGTGTTCTTTTATACCATGCTAAGTTCTTTTCTGGTAAAATAAACCATGAGAGTGATATCATGCAAGTTCTATGATTTTTGTTGCTACCATGTGTGTTCTATCATGTGTGTGTGCATGTACTTCCATGTGTGTGCTACCATGAAATCATTATCGTGTAAGTTTTTCCCCCACCCCCTAGACACCATCTCCCCCATGGACATCCCCCACCCCTAGACTGCACCCACCCCCTGGACACCCCTTGCGCCCTTGGAGAACCCCCCTGGACAACCCCCACCCCCTGGACACCTCTGACCCCCTTGAACAACCCCCACCCCCTGGACAACCCAAACCCCCCTGTACAACCCCTCCACCCCTAGATACCCCACCCCCCTAGACAACCCCCACCCCCTGGACACCCCCACCCCCTGGACACCCCCACCCCCTGGACACCCCTACCCCCTTGGACAACCCTCACCCCCCTGGACAGACCCCACCCCCATGGACACCCCTACCCTCTTGGACAACCCCCACCCCTCTAGAGATCCCCCACCTCCCTGGACACCCCCTACCCCCTTAGACAGTCCCCCACCCCTTGGACACCCCGACCCCCTTGGACATCCCCCACCCCCCTGGACACCCCCTACCCACGTGGACAGTCCCCCACCCCCTAGACAACCCCACCCCGCTGGACAGCCCCCCACCCCCTGGACACCCCCACCCCTTTGGACAACCCTTACCCCCTGGACAACCCCCACCCCCTAAACACCCCCACCCCCATGGACATCCCCCCTCCCCCTCCCCCTGGACACCACCACCCCCTGGAAACCCCCTACCCCCTGGACAAACCCTCCCCCGGACAGCCCCCCATCCCCTCGACACCACCCCACCCCACTGGACACCCCCCTGGACACCCCCTTCCCCCTTGGATAGCCCCCACCCCATGGACATCCCCCCACCCCTGGACACCCCCACCCCCCTGGACAGCCCCCCCCGGACAACCCCTTACCCCCCAGGACACCCCTACCCCCTTGGACAACCCCCCGCCCCCTGGACACCCCTACCCCTAGACACCCTCCCACCCCTTGGACAACCCCCACCCCCTGGAAACCACCCCACCCCACTAAACATCCCCCACTGGACACCCGCCTACCCCCTGTACAACACCCTGAACACCCCCAACCCCTGGACACCCCCACCCCCTGGACACCCCCACCCCTGGACCCCCCCGATAGCCCCCACCCCCCTGGACACCCGCCCACCCCCCTGGACACTCCCCACCCCCTAGATAGCCCCCACCCCTAGACACCCCCTACAGGTTTTGGAAGTCATGTGTACAGGTTCTGGAAGTCAGGAAGAGGATGATGGGTACGGTGCTGCATGGTTGCTGGGTGAAGAGGGTACACTGCTGGTTGCTGGGTGAAGATGATATGCCAATAATGTCATAAATTGTTGCAATATATTATATACTAGAGAGTGTATTCCAATGGTTCTTGAGTTGTTGGTATACATATATCCCAACGGTTTCCATGAAACTGGTGGAATAGATTATATATTGGACAACATGTATACCAAAAGTTCTTGAACCATTGGTATATATATCCCAACTGTTTCATTGAAACCATTGGAATATATTAACTTTAGAAAGTCTATATAGTTTTCAAATTCCTCCACTTCAACTTATTTGGAGATAACATCTTCATGGGAAATCAAGTTCTTCTTTCTAAAGGATTTCCATTCTAAATTACACTTTCCTCTCACTCCCTTTGATAAATTTTTCATGGGTTTTTTTTATCATCATCATATAATAATTTCATTGGACACTTTTCTATGAGATGACTAACTTTTCTATATCGATAGAAATCGAGTATAATCTTTCCTTTGAATGTTCCCCAATACCTTATTACCAACACATCTATTCCCAATTCTTTTTTTCAAAACTTTTTTACTTTCAAATTATGTCGTTTTTCATATAAATATAAAACTGTTACATCTAACTAGATTTTCTTTTTAAAATTATTTCCATACATATATTTTTCAAATACGCATATATTTGTTTTATATTTCAAAATTGTTTTACATTCAAATTATGATATATTTCATATAAATATAAAATTGGAATATCTTAACAAGATGTATAATTTTGATAGTTATAGGTAATAATGAGTGGAAGTTTGATTATGTCACATCGAATGAGTAATGAATACGAGGAAGGTGTTGATGCATTTTGGAAATTTTCTAAACAAAATGTTCCAAGAAACAACATTTTTTTTTCTATCGATGCTTGAAATGTTTGAATATGAAGAAGTTGAAAAGTATAAAGATCAAAGATCATCTAATTTGTCATGGTTTTAATCTGAGTTACATACCTTGGATTTGGAATGGTGAAACTGGATAAAATGTCAGATCTATTGATGATGATGATTTGCAAGATGGTAACTCCGATGGAATTGAAGAAATGATTCATGATATTGCAGCAAAACAAATTGAGATAGAACCGACAGTTGCACGTCTATATGGTGATGCTGAAAAACCATTATATCTTGGTTGTACGGTTTTGTCTGTGGTGTTAAGATTGATTAACCTGAAGGAAAACCATGGATGGAGTGACATAAGTTTTACAGAGCTGCTACAATTATTGAAAGAAATTCTTCCAAAATACAACAATCTTCTATATTCACATTATAAGGAAAAGAAAATATTATGCCCGATGGGATTGAGATACAAGAAAATACATGCTTGTCCGAATGAATGTATGATATATAGAAAGGACTATGAATTTCTGTCAGAGTGTCCTAAATGTGGGACATCATGGTATCAGTTGAAAGAAAAATCACAGGCTGATGTAGAGATTACAGATATCCCTTCTAATTTATTTTGGTATCTTCCTATAATTCGTCATTTAAAACATTTATTTTCATTAACATGATGAAAAAAGGTTAAGATGACATGCTGATGAGTGGATATGTGATGGAAAAATACGTCATCCAACTGATTGTCTACAATGGAAGAAAATTGATGAGCAGTATCCTACATTCAGAAATGAAATTAAAAATCTCAGACTTGGGTTTTGCACAGATGGAATGAATCTCAGTAGCACACATAGTTCATGGCCTGTTTTATTGGTAATTTATAGCCTGTCTCTTGAGGTTTGTATAAAGTAAAAATATGTCATGTTGAGTATAATGATCTCTACTCTGAAGCAACCTGGAAATGATATTGATGTTTTCTTATCACCATTGATTGATGATTTGAAACTTTTATGGGAGGATGGTATTAGGGTGTATGGTTCTTATAAAATGGAATATTTTCAACTGCATGTAGTGCTTATGTTCACTATAAATTACTTCCTAGTGTATGGAAATTTGTTTGGATACAATGTTTTGGAGCATAAAACATGTCCAATTTTCGAACAACATACTTCATATTTTCAATTACATCATTGGAGGAAAATAGTATACATGGGCCAACAAAAGTTTTTGCCTATGGATCACTCTTATAGAAGACTAAGAAAGGCATTCAATGGTGCACAAGAATTTGATATTGCTCCAAAACCTTTATCCCCTGATGTGTATTTTGAGAGGGTGGAAAACCTTGATGTGACATTGGGAAATACACATAAATATGGTAATGATAGACATATTTGGAAGAAAAGGTCAATATTTTTTGAGCTACCATATTGGAGATATCATGAAGTGAAACATAATCTTCATGTCATGCACATGGAGAAGAATATATGCGACAGTTTGATTGGAACATTGTTAGATATTAAAGGAAATAGTAAATATGGGTTGAATGCAATATTAGACTTACTATCAATGGGAATACATTTGGAGTTAGTTCCCACTCTTAATGGAATAAGAACATTTCTTCCCCCAGCTTTCCACACAATATCTAAGAGGGATAAAATTACCTTTTTTCAGTGTCTTCATGATATTAAAGTGCCTTAAGGTTATTCTTAAAATGTAAATTTTTTTGTCTCTTTGGAGGATTTGAAGTTGATAGGTATGAAATCTCATTATTGTCACGTATTGATGCAACAACTTCTACCAGTTGCATTACATGGAATATTTCCCATCCGTGTCAGAAAGAATATAATGAAGGTGTGTTATTTTTTCAATTCAATTTGTAAGAAGGTGATTGATGTGAATGCTTTGAACATTTTTGAAAATGATGAAATTTCTATAATTTGTGAATTGGAAATGTATTTTCCTCCTTTTTTGATATAATGGTGCATTTAATGGTTCATCTGGTTCAAGAAATAAGGCTTTGTGGGATTGTATGTTTTCGTTGGATGTATCCTTTTAAAAGGTATATGAAATTATTGAAGGGACATGTTAAGAATCCATATCAACCTGAAGCCTCCATTATTAAAAATTATATTTCTAAGGAGGTTGCAGAGTTTTGTACGAGATACTTGTGTGTGGCGGAGCACATAGTTTTTCCTCAATCTCACCATGAATGAGTTAATAATGAGGGAAAGGGGATTCATGGATTGAAAGTCAAATTATTGTCAGCTGAATAGATGAAGAAGGTACAATTATACATCTTGAATAACATAGCTGATGATCAACCATATATCACATTTCATATTAATGAGTTGAAACACTTTCATCTAAAGAAGAAATAAATGTGGATTTTGAATGAGCACAACAAAACATTTTTTCCGTGGATTAAAAATACTTTGCTTTGTAGATCAGATGTATCAGAAAAATTAAGATGGTCAGTGGGTGATCCAAGTTTAAATGTGATAACATGGTCTGGGTATGACATTAATGGCTATACATTTCATACGAAATCCCAAGACAACAGGGGTGCAGTTCAGAATAGCGGTGTATTAGTGTTTGTAGAAGCAATGCATTTTTCGAGTTCTAAAGACAAAAACCCAATTTCTACATCAAGTGCATATTATGGAGTCATTGAAGAAATATGAGAGGTTGATTAATTTAAAATTAAAGTTCATTTTTTTACTGCAAATGGTTTATTGGTAACAATAGTGTCAGACACGATGAATTTGAAATGACAGTTGTTAATCTAAATAGATTGGAAGACATAGAAGATTATTTTATAATGGTAACACGTGAAAAACATATTTTCTATGTTGTTTATCAATCAAATATGAAGTGGTCTATTATTTTACAAGGAAAAAAATAATACGTTGGTGAGGATTAACTTGATGAAGATGCTGATTTATGTGAGATCCCTACTTTCATGGAAAGATTAGCAGAAAATAATGATGATCATGTTGAAGACATGGTTTGTTCCATAAGGAACGATCATGACGAAGGAATTTGGGAAAACAATCTATTTGTACATTCTTAATATTTCAGGTAACATGTGTTTATTTCTTTCTTACATTTATTAATTTTATAAAATATTAGATATTGTAATTTTTTTGTTTATTAAAACACGTATAAAAAAAATAAGTAGAAATATTTTTTTATTTTAATTTTGTTTAGTTTAGTTTATCATGTTTACCATTACGTAACTTATATATCTATTCATTTTGTTGAATGCCAATTACTTTACCATGTTTACCATATTTACAATAGTTTACTATAGTTTACCTTTACATAACTTAGATATTTATTGATTTTGTTGAATGAAAATTACACTACCATGTTTACCATGTTTATCATTTTTACCATTTTTACCATTTTTTAACATGCTTACCATATTTACCATGTTTACTATTACGTAACATAGTTTAGTTTTTTATTTTTTGTTTACATTAGTATTGTAATATTTGAATTTGTATATTTCTGAACTAATATTTTCTTTTTTTTTGATTTGATGGATAATGACACATCAATCAGTTGGTCAACCACATAATTCTAGAGATGATCATCACGATCATACCTCTGGGGAGGAACATTCACATGCCCTTAATGTTCCCCAATCTTCCTCATGTGCTCCCATAACAACAAAGTAGAGTTCAAGAGTTGGTAAATGTGGATGCACACGTTTACCAAAATTATCACTTGCTTGTATCCAGGACCAAAGGATACTCGTTGAGTTTGATGACAATGATATTCCTAGAGGTCCAAATGTAAAAGATTTTAAGAGTTTTGTATCGACTCAGGGTAAAAGAAAAGTAAGCAATTTGTATGATGATTGGAGAAGTGTGAAAAAATAAATAATATCTCAGTTATGGGAGACAATTTTGGTAAGATCTTTTTCTATTGTTTGACTAATATTTAAATGTTTATAGTATAATATGTTTTACGTCTTCTTTATCAGATGATATTTGATATTCCAGACACCAGATGAGCTATGAAGAAATTTTTATCGATGTCTGTTAGGAGATGGAGGGATTTCAAATCAAACCTCACATCTGATTTCTTTTTTGATTATAGGCAACATGACATTCCATGCCATATATATCATTTCACAGATGAAGACACATGGAAACAATTTGTTGATAGTAGAATAAAAGATTCATTTTTGGTAAGGTCAATGTAAACTTTTATAAGTTTTCTTATATAAATGATCTTATTAATGTTTTGTTAATGATTTATTATTCTTAATTTACAGAAAACAAGGGAATATCATTATAAGATCCAATCTAAAAATGTATACCCTCATAGTTTATCTCGGGGAGGGTATAGTTTATTAGAAGAACAAATGATGGAGAAAAAATTTCAAAACTTACAGTTGAGTCTTGAAGCTTTGGAGAGGTTTTCCCTCTATCTAAACATGAAAAATGGAAGAGATCTTGGATGAGCAGAAAGGGGAAATATATTTCGAAAGAATCAAGAATCGTATATGAGAGGATTGTAAGATATTTATTTTATTTATTTAAGTTAATTATATTCTTTATATACATTGAATCATTACAAAAATGTTCAATTAATTAATACAGGATTCTCTTGAGAAGTAGAGCACACAAGGGGTATTTATAGTTGTAGGCGAGCAAGATATTTTATCTACAACATTGGGAAAGCCCAAACACCCCGGTCATGTATGAGGGTACCCGATGGGTGTATCGATAATAAAAGTATTTCCACGTTCTTAAACGTCTTCCATTGAGGGTGTTTATAAAAAAAATAGAATCCTTGGAGGCTGAAGTTCATAATATCAATGTGACGATGAAGAAAAATATTAAAGTGTCGGTACAGTCTCTTTTTGCAGACATGCAAAGACAATTTCAGACTGTAGCTCCCACTCCTCCACCTCCCCCTATAGACCCCATTATTTATCCTCCACCTCTGCCAGCAGCTCCCACTCCCCCACCTACAGACCCTATTATTTATCCTTCACCTCAGCCTGCAGATCCCATTTTTTATCCTACTCCTCCGACACAACTTCATACTTATTGTGAGTTGTATGTTAATGGTTCTCACCATCATATAGTTGTATATGGGTTGATATATTGTTTAGGAGATACAGTTCATCATCAACAGTTAGAGGTAGAGCATCATAGGTTTCCTGTACATGATATTATAGATAGATCAGTTTGAGTACCATTACCTACAGATGAGGTGATGACAGTTGGACATAGTATCAGTCACTTTTTAGTTTGGCCATCCGGACTTCTACGACTCATTACCATAGAGGTATGTATGTTATATCTTTTATTTTATTTTTTATTAATTTTTTTTAACATTTGAAAACTATTATATTTTTCTATTTATTTATAATAATACTTAAAAGGTAAAGAACAACTATATAGACAACAATAAATAAAAATAAGTATAACATCATATATATATTATAGTAGTCTTGACAAATTGTCAAGATATTCAAATTTGTTGGTGGATCATTATTCATTTCCAATGGAAGCCCATGTTTTTGGATGTGCAATAAATGTTGGGATTTTAAAAAATGATATAATTGAGCTTGTCACTCGAGATAAGATGGGCATCAACGCGGGGCATATTTTTTCTATGTAACAACACCTTTCCCTACATTATATTTATTAAAAATGTATACTTATGTCTGTTTTGTATTAGGCATCTTTATAACATGTGTGAGAAGAATGAGCAGACATATGTATATGAATTCATGGACCCGCATTTTATTTCCCTTGAAGCACATGCATTGGATGAGGAACAAAGAACACTTTATATTGCTGAAATATTTGAATAGAATATAATCACGTAGTGTTGGATGATGCCTTTTTGTGAGAGGTATGAAACATACATATGGAAAAGTGTTCATTATCTTTTAACATAAAAAACCACTAACCTTAAATTTTCTTTTATATCAGTGATCATTGGATGTTATGTGTTTTTTGTACAAGGGAGAAAACACTTTATTAGATATGATCTGTCCATAGCGATGTGCGGGGAAGTTTTAAGAATATGTTAGAAAAGTAATTTTCAATTTATTAATAATTGTTTATATTACAGTGAATTTTAAATTTATCCCATTCATATTATTTTCTAACAGGGGATGGGACTAATTTCGAAAAAACAAAAACAAAAAGTGTGACAAGATCAAATATGTAAAAGTAAAGGTAAATATCCATGTATAATTTGTACTTTTTGATGTATTACATAAAAAATGATATTTTGAATTGAAACTCATTTAAACAGAATTGTCATGAACAACAAGGTGTCATCAAATGCAGATATTATATGTTAAGATTTATGTATGAAATAATTATAACTAGAATACTTGTGAAGTTTGACCTCGTAAGATTTCTTTATAAACTTTTCAATAATATTTCATTTGATTTATTCATTATACATGTTAACTACTTTCCTTTTAATTTGTAGCTATTTGATGACTCTCAACCCTATAGTGCTCAAGAGGTTAAATACTTACAATTGGAATGGTCAAATTATTTTATAGGTTTGATTGGATTTTAGATTTTTTGTAGTGTAAAATGTAATTTTGAATATTATAATTATAATTGTGTATTTGGTAGTTGTTTTGGTTGGATTTAGTTTTTTTAGTTGACATTGTATGTTTTGAATGTTATATATGTGAATATTTAATTTTCCTATAGTTATTATTATTTTGGTCAAGTTCTAATGTTTTTCCGGTATGGATTCCGATCTGCTTTTGGTATGGTTTCTGCTTGTTTCATACTTTGGAAGAGCATAGTAATGGTTTCATGGGGGGGGGGGGGTGGGGATGTCCAAGGGGTAGGGGGTGTCTGGGGGGTGTCTCGGGGGGGTGGGGGGGGGGTGGCGGGGGGGGGGGGGTGGGTGGTGCCCATGGGGGTGCGGTGGTGTCTAGGGGGTGGGAGGGTGTCCAGGGGGTGGGGGATGTCCAATGGGGTGGGGTGGTGTCTAGGGGGTGGGGGAGATGTCCAGGGGGTGGGGGCTATCTAGGGGGTCAGGGTGTCCAGGGGGGTGGGGGTTGTCCATGGGGGTGGGGGCTATCCAGGGGGTGGGGGGGGGGGGGTCCAGCGGGGTGAGGTGGTGTCTAGGTGGTGGGAGGATTTCCAGGGGTGTGTGTGTGTGTGGGGGGTGTCCAGGGTTGAGAGGGTATCTAGGGGGTAGGGGTATCCAAGGGGTGGGTGGGTGGGAGGGGGGGCTGTCCAGGGGGTAGGGGGTGTCCAAGGGGTGAGGGGATGTCTAGTGGGGGGGGGCTGTCCATGGGGGTGGGGGTGTCCATGGGGTGGGGGTGGGGTGCGGTGGGGGGGTCTCCATAGGGGATAGGGGGTGTCTAAGGGGGTAGGGGGTGTCCAGGGGGTGGGAGGGTGTCCAAGGGGGTAGGGGTGGGGGCTATCCATTGGGGTAGGGTGGTGTCCAGTGGGGTGGGGTGGTGTCTAGGGAGTGGGAGGGGGGGGGGCTATCCAGGGGATGAGGCTGTCTAGGGGTGGGAGAGTGTCTAGGGGGTGGGGGCTGTCTAGGTGGGTGGGGGTGTCCAGGGGGTGTGCAGGTGTCCAGGGGGTGGGGTGGGGGTGTCCAGGGGGTGGGTGGGTGTCCGGGGGAGGGGGGGGGGGGGGGCTTTCCAGTGGGGTGGGGTGGTGTCTAGGGGGTGGGGGCTATCCAGGGGGGTGGGTGGCTCTCCAGGGGGTGGTGGTGTCCAGGGGGTTGGGGCTGTCGAGGGGGGTGGGGGTGTCGAGGGGGTGGGGGTGTCCAGGGGGCTGTCCAGGGGGGTGGTGGGGGGGTTCTAGGGGGTGGGAGGGTGTCTATGGGTGGGGTAAGGGGGATGTCCATGGGGGCAGGGGCTATCCAAGGGGGTTTAGGTTTTTTAGTTGACATTATAAGTTTTGAATGTTTAATTTTTCTTTGGTTCTTCTTGTTTTGGTCTAGTTTTGATGTTTTTCTAGTATGGATTAAGGTCTGGTTTTGGTTTGGTTTTGGTCTGTTTTCTGCTTGTTTTAGGTCTTCTTTGGCAGAGCATAATAATGGTTGAACGATTTTATTAAAAAAATGGTTTTTACATCGGTTATTTTATAACCAATGTAATAAATGCATGGAAATGGTTTTTTACGTCGATTATTTAATAACTGGTGTGAAAAAATGCTTCGTAGACTGGTTTATCCAGTCCGTTGTAAAAATAAATGACGTAAAAAACTTGTTTTTCACGTCGATTATTAAAAAAACGATGTAAAAAACTTGTTTTTTTATATCAGTTATTAAAAAAATGACATGAAAAATGCTTTGAAGGCACAGTTTATTACATCCATTATGTTATACCGACGTAATAAACTATATACCACGTCGGTTATTTAAAATTCAGCGTAATAAATCACAACTCCAAATCATTTTTCACATCGGTTATTTAGGAGCTGACATGAAAAATGCTTCAGATTTATGTTTTTTACATCGGTTTTAAAATAACCGATGTAAAAAAATATTTATAATGTCTCCTTTAATAACGTTGGACAAAAACCGGTTTAAAAAATAAAAAATAACCAACATAGAAAACGTTTTCTACACTAGTGATAGAAGGTCATAACCAAACAATAATGATTTAGAAACATATGCCAATACAAAAAAAGGGAGTGTAATGACCATAAAATTGGTTATTATTTCTTAACAAAATTTTTGTTATCAAATTGTAAGTAAATTTGAATTTATGACTCTAGTTAAGGAGTTGTTTTTATTTTTTGGATTCGATCATATGAATATATATATTGAAATGAAATTATAGGTTGTAAGAACTCAGTTTTTTCACTTAGGTATGGATCCTTTAATTTTTGGTCTAATTCTTTATTTTGGACTTAATATGGATACCTAATGATTTATTGAATGTATCAAGGGTGTCTGGGGCTTTTTCGAATCCCAAAACCCATCCTTTTGGGGGATAGTTTATATATTTCCTTTTCTACATTGGGTTTTTTATGTATGTCTGATGATTTGTATCCATGTTTACTGGATTTATAGTGACATAGAATATATCATCATCAACTATTGTATGTTATTCCAGTTATTTTAGATATTGTTATCCTTTTCTCTTTCCATTGTGTACTCTGTTTATTTATAACGATTTTTCTATTTACATATGTTTATAATTATATGTTGTGATACACTCTAGTAATGGGGGAATAGTCTTCCCACGGACACTCCCTAGGCCCTCACTACTAGTCGGCAGCCTCTAGAATTCTTGGAGATGCGCTTGAGGCCATGTGGCTCACCGATCTCGGGGCACCTATTAAGTGGAATCCAAGTCTAGGATGTCACAAACTGGTATTAGAGTGTTTTTCCTTTCCTTCTTTACTATTTTCATATAATAGTCAGAAGATTAGGAATGCTTGGGTACATGGTCATAAGGTGTGATTGGGTATCGTGAACCCATGTTTAGGGTAAAGGATGAGTTTCCTATATTATAAATTTTCTTTTTCCCTTACATATTATAGTTGATATTATTTCATCATTGGGTGATGCACATGTTATGTGGTGTTGTTGATTATTCTTATGATTGAGATTCTATTTTATCCTTGACCTGATGATATGAGGGAAAATAACATTGTTACATAACTCATAGTAGGAACCTAGAATTTACATGTCATGCGTATTTACAAGCCATATAGGTTCATTTCAATGATTTGAATTTAATTTTATTCCTGTGATTGATGAGTGGGTCTCAACTTGTATATATATTTCTTGTGATGCTACAGGATATAATTGAGTGGTTTCTTGTTTCAATTCATGAGGAGTTATGGGCCCTCATGGGTTGGAATGAGTAGTTTACAAAATCAAGACTTTATAAATTCAAATGGGTTTCATTTTAGTGATAAGAAGTATGGGCCCTGATTCACTAGTAATGGCGGTCCATTTTAAAGGAACTTTGATACAAGTTATAAGCAAATGAAAACATAAAAGCAGAATGGTTGCACGTACTTATCCTGCCTTTCCATGATTATGAAAGGTAAAGGAGTGAAACTAGTAATTAAATGTTAAATGAAATGAAATGGTTGCTAGTAAATGATGAGGAAAGGTACTATTGACCCTTCATCTATTGGAACCCATGAAACGAATACTGATACATGGCTGTATAAGCAGGTACTTGGGGTAGTATGACTTGGGTAGTGAGTTTTCTTATGTTCAGATTTTGCTAGTGATGTTATCTTTATAATTTTAAGTTTGTTCTAAGGCATGTTCTTGGAATTTGTAGACCAATGACTCTATGAAGTTCTCGTGTCATATAACAGGAAGGTGGTGACGACTATGCTTTAGACATGGTGGGCCCTGAGACACCCTCCTTACTATTGGGAATGAAAATGGAGGCACCACCTACTATACCTAATCCAGGTACTGATTCCCAAGTCTGAGATAATTTTCTATGTCTGATGCAGTCCGTGCATGGTGCTCTATAATCTATAATTACAATGGATAATCTGACTTGTGGTTTTCAATTATAGCATCCTCCCACCTTCTCGGAGGATGGAGGTCTGTAGGATACTGAGTCTTGGATAGATTCCACCCAATCTATCATTGAGAATCTAGAGATGCCTCTAGAGTGGAGGGTCAAACATGCTACTTACATGTTGTGTGATTTGGCCAAGCGTTGATGGGATGTGATTAACCAGGTTGGTCGTTATCAGGGCATGTTATGGGTTGATTTCCAGACCACTTTTCATGATCAGTTCTTTCCTCATATGCTGAGAGCTGACAGATCCATAGAGTTCATGCATCTTGAGTAGAGTTCTATGTCAGTTATGGAGTATTTAGCATGTTTAACAGAGTTTTCACACTTTTCACTACTTCTAGATGATGATAATATTTCACGTGCTAGAAACTTTTTGGATGGGATCATGTATTCCATACGTACTCATATGAATGTGTTTTTCCTGCCTACTTTCTCTAAAATAGTAAATCATGCTCTTATCACTGAGTTCAGCCTGAGGGATGGTTACAGTACCAGGCATAGAAGACCAGTATCATGTTAGACCCATAGTTCTTCTGGCAGCAGAAAGAGATCCCTCAATGTTTCTTATCAAGGAAGTGGTAGCTAGTGTACCTATGTAGGCATCTCTGTAGTGTGTCACCATTGTGGAAATATGAGGCATTTGAAGCCCCAGTGTGATAAAGACCCACTAGAATGCGGGGATTGTAGCTTTATAGGGGAATATTTAATGTTTTTGAAGGACCTATCCATAATCATCGTATGGATTAGGTTCTATACTAGATCCACCTTCAGGGGAAAGTTCTTTTACACCATGTTAGGTAGGGAGTTGGAGTAACACTGATAGGACTATCCGAGGAGGATGTCGTGGTCGTGGTAGCCAGATCGCTGATCAACAGCAGCACCAAAAAAATAGTTTTAATCATGATAGTCTAGCTATTTCTTAGGGCCATGGATAAGGATAGATGTATGATTTACAGTGGATACCCAAGGATTAGGCTGCTGGACCATCTATAGTATGAGTTACTATTCTAATAACCTTCACTATAGTATCTTCTTTATTTGATAGAGGTTCTTCACACTCTTTCATCTCCTTATCTATTGTGGAGGGACTTGGGATGGAAATACATTTTTGATGTGGTGTTATGACCCAAGATAAACCATTTGGAGTATGGTCAGAGGGTGTACCCCAGTGTAGGGATTTTCCCCTTGAGGTAGGCAGTTACCCTTTCTTATGGGACCTCTTTTTTCTCAAGATGACGGGCTTCAATGTCATTCTTGGGATGGATTCGTTGGTTCTTTATCATGCCTTTGTAGACTACTATCATCGAAGGGTATCATTTACATCACCAGAGGGTAGAATTTATATACATAAGGGTGAGTGGGATGTCCAAGCTAGTAGATCCAGACTAAAGCATCATGGTCTAGGTGGGGAAACTTTCCATATTGAAAATATCTCCGTGAAGGATCATGTCTTAGGATATGATGAATTTTTCCTAGTAGTAGATCATTTTAGGGATGTTTTTCCTAAGGAATTTTCTGGATTACCTCCTGAGAGGGAGGCAGAGTTTACGATTGAGCTTATTCTAAGAGCATATCCAGTGTCCATTCCTCTGTATAGGATGACACCCACTGAGATCTAGGAGATCAAGAGGCTATTAGAGGACTTGGAGGCAAAATTTTTTATATATCCCATCACTTCCTCTTGGGTTTTGCTCGTGCTTTTTACTAAGAAGGCTAATGGGACCCTTTGTCTATGCATGTATTATAGACGGTTGAACCAATTTATGGTTAATAATTGTTATCCAATACCTCGAATAGATGATATCTTTGACCAGCTCTAAGGAGATAGGGTCTTCTCTAAGATCTAACTAAGATCGAGCTATCATAAGGTGTGAGTCAGGGCATCAGACATACCTCGTACAACTTTCCATAGCATGTATGGTTTGTATGAGTACCTAGTTATGTTGTTCGGTCTTACGAATGTGCCCTCTGTTTTCATGTATCTAATGAATAGGGTGTTCCACCCCTATTTGAATTTTTTGTCACAGTCTTTGTGGATGAAATCTTGGTGTATTCTCACACTTGTAGAGACCATGTCAAACCCATTTAGATCATTCTGAGTAAAATGAGAGAGAATCAACTTTATGCTAATATTTCTAAGTTCCACCTCTGTATTGACAAGGTTCACTTGTTGGGTCACATTATCTCTGAATTAGAAGTCTGTATTGACCTAAAGAATGTGAGTGCAGTGGTCTCCTAAGAGAAACCCAAGAACGTGTTTGATATACAGAGTTTCTTGGGGATGGATGGGTATTACAATAATTTAGTATAGGACTTATCATGCCTTGATTCACCTCTTACTAGCCTTACAAGGAAGGTTGTTATGTTCCATTGGTCAGAAGAGTATGAGAAAGCCTTTCAAGATATGAAAAGTAGGCTTGCCTCAACACCTATTTTAACTCTTCCAGATCCAAGAAGAGGTTATATTTTCTGCTTTGATGCATATAACATCGGTCTAGGAGGATAGAGTTTTTTCATACAGATCTTGGCAGCTGAGGCCTCATGAGATGAATTATCCAATGCCCGACCTTGATCTTGCAGCAGTTTTCCATGACTTATATTGCTAGAACCACTATCTATTGGGTGAGCTCTTTGTGGTGTACACTGACCAAAAGATCCTTAAATATATATTTTCATAGAAAGACTTAAACCCCAGACAGTGAAAAGATATATTTGAGGATCTTGTAGTCAGTGTACACCACAAAGAGCTCACGTAATAGATAGTGCTTCTAGCAATGTAAGGCATGGAAAACTGCTGCTAGATCAAGGTAGGGCATTAGAAAATTAATCTCATGAGGCCTCAACTATATTATTCATATCCAGAATGATATCATGTCTCTAAAAATTATTTTTAATCATCAAATGAAATTTAGTCTTGAATGGATACGATGGGGAATGAATCTCATCGCGTTCGTGGAGACGGTAATCCGTACGTACGCACGAGCGACAATATCATTATTTTGTTATTAAAATAAATATAATTGGATGTTATATCATATATAAAGAATCATTATCATGTTATATTTATTATTTACATGAATTACACATCATTATTATACCCATCTGAATAATAATGTATTGAATAACAATTACACCACGACGTGGAGACGGTAGGCCGTACGTACGCACGTATGGAGACATGCCATTCAAAGGATGGATATAATATAGAATATGGTTGTACCAAATTTATAATAAAATCATAGTATATAAAAGATACTGGAGTTATTATTTTAGAATGGAAATAACAAAGAAATAAGAAGTTGAAGAAGAAAGAAACTTGAAAGAGGGTGGTGAAAACATTACCTCTTCTTCGGGTTCTTCCTTTTGATTTGATCAAAAGGGGTCCTTAGGTTGACTTTCTGATCAAACTAAATCCTCTAGGTTGAAGTGAGGGAAGTTGAGAGAATATTTGGGTAGAGTTTGGCTGACCCAAAAGGCTTTTAAGGTGTAAATTAGAGAGAAGGGGGAGTGCCCTTTTTTAAGAGGGGTGAGGGGCACATTTGGAAAAGCTAGAAATATTATTTTATAATAAATTCATATTTGGTTTCTAATGGCTAAAAAGTGGATTATTTAAATATTAATGTGGGGATGGGTCTAAATCCTTTCAACCAATATATTTTAGATAGGTTTGGGTCACTATATTAACCTTAACATTTACATTTAACTCTTAGTTAAATAGTTTGTCATTTACCATGTCTCTTTGTATTTTTATATTATATAGTTAATAAACTTACTATATACCTCCAAGCGACCCCCAAGTGGTCCATTAATAATACAAATATCATTATATAAGTCCTTTGGCCGAACCTTAGATTTTTAGGAATAGAATATCAATTAATAATATAATATTTGTTTTAAAAACACTTTTATGTCAATTTTGACACTATTGGGTATTTTGTTTTTGATAATTTTATAACAGTATTATTACTTCAAACAAAATTTATATAACCAATCCTAATATGTCATATTAACCTATAAAATTAGTGGAATTCATAAAAAGTCTCAAATTACATTTATTTTTATATTTATAATATCAATTATTTTAATATTTCATTAATTAGGTAATTACTGCATCACCATTGTGTCATAAATAAATTAAATTATTTAATTTCTAAAAATTATAAATAAAATACCATTATGTAGGAAATCTTTTTATATTTCTAATTAATATTTATAATCAAATATATCTAATGTATAACCCTATATTAAACATGTTTTAGTTATTAAACTTTGATTTTAACTCTTAACTCTTCTTTGAATTAAATAATAATAAATGTCCTATTCTAATCCAAGTGGACCAAAATGATAATATTTTATTCCTAAGGTTGTTTTTGGTAGAGATAAAACTGTAAAATAAAATTAGGACATGTGTTAGGGTAATATTAATATCATTTTTACCCTTAATTACCCTATTACCTTTTAACCGTGGTAAATAAAAGTAAAAAGTTACTATTCACTAAAAATTATTTTTATCTTATTGAACCAAATTTTACTCCTTGATATTAACCATGTCTCTCGGATTTTCAAAATTCCAATCACAGAAGCGGTAAAATTAAGTTTTATGTGAATTTCTAAATTCACCTAGGTGATGAGCAAAAGATGGTGAAAAGTTCAATAAAATTTTTATATATCTAAAATTATTATAAACTGACTCCAATGAATTACATTGAACATATATAGGTATTGTGTATCTATTTTGACCTAAAATAAATTTAAATAAAATAAATAATTATTTAAATAAAAATTTGGTTTTAAACTATAACTCAGTGTTTTTTCACTATTCATCAAAAATTGAAAGTTTTCGGAAAAATACCAAAAATTCACCCTAGGATAATTTCGATATTATGAATCCAAAAATGAATTTCATTTTGAAATATAAAATTTATAAAATTTCAAAAAGTGGGTATTACTATTCATAACATCTAGTTTGATTGATTGTGGTATGTGTTAGAACTCGAAGTTGCGTACATCACATGCTATTGTATTATTCAAAGAGAAGCGTAACGTGGAAGCTTGGGGTGTTACTTTCTCCCCTCCTTCAAATAATTTCATCCTCGAAATTTCTAGAATATTACTGCATAAAAAAACTCAGGTGGTTCTTCATCATAAGTTCCTCTGGTTCCCACGTTGCCTCTTCCATATTATGGTTTCTCCATAGAACTTTTACCAGAAAAGTCATCTGGTTTCTCAATACTTGTTCTCTGGTATCAAGAATTCTGATGGGCTCTTCGCAATGAGACAGATCGGGTTCCAATTCTAATTCCTCGTAAGAGAGTACATGCGTTGGGTCAGGCATGTATTTTCTCAACAGTGATACGTGGAACACATCGTGAACTTTGGAGAGACTTGGCGGCATTGCCAAACGGTAAGATACAACCCCAATTTGTTCTAGAATTTTGAATGGTCCGATGTACCTGGGACTCAATTTTCTTTTCTTACCAAAAGGTATAACACCCTTCCATAAAGATACCTTCAAGAAAACATGATCTTCTACCTGAAATTCCAAATCCTTCCTTCGGTTATCTGCATAGCTCTTCTGCCTACTTTGAGCTGCTTTGATGTGGTTTTGGATTACCTTTACCTTTTCCATCATTTCCTCTACCAGTTCTGGGCCTACAAGTTTTCTTTCACCAACGTCATCCCAACAGGTTGGTGTGCGACATCTATTTCCGTATAACACTTCATATGGTGCCATCCGAATACTTGAATGGAAGCTATTGTTATAGGAAAATTCCACCAGAGGTAAATATTGATCCCACATACCCTAAAAGTAAAGTGAGAATGATCTCAACATGTCTTCTAAGGTTTGAATAGTTCATTCTGATTGTCCATCAATTTGGGGGTGGTAGGAAATGCTCAAATGAAGTTCAGTATCCAGGGATTTCTGAAGACTTTTCCAGAATCCTGAAGTAAAACACGGATCACGATCAGAAATAATCGATATGGGTACTCCATGAAGTCTCACAACTTCATTAATATATAGTCTTGCTATATGTTCAAGTGGTAAATCTCCCCTTATAGCAAGAAAATGTGATGACTTGGTAAGACGATCAACAATGACCCATATTTCATAGTTCTATCTAGGAGTCTTTGGTAGTCCCATGAAAAAGTCCATAGTGATATTATCCCATTTCCACTCAGGTATGGGAAGAGGTTGCATGACTCCTCCAGGCTGTTGCCTTCTAGCTTTCACTTTTTGAAAAACCATACATTGTGACACAAAATTAGCAATCTCCCTCTTCATGTTGTCCCACCAAAAATGTTCCTTCAAATCTCTATACATTTCGGTGCTCCCAGGGTGTATAGAGAAATTGTAACTATGAGCATCATCCAATAATTCCCTTTTTAGATCAGGTATATTGGGAACACAAAGTCTCTTCCCAAATTTCAAAATTCCATCTTCATACACAAAGGCACTCAATCTCCCATCATTCACAGCTTTAATCTTCTTTTGAAACTCTTCATCATTGGTCTGAGAACTCTTTATCCTTTATAGTAAAGATGGTTTGACTACCATTTGAAAAATCATTGATGTTCCACCTTCCATAGTGATTTCCATATCCATCTTTACTAGATCCATGCATATAGGATCCGTTTTAACTCTCATCTTGTTCAAAACTCCACGATCCTTTCTACTCAAAGCATCTGCCACCTTATTTTCCTTCCCCGAGTGGTAGTGTATCATGCAATCATAATCCTTGAGTAGTTCAAGCCACCACCTTTGCCTCATGTTGAGTTATTTCTGTGAGAAAATATACTTCAAACTCTTTGTGATCAGTATAAATCTCACATTTTTCACCATAGAGATAATGTCTCCATATCTTCAAAGAAAATATTACAGCAGCTAACTCAAGATCATTAGTAGGATAGTTTTGATCATGAATTTTCAGCTGTCGTGATGCATAGGCAATAACTCTATCATTCTTCATAAGGACACAGCCAAGTCCTTTCTTCGATGCATCACTATAAATAACGAACCCATCATTCCCCGATGGTAAATTCAATATAGGAGCATTGACTAATCTTCTCTTCAGTTATTCAAAACATTCTTCACACTCTTTTGTCCAAAAATTTTTTAACCCATTTACGTGTGAACTTTGTTGATGGGTTAGCCAATCAGGAAAAATTCTGGACGAAACGCCGATAATAACCTGCTAAACCAATAAAACTATGTACCTCAGTTATACTCGTCAGGGCTGGCCATTCTTGGATTGCCTTGGTCTTAGAAGGATCAACATAGATTCCATCCTTAGAGAAAATATGGCCAAGAAAAGAGATCTCCTAAAGCCAGAATTCACACTTTCTAAACTTCCCATATAATTCATGTCGTCTAAGAGTCTTCAGGATAATGCGCAAGTGATTTTCATGGTATTATTATCTTTTGGAATATACCAAGATATAATCAATAAATACCACTACAAAATCTTCTAGATATTCCTTGAAAACTCTGTTCATTAGATCAATGAAAACAGAGGGTGAATTAGTCAGTCCAAAAGGCATTATTGTAAACTCATAATGCCCGTACCTGGTTCAAAATGCTGTCTTCGGAATGTCTTCCTTCTTCACACACAACTGATGGTATCCAGATCGAAGTTCAATATTTGAAAATTATTGAGCTCCATGTAGTTGGTCAAATAAATAATCAATGCGAGGTAGGGGATACCAGTTATTTATTGTTATAACATTGATTTCCCTGTAGTTGATACATAACCTCATGGATCCATCTTTCTTCTTAACAAAAAATGATAGGGTCTTCCCATGGAGAAACACTAGGGAGAATAAATCCCTTATTACTCAATTCCTCTAGTTGTTTCTTTAGTTCAACTAATTCCACAGTGGCCATTCTATAAGGGGTCTTCGATATGGTCCTTGAACCAGGAATTAAATCAATGGAAAACTCAATTTCTCATTCTGGAGGATGACCAAGTAAATCTTATGGAAACACATCAACATATTCTCTCACAATAGGTACATCCTTTATTTGAAAATTATTTTCCTCACCCGCATTTATTTTATTATCTTCCTCCCCAATAATTGAATTTAGTTGAGCTACTGGGGGTGGATCTAAATAAGAATCAGGTGGTGATGATTCTTCTCTAAAGATAAGGTGTTCTTTATCATCATCATCAAAAATTGTAACCTCATTCTTCTTACAATAAATCTTATCATCATGGTCCGAAAGCCAATCCATACCGATGATTATATCAAACTCAATCATAGGTATGACGATGAGATTAGCAGATAAAGAACATTTATATACCCTAATGGGAATGGATCCACAGAACTTTGTAGCAATGATACTTCCCTTAGGAGTTTTAACTGATGACTCCCTTGTTAAATCAAATTGTAAATATCTAATTTTATTAGCAAACTGGGAAGATATGAAACAATGCGATGATCCATAATCAAATAAATCATTGTCTAAACTTGAGGAAACCATTAAATTACCCGCCACCACGTCTTTCCGAGATTCAACCTTAGTAGTAGTGATAGCATAATCTTGGAATTGATCCCTTGGACTTTTCTAAGGTAAGTTCCCCTAACGCTTAGGACATTCATTTTCATAATGTCTCATCTCCCTGCAGTTGTAGCATTGAACATCGGTAGATTCTTTCTTCCCCTTGCAGTCACGAGCTTGGTGGCCTTTTTCACCACACTTGTAACAGACTCCCATTCCTTTAAAGAAAGTACCAGGGTGTTTCTTCCCACATTTACTGCAGGATGGATATTCAACTTTTCCCTTCTTCCCCTTATTTCCATTTCCAGAGTGATCAACAAATCTATTCTTCTCTTTCTTTGATTTTAAGTCGTAATACTTAAATAATTATTTTTCTATCTTGATAGAACATGAGACAATATCTTCGTACGACAAGAAGGATTGTGGCACTAATGCTTGATGAAGAAATGGTTTTAACCCATCAACGAAATGATCAATCTTACTTCTTGGGTTACGTATATAATATCTAGAATACCTTGCTATCCTTGTAAATTTATCCTCATACTTTGCGACATTCTCATCCTCCTTTTGTCTCAGACTCAGAAATTTCCTTTCCATATCTGCTCGATGGTCACGAGGAAAGTATTTTTCTAAGAAAATATCTTTAAACTCCCTCTATTACATATTTGATACCTCATCATCTTCTTTTGTGTTTTGAATCAATGACCACCATTGATCAACATCTCCAGTAAGGCGGTAAACTGCCATGATAACTTTTTCCCTTTCACTACTCCCCAAGGCATGGAATATTTTCTCTAAGGAATTTATCCATTGCTCAGCTGCTAGTGGATTTGTACTCCCATTTAATGTTGGTGGTTGTTTCCTCATGAAGCGATCTAACATTGATCCTCCACGCTGCGGATCAGGGTGCTCCATATGGGTAAGGTTAATATTCATAACCTGAGTGAGTTGTCCCAGTATGGTGATTAGATGATCAACACCAGTCTCATCACCATATCCACTATAATTATCTTGAGCAGGAGGGAAATCCCTACATGGAGTGCGTGCATTGATACAGTTTCCATTTCTTCCACTAGGCGCCATTTCTAAACAATGGCATACACTAGATTAGTTTATGAATCGCAATACATAAATCCAAACTTGTAAAACACTTAACATAAATTGAACAGTTTATGGTTATAATCTATAATCATAATTTTTTTTGAGGAAGTATATACTCATAAACCATTCATAATGGTTTGTAAAGAAAATGAGAATTATCCTAAGCATATCCCCTGGGAGTGTCATAAACAAGAGTGCAGCAAGGCCCATTGTCGTGCACCAGTTCCCGTTTGAGTCTAGATCAAAGCGGTGTTTTCAGGTTTTACCCCTAGGTACATCAGTGCCAGAGCCACCTCTACCTGCTCGTATCCAGACAGGGATGTATTTCTTGGAAAACTCAAAAAATCTCTACAATACCAAAATTTTAGGAAGTTCTTTTATACTAATCCTCAAAGTCCATCTTAGGTCTATGTGCTCTAATTAGAGTTTATCTAAATCTAGTTTCCAAGGTTTGTACTAAACTTTCTCTGATACAAACTGTAATTCCCCGACCCTAGTTTCCCAGAGTCGGTGCATTATTACATAATATTGGCGTGATCACAAAAGATCAAGTCTTGAAAGACCGATTAGTTTTGTAGCCTTAGAATCACTAGATACTTTCATAAAGTTTACATTACATCATAAAGTGAAAACTACAACAACATATTGTCTCCACACTCATAACCCCTTATACTATCCCTTCAGGTCATTCATAAAATACATCTTCACATCCTGGAAAAAATAAAACATAGAAAGGGGTGAGCTCAGATGCCCAGTAAGGATAACAATATAGCGGAAACGTTCATAAATAAGCATAAACATTTAAGGCAATGTATAATTAAAACAAAAGCCTTTTAAACTTGAAATTTAGCATAATATGGAAGAAATAAAATGAAATAATTCCATTTACTTATTCACATGGATATTCTACTAGTCAAATAATCACATGCAATATCAATAACCACTTTCATAATGATGGAATGCATAATGCCAGACTATCATAACCACACAGTCAAGGCCTTGTGCCAAGACTACAAATAAGATTTATCAAGGCCTTGTGACAAGACACTAGTTTGTCTCATGAGACATACCAATTCATTGAGGAGATATAACAGGCTCCACTTGTCATTTATTAAGTCCAATGCATTCCTCATATGAACAGGTTTAAACATAACATAAAAATTCGTATTAAAACTAGCATACAAAATGAAAACTAAAAATCCATAAACCATGAAGGGTATAAAAATAACACATCCACAGTAAAACATATCACAAAACCTTCAATACAATATGGAAGTTTTTTATTATAATAAATCAACTTCAAATAATCTTAAAATCCATCAAAATATGTTGACATAGATGAAATCAAAACTATTTGAGAGAAATATCTTTTTTTTGAAATAATTTAAAAGTCACATAATTATAAAATAAAAAATTTACTTTGAAAATATTCTTATAAGATTTTAAGTGAAGCTTCAATGATTTTATAATGGCGAAAAATAGCCACACCCGCCGTATAAGTTAAAAAATACATTCTTACCTTAATTCTGTCGAAAAGGTTAAAAAGAACCTTGTTTGGAAAATGACAGAAAGATTCCTTTATAAAATTATTATAAAAAGACAAAAAGGGTTTAAATGACTTTAACCCATAGTCTATAAAATAGTAAGAATGATTTGAGATACATTTTTAAGAAACATGGATGTGGATGATAAAGAGGTCCCAGTAGATAATTACGTATAAATAACCTTAGATAATGAATGGATTGTGAAATAAACCCTTACCTTGTAATTTTACTTGGTTGAGGGTAGGTTAACCTCCTGTATAATGGTGAAATAATTGTTATTAAATTATACAATAATCATATACATTAATATGATATCATATATGATCTTTTAACATTGATTTGTTAATAATATCTTAGTATTATCATCGTTTCGGGTGTTAACAGATTCGTTTTCCTTTATATTCTTTGTTATGTGAGCCATTTTTGGTTATGGATGGGATTCATATTATTCATATACAGAATGATATAATGTCTCTAAAAATTATTTTTAATCATAAAATGAAATTTAGTCTTGAATGGATACGATGGGGAATGAATCTCATCGCGTTCGTGGAGACGGTAATCCGTACGTACGCACGAGCGACAATATCATTATTTTGTTATTAAAATAAATATAATTGGATGTTATATAATATATATAGAATCATTATCATGTTATATTTGTTATTTACATGAATTACACATCATTATTATACCCATCCGAATAATAATGTATTGAATAACAATTACACCACGACGTGGAGACGGTAGGCCGTACGTACGCACGTATGGTGACATGTCATTCAAAGGATGGATAGAATACAGAATATGGTTGTACCATATTTATAATAATATCAAAGTATATAAAATATACTGGAGTTATTATTTTAGAATAGAAATAAAAAAGAAAGAATAAGTTGAAGAAGAAAGGAACTTGAAAGAGGGTGGTGAAAACATTACCTTTTCTTCAGGTTCTTCTTTTGATTTGATCAAAAGGGATCATTAGGTTGGATTTATGATAAAACTAAGGCCTCTAAGTTGAAGTGAGGTAAGTTGAGATAATATTTTGGCAGGGTTTGGCCGATCCAAAAGGCTTTTAATGTGTAAATTAGAGAGAAGGGGGAGTTCCCTTTTATAAGAGGGGTGAGGGGCACCTTTGGAAAAGCTAGAAATATTATTTTATAATAAATTCATATTCGGTTTATAATGGATAAAAAGTGGATTATTTAAAGGTTAAGGCGGGGATGGGTTGAAATCCTTTCAACCAATAGATTTTAGATAGGTTTGAGTCACTATATTAACCTTCTCATTTATATTTAACTCTTAGTTAAATTGGTTGACATTTACCATGTCTCTTTGTATTTTTATATTATATAGTTAATAAACTTACTATATACATCCAAGTGACCCCAAGTGGTCCATTAATGATACACCTATCATTATATAAGTCCTTTGGCCGAACCTTAGATTTTTAAAAATAGAATATCAATTAATAATATAATATTTTTTTTAAAAACTCTTTTATGTCAATTTTGACACTATTTGGTATTTTGTTTTTGATAATTTCATAACAGCATTATTACTTCGAAATAAATTTATATAACCAGTACTAATATGTAATATTAACCTATAAAATTATATTAATTCATAAAAAGTCTCAAATTACATTTATTTTGATATTTATAATATCAATTATTTTAATATTTCATTAATTAGGTAATTACTGCATCACCATCGTGTCATAAATAAATTAAATTATTTAATGTCTAAAAATTATAAATAAAATACAATTATGTAGTAAATATTTTTAGCTTTCTAATGAATATTTATAATAAAATATATCTTATGTATAACTCTATATTAAAAATGTTTTAGTTATTAAACTTTGATTTTAACTCTTTTAACTCTTCTTTGAATTAAATAATAATAAATGTCCTATTCTAATCCAAGTGGACCAAAATGATAATATTTTATTCCTAAGGTTTTTTTGTTCCAGATACACTTTTCCAATAGAATTAGGACAAGTTTTAGGGTAATATTAATACCAGTTTTACCCTTAATTACCCTATTTACTTTTAAACGTGGTAAATAAAAGTAAAAAGTTACTATTCACCAAAAATTATTTTTATCTTATTGAACCACATTTTACTCATTGATATTGACCGTGTCTCTCATATTTTTGAAATTACACTCACAGAAGTGGTATAATTAAGTTTTATGTGAATTTCCAAATTCTCCTAGGAGATGGGTAAAAGACGGTGAAAAGTTCAATAAAATTTTTATATTTCTAAAATTATTATAAAATGACTCCAATGAATACATTGAACTTATATAGGTATTATGTATCTATTTTTACCTAAAATAAATTTAAATAAAATAAATAATTATTTAAATTAAAATTCAGTTTTAAACTATAACTCAATGTTTTTCACTATTCATCAAAAATTGAAAGTTTTCAGGAAAATACCAAAAATTCTCCCTAGGCTAATTTTGATATTCCGAATCCAAAAATGAAGTTCATTTTGAAAGATAAAATTTATAAAATCTAAAAAAGTGGGAATTACTATTCATAACACCTAGTTTGATTGATTGTGGTGTGTGTTAGAACTCGAAGTTGCGTACAACACACGCTACTGTATTATTCAATGAGAAGTGTACCGTGGAAGCTTGGGGTGTTACATGGGTAGTTTATGTAGTAATGTCCAAAATATATCGAGATATGTGACACCAGTATTGGTGTCCTAGGATGAAATGTCAGATAGTAGGCTTTATCACAAGGTGTTCCACCTTTCAGTAGGTGAAGGCCGAGCACCAAAGACCTGCAGGCTTCTTACAACCACTTCCAGTCCCAAAATAAAAATGGGAAGGTATTTTTATGAATTTTGTAGTCATCTTTCCCAGGTCATTGATGGGTAGCGATGGTGTATGGGTAGTTATTGAATGACTAACGGAATCATCCTACTTCATTCCTATTAGGGAAACTTTCTTAGTTGATGAGTTGGGAAGACTATATGTCTATGAGATCATGCTACTACATGGGGACCCACTTAGTGTCATTTTTGATAGGGTCGCTCATTTCACGTCATGGTTCATGAGGGATTACAGAAATATATGGTTACATAGGTGATTCTAAGCACATGTTTTCCCCCTCATATCGATGGATATTCAGAACAGACATTAATAGTTCTAGAGGACTTACTCTAAGCATGTGTCCTTGATTTCAACGGTTCTTGGGAGAAACATATCCTTCTCATCAAGTTGGCCTATAATAATAGATTTAAAGGGAAAATTCAGATGTCTCCTTTTGAGGCCTTATATGGTAGGTCGTTTTATTCACCCATGTGCTACCTAGAAGAAGGTGAGGTGGCCCTAATAGGTCCTCATATCGTATAGGATACTTCAGAGAGGATTTAGCTGATCTGGAAGCATATGTTTACTACTCAGTCTAGAAAGAAATCTTACGACTATCTCCATTGATGACCTCTAGAGTTCGAGTTCAGGGATCATGTCTTCCTTTGGGTATCTCCCAGGATAGGGAATAGACAGTTATGAAATTAAGGTAAGTTGTCGCCTCATTATGTAGGACCGTTTGAGATTCTAGAGAGAGTCGGGTCAGTAGCATATTGGTTTCTACTACCACATAGGTACTATTCCATACATGAAATCTTTCATGTTTTATAGCTTCACCAATATCATGACAACCTATCTCGTACCTTTGATCATAAGTAATTTGAGTTAGATGTTGATGCTACCTTTTAGGAGTATCCAGTATGCATCATTGACCGGAGCACGAAGGCTCTCCGAGGCCGGTCTGTACCTTTGGTATGGGTGTTATGGTAGTACTTACATGTGTAGGATGAGACTTGGGAGTAGGAGAACAACATATGTGACTAGTGTCTAGAGTTTTTCTCAGATAGTGTATCACCACCCTTGGAAGGTGAACTCGGTGATGATTTCATTTGAGGGGAAACACTATAAGAACCCGTTTTTTCACTCAAGTATGAATCCATTAATTTTGTGTCTAATTCTTTATTTTGGACCTAATATGGATACCTAATGAGTTTGAAAATTTCTCAAGGGTGTCTGGGGATTGTTCGGAGTCTGGAACCCATCTTTTGGGGGGGGGGGAAGGGCATGTTGTATGGTTAAAGGAAACCATGTAGTTAGGTCGCCTGGTTAGATCTAACCATGCATATGGTCTGCATTTTCAATTAGAACCACTCACACAGTTGGTGTATGGTTTCTCAAACCATGATACCTAACCATGTGGTATTACTCTTCCTATAGGTACCCATTCATGGTTGGTTCATGGTTTGGAAAACCGTACGTGTGGCCAAACCATCTACATGCTAAATTTTGGGTAATTTTAAAATTTTTCCCTTAAATGATCTAATTAACCCAAACATTCTTCCCTAATATAATTTCTAGTTGAAAAAACTCCATTTTCTCCCATTTTGGAGATTTTTGAAGTCCTAACCTAGGGATCAAGAGATCTCTTTCATCCGGTATCCATTCTATCTTTCGTTCATCATGTTGTATGTGCAATGGTATGTACTCGAGTCTATTTGAGTCGTTCTTCATATCTCTTCCTTTTGACCTAGTTATTGAGGTGTAAGTGTTTTTACTCTTTTCTAAGATATACTCCATTACAAACTGAATTAGAGGACAATACTAGATTAGTAGAGTCGTACAAGACTAAGTTGGGTGGTTTAAAACTCATCCCTCAATTTCATTGATTTTGGAATTGTCATGTAAGGCCTACCGATTTCATCAGGTGCTTTTTATTGAATTTATATTCCTTTATTATAGTCATTAGAACCATATGGTTATTCTCATTCAATATATTTGATTAATTTTTAGTAGTTACACCCACAACACCCAACAAATCATGTAGGTTAATATGCCATAGTTGAGTTTTTTAGTGTTTTGACACTTTTGATCCATCGTTCAGGTGTGCTTGAGCTTGACCAAACTAATGGTATTCCCTCATATATTAAATATTTAGTGAATTATGTAATGGTGAATGTAAAGTACCATGTCACTTTCACTTGAACAGCCTAATGTAAGTACCTAAGTGTAATTACTTTATTAAAGTGATAAATTGGAAAGTATGTGGTATGAATATGACTTGGCCAAATTAATTGAAAATGGATGGTTGGTTGTTTTCCGTAGAACCCCTTTCCACTTGCGGTGGGATGTAGTGGATGAAAAAAATTAAATGATTATGACATATGTGGTTAAATTAGAGGTTCCATGTAATGTCACAGAAATTCCGTATAATTTTTTTAATTATATATAATTATTTTGGGATCGTGAAATCTGACGATGTGCGATTCCGAGGCCCAGAGAGCCCGGAATGATCCATCGAATTCTGGTTAAGTTTTAATTAGCACGCGTAAGTAGTTTTCCTAAAAAACTGGAATAAATATTAAACGATAACTTGGATTAGAAATCTTAGGGAATCATTGCATTCAAGATGGAGGGTTTACCCTAGGCGAAACTTATGTTTAGTCAGCACGGGCCTCCTGTGAGAAAACCCAAAAATGAAAAAATCATAAATAAAATAATTAAATAAATTATTTTATTTTTCAAATGATTATAAATCATAAACGGTAAATCAGATTGAAAATACGAGACCACCGCTGAACTCGTGAGGGTATTATCTCTTTAGGCAGATAATAACATTGGTCGGCACAGGCCACCAGTGAAAGTTAGTTTTTGGCCGTAAATAAATTAATTAAGTGACAATTATTTTATTGTAAAATTAATAACTTCTAAATGGTAACTCAGATTGAAAATTCGAGAGTAACATTGGGTTTTTTGGGGGCGTTATTCACTTCGGCAGAGTCTAACATTGACCGGCGCATGTCAAGGGTGAAGGTTATGTATTTTCTGAACTTTTTTTTAGGTACGTTCAATAAACTCGCAAGAGACATTTTGTAACTTTTGAACCGGTGCTCGGAATTGAAATCTGAGAACATCGTTGAACTTGAAACACCAATATTTGTTTAAAGAGACATTCACTTCGATCGCAGTAGGTCCGAAGAAAAAGTTAGTTTTTGGAACTTTTAATATAATAAATAAAATAACTTTATTATTTTATTTTTATTCTATTCTATTCCTCCAAAGGATGAGCAGTAAGGTGGGACCGACGATATGTCAAGCCAATAAATGGATTGACCTTTCAAGTCTAAGTAATCGCACCATTGGGGAATTATGAAGGTTCCTCATTAATGAGCCTCCATTAATCCCACGAATGTTGAACACCTTTCCCCTCTCTTATTTATATGGAGCTTGAGGAGAGGTGTCAGCACTACTTCACCAAGCAATGAAGTGCTGACAAAGTGAAGTGACGCCAAACCCTTGGAGGATGGAGCCGATACTAGCGGGAGGTGACGAGGGACACCAAAACCCTGAACTGGAGATCAAAAAACGAGTGACATCATTGGAGGCTAGTTGTGGGGGATGAAAAATACCCACCCGCTTCCACAAACGTGTGCTCACCATCGTTCTTGAGGTAAGGTTTATTGTTTTGAATACCCCCTTACCTGTATTTGACATTCTTCGTGATTCAAGAATTATTGAGCCACTTGCTACCAAACTAATGCGGAGGGTGTGGGCCAAATGAACATGGCCTAAACTCTCCACAACCTTTGTGGTTTTTGACGTGTTCTTCACGGTGGAGAAGGATGGCGACTGGTGCCGGCGATTGGCACCGGTGGGACTTGAAAGCGGCGGCCGACACCATGGATGGTCGCGAAGACAGCGGCGGAACAACTGTGTCGTTGGAGAAGAGTTGCGGCTTGTCGGCCACGACGGAGAAAGGGCAGCTTCCGGTACTCTAGCCGGCCACACGAAGGGGACGACAGCTCGCATCTGCATCACCCAGCATGTAGGAGCTGTGGCCTTATGTCGCGATGGCGAGAGGAGGACGACCGGCTCGCTGCTGGCCGCTGGCGAAGGCGCGGCATGAGTCCACGCCACGCGGAGGAGGGGGCTGGCCGTTCGGCCAGCCGCGGCGGGCTGCCGCACTACGGGCCACCGCATCACCGTGGGCCGCTGCACGACTACGGGCCACCGCAGCACCGCGGGCCACCGCATCACCGCGGGCCGGCGCACTGCGGGCCGGTGAACCGCGGGCCGGCGCACTGCGGGCCGCCACACCGTAGGCCGGGCCCGACCTAGGGCCAGACCCAGGTTGGGCCGGGTCGGTCCGACCTGGTCAGACCAGACCCGGACCAACTTCAACCCTTTCCACTATTTCAACCATATATTGAACTATAAGCGTCTGTTTGATGAACCATTTGTGGAATTGAAAACCTGGGATCGAGATGGTCCATTTGGTATATCCCACTTGATTTTTGGATAATGTTGGGGTATGACTGGGTTGGATCGAGCACGAATCCAACCGGGCCCTCAGGACAAAAAGTCTAATAACTTACTAACTGGGTATCTAATTGAGGCACCGTCTGTTGCGTTGAGTCCCCTTTTACATGGTGGTCCTTTGGGATACTTATTTTTGGGAATTCATGGAAATTGGAGTATTTGACCCGTGGCTTGAAGAGAAAACCCTCCTAGAATCAAACGAGATTAGTGCAGGAACCCTATGGTTGGTTGTACGTGAAGAAAGAACATTGATCCTGTGTGGGTAAACATCTATCAAATCTTGTGTGGGTCTGCGCTCAGTGATCCTGAGTGGGTTAGCGCATACCGATCCTGTATGGGTCAGATCTGTGTGGGTTAATGCTCAGCGATCCCGTGTGGGTCATATCCTCTGTGGTTCAGCGCTCAGCGATCCTGTGTGGGTCAGCGCATATCGATCCTATGTGGGTCAGATCCTGTGTGGGTCAGTGGGGTTAGTTACCTATCAATCCTGTGTGGGTTAGAAGTAGTGATACTTAACATAATAAGATGATCTAGCCTTCGACTAATCATCTATACTTTTGTACTTAAGTTATACATGGTGTGGGCTAAGTCCTTACCTTCATGGTGATACCTTTGTGGTATTCTTCTATGTGGTATACCTATGTGTTACTTTCCTTCGTGGTGATACCTTTGTGGTATTCTTCTGTGTGGAATACCTATGTGGTACTTTCCTTCGTGGTGATACCTTTTGTGGTATTCTTCTGTGTGGCATACCTGTGTGGTACTTTCCTTCATGGTGATACCTTGGTGGTATTCTTCTTTGTGGCGTACCTATGTGGTACTTACCTTCGTGGTGATACCTTTGTGGTATTCTTCTGTGTGGTGTACCTGTGTGGTACTTTCCTTCATGGTGAAACCTTTGTGTTATTCTTCAGTGTGGCATTACCTTTGTGGTACTTACCTTTGTGGTGTTACCTTCATGGTATTTTTTTCTTTGTGGAATAGTTGAACATTGGGCTTTTGAGTTGGACCTTGTGTTTCCTCATGAATGAGATGGGTATAATTGATAATTTGGGTATATGTATGGGATATACCTAAGTAGGGTTATTAGATGTTTACATGGTTTCTGGTTTATCCTTTGTGGATTTTGTGATACCTTGAGGGTCTCAAGGTCCCTACTAAGTATCGTTATACTCACCCCTGCACGGGATATGCCCACACCATGTTGTGTTTGGTGCAGACGACAGACATCACTGACTGAGGATGAGAGTACCAAGACTGGAGGTAGCTCAGAGGTGGACATTAGACGAGGCGTACCATTGAGACGGCCATTTGAGAGCTGTACCTACCCTTAAGGTAGGATCCTTAGTAGGTGTTTACAAGATCTGTTTCATTTTACTTGTACTTTTCAGTTTTCTTGTACTTTTCAGTTGGGCTTGTATGCTGGCCCCTTTTCCTTACTATACACACTCTTTTTAATATACAGTTTACTTGTGTTCATATCTTGTTGTGTGCATGGCTGCGTATGTTTACAGGTTATAAAGGCAATGTATTCTTGGTTTTAGGGATTATGCCTTTCAATGCTGGTCGCCAGCCCCAGGCCTATGGAAGGCGGGCTTGGGGTAGTCACGGCACGGGCCCTAGGGGACAGGTTGTGACAAATTGGTATCAGAGGAATTCAGTTTTACCGAAGAACCAGGACTCTGATCTTTTCTGTGAAGAAATAGTGTTAAGTGTAATGAGTGTGGTTTTGAGTTCAAGGAGTCCAGTCTTGGTGCGGCGGTCGAATTATCCATACACCAGGACCATGAGTTCTGATTTCCGACTCAGTACACGGAAGCACTAATTGCGTGTGTTTTTAAAGAGTTTCTTGTGATTTCCTTGAGTCTGATCACCAGGTATAACTTAATGATCATGGAACACCTGTTCCTTATCAGTATTTCGCCGCATAGATAGCCAGCTAGGATTCCCGAGAGAGAGTACATGATGATGGCCCACTGAGTGATGAGGCTCCG
Organism: Viscum album; assembly: GCA_963277665.1. Lineage (NCBI taxonomy): Eukaryota > Viridiplantae > Streptophyta > Magnoliopsida > Santalales > Viscaceae > Viscum > Viscum album. Next base: position 1,979,315,876 of record OY728157.1, on the reverse strand, counting down.
GTGTAGGGCCCTCTTACTATGTTGGCACCTTCAGGTGGTGTACCAGTAGAACCACTATCCATTGGGTAGCAGTTACCACCAACCAAACTGGCGGACAGTGCGCGTCGACTGAGCGTGTTTCACGAGTTTTAGAAGCAGTGGCCTCCGAGGTTTCAAGGTGAGATATATTCCCATGCAGCTGAGGGCTGGATGGAGGCGATTTCTAGAGTTTTCCACCTATTTGAGACACCAGTAGAGCAGATAGTGATCTTAGCTACTAGTCTTTTCCAGTGAGTGACCATGAGGATGGTCTACATAGTGATGAGGCTTTGGTACTTGGACTGTTGCTCGAGATGGTACCTTCGGGTAGTGTGTCAGCTATATCACTATCTGTTGGTCAGAAGTTACAACTGATGGTACCAGTAGAGGAAACATATAGGCTTAGTGACTTACGCATGATTCAAAATTAGATACCCCTCAGGTTCCAAGGTGAGCCTGACTCACAGGCGGCTGAGTACTAGATTGAGGAGGTGGATAATAGTTCTCTAGATCTCCTACAGCTTCGGCAGGATGACATGTCGGCAGATGAGTATTCATCGAGACGTACAGATAATTCCTAGCACACGATGAATACGATACGATCAGTGATTCGGGGCTCGGACGTTCGAGCGCAGTGTGTTTAAGGACATCTGAGCCAGCACTATTCCTATATGCATTCCTATATATGTTTGGGTTCTAGAGAGTACCTTTATGGTTTAATGTTATTTGGATGAGCGAATAAAACCAGTGAATGTTAGTAGTGGGAAAACAGGAAACTGGCACCGGTCTTAGAGACTTGGGCATGTAAAAATGTTTCGGGAAGAAGAATTGTTAGGGATAAATGAATCTGTAGGGCTGTAGACATGGAAGTAGAGATACGGGAGCAGCATGAGGTGGTGTACATTTCGACATGTTACCACCACCCCCCATTGTGGTCCCCTCCAGGATCAGGGAGCTGGAGGATAAGGGAAGAGAGTAGCTGCATGCGGTCAAAGAGTGTGACCCAAGGGCTATAGTAATGATTCGAGGTACAGTCTGTGTCTACTACTAGCTTCCGTATCAATAGACATAGGTACCAATCATTCCTTCCTTCCAAGAATCTTGTTCAAGACCTAGAGTTTCCAATTAAACCATTGACTTGACCCTCATGTGTGGAGATACCTTTGGGAGGAGACTTGATAATCACAGTTACACCGATGGTGTGATCTGACCCTTGAGGTGAGAGTTAGGTTGGAACCTTTAGGTGGTAGCGTCGAGGCCTTACGATGTTAGTTTGGGTATGACTGAACATCCACAATTCATACTCAGATTGAATATATTAGGCAAAAATGTTGTGGTTTATCTACAATGTTGGGATGAGGTTTTCCTTAGTCGACAAAAAAGGAAACCCAGGCAGTACAGGATAAACTCATGCATAGGAGGGTGAAGCCGATCACTCATGATTCAGCCAGCCTTAACCTTGTGGAAGTAAGAGTTTTGAGTTTTCACTTCCCAACGTAGTGGCTAGAGTTCCTCCAGGACTATGACTTTGAGATAATCTATACTCCTGAGAAGGGGAAAGTGGTAGCAGATGCACTCAGCAAGAGGTCTGGCTTGCAGCTGCTGAGTGAGGAGACAGAGCAGCTAGCTTTTTTGTAGATATCCTACGTGGATTAAGATGGATTAGATTATCTTCAGTCTCTGATAGTCACTCCCCCACTTTTTCAGTGAGTCAGGGAGGCGCAATGTGGGGAAACTGACTGCGAGGCTCGACGTGTTCAAATATCTTTAGAGCAACCACCAGATGAATTTTATGAAGGTGGGGAGAACATCATCCTCTTCAGAGGAAGTACCATGGTACCAGTAGCACTATATGAGGAGGTGTTGAGATAGTCTCATACGTCCCCTCTGACAGTACATCTTGGTGTGGTGAAGATTTATTAGGATCTCTGATGCCAGTACTGATGGCTCGATATGAAGGAAGCAGTGGCAGAGTTTGTATCACGATGTCTCACTTGTCTGCAGGTTAAGACTACACAGAGTTGGCAGAAGTCTTATTCCGACAAGATACGGAAACCCTTGGAGTTTCAGGAGGTGGACCATGTATTCTTGTGAGTCTCTCCTCGATAGGGACTACGATGATTTAACAGAGGCAGAAAGTTATCACCGAGGTTTATCGGTCCTTTTCTGATACTTCTGAGAATAGACGAGGTAGCATACTACTTGGATCTTCCACAACAGTTGAAGAGGGTGCATGATGTCTTTCACATATCCTAGATGAGGAGATACGTGCACAACCCACCCCACATCATCGACCACGACGAGTTAGACTTCGATGACGGGGTGATGTTTACAGAGGTTCCATTAGTGATTGAGGATCGACAATAGAAGGTCCTTTGTGGGAGGTCGATACCTCTGGTGTGCTTTTTCTGGAAGCATGAGAATCTCCAGGAGAGTGCATGAGAGCGGGAGTCTTAGATTCGTGCTCAGTACCCTCTTTTGGTTGTTTTGCCTTCGTTGTGGCTTTCAGGGATGTAAAGACCTAAGGTAGGGAGAATGTAATATCTCGGAAATTCCGTATAATTTTTTTTAATTATATGGAATTATTTCGAGACCGCAAAATCTGACGGCGCACGATTCCGAGGCTCGGAGTGCCAGGAATGATCCATCAAAGTCTGGTTAAGTATTAATTAGCGCGTGTAAGTAGTTTTCCTAAAAAAGTGGAATAACTCTTAAATGGTAACTTGGATCAGAAATCTGAGGGCACCATTGCATTCAGGATGAAAGGTTTACCCTCAGCGCAACATAAGTTTAGTCGGCACGTGCCTCCTATGAGAAAACCCCAAAATGGCATAATCGTAAATAAAATAATTAATTAAATTATTTTAATTTTAAAATTCTTATAACTCATAAACGGTGACTCAGATTGAAAATCCAAGACTACTGCTGAACTCGTGAGGTTATTCTCTCTTTAGGCAGAAACTAACATTGGTTGGCGCAGGCCACCGGTGAAAGTTAGTTTTTGGTCGTAAATACAACAATTAAGTGACAATTATTTTATTGTAAAATTCATAACTTCTAAATGGTAACTCGGATTGAAAATATGAGAGTACTGTTGGGTTCGTTGGGGCATGTTTCACTTAGGAAGAGTCTAATCTTGTCTGGCACGTGTCAAGGGTGACTGTTATAATTTTTCCGAACTTTTTTTCAGGTACGTTCAGTAAACGTGAAAGCGGCATTTTGTAACTTTTGAACCGATGCTCGAAATTGAAATATGATGACACCGTTGAACTCACAATGCCGATATTCGCTTAAGGAGACCTTCACTTCGACCGTAGTAGGTATGGGAAAAAAGTTAGTTTTTGGAACTTTTAATAGAATAAATAAAATAACTTTATTATTTTATTTTTATTCTATTCCTCCAACAGACGAGCGGTAAGGTGGAATCGGCGATGTGTCAAGCCAATAAATGTATTAACCTTTCAATTCTAAGTAACCGCACTATTGGGGAATTAGGAAGGTTCCTAATTAATGGGCCTCCATTAATCCCACGAACGTTGAACACCCTTCCCATCTCCTATTTATATAGAGCTTGGGGAGAGGTGTCGGCACTGCATAACCAACCAACGAAGTGCTGAAAAAAGTGCAGTGATTCCAAACCCTTGTAGGACGGAGCCGGTACTAGTGGGAGGTGACGAGCGACACCGAAACCCCAAACCAGAGATCAAAGAACGAGTGACGTCGTTGGAGGCTATTTGTAGGGGATGACGAACACCGAACTTCTTTCACACACGCACGCTCACCATCGTTCTTGAGGTAGGGTTTTTTGTTTTGAATAAACCCTTACTCGTTCTTTACGTTCTTCGTGATTCAAGAATTATTGAGCTTCTTGCTACCGCCCTAACACGGAGGGTGCGATCCAAACAAACATGACCCAACCTCTCTGCAACCTTTGTGGTTTTTGATGTGTTCTTCATGGTGGAGGATGGCGACTGGTGCCAGCAATTGGCACCGATGGGACTTGAGAGTTGCGGCTGGCATCACGACCAGCCGCGAAGACGCTGGCGGCGCAACCGGGCCATCAGAGAAGAGTCGCGGCCCGTTGGCCGTGACAGAGCAAGGGCGACGGCCGACAGCGTGCGTCCACACTGCTCAGCATACAGAAGACATGACCTTGTGCCGTGACGATGAGTGTAGGGTGTCCGGCTCACTGTCGGCTGCCGGCGAAGGCGCATCGCATGACCGTGCCACGCAGAGGAGGGGGATAGCCGCCGCACCACGGGTCGCTGCACCACCGCGGGCCGCCGCACCACGGGCCACTACACCACCGTGGGCCGCAACGGCGGGCCGGGATAGACCCAATAGGCTAGGTCAGATCCCGTGGGCCAGGCCCGACCAAGGGCCAGACCCGGGTTGGGCCGGGTCAGTCCGACCGAGTCGGACCGGACCCGGACCAACTTCGACCCTTTCCACTCTTTCGACCGTATCTTGAGCTATGGGTGTCCATTTGACAAACCGTCTACGGCATCAGAAACCTTGGATCGAGAGGTTCCATTTGGTATAACCCACTTAAGTTTTGGATAAAGTTGGGGTACAGAAGAATTGGATCAAACACGAATCCAACCGGGGCCTCAAGACTAAAAGGCTAATAACTTACAGACCAGGCGTCCTATTGACACACCATTTATTGCGTTGAAATCCATTTTACATGGAAGTTATTTGGGATACTTCTTCATGGGACTTCATGGTAGTCGGATCATTTGACCTATGGATTGAAGAGCAGACCCTCCTAGAATCAAGTGAGCATAGTGCGAGAACCCTGTGGATGGCTGTACGTGAAGAAAGAACATCGATCCCGTGTGGGTCAACATCTATCAGATCCTATGTGGGTCAATGATCAGCGATCCTTTGTGGGTCATCTCATACCTATCCTATGTGGGTTAGATCCTGTGTGGGTCAGATCCTATGTGGGTCAGTGTTCAACGATCCTGTGTGGGTTAGCACATATCGATCCTCTGTGGGTCAGATCCTGTGTGGATCAGCAATCAACAATCCTGTGTGGGTCAGCGCATATCGATCCTCTGTGGGTCTTCGGGGTTAGATACCTATGGATCCTGTGTGGGTCAGAAGTAGTGCTAATTAATATAATAAGATGATCTAGCCTTCGACTAATCATATGTACTTCTGTACTTAAGTTATACCTGGTGTGAGTTGAGTTCTTACCTTCGTGGTGATACCTTTGTGGTATTATTCTATGTGGCGTTCCTGTGTGGTACATTCCTTCTAGGTGATACCTTTGTGGTATTATTATGTGTGGCGTACCTATGTGGTACTTACCTTAGTGGTGATACCTTTTTGGTATTCTTCTATGTGGCGTACCTGTGTGGTACTTTCCTTCATGGTGATACCTTGGTGGTATTCTTCTGTTTGGCGTACTTGTGTGGTACTTAACTTCATGGTGGGAACTTTGTGGTATTATTTTGTGTGGCATACCTGTGTGGTACTTTCCTTCAAGGTGAAACCTTTGTGGTATTCTTCTGTGTGGTGTTACCTTTGTGGTACTTTCCTTTGTGGTGTTGCCTTCATGATATTCCTTCCTTTTTGGAACAATTGAGCTTTGGGATTTTGAGTTGGACCTTGTGTTTCCTCATGAATGAGATGGGTATACTTGATAATTTGGGTATATGTATGGTCATATACCTAAGTAGGGTTGTCAGATGTTTACATGCTTTGTGGTTTATCCTTTTTGGATTTTGTGAGACCTTGAGGGTCTCGGGGTCCCTACTGAGTATCATTATACTCACCCCTACATGGGCTATGCCCACAACTTGTTGTGTTTGGTGTAGAATACGGACAATGCTGAATACGGATTAGAGTACCAGGACTAGAGGTAGCTCGGAGGTGAAAATTAGATGAGGTGTACCACAAAGACAGCAGTTCGAGACCTGTACCTACCCTTCAGGTATGATCCTTGGCGGGTGTTCACAAGAGCTGTTTTAGTTTACTTGTACTTTTCAGTTTTCTTGTACTTTCTAGTTGGGCTTGTATTATGGCCCCTTTTTATTACTGTACACACTCTTTTTACTGTATAGTTTACTTGTGTTCATATCTTACTGTGTGCTTGGTTGCGTGTGTTTACAGGTTATAAAAGCAATGCCTTCTCAGTTTTAGGGAATACGCCTTTCGGTGCTAGTTGCCAGCCCCTGGCCTATGGAAGGTAGGCTTGGGGTAGTCATGACATGGGCCCCGTGGGACGGGTCGTAACATTTCATGATACTTGGACTTATTAAACTAATGAAATTCAAGGCTTGAACCAAACGACTCAATAAATGGCATAATAATCATATGGAAAAATTAATTGTAATGAGTTAAATTTAAGGTTACCCTTTATGAATATGGACCTTGACATATTTATATAAAGTCTTGACTCGTGTTATCTCTTGGATTCCCAAGGTAATTCCTTGGGTACTCGAGGAAATCATTCCAATTCAAGGATGCCCGTTTCCTTGGGTGAGACCTACCCGAGAACTCGGTCCTTGTATACCTCGGGATACCTGGTATGAGAACATAGGATCCATTCATTATTATTATAGTATGCCTTGGATACACTCCTTAGATCCAACATTTACAAGTAGGTTCCATGGTTACATCCCATCAATTTTTTTCATTTCTTAGCCCTGCTTTACCATGGAATAACTCCTTGGAATTGGTAGGCATCTTATTTTGGAAATTTCTTGGATGATGATCCTTGTATTACACTCTTACCCCTTAGCTAGACTCAGTTACTAATGAGTTAGTGTACCTGATGTCTAGGTTTCCTTGGTGATTACCTTGGAACCACTTCCTATTTAGTTATCAATCATGGTTGACTTATTACATCTTGAAACCTTCACTATTTATACTATTACGAGGTGATGTCAATGTTGGATATTCCTCATGTGAACTATTAATATAAAATTTTAATTAATTAATTTATGAACTGGTTATAGGTTCAGACACTAGCCTAGGGATGAAGCAGGTACTTGGGTATTTAGTTACATTGTACTAATTTTCATTATATATGCATGAATGTACACTGTTATATTTCCATTACACGGGCCAAATGTTATAGACATTGTTGGTGGTGGACCACTGAGATTTATCTCACACCCTCTCTAGGAGTAATTTGGTACTTGAGGTAGATTACATGTATTCAAATTTTGATAAAGGGAAAGAAAATTCTTCTGAAACATGATTTCTTATTGTGATAGGATAGAGCTAGTAGCAGATGACCGAGCTATAGGTCGAGATTCTTGGGATAGTTTATATATTTCTTTTTCTACATTGGATTTTTCATGTATGCCTACTACTTTTTATCCATATTTCCCAGCTTTCTAGTGACATGACATATATCATCATCAACTATTGTATGTTATTCCAGTTATTTTAGTTATTTTTATCCTTGTATATTTCTATTGTGTACTCTGTTTATTTATATTACTTCCACTATTTACCTTTTTTTATGATTATCCGCTATACTACACTCTGGTAATAAGGGAATAGTCTCCCCACAGACACACCCTAGGCCCTCACTGCTAGTCGGTGGCCTCTGGCATTCTGGGAGATGCACTTGAGGCCATGTGACCCACTGGGCTCGAGGCACCTATTAAGTGGTATCTGGGTTTGGGACATCACATAGGTGCTTTGGAGTGAGGTTTGAGGTTTTTACAAATTTATAATGGTTCAGGTATGACTTAATGGAAGAACAACCTATAGTTTAAAAACTACCAGTGGGATTGGGTGCTCGATTAGGGGGTATTGGGTACTCACTATGCCTAACATTGTCCATATAGGCCTAGGGGTTCTAATAGGTACAAAGTGGCCCCAGGATGAGTAACCAATACATTTAGAGCTATGTTTTTTTAATTATGATCATTTTTTTATTTTTCTGATAAACTATTTTAAACCCTTATTTTGTCTCATTAAAAGTAATTTCCTCCCATCCATAAGAAGCTCCTCTATTTCCTCTCCTTGGTCTCCACCTTCCCACCTCATTAGAACCTTTCTTCAAGGTGAAATTGTGGGGTTTTTTCAATTTAAATCAAATATAAGACATTATTTCTATCATCTACTATCCACTAACACCATTTTACCTATTATCCTTAATACCCAAGTGTTCCCTAACTTTTGATTTCACTAAATTCATGGTGAAATACATTCTATTACTTTGGTAAGGGAGGGCCTTAGTGATTATTTTATTTAATATTGTATATTGTTTTGAAAAATATTGGATGTGTAATGATTTATGTAGTAATTTCATGATTCTATACCTTGATTAAAGATTTATTTCATTTCAATAATTGGGGTTTATTCTAATTATATATCAATGTAATTATTTTTTTTATTTTATCTATTTTTTGATAAGATTTATTTTGGTTTTTAGTAAGGTTAATTAGGTAGATTTTAATGGATTTTAAATTTTTATGGATTGAATTTTTGAGATTTATTAGGAATTTTATGGTGTCATTAATGTACAATCAAGGACTTATCAAGACTATTTCAATGGTAGGGGGTTTTAACCCATATGAAATTCCATAGGACATGATTTTGAATTGTCTTCCACTAATTTTATAAAACTAATTAAAAAAAATATACTGGTTTTCTAAATAGATAAGTCAAATAGTTTAATAAATACATTGGTTGGAAATTTAAATGACCTTTCAATGGAAACCTTCTTTAATACATAGAATGAATTTTTAAATGATGTTTTTTTTCTTTAAGTTCTATTTTATTATTTGTTATGAATAGATAAATCCAAAATATGAACTAAGTATTGATTGGAAATCATTAATATTGAAATAATCTCTAATATGGTTAGCCTTATTACACATACATGATATAGAAATTTAATTCCCTTCACTTTGCTTTTGTTTAACCATAAAATGTAATGTGAAGAACATATTTTATAACATAACCAATAACTTGTTCATGGGTAATTAGAGGGAACTTTGAACATAAGTGGAACTAGTGAATTGATTAGGTGGTAATTTGATTACAAATATATTTCAGAGTGTTATAACATTTATAAACCACTAATTAGTTTTGGAAAACATGAAATTTATATAAAAAAGTGTGACAATTTTATCTTCTCTAGGTTGTTAAAAAAATTATAAAAACGTAATAAATTATAAAAAAACATTTTGTGGTCATTTAAACCCTTGTAGATTCATTATTAGTATAATAAAAATCCGTTATGGGATAAATTTAAGATAAAGGAGTATGATTTCCACCATTAAATGGAAACATTCACCCCTATGACTTTGATTGTTACTAATAATGGAATCATTCCTTTAAAAATTAACATGAATGATTCATAAGTTAATGTTACAAACATAATCATAGATAAAGGTCACATTAAAGTTAAGGTGAAGATAAGGATAACACCAAGTTCATGGGAATGATGTGAACCTAGGTTTAATCAGTTTAATTGATTGGGTTCGAACACAAACTATATTTATTTTAAAAAAAAGTATATTTATGCCTTTTTCATAGAGTCCTAAAGTCTTTTTTAGTTGATACAAATATTTCTCACCTTAACTTGTTTTTATAAAACCACACCATTTCTAAAACATTTTATATATTAACATTTACTAAAAGAATAGAATTCCAATGAATGTTTTGATAATGTGAGAACTAAAATTTATGTTTTCCATAATGTTTTCATTAAAGTTGATCAAGGTATAACAACCTAAATTGGAAATAGTTTCATATTCAAAAAATTATCTTATGTTAAATGTCTACCCTAACTCTATTACCTTAATTGAGATTCTTTGGGTATGTATTGGTTATGTAAAATACTATGCTTTGATTACCACCTCATAATATACTAATATAAGATAATTTCTACCCATGATTGAAGTAGAGCCTTGTTTTTCATGTTTTTAAAGAACCACATAAAACCCTTTGTAAAAATATTGAAATTGGTAATGTTTTTATAGATAATATCATAAAAAGAGTGATGTTCATAACCTAAAATATATTTAGCATAATGATTTTATATTCATTTAAATTCAAAAATGTGATTGTCAATGACTGTATGTGTATATATTATAAACATATAAAATGAAAAATCATTATATTGTATACAACTATGGTGGATTATACTAGATTGTATAGATTTTTTAGTGATTGTATGGTTATTAAGATTGATTTTTCAAAATCATGATTGTTTTTTATTATGAAATTATGCATGATAGATTCTTGTTTGAATTTTTTTAATGGATACTATTTTTTTGACGATAAGCATGTTAGAAGGGGGTATGTATATGTTTTTTTCCACATAAAATATTAATAAGGTATAACTTGATCTAGAATATGATGATCAGATCTGATTATAATTCCTAAAATTTGTATACAATTTATCATATTCCATGGGATGTGTTTAGGACACACCTTTTTATTCACCTCCCTATTCCCACAATATTGGATTATGCCCTAAATTTAGAATTGAACCTAGGTGGGAAGGGATAAAAGATTTATTTACCTCCATCTTAGATGGGATAGGATATAATATCACCCTATCTCTATCTTTAAATTGATACCAAGATTTCCTAAAGTAGGTAAACCCTAGAAAGTACTGGTATAAACCATTCTAGTATAGAGATTTATTTTTTATAACTATTTTCTCATATTTATACTCCTTGCATGTATACATTCAATGTCGTGTTGATGATTATTATAAAGAAATTTGAATTATAGTATATAAATGAGTGGAATAAACTAAATCACACACATGAGGATCTTTAATATATATTGATATTTTAGTGGTTTCCTACTGAGTATGTTATGCCCACACCCTATATGTACACACTAGTGGGCATGAAACATCATTTTCTACAATTCAAGTACCCATAGGTACTGGTATATTCCTTAATTCTTTTTTTATTTCCTATAAGGTCATTTTGAGTATGATTTAAGTTTCACTTAGTGTTAGAACTAAAGGTTGAAGATAGTGTTGGCACTTAGCTTGGAGTATCGAGGACATAATGTTTTATCTTTATATTTAACATGTGTTGTGTTTAGTTTACTTTTATGGAATTTACTTCATTTAGATAATCTTAGTCCTCTTTATTTATATATTCAACTCAAAAAGGGAAAAACTACATTCTACCAATGCTTCTTAGATACATGATAGTAGTCACTCACTGCTAGTAATTAGAAGGTACACCTAATGTAATGTGGTAGACTGATCTAAGTATTGTTCAAGTGATTTGGGTTAGGGTCATTACAAAACTGTAAAAAAGAAAAGGAAATGATATCATAAATCACTTAGAGCAGTTAGGATGGCCATTTTCAGAGTTGAATTGAGTTAGAATAATTAGGACTTGATGAGTAACCCATAAAAATTTCTTTCGGATGTTTATAGTGGATTTTCAAGGGATGAGTAGTTTCTAGATAGTTAGGTAGGAACAACCAGTGTAAATAGGGTATTACATTGAATACGTCAGTTGACCATAAGTGTGAACCCATAAAGTTTCATGGGGATCTTTCAACAGCAATGTTCAGTATTTAACGATGCATGATGAGTAGTTATTTATAGATAAGAACATTGGGAAAGAATTTCATGATCTGTGAATTCCTTTATTTGATTATATTTCAGCTAGAAACAACAAGGATTGGTATTAACTAATATATCAATAATATATATAGTGTTTTTCATATATACATTTTTTTTCAAATAGGTTAATATGAATCAAAAAATTGTTATTTGATTGCGATAGTCTTACTTATTTTTAGTAATAGTTAATATTTTGTTTAATACTTCACTGATAAGAAAGAATATATTATTATATCCCTATTTACATTAATAAATCATGCTCCTTATTTCTTTTCTACAATGATAGTGTTATTTATCAGAGATAATGCCTATGCACAACTAAAATTTTAAACACTATATGTTGTACTGGGTAACTAATTGGGGGAGTACCATGTACCTAGTGTTCTTGGTAGAGGCTAGGTTAGATTAAAGATGTTATAGGGTACCTAATAGTCTCTAGATGGGTACCCAATATCTTCATTGTTATTCTTTGAAATATTTTATTTTTCATATTTTTCTTCTAAACTCTTTTAACCCCTTATTTCCTCTCCTTTGAATTCATGTCCCTCGGCTATAAGGATATCCTCTTTGGACCCAATTTTACTTCACCCTCCCCCATATTTGGAACCTTTATTCAAGGTGAAACCATGGGCATTCTTCAATCTAAATTGAGGGTAATCCCTCCTATCCCTCTACTTTTACAAATATCAACTCTTTAATCTATTCTTCTCATCGTCGATGGGTTCCATGACTTAATATTTCAAAAAATTAATGGTTAAATCCACTCTAATTCTTGGGTTTCTTCATGATTAGGCGAGTGAGGATGTTGGAGAGTGTTTTACTTATTATTGTTCATTTTTTTGAAAAAATTTAGATTTATAACAACTTATATAGATATTTAATGATTCTAGACCTATATTTAGGGATTATTTTGTCTATATTATTTGGGATTTCAACTAATTAGTGAAAAATTTAATTATTTTGGTTATCCACTCAAGTTTAAAGTAGGTTTTATTTTGGTTTTCTATAAGGTTACTTTCTTGAGATTGAGTAATGGAATGTAAATATTTAGGATTGTGTTTTGATAATTTCTAAGGGTTTATATGGTGAATTTGGTTTTTGGAATAATATTTTTCAAGAGTATTTAAATGGTAAGAGGTTCCAACCCATATGAAATTCATTAGGTCTAGCTCTTGAATTAAAAAAAAACAAATTTTCTTAAACTAATAAATAATATTCATATTTTATAAATATATAACTAATTTTTTTTAAATAATAACTTGGTGGGAAATTTAAATATCCCTCTTATGGAAACCTCCTTTAATACATAGAATAAATTATTAAATGGTGTGTTATGATTTTCAATTATAGTTTATATTTTATGATGAGTTCATAAATTCAATATGTGAACTTAGTATTGGTTGGAAATTATTAATATTAAATGAATCTCTAATATGGTTGGCCTTCTTAAAAATGTGTGATATCTAAGGTTGATTACCTTAAATTCTATTTTCTAAAACATAAAATTTAAAGTATAGAACATATTTTATAATATAACTAATTAATTGGTCATGGGTAATTAGAGGGAACTTGGATCATAAGTGTAACTAGTGATGTGATTTGGTAGTAATTTGATTCCAAATTTCTTATAAACTGTTATAACCATTATAAACACATAATTGGGTTTGACAACATTATTTATCTATCTAAAAGTGTGTGGAATTTATCTGCTATAGGTTATTAAATAATATTTAGAGAAAGGTTACGTATTATACCACATAACATTATAGTGGTCCATTTAACCCTTGTAGATTCATTATGAGAATGAGAAAGACCCATTGTAGGAGTGATTTAGATGAATGAGTAGTATTTTCTCTTTTAAATAGAAACATCCACTCTTATTGATTTTATTTTTACCATTGATTAAATCATTCCTTCCCACTTAAACCTATATGATTCATATTTCATCGATATAAACATAATTTCATTTTAGATTGGAATTAGGGGTGAGGTGGTGGATAGGTGAACACATAGTTAAAGTGAACAATGTAAAAATTTGTGTAATTAGTTTCATTTAATGGGTTTCAACATGAATAATATGACTTGCATTAAAAATAATATTTTGGTATTTTTTCAAAATACCTAAATATATTTTTAACTGATACAAATATTTTTTCTCCTCAACATGTTTATTTAAAACCACATCCTTTATAATATATTTTTTACATTATGTTTTCATAAAAACAATAGAGCTCATAAGACAATTTTGGTAAAATTTAACCTCAAAACTAAATTTTCATTAATGATTTTCTTAATTTGGATCCATGTATAAAAACCTAATTTGGTAATATTTTGACATGAAAAATAATATCTTACATTCAATACTTATACTAAATCTGTCTATTTATTTCGGATACTTTGGATATGTATTGGTTTTGAACAATACTATTCTTAGATTACCACCTAGTAATCTAATAAATACCAATGTTTGAACTAGATCCTTGTCTATATTGGCTATAAAGAACTATAAAGTGCCCCTTATGTGAATATTGGAATTGGTAACATTTGGATCTAAAGTATCCCAAAGAGTTTGATGTTCCATAGATAAAACTAGGTTTATAATAATGCTTTTATACTTTTTTAAAGTCCATAGTATGATTTATAGGAAGAATACATGTATATGATATAACCATATAAAATGGAATCTTTTTATATTATATGATAACTATGGTGGATTATGGTAGATTGTTTGCCTTATATTTATGTGATTGTATTTTATTTTATGATATATTTTTATAAATCATTATTATTTTATATTTTCAAAATGAGCATGATAGATATTTTTTTAACTATTTTCAAGCATGGTTACTACTTTTTTTGTTGATAAGTATGTTAGAACAAGGTTTGTTTATTGGTTTGTTACATATAAATAGTTAAATAGATGAAACTTTATTTGGAATATGATAATAGGATAGAATCTAAAATCCTTTCCTTTTTATACCCCTTCAACTATTCTATAAGATGGGTTAGGGACCTGTCATTGTATACACATTATACTTCCCATGGGATAACCACAATCCCCAACTTTAGAAATAAACCTGGGTGGGATGGGCTAGAATATTTCACTACCCCCAGTATGGATTGGATGGGCTACAATATTTACCTATATCTATCTTGGAATCAATATCAGTCATTCCCAAAGTAGGTAAACCAAGGTATGTTGCATCATAGTTTCTCATAGTTTAGAGATCTATTTTATTATATCTCTTCATTCATATTTCTACTGCTCGTGTGTATCCATGATTTGTTGTATTGATAATTATTATAAAATAATTTTTATTTATCTATATGTAAATAATAATAATGATCTATAGAATACACCTAAGGGTCATTAATATATTCCATAATATTAGTGGCTTTTGACTGAGTATGTTGTGCTCACACATTGTATGTGCACCCCAGTGGATATACAATATCATGTTCTATCTTATAGGTACCTAAAAGTACTAGTATATACTTGGATGGTTGTTTTACTATATTGTGAGATCATTTTAAGTATGGTTAAAGTTCTACATAGTGTTATCAATAGATGTTGGAGTAGTGTTGAAACTTAGCCAGGGTACTGGGGACCCACTCTTGTATCTTTAACTTTGACATGTGTTTTCTTTAGTTTCATTGTATGAAGTACGTTTAATTTAGAGAATATTGGTCTTATATATCTATAGTTTTAATTAAAAAGGTGAAAGTTTCCTCCCACTAGTGTTTCTTAAATCCTTAGTGATATTATTTATCATATGGTGGTTAGAAGGTACACCGATAGACATGTGGTACCCTTATCCTAGAACTATTTGGTTGATTTGGGTCACATTGGTTACACCCTTCCAAATAAATTCCCTAAAATATGTTTCGGATGAAAGGTATAAAAAATTTTGTGATAAATTGAAAATAATATCTACCACCTATAGATAAGAGAAATCCATAATGGGTCATGATACTTTGGGAAAGTGAGTGATGAAACCACTATAGGAACCAGAAAAAAAATCCATGAATTGCAAAACCCTCACATGACTATAAACTCTTTGATAATCCAAAAAACACATTCCCAAACTACCACATATACCATTACACCATATCAATATAGGATCTATCACATTGGATCATGTATCGAGAGAAAATGTGGAGACAGATGAGGTATTTAATGTGATCATCAATAACCAAGCACATAAACAAATATGAAGCACAAAAAACAACCCATCAACTTAAAGGGATCTGACATTAACTTCACCACTATCACAGAATCAATCCTCCATAATCTCCATAACAACAATCCATGAATGGGATTATGGGAAATGGTACAAGAAAAAATAGAGGGGTAGGAAAAATGGGTCCCTGGATATATGAAGCACCCACATGAAATAACACTAAAAAAATATTGAGAAAAATAGAAACCTCTTCAAGAAAATACCATAAAATATAGAATGAATTCTCAAGGGGATAAGGGAATATGGAGATAAATATTAATACATATTCATTGTAAGATATTTCTAAGGGAGAACCTATATTACATGAGGGAATTTAGAGAGATAAAAATAGTAGGATCTAGGGGAATGTGGTTCCAACTTTATAACTAAGCATCAGATATCAATTTAAGAATGATTATAATAGTATATCACAAATAAACCCCTTATTTAAAAATAAAATTTATACATGAGGTAAGTGTAGAAAAATATCACTCAATCCTATAATGTCTATTAGGTTTCCCAAAATTCCTTGGTAATTTTTTCTTCCACCATAAATAATTTTACAACACCATTTTAGGGGTTACTTCCCATGTTTAGAATTTTCATGATCCTATTTAATAAAAATAAAAATCCTAATAATTCCCAATATCATTATAATACGACTTATCACAATCCTAATTTAGATGCCCATATGACACCCAAATTAAGGTTTTACTAGCCCTAATGAAAAAACCCAATTCTTGAGGGTTGGATAATAGAACCGCGAGTCTTGATATATTATTGGGGGGTGGATTTATTACTTTGGTTGTAATCAATGGTCACAAAAATATTCTACATGAATTCCATCTTAACCAATATGTTATTATATATTCGATAAATAAATCCTAATTCCAAAACTACTTACAATAATGAACAATATTATAAACATGATGTAAATATATAAATGAATTTATAAAAGACAATTACACTTTTAAAAGAAAAATTTGAAAGAGACTATAAATAAATATCTCAACCAAAAATGGAAATCCAATTAAAATAACTGGTATGGGAGAGATATTCTAATTGAGTCTTTATAGACACCATGAAATGTGTTCCATGAACTTTTCTATAGAGTGACGATATGATTATCACATTAAAAAAATGTCAATTATGAGTAATGATGTTTTCACCATGAAGGAAGAAGATACAAGCTGAATTTCTATGTTCCAAAATAGTACTCCATACTTATGGATAAGTGGAATGATTCCCCCATCTAGGATTAGACATTGGATTTCCAAGATCGATGATGAAAAGGTGTCAAAAAATTAAATTCAATATCAGAGTTTCGTTCAAAAATACATTGTGTATTTACCATCTCAAGAATTTTAGATGTCTTAAAGACCTTTGATTTGACTGGTCACAGAGCCCAAATAGACTTATGGATCAAAAGTTATGGCAATCAAAAGACAGATAAATTTCACAAAGGGGCCTATGTGAAGGACCTACACAGAGGACCTACGTGGTAATATAATTTGTACACCCCTGCGAGGAAGAGCAACATGGAGGACCTACACAGAGGACTTGAACATAAAACTTCCCTCTGACCAGGTCCCCTCCATGCCTATAAATAGGACCCTTGGGCTCCCCATTTCAAAGGCAGAAAAAGTTAGAAGAACTCCCAAATCTCCCATTACGTAGCTACTTTTCCCAAGTTATAAATAACTCCCAAGTAATTTTACAAAACATGAGTGAAGAGAGAATTAAAGGGGGGAAAGTGGTTACATGTCCCATCAGGGTCTAGAACATATGGACTTTCACCAAGGACTTGCACCGATGGCCTGCGCAGAGCACTTGCGCGGAGCACCTGCGTGGAGAACCTGCGTGATACACCTTAGTGGAGAACCTGTACGGAGAACTTGTACGACCCCATTGGTCTATACCATAGGGGATGTGCCCCTGCACCCCTATTCAGGATTAGTGTCAGATGCAGTTCCGGCCCTCCAGGCCGGTCCCTTCGCTTCCGTCAATGGCCCCCATAAAAAATGGACTATCGCACCAAGAACTTTTCATGTTGGGTTGACAACATTTTCCATTGAGCCCTTTATGTTTCCCAACTTCCATATTTGGAATACCATGATTTGGGACACTCTATCACACTCAATTAAGTGCCTTGAGTCGACTTACTCTTCTTGGTTTCTTTTACATATTACGAGTTTGAATTCTCCTTATGGATTCCTCTAATACCTTGAGTCTATACACTCCTCAAGAAACTCCTCAAACCTTACCACCATACTCCTATTCCAGGTTAAATCTCAAATGGGAATCCTCTTTAGGAGTAATCCCTAATTAAACCTCAAAAGGCCAGTCATCTTTGTGTAGGCCCCTAACCTTTCAAGTAGAAGGTTATAGTATTGCTCCTCTCTAATTCCTTCACCTTCACTCCTTCCTTACATTGGACTCTTGTCCAATGTAAAGAGAATATAGGGAAGGCTTGTCGCCTATCCCTCTTCCCCAGTCACCATACCCTCATCCACCCTCGCCGCCATAGGTGCATAATATTCCATAAATAGAGGAGGAAAAGTGTGTGTGCATTTGTTGAATCTTTCACATCATCTTGTCTCTCACACAGATCATGTATCACGTGGGCTTAGAGATTTGTGATGATTACAACATTTTCACAAACACTCATGGTGAATGAACTATGAGAACTCTTATTCCCACTATAATTGGGATACGTAGGAAGCCTTCTTAGGGACCGAGCTCACTGGATACCCTCTTTAGAAATCCAACCCTAAATCCCTTAATTTGGGCATCCTCCTTAGGAGTAAGCCCCATATTAAACCCCCAAATCACCATGGTATCCTTTTTAGGAAGTAAGCCCAAACTCATTTCTCTCAAAGGACTACACTCTAATATGAGACTCATTAAACTACGTGGGCTTTCATTCCCACCCAAATGGGATACATAGGAATCCTCTATGAGGTTCAAACCCAACACTTCAAATCAACCTTTTTATCCTTGGGACATATTCCCAATAGGGTCTAATATTACTTAAAATTCCATATTATTTCTAAGTTTATTGGGCTTCTTAGGCATAAGTACCACACTAAACCTTGACTAATCACCTTTCTCTTAGATGTCTTTAACATATAACATTAAACTTTATGGTTAGGTTCTAATCACATGACCTTAAAAGGTATGATGTGTCCCGTTAAGTGGTACTGAACTATGAGGGTTATGATTCCTTTCACAAGGATACATAGGTAGCCCATTTTATGGGTACGATCCCAATATCAAAACAAGCCTTTATCTCCCTAGACAACAATAAATTCCAGAGTACCCCACTAAGTGTCTTAAAAAGCAGTATCATCATAACAATGATTAAAAGAATCTATAAATATTATATGAGAGGATACCATTGATGGAGAACCTCAAATACATAGAGATGTCTCCATTAATGAATAAACTTGAATACATACAGATGATTATAAATTTTACACATGCTAATAATTGATTGAAAATTACAAGGGAAAACTATGTTATACTTGGTGAATTAATAAGGATTAATGAAAATATCTCAAATCTATAAAGAGAGTCCCAAAGTAGACAATAATTCCACCCCAAAAGTGTGTGATGAGTCTGACCTCCCGTCCTCTCAACCAAAGCATGTTCTTATGTATAGTAAGTTCAAACTTAATGAACGCCTGCCTTTGGAAAGAAGTCCCCTTTTGGATAATGAACTATTGGATGTTTTTGGTTCCATGAATAAATCTAATGTAAACCGCATGGAAATAGTGGTACTTAAACTAGGAGAAATATTCCAAGGAACTACAAAACAATCCTCCATCTCACATGCTTCATGATCCAACACTTATTGAGAATCGATCTGACTCTATTGAAAAGAATGATAAAAAATCCAAGGTTCTCCATTACCTACCAAAATACATATATATACCTAAAATGAAATAGATGAAGCTATATGTCCATCAATGTGTACATAAAGTGTGCGAGAAAAAAATACATAGTATGGATCAAAAAATGGTGTCTCAACTCAAACAGTGATATAAAAAGTGAATTCTTAATCATTTATAAACATTCACACACACATGTATATATATATAGATGATCATAAATCATGGAGGAATAATTAGATTAGCAAGTGAATTTAAAATCAAGTTCTAGTAGAAAGTAGACTTGTTTTTAAGTTAAATAAGAAAATTTTAATCAAATTTTAATAGAAAAAAGAATTTTCATCCATATTAGATAAATCCACTTCAATATATTCTTAATATTTGTGTAGTGTACCCATCTACTTTATGGGATCTATCCATAAAGGATGTGTGTTAGAACTCATCCTTTATAGAATGAAGTGTATACAAATACACACACACACACACACATATATCTCTATGTTTTCATATCTATAATAATCTTCTTGATGAGTCCACACGTCACTTAATATGGGGGAATTATACTTGTATCATCCACTCATATTAGGATACTCATATTCTCATAAGAAGGAACTATATATATACCATCGTCACTTTGGATTCCACATCTACTCTTAAGAAGGAACATGTATGTTTGTGTGTGTATCAATAATAATATACAATTACATAATCCTTCCTCTATAGGTGTCCACTACCCTTATAAGGAAGAACTATATATACATAAATATATATCTCTATCTATATCTAGTACATAAGTTTTAAGCTTGAACTTATAAGGAAAGTTACACATACAACATTTGTTGCATTTATTTTCTGAGAATAAACTGAATTTATAATTTTAATTACCATAATATCAGTAAATATCATATCATAAAATGATTGTTCTTATACTTAACAATAATGTGATAATATATTTTAGGTATTTTTCACATCGAAAGGTTATAAAAGTTCCCTATTATAACGAGAGATAAGAGATTATATAACAATATTCTTAAACACAAGAACTATGGTCTAGATATTTTTTTTTGATTATATAGATATAAATTTTTATTATCATGTTTTTAGGATTATAATAAAATGACCCTTCTTATCATGAAGTTCGCACTTGGTGCTCTCTGAAAAGGGAGGTCATAAAGACATACCTTCACATAATAATTCCACATGTTTATGTGTCATTTGATATTATTATATGTGAATGTTTGTATTGATAATTAGACATGAGATTATTATTAATAGATATCATGAACCACAAACATTGATGTATGGATGAAAACTATTATGACTTTTTCCCCATGATGAGATAGAATAGATTAGGTATCTCATAAGTGATCTGGAATTAATTTAATAAGTAAGAAAGTATTTTTTTCTTTCATATAAATGGAAGAAGATATATCTATCCCTTTTATTGAAATAGAACTATCTAATTAAATCAATGTCTATGGTATTTCATCAATGAGTCCATTTAGGAATGAAAAGAAATGTTAAATAAAGTGTATATGCATCCTACTTGATGAGATATTGGTAAAAAAAGGGATTATTTTACATATTGGTATTTCTGAGAAGATTTTTTTATTGTGTCTTTAACTTATTTCTCTATGAGTGTATTGACGTGTTTTTGGATGCTTATATTGTAATTTAGGTAAGTTCCCCTACTTCCATTGAAAAACAAGGCAAGAGTGTGTCACAATAAGTGTATCTATAACCTCATTAAATTTTATCAAATTTCACATTCAAAATAAATCTTATTCTAGGATTGTGAAATATAATTATTTATGTAATGTTGATCTTATAAGTATTTAATAACAATATATTTGAGTTTAGAATACTCGAGTATAATTTTATCTCTTGTTTATTATCTACAAGGTAATAAATAAATATTTATTTATTAACAATTTTAATGAATAGATTAATATAAATATTTATTTAGTTACATGAATATCAAAGTAAATATTTATTCTTGATTTTAGTGAATACAGTATATATTTATTTATTAAATGAATAATATTCCTTAGAATCAGTATTTTATTATTCAATATTTGGTAAATTCCATGGGAGGATTAATGGGTCGAGTTAATGGCATGACAATAATGATATATATTATTTAATATAATTTACATAAATATTATTTTTTTTAAATTATATTTAAATAAATACATGTCATGGAAATAATAAAAATATTATTATTTTTATATCATAGGGATTACATAAGATAAATAAATTGAAAAAGTTTTGTTGTGAAATTATCAATTGTTTCAACCCTAAGTATAAAATCACTATTATTTTATTTTAGAGAGTTATTGAGAAACATTATACATAATAAAAGGATCTCTAGAATTCTCTCCATCCCTAGAGATATTCTTCTTCCCCCTTGTTGACCTCCTTTTTTTAATGATCACGAAATTAGCTTATTATGATATTAATGAGTTTCATGTTTTATGTAATAATCTTATAATTTGAGATAGGTGATGAAATGTTTTCCTAAGGATGTGTCATCGTTGAGGTTGAGACACCACTAAGGATGAGTCATTATCAAGACTGACTCACTGCCAGACAAGGTCTCACCACCAGGATGTCAGATTGTGAGAACAGAATCTTGAAAAATTATGAGACAATGACAACAAAGTCTCACCATTTTCTTGAGACATCATCATCAGTTTCATACAATTGAATCAAAAAATTGGTAAAGTATGATTCACCACTAGCCCAACCTACCGTTAGAGGATTTATCTTTAGAAGGATGAATCATTGTCAACTGAGACACCACCAACATAGAATTTTGGCTAAGTATAGAATGTCACACCACCAATATAAGACACCGCTAGTGTCACACCGCTAGTACATATATCACTACCAGACTTAGACACCACTACAGATAGAATTCATTACAAAGAAACATCACTAGATTCTTAACACCATTCCAGGACTCATCGCCATTGTTTCTCTACTTATATTTTTGAATTACTTTCTTAAATGGCTATTTTATTGAACTTAATGCCAAGTGTTATTTTAATGATTTTTTGTTAAATGGATCAACAAAATGAATTAAAAGATGTGTCATCCTTGAGTATGAGGATACATAATATCTAGATTCTAATGTGAATACTCATGCATGTTGTAGATAAAATGAGAAGTAGACTCCCTCATGTGAAAAAACGAGTCGATACACTTATGGAATTAAACACGTGAACTTGAAGCTAAAATTGATTGCAAGAAATTACCTGCTACATCCTACTCATTCTGATGAGGAATCCGAAGCTCATAACAAATCCAGTTCCTTCCTATAATAAGTATATTAAGTTTCTATGACACTTTGTTCTATTGAAGTTTTCACAAGAACCTGATTCAAGCTACACTACAAATCAAAAAACAAGAGTCATGAGATGAATTGCTGATATGAATGTTTTTTTTCATGAAAACATTAATCAATAATTTTATCCCCAGGAGAAATTAAATATCGCATTCCCTGGATTTTCTCTCAAGGAGGTTACAATTTGAGTTATAAAACTGTTAATTTTGTTTTGTTTTTTTTCACAAGAATAGAAATTCGGGGATTTGAATAAGAATTATAAAACATAATATAAATATAAAATAAATTGAATGAAAATTAAATACCAAGACATAAAATTTATATGAAATAAAATGGGTTTGAAATTAGAATAAAAAAAATGGTTTTGGAAAAGATTTAACCTCTTAGACACTCGCCTCTTCCTTGTTTAAAATTATATCCCAATTGAATCTATCAATTCCTAACCAAATATATCTAGATAAACACCTTAATTTTCAAGGATATCATATCAATACCTCAATATTATTTTTTATCCTATAGAAGTGATTCAATTACTTGAAAACCTCCAATAAATCAAACCTAATTGTAATCACTATGATCAATGAAAAGACGTCACCGAAGAAATTTAAATAGTGAAATAAACTATTTTACAACATAGATTGGGAAACCATTAACAAAATATATTTTAAAATATATTAATTAAAGAAAAAAACCAATGTAATTCCACAAATATAAGTTAAAGAGATATTCAATAGACACATGAAGATCAAAACTCGGAAGAGTGTTTATCGGTTGTTGCCATCCACAACCACTTGGTGCTTAGCCTTGCATCACTTGAGAAGCCCACAACTTCTTTATTATAGCATGAATTAATAGAATATTCATGAATATATCTATATAAATATTTCTCCTTCTCCCTACATCAAAAAACACTCCTTTGTAATGATGAGGAGATGGAAGTATATAGAGAAGGAGGGCAATAAATCTATTGTTTAGAATTTTGTATGCCTGAAGTTACCCCAATTTTCTCAACCTTCCCAGATTAATTTCTCTCTAGTGTATTCTATAGAGTTTTTATAAATTTAATCCTCCATTGAGATTCTAGTTTTTATAATCTTTTGACATGTGGTACAAAAATATATTCTTTTATTAATAAATTAATTTGTTTCTTCCTCAAGTGACCTTTCAAATTCCAATTTGTTGACTCATTCAAATAATTATTTAATGGGTGAATTTTCCATTTAACTTTATCATTGATGTGAACAATTGAGTTATATTTCACCTAAAACTGGAATAAATGTATTTGGAAAATTTTAGGCTAATTTATCTTCAATTAATTATGTGGGGCCCATCCTGTCACCTAGAAATTTTTTCGAAAATGAATAATTTTTTTGGGACTTTATAAATTTGAATAATCTCTTGGCCCAATTGAAAAATAAGTATCCCATGAACATATTAATCCTAAAAAAAGGAATAAATATTTTTTGAGTAATATTGAAAATTATATTTCTAATATATAGTAGTGATTGAAAGTAGTTAAAATTTTAGAATTTTGCAATTTTCAATTTCAAGCTAAAAATAGCCCAAAAATAAAAAAAATAATGCAATTCAACATAATTTGTTTAATTTTTGGGGTTTTAATCATTGAATTAAAATTTAAAAATAGTATAAATATTATCTCTATCAATTACCCACACTTATCACTTGGACTCCTATGAAAGTGACCATCAAAATAAAATCAATGAAATTTTAAAACACAAACCAATGAGGTTCACTAATAAATCACTAAGAAGAAAAAAATATCATGCCTCATAAAAAAAATATATTACAAGTTCTTAATTCATCTCAATAAATCAATTTCCACTTATTTTATCCTTACATGCACACAACTCACTTACCTCACATAATTTTTCTCTCAACACAAAAATATGGATTTTCCACATGGCTTTTCTCATCCAAACTCATGCAAGAATCACCATAGGCTTGAAAAATTTCTCTATCTCCACCCAATTTGAGATAAGAAATTGTTATTATTATGAGTAATTTTCAATTTTTTTCTATGGATAAAGGTTAGTGGGTTTCAAGTGTGAAAAATTATGAGGTTGAATAAGGAGGTTTTGGATCTTTTTAAGGAAAAAATTCATGATTCTAATTTTTACTCATGTATGTTCTCCTACTCACTCTACTTAGAATAAAATAAGCTCTGAGAATCTTTTATAATCTCTTCTTAAACACATTCCATAAATATTTCATCATAAAAAATTACATTTTTCTTCTCTCATTTTTTTAAAAGCTCCAAATAGGGTGAAACTTTTTTCCATTTAGAGCTCCAGACAGGAACCACTCCATTTCATTTTAGAGCTTTAGATGGGAACATATCTCAAAAAAATATTTTCCAGAAACAAAAACATCTCTTAAAAGTTTAAATATCCACCCAAATAATCACTAAATGATATAGATCACTATAAGTTATATCCCCTCCCCACACTTAAGTTCAACTAGATCATGAATTTTCACTTCTAGAGCAGTTTGGAAAGGGGAAATGGCTTGTAATGTGTCTAACCTAACATGATAAACATGGATTATAAAAGATGAAAATGATAAAGTGTACATTGAAGGAAACATTAAAATGTATTATCATGAAAATGGGTATTTTTAATTTCAAAGAATTACCTCAATCATTTCAATCACAAGCACCCCAACCCTTATGTTTTGATAGAAGTAAATCAAGTTTAGGTTAAAAAAATCATGGGTTGGTTCTCTCAAGAAATGAGGCGAATGTGAAGAATATGTCAAAATGGGTTCAAAATCCTCACAATAATGGGAATTTCATTGATAAAGAAAGTGTTATGCGGTATGATATACAAAAACCAGATAACTTTTCATGAAATTTACAAAATCATGAACTCGAAACAAAGTTATTTTAAGCATTCATTTATGTTAAGTTTCATGGGATCAAGTGGTTCAATCATTAACATGGGTTTAAAAAGTGACAAAGATCATCATTTATTTTCACTAGTTTTTTAGTTAAAAAAAATTGAATTGGGATATCAAAAAATTTGAAAAAGATGAAAAGAAACACAACAAAAATAAAAAGAAAAAAGAAAAACAAAATATTTCAAAATAAAGCACACAGAATCCTAATCTACTTAGTGTGTTCCTACCCCCCAACCCCACACTTATTTTGTGAAATGTCATAATTGCTCAAAAAATTTATTTGAGAATTAAATTCATGAAATTAAATTAATAACAAAAAATAACAGAGAAAGAAAGACACAACCTAGATTAAATTGTATTCAGATTCATGAAGATGGATCTCCTCCATTAGAGGATCTTGAAAATTATCTCTGAATGGCTTCAATATGTTCCCATTGATTGTGAATGGTGTCCCTTTATTTGGTTCTTTTATCTGGATTGAACCAAAAGTGAAAACATGAGTAACAATGAAAGGTGTAGACCATTTGGAATGAAATTTACATGGGTAAAACTTTAATCTAAAATCATAAAGCAACAATTTTCTTCTTCCTTGAATTTTTTGCTGAAAATCATCCCCTTATGAAATTATTTGGTTCTTTCCTAGTATAAATGGGAAATTTCATATAAATTATTTATGATCTCTTCCAGCTCCTTTAAATAAAATTTTCTTTCTTTTCCAGTAGAAAATAGATTCATGTTACATGTTTTAAAAACCCAAAAATATTTGTGTTATAACTCAACTGGCGGGTGAAAAGGTGCCAACGAGCCCGTACCCGAGTGGTAAGGGCTCCTTCTTAGCATATAAGAGACCCAGGTTCAAAACCAGGTGGAGGAGAATATCTGGGTTACTGTAGAAGCACTATAGCAGTTACTATTAGGTACTGTAGAAACTAGAACTATTCACCCGATTTGGGCCTTCGGACCACCGGTTTGGGCCTACGGGTCTCAAGGGAATTTAGGTCATCAAAGACCTTCAGGACACAGGGCTTTCGGACCATGTAGACCATAGAGTATCCCAGTTCACACAGAACATGCCCCAGAAGAGGATCAGAGCAACAAGAGTAACAACCACTAGAAGCAGAGCTAACCAGATTGGAAGAATGAGAGGGTATGTCAGCCACCATTAGGACCAAAAACCATGAAACTTTGTATGGGGCAATGCTAGATGATCAGCATTGGAAGGTGGGGAGCTAGGTGATCAATGACGCATAATATGGGGAGGGTTAGTTCAAGTGGGCTGGGCCTATGGGTCATGTATTGAGCATGGTATGCCTCTAGGACTTTGGGTCATGTATTGCGGGTTAGTTGGGCCTTGTGCCTTGGTACTACGGGTCATGTACGGGTTCCCCTTCAACCCTTAAAAGGGGTATTATCCATAATAAAATAAAAAATAAGGCCTTCGGGCCATTCGAGCGGGTGAAAAGGATTTCCATAGACTAATCTAAATGGTGAAATTCTGATTGGAATTTTTAATGAATTCCTATAGGCCTAGAGTGTATCATGAAGTCTCAAACTCCCATCCTTTAGATTTGGATGCATAGTTGTTTTCTAGAATTTGTTTGATTTCTCTATTGGAAAACTCATCCATTCCATTTTTTTAAGAGTGATAGGGTTTAGAGACATTATTATGAACTCCAAATTTATTCATAAGTTATTGTAATGTCCTATTAGACAAGTGGGTACCTTTATCCATAATAAAAAACTTTGGAAATATAAATCTTGAAAAAAAATAATTTTCACAAACATGGACCCAGTTTTGGCATCATAAGATCTCATGGGAATTTACTCTACCCACTTAGAGACATAATCAATAGCAAGAAAGATGTAAAGATATACAAAATAATTTGTAAAATTCTCCATTAAATACATAACCCATACATCAAACATATCCAGAAAAAGAGGTTTTTGTGGCATATCATTCCTTTTGGCAATGCTCCCTTAAAATTGAAACTTTTTACAGGTTCTATAAAATTGAAAAGCATATCTAAAAATGGTGGGCTAATACAAACCAGAATCAACCAATTTTCTTGCAGTTATTTTTTCCCAAAGTGTCTTCCACAATTCAAAGTGTGACAAAAATGTATGATAGATTGAAATTAAAAATTTGTAATGCATATCCTAATCATTTGATCACTACCAACATTACATAAGTAAGGATCATCCCAAATGTAATTCTTTGAATCACTCAAAAGTTTATCAATTTTTTAGGAAAACCAGTGGGGAACTTCATCAATAGACAAATAATTTACAAGATCAGTAAACCATGATCTTTTACTTTGACAAGAATACAACTCCTCATCTATAAAGGTTTCTTTAATTGGTGAAAATATAATAAGTTTTTCATTCAAAATAGGTGGTATCCTAATCCAATGATTATAAAAAAGATTCTCACATCCTTTATTATCCTTTATTTCAACATAAAACTCTTGTAACAACAATATCCAAATCAAAAGTATTGGTTTTTCCTCATGTTTCATCATCATAAATCTGATTGCAGAATAATATATAAAAATAATCACCTTGGAGACCAACTGATAACATCTAAATTTGTCCAAAGAAAAGACAAAAGCCAATAGTTACTTATCAGTTGTTGTTTAGTTTTATTGGTCTTGATCTAAAGTTCTAGAGGTATAGGAACTCACATTATATTTTTTCCAACCTTTAACTCAACACTACCCCAAGATAAAATTCAGATTCATCAGTCATGTTTTTAATGGGAAAGTCCCATTTGGGAGGTTGATCAATGGGAGAGGTTATCAGTTTTTTTTCAACTCCCAAAATGCATCTTTACAATTCTTATCAAAGACAAATGGGGAATCTTTTTGGAGAAATATAGAGAATGTAAGTGCAACCCTACTAAATTCCTTTATGAATATCCTATAAAAACCAGCATGAATATGGAATGATCTAACATATCTTACTATTTTTAGTATGTAAATGAAGAAATTACCTCAAGATTCACGAGCTTCACTATATAAAAAACTGATAATATCTATCCCTTCATACTTTTAATTTACCAATTTTCTTATTTTATTTTATATAAGGAGAAGTGTGTATGTTTCTCTGTTTATTTCACAATACACTATCCCCTACTATAACTAGAAGTTTCATAGATATCTTCTCAACCTTTATTTATCTATTTTCCCATATCAAGTATGGAACAAGTCATGTGTGACCTGTTATATTTTATACTCCCATGGATAACAGTGAAAGAGGCCTTGTGTGTTCTAGATAGTTGTATACTGTTTCAAAACCTAATCCACATTGTGGATCAAACTATTTATCTATATAAACTTATTAGTTGAAGGTGATCACTAAGTGTAGAGGACTAAATATCATCTTGAGACTAAACCTATTGTATTTAAAATTCCTATGCATGTTTTGTTTTATTTTATTTTGTTTCATTTTGAATCTATGATTTAAAACTGGATTTTTTTAAACTATAAACAAAATTAATACTTTGATATTTAACCTTAATTAGTGTTTTTGTAATATGTTAATTAATTAAATTGATTTCAAAGTATTAAGTGATATTGTATATTATTTTATAAGATACCTAATCAACATTCTAATAAATATTTTGAAAGATTGAAATTTATAACTATCTCATATTTTAGTTAAATAGTCTAATTTTAAATTAATTGGGGGAATATATTTTAATCCATTTTGAATATAAATTTTTATTGGGTACTTGATTCAACCCCCTCTTGAGATATTCACTCCAACCAACATTTGATATCATAAGAGTAAGCTTTGATATTAATGTTTTTCAAAAAAAATCAACTATGTTTTTTTAGATTTAAAGATATTAAATTTCTGCTATTTCTAAATTTAGTTCTTTAAATTGATTCAAGACCAGAAAGTTTTCTTAGTAACATACCTCCCTTTTTCATTGTTAAAAATTATTCTCAATGAAAAATAAAATAAAAATGCACATTATAATTATGGGTTTTGAAATTTGGACTACTATAGAAGATAAATATGTTATCCCTGCTACTACTAAAAAGGATTGGGATGATGCTATAGAACTTGAATACAATAATAATTATGAAAAAATGAATTCCTTTTTCTATGATTTAAGAGATGAATAATTTAATATAATTTCTACTTTCAAAACTATATATGAAATTTTTGATACTTTATCTGTTTCACATGAGGGAATAATTAATTATAAGTAGACGATAATTAACACATATTCTATTAAGTATGATAACATTAAGATGAATCTTAATAAACATATTTCTGATATATACCTCAAGTTCAATGAGGCTATGAACATAATGAGATCACTTGGGAATCATATATTCGATAAGGACTAGATCATGTAATTTTATAGATGTTTACCTGAAATATGGAGAGACACATCTATGTCAATTAGAGTGTCTTGTGATATCAACAAACTATCTATCAGAGTTTATTGGTAAACTGATGATGTATGAATAAGAGTTAAAATTAAACCAAAAAGATGATTTAGACCCAAAGAAAAAATCTGTATCCTTTAAGACTATTGCATCTAAACAAAAGGAAAAGGATAAATTTCAAGATTCTAGTTAAAGTGATAGTGAGTCACTGTTGGATAGTGATGTGGAGATGGATCATCTGGTTAGTTGTTTCGAGAATTTCAATAGAAAGATTTTTTTCTTCAAAAATACCAATTATAAAGGAAATTTTTTTTCCAAGGGAACCTGGAAGAAATACTATAAGAAATATGAAAATG
The DNA here is from genome assembly GCA_963277665.1 of Viscum album. Taxonomy (NCBI): domain Eukaryota; kingdom Viridiplantae; phylum Streptophyta; class Magnoliopsida; order Santalales; family Viscaceae; genus Viscum; species Viscum album. The sequence goes on along the minus strand of OY728157.1, from coordinate 1,979,285,155 downwards.
TGGTTGTATGCTATGAGTGTAAGAGGAAGGGACATGTAAAAGATGACTATCCAAAATTAATGTACACAAAGAGATATGATGAAAATGAAATAATAAATAATAAGGCCATTAAAGAAACATGGAGTGCCTCAGAATACATCTCCAACGATTCTAGTTCATATCCTAAAGAGAAATTAGATAGAGAAAACATGATATTTATGAAAAAATTCAATAAGGCACATGTTGTTTCTAATGTTTTTCCTATTTCTAATTTTGGTATTTCTGAGAATGAAAATAATGATGATGAAATGTATCAAGAAGAAATATTTGAATATTTGAATATGATATAAGATAATTTTAATGAATTAAGAGACAATTATAAAACTATTAAATGAAAACATGCTTTATCTACAAACACTAAACCTGATCTGTCTGTTGAAAAGGAAAAGAATTCTCAACTATTGATAGAAAATAAGAAATTTAAACATTCAAATTAGAAACTAAAGAATGAATTGGAAAAATTTACTAATGGTAGAGAAACTATAAAAAATATTTTATGAAATAAATTTCCACCTAAATATGTTGCAGGTATAAGTTATCAACTTGGATAAAGGAGAGTAGTAAAAAAGTACTTTTGTATCTAAGTCAAAACCTTAAAGTTCAATTACTACATATTTTTCTAGAGGTCCTAACAAAGTCTTTATTTCAAAAAGTATTTATTTTATTTATAGTAAACCAATAAAATAAATTTGGTTTCAAAAATATTTAATTACTAACATCTCTGGACCCAAATAGATCTGGGTACCGAAGTAATTCCTTGTATAAATTCTCTTTTGTAGGAAAACTTTTTGAAGACCTCTTGTAAGATTATATAGTATTTTTATAGTGAATGTTCAAGAAATATGACAAGATATTATTCATCATTCAAGTGATTCAATAAGGTTTATGGTGGACATGTAACTTTAAGTGATAATACAAAAGGGAAAATCACCTGCCTTAGCCAAATTGGAAATAATAATTTTGTTTTAATTTCTAAAGTATTATTTGTTGATGGTTTGAAATATAACCTGATTAGCATCTCATAGTTATGTGCTGATGGGTTTTATGTTAAATTTTATAATTATTATTTCAATGTTTATAATTCTAATAATGCTTTATTTTTTACTTCTCTAAGGAATGATAATGTTTATGTTATTGATCTGAATTCTTTAATTTCTAAAATTTTTTACCTCTTGAGTGATTTTCACAAATACTTATGTAACTGGCCTAGGATAATAGTCCATTTTAATATTCACTCACTTTGGAAGCTTACTAAGAAAGGGTTATTCAAGTATGTACCAAAACTAGAGTTCCAAAATGATAAAGTTTGTAACCCCTATCAAAATGGGAAGTAATACAAAGTTTATTTTAAATGAAAGAAAAAAAATTCAATTTCTCAACCTTTTGAGTTGGTTCATATCGATTTATTTTGACTATATAAAATTTCAAGTATAAATGGAAAGAAATATATCTATATACTACTATATGGATTTTCTAAGTATACTTGGGTATTATTTCTAGCTTACAAAAGTGGAGACTGCTCTTATTTCACCAAGTATGCTAGGGATGTGAGTTTTAAAATCAATACTTTTCATATTTTTTTCTAATAAGATGGATATAATCATAATTTTTTTTTTCTTATAACCTATCAGGAGAATGGAGTGGTATAAATAAGGAATATAACGCTTCAAGAGGTAGCTTGAACTATGATAAATGAGTATGACAAACCTATCTATTTTTGGGAAGAGGCGGTGAATACAACTTGTTACATCATTAATAGAGTTTTAATTATACCATTTTTGAAGAATACCCATTATGAACTTTAAAATAATAGGAAGACTGAGGTTAATCACATTAGAGTTTTTGGTTAGAAAGTATTTATTCTTAACACTAAGTATAATATTGAAAAATTTTCCTCCAAAAGCGATGAAGGAATTTTCTTAGGTTATTCAATTTTTAGTAAATCCTATAGAGTTTTTAATAAGAGAACCAAAATTGTGAAAGAATCTCTTAATGTAAAATTTGATGAGATAATTCCACATGAGCCTAAGACCTCACTAAAAAACCTTGATGAAGATTTATATTCTCTAAACATAAATTCTAAATCTACTAATTCTATTGTGAAATATTCAAAAAAAATATTTCAGTTCTCAATAATTTCTAGAACTTCTTGAACCCGAACCTATATAAAATCCTGAAGTGGCCATCCCTACCTTTTCTAGAGTTGTTATAACTCTTAAGTATCACCCCTTAGATGTTGTTGTAGGATATATAAATATAGGTACACAAGATAATGCTTTTATTAGAAATAAAGTTGAACTTCAAGAATCTTATAACATCTAGAAAGTAATAACATCAATGAATCCATTAATGATGAATTCTGGGTGATGTCTATACAAGAAGAATTAAATCAGTTTAGGAGAAAAAAAGTGTGGAAACTTGTTGATAGAACCATGGAAACCTTAAATATATGCAATAAATGGGTTTTTAGAAATAAGGTGTAAAATTCATGCACAATAGTTTAAAACAAGTAAAGACTTATTGCATGAGGTTAGTCAAGAAGAAGAAATAGACTTTGAGGAAACCTTTTCACCAGTAGTAAAACATGAATCCATTAGAATTATTTATTTATATACAAAACATCTTGATTTAAAACTTTATTAAATGGATGTCAAGAGTAATTTATTGAATAGTTTTATAATTGAGGATGTTTTTTTGAACAACCCCTAGTTTTAAAAATCCCCATATTTTAAATCAATTTTTAAAATTAACTAAATCTTTATATGCTTTGAAATAGGCTCCTAAGCTTGGTAGATAGGCTCCACAATTTCTGATTTCAAAATGTTTTTCCAAATGTATAATTAATTTTTTCCTTTTTATAAAACTAATTTCAAAAGATGTTTTACTAGTAAATATCTATGTTGATGATATTATTTTTGTATGTTTAAGAAATTCTCTACGTACTAATTTTTCTAAAATAATGAAAAATGAGTTTGAAATGAATTTTATGGGTGAAATTAAATTCTTTCTTGGATTTCAGATATTTCAAAAAAAATAAGGAATAATTTTACATCAATGTAAATATACAAAGGATATTTTAAAAATGGTTTAATTTTGATAGCACTAAGAGTAGTGATACTCCTATTATTTCCACCTTTAAATTGGATTTTGATGAAATCAGGAAACTAGTGGATTTAAATAGTTATAGAGGCGTGGTTGGAAGTCTTATCTACTTGAATACTATCCATCCTGATATAATGTTTAGTGTGTCTATGTATCCTCACTTTCAAGATAATCCAAAAGATTCATACTTGGTTACTATAAAAAGAATTTTCAAATACCAAAAATATACTACCAAATTAGGATTTTTTTACCCTAGAGGACAATATTTTTTTCTAGTTAGTTATTTTGATACTGATGTTTTTGGATGTAAGTTAGATAGAAAAATTATTTCTGGAACATTTCACTTTTTAGGAAAGTATCTAGTTTCCTGGTGTAGTAAGAAGCAAAATTCCATTGCATTGTCTACTGTTAAAGCTGAATACATAGCTGTAGGTAGCTGTTGTGCATGAATTTTGTGGATGAAACACACATTAATAGACTATGGATATCAATTCTAACATGTCACCATAAATTTTTGACAATACAAGTGCTATTAACATTTCTAAGAATCATGTATCACATTCTGAAAAAAAACATTTATATAAGACATCACTTTTTGAGAGATCATTTTCAAAAAGGTAATATCATTCTTGAATTTATTGGTATAGAACATCTATTAGCTGATATTTTTACAAATCCCTTAAATTATAAGAGAATGAACTATATCAAACATGATCTAGGTATGATTAATTTTTATTAAGTTTAATTTTCTAAGAACGCACCTTTGGGCATGACACACCATTGTGTATGACACATCATTGGGTATGAAACACCATTGGGTATAACATACCATTCAATATGACACATCGTTGGGTATGAAATACCATTGTTATTTTCTCACAACTATGACTATCTCACTATTTTGATTGTCTCACCTTTTTTATTTTATCACCATTTTGATTGTCTCACCATTGTGATTGTCTAACAATTGTGAACTTAACACCATTGGTTTTCATTCCTTTGCAATAAAATTTGTTATTTCAAAATTGTTGAACCACCATTTTTTATTCCTATAGTTTATTTTATTTTTGTACACCGATACGAATATTTTCTCATATTCTGAATTCAATTTTCATGAATTATTTCATTTTTGATTTTTCAAATACCAAAATCACACATAATATGAATTATACATTTGACTAGTTTCAACACACCTTATTTCTCACACCCTTATATTCTCTAGTCATCCCAATACCACCCTTCATCTCCTGACCATAAAACCTTCAACCTTTATCACAACCTTCAATCGAGCTTACCAGACTGATCTTCATGGAAAGATTAGAGATTACTTCTGACTCTTCACCATCTAAGTTTCAACCATATAAGAAACAAAAAGGAGATTCGAGTGGTTCTGCTATAGTTGAACATGTTTATCTTGATCTTTCAAAATGTGTAGTAGCACTTGAAAAGGATGTTGAAGTTTAATGGATGATCTATAGAAATTATTTAGTAATAGAAGTACTACATATACAAGGATGGTTATATTGGTTCTATTTAAATAAGAGACATTTCTATTCTAGTATAGAACATTATTTCAATTAGTTTGCGGAGTTCACTCTTGAAGATGATGAATGTTGGTTAAGATCAAGGATCAATTGTCATAAAGTTGTATTTTCTTCAAGTCAGTGGTCCAAATGCTTAGGAGTTCCACATGAGGGTATTTTTAATGACTACCATGGATATATTCATGAATATAGTGATGTTTTTTAGTAGGAAGATGCTTTAACCAAACTAACTAGTGATGGAATAACTAGAAGACCAATATCTTCTAAGTTGTATGGGGAATAAAGAATGCACTTCAAGTTTATATAGAAAATGTTATGTTCCAGAAAAGGTTATTATTTCACCTTAAGGTATTAGGATGTCTACTTACTATATTATATGAAAATAGTACATCAGTTTTCTGAAATGATCAAACATTCTTCAATATCTAATTCCTTGATTTACAAAAATTTCATTTCAGCCTTGTTAAAATAAAAAGGCTTAGTTTCAAATGAATAATATTCTATCATATACTATAGTGGATTTTGAATTTCTAAAGAAAATTTTTCAAGAATGAGGATCATATAGAACCCCTATAAGAATAAGTGGGTAGATAATTGTGAGAAATTGTATATATATTTTAACACTATGGATAATCCATCCCGACCTAGGGATCTTGTTGACCCTGGTCTAGAACCTGTTGACCTTGTTGAGTATTCTGATAAAAAAGGAAGAATATTTTATTGGTGGAAAAGAATAAGTTGAATATATAGTAGATGAGTATAGTGACCCTAGAATATCTCCTAGATCTCCAATAATTACTTATGGAGCTCCTATCCCACCTAGGAGACTTCCCAAATTATACAAAATAGTGAAAAGTGATGAAGAAGAAACTAAAATTTCTAGAGAGGTACAATTTAAAAAAAGTTCAAGGTATAATAATGATTAGGAGGAAGAAGAAAAGGATGATGATAATGGTAATAGTATAGGAAATGGGGATGCTAGAAATGGTAATAATGGTGATGCTGAAGATGATGATGATGATTTTGACTCTAATGGTTTAGTTAGCCGACTTATGAGGAGATATGTGGGAATACCTTTAGAACTACTTTATTCTCTTTGTGTATATATATATAGATCTAACTTTCCAATAGAGGTGGACCTAGATTTTAAGGAAAAGGATGTATCTATTGAGGGGGATAAATATCTATGTATTGAGTTTTCTACTATTGATAATACTATTTATAATTCTATTGAGGCTAAGCATATGTCAGTGATCGCTTATATTAAATATATTGTAGCTAAACAAATGAAGAAAGATCTTGTTTCTAGTGAGAAATATGATGATGATGATGATGTACAATTAGTTTAATTAGCTTCTTTTGATGTTCATAAGGGTGATGTTCATATGGATGAAGATCCTACCAGTGGTGAACCGATAATTGCTATTTTAGATAAGCCTTATATTGGTAATAATAAGAACATTGAATCAGCTAATATTATGCATAAATATGATGTTTAGATGAAAAAATAAACTGTTGTTGATGAATCTACTGATGATCCACATAGTGAAGATGCACAAATAAATGTTAACATTCTAGTTCTTATAACTTTTGTAGTTGTACAGACTGTTGTTGAATCCCCTGGGGTTAAAGTTTCAAGTTATTGGATTAATCTTATGATAAATGAATGGGGAAAGTAATTTGGTGACATTGAGTGTCCACCAAAGGATAGTGGACATGACCATTAATATGAGAGAGATCTTGAGGGATTAATGGTACATAAAATTGCTGTTTCTGGTCTATTAGAAAAATTTACTTCTATTAGAGAACCTTTACCTAATGCTACAGTCCCTACCGTCCCAATTGATTTAGTCACAATCAGTGACTTGGATGATTTTTTAGAAGAGATGTTATAAGTTTTTGGAATTTTTTTAATACTCAAGTAATGATTCATCACATTCAAGAGATTGATATTGAGAATAAGAGGATCAGTGGTGAGTTGGAATCCATAAAATATATGCTTAAAGATTTAAAGTCTACTTTTAAAGATTCTTTGGATGGAGTTATTAAGAGTCTTGAACGTGAATCATCAGACACTTCTATCTCTATTGTACCTCATGTTGATGCTGATATGATCAGAATTGTGGTGTGAGAAGAAGTTTATGCTGTGACCATTATACCTTCAAGTGGTGAAACTATTATTCCTTTTTAAATTTTGAGGAAGTTCGAGGAGATTACTAAACATGATCACATGATGATAAGAAATTATTCCAAGGAAATGAACTTAGATAGAAAAACTAATACAAAGTCCATTTGATATTATCGCTTGAGGATTTATACCAAACATGTCATGGATTCCAATTTAAAGTTTTTGGCTAAGAATTTGAGGATGCCACATGTTATCCAAGCCTTTAAAGAGAAAGTCAAATAGTTGAAGGAGATGAATCCAATGTTGAATTGTTTTATGGAAGAGAAAGGATATTCTTGAGTTCCATAGAGAGAGTTTTTTAGATAATAATAGATTTCATAATCCTTATAAAACCGTTTCTCCATGTACATGGAAAATTATTGTGGATTAAGAAGCAATTCCTATTACCCCACTGGAATCTTTTAGACTAGGATTTTCCAAGGATCCGACTACACCTATGCCTAAAAAATTCCAAACCTTCCCTCTTTCTCCTATATAAACTATGAGACAAATCATGCTAGTAATTTTTAGAGAGTCTCAACCTCCATAATCTATAGATGGAATCCCAACTAGAGTTCCAACTACCTTTCCTAGAGCTCCTTCATACCATGATACTCCTACTATCTCAAATCAGAAGAAATCTAGGAAAAAAAGAAAAATATCTTATAGACCCTTCTACTTAGCCTTGAAAATGCTGTTGGATTAAACATTCTATTTTGATTGGAATGTTTTGTAATAAATTTATGATTTCCACCTTTGGATGTCTATTCATTCACTTTCTTAATTATTTATTCTTCTATTATTTGATTACCTTTCTTATAGCCTTTATTATTTTTATTTTTTGTTTTACCTTTTTGATAATCCCAAAATGGTTAGATGGAGAAAAGTATGGAATTTATTTTTGATTTAATTTTTCATATTATAATGATCTTTATTTAATGATATTTCTTCTATTTCTTTCATACCACATTGATATATATATATATATATATATATATATATATATATTCACACTGTTATAATTTCTATTTGATATCATGTTTTTATCTTACATTTTATGTCATGAATTGTTTACCTTTGATGGCACAATTTGTGATCATAAAAAATAGTGATATTATTTACCTCCTTGTTTTAATGATCACAAAATCACGATTATTATGATATTAATGAGCATCATTTTTTCTGTAAGCATTTTATTATCTGAGATAGGTGATGAATTTTTTTCCTAAGGATGATAAATTGTTGAGGTTGAGACATCTCTAAGGATGAGTCTCTATCAATAATGAATCACCACTAGACAAGGTCTCACTTCCAAGATGTCATACCATCAAAATAAAATCTTGAAAAAGTATGATACACCGCTAATACAGTCTCACAGTTTTCTTGAGACACTGTCAGCTATGTCATACTGCTGAATGAAAAAATTGGTAAAGTATGTTTCACTACCATCCTGACCTACCATCAAAGGAGTCACCACCATAATGATGACTCACCATCACCTGATACATAACCAACATAGAATTTTAGATAAGTATAAAATGTCACACCTCCAGTGTAACACTGTTGGTACAAGTAGAGCCGCTAGAATTAGAGACTAATACAGAGAGACACCATTATAAATACACACCACCAAAATCTTGAAACCATTCCAGGACTCACCACCATTATTTATCTAATTATATTTTTTAATTAATTTATTTAACGTCTAGTTTATTGAATTTAATGCCAAGATTAATTTAATTATTTTTTCTTAAATGGATCAATAGAATTCATTAAAGGATGTGTCAACCGTAAGTATGAGGATGCATAATATCTAGATTCCCATGTGGATACTCATGCATGCTACTGATAAAAAGAGAAGAAGAAAACCCCATTTGAACAATGAGTCAATAAACTTATATAATTGTACATGTGAACTCAAAGATAACCCTGATTTCAAGAACTTACATACTGAATTATTCTTACTCAATTGTGGAATCCAAATCTCATTACATATTCAGTACCTTCCTACAGTCAAGAAAAAAAGTGTCTATGACACTCTGTTCTACTAACGCTTTCATGAGAAATCAACTCAAGCTACACTAAAAATCAAAATAAAGAGTTACATGTTACAATACATAACAAAATGAGCATCTTTATCCATTCATACGTTTAATTTCTCAGTTTTCTTTTTTTTTTATATATTATTTTACGAGTAGTGTGTGTGTTCATCAATTTATTTCACAACACACTATCTCCTCCTATAACTAAAAGATACATAGATATATTCTCAATGTTTCTTTATCTTTTTTCCCATGGAAACTTTAGAAGAGGTCCTTTATGACCTGTTATATTTTTTACTCCCATAGATAACAGTGAAAGTGGCATTATGTGGTCTGGATAGTTTTTTACTATTGTAAAACCCAATCTAGGTTGTGGATCAAGCTGTTTATTTATATAAACTTATCGGTGGAAGGTGATAACAAAGTGGAGAGGAATAGGTCTCATCATGATAATAAACCCCTTTTATTCAAAATTATGCAACACATTTTATTTTGTTTTATTTTGAATCTATTATGTAATAATAGAAATTGTTTTAGACTATAAACAATTAATAATTTGATAGTTGAACTTAAATAGTATTTTTATAAAATTTTAAATAAGTAAATTGATTTAAAAGGATTAAGTGATATTGTATATTATTTTTTCTAAGACATAATCAGTCTTCAAAGAAATATTTTCAAAGATTGAAATTTATAATGATATGTTGTTTTGGTTAACTGGGAAAATTTTAATTTAATTAAGGGAATATATTTTAATACATTTTGAATAGAAATTTTTATCAGACACTCAATTCACCCCCTGTTGAGATACTCACTCTCATCATAACCCCTCCATCCCAATAACATATATATTATAATAGAACCCCTTGTTACGATCTATACTAGGCCAGAACATGGGGATTCAAGATCATCATTAAAAGATTTGTGGAGTATGTGTGGATACAATTAGAAGAATCCTTGATTGGATTCTCCACGACAACAATGAAATAAAAATAATAGAAATGGATATTGATCAAGAATTTTATCACATTTGAGGTCATTATTGTTTCAAATTAGTTATAAATTAAATGTGAAATATCCACTCTAGGAGATTATTGGGATAAATTCAATAGGGATTTAAATTTATTAGTTGAAACTGATGAAAAACTAAATTTTGGAACCCACCCACCACTTTCTATGTGCCTCATAACCATTAAGTAGTATCAAATAGTCACATTCTAAATTATAATTATTTATAATTTATTTGACCAATTTTTAGTGTTTTTTTGTGAGTTTTCATTTCTGTCATTTCATTATTAATAAAAAATGTGATAACATATTGATATGAATTAATATAACCATGAATATAATAATATATGTGAATAAAACTCTATGATTCATTTTGTAGGTTCCAAGGTCACTTGATACATGATATAGGTACACAATGTGTAATAGTAAATTACATTTCATGTACCCATAGTCAACTCTCATATGGAAAAAACCATGTAAATCTAATATCAATTTGTGTTTCAAAACATAACAACATCACACAATATATTTTAACTACCAACAAGGAATATGGTTTGACAGGGATATCACAACATTTAGATGGTTTACATTCCTTATAACCCCAACATGATATTGAAACTATGTAAATCATGTTATTCCATGTGGTCCTTATGTAGCAGCATTGAATACCATATAGTGACTATAAATCAATAAATATGTCTAGACATAGACTAAAGGGTGTGTATTTTTTCTGTAAATTATATGTAACAGGCATCAACCCACACAAGTTACACACTTAGATTATGGTACAGTCATGTGGGTCAAAACATGGAGTAATTAAAACATACACATGACTACATGAAATGTAGTCGATTTTATAGCTTTTGTGCATGTGTTATGGTTATACATGATGAATAATTAATACTACATAAATTAATAAACTACACAACGTGTAACGATGACCATAAACACTGTGTTCTTTATGTACATGGTCAGCGATGCATTCCACATATATGATGACTTTTTGTGTGATTATACACACTACAAACTACGTTGATTGAGCCATAGAACCACATTTTGTTTATATAAAAACAATATATACATAATACATGTTGTGTAAGTAAAAATTACATGATAAGGACCAAAAATAGTGTGTGTCACAAGAGTTTTCAAATGAATGTACATACCATGAAAGTGTTAAACTCTAGAAATGGATTTAATCTTTAAAAAATGTATACATCATGTTTCCTCCCCAATAAATTCCATATAATTAATTATTCTAAAATACAAATTAAAAATATTTAATTTATTTTAAAAAATAATGGAGGGTAATATTATCAAAGTCATAGGACTTTGTGATTAATTACGAGCTTGACCTACCTGTATATGTATTTGATTTATTCATTTAATAAATTAATTATTACATGATTTTATGTGATAATTTTATTAAATAAAATATAATGATCTATAAATCATGCCTCCCTCATTTATTATGTATGGGTTCACATGTACAAAGTTTATTTTATGTAACACTAAAACCCCTTTCACCACTCAACTATATATGAGTTAACATTTATAAAGGATAGAGATCCTAGTAATATGAGTTGTTTAAGACTCAATATGAGGTGAACCTAATAAAGGAGATCCATAGAATAATAGTGAAACTGTACAATATAATCCAAGAATAATCTCAAAGAGTTTTATTCCCCTTGGTTTGATGATGATTCACATCCACTTGATAAACTAACCAGTAGATAAACTCTTATGATCATATCACAAATTTATTTTACTTTTTCATATCATGGTAATTTATTCATTTATGTGATAAATTTTTTATTAGGATAATTAAACATGATTATGTAAATTAAATAAATTTATAGTCACTATAAAGATAAAATAATATAAAATTATTATGCATAAATTATTTTTCCAGATACAGTTAATTAATTATTTAAATTACTCATAATATTAACAGTCATGTGAAGAATAAAATAAAGGATATTTATTCATAATTTAAACCAAAATCTCTCAATAAAAATATTCATTCAGGAAAAAAATTCCATCACATGAGTTATAATGTGACCAAAGTTTAAATTATTATTCTAGACTATGTCATACTTTAAATTATTGAGAAATTATAATGAAATTATTGAGTTGAATTACCATGTTAGAATCAAGAGTAGTTTCCCCTAAAATATTTTGTGTAATTTAGAGAAAAGAGTTGATTAAATATGATTTTACGATTTCAATATTGGGGAGTCCACTCAATAGATCAATTGGATATTATTTAATGTATTTGTGAAGTAAATCCTACATAAATACCTTTAAATAATTTAATAAGGCCTCTATATTGGTTATTTTATGGGAAATATGAATCCTTACCACATGAATATTCAATCAACTGAATAATATGGATCTAACAGTGAGGGATATTGGGATTTGAAAAAATATTGGGAGAATATTTATTTTAAATAACTACATCATAACCAGTAATCAAGATAAAGTACTAAATATATGATTTTATTTGTTATAGAAAAATGAAAATCCATTCGACCACATCATTAACCCTTATTTTATAGAAATATAATCTATTGTATAGTTCTAACTTCTAGGAATTGTGAAGGGTCTTAAACATCATACTGTACTAAGAGTGAAAGTTTTATATATCTGAGTCCATAGTTCCTAATAAACCCTCTTAGGAGGATATTTTAGAGGATATAAACATCTTCTAGAAACATGTGGATGATGAATTAGATATCCAATGACTCGTGTTATCATCCATGAATGGTAAGATCTTAAATATTAATGATGATATCGATGAAAAATCTCTGCAGAATCATCTCCATAGAATATATTATAATAAATAAAGACTATAAAGGTATGAAATCTATAAGATAATCTTTATGTAACAGCTATGAGAAAGGGTTATAGCTGGTCTGTGTGCAGTTAAGATGACTGAATTCCTCGAAGGAATAAATTTTTATTAATTTTTTGATAACCCCTTTTTAAGGAAGAAAGGGGGAAAACCACACAAGACTTCAGCGAAATAAATACATCAAAAAAAAAAAAAGAAATGTAAAAATCCCAGAGCAAGACTACTTAGACATATCCCTCCCCATAATAATCATCAGTATAGTGATCCTCCACCAATGCATGACCATTCGGCAAGTTTTCCAGTGAAAAAAATGCACGGTCTTGGTACCGATGGTAGAGCCATACCCTCTCAAACTTCCAAGTCTGGATATTCATGCATGGTGAAATCACCTTCTCTAATCCTCTTCTAGAGAAAGTCTTTGTAGAAATTCTGGATGAACCTTCCAAAATCCAATTCCAAGGCGCCAATATAAAAATTCTATAGAACACGACCACTTGCATCCAAACAATCTCCCATGAACAAAATTCCAACTCCTAACATCAAACCTACGCAAGATGAATAAACCTTCTTCCCTCCAAAATACCCAAACAACCAGCATGCTACCAATTGAGAATAAAGTGGAGATTGCAGCATCAAATTCGTGTCTTTGTCAGTAGGAAGAATTTGAGAAAATCCTCATACAATAGTCATGCAAAATCCAAATAACCATAAATTCAACACCAAATCAAGGATTCAACAAAAGGGAAACCAACACTGCCATACTGACTCAGCAACATGAACCAACATACCCCAAACCAAATCGATTACAAAAGAGAAATCAGAAGAGTATCAACAGTACTCCAGATGGAAGAGACACTAATCATATCTCGTCGGTTCCAACCATTACACACTCAAAGACCACAATGAAGCACCAACCGCACACACTGAAATCAAGGCAGAGACCTCATTCCATTAGATTTGGAATCTCGGTCGCGGACCAGCACTGAACTACCATGGGAGAACCCTTCCAGTGATGAAGGATTTGGGTGTATAGAGGCTATAAACGGTACAAATGGTGAGATTATCGAGTCCAAAAATATCCACCGCAGCTAGGGATCCACCGCCAGAACTCACAGAGCACCAGAAGTGTCACCGCATCAACTTGTGATGAAGTAGGTGGTGACGAGGGGAGAAACCTTAATGAATCATGCCCCTTATGGGATCATCCCACATTATCTATGGTTACTAATGTCTATATTTAAGATTATTTTCTATATTGAAGTGTTTTTTTAATTATTGGATTCAAACTATCCAAATAATTGTGTTTATGCTTCATCCTATACTCACATCCTTCAATATTTTCAATTTTTTTACTTTGAATTTCAACATGAAAAATATATAGTAGATGCTATCAGATCTATTTACTTCAATTTTATAAGTGTATGAAGACATGAATAATGAAAATAATTCTATTTTTATGGTAAATAAGATTAATTTAAAGTAAAATACTAAGGTTAGTTCAAAGTTTAGGGTATCTTCACACCTCCCTCCCAAGAAGAGAAAGGTTTAAAGGGTGGATAAAAAGTAATATGTTGTATGTTTTTCTTATGGAAATAAAGGACATTGTAATTTGAATTGTATCTAAATAAATATGTTAGGGTAAGATTAAATTATTTTTTTTATCAAGTGTAATATTTATTTTTCTAATAATTGGGTATTAGTTACATATTGTGGATCTCATAATTGTATCCAAATATAGGAATTGAGTATATTATGTATGATTTATAAAAGTGAGGTTATTCATTGAGCTACCTATTGTGAACAACCATCTAAAATTGTTATAGGAGATTACAAACTCACAATGCCAACTGGGTGGATTTTAGTTTTGAATTTTTTTATCATATAACTAGTATAACCAAGAACAATATTTATATTCTATGTTTATACAAGGATGGTTTTATTTTCAATTTTTTAAATAATTAATGATAGATTTATAAATATATAATGTGTTATGATATGACCCATTATAAAATCTTATTTAAGTAGTATAATATGAAAATAATGTTTTGGAAATAGATAAAAAATCAAGTTTTCATGAATCATATGACTCTAAGTGTCGTATCACATACTTGGTCATTTAAACAAATTTTTTTGGATAAAATAATATCAAAATGTGTATTTAGATTATTTTGAACTAACATTATTAGATATATTTATTTTTTTACAAGAAAAAATGACTAAGTCTTTATTTAGTGGGAAGAGTGATAAAGCCTTTGAGAATATAAAATTAGTTTAGACATATGTGTATGTACATTTTATAGTATGATATATAGGTATATACTCTTACTTCATTACAATACCGATGATTTTAGTAGATAGATAAATATATACATGTTGTGATATAAGTCTGATTCCTTTGAGAAATTTAATGAATTCAAGAATGAAGTAGAAAATAATCCTGGTAAGAGGATAAAGAAAATCCACTCAGTCCTAAGATGAGATTATATAAAACGAGAGTTCATCGATTATATAAAATAATTTAAGATATTATCCCAAATTAATCATATTTATATACTATTGTGTAATATTTTTCATCAAAGGAGGAAACAAACCATATTAGACATGGTGAGATCAATGATTTTTCATGAAAATGTTCAATTATCCTTTTGAGGATAAGTATTACAATAAAAAACAGACACACTAAACTATGTTCCAACTAAATCGGTAAGTGGAATCTCACATGAGTTATGGTATAGAAATAAATATTTTTTTCATATATGTTTGTATGTGTATGTGGAGAAAATTTCAAGGATAATTTTAGAAACAATATTGCATCTAAAGACACAAAGTATATATTTATAGGGTATCACAAAAATAAAAGAAGATATTACCTATATTATCCCCTGGATAAAGGGGAAATCATGGAATAAAACCCCATATTTCTAGATAGGAAGTGCATATCCAAACGAAATAGTGGGATAAAGATAGATTTGAATGATGTAGATTATCAAGAAACACCAAAGTTGGAACATGAATCAATTTATAATAATTAATGGAATAAGTTGTTCAAGAGACAAAATAACTACATAGAAGCACAAAAAAGGTTGGATAAATAAATATAAATAGTTTTTTTATTCATCGACGAAGGTGAAATATTATTATTTGAAAATAATGAAACAATGTATAATAAATAATTAGTAAAAAACATTGAATATACAAAGTGAAAAAACATGAATTCTAAAATGGATTCTATGTAGAAAAATAAATCTTGTATTTTGGTATATCCTAAAATTTATGTAATGTATATGGGGTGAAAATGGGTGTTAAATAAGAAAATATACATGGATTGTAATGTTAGAACTTATAAAGAATGAATGGTTACTAATGGGTTTAATCAAAGTCAATGCATTGGATAAAATGAATCCTTTTTGTTAGTCTCTATACTAAAATAGATTAAAATTTTAATTTCCATCACAAATTTACATGACTGTGAGATTTAGAAAATGGATGTTAATGCCACTTTTTGTAATTAAAGCATTGTGTATGATATATACATAACATAATAAAATGGGTTTATGACACTAAAGGATGCCAATAAGAAGAAAAGTTATAGAGATCCATTTATGGTGTGAAGTAAGTATCATGATCATAAAACACTCATTTTGAGGAATCCTTATGAGAATTTAGTTTCATAATGATTTGATGTGATAATAATTTCTTCGAGTGGTTTAATAAGTGTAAATTAGTGCTATTTAAGGTATATGTTGGTGATTTATTACTAATGGGAACTGATATACCATTCTTACAGTCAATTAAGACATGAAAGAAAAAATTCTTCTCCATAAAATATATATATGAATCAACCTTAACCATATGAATTCAGATCCATCAAAATAAAATTTAGAGGTCATTAGGACTTAGTCACAGTAAATACATTGGAAATGTATTAAAGAGATTAAATATGGAATAATCAAAGATAGGATTTTTTCCAATGTCACACGGTATTCATTCCTCTAATAAAATGTGTCCAAAGACACAGACATAGAGAGGATTAATGAGTATAATACTTTATGATTCTTATATTGGATCTATCATGTATTACATTATATCTAACAGGCTTAATGTTTTTGATTCACTGATCATGCTCTTTAGATATTAAGAAGAATCAGGAGAGCCATATTGTTTACTTGTAAAGACTATTCTAAAGTACCCAAGGCATGAAAATGATTTTTTAGGTTTATAAATGAGATAAGGAACTACTTTATGAGGGTATACATATATGGTAATTTATAAAAAAATTACAATGTTATGAAATCAAAAATCAAATATTTCATTTCCCTTAATTGAGAAGCTATGAGTTGGAATATTTCTAAGTATACAATGGTATCTGATTCTATAGTAGTGGCCAAGTATATTGTGGCTTCTTATATAGCTAAATAAGAAATGTGTATAAAAAAATTCATCAAATTTCTTAGTGTAACAAAAAGTATCAAAGATGTTATCACTATTTATTATAATAATAATTCAATATTGGTTTTATACAAGGATCCTAGGTCACACCAATATATGAATCATATATATTTAATGTATCACCTCTTAGGGGATTATTCTCAAAGGGTTGAATTCACATTATGTAGAGAAGCAAAAAATCATAATGTGGCAGACCCATTGAATAAATCCTTCTCTCAGAAAAACATGAATATCATGTGACAACCTGTAGATTAAAACTTATTGGAAGTTTATGGTTGTGAAAGTGTAAGTCTATTGGATTTGGTTTCCTAGAACCAAATTACACTGTACTTTTGATTAACTAAATATTAATAAATATCTTATTACATAATGATTATTCTTTTTTTGTAACATTAATGTTATAATTTTATTTGATAATGTGTCATGTCAAATTGTTATACTAGTTCCACACTATAATGTGAACAAGAAAATTCTATGAAAAAATTCTTAAAATTATTTTATATTGTCTGGATAACATATTTTCTGATAGGAAATATATTATGTTTGAATATCAAATTTATGAGTATTATAATAAATTTATACATCTTATTATTATGTTATCACTTCATGATCGCTATGAAGGGTGGTCATTGGGGGAAAATTGCTAATCAAAATTCCACATGTTGGTGTTTCATTAGATATTTATATATGTGAATGTGTGAATTAGTCCTTGGACTTGAGATTATTATTAATATATATCACGAATCTTGTACTTTGATGTAGGGATGAAAATTGTGATGATATATACACTTAGAGATGTAGAATACATTGGGTGAGTCATAAGTGATATGGAATTAATTGAATAATTAAATAAAGGATTTATCCCATCTATATTAGTAAAAGAATACATTTTAGTCACTTTGATTTAAATAAATCTATCTAATGAAATCCAACGCCATAATATTTAATTAATGATTTCATTTCATAAATTAAATGAAAGATAAATCATTTGTATAGGGTAATGACACATATATGCATACTACTTGATGACATATCAGTAGAAAAAGTGACTATATTACATAGTATCATTTATAGGAAGGTTTTTTTATTATGACATTAACTTCTTCCTCTATGGGTTCCTTGACCTGTTGTTTGATTCTAATCCAGTACTTTAGGTACGTTTACACAATTCCACTGATAATGAGGCCTAGAGGGTCTCACACTAAGTGTATCCAAAATCCCATTAAATTTTATTAAATTTCATATTGATAATAAATATTATTCTAGGATTATGGAATAATTATTAATCAATTAAAGTTGATCATAAAAAATTCAATCATGAGATATTTGAATTTAGAATATCTGACTTCAATTTTATCTCCTATTTATTATTCTCATGGTAATGAATAAATATTTGTTTATCCACCAAATATTGAATTTATTAATTCAAATATTTATTTAGTTATGTTAATATTAAATTAAATATTTATTCTTGAGTTTAGTGAATATATATTCTCTTTATTTATATACCAAAAAATATTTATTTGAATAATTTTTTTATCCAAGGTGAAAAAAAATTTGTGGGATATATTATGGGATGAGTTAATAGCCCAATCGAAATGATGTATTTAATTTAATATCATCTAAATAAATATTAATTTATATATTTATGTAATAATAATTAAATAATACATGCCATGTAAATATTTTTATTATTATTATCATTTGATATATGGATTACATAGGATAAATAAACTGATAAAGGGTTATTTTACGATTATCAATTATTTTAACCCTGTGTGTAAAATCAATATTATATTATATTATATATTTTTTATGATTATTTTTCACAACTAAAATCTCTATAGGATTTTATCAATTCCTAAATAGAATACTTTTCCACCCCCATGTCTAGAATGTAGAGTAAAAAAGTGAAAACCATGTTGTGATGAATAATGAATGACATAAATCACATATTTATACCATGATAGAACTTAGATCTTCAAGATAATCATTTGAATATTAATGGATAACATGTGAATACACTTATAGAAATCCTCATATAGACTCTTCACTGCAATTATGGAATAACAAGAGTGGAATCGAGAGGTTTATCATGTTTTAGGTGATTATTTTTTCAAATTAATTGTAAATGAAATGTGAAAGATCTTCTATAGGATATTTTGGGATTACAATTCACATGTTATTAATACTTATCTTTTGAAATTGAGGGTAAACCAAAATTTCAAACTAGCCCACCACTTTTGTTACACCTAAAGACCTTCAACATATAAAATAAATTATAATATTAATTCTATTTATTTGATATAGTAAATTGGGATATCTAAATTAATTATAATTTGATCAATTATAGATAACGACCATATAGCATTAGGGTTTAATATCACAAGAGTAGACATGGTCAACATCATAGTGGTATACATACTGTGTATCAAAATGTTAGTCAAGATTCATATCAAATAAATTAAATATAATCTAAAATAAAACATGATGAACATGCTCACTATACAAATTCAAAGTGACACACAAGTACAATAATAAAAAATACATTGAATAATCATAGAAAAACTAGTAGAGTTTTTATAATTTAAATAAAATAAAGTAAAAATCTAGTATACGAGTCTCGATCTAAATTAATTATGATATTTGACATACTAAATTTTCATAGAAACCTTAGAAGACACAATTGGAAAGAGTCTAGGCATAAAACACATTTCCTAACATTATATGGATATGATAAACAAGTCACAAACTAGTGCCCACTAGTAGTAGTGCTCTAGATAAAGTAGGAAAGGCATATCCAATAATACATGGAACAAATTTGAAAAAGGCAATATAATAAAAACGAGTTGATATAATTTCTATTTTTAATGTTAAGACTTACTAAAGGATTTAACGCCATCCATTGAAAAACTTACATCTCAATTTTTAAGGGAACCCCAAATTTATATTGAATAAATAATTAAATATTTATTAACTTTTTAAAACCCATGACAAAAAGAAATATTATAAAACCATTACCTATATATCCATTTAACTATTTTTTTTGAAATTAATCTTCATGATTCAATTATTTTGAATAATTAAGTGAAAATTAATAGTGATGAGTTCCTTCAAAAACATTTTTTGTGGAAATATTTAAAAGGATAAGGAGTTTGACAAGAAAAGTGTTTCAAAACAGAGCCTTTTATAAAATAGGGTTTTTATAAAAATCACTACTCGCCTTAACCATTTTAAGAACCGTTTTTATCATATATCAAAGATTTAAATTAAAATTAAAACATTAGGATTTTCATTTCAATCCATTTTCAATCTCTTAATCAATAAAAACACCACCTCATCACTAACGAACTATCTTCATCAAGTGTTAAGTTTTCTTTATTAACTTATAGTTAATTAAAGATTAAACAAGAAGATATGATTTCCTTCTCCATAACACCATTTAAACTCATGAGGATAAATTATTGATATATTTAATTAAAATTAGAATTTTTACTCCACAAAACCATTTTTTCTTACAAGATATACTTAGAGCGTTTTGACACAAAAAGAAACCCTAACGATACCATTTATACTTTTTAAAACATAAAAATAAATTTAATGACCCTTATTCTCAATAGGGTCACATAGAATAGCATAATATGGCCACAAAATTCACATTTTAATGTAAACGTAAATAACTAAATAAAGGTTATCAAGGAATATTACCATAAACATGTTGGGATAAAAAGTATATAAAGAAATAAGAGAGGTAAACTAATGATCCATTATTTAATATAAAAGTTAATTGATTTTTTAGGTTATATATAAAATAACCATTTTAATTCCATATATTTATATTTCTATAATATTTAATTACCTTTAAAATTGTTGTATGGAAAATAAGAGGCACACACATTACATGTATAAATTAAGAATCACTCAGAGTGTCAAGACTAGCAACCATTAGTATTAGAATATTTATTATCATAAAAACCATAAATAAACACCTAATTATCATAAAAGAAATACATTATCAATGATACCTATTATATAATCACTATATTTAATAAGAAACTAAATTCCATGAAAAATCAATGAAATAAACTACAAAAATTAGCTAAAAACATAAAATTTCCAATCCCTAAACAATTTCAAATAAATAATCCTAAAATTTTACCCTAAAATCAAAAAATATTTACCAAATATTTTTCCTTAATCACCATCAATTAAAATGACAATAAAAAATTAAAAAAAACATCCACACAAGCACTCTTAGAGAACAAGGATAGGACAACCCACCATTTTGGATGAGTTCCACCATGATCTAGTTGAATTTATCTCAAAATACCTAATCCATCAAGAAGAATTAGAAAAAAATAATATAATAGGTAAGATGAGAGGATATGGTAAGTATTACCATAAGTTCAAAATGAAAATCACCCATGAAATAACCTAAAATCAGGCTATATGAAGGAGTGAAAAAGGGAGACCAAAGGGAGGCCATGGGAAGGATCAAAACAGGTTTGGTAGGAATAGATTTAATAGAGTCCCCAAAAGGGCATGAATGAATGGGTAAAAAGACCAAAGTTCCTACATATTAGAAAAATTCTCGGCTATGAGGTATCATATCCAAATCCACCAAGTAGTCAGTGGAACTCATGGGCCACCAATGTATCTTCCAGGTATGGAGGGTACTTGAGGGGATTACCATGGGTACCTGGTGTCACTATAGTTGTAAAATGAATATGTAACCTCTTAATAGGTTCCCCTAAACTATAAACCTCTATTTAACCCTCAAAATCATCCAAAAAACAAAAAATATTTCACCCTCAAACATAGGGAATCAATTTAGAATATGAAAAATGAAAAACTACCCCTCAAATAGAACCAATGAATTAAATGAATCCACACCTAATTTATAAAAAATTATTACTTAAGACCTTAAATAAATATAGTTAGGAAACATGTATTTATAGTATGGATATAATGGATTCAATATTTTGGATTTTATTATGGTGAAAAACATGACCACACAAGGTGTATCTATTAAGCACATGTTATGTTTCATGTCAATCAATAACTAGGGTTTTATGAGATAAATATCTCATAGTGTATATATATTAAGAACATGTCATGTTTGCAGAGATATGTGACCCAAGGTGTATGTAAGGAAATGCCTATATATTTATCAAGTCACACACACCATGTAAATTGAGAAACATTTTATGTATTAATAAAGGAACAAGACTCAGGCCTTAGTAGTACATGATGACTAACCCTCAAGTTACGCACATCATGTCACCTCTAAGAAATATTTTATAGGTTAACATAAAAAAACAAGATATTGAAAATGAATTCTTGGTTAGTTCATGAAGATAAAATTCAATTTTTATTGAATTAAATTCCATGTACTTTTCTTTTCTTGGTGTTTTTCATCTTTTCTCACTTGGCTGTCCAAATCTGATAAAAAATAGTTTATTTCGAGTGTTTATCCATGTAGATCATAACAACGGATTTTTTCATAATTACAGTGTATTTTCAAGGTATTTTAAAAAAACTTATCATCACATATATATATATATATATATATATATTCAATGATAATATTCAGGTAATCAATATAGAGAAAGCATAGAGTTGGTACTTCCCCTTGTTTCATGGTAAAATCACCCATTATAGACATGGGATTTGGTACTCCTCAATAAACATACCCATGACAGGGAATAATACCTCACATGATATATCGAGTTTAGGTACTCCACCATATGTTGGGGTGTATACCACCATCCATGTATTCCATATGCTACCATTTTTTGGACAACATTTATCTAGAGGTTTAATACCCCATCAATTGAAATACATTTCCATCAATGAGAGACATTCCTCCACTAAAATTAAAAAGGTGTCATAGAAGATATGTAATTTTCATAGTCTGGGTGTTGTAGGATTTATAATGTTTTTTAATTGATGGTTTACTTCAAGATATGACTTACAACTAGGTTGTTAAGCTAGGACTTCATTACAAAATTGGTTATTTAATTCTTATATCTAGGTTTTTAGGGGAATACATTGTTTCTACCTATATCTTGGGTTTTTATATAACTTTTATTTTCTTCATTCCCTATTTATTATTAAGGAATATTTCTATATATATTTATAATAATCCTTATATAGTAATTTTTCCCACATATGTTGTGTCTATGCAGATGAAGAATAGTCTTGAGGATACCTTGGTAGGCTTAGAGTTGGAAGAGCTAGTTCTTAGGGGTTCTTAGTGATTTTTAATGGAAATGGATTCTATCATAGATCATACAAGTATTTTTTAAGATAATTAAGTGTTTTAAATTTATCATGGGTCCATCATCTAAATATATTTTTTTATTAAGGAAAACAATTCAGGGAAAAGTGAGAAAATAGTCCTTACACAAAAGTCAAACAACATGAAAAGAAATAGCGGAATCAATGAATTGAAATTTAAGCCTTCTAGAAACTTTCCCTCTGAAAAGAGTCCATTGGAGGACATAATCCTTCTCATCCCAAAAATCATCATTGAGGAGGTATTCATAGTTGTTAACCATCTTGTCCCAAGTTTGGATGAGCTCTTCCACAGTAATCTTGTGCTCATTAAAACCACGCCCTAAAATTCCAATTTTTTTATTGGCCTAGACACACTTTTCCTCAACGAGGTTGGCCTGGAACCGCCTCCCGACCAACCTATCATAATCCACCTGCGTGGTGATGACCTCCATTCCCTTGTCTGAGAATCCTTTGTTGCAATCGAGGATAGCCTCCCACTCATCACATTCCATCAAAGATTTCCCACTTTGGTGAGAATAAGGTGCCGATGACTCCTTAACTCCATTCGCCATATCAGTGGCAGGTGGATCCCTTACAGGTGGTTCAAGATCCGTAGGATCTATCCCCACCTTCTTTGGAGCCTTATGAGAGATTTTACCTTTGAAGGAGGATCTAGTGACAGGTGGGATAGGTAAGAAGGATTAGTCCTTTTTCTTCCACAGCCTCCACGAGTGATTAATGAGCCCTTCCGAGTCAATGATTGTATTCTTCCCTTTCTTTGAGGAGAATATGATAAACTCTTGAACCAGTTCCATTTCCTTCGGTTCAATGGGAGAATCAGAGTCTGACTCTCTAACCTCCCCAGGAGCAGTCTCCTCTTCACCCCCTTCCTCATCCACATATTGGTCTGCATCTTCCAATACAGTGAACCGATTAAGAGAGTGGGCATCCCTTCCACCAAACTTCACCATATCAGCATATGAAGGGATGGACTGTACCACCTTCTTGGGAGCCTCTGAAACTCTGGGCTGTACATATCCTCGACCCATGTACTAAATATGAATACTTGGTTCCTCCCATCCCTCACTTTGAAAATGCCCAACTTCACCCGGAGAAGACACCTCCAAGCGCGTAGCCGCACCACTGGCTAAATTGGGGCAGTCCAAATGCCTGGTTGGAGTGGCCTCCTGGTGGGGGATCTTACCCACTGCCCCAACCCCAAACTCCTGCAAAAAGACCCCTATACCACTAGACACAGGGCTAATTCCTAGATCCTGTCTCATCCAGTCATAAACAGTTGAAACCAGGGGCCCTGATTCTCTTGGGGAAGCCTTCATCACTGAGACAGCAGGACCTCCCCTCCCCAACACCATTGGGGCCTTCGCATAGGGAATGTCAGTCCGGTGTAGCTCCTTGCCCAATGAGGCTGGAGTCACATGCTCCTGGACATCCCAGAAAACCTCAATTGGGGATGCCTGTGTGGGGGGAAGACCCAAATCAGAGACCTCCCTACACCCCTATTCGCACCCACCAGGATCAGAAATAGAAGCTCGGGCAGGACAAGCTTCATCTAGATCAACCGGAACTGGGGGTCCTTCGTCTATTGAAAGAGGTTCAACCAGACCCTCTTTCATTGCCTTTTTACGGCAATCAGTATGGTAGTGTCCCTGTCGAGAGCAGAAGGAACAGAAACACGTCCATGATTCATAAACGATGGGTTGAACATACCTGTATTCTCCCACAACCACAATTCTCACCACCTCTGGCGGGGGATGGGAAAGGTCCATTTAGACACATATGCATGCCATGATGGGATTCATAAAGGAAACAGTCTTCCAATCAGCGCACAGGAAATGACCGATGGAATTTATAGTTGATCGAAGAAGACCCGAGTTCTGGAAGGGCAACGGTAAACCAGGTAGTTGAAGCCAAATATCTGATGAAGATGGATCACAATTCATATGCAGGTCAAACGACTAGAGAAGGATATGGAAGTGGAAACCTTGAATGGATTTGCTAGATCTGGACCAGGCCCATGCCAAATCATCCTCATCAACAAAGCAGATGATGATTTGTTGCGGTCCCAAGAGCCCGAGGAACACATGATGGCTTAAACCCCATTCCTCGTTCACGTACCTATCGAACATCTCCATAGAGGGCCGGCACCGAACGAACTTCGCCACCAGAGCCATAGATAGCAACTAAGAGGCTTCGAATAATTCCTACATAGATATTGGAACCACTGGTTGACCATTGAAGACCCCAGGGACATGAAGAGAGACCTTGATGCTTTGGAAGAGAGAGAGGCGCTCGTTTAAAAGAGACCAAAGGCCACCCCAGGCCTGAAAACCTGAGGGCCATCGCCAAGAACCTGAGTATGAGGCCCCTCCCTCGGTGGGGGGAGGGTTTCAATGGACGCCATTGGATATAGGGCATCGCCCGACCGCCAGAGAGAGATAGAGCCCTAAATTCCTAATTTTTCCTCATGGGCCCATCATACTTTAAAATATTTCCATATATATATATATCAGTGTGTGTTTGTTTCATTTGGAGTTTTCTTATGTGGAATTGTTATTGGTAGTTAATGTCTCATTCTTGCACATTGTTCTTATGTTATAATTTATTATTGGCTATATTAAATTTGATTAGATATATGGGGTTTCTTACTAGTTATAATTAGGATAAGGCCTCCCATGTGTTTTTCGTTCTTTGTGTTAGTAACCAACCCCTGGCATAATAGAGGTGGCTTTGGGTGGCACACTCAGCTTAACTACTGGTCTAAGTGAGGCCCTAATAGGTTAGGCCATGTCATTTTAGAACACTCTTTATATAATAATTTCTATTCCATGAGTTAATATTTGAGTAAAGATTCATTTCAATCAATTAATAAATAATTCAATACACATTACAACACAACATAATTTTATAATCATATAATTCCATTTTTAACTTCTCAAAGGCCTTTTTCTTAATCAATATCAAAAATTCCAAATGATTACCATCTTGTGATTAAATTAAAAATAATTTCAAATATGTATTTTAATTATTAAAACTATTTAATATCAATCCAAAAATTAATTATGTCACAAAATTATAGAAATTCATAATGTTACATATTATTTCAAAACAATTATATTTTATTATCAAGAAAAGTTCTCAAATAAAGAAATAAAATTCCCTATTATAAATTATACCACTATTAATAACCGGGTTAATGGTTATTGATTTTAAATCATCAATAATATTTATATCTAATTAAGTCTCTAGGTCATGGAATATTTATCATTGCAAAATAAACATATAAGTACCAAACCAAAAATTCTACAAACCAATCTAATACTTACCATATTTAAATAATTGAATAATATAATATAATTCCCTTAAATATTCAAACAATCAATCCCACAATCCTAATCCATCAACCTGTAAATATTTAATTTATTTTATTTAAAAATCAATATTTCAAATCCAAAAACTTATGAGTTCATCATGAAATGAGTTTATCACCCATAAATTTAAATAAATTTATTTTCCAATTTTTTAAATATTTCCGAGCCATTAAAATCAATATCATTGGTTTCAACTGACTGAAATTCCAGAAATATATTTTTCAAAAACACACATAAAATTTATCCAATATTATGTTAAAAATATGTATACTTTGGTAAAAAACTCATCCAAACAAATTTAAAACTATATTTATAGAAATATTCCCAAATCATAAGAAAATATTATGAATTTAAAATGATCCAAATCTATAACTTAATCCTTCATCAAGAACACCAATTTTAAATCATTTATAATTTAAAAAATCCATATATGTTTTCTAAATAATAGTTTTTTTTAAATATCATTTTTCCAAAACAAAAAAATTAATCTTTATTCTTAGAAATTTACTTCTAGATATAAATCCATTTGATCAAGTAAATATATTTAAATATAAAACATAGTGAAAGTATAATTTATGGAGAATACGAAATATTTATTCCAAAATTATGTTTTTTCGATAAACTATTTACCAAAAATGGATGTGTGAATATCTATAGGAAGGAAAGAGTTACCTAAGATAGATAATTCTATGATTTTTTTAAGAAAGTTCTACCTTAAGTAGAGCCTTATTTTAAATTTTTCTAAACAATCTCTACACGATTGAAACCTTAATCATTAATTTTTTATTTTTTATTTTCATTTTGTTTTATTTTTTTAATAAAATATATAATTAAAAATTAATAAAAAATATTTTATAATATAATTATAAATAATAATAATTAGAAATTAATTAATTTATTGATCAAGAATAACGTGGATAATAAACTTGGAAGACCACATTCATAGTAACTTTACTAAAATAAAAAAATATTATAGGGGGGATTGGGTGACTTAAATATAACTAGGAAAAAAAAGAACATGACTGGTTTCAACAATACAAAACACACTAGTACAATAGGTACAAGAAACATTATATAGTCTAATTAAGTCATCACCAACATGTGTGTAAATATCTATCAAGAATCTTGAAATATCAAATGTAGGCCACTATTATCATAGAGTCTGGAAACAACAACATCAAACATTTTTATTAACATGGCAGTTTAATAAAACTAAAACTTCTAAAACACACAACTTTATGAACCACTTCAAAAAAATGTAAAATATACAATACCAAGTAGGAAATAATCATTTTTGTAGAACACACTTTCATCTTTTTTATCTTTTATGGCCCATAATGTAATTAATAATGATTGGAATTAATATTATAATTAACTATAATATTTTTTAAATTAATTTTTATTAATTATCGTTAAATTATTTTATTAATTACTATTATTTTAAATTATCCCCTAGGGTGAAACTCAATGGTTGTGGCTCTGTGGGGGTGTTAGGGAGGTCTCGAGTTCGAGTATACTTGAATTCCTACATATGTGTGTTGTGTTTTTCTTTAAATATTTTTAATTCTTACCACATCAATTTTTTTTAGTAATTAATAATTTTATTATTAATTATATATAATTAATGAGAAATAATAATTATTAGTAATGAAATAAAAATTTAATGTTAAGTAGTATTAATTAATTTATAAATTATATTATTAATCACATCATAATTATTATTTATTTATATTATTAAATACAATACATTATTACTTTGATTGATGGTGGTCCTCATCAGATCTCTCCTCTCTAGCAACTATTGTGATTAGGGATTATCTATTACGATTATTTTTACATGGTCGAGTTTGATATTCAGATTATGGTGGGGGTCTCACTTGTTCAACAGCATATGCTGGATCATCAAGGAAGTGGAAAAAGGATGGTCCTTCAATTTTTTTTATTAATGATGAATTGGGATTGTATTCTGGAGAAATTCAGTGTAGGATCATTGCTTCTCTCAATCAAGAAGTTTCAGACCATATCATTTAATGGGGTAATACTACGCATGTTATCTTATCAAGAGAAAATTTTGGATAGATTCAAAATTTTAAAGTACTTGCACATTTCATAAATTATAATGCCTACTATAAGTAAACCTTGTAAGTTTAAAAATATGGCTGGTTTTAAATCAAATTTTGGGGGTTTAATTTTTTTTAAAATTCATTCATTTGGGTCATTGGTTTTATCATGTATAGTTCCCCTCCAATGAGACAAATAAAAGGGTGTTTGGTATTGGTTTAATTTCTAATTCCATACATGATATAACTAATAAATATAACATTTTGGATAGATTCAAATTTTATAGGTAATCAATCATTTATTAGATAGTATTACCTATGGTAACTAAGCCTTCCAAGGATGGAATTCTTTTGTGCAGTCTGTTAAATGTTTAGGGTTTTAAAATTTTCAAATGTATTCCTTTAGAAAGTGGGTATTTACGTGTATCATTCCCCTATAATAATAAAAATAGATGGTTTTGGGATATTGGATCAATTTCTCATAATCCATGAATTATTTTCTTATAATAACGGGATTATTAGTTTAATAATTTTGATATTAAGAATTAAAGGGTTCAAATTTGGGTAAGAATTGTAAACTATAAATAGATTTTATGGGATTCACACATAATTTTTACATTTCATATACTATGGGAGTTCCCATTAAAATGGATAAGGAAAATAAGGAGGCTATTTTTGTGTATTTTTATAGGATTCTTATATAATTATACATAAATTAGAATTTGATTGTTTTTTTCTTTTTTATTTGAATAAGGAAGTTAGTTTGAAAATTAAATATGATTATCTACCCCATTTTTTCTTACTATAAATCCATTGGGAATGTGTAGGAGAAATTTCATATGGATATTGTTTTATATTCATATTCTAGGAACATACATAATTTATAGCATTATTGGAAATAGTGATCCAGGAATGTTATTTAAGATTCTCTAGGATATAGTAATCAAGGGAGACTATAATTTTAGGATGATGTTGATCATGAGAAAAAATGGATTTAACTTCTACTATAAAGAAAGGAGGAACTAATACCATTGAGGGGAATTCAATATCTCTAGAATCCAGAGCCAGTCAAGAGCATAGGATGATGTGAGATCATAAGTAGGGGGGAAATATTTTTTTGAAACATATAGATGGTAATTCTCATGGTATGGCATAAGAAAGGGTGTAGAGTCTGAAAGATCAAGGGAGCCCCACTACTTCCTAGATCAGGAATAAGTTTAATTTGTTTATAGAGGGAAATATAATTGAAGGATCATAGGTTGAAATTTAATAAATGTGGATAAACATTAGGTTTGTTCTTACTAAGAGTATTAATATGTGGTGATAGAATATGTTCTTGGAGATGGTCAGACTAACTATGAGTCGGCTCTGTAAGATTATTTTTACTATTATCTGATATATGATAAGATTTTACTTTTATTGATTATAAAAATAAAAAAAACCTTTTAGATAACTCTTTAATGAAATATAATCTCATAAGAGAGTCTTGTAAGATAAGGGTGAGTGTGGAGGATATCAAAGTTATGATCAATGTGATACATGAGATTTTATCTAACCTAGTTATATTTGATGCCTTCATGTTTAAAATAGTGAACCTGGATCTAAGATTTTCTTCAAAGGGGTTAACCACTAATCTTTATTCACTTAGGGTATCTAAGAACCAAGAAGTGTGTTATGATGATATAACATGAGTTCTTGACAGGTTGAGTATACCTATTAGATAATTTTCTATAGAAAATGTACATATGATGAACTGTTATCATAACACTAATGTATGGATTGATTAAGGGACAATGCCTATTTCAAAAACTAAGTTTTATTCTGATAAGGATAATGGTAATCAATGGAAAATAACAAGATATCATAGGCATGATTATGGCTTAAGTTATATTTTCTTGGGTTCTAAGGCAGATAATAAAAATCTATATATGAAAACTAATTATGGTAACTCTTAATCTATACTTGCATTCTTTGAAAATAAACAAGGATCTAGGTCTAAAGATGATGTTTTAGTAAATAAGGTCGAAGAATTTTTATATCGGTATGGTCTCCAATTTAGAGATAAATATTTAGAATAAGTTGAGGTTGACCAGCCTATTGCCTTAAATATAGAAATATATTCATATGATGACAATGAAAACCCCAAAAAGTTTCCCCTTATATAGGTGGGATCATTACCCAAGAGGCCAATTCTTGATTGGTTAGGCATATTCTCACAATATGCATATCAGATCTCAAAAATAATGACATGTTAAAATTGTGGGAATGTTGCTAATGGATTTTGTGGCTCTATTAGCTTTGTGTTTTGGGAGTCTAATATTTTTGTTGGATTTTATAGCTTATGTTGGATTTAGGTCTATAACTACAATCTTCCTTGTTTCTATTTTTATTTTAAATAAAAAGGGTTGGGGCATGGATTTCCAAGTGCCTTACTCTCTCTTTATTAATTAACTATAATAGCATTATTAATAGTTAATTATTATTATTACATATATGGATTACTATTATTAATTATTAATTATTATTTTTAATTACATTGTTAATAATTATTTCCAATTAAATTACAATTAGTAATTAATTTTGATTAAATTATTAATTTTTAAACCAAAAAAATCAAATCAAAATAAAATTAAAAATCTAAAACATATTAATGTTATTAAAATTATATTTTTAAAATAATTGATAATATAATTAAAAATAATGATAATTAATAAAATTATTAAAAGAACATGATAAGAACCATTTAATTCATAATATATTTAATTATATTCTCATTATTAATTATTATTGGTAAATATTATTAATTACATAATTAAAAATAATTATTTCTTGTGATTTTTTTGAAACAACATTATTATTATATATTTATAATTAAATATTATTATAAATTTTATTTATAATTATTATCAATATTTATTTATAGTTGCACAAATTTTAAATATTTTATTATTATTATTTATTATTATTTGTTTTTATTAATAAGAATACTAAATAATACCAAAAAATAATAGTTGATAATATGTATTAATCATTATTAAGTATTATTAGTGAAATAATTTTTAATAATAAAATTTTATAATTATTGATAGTTAATAATAATAATTAATAATTAATAATAATAATAAGGGAAAGAAGGGGTAATGAATTAGGGAGACCCATACATATCAAATTAAATATATAAAAAAGGGGTCAACATTGGTACATGATAATACCATGAAAAATAAATATAAATATCCCATCCAACATTTGATATATATAAATGCATGATATCAACAAATAAGTGAAATAAAGAACCTTTGATCATGAGCCACCTATTTTGAGAGATAATTCACAACCATATTTACTTCCCTATATAATTTGTAATCAAAATCTACATCTCATTCATCTAAGACAATCA
Organism: Viscum album; assembly: GCA_963277665.1. Taxonomy (NCBI): domain Eukaryota; kingdom Viridiplantae; phylum Streptophyta; class Magnoliopsida; order Santalales; family Viscaceae; genus Viscum; species Viscum album. The sequence goes on along the minus strand of OY728157.1, from coordinate 1,979,252,825 downwards.
CTCATTCCAAGATAGAAATAGTTTCCATGAGACCTTGTGATGAATATGTTTTACTAAATTCATAATAGTTGTAAAGTAACTCTCAATCCATATTCTATCACATAACACACCATATGGATGAAATACTAGACCCTATCTACCAAAATTATGTAATAATCATGTAATTGGGAAAATGAAACTTTGATAAATCCACATCTAGTCCTAAACATACCCTCATAATTAGAAAGTCTAGATGAACCTAGTGTGAACCCATAAACATTCACCTTTATCTCTGAAGGATCATGTGTAATCCATCTAACATATTTATACTATAGTGAATTCCTAATAATGTAGTAAAAAATAAGAATTATATCCATAATAATATTATTCATTTAATTATTCATCAAACCTATTTGTATCTTAGAGGAAAGTTTATTGTCCTTGGTAATATAATCACTAATCTCCAAATGATTAATAATATTCCCATTAAACTAGATAGAATACCTTAACCTTTATATGTAGTGGAAGGACACTACAATAGAAACAAGTAATAGGTTGTGATTTTTTTTGACTCGTAGACAAATCAAAAAAATTTTTTCATAAAAAAACATTTGAATTTTTTCTCATGTGATAACCACATAAGAATTTTCTAGAGATAACCCCCCCCACACTTTTTGAAAATACATGCTAGCAGAAAAGGTGATTGAAATTATTAGAATTCCTACTACCTTGTATGAAAATTGTTGTTATTTGGTATCTAACAAAATCATGTAGGTCATCTATAGGAAATCTATTATAATAGATTTTTCATAGGGGTGGTTCTATAGATGCTTGAAAAAAATATCTCCTGAAACACATAATCAATTTAGGGGGTAAATTTTTTCTACCATACTAGTAGACAAAATTATTCTTGGAATTTATATACTCCATCTTTCTATACATCCAATGTAATGAATAATTATCCTTAAAATAGAAGGAATATATGTTTTGTATCTCATCTTTAGTGAGAATACCTTAAATAAGGCCTAACCAATCAAAGGTATAGTTAATTGATAAATGAATAACATTCATATAAGGTTCAAAGGAACCAATAATAAGGGAATATAACTAGTTGTTTATCTAAAAATTAAGGTTAAAATACCTTGATAGATTCTATTTAATATATTTTCTGAAGAACTATTAGGCTTTCTACATAGATTCGCCCTTAAATACATAATTATCATTAAAATGTTTGGAAATTATTCTTCACCTTAAGAAATTTTATGTAGAATTATATATCTTAAGAAGATAAAAAATTAATTGTAAATTATAGAATCATTAAATGGCCTAAGTTCTTGATTCTATATCCACCAAACTTGACATTCTTGGAAATGTTTATCCATGAAACAATAACAGATTTTTTCCTAAATATTACTTGTCCAAATGAAGTTCCTAATTTGTCTTTAAATCATCTCACATAAATCCATTAGGAACTTTCAAATGTGTAAAGAATAGGAAAACATTGATTTAATAACTAAATTCACCAAATATATATGAACAACTTGAGAAATTTTTTTCCATTACCAACTAGTATATTGTGAAGAAATTTTAAATACAATTCTTTCTATGTAGGTGTCCATATAACCAATAAAGAGATGGATACCCATGTAATTTAATGGTATTACCCCATTAAAATTGAAGAAGTTGGCAATATGGTTTATCCTTTTTAATATCATACCTTTTCTAAAATAAACACCAGATTTTTTCCAACTAATATATTTTCTTGAATCCAGTTCATAGTGATGAAAGATATCCTTAATTTCTCACATATAATATTTTCCACATTTACAAAATATAAGGATATCATCAATATATAGAATATTAGTTAGCTCTCTAAAATCCTTAGAGGACTTGATATGTGAGAGAATCCAAAAATATATATATTTTAAAATATATTTATTGAGATATTACTCTACAATTTTAAAATTCAAAGATAAGAGGGGATGACCTTTCCTAACAACCATTGGGAATCCAAAGTATCCTTTGTGAGTACCATTTATAATAAAATAAATCATTAAAATATTCAAAAGTTCACATATTATCTTTATAAACATATTTTAGAATCCATACCTTTGTAAAAAACTAAAAATAATTTCCCATTTGAGGGTTTCAAAATATTTGGAAATGACTACCTTTAGGGAAAAATTACCCTTTGCATACTACCTCTAAGGAACAGTGATACATTCAAAAGTATTATAGTACAATTCTTGAATTTTCCTCTCTAGGATAAATCCAAACTAGTTTTAAGAGAAAAACTAATTTTCCAAATGCCCCAATCTAAAAGAAACAATCTTAAAAATAATCTTGAATAGGTTGTATTCATATAATTCCTTAATATCAATGGAATGATAAACCTTAATAATAAGAATAATAAACTATTATTTGGATCCATGAGATAGAAATTAAATTTTAAAAAATTCATACATAGAATGAGTGAAATAAGAAGAAATGAGATCCAAAAAGGACCTAAAAAATGTTACTAAAACCATCTGGCCTAGTAGCAATTTCTATGTTGAGTATGGACATATCATTTTTAATTTCATCCCCTATGGATATGAAGGTAAGTAAATAATTATTTATATCAGAGATAGAATTAGGTATAATATCAGCTGAAGCCAGCTAATTCTATTCAATATCATCTTTAATAAAAAGAGAATTTAATTACCCTTTCATGGAATTATAAATACCCACTACAACATAAAATAATTACCCATTATTCATAATAGAGGAAATATCATTTATTATCCTTTTTTGACTATTTATAATGTGAAAACATATTTTCCCTATCTCCAGCTTTAATAAATCACAAGGGTAATTTCTCCTTGATCATCCCCTCTTTTGTAATAAACAATTAGTCTAACTTGGTAGGAATTGTAGTTTCTTCTTTAAATGGATTATTAAGTACCATAGATCTATCTTGATACTTCTAAATCTAGTTTAGCTTTTTATATGTCCTCATCAATTTTGGAGAATATATAATTATCCAAATACCCTAAATAAATTTTAATAGCTCTCAATTTCGATCTTAGATGTTTAAATGGGTTATCTCCAATGATGGAAGACTATTAATACAATATAATCATTTTGAATTCATTATTAAGAAACCAAAAGTTGTTTAATTTGAAGGGGGATTTGTTTAGTCCTCCTATCATTTAAAAATATGGATAACAACAAATGGGTATGATCATAGTGAAGTCTTAGGTGGAAAGAGCATGGGAAATTAATTCACAAGTTATTTACTTTGAGATAGAATAAAGATCTATCAATATTACTAGTTTATCTACCCTTAATGGTACACCAAGTCTAGTTATATTAAAAAACATATAGGTAAAATTCATTATGGATGTTCTAATCAATAAAGTTTTGGAAGTCTAAAGATAAATCTCTAATAAAATTAAATCTTAACTTCTTATTGGGCATATAAACCATATTAAAATCAACAATCAGTATCATGTTATGTGATACATCAGTATAGAAATAGGTTAACTAATTCCATAGGGTTTTCCTTTTGATATAGTATTTATGGGTTTAAAAGATAGATACCATGAATCTATAATCATACATATCAAGGTGTACAGTAATATGATGTCTCTTAATATTATGAAAATGAGTATTCATGATTTTTTTCGATGGTCCAAAATTTTACCATAACAAAAACTTTAATATTATAAACAATGAGATCATAACCAAGAGAGATCAAATTAAAAAGTTTAAAACATTCAAATCAAACTATCAGTTCAAAAATTTCAATAAAACTTTTATTATACCTATTAATATAGTTTCTAAGGGATAATGAGGAATCAAATTTTTTTATCACTAGATTATTCTAAAATAATAATATCATTTTAATGATGATATTCTCCAAGTGTAGACTCTATCGAATTTATCTACATTGTACATCCATCCCCCCCCAAATTTTTTTAGTGGGCTAGGATCAACCTTAGAACCAAACTTATCATTTTTATTTAATTAAGAAACCCATGAAATTATCTTCTTTTTAGAATAACCATTCAATGGACTGAAGGTGTTCAAAATAGTATGGATCCAATCCACATCCATAATAGTCAAATTTCTCACCACTTTTCCTAGTGGAAAATGTTTAAACAAGGCCTCATTTTCACCTGGATCATCGTGAAAGTACTTAGATAAATGAAATTTTCACAAGTAGAGTTAACCATGGTAGATTTAAGTGTATGATAATTAATAATATACTTAATGAATTCTAAGTAATCACCTTTTATAGATTGGTAGGGTTACTCATTAGGTTAAGAAACCTCATTCCCCTTCAGATCACCCTCATTAGATTGCAATCAAGGGGGAGATGAGTCTTCTTATCCTTCAATAAAATAATGAGTCATTTGGTGCACCAACTAAACCTTGATTAGAAGCAACATAGCCCTAAGAAATGTAAATTTAAAGATAGTATATATTTCCTCCTTGGATGATTTTATAGGATTTAGAATGGTATTTAGTGGTACACCAATATTCTTGATGATAGCCTCTCTTGGAGAATATAGTGCCCCTTTATTATATTTCCACTTATTTGGGTCCATACCCTTGGTCATAACACAATTTGATATTGTAATAATTCCTTTAATTACTTTACCATTATATTGAACTGAATTTTAATTTATCTTCCTATTCCCTTAATTCAAACACTTATTTTTGTGGAACACATTTTCTAAGATTCCTTTGACCATGAAATAGTTACATGAGACTTTAGATCTCCAACAATCATTCTAAAGATGACCTGTAATATTATATTTAATATAAAATTATGGAAACCACTCATAATATATTTTTATATTGATGTTATCATCATGTGTATTAAGAACTACCTAAAAACCAATGAATTATACATGTCAATCTTAACTAAAATATGGGAAAAGTGAACAAACATCACCCTCATAGTTTCTCCATCAATCTTGATGGGCACCCCATTTGTAGAACCAATGTACCATAGGATCCTTAGATTCTAGTAGAACCAATTGAGTCCATAAATCCGAATCCAAAACTAATTGTGAGAGTTCTTAATGTTTAAAGGGTATTAACTAAAACACCATTCCTTTTTTAAGAATAATGGGTTTTATTAGATGTGTTATGAACCCAAAAACAATTATCTTTAACTCTTTTTATGGAAAAATGATATGAAAATATCCACAACCAATAGTAATCATCTTATAATCATAGAAACCAAAAATGGAAGCAACATTTTTGTGAAAATTTGACAGTTTCCATGGATCCTCACCTTTTTAGTGGATTATACTTATAATGATATGGAACTGAAAATGTTCCAACCTTTCTTTTATTCCTTAATGAAATTTATTAACATGAAAAGTCATACCTTTCATAAAAGTCATCTCATATTATTGATTAATAATTAAAAAATAATCCAAATTATAAGACACAAAAAGGATAAAATACTTTCCCTTTTCCAAATTCATAACCTCCTCATCTGAAGAAGAAATATGTGCTTTAAATCATGATGAAAGATCATTGTAACCAAGATAGATATTAGGTTCATGTAAAATGGTAAATAATTTTATCTGATCATGAGCGATCACCAGGATTTTCTGGTCTCACCTTCTTATTTTCCATGAATTACCAGTCTCTAGTTTAAGCCTCACCGAGTTCTTTCCTATATTTGTGTGTTATATTATTTTATATATAGTGTATCCCATTTCCCTTACATTTATGTAAATAGATTAAATAAATATTTTTTATTAATTATTCTAATATCCCCCAAGGGATTATCCAAGTGGTTGCACCTATCTGGGGATTCAAAAAGGTATTTGGTTCAAGTATTCACAGGTGTGTTCATGTGTGTATTTTTATGTGTTTTCTTTTTATTTTTACCGATTCGTCCCAAAATATAGTAAATTTATTATTTTTAATTAGAATATTATTAATTTTTTGTTATGTTGTTAATTTGTTTTTCATTTTTTTACATTTATTTATTTTTTATTTTTTTATATAAATAAAGTAATTAAATATAATAGTTGATAATAATGTATTTAATAATAATCACTAAATCAATATTATTTATTATTAAAAAAATAATATTATTATTTCAATTAATTAAAAATGTTTGAGTAAAGAGTTTGGAAGACCAAATCAATAATCACATTATTAAAATATTAAAAACATATAGTGGGGTGAGATGGGAAGTCAAAAAATGAATCAAATAATAATAAAAAACAAAATGATCACAAAGTACTCCAGTCAATAAAGCAGTGATCTGACATCCAACTCTTTAACTCCACCATTTTTATCTTGAACAATCCACAACAATGGTTTTTAATCATTATAATTTAGTATCTCATTTCCTAAGTCTTCTTCCCAGTCACTCTAATATGAATTGCCTTTAAATGGATTGAAAAATATTCCTCAAGATATTCTCACTTGTGGTGTAAGCCCAGTATGAATTATTATCTACAGAGTTGAGTAGTCCTTCTTTTTTCTAGATTTCTTTTTTCAGATATATTTATTATCGCTCAAATAACCCTTCCATTTTTAAGTATATTATTATAATTATCTTTTTGATCCATATCGGTATCATTAATATATACCAAGATTCAAATAAATGTTATATCTTCAGATTTTTTTTTCATCCAAATTAGCATGTTGAGTATAATTACTATGTTGATCAGTATACAGATTAGAGTAGAAACCCATAGGTTAAAACTACCTATTAATAATATCTACTCCTATAAATCTTCTCACTGCATATGAGTGGGTAACAAACTATAAATATGGATCAAGTTTTAAAGATAGCATTAGTCCCTATGAATTTTGATTGTTCAATTTGGAATCTCCACTATGGTCTTCGATCTGAATCTCCCTAGGTGTGTAATTTCATGAAATAAAACCCAACCTATAAAATCAAGCACTAAATTCATGATGGTTCTAGAGCTCTAGTTTCATATTACCATGAATATTATAAAGTTTTAAATCCTACCCTCATATCATGAGTATTCTTCTAATACTTTTTGAATTGATTTCATTCACAAATTTATCCCCTTTTCATCATGTTGGACTACTATTCACTCCTAGTTAACATGGATAACATTATCCCCAATATATTACATCATTGAACTATCTATATTTTTAACTCAACTCACACATTTCTCTTGGCTATACCTATCTAAATTCTATGTTACTTTCTCATCATCTAATACTTTATCACAATGATTATAAGTGGCATATCCATTTCACTATCTCAGATGATTGTTGTATTTTCTCCTACTACATTCATAGAAACCATGGCTCCTTAAGGAATACTATTAACACAAAATGTCGCTATTATAGTTATATATATTTTAACTAATAATTACACATTCAAGGATGTAAGGAGGAATAATTTCAAATTTAATTTTGAGACTCACTTCATTGGTAGGTGATTTAAGAATAAAATCATGAATCCATATAGATATTATATATATTTTTTACTAAAACCCTTTTATAATGACCTTAACAAACCATTTTAATTTTTTATCCATCATTATTGAAATACCTATCGAGGAACCAATTTCATTAAGGATTTTGGGTGCTATAAAATCCATTTCATTTCATAGATTCTGAAATAAATTTGTATGCATATTTCCTTATAATAAAACAAATTAAAATTAGGATTCCATTCATGAATCCTCAAGATGTTGGGTTTAATATTGATCAATACTATGTCATAGGCTTTCCTTTTCATCATGGAAGAAGTTAAAATAATGTGAAAAAATAAATCCAAGAGATAAAAATTACAATTTGTAAATTCTTTGATATGGGATAAGTGACTTACCTTTCCATTCAATTTTCATGGTTTCCTACCCTTCAGTAAATAGATATACACATTAATTTAATTCTTACACAATTATAACCTTTTTGAAATTTTATCATTGTTAGACAAGACATAATTTGAGTTACCATTCATGGTGATTCTTTCAGAAACTCATGGCTTCCCTCCCTTCAGCAAATAGATACGTTCAATAATTTAATGCTTACACAAATCTATCTTTTTTGGAATTTCATCATTATAGGAAAATACATAAGTTGAGTTCCCTTTAATGGCTATTCTTTTAGAAACAAAATCCTTTAAATAAATAAAGGATCATTTGATTTTGGAATATCCAGTGGCTATCTTCACATGCAGATCTTTATTAACTTAAGTTTCTTATTCACAAACTAGATTATTTACATATTTAATATTGTGATATTTTATTATATCCCCAGCATGCATAAGATTGATATCTAATTATCCATCTTACAAAAACAACATTTAAATACCTAATAATATAATTATTAAGAACTAATTACATTATTAATTATTATTAATTATCATTAATTATAAATAATTAAGAATAATATATCAGGAAAATGGGATTACAAATATAAACTGCACACACACTCAATCACCTAGTTGTTCAAGACTCATCCATCCCTATAAGTAATTGAAATCACCCACTATATCTATTCAATCACATATTTATATCCCTATGGCCCTTGTTCTTGATTACCTAAAGCCCCATGTTCTTGATTTATTACATGTCGAGCGGTTTTCCTGGTCCTACCATGAGATCTACTATAAAATGAGGATGGCCTGAAGAACCCATGACCCAAAAGCTTATGATAGACCAAATTCCCTATGCACCAAAGGCCCAAATATGTGGTCTAATATCCCAAATCAGGTGAATAGTACCACTGTTACAATATTTCTATAGTACAAGCTATAGTTCCACAACCCTTGGTATCTCCCTCTTTAAAAAACAAATTCAAAGATGAATTTACCAAAAATAGATCCATATTTTATGAAATTATAAAGATTAATCTGTTAGGGGTAGAACATTCATTGAAAAAAAATTAAATAAGGATTTATCTTAGGTAGTGCCTTCCCTTATCAGTATATTTCCACCCCCATTTTGGGAAACTGTTATCTGAACCCCTATTTTTAGAATTATTTTTTTTAATTTCTTCAGTGTGGTACTTTTACAAATATAGAAGATAGTGTACATGAGTTACAATTAAATATTTAATACTTCTAAAAAACACAACTCAAGATTAAATAAAACATTAACATGTATTATAGACCAACAACACTAGTATAATTGATTTATCATCTTAATAAACCATTAATCCTTGTTATATAGTTTTTTATATGGTTTTTTATTTTCTTTTAAAATGGATCGGGGAACAATTAATTTTATTTATTACAAATATCACTCAAAAATATTTGATGATAATAATATGAGTTCAAAAGAATTATTAAAATTGATATTTATAAGATATATAATCTATATTTTTTTATTCTGGAATAATACCACTTTTTTTATTATGAGGGACCCTTCACAATATTAATGAGATATCAATCTAACTAACCAAAACCATTATTATTCCCATATGATCAAATTAAAATTTAGAGAGAAAAATTAAAAATTAAAAATAACACATAAATAAATACAGGGATATTGATACTGAAAATGATTCATCTTTTATAATTCACTGTGCTTCAATCCAATTGAGGCCACATCATTTGAGGCTCATTATTACTGTTGATCACATTTATGATCCCATTTCCCCTAAAACCACCATCATCGATGGGAATTATCACCTCTGATCTAGACCCAACATCCCCCTACTATCATCATCATCATCATCAAGGTTGAAATACCGTGGAAAACCATTGAAATAACTAATCATTATCTTCTTACCTAAGAAATCTAAGAAAAAAAATAAAAACAAAAAAGTAGACACATAATCTTCTATAAATATTTCTCCTATTATCACATAATCACTAAAAAAAATCCACCACCAAATCTTCTCTCTATCATACTACTACATAGATGTGACCAACTTACTCAAATCCTTACATTTATCTTTAAAACATTTCCACTACATCTAATCTCAGCATGTTGTGTATGTTTTATAGAAGGTAATCATTATGAAGGAAAAACTAATAGACCTAGAGAAAATATCAATGGGTAGTGTAATGACCATGACCTGGGTCATTATGTTTTTAAGGAGAAATTATTTTTGGAATTTTGATGAAATTTTATTTTTTGATTATAATTGAGGGTTCATTTTTTGGGATTTGGCTATTGGAGTGGATATTTTAGAATACCATTATCGGTATTTTGGGTTGTGGTATGAGGTTATACTAAAAGTGTAAGGGTTCTTTATTGATTTTAGGATGCATAAACAACAATTTAGAAATTGTAGGTAGGATTAGGTACATGGTTGGGAAAATCAAGTGCTCGATGTTCCTAGAAGAGACTGGTTTATCTGAGTGGTACAATTGGGTATTAAGTATCTCTAGTAAGAACATTGACAATATTCAGGTATTTTTTAAAATTACAGTATCTTTGGTCATTTTCTAATGAAATCTATAAACCCGTTCCCCCCTCCTTTGAATTAATTTCCTCCTGGTTATAAGGTACTCCTCTTTGTCCTCCTCTTAGTCTCAATCTTCCCTCCTCTTTAGGCGCTTTTATCAAGGTCAAATAAACATGTTTATTTAATCTACGTCAATGGTAATCCCTTTTCTCCCTCTTCTTATACCAACTTATACTATTTTAACTATTCTCTTCACTACTAAAGTGTTCCATTACTTATTATTTCACTAAATTTATAGTGAAATATATTCTAATTCTTTGTTGATGGAAGAAATTAATGATTTATTTTCTTATTATTGTTCATTTTTTGGATAATAATAGATTCATAATAATTTATCTTGGTATTTAATTATTTAAAAATTTGATTTAGGATTTATATTTCTTGAATTATTATGGATTTATTATAATTATTTGTTAGTGTAAATATTTTGGTTATCTACTTAGATTTTATAGAGGTTTAATTTGAATTTTAAATATTGTTACCTGGGTAGCTTGGGTAATTTCTAGTAATTTTTTATTATTTTTTATGGATTTATAGTGTCTTTTATGGTTTCATTAGTGCACAATAAAGGAATCATCAAGAGTATTTCAATGGTAGTTTATTAATACCCATATAAAATTCCTTAGGGATTTCATTGGAAATGCCTTAAAATAATTTTCATAAAATAATAAAATAAAAATATTCTTATTTTTTAGAGATATATATAATTTTTTTGAATATTAAATTGGTTAAAATATTAAATAACATTCTTACTTAAACCATGGTTAATACATGGAATAAATTGGTAAATAATTTTTGTTTTGTTTTAAATTCTAGTTTCTATTTTGTGATTAATTGATAAATCTAATTTTTGTACTAATTATTGCTTGGAAATAAATAACAATGAATGAATATCTAATATGGTTAGAATTATTAAAAATGAAATATGTATAATGTTTGTTACCATTACTTTTATCTAATTGAGACATAAAATGGAAAGTGGAGAACATTTTTTATAACATAACTAGTTACTTGGTCATGAGTAATTAGAGTTAATTTTTAATTTTAGTGTAACTAGTAAAGTGATTATATAGTAATTTGACTATAAAATCATTTCAAGGTGTTTTAAATTATAAATATATAATTTTACTTGGAAAACATTACTTATATATTTAAAAGTGTTTAGAATTTATCTACTCTAGGTTGTTAAATTTTTTTTGGAAAGTTTATACATTACCACATAACCTTATAGTGCTATTTTAAACCATTATAGATTCAAAATGAGTTTTATAAAAACACCATGGGGGACTAATTTAATATTTATGGGTAGTTTTTCCACATTAATATTGAAACATATCCTCCCATGTATTTGATTCTTACAATTAATGGAATCATTACTTTACACATAAAACTATTTAATCCATGAGTCATTTATCATAACTTGATTTTGGTTATGAATTGAATCATAGGTGAGGTAAAGGTTGGGTTAACACCAATTATAAGGTAATGACATGAACCAAGTTAAAATTTGTTTTATTTATCCTTTTTTAACCCAAATCTGATTCTTGTTTTGAATAGAATATGTTGTTCCCTTTTCAAAAATACATAAAGATGTTTTTGAGTGATACAAATATTTTTCACCTTAACATTTTTTCATAAAATAATACCCTTTAAAATACCGATTTTACATTATGTTTAATTTATAATAATATAGTTCAATTAAACTTTTGATAACATTAGATCTAAAATGTTTGTTTTCAATAAATTTTTCCTTAAATTGAATCCATGTTTAAAACCTAATTTGGTAAGATTTACACTTTTTAATGAGTATCACAATTTAAATACTTACACTAAATTTAGATACTTATTTTGGATTTTATGGGTATGAATTGGTTATTAATGATACTATAATAGGATTATAACCTAGTAATATACTAATGTAAAATAATTTCTACCCATGTTAATATTAGATCCTTATTTGGAATGATTATATATATATATATATATAGTTTCCCTTGTGTAAATATCAAAATTGGAATTAGTTAGCTCTAAATTATCCTAAAGATAATGATATTATATAACATATGATACGTTTATAATAATACTTTTATACCTATTTTAATTCTATAATGTGTTTTTTCATGGAGTAAATGTGTATAAGTTATGACCATGTAAAATGTAAGCTTCTTATATTATACAATAACTATAGTGAATTATGAAATATTGTATAAAATATATTTAACTTATTATATTGTTTTTTGATATATTTTTTCTAATTAATTATTATTTATTATTATTAAAATTTTCATTATTGATGTTTGTTTGAAAATTTTCAAGCACAATTATTGCTTTGTTTATTTATAAGCATGTTAAAAGGGGTAATGTGTATGGGTTTATTCCATATAATATCTTAATAAGGTATATCTTGATTTTGAATATTATTATGGGATATGTATACAATGCCTTGAATTTCTATACCCCTTCCCAAATTACATGCTATTAGCTAATGTCTCAACTTATTATATATATTCTCCTTCCCTTGAGATTATCTTAGACCATGACTCTAGAAATGCACCTAGGTGAGATGGGATGCAAGATTTATCTATCCAAAGAATGGATGGGATGGTAAACAATATTTACCTAACTCTATCATAAAATTAATACTACGATTTTCTGAAGTAGGTAAACTTAGTCATGTTTAGGTATGGATTTTTCTACTATAGGTAGTTGTATTTTTATTGGGAATTATTTTTCTTTATACTTATCCTATGTATCCAATCTATATTCTGATGATGATTGTTGTAATTTTTTTACTTTATATCCATATAAATGAGTATATTTATTTAAATCACATACTTTATTATCTTTTTTACATGTTAGAATCTTGGTAGTTTCCTATTGGGTGTGTTATGTTTAAACCCTACATATTTACTCTAGTGGGAATGAAACATCATGATCTACATTTCATGTATCCATAGGTTATAATAGATTATTGTAATCTTGATTTCAATATTAGTAAAATTAGATTTGGAATCAATGTTGTAACATATAATTTTTATAATCAACATTAAAACTAACACGAGTAGGGTTTTAACATCATTTATCAAATAAATGACATTAAAAACCTATCGGTGTTAGTTTTAGCATCAGTTTTGAAATAACTATTGAAATGATACATTGTAATATATTATATTTTTTATTAACTAAAGTTATAGTGTATTCATAGGGATAATTTTGAAGCCTACATGAATCAGTGATAATTTGGTTAGTAAATTTTTTTCTACGCGCATCACCACATCAATTAACTTTATAAATCAAATTAAAAATATTTAACTAAGGCATGGTATAAGATATAATTAAAAACATAAAGAACTAATAATAATTTATTATACCTAATTGATGTCTAAAATAATTCAACCACTATATATTCAACGTCTTTGTGAAAATATAAACAATTTTTTTCTTAGTGTTAATGAATTCAAGAGTGATATCACCTTTTTGAAAATGATCTCTAAAAAATGTGATGTTTTATATCAATATATTTTTTCCTAGAATGAGATGCATGATTTTTATAAATATTTATCGCACTTGTATTATCAAAATTTATTGTTAAATATATAAATTAATGTTCATAATATAGTAAATTGTGTTTCATACACAAAATTTACGCACAATAAAAGCGTGGATTAATTTATCATCTTCTATAGTGAAAAGTGCAACATAATTTTTCTTTTTTACTACTCCAAGACACTAGAGACTTACCCAAAAATCTACATGTATCCATATTTAATTTTCTATCTAACCTAAAATCACCAAAATTAGCATTATAATTAATAACCTATTAAATGAACGACCTCTTGAGTAAAACATTCCAAAATTTGTTATATTTTTGAGTTATTAAAAAATTATTTTAATATCATTTAAATGTGATTCATTTGGGATTGTTTGAAAATATACAAACATGAAAACATAGAAAATTATATCTTGTTGGATAGTAGTTATTTATAGAAAACTCTCAATTGTACCTCTATATACAGTTTGGTCAACTAATTTTTCAATTTATTCCAAATCCATTTTACATCTTGTACTCATTAGTGTATCAAATCCTTTAGTGCCATTTAGGTTAAAACATTTTAAAAGATATTTTTTAAACTTAATTCAATTTTAAAAAACTCTATATTTATTTTGAAAAAATCTGAAAACCATGGAAGAATTTAAATTCTCCTAATAAACTAATTCTAAATTAATTTTTCATAAGTTAAGAAAATTAAATACATAAAAAATTTAGATGAACTAAAGATAATTTCATCAACAGATATTTATATTATAAAAAAATATTTTGAAAATATTTTGAAAAATAAATTATGATAATATATACCATTTTAAAATCTATTCTAAATAATAAATGAGTTGATACAATCATTCAAAGCTCTATGATGCTATTTTAGACCACAAAGTTATTTTCGAAATTTTAGACACATGGTTTGGAAAATGAGAGTTTGAAAAACTAAGGGATGTTAAAAAAATATACTTTATGAAAATAATTTTTTTCCATTTTTAAAAAGCCGGTTTATGGGTATCTGGTACCCCAACATACAACCAAAACACAAGAAGTAAAAGCTTACTCATCAAAATACCCAGACTCATCACCGCACCCCAAATAAGATCCATCTTCTTCAGTGGCTAATTTCCACTCTGGAGATCTCCAATAGCTTGCACTTTGAACCCGACTCCTAAGAAGATCAAGGCCGGGTTGCTCTATGGAAGAATTCTTGACCACACTACCCTTCTTAAAAGCCACCATCACCTCACTATTCCGTTTAGAAGCCGATCTAGTCCACATCGGCCGTGTAAGAAAAGAGTAATCCTTCCTTGGTCTTCTTATAGGAGAAGCAGACAGGGGTCCATCAGCTAAATCCATCGTCTGCTTCCCACTTTGAACAACAACATTGAATGACCATCCGAATGGGCCACTCTCATTTTCCTTCCCTCGCTCAGGACTCTCTCTTCCAATATCAGCTCGCACCCCAAAAATAGCAGCAGGAGGCTCAAAGATGATCCCCTGCCTCTGGTCAGGAGTGTTACTCTCCATCAAAGGGAGCCTCCTCTCCTCAGTAGTAGCATCCTCAACACCCATGGACCCTGTCTCCTTTCCCATACCCTTAGGAACCTTTGGTGTTTTCACACCATCATTAATCCCTGCAACATCATCCTCAACCGTACCATCCTCTAACATACCTGTCGAGAGGTCATTAAATCGATTGCTAAGAGTAAGAAAGGTCCTTGCCAAGGGGTCCAGACCCTTAGTACCCTTAGCATAGACAGAAAGGGCCACCTCCCTTGAGCTGGAGCATCTCTCCTCATTCTATTTTGAATATTTCATAACATTGGCACTAGCTGTTTTCTACACATCATGTCCCAATCTTTTGAAGACATCAGAAACTAGTGGATTCAACTGCAGCCTCGGACCTCCAACCACCTCTGAAACCTGGACCTCTTCATAGGTCACCTGTTGGGGGTTAAAATATATATATATATATATTTACTTATTAATATAAAAACACAATAATACAATCTTGAAATACATTTAATATAGTTTGTAATTTGTATGAGTTGTATAAGAAAGATGTATTCTAATGGATTTAGGTTTATCTAATGGTTAAAATGTATATTCATAATCAATAAATTCCTCTTGAATATAAACATATGTAACCAATATAGCCTTGTTTCAAATTATAGTGATAGACTCGTCAACTATATTTCTATATATCCCTATAGTTCCAATATTTAGGTATTCTCTAGATCTTTTAACTAGTTCTCAAGATTTATTTTATTCAAATTGATTCAATTATTCTTGCATATCCATTACCCAATTTTCCTGATTAATTGATTCAGTGATACAACTAGGTTCTAGCTTATATGAGAAGGATTTATATTCATCTTGCTTTCTAAGATAGTCTCAGATGTGAGTTACTTTATCAAGATCACCAACTACAATATCTACAGGGTGATACTTATTGGTCTTATTGGTTTTGTGAATCAAAGTTCATAGATTATCTAAGTCATTTTTAAGGTCATGTTGGAATTATTGGTTTCTACTGGGTGATTTTTAATATAAATATGTTACATGATCAATGTTTTTAGAGGTGTTATGAATATTCAGATTTTATATATCATGCTTGAGGTTTTATGCAATAGGTTTGGGTTCATGTGGATATATCTCATAAAATTTGACATGAACAGATTTTTCAGCAAGACTAGATTTTTTTAGAAACTCTATATACTTTTATGGTGGTTGAATAACTTATGAAAATTACTTCATAACTCTTTGGTGTAATGTTTTTCAAATTCTATTTTTGTGTTTTGAGTAAATAATTTATATTCAAAAACTCTAAAATAATTAACTTTCATATTTTTACCATTCCATAATTTATAAGGATTCCTTTTTAAGATAGGTATTATTATAAACCTATTATATATATAAAATTTTTTTCACATAGATTTAATATAAATATATTTAATTAAGTAATATGTAAATTTCTTGAAGATTTCAGATTCTCCTTTTAACAATCCCATTTTGTTAAGGTGTTCTTGGTATATAGTAATTGTTTCTATATCCATGATGAGAACAAAATAATTCAAAATATTAATTCTCAAATTCATATCTCTGATCACTTATTATGGATTTTATGGTAATCCAATTGATATTTCCTACAAAATTTCCAGTTTTATAAAAAAAGGAGGAAGCCTCAATTTTGTGAGCTCATAAAAGTAACCATGTAATTCTTTAATAATCATCAACAATCACATAAGTATATTGTTTTCCACATATTCTAGAAACTCTATAAGGTCCAAAAACATTCCATGTGATCTATTTCTAGTGGTTGATTGGTATATAACTATTTCTTTGGTTTGAAATATATTTTTTATTTCTTTCCCTTTTGATAGGGATTAAACACTTTTTCTTTTAGGAATTAAATTTTATGTAGATCCTTGAAAAATAATTTTCTAGATATATTACTAAGTGAGTGTATATTATAGAGTCATAATCTATTATTATAAAACCAAAATTTCATGTGAAAGGCACTTAAACTAGAAACATTTTGACAAAATAATGAATCAAAATTAAAAACATAAATATTGTCATTTTTTAAAGAGGTAAACACTAAAACATGTTTTGAATAATAAATATTGCATAAATTATTTTTAAATTTATATTGATAGTTTTCATAAAATAATTGAGATATACTAAGAAGATTATATTTCAATCCATATAAAAATAAAAATTTATAAATAATAACTAATTTAGAGTTACCAAATTTTCAAAGGATGATTATTTTTCCTTTTTAATTATATTCGAAAGTGACATGTACACCATTAAATTTTAATAAAATCTTGATGCATGAGTAATCTCCATTAATATATATAAAACAACCACTTTCTTGATACTATATACTTTTTGTAGTGATCTTCAATCACTTTACCTATACAAAATAAAACAAAAAATGATTTTGGCTCCCACAGTTTCTTAGGTTCAGAGAAGTTAGTGAATAAATCATGAAGAATCCAATTTTTTTACAAACATTTTAAATATATAATGAATAGATTTAGACAAAAAAAATATTAATACCAAATGAATGATAACTATTTTCATTGATAGAAGATCATTTAGGGTCTTAATATTTTATCTTGGAACAAAATAGTTCTTATAATTATTCCTCTGATTTCCATATGTATATCCAATTCTAATATTAATTTTTGCTGGTTTTTGAAATCCCAATATCATATTCAATGTTTTATTCCCATTTATAAATTATTTTTCAATTTTTTTTTTCAGTTTATACTTTTCCAATATAAAATCTATATTTTATTATAATAGGTAGATATTTTTATCTTTTTTGAGAGAAATGTAATTATTAATATTGGTAGATAAAGCATACACTATTTTCAAATTATTATATTTATCCATATTCTTGTTCATAGTGTCTTAAAACATAGAGAAGTATTTGAATCGATATTCACTAGAAATTTCAATCTCATCTACAACATCATTATAAAAAATAACATTAAAATTATATACCTCAGGAGCAAGGGTAATAAACAATAAAATTTATTTCTCACATGTGTCATTCCCATATGAATAAAAATTGATGTAGCTAACCTCAAATGCATTATATGTTTCCTACATTTCTTTCTTTGGTTTATTATCTCTATCATAATACTTCTTATTATATTTCAACTCTAGATAATCATAATTTATGTTTCCTTTCCTCTTTTATTAATAACATGTAATGTCATTAGTGAAGTCATAATTTTTACAGGTTCCTCTTCTATCATACTTTCCTTGGTAGCTTGACTTCATAAAGAGTTTCATGTTTTTGTATATTTTCTTGAATCATCTCTCTAGACGGTCCATCTTCTCATCACTTTTAGAATCATATTAATCTTCACTTGAGTTATCATCCTTGATAACTGTTTTTGATTTTGAATCAAATGTCCTAAACGTAACAATTTTCTTATTATGTTTAGTATATTTTTTTAATATTTTAATTTCTCTTAATACATCATCAGCATACTGATATTTTCTTCGACTAGTAGCTTGATAATGTAACTAGCCTCTATGGTTGAAACATTCCCACTTCTATACCTATTCAATAATAATCTTAGTAATTTCAAAACTTCTTGTTTTCCATACACTATTTGTCTAATTTATTTAATAGTGTTAATGATCTCATTAAATATGAAACACATTTCAGAAGTCAACTCACCAAGTTACGTCTTGAAATAATCATATTTCATGGTATATGTATTCAATATTATTTATCTAATATTATAAGTTCCTTCATAAGAACTAGCCAAAGTGTACAAAATTTAATAATATGTATAACAAGAAGATATCTCATTAAACATATCATAACTACCTGAAAAAAATAAATTATTCAAAAAATTATGGTTATAGTAAGAGGTCATAGTGTTGGTTCATCCCATTATTTCTATTGTTATAGAGTTTTTTATATTTATCCTCTATATTTTCTGAGATATCAAATTTTATACACTCTAGATGGTCTTTAATTTCAATCTTCCTTTGAGAATAGTTAGTTCTATTAAATTAAGGAGTTTGATAAGTAGTATAACCTTTTTTTGTATCCATAATAACAAAGTAATTAAACTATATAACTTAAAGATCTATCCCTTAAGACTTGATCAAGGTCAAAAAATAAATTAAGATATTAAAAATTGATAGCTTGAAATAAAATAACAAACATTGGATATCAAATGTTCATTATAGGGGGATATTAAAGGGGGTGAATTGTGCATCCAATATAAAAATGTATTTTTTTTATAATATTATAAATTTAAATCCACCCCATTTAAAATATTGGTCCAATTTGAAAAAGAAGTAGGTATATATAATTTTATGTTTTGAAATACATTCTCACAAATTTTATCCAATCCTTTTTGAAATAAATGAAATTATTTTACAATATAAAATACTCTATTCAAATCAAAAACAATATATATATATATATATATCACTTGAAGATTTTAACTATCAATTTATATCCTTTATTCATAGTCTAAAACACTTACTAAAAATAAATAGGTTTTCAATTATTTTTAAAAAAATTAGTGAAAACAAAATTAAGCATGCAATGAAATTCAATAAGAGGTTATCTCCAAGATATATCTTATTCCTATCCACTTGAAAGTAGTCCATTTCCAATAAATTTTAATAAAAAATTAATAAACAATCCAAAACCTAGATTAAGTTTTATTAACACAACTACTTACAAGGTAGTTTAGGATATACCAAGCCTATTTCATAGTTCTATATTAAATAATAGGTTTATGGAAAATATATAAGAAGTATCAAAGCAATCTTATTCATAATATATGATAAGTTCCATTTAAATGTATTGAAATATCAAGTATAACTCAATATGAAAATAAAAATAGAGAGATTGGAGAAATAATGGTAAGTTCGATGTAGATCAATACTTGATCAAATTCGGTTAATCATAATATTTTTCCTCCTTGTATGATTATCTAGTAGGATCTAGAATGGGAGTTTTAGTGAATTCATCCTTCTACTTAGTTTTTTCAATGTATCCTAGAAAATAGATTATTTTTATGTAGGTTAATGAATGTTGATGACAAAGAGAAGTACTAGCACCACACTATGCATGAGACATTATTTCTGGTATTTAAAATAAGAATATCTTAAAAGTATCCATTTAGGATCAACTAATTCTGATACTAACATGTATGAACCAATCATATTGGTCTCATTAAAATATAAAACTAGTCATTGGGATTTTGAAAGTTATCCATGGTAGATCTATCACTCACAGTCAATGTAAATGCACCTTACGATAGCTTAAGATGGTTATGAAGATGATTATATAGACATGGTCAATTTAACTATATGGTTTATGTGAGTCTCTTTATATGTTCTTTATTTTTTATTTCTTATGTTTACTTCATCCTTAAACATGTGGTTGCTTTACTCTTCAATTTTTGGTCTCCTAACTTCCTTCACACGATCACTCAAAAGCTTAAAATTCGGTCGATTGAAATATATTCTTGTGGTAGCATCAACACTTTGAAATATTTTGACTCTTATTGTAATGTTTGATTTTAATTCCCCATGTAATCATTAGAAGTCTTCATGTGATCAATCCATGTTATAATATGGTTGATCCATACTTATAAAAATTATTATTTTTTCAAAAATTAGTTAACTATAAAAAAAGAAATATCTATTAGAATAAAAGGAAATATAATTTGGGATCATTAAAATACTAAATATCTAGATTAAGACTATAATGGTGTATTTCTCCACGATCATTTTTGGTGTCCTTGGTCATAGAACTTTACAATTTCAGGATCTTTATTGATTGTTCAACATTTGTAGGTGGGTATTTTACAAGGTATCTAGAAGAATGTTTTCACTATATTATATGAAACATGGATTTAAATGTTTTTTTCACTCAAATGTGGAGCTCAAAATAGGAACTATGAGAAGATACCTCAACTTGGTGTTTGAAAACCAGAGTGTATGATTATTTTACTACTTTGGTTCCTCTTTAGCTATTTTTATGATTAGAACATAGATATTAATTATTAAAATAAATATTAATGGTGGAGATATTATGGTATATAATATAAGGGATAGTTTTTGAGTCTATAGAAGTTTTAAGTTTAACTAAATATGAAATTTAAATTCAAAATTCCCAGAGAACAACTTTTATAGCAATTATACAAAATCAGAAGAAAATATCTCAGATTTAAAAAGTGATAAGAAAAAAGAATGAAATATTAAATATGAGGATTATTAGTGAATAATTATGAATATATTGTATTTATTATAGGAGTGCGATTAGTTTTAAATATCATTAAAATTTTTCTATAAAAAATGTTCTGCTTTATATATATTTAAAGATTTAGAAGTGATGTTTATAGAAATATAGAGGCCACCCTTGCTATTTGGTGTTGGTTTCATTATTTTAAATATTATAAGATCGAACCATGTGTCATATTTATCATTTATACCTTCTTAAAAGTAATGTGTGGAATAGAGGATGAGAATGTGGACCTTGGATGACAGGTGAGATCTTTATAAATATTATAATCACATACTAATGACGTGGTTGTTAATTGGAATATCCACATGTCATTGATATGTTCTATTTAGACGTATAATTTTATTATTAAACTAATTAAAAATCACATGTGCATGATCATTAAGTTTTTACATCTAACTATGACTCTGAAATAGATTCACGGCATATTTTCCAACATGAGTTCAATATTTAATTAATCTAAATAAAATAAGAATGTTTTATGACACACTAATTTAACCCCAATCTTAAGAAGTACAATGGGAACATAGGGAACAAGAATAAAAATGTTAACACTAGAATTTTAATTTTTTTTTTCAAAAAATCAATGTTAAATTTTTTTTTAGCATTATATATTTGATAATTTTTTTAAGAAAAATTAATAAAATTAAAAGGTATGATTCTTTCTTTACTACTCATTCTTTTGATGCTAGATTTTCTGATACTCTAAACTCCATGATTCATAACCACACTAGATGTTATTAATTTGAACTTATTTATCCTCTTATCTTAGTTCCCTTACCCTATTTCATTATTAACACTTCTTTACTTTACTTCCATCACCCTCGACTGCATTCTACTCACTGGAGTTGCATTTCGGTTCTCTTATTTGAATTCCACCATCATCGACCTTTGATATCTATTTTTGAATGCACTCTACCTTTATTTCTTGGAATCAGAAGTCCACATATCACTACATTGTATCTATTGGTTGTAGATATTTTTCATAAATATATATCACTGTATTTTAATTTTTTAATTTTTAGGTCTTAAATATTTATTAATTTTTTAGTTATAAAATGTACTGAAATATTTGTTTTTTTACATGTGTATGTTTGCTGGTTATAAATTTTCATGGTTATATTTTTTTTATAATTATTTTATGATTATAAATTATTTTTCATTATAAATTGTGGTTATAATTTTTATTTGGTTATAATTTTTTTTATTTATAATTGTTTGTATGTATAAATTGGTTTTGGATATTGTTAAATTTTGGTTAAATTTTTTTATGACTTTTAATTGTTTTTTCTTATTTTATTATGGTAATAAATTACAAAAAATTGTTATAATTTGTTTTTAAATTACATGTTTAGTTATACATTTTCTTTCAAATAATTTTTTATTTATTTATTTATTTATTTAGAACATTTATATTTATAACTTTATATGTTCACATATTTTCTTTTTAACTGTATATGTTTATAAATTTTATTTTTATAATTGTATATATAATTTTAACATATATGTTTTATATTTAAATAAATTAATATATTTATATGTTTATGTGTTCTAAATTTATTTCCATATTTATGTGTTTAAATATTAATATGCTTTGATATATTTATAATTTTAATTATTATTTTATGTGATTAATGGATGAAAATTAAATTAATGCATGAATAACCAATGATTAATATAGGAATAAGGTTGAAAATTTCTTGTATTTTTCTAAAAAAAATCTTTAAAACATAGTTATGTTTTCCTATCCATGTGTAAAGTACATGAATATGAGAAAGTTATAGTCTAACTAAATTAAAAACCAACTAATTTTATATGGTTTTATCACTAGTTATACACAATTGATATGGAATAGTGAAGTAAAATAAAATTGAAGATATAATATTGATCCTGATATTTAGAATGAGATGGAGTATTTTCAGGATGAATTAATACAAAATATAAACATTAAAACCATTGAAAAAACTAGAAATTTTTTACTATTGAATGGAGATAATAAACAACAAATGATCATGGGTTGTACTAAATTTATAGTGTTATCAATAAAATTATGATTGGTTAACTTAAAAATAATAAATTATTAGACCAAATAATATTTTATTTAATTTCTTGATCTTTTGAAATAGTAAATTTCAGAAGGCAATGTGATTTTCGGTTCTAATTATGTTGAAAAAAATATTATGTCAAATGGAACCGAGTTTTAAGAAAATAAATGGTTATCCTAATAACCATGTGCTATATAGGAAAGAATATTAAGGTTTATCCAAGTATCATAAATATAATATATCTTGATATAAAATGGATGGGAGATTTAACTATGATTCATTATCAAGGACACGCTTCAAACCTTCTACAAATAAAATCTAGTATCTTCTAATAATTCCTCATTCGAAGGGATTAAATATAAATTAAAGTGATGAAAATATGCTAAGATTAAATTAATACTATTAAATATATGATGGAAACTTACATCACCCTGCTGGTTCAGCACTGTGGAAGATATATGATCAACAATTTATTGATTTTTGAAATGAAGTTTTAATTCTCATAATGGGACTCTATAAAAATGGAATAAATCCATATCCAAGATGAAGTACCCAATATAGTTCATGTACTATTATGTTAGTAGTTTAAAATACATACCAATAGATATGTATGGAGAAAAAATATGTTATCGGGATCATGATATTACTCGACCAAAATATCCTAAAAATGATATTGATGTTCAATGTCACCATTAATTGATGATTTAGATGTTTTATTGAAAATGATAGTTAGATTATTTTATATATACAAGAAAGAGTGTTTTATTTTATATGTAATTGTAATTTTAAATATGAATTAATTTCCTATATATGGAAACATATTTGAAAATAGTGTTATGGTACATAAATATTTCCCAATTTGGGAAGAATGGACTTTATATTCCAAATTTTTAAATAGAAGAAAGAAGGTTTACATGGTTTATTAGAGAATTATTACAATTGATCACCCTTATCAAATATTAAATAAGGAATTTAATGGTGTAAGAGAGTATTTTTTTCTTTGAAAACATTTTTCAACCAAATAATGTTATAATAAGGTGAAAAATATCGATGTCACATTTGGGAAGACAGAATGATCAGGACATCAAAAAAGTTCATAGACGAAATGATCAATCTTATTAGATATAACTTATTGGATATTTTTAGAGGAAAAACATAACATTGTTGTTATTAATGTTGAGAAAAATCTATGTGTTGGTTTTATTAGAATATTTTTAAACTACAAAGGAAAGAGAAAATGATGACTAAATCCAAGATTTGACTTAATATCTCTAAGAATAAATTTGGAGTTATCTCCCACTATAGAAAGAAAAAGAAAATATATAATTCCATGTTATTAAACATTAATAAAGAGTGAAAATATAGATTTCATTCAATTTATACATGGTATTAAATTACATAGTGGTTATTCTTAAAATGTGAAATTGTTTGTGTCATTGTAGGATTTGAATTTTATAGGCATGAAATCTAATGAATGTCATATATTGATGCAATAAATACTTCCTATTTGAATCCAAGTAATATTTTTTTATGCCTCTCTGAAAGTATATCAACAGGTTGGGATTCATTTTCCATTCCATTTATAGAATATTCATGGATCTAAAATTTTTAAATTTTTTTTGAATGAATTTTTCCTCATACTTTGTTAAATTGAAACGTGTTTTACACCAATTTTTTTGAAATAGTGGTTTATCTTATAATTCATTTGGTGTGACAAATAATTATATATGAGATTATATATTTACATTAGATGTATACTTTTTAATGATTTATGAAAATTATGAATGAATATGTTAAACATAAATATATTAAAGAGCCCTCAATTGTTTAAAAAATATATCAGAGGAGGTGGTTGAGTATTGTACTAACTATTTATATAAGGTGAAGCATGTTAGTCTACTAATATCTCGGAATATGGAATTAAATAGTGAAGGTAAGGGGATTTATAGTTTAAAAGTAAAGTTAATTACACCTCAATAGTGATTCAGGCACATTTATACATTTTGAACAACATTTATCATGTTTAACTATATATATCATCACATATTACTGGATTAAAGGTATGATATCAAAAAATAACTAAATAATGGATAATTATTGAGCTAAAAAAATATATTTGAGTAACGGATTAAGGATATATTAAACACTGATTCATCTGTATTAGAAACCTTGAAATAGCTATATGTAGGACCATGTATTAATGTAATGACATGGTCTTGTTTTGACATTAATAGGTACACATTCTATACATAAAAAGAAAAATAGAAAGAGTACCATTAAAAATAATAGAGTAATTTTTATTGTTAATGTAATTAATTTTTTGAGTGACAAAGGAAAACCAACTTTCTATGTTAGTAGCATATTTTTCAGTTGGTGAGGATATAAAATATATTGATTATACTAATTTTCAAGTAACAATGTTTAATTTTAACTCGGATGATATTAATATTGGTGTGAAATAAGATGATTATGGATTTCAAATTCTTCTTTTGAAAATATTTAGTTTCAAAGAGGAAAAATTTATCATTATGATGAAAACAAAGAAAATATTTTATGATATCAACTAATCAAATGTTCAATGGCCTATCATTTTTCAAGGGAAAAATTATTTAAGTGATAAGGATGTTGATGATACTACCTAATTATGTGAGGTTTCTTCATCTATTGAACCATTACCCAAGGATAACAATAACTATGATATAGAAATATCCCACACTATATAAAATGTTCATATAGACAAGATATAGGAAAATACTCGGTTATAATTCTAATTATTTAGTTAAATATCATTTTTTGAAACATAAACATGTAAAAAAGATTGTTTTTTACTTATAAATTTGAATATATAAATGTTGATAATTTATTTATTTATTATAATAAATTTTTTATTCATCAGTTTTAGTTAATTTTTTTTAATTGAAGATTCCTGAGATAATTGTTTTTTGAAACTTACACAAGTCAAAAAACTCTTTTTTTAACTTAGATTTCAACATATAGTGATGTTGATCATCTCTAATTTTTTTGAACTAATTTTTAAATTAAACAAATTTACTTACTGATTTTTTAGATGTGTAAGATTTATATCATTATTTTTTGTGAAGCATACACTTTCAATGACACTATTATTTTACAATGATATTTAAATTTATAAATCTCAATAATTTCAATGATTTTTTATATTAATTTTTATATTCATAATTTGTTTTACACATTTTATAGTTGAATAATATTGGAGTCATTATTTTTCTTGAATATTTGTTTATATTCATTGTTTTTATATATGACCTTTTTTTTCATGTGTACTTGTTAACATTATAGATGTAACATTCTTTCTATTATTAAAAATAAAAATATTTACATCTAATTTTATTCTTATTTTAATAAAATAAAATTAGATGTATTTTCATTACATTCATCAACTTAAATGATGGAAACTTAGGAAGATGATCCTTTACTAAGGTATTTATTTATTTTTTAATATTAATATATTTTTAATAATTAAATTATTTAATGAAATATAATTTCTATTTAGTCAAAATTATTTATTGCACTACTGATAATACTTCTATAGTGGAGCCTTATTATTCTATAGAGAAGATGATATATATATTTGGTAGATGTAGGATTACACATTTCTAAAATTTTTATTTCCTCATGGGTATCAGAGGTTTAGAATTGAATTTGATGATAATAATAACTCAATTAGCCTGAATGAAAATCATTTTAGGAGTTATACGCCCATGTATATTTATTTTAAGATTATCTTTTTATATCCTTATAGGAGGAATGTCAATGAGATAGTGAAATATCTATTTTAGGATTCTGTAATGGTAAAATATCTTATCTAGTTTTTTCTAATTATTTAAATACTATATATTTCACATGACTAAAATTTAATCTATTAAATTACAGATGAAATATAACTTTTAGTATACAAAATCAATTAATAATTTGTGGATTTATTTTATGGAAATTATATGGAGGGATTTTAAATCAAAATTGACTCCATTTTATATTTTTTAGAAAGATTAGAATGAAAATACATGCCTGAAATATGGGTTTTTAGATTTAGAGACATGAGAGAAGTTTTTTGAAAATTTGTGAGAGGAAAAATTTCTAGTATGATACTTATTTTTTATAAAATAAAATTTTAAATTTATTAATTAATTAATTAAGGATCATTCATTTATTATTATATTAAATTCATCCTGGAGATCACACTAAGAGATTTAGTCATCGAATATATATCCTCATACTTTTCCATGTGGAGGGTGTCCTTTACTATAAGAGCATATTATTTCATAAATTTTTTAAAAATTAAGAGAAATATATATTATTTTATTATAATAGGTTTAGTAAAACCCTATACTCCCCCCTCACTCACCATGAAAAATATAAATGGATGTTGATGGGAAAAGGGGTATATTTCCTTATATACCCATTCAAAAAAGCATCTAATAATATTTTATGAAATTAATTACTATGTTTATTGAATATTTTTTTTTAAAATTCATATAATAAATATAATATTTACATATATAATTTTGGGACACCCTTATAAAAAAATTGACGTATTGGACCATTATTTTTTAGGGTGGGATGGAAATTTTGGTGACTACTTCAAGAAAGTAAGAACACTCAGGCCATATAAGAGGGCATGATGTGGGTGTCTATATTATAATTTTTTTGGTTATCCTAGTATGAAATTAAGGGAGGTAGAATACAAATAAAAAATATCTTCCTTGAAGGTTGATATGTGAGATATGAGTCAGTTGATAGAAGTTTTAATTAAATCATCTGTATGGGAAATGTTCATAGAACTAGTGAGATAAATACATCTTAAGTTGTATGTGTACCCACATTCTATACTTCATTTTTTAGACCAGATAGTGTATTATGAGTTGAATGATAGGGGTACCAAGTACATATTGTAGTCTATAAAATCCTATATAAATTTTAAGATTATATATATCATTGACTTATACATTCAGTTCATATAAGAGTAATGATATATGGTATTATTAATCCAACTGCTCTGGTGTCATTAACTAATGAGGAGGGGGATAGAGTTAAAGATTGTATGTCTTATTTTTACTTTGTGTAACTATCCATATTCCTCTATTGACATATAATTTATTTATTGTTTTTAATTTTTATTTACTTTTTTACATCCAATTACTTAAAAATTTTCATTAAACATATCTTATATAATAGCAACTAAAATCTATAAAATCATTACAAAAGAAATATAAATTTAAATAATTGAAACCTTAAGATACATCTTAGGTTTATGATAGGATAAAAAAATTATCTCTATGTTATTTTATGTTTCCATAGTATTATGAGTTTCAAATGAATCTTAAAAGATAATGTAATGACTATGATTTAAAAATACTTAAGAAATATATCATGGATTCTATTATTGGTGATGATCTATCCATTATAGTGTTTCTGTTTTTTTCTATGTAATTAAATTTAAATTCAAAATTTTATTTATTTAAAGAGATATAATTTATAATGACTTAATTTATTAATCATCTAGTTGGGTATCTTTAAAATCTTTATATCCAAAATGAGATCACATTTTTATGGTTTTATAGATCGATAATAAATTTCAATGGTTGTGCAATTTTATGATAAGGATGCAAGAGTTTCTTATGTATTTGGAAGATTTAAAAATAAAAATATTAAATGGTTTTTTAATCCATTAATTGATCGGTAATATTTCTTATATATTTGTGAACTAATATTCATTATAATTTAGTTAGTTTTGAATGTTTTCTATTTTATTATAAATTGGATTTTATGCATATTCGGCTTATATAAATGCATGACATTTTGGTTTTTATCTTTATTAGGTGAACTTTATAAAAAATTTAAATATTAATTGAATTTATATGGCTTACATTATTATATTAGTTATTTAATTACAATTTTTTATTATTATATATGTTAATTTATATATAAAAATATAATTGGTCATGGTAGGAGTTTAATAAGGTTTAATTCTCAGTAAAGAAACTAAATAAAATTAATTATTTGAATTTTCAAGCAGACAAATTTTATACTAGTTAGTACCTGTTTTTGAATATATATATATATATATTACTTTTTAAAAATTTTTATTTCAAAACTATAGTGTCATTAGAAACAATGAAGAGTTTAATGTGTCTATTATGTTTTATAATCCATTTTCTATAATATAATGACCATAACGAATATAGATTTTTAAAATGTTAGTTTTGTTACAACTCTTACATTATAAATTTTATGTTTTATTGTTACTTTTATAAAATTATTACTTTTATAGGTTTTTGAAGATGTTTTATTTAATATAAAAAATGAATTAAATAAACTTGGAAGTTAATTTAGATATTTTATTATATGTATAATTAATTTATATAATTTCACCTAAAAGTTTCATGTATGGGTATATTTTTGTTGTAAAATGATGTTGTAAAGTTTAGAATGACTTTTTCACTACCTATTTTCTATCTAATATTTTTTTCTTACTGATTATTGTGGATAAAAATCATATTATATGTCTTGGATTATTTTTTTCAAAAGTATTTTCTTAAAAAAATTACTAAATCTCAATATTGGTTAATTTTAAAACTAATTCCAAAATAAATTTTAACATAGATTTTCAAAAATAACTAACGCTGAAAATTGATTTTAGCATTAATTTTAATAAAAAATGATTTTGAAAGTCTCTTTAAATATGATATTTATTTGTATTTTCGACATTGGTTGTCAAAAAATCAATATTAAAAGTCACTTTCAACTTTTTTAACCATAACCAATGTTGAAATCCTCTCTCTCTCTCTCTCTCTATATATATATATATATATATATATATATATCCTTATTTAAAGAGAGGTTTTTAAAATCATTTTTTTAAACCAATTTTAAAAATTTATTTTAACATGATATTTCATTAAAAACTGACTTTCAAAGTCTCTCCATATCTATTTTAAGAGTTAATTTCAACATTGGTCTTATAGCAACCAACATTTATGGTTATTTTAATATTGGTTTGAAATAACTAATATTAAAACTATTATTATATCATCAACAATATTAATATCACTTTTTAACTCATATAAAATTTGAAAAATAACTAATGATAAAAGTTTACTTTCAAATAGTGTTTGATTTTCTATGAGGTCATTGTGAGTAAATTTTAAGTTTTACAGGTGTTGGAGAAAAAGGTTTGAGATAATGTTGGAACTTATATTAGGATATCGATGATATAATTTTGTATCTTTATCTTTAACTTATGTTTTGTTTGGTTTTAGTGTATGAAATTTATTTCATTTAGAGAATATTGGTTATATTTATTTTTAATTAAAAAGGAGAAAAAAAACCTTCCAATAGTGTCTCTTACATCCCTTTAATTATTCACTACCCCTTAATAATTCAAAGGTTTATCTGAGGACATATGAAATCTTGATCTGAGTACCGTTCACGTTATTTTTTTCAAAACCATTTCAAAATATTATTAGGGTAAGGGTGATGATATAATCGCTCACTTAGAGTTACAAGATGATAAAATTGGGTGTATACATGAGATATGATAGTTGGGTCTTGAGATGTAACCCATACATGGTGTCACAAATCAATTTATATAAGAAACTCAGTTGACCATGGGTGTCTGGGTAGCTAGGTAGGAACCACCAGTGTAAATTAGGTATTAGTTTGAATAACTTACTTGACAATAATTGAGAACCTATAAAGTATCTTAGGGATCAGTTAGGATCCATGTTTGGTTTTGAATCATGCATCATGAGTAGGTGTTTATAGGTATGAAATTTGGCACAACATATTATGTTTTTTTATTACCTATGTTTGTTTATATTATAGTTTAAGTCAATAGGGGTTTTTATTAATTAAAATATAAATAATAATATATAGTTTTTTATAAATTCTTATAATGGGGAAAATAATTTAATAGGAATAACTAATTGGTTCTTCTATTGAGATAGTATTACTTTTTTTTGTTAATAGTTAAAATTTTGTTAAATATCTTACTACTAATCATACTTATGTTATTATTTAATTATTAACATTAATATAACATGTTCCCTACTGTTTTGCTACTATTATGGTGTTATTAATCAGAGAGTATCCCTATGTTTCCTTATTAATCTACCAATACTATTCAATTAGTTATCAATAATCCCAGAATTCCCTTATTGTTTTCCTGATATTTTATTCTTGTATAGAGATATTGTTCCCTTTATTTTGTATTAATATCTATTACTATCTCTATTTTGAGCATTCTTAATATTTTTTATTTAGTTGGGTGTTTCATTTCCTGTGGTAGAAATTAATGTTATAAGATATTGCCTATATGTTAGATAATTCATTAAGAGAAGCATTTTACAGACTAAAAAGGTATAATTTTGAGTCTAATATAATAATTTTTCTAAATTCATGTATTTTGAAAAAAACACATGGGGTTGAAATGAATCTATTTTTATTTCAAAATTAATAATAAAAAGTGTTTTCCTTGATTGGATTAAAAAGTGTTTATCAAAGATAATGTTTTGTAAAATAAAAAGATAAAATGGGATTCTAGAATGGAATTGGAAGGTATTTTTTTATAAATAATTAGTTTCGATGAACTAAAATAAGAA
Organism: Viscum album; assembly: GCA_963277665.1. Taxonomy (NCBI): domain Eukaryota; kingdom Viridiplantae; phylum Streptophyta; class Magnoliopsida; order Santalales; family Viscaceae; genus Viscum; species Viscum album. The sequence goes on along the minus strand of OY728157.1, from coordinate 1,979,220,401 downwards.
GAATATTAGTAGGAACACATCATTGGTAATTATTATGTTTGAGGGAATCACTAGATAAAGGGGTCCTTTCAATATCAAATTCTTGGGATTTATGTAATGGAGAAAATTTATAATATTCTAGAATATGTTGGAATTATAGGTCCATCTGAGATGTCTTTTGGGTGTTAGGATTCTTATTATTTTAAGAATAGTTATTAGAGTTTTTTAAGGTATTGTGGTATACTAATTTTGGTATGATGTTTTAGTAATCCTTATAGATATGTTCATTTATAGTGAATGATTTTGGTTTTTGATGAGTTCTTAAGGTAGAATATTAGATTGAGTCTAGTAAATATGAATTTTTGGATACTTATGAGATTATCAATCAGTATTCTATTTTGTTTTACAATGAAAAAAAATGATATAATAGGGTGTTTTAATGACATCTAACTTGTTTATTATTTTTTTAGGAAAATTTAGTCATTAAATTTTGGGTAAATTTTAAAATTTTACCATATTTGAGGGTCTATTTTTCTTTTTTGGATTATTTCATCAAAATAGAAATATCATGATGTAATTATAGGTGTTTTTGGGTATGTTTTGATATTTTAATGGATGTATATAGTTTTGGGTATGGATTAATAGAGGCACAACCTATGGTTTAAAATATTAAAGTAAGACTAAGTACTCGGTTGGGGGAACCAGGTATCATATTTTCCTGGTAGAGGCCTGGTAGGCATAAGGGTTCCACTGATTAGTTGATGATCCCATGATAGGTAACTGATGGATTCAGGGGTGTTTTTTAGATTATTTGGATTTTGATATTTTTCTTCTATTTTATAACCCATTATTTCCCCTTCCTTGAATTTATTTCCTCTAAGACATAGGGAACTACTCCCTGACCTCCACTTAGTCTTCACCTTCCCCTACATGTCCCATTTTTTTAGGTAAAATTATGTGTAATGTCTTGGACCTCATAGATCCATTACTTTGTCAAAATCCAGTGTTTGGGGTGTTTTAGGAGGCAACTATAGATCATTTCAATAGTTTTTCAAAATTATAGTTTCTTCTTCGGTAGATCGCGTCAGTGACTCAGCCTTGGTAGATCAGTTTTGGTGGATCAACATTGGTGGCTCAAAATTGTTAGGTTGGGTATCAATAGGTCGGGAGTCAGTAGGTTGGGTGTCGGTAGGTCAGGCGTCGGTAGGTTGGGCGTCAATAACTTGCATCGGTGAGTCAGGCGTTAGTGGGTCACATCAATGACTCACTATTGTTGGGTCATGTCAGTGAATCCCTATCAGTAAGAGAATGTCAGTGACTCATGTTGGTGACTCACACATCAGTGAGTCAATTCAAACTTTTTCCAATTTTTACAGTTTCTCCCCTCTTACATTTTATTTGATGTAAATCGAGGTTAAAACCTTGTTTGAGAATTTATAAATGAATTTCAAAGGATATTAACTATATCTTTAATATCCAAATTCTCCAAGAAATTTTAAATAGACAAACTGCATAATCTTGATCATGAGCCAAATTTAATGGCCCTTGAAACTATTTTGTTCTGTTGATATAGGATCTAGCTCTTCTAATCCAATATCTTATCTTACCCATGTGTTTTAATTTTTCTCTTGGTATGCCCAAATCATTTCTTCCCCATAGATTCGTATTTTGTGTTGTAGACTTTGGATTTAGTTTCCCTTGGATTCTCATACTACTTGTGCGGCCCTCTATTTTGGAGAAAGGGGGAGTTGTTGATCGTCTGTTTCTCAAAGCCAGGATTCCTTAGTACTTCTTTATTTGTGTATCATGCGGGGTTGGTAATCTAATATACCTTTATGATTACATTTAGATCCAAATGTTTCCAAGATAATCTAAACTGTTATGAAGATAATCATACTTTTTATGATAATATATTTTGTTATATTAGTAATAATTGAGGGGTGGGGAAGATGATAATGATGTTTATTTTATTTTAACTATTATCCTTGATCCACATTGTGAATCATATTGGAAATATGCCTTCTAAAACTCTTATTTTTTGGTGGTATCTTTTTTCAAATTTGACTTATGAATACTTGTTGTTAATCTTCTGTTGAAAGGTTATAAACATGAAAACATGATTAATCACATATACCCGATTAATTAAATAGATTCCCAGGATCAGAATTGTTCTTTGATAACCACTTATTTATCAAAGAGAAATTAAATAATGAGTGTGTTAAATATGAATACACTTTACCTTTTTTTGTGTGGATGTGTGATGTGTGTGGATACTTTTTTGTCTTGTGATTCATACGGGTTGTGTGGTGCATCTATTGAGATCATGGATGCGTGTGCATATGGTTTGAGGGTGAAATTTTATCTCAGGTTGAGATATTGATATATTTTTGAATGGATGAACTTTTTGAATAGTGGGTCTTCATCTGGGTTGTGTTGTGGTTTTTGAGCATGATCTGTTTGTGTAGTGGGACTGCAACCTTGTTGAGTTTGGGTTTTTGGTGGATGTGGGGATTTTTGTGCATTGGGACTACCTAGGATGGTTTTGGGGGGGATAATTTTGAATAAGTATGGTGTTAACTTGCATGGGTGCTTCACCCAGAGTTTCCAGGGACCAGTATGTTATGAATGGGTGTTAGAGTGGATTATTTTACCTTCGACCTTATTTCTCTATTTGAATTTGGAAGTGGTTGGTATGGTTTCTTCACCCTTATAACGTGTGTTGTGTTTAGTAATTTCCAGTGTAGAAATGGAATTAATAATTTTCACTTGTTAAATAAATAATGATAATTGTTTAAATGAATTGGCTGGGTTTATAAATTAAGTCTTTGGTTGGTTGTGTGGTTATGTATTAGAGGTGACAGTAAGGGCAGTTTTGTGTGGTCTGGTTGTTTTTTTAAAAACCAATAGGTTGGGTTGAGTGTTTGGTACCTATATATACATGTAGTTACTTGCGAGTTCTATATGCACCCCACCCATTTTGATCACTACGTGCCAAACACCCCCATTATTATAGGGATTGGTGACCATTCCCAACATCCCAATAGGATGATGGAAGGCTGGCTATGGGATCTTCTCTACTCCATCTTATAGGCATTGGTATACCAAGACTCTTTGGGAAGGTTTTGGTGTGGTTGTGAGGACTAGGTGTCTACGGGTGAGGTGTACTTTCCCAGGTGTCTTTTAGATGATATATATTGTGATTTACCATGTGTCTTTAGGATGTGGTTGTGGTTTTGTGGCCTAGGTGTATGTAGGCAGGATGTGATATGGTTTTTGACCAGGTGTTTGCGGGCAGGATGTGGGAGGTGGCCCAGGTGTGTGCGGATAGGTTGAAGTAGCAGGGCTTGTGGAAGAGCGTGGTGGTGTTAAGATATTTTCTATTAGGGATGAGTTGTTAACTAGTGGGAAGTGGTGCGGGATACCCTATCATCAATGTTATTACTACTTTACATTAATTTACTTGCGTTGTTTGGTGAGCATTCCTTTGGTGAGGTTGGGGTGGATAGTATTCCTTATTAATTTATTTTGACTTTCTCCCATTTTCTCATAGGGGAATTAGTATGCTTCCCCCACTTTTGCGTGAGAGACTTTGGATTTTCCTACTGAATATACTTGTATGCTCACCCTACATATATAAAACTATTTTAAAGTTTACATGGATATTACACGGACCATGATGTACCTTACAAGCTCAAGCATCAGGATAATTGTTGTGTCACCACTTAGATTTGTTCTTTTGGTAATTACTTTAGAGATTTTCAATGTATTTCTAGAAATTTTACTTTAAACATGCATATGGGATGGATTTTTTCTTCTTATATATATATATATATCTTGGAGTTATTTTGAGGTTAATACATCTTAACTCTCTATCTTGGTTAATATAAAAAGGTTAATGTCTCCCATGTTGTGAGATTTCTATACTGATGGTGCTCGTCACCACCCTGGGGCCTACTGGATGTAGGACTCGAGGGTCATTATCTCTCTTTATCCATTTACATCTCAAGAGGGGCATCTTTGGAGGGAGGGGTCATGATAGAATGGTATCAGAGGAAATGTTGGTTGAGATATAGGATAGAGTTTGGAGTTAGGAATAGTAAGGATTTCATGGGTTGGTAGGGAAACAATGTCAGGTGATCTGGTGTGTGACATAGGCTAGGGAAGTCCAGCTAAGACATAGGATTTAGGGCCCCCCATGATCCAATGCAATAAATCTAAGCTTACCAAACGACCAAGTAAGGCTACACTATTTCAGGGTAGAGACCCTAGGAAAGTTACATCATCATGATGACTTGTGTTCCTGTTTGAATTTGGGTGTTTTAGGGAATTTAAATAAATAACAAGTTAAAATGAATCTTAAACAAAATTATATAATACTCAGGATTGGGAGTTTATTGTTTACCTTTCAGCTATAGAACCTGGTAATCATCTATGAGTGGATCAGGTAGTGGAGGATTAGCAGGACAATCCGATTGATCAACGAAGGGTTAATCCAGAGGAGGAGGAAAATTAGTGGAAGAGATCATTATGTGTTTTATAGTGGCAGACCTTGGGAAAGTATGATGGAAGAGTCTCATACATGGAGACAGAGAGCTGGATCGAGGAGCTTGAGATCACCTTTAGCCTAATCCGGGCTCTGACGAAGTACTAGGTTCCATTGGTGGTTACTCATATGAGGGGAGTTTCATGTCAGTAGTGGACACTATACCTAGGGGAGATAAGGGAGGTTGATGTTCTGTTGGTCAATTTCGAGAAGGTGTTTCAAGAATAATTCCTTTCATTGACCATGAAGGCTGAGAAGTGATAGGAGCTACTCTCCCTCCAATAGGAGAGTATGTCAGTACTGGAGTTGGGGATCAAATTCAAGGACCTCCTTCACTTTGTTTTGGATCCCTTTCTCGATGAGGATTCTCAGGTGAGATTCTTAGAGGAGGCACTTCGTTCTTCTCTCGAGTATATAGTTACTCCCTTCACCTTGCCGACATACCTAGAGGTCCAAAAGAAGGAAGAATTGGTTGAGAGGATGAACTCATGAGGAGTTATACCATGATAGGGGATCCAGTAGGGTTATATGAAGGTAAAGGCTTCTAGTAGTAGGTCTCAGGCACCAAGGCCTTCGAGGTTTTGTCCAGCGGGGATTCAACCTCAACAGTTTTAGTTTTGACCTTCTAGTCCTTGTGATTTGACCATAGGATTGGGACTAATGTGTTTTTCCTATTGAGGATGTGGGAATATTCGAAGTCAATGCCATGTTTGAGCTCAGTATGGTGGAGGTGGGCTGGTTCAACACCCACAATATCAGTAGTTTCCATCCAAGCCATTTCAGCAGCAGAGAAAATAGGCTCATGCTCCACTGAGGGGAGATAGAGCAGGTAGAGGCAGACCTCAGGGTGTTTCTCATGGACCATGACCCAGAAGTGGTTGAGGAGGTGGTCATCAGTAGAGGGGATGATAATCTAGGCATGGTCAGTTGCATATCGAAAAGGTAACAGTTCTAGTGGGTCCATAGATCATTTGATGTATGATCAGCTTGTTTAGTACTATTGTTTTTACTTTGTTTGATTCAAGAGCTTCACACTCCTTCATTGAACCCGCTCTAGCCTATAATTTGGGAATATACATAGATAGGCTTTTTGTTCCCCTGGTTTTGAGTACACCAGTCATAGTTCATACCAACTTGTTTGATGTTTTATGAGAATGTAGAATGATGTTGAGGCCGCATTAGTCCATTGGGGATCTCGTTTTTCCATACATGCATCCATACGATGTCATCCTTAGCATTGACTAGTTGTTTTCTATTCATGATGTTATCAATTGCTTCTAGAGTAGGGTCGTGTTTTCAAACATGGATAGACAATGTCTGAATTTTGTTGGTGAGTAGAGTTTTTTGATGGGAAGTCGGCATGTGGAGCCTCGTCTTTCCTTGTTGGATGAGATATCAGTGGAATAAGTGAATGTTGAAATGAAGGAGGTTCCCAGAATTTTTGGGGAATACTTATATATCTTCTCCAAGGAGGTTGTGAGTCTACCCCTAGTCATGATGTTGATTTTAGGATAGACATCCATTCTAGTGCTTCTAATGTTTCGATTGTTCCTTATCGAATGAAACCTTCTAAGATATAGAATGTGCAAATTAAAATTGATTATTTGATGAAGAAGAGATTTATTAGGCCCAATTTATCATCATGGGGTGCTTTGGTCTTATTTTCAAATAAGGAATATGGTGGTCTAAGGATGTGTATATACTATAAAAGGTTGAATCAGATGACAGTCAAGAATCGTTACACTCTCTCGAGGATATACGATCTCTTTGATCAACTAAGGGGAGAATTTTGGTTTTCTAAGATCAAACTATGGTCTGGGTATGACTAGTTGAGGGTGAAGTAGGGTGACATTTTGAATACTTCATTCAGGTGAAGGTATAGGTACTTTGAGTTCATGGTTATTTCATTCGGTGTTATGAACACACCATCCGTTTTCATAGGGCTCATGAACTCTGTCTTTCATGTGTTCCTAGAATGGTTTGTTATTTTATTCATTAATGATATCCTAATCTACTCAAAGTTAGAGGAGTATCATATTGAGAATCTCAGGATTGTCTTGTAGGTCCTTCAACGCCACCATCTCTACGGAAAGTTGTCCAAGTGAAAGTTCTGGACATGGGAGGTCCACTTCCTTGGACATGTGGTGTCTCAGTAGGGTGTAGTAGTGGACCCGTTGAAGTTTAAAATAGTTGTTTCTTGGGAAGCATAGAAGAATGTGGTAGACATTCACAGTTTTCTTAGTATACTAGGATATTACTGGAGATTTTTATCTGATTTCTCTCGAGTATCATCTCTATTGACAGATCTAACTAGAAAGGAACATGCCTTTGTGTGGAGTGATAAGTTTCAAGAATTTTTTATGTATCAGAAGGGAAAGTTGGTTAGTGCTCTAGTGCTTTGGTTTCCAAAGGAGGGTGTGACGTTTGAGGTGTTTTTTGATTCTTCCTATCTAGGATTAGGGTGTGTGCTGATGTAGCAAAAGGGAGTGATCTCTTATAGGTCTTGGAAGTTACATCCCCATGAATATTACTATGCCACCCATGATCTGGAGCTATCATAGGTCATGTTTTACTAATGTTTTGGTGACATTAACTCATTAGGGAGTGCTTTGTGGTCTTCACATATCATAAATCCTTGAGTTATATATTTTCCTAGAGAGATATGAACTTATGACGGAGAAGGTGGATGGATTTTTTATAGGATTATGACATTTGGATCTCTTACACCTCAGTAAAAGGGAACATAATGGCTGATTATTTGAGAATTAAGTCATACATAGTGGTAGTTCGGGAATCTGCAGATGCTTGGAAGATTATGGAGGAGTGAGATGCCTTAAACTTAGATGCAGGAATGGATGGAGGTAGATATTGTATGTTTCAGATGATGGTGCAGTCATATATGAAGAAGTAGGTGGAGGAGTCTCAGTGGGGAGACTTAGAGGTGGAGGTGATACATGATCACATTGACAATGGTGGTGCTATGTAGGGATGATCGAAGGATGGTTGGAATTGGATATTGTTCTATGAGAAGCTATTTGTTCTAGTGGTGATGTGTGAGGGAGTTATTTGTGAGTTTCATAGATCACCCCTAGTGGTACACTTGATAATTTCAAAGATGTATGGTGTCTTGAGGTAATAGTTTTGGTGGCTCAGGATAAAGTGGGCAGTGGCAGAGTTTCTGGAAAGATTCCTAGTTTTCTAGTAGGTGAAGGCCAAGCACTCTGTTCCCAGTGGTTTGTTACAGCCCCTATATTTCCCAGAGTGGAAGTGGGATTAAATCTCAATGTATTTTTTCAACGGAATACCAAAGTCTTAGGGAGGCTGTGATGCTATATGGGTAGTAGTTGATTGGCTGATGAAATCGGCACACTTCTTGGAAATCAAGGAATTAGACATAATGAATGTCTTGCCCAAGAGGTATATTGATGGTGTGGTGTAGTTTCATGGAGTTATGAGATCCATTGTCTCAGATAGAGATACACACTTTACCTCACGAGTCTGTAGGGGATTGCATCTTGCTTTTGGCACTATGTTACTCTTTAGTACTGCCTTCCACCCTCAGATAGATGGGAATATAGCGTATACCATCCATACATTATAGGTCATGTTGCGATCATGCGTCTTGTACTTTGTAGAGTCTTTGGTGTGAAAATTTCCCATGGTTGATTTTTCTTTTAACAATAGTTATCACTCTTCTTTTGGAATGGATCCGTTTTAAGCCTTGTATGGAAGATCATGTCATTCACCTTTCTTCTCGACTGAGGTTGGAGAGACAACTATTCTTGGATCTGAGGTAGTGCAGAGCATGAAATAGAAGGTTCATGTAGTTTGTGAGAGTATGAAGGTAGCACATGACTAGAAGAATCCATATTCCAATCTTAGGAGGAGGCCCTTGGAGTTTGAGTTTTGAGATCTTGTGTTCTTGAAGTTTTCTACTCAACGTGGGAAGTAGAGGTTTGGTAGAGGAGGCAAGATTTATCCCAGGTTCATCATACCCTTTGATGTGTTTGGGAGAGTTAGTGAAGTGGAATACCAGTTATCATTCCCACCACACTTGTAGAGGATCCAAGATGGCTTTCATGTCTCCCATCTCCATCGGTATCTTCACGATGAATCATATGTTATTGATTGGGGAGAGTTGAATATCAAGAACAAAGCAACATTCGTAGAGTGTCCATTGGAGGTCTAGGATCATTGAGAGAAGGTGTTTCATGGATGAACCATTCCTTTGGATCATGTGTTGTGGAGGCATGGTGTCTTGGAGGAGAGTACTTGGGAAATAGAGACGTAGATATGTTCCCAATGTCTAGAGTTGTTTTGAGTTTTTCTTTTGTGTTTTTCTTTGTGATGTCATTCTTGAACTTTGTTTTCTATAAGATGGGTTGCTTCCTTGTTCTGTAATGTGTGATGAAAACCTGACATGTAGAAAGGGGAGGGCCTGATTCCTAATCGAGATGCATTAATTAAGATGCGATTAAACTTGTGCAGTTGATTCAGTGTCACCCAGAGTGGATAGTATCTCGACATAGAGGAAGGAATTCAATGATTCAAGTGTCCGGACAGTGTGGTTTTGGTTCTCATGTGGTATGTCTTTTAGTTGGTTGGGTTAGTAGATGTTGGAGGATGTGTTCTTGGATGTTGAGGTTTCACTCTACCTTTTGAACAACATAGGTGGTTTTTCATTTAATTTTGATGATGGTTGTAGTGTTTCAAGTGCTGTAATATCATTGAGAGGTATCTTACAAGGTGTTTGTTCGAACCCCTCTTTCTTCTGGATTTAATTTTGAATTATCAGGGGTCATAATAGTTTGATAGATATTTGATATAATGGACCAAACCTCTTTAGTCCATTACTTTGTCAAAATCTAGTGCTTGGGGTGTTCTTGGATGTAACAACAGATCATTTAAAGAGTTTTCCAAAATTCTAGTTTTTCCATCAGTAGGTCACATTGGTGACTCGGCGTCAGTATCTCGGTGTTAGTGGATCAGTGTCAGTGGATCAACATGGTAGGTCATACGTCGGTAGGTCGGGCTTCATTAGTTCGAGGGTCGGTAGGACATGTGTCGGTAGGTCGAGCATTGATAGGTTGAGTGCCAATGACTCGCATCAGTGAGTCAGGTGTCAGTGTTTCACATTGGTGACTCAATGTCAGTGAGTCGAATCGGTGAATCACTATCGGTGAGCTATTGTCAGTGACTCACATCGGTGACCCACCCATCGGTCATTCATTTCCAGGTTTTTCCAAATTTTCCAATTTCGCCCCTCTTATGTTTTATTTGATGTAAATCAAGTTTAAAACCTTATTTCATCATTTTTAAAGGAGTTTCAAAGGATATTAATTATATCTTTAATATCCTAATGCTCCCAAAACTTTGAAATAGTCAAACTGTATAATCTTGACCACAATCCGACTTTAATGTACATTGAAAATAGTTCCTTATATTGATATAGGATATGGCTCTTCAAAGATGGGATCTTCTCTTCCCCATGTGTTTCCATTTTTCTCTTGGTGCGCCCAAAGCCTTTTTCCCCAAGGAGTCATGTGTTGTGTTATGTCCTTCAGATTCATTTTCCCATGGAGCCTCCTACTACTTGTGAAACCCTCTGTTTTGGAGAAAGGAGGAGTTGTTGATCGTCTATTTCTCAAGGTAGGGATTACTTATTCTTTCTTTATTTGTGTATCATGTGGGGTGGGTAAGCTAATTTACCTTTGTGATTATGATCATATCCCAATGTTACAAAGATAATATAACCTATTATAAAGATAATCAAATTTGTTACAATAACGGGTTTTGTTACATTAGTAATAAATGAGGGGTGGGGAAGATGATGATGGTGTTTATTTTATTTTATCTATTAGTTTTTATCCACATTGTGAATTGTTTTGGTCGTATTCCTCTTGAAAATCATGTTTGTTGGTGGTCTCTTATTGTGCACTGAACTAATGAATACTTTTTGTCAATATTATATTGAATGGATGTGAACATGAAAACCTGATTAATCACGTATATACAATTAATTAAATGGATTCCCTAGGATAAAACTTATTCTATGATAACCCCTAATTTATCAAAGTGGAATTAAAGAAAAATTGTGTTAAATATGAATACACTTTTTCTTGTTTGGTGTGGCTGTGTACTATGTGTGGATACTTTTCTATCTTGTTCTTCATACGGGTTGTGTGGTGCTTCTATTGAGAGCACGACTGTGTGTGTGGATGGTTTGAGGGTGAAATGGTATCTCAGGTTTAGATATTGATTGATTTTGGAATGGATGAACTTTTTGAATAGTGGTTCTTAATCCGAGTTGTGTTATGGTTATTGAGCATGATATGTTTGTGTAGTGGGAATACAACCTGGTTGGGTTTATTTTCTAGATGTGGTGATTTTCATGTAGTGGGGTTGCCGATAATGGTTTGGGAGGTATAAATTTTAAGACTTATGGTGTTACCTTGTGTGGGTGTTTCACCCAGAGTTTCCAGGGACCAGTATACTAGGAATGGGTGTTAGAGTGGATTCTTTTACCTTGGTCCATCTTTCTCTATTTGGCTTTGGTAGTGGTTGGTATGGTTAATTCTACCTTATAACATGTGATGTGTTTGGTATTTACCCAGGTAGGTATGAAATTAATAATTTTTCCATGTTTAATAAAGAATGATAATTGGTTAAATGAATTCGATGGGGTTATGAATTAATTTTTTTGATGGATGTGTGGTTATACATTAGAGGTGGTAGCAATGGGTAGTTTTGTGTGGTCTGGTTTTTTGTTTTGAAAACCCATGCGTTGGGATGAGTGTTTGGTACATATATATATACATGTAGTTCCTTTTTATTTCTATATACACCCCACAAGTGTTGAACACTATGTTCTAAACACCCCCATTGCTTTGAGGGAGGGTATCCTTTCCCAACATCCCGATGGGAGGATTGATGGTTGTCTATTGTCTCTTATATTCTCCCTCTTCTAGGAATTGATAGCTCAAGACTCTTCGGGTAGGTTGTGGTACAGTTGTGAGGCCCAAGTGTTTATAGGCGAGGTGTTCTTTCCCATGTGTCTTTAGGATGATATATGCTGTGATTTCCCAATAGTCTTTGAGATGAGGTTGTGGTTTTGTGGCCCAGGTGTCTGCAGGCAGGATGTGATGTGGTTGTGGCCCAGGTGTTTGCGGGAAGGATGTGGTAGGTGGCCCAGGTGTGTGTGGGTAGGTTGTGGCAGTGGGGCTTTTCAAAGAGCTTAGTAGCATCAGGACATTAGTTGTTAGGTATGAGTAGTTAATCAGTGGGAAGTGGTGTGGGGTACCCTATCATCGATGTGCTTACTACTTTACTTTACTTTACTTGCGTTATTTGGTGATCATGCCTAGTGAGGTTGAGGTGGATAGTATACCTTGTTAAGTGATTTTGAGTTTCTGTTGTTTTCTCATAGAGGAATTAGTATGCATCCCCAACTTGTGTATGAGAGAATTTGGATTTTCCTACTGAGTACACTTGTATTCTCACCCTATATATATAAATCTGTTTTCAGGTTTCTAGGGTGATTACGTGGAACATGTTGGACCTTACTAGATCAGGTGTCAGAATAGTTGTTGTGTCGCTACTTAGCATTGTTATTTTTTTATTTACTTTGGATATTTTCATTTTATTTTTAGCAATTTTACTTTAAACATGCATCTAGGATGGATTTTATATTCTTTTATATATATTTCTTGGAGTTGTTTTGTGGTTGATACATCTTATCCCCCAATATTGGTTACTATAAAAAGGGTAGTTCCTCCCATATTATGATATTTCTATACCCTTGGTGTTTTTCTCCACCCTGATTCCTACTAGAGGTGGGACTCAGAGGTTATTATCTCTCTTTCTCCACTGCCAGCTCAAGAGGGGCATCTTTGGAGGGTGGGCGTCGTGACATTATGTGAGTTCTTGAGGATAAACCAAAGGTTTTAAAACATATCCATACTCTTCCACCCAATTATTCTATTTTATCTATTATATTTAATTCCAAATGATTCCAATATTTAGGATTTCACCATGGTAAAATTTGTTACAAGGTTTTGGTTTCTTCATTATTGGGTGAGGGAGGACCTTGGTGAGTGTTTTCCTTATTCTTATTTATTGCATTAGAAAATTTTGGACGTGTAGTGATTTATATTTAGATTTCATTATTCAGGAAAATGATTTTGGGATTCTTAGGTATGAATTATTAGTTCATTACCTAATCAGTGAGCAATGTAATTATGTTAGTTTTCTTTATAATTTTTAGAGGGTTTCATTTGGTTTTTTTATATGGTCACTTTGTTAGATTGGGTAATGACTTATAAATGTTTACAAATTGTGTTTTGATAATTTATATGGGATGTTATGGTTTTGTTATTTTGTATTTGAGGAATCATAAAACCATTTCATTAGCTATAGGTTTTAACCAGTATGAAATTATTTAGGGATTTCTCTAGAATTACCAATCACTAGTTTTCTTAAAATAAAAAAAGAAAAAATCCACATGTTTTCAAAAGAGATATGGTAAATTTTTTACAAAATAACTTGTATGAAATTTGAAATAAAATTATTATAAAAACCTTTGTTAATATATGAAATAAATCCTTAAATTACGTGTTTTGGATTAAAATTCTTGTTTATATTTTGTGATAAATTGATAAATGAAATATTTAAACTAAGTATTGTTTAAATCATAAAAATTGAAATAATATATAGTATGCTAAACCTTATTACACATCCATGTTTTCTAAAGTTGATTACATTCACTTTAGTCTAGTTGAAACATAATATTTAAGGTAGAGAACATTTTTTATAACATAACTATTTATTTAGTCATTTGTAATTGGAGGGAACTTTGAACATAAATGGATCTAGTGATATTATTTGGTTTTACATTGATTATAAATTTAGTATATGGTTTTTTAACCTTTATAAAACACTGATTGGGTTTGTAAAATATTGCTTTTATATATAAATATGTATAGAAATTATATACTCTAGGAAGTTAAAAAACATGGTGGAAATGTTAGACATTACACCACATAGCCTTATAGTTTTCCTTTAAACCCACTTAGATTCATAATAAACATGTGGATAACCACTTGGGGATTAATTTATGATGAATAGGTATTATTCCTACCTTTAAATAGAAGCATCCTCTCCCATGAGTCTTGTTTTTACTATTATTGGAGTCTTTCAAACCAAATTCAACCTATATAAGTTAAAATTCAAGGATCCAAACTTAATTTTGGTAATGATTTCATCAGAGATGGGGTAACATCTAAGTTAACACCAAGTGGAATGGAATTATGCGAACCTATGTATAATTGGTAACATTTATTGGCTTTCAGTTCAAACTATATGCCTTGTTTTCAAAAAAAATATTCTTTTACTTTTCATAAATACCAAAATTCATTTTGACTAAAACAAACATTATTCACCTCAACTTTTTTTCATAAAATCATACCCTTTATAAAACATGTATTCCATTATATATTATTATAAAAAATAGAGTTCAATTTTTTTTCTTCATAAAATTGGATATCAATACTATATTTTTTTAACATCGATCCAAATATAGAAACATAATTCGGTTGAGTTTCACTTTTAAACGAGTATCCTAAGTTAAATGATTACACTATATTTGGATTTATAATTGGAATGATTTAAATATGTATTGATTATGAAAAATATTATTCCTTAATTAACACTTAGTAATCTACTAATTTAAACTAATTGCTACCCATTTTCAAACTAGATCCATTTTTTCTTGATTTTAAGAAACCATAGAGTTTCCCTTACATGAATATTAGAATTGGTGATGTTTCGATTTAAAGAATCCTGAATATAGTGTTGTTCCATCACCCAAGATATGTTTATAATAATTATTTTATACTTGTATAATTTCAATAATGTTATTGAAATAGACTAATTTTTTTTTATTTTAGGATTTTATAAAAATGAAAACTTTGTATATTGTGCGATAACTATGGTGGAATATGATAAAATGTGTAGAACCACTTTAGAATCAAAGAAGGATATTTAAGAGGGGATGAATTAGTGATCAATACTATTTTTATATTTCTTTATAAATAACATTATCTACCTGTTAGGAGGTTGAAATTATTACTATAATGCACCCAAACATACACCAATATAAGGGAATACAAAAAGCTTTCAAGGTTCACCTATCATTGTGAGAAGGATTTTCATTGGTGTGATATGGATTCCTCTAGGATCACACTAACCACAAGAGTCATTATGTGAGTACAATGAGAAAGGTATAATCTTGAAAGATGATTTTTCACATTTATAGTCTATGCTTTGGGTCATCTCACACACAAGTGAATCCTACACTTTATAATGATAAATGTTTGAGTAACAATATAAGAGTCTTAAACCAAAATGTATTTACTCTAAATTGTTGAGTGCGCTTAAATATTCCGATTCCAAGCTAATTTCTCCACATGAAGTAACATTAAATTCTTATTCAAACATGCATAAGAATAAGTTAATTATTTTCTTTTTTATGTATAACACATGCACATAACCACTTCAATATTATTCTTTTTCTTCCATTATTCTACTTTGGATAACCATAGAATCTTCATTGTATTTCACATACCCAAAACTTATTCTAATTTTGTCTTTTAAATTATTTTATCATATATGTAATTTATAGAATTAAAATCCCCATAGTAGTACCATATTCAATAAATTCATATTAATAGTTTAATTTTAAATTCAAATCCCCATCTTGAATCATAAACCTTGGATCATCTCCCATATACATATTTACAATTGAATTCAAATTGGTTTTAAAAATAGGTTGGAATAACCACTTTTTAGGTCCACTAGGCTAGATATCCTGAGGGGGGGGGGGGGGGTGAATCGGGGTATGAAAAATTTAAACAACTGTACCTTTTGATCTTTTTTTCTTGTTAGACAAATCCCTCTTCTCTCTTTCCTTCCCATTGCAGAGTATGAATGAATCTTCAATCATGCATAGGACACAACAATTTTACTTGGTTCACCCTCACTGGGCTACATCCAAGGAGGATACACCGATGATGTGACGATGTACCTAATCCACTACAAGAACACTGTTGTTTACAAGTTTGAAGCAGACTCATTGTCTCTCCTGGTTAACAACCATTCACAGTTTGAGAACACACTGCTCTCTCAACTGAAGTGAGCTCACCATTTATTCAGAATATCCAATAACTATTTATAGACCTGTAAGTATCTTCATTATCACTAATGAATGCATCCTCCACTGTATATAGATTCTCTATTGAAGTCCAAATATCATCCACTAATGAATACCCCTTTTCCCCCTGACCAATGGGAAACAACCTTTGGGAAATACCTTCACAAAGCACCCCACTTCACGAAGATCCCAATTTCACGAAGCTTAAACAAGCCTTCGTGAAGTTCTGTCTCTTCGTGAAACACACACCTTCATAGAGCTCATTGCCTTGTGGAGAACAATACTTCAAAAATATTAGACCTTCCCAAAGATCAAGACTTTGTAGAGCTTAGGATATTGCAGAGCTCAATCCTTCACAAAGAGACTTCCTTTATGAAGAAAACTCAGCCAATGCGGAAGACACCACTTTCGTAGAGCTAGATTAACCATCGCGAAGCTCCTTCTTTTGCGAAGTACACTACCTTGACAACCCCTCCTTCATGATTTGAGAGAAATAAATTTTTCTTAAAAAAATCTCTACTTCTCTCGAGGGGGTCGAGGTCTATTTATAGGCGATTCCACCGACCCTCGAACCTTTCGCGCGAGTCAGCGCCACTCATCTCAAATCATGAAGCTCCGAAATTTCTATCAAAAATCTCTCTATATCATGAAGCACCATATAAATTTTCAGATCATGGATCTCATCGTAATCACGGAGCGTTCTGTCAATTCATTCACATCATAGCCATGAATCTCCACTCACAATTACCTTCACCGTCACAATGTCTTGAACTCTTCCATTCGCGAAGCTCGTCGTATTTGCTAAAAACACCGTCAAATTTCTTCATGTCTTCACGAAATCTACATAAAGAAGCCCATATTTTTGAATCTCATGACTTTTCCATATTTTGATGATATCTTCAAGCAAATCTATATTTCATGATGCTCTCCAAACTCCAAAATTTAGACCCCAAAAATTTGGTACACTGGAAAAAGGTTCCACCTTATATATGCTATTTTTGTACAACCTCCAGATATTCCATTCCTTTTTCATGGATCTTTGTCAATATGGATTGTCAAATAAATATCTGGAACTTGACAATTCACCATAGAAACCTGCATTGTCAACAAACACAACCAACCCAAAAATGATGCAATGTTACCTTGAGTGATTTTTTCCCAACACCACTAAATTTCAAATATTAGTCCAAGTCAGCATTCTTACTCGACCATCCCGGATTAACTTTAAAAACAAATTTTACAATGTGGTTTTGGGGATTTATAGAATAACCAGTTGGTTTTCCATGGTTTTCACTCAAATTCAACACATGGTCGCATTGTGGTATAAGAGATATAGAGTAGAGGTATCAACATTTTCATATCCGCCAAAATTAAACCTAATCTTCTCTATGGATTGATACATGAACTGTGATATAGTCCTTAATATTTTTTCCTCATTGCAGTGTGAAAAATGTTTTGTGTCATGATGATCCAAAATTATCTAGAGGCAGTGAATTCCAACTAGGGTGTGGATATTCAGTATGGTGTGGAGTAATTTTATTGATTATTCACCATGGAACATTTAATCATACAATGTTGTGTAGTTCTATATACTATATTTCCTACCACTACCAATTCAATCATCTCCACACCATAGATACTTATACTACAATGTATCCCTACATGATGTTAGAAAGCTATAAAATGGGCATACATTATGATACATGAACCTCCAAATTTTTATATCAACCAAAAATAAACTTGTTTACCTTTGTAGTGTATTTTTTTGTTTAGAACACATAAAATATTCTCCAGTAAACTTTTATGACAGAGTATTAGTCTATGAATCATGTTGCTCCTTCCTTCATTGATTGCACCATAAACTCCTTCTATGATATCTAATTTTTTTTGAACTAGATTAATAAATATCTTAATTTGTTTCCAAGCCTCATAACCTCAAAACAAATGAGAGTTTTAATATAATTTATGAATTTAAAAAAACCAACACAAAGAATAATATCCACTAAAAATTTTAATACATCTTGAACTTAACAAACCCCCCTTTGGATTTTCATTCCAACAAAGGAACATAAATCATTATCAAATGTTGTTATTCTAGAAATGGATCACCATTAAATAATTATAAGCCTACATGAGATAAATCAGTGCATTAAACAATAAAATTGAATAAATAATACCATGTTGTCCATAACATTGAAATAATGATGAATAAACTTCCTTCAATCCTGAAAAAAATAATTGATGATGATATGATAGCACCTTCATGAACTTCAATATCACAAAATGTATATACTTAAATAAAATCTTACAATAGTTCACACACATGAAAAAATGCTAAAATAAAAACTTTTCCCTTTCAATAACTCTCTAAAAATATATTCTTCCCCATAAAATGAAAAACAGATTGAAATGGATACTTCCCCTATAAATATTATCCCCCCTTTTAACAAACATTTAAGGAGATAGATATAAAAAAAGATTTATGTTGTTATTTTTCTCCCCATTTAAGAATAATATCCAAAGAGAAGACAATAGTTGGGACTAATAAAGCATTCCTTAGACTTGATAGGGATGAGATAGAATTCTCATCATCAACTTCAGATTCTAAAATTCCTCCTTTAGAAATGGCTTGGTGAACACATACACAAATTCCCCCCTATAGGAACAAATTCTACTTATAATTCATTTCTCTCTACAAGTTCTTTAATGAAAATATATTTTGTATCAATGTTCTTGATTCTATAATTTTGACCTATATTATTTGATAAATTAATATTACTTTGATTATCACATCCCAAGAGATGTGGAAATATCAATTCAACTTTAAAATCATACAACTTTTACGCCATCCACATTAATTGAGTCATGAAATGATTTATAGCCACATATTCTACTTTTACTATGCTTAAAGTCACACAACATTACTTATTTGAGTTCCAACCCAAAAAAAATATCTCAAGTGGAAAACTCCACCAGATGTTAACGTATTATAATAAAAAAAACCTACCTAGTATTCAGCCGTATAATTGAAAATATTGAGCATTCCATTCTAATCATATTTTAAGACAAAATCTAATATTCCTTTTATATATATAAGAATCATCTTTACAGCACTCAAATGGGAATATTTTTGTGAACATTTATATAGATCACAAGGTGTAACAACATACATAATATCCAGTCTCAATGTTTCTATGGATAGATAACTACCAATTTGATTCTATAATTCTATTGGATCCAAATCCTTTCCATGTTAATCTTCATAAAATTTAGTTCCTACTGAAATTGGTGTAGAAATTATCTTCAAATACTATATAATAAACATTTTAATAAGTTATAAAACATAATTTTATTGAGAAATAAAAAAGTAATATCACTTTTGATAGATATATAAACCAATAAAATACCTAATTTTTCCAAGAATAGACATATCAAATAACTCTTTCATATCATTAAATAACTTTCAGCACATTTATTCATCATTCCCAACAAATATAATGTATTGTACATAAAAAATAACAAGTAGAGCTTCTTATTTTCCATTTATAATTTAGAGAATATGGTCCACTCTTCCTTTTTAGAAGTTCAAAATCTTTGAGCACTGGTCCAACTTAGAATTCCAATATCTTGGTTCTTGTTTCATCATATATAAATCATTTTTAACCTAAAAAATCAATTATTTTCTTCTCTAATTTAGAAAAAAAGGTTTCTTAGTGAACACTTACTCTTAAAATTCACCATTGAGGAAGGATGACTTGACATCCTTCTGAAAAATATTTTATTTCTTTTTTACTATAATAATAAGAAATGTTCTTTTGGTTTCAAGTCTTGAAACTAGTGAAAATTTCTCATCAAAATACACTCCTTAAACCTATGAATAAACTTTTAAAACCAATATTACTATATTTATTACCAATTCACCTTTTTAATAAATTTTTTCTAGAACACCCACTTTGTCCAAATGATATTATTTTCATTATTCTTGGGTACTAACTCCCAAGTATCAGTCTTCTTTATCTAATAAAGTTCTTCATTCATAGAAGAAATTGATTGTCAATAATTATTAGCTTCTTCAACATCCCTAGGCTCAAATTGTGAATACAAATAGGTATTATTTGTTTTCCTCACAGTCCTCATAGTTTTAACTTTAATTCCATGATCCCCAATGTCATTTAGATCCTGAACATGCCTTCTCTACCTTTAATAAGTTGAATAAACTAATTCCTTATCATTAGAAATGAAAAAAATATCCTCCAACTTGTTTATCTTAAATAATTTTATATTTTCAATAATTTATCCTCATTTTTTAATATAAATGGAATCAACATCACTTGTGTGAAATTCTTCATCGTGATAAATTTATTTATCTAATTATTCTATCATTTTAACATCAGCATGATCAATGATATTTT
Source organism: Viscum album (assembly GCA_963277665.1). NCBI lineage: Eukaryota > Viridiplantae > Streptophyta > Magnoliopsida > Santalales > Viscaceae > Viscum > Viscum album. The sequence continues at coordinate 1,979,200,261 of OY728157.1, read as the reverse complement.
TTTACTTTATTTTTTGAAACATAGATAACCTCTTACATATGTTGGATATTCAATAAATATCCCATAAACTCATTGATTATCAAAAATACCATGATTCTCACCTTTCACCCTGATAACAAAAGGTATTCCAAACAATTGAAGATACATCAAACTTTAATATTTTTTAATACATATCTAATAGGGATATGTATACGTTTTCTCTATGTTAGAACTTGTTTTAGATATAAAACTCTCCATAAGTATCTTGTATCCAAATATTATGAGTAGTATCATGATCAAATATCATTGTCTAAGACATCTCCACAAAACACTCATTCTTCCATTAAACTACACTATTTTGTTTTTGTGTGTATGGTGCACTGAGTACATATTGGATTACATGATTTTAAAGATAATATTTATACTTCTCATTTTTTACTTAGTTTTATTATTTGTATGAATCTTCTTGAGAGAGAGAGAAATATTTCTTTACACTGATTTGGAAACTTTTAGAATTATATAAGGCATAATATTTTTGTTTCATAATCACAAAACAAGTAATATGAGTGAAGTCATCAATGAAATTAATGAAATAATTATCTTTATGGGTTTATTTCTTTATCATGGTCTTACACACATCTAAATGAATGATCTATCATGGTTGAGTAGATTGAATTTGAACATTCTTGTGTGAAGTGTTAATGATAATTCCCTTTTGAAATATTTAGAACATGAAATCTCTTTCTATTTTCAATAAAGGAACATCAATAAGATTTTATCTTTAAGCGATTAAATTCATCTTATTTTGGCCAATATTTGCAAGCCTTAAATTCTAAAATTCACTTTCTTATTTTATATGTAGATAACATGAGTTTATAGCATCACCCACTTAAAATAAATTTCATTTAGTCTATTGTAATTTTATAATAATTTTTCCATACTCAAGATTCATAACAAATAATCCATATTTTTTTAAGAACACTTCATTTCCTTCATCATATATCCACAAAACACTTAGGATATTATGTTTCAATCCATCAATAAAAAAGTGTTTTTTTGGATTTCATATTTTATTCCCAATAAATACTGAGAAAACTCCTTTAATAAAGATATATCCACATTACCAAATGTTAATGAGGCATATAAACACAATTAAAATTAATCAAAAGTTTTAAATCTTCTATCATATGGGATGATCATTTTTTGTCAATGATACATGGACTTTCTCCATTATATGTACTAAGTGATACTTATTCAATTAAGGACTTCTCCTTTCCTATGTTATTATTCTTTTTATGCTTTTGAGTATCAAAATTATATTTTATTTAGTTGCTGGAATGATAATGAAATAATTAGGCCAATGACCTTGTTTATCACACCTTATATATAATTCATCACATATATCAAACTTGTTATGTGATTTTTGTTCAAATTTATTAACCAATTTCTGAAAATCGTTTATTTGAGGGGATAGAGACCACCTCAATTCATGTCTATCATGACTTATAGTTTGATTATAAAGTTTTTTTATTAAACCAAACATCTTTAAGTATGCATAAATCCCAAAAAATACCAATTATAACCATATAAATCCTATGTACCATTGAAAGAAACATGTTGTCAATAATATTTTGACTATCTTTCACCCTTATTATAGTCACAAATATTAACTCCTTTTTGTGGAACAGAATTTTAGTGAACTTAAATCTCTTTTATCTTTATATAATTTATTTTTTCTGCTCTTATACATTTCTCAATTATAGATTATTTTTCATTCAAGTTAGTTCTCCAAGAATTTCACAATTTTAGAATATTACTTGATTTAGCCACAACCCTAATCTTCATGAATTGTTTATTCTTCATGAAGTTTTACCCAAAAGTTTGAGAATTATTATCATCTTTATGGAATGATTTTAATTATTCTTCTTGAGCTTCACACTTATTTGAACATCCTCAAACTTTTTAAATATAATTATAAGAATTGGGTATGCACTTCCTTAAATCCTCTTGTTCTCTGATCAATTTTTATTACAAGTGTTAAAAATTATTTTATTTATCCTTAAATATTTCTTCCAAATTAATGTTAATAGCCATATCATAATCAATAAAATTATTCAACCTTTTAATTTCATCAAGAAATATATAATTTTCTTTTTCAAATATAGATTTATTAATATTAAAATATTTATAATATATCTTCAATTTTTTGATCTCCTTATCCTATTTATAAATATTTTAGTGGAATTATTTTAATTATATCTTTATAATGAAATATATCTTAGTATATTATTATTTTATACGTTGTAACTACTTTCATAATTTCAAATATTTTCATCATTCACTTTATCAATAAGTAGTTTTTCAGCATCTCTACCAATGGAGGAAAATTCATCGTCATCTTCATTTTCGGTATCTATAACCTCTTTATACAAGAAGTTTTTACTATGAAATTTAGAGAAATTATTACCCATATCATTATATAAAAATATTTTATTATTATGTTTTTTATTTGAAAATATTCTAATAATATAAATTTCCTCTTCAATATCTTCTTTTTTTTTTAAATTTTGGAAAAATTTAAGCATAATATACAATGGATACACATATGAAAAATTTTATGGAAATATTTATATTGTAGATTTATTTACCTATTCTGACTTTTCATTAGATAAGAGGCATTACTTCCTCAAAATTCTCTATCATATATTCATCAGAATCTGAACAACAATATTCTTATTCAATAACATCATTCTTCTTCAACTTATCTTGATTTGTGTCTTTAAAATAGATTTATTTTTATCTATAACCTACTTATTAATAGAAGTATCTTTACTATTTTAATAATATATTAAGATAATATAAAAATCAACAAGAGAAATATCACTTAAATATTTTTATTCTAAAGAAGGGAATTCAAAAGAAAACTTATTTGGTAAGATATGGAAAGAAAATCAATAATATCAGTGTATTAAAAATTATCACCATAGCCTTTGATGGTAATGAAAAATTTTGGAAGACTTTTGAAGAAACTATCAATACTTTTATCATCAATAATTTGAATATCTTCATACTTAAGTTTCCAAAATTTCAATTTATCTCACTTTACTTTGGTATTTCCTTCCTAGATATTATAAAGTTTATCTCAAATATATTTAGTTTTTTTGAGTCCCTTGACTATGAAAAACTCACTTTATTAGTATTATTTGAGAATAATATTTTTGCATGACCATTGTTTTCCCAATACCTCTTATCTGTTTCTTCCATAGAAATTCCTTCATTCTAAGGAACAAATGTATTAGTTATGATTTTAAAAACATCATAAATAATATATAACAGGTATGAAATCATCATATCTTTATATTTAATATAGATTTCAATATAAAATATAATAATACTATTTCTATTCACTATATTTAAATTATCCTTTGAGGATATCAAAAATCATATACTTCTTCTTCAAATCAATAGATAGAGAGACTTCAAAATCCAATAAATTCAAATATCCAATCATAAATAAAGTAAACCTTTACTATAATAAAACTTATAAAACCACTTTAGGATAAAATAAGGATCACTAAGGGGTGGTGAATCAAATATTAATGATTTTTGTATATTTCTTTTGAAATGACCTCCAACACATGTTAGGATGTAGTGATGATTGATGAAACACACCCAACATGAAACCTATAGAACAAAACTGATTTATAAGGTTCACCTCTCAATGTGATAAAGATATTCCTTGGTTTCATATATATTCCTCTAGGATCAAACTACCTATTAAAAACATCATTGGATTATAAAGATCATGGCATAACCTTTAAAATTGTGTTTAAACATTTCCTAACTATTATTCTCTGGATCTCGTACTTTATAATGATAATTTTTTTAGTAACAACAGAAGATTCTTCAAAAAATATAATTCCTATAAGTTTTTTATCATAATTAAATCTTACACTTCTACTATAATTATAATATATGAAAAATTCACAAATTAATATTCATAAATGAAAAAAACAAGTTTATTCTTTACTTTGTATGCAGAACACATTCACACAACCACATCAATCTTCTTCTTATACCTCTTTTTTTAAATTTGAATAATAACATAATATTCACTATATTTTCAAAATACATAACTTATTATTCTTATTTTATCTCTAAACACTCTTTTTCCTTCTTAATAATCCTCATACTTTAAATCTTTACATTTATACCTTCTTCAAATGAATTCATAATTTAATTTAATTTCAAATTCAAATCCACTTCTTGAATGAAAACCCTTGGATAATCCCCCATATAAATCATAACCATTAAATTGTAATTTCTAGTTAAAATAGGTTTGTAATAACCAAAAAAATAAAAAATGAAGAAAATTCAACATGCCTTCTTGAATTTCGCATATAAACATAAAAAATAGTTTTTATGATGTGGTTTGGATATTTTCAGTGTAGCCAGTTAGTTTTCATCAGTTTTCACTCAACTTCTATATTAGTTCCCATAATGGAATAAGTGTTATGGCCTAGAGTTTTAAAATTTTCTAGATTCAACAAAAATTATCCTAATGTCTTCTTTATTGTGGTTTACGCATTGTTTCATAGGCCTTAATATTTCCTCCTATATACAGTGTAGAAAATGGGTTTCTGCTTGGAGATCCCAAATTATCTATAAACACAAAATTAAAACTACAGCATGGGAAATCACTACATCATAGAGTACTCTGATTGAATATTCACTATGGTGTGGTTGAATTTACTATTAAATTAGGTCTTGTAAATTTTTTTCCTAACACTTCTAATGCCATCATATCCACATCGTGGAAACTTTTGCTACAGAATAGCCCAACATGATGTTAGCGGGATATAACATGGACATTAATTATAGTGTAGGAACCTATAAATTTATATGGCCACTAAAAATCAACCCAGATACCTTTTTTTATCTAGGTTTTAGTTTATAGCATAAAAAATATTCTCCAATAAAATTTTATGGAATAGTAGCAGGATCTATACTGTGAGGATCATCCCTTTAACTACTTGACTGACTGAAAATTACTTTTTTCATTATTTAGTTACTTTTGAGGAAAAATTGAGAAACCATACATGACTATAAGACTAAAAACATTCAAATCACCACAATAAAAAAATCCAAGGGCAAATAACTCATTCAAACCTATAGAGAAGAAATCCTACCCAACATCAAAACATTTTAAACCAACTTAATCATCATCTAAAATTTTCTCCCAGCATCTTAACCTCAAAATAAATGTTATTTTTAATATTATTTATTCATTTGAAACAAAATCCAACATAAATAATCATATCGACTACAAACTTCAACACATATTAGGCATAATAAAATGACTACCTTAAATTTTAGTGATACTATTGGGTTTTATAAAGATTATTTGAAGTTGTAATTATTTATTATTATAAAAATTAACATGATAATTTTTTTAAGTATTTTCAAACATGAATACTAATTTGATTCCTAATAATCATGATAAAGGTGGGTTTGTGTATGGGGTTTTTTCCATATAAGTTGTTAATTTGGTATAACTTGATCTAGAATATGATGATGGGATAGGCTCACAATTCCTATACTTTGTATACCCCTTACCCTATTCCATGAGATGGGTTAAGGACCCAAAATTATATACACCTTCCCCTTCTCATAATAAGGTATTAGGACCTGAATCTAAAATTAAACATGAGTTGGATGGGATATAAAATTTATCTACCCCCATTGTAGATGGGATATGATATAATATTTCTCTAACTTCAACCTGAAATTGATACTGATCTTTCATGATTCAGGTAAATTCAAGTAACTTCATGTATGGACTCTCTCATTATAGGAATTTATTTTGTTATATAGCTTTTTTCATATTTTTATTTCTTATATGTATCCATGATATTTTGTAACACCCTATACATTGTAAAGTTATGAATATGATTAAATAGTTTCCAAAACATATGTTCATTTATTGTTTATAAATGAATGAGGTGTTGGATGGTAACCTGAGAGTTATATTGAGGAGTTATACTAGGATTGGTGATGAGAATTTACTATAGGTTACTAGAATTTTTTTGTTGAGGGTTCATCACATCATGAAAAGTGTAGGTAAAACCATGATGAGTTCCTATGTGAATTAATTTATTTTCCTATGTTAAGAGGATTCACACCACGGAGGACGGTGTCATGTTGTGTAAGATTCTTACTTATGGGTTTATTTCATGATGTGGGGCATCACATCATTAATATAACCCTTACATATTGATTTAGAAATCCTTAAGAAGTGACTTTGAATATTTTATGAGGATGTTGGGATAATATCATGTTTGAGGGAATCATGACATGGTGGTGACCCTTATAGATCCTTTGTAATTTTAGAACATATTAAAAACCATATGTATCATTTGTAAAATCCTTGAATATAACTTTTTTAAGTTCCATGAGGTGATAAATTAGTGTTATGATCTATTGGACATAATGTTAATTTAAAGACCCCAAACCTATTAGCCAAAAGTTAGTGATTACTTTATTACATTGGTACAATAGACAAGTGATCTCATCCCAAATGATCAAATAGTTTAATTGTCTTGAAAAACTAGATACATACTTAAATATCCCATTAAATATAAAAACTTAAAATAAAACATATTATATTATTTTAGAATACCATTATACCCTTTATTTCATCCATTTATATTAATAATAATACAGTTTCTAGAATCCTGTGGAAATGAAACATTGAAAATAGGTGACATCAAATGCTTAGTAAAGGTATGTGTATAATGACTGCTAATGAGGAATGAATAATATGGAATAAATAAAAAATAATCAAAAAATTCTACATAAAATAAACATATGAGCTTGAAAATTATCGTTGTATATTATAACTAATAAAATAATCACATGAACATCAATAACAAATTTTATAATGATGGAATGTATAATGTCGAACATCTTGAACTTACCATTGATGCATCATGCCAAGATATCTTACATAATGGGTAAGGAGTTGTCCAAATTCCCAATCAAGTTTGTCTCATGATACCTACTAATAAATTGAGGGGATATGTAATTATAGGACTCACCCATCACTTAATAAGTCCACTACAATTATCATATGAATAACTAGTATAACTTAATCCACATATCATAAAAATCAATAACTATCCATATTGGAAGAATCAGAATACTGAATATCAATACTTTACCTATTTAAATTGATCATAAATCATATATAAAAATATGGTCCATGGTATAATTAGATTATATCCCAAATATAATATTCAACAAAGGTTGTTGACATAAATGAAAATACTTTAAAAAAGATCACTGGAAAATTTCTTAAATAAAATGCCCTTTTCACTTGAAACCACTTATTTAAAGTCTAAAATATTTCATAAATATTATGGAAATTTTTTATTTGAAAGTAACCTTTTAAAATAGTCAATTAATATTCAAATAAATGAGTGGTCATGAAGGTAGTAAATTCCATAAATTCTGAATAAGTTTTAAAAAAATTCTTTTTGTACTTTTGTAAAAAAAGTCAAAAGGTTCCTAATTCAAAATATGAAAAAAGGATTCCTTTTAAAAAAAATATTATAAAAAGTAAATCATGGGTAAAAATGTCTTTAATAAATAATTTTTTGATGTTAAAAATATTCTTTTATATATTTTATGGAAAATATGGACATTGAAGAAAAATATTTCTAACTGAGTATTAAAATAAGGTTAGTTTTTTTATAAACATTATTTTAGTATCTTGAGTACTTAAAGAGATAAAATTTAAAGGAAATATTTTAATTTAAATAAATAACCATAATTGAGTAAAATTTATTTTTTTAATATGGAAATATCAAATAATTCCCCCAATATATACTTTAAATATAAACGATCATGAATAATGAGATTTTTAAATAAAACCTTACCTCAAGTTTGACTCCCTTTATATGTGTATAAAACTCATTTATATTAAATATATATTTATAATAAATATATTATATAACCATAATAATATATATCATACCATATATGATTTACTCATAATATTTTTTCTCCCTTTTATTAACAATTGTTTGTTAGAATCATTGTTTCGGATAATAACTACTCCGTTTTTCGTGTAAGTTTTGGTTTGGTAGTTTCGATCCTTATAATTTGATCATGGATCATTTATATCTAGAATTTTATTCATGATATATATATATATATATTATATTAATTTTATATATTTTTATAGTCATCCATAAAATTTATAAATATAAAAATGAATTACACCATTCATGGAGACGGTATGTTATATGTACGCATGAACATTGTTTTCATTTTTTTGATTGTTGGAAAAAAATAAAGATAAATTGTAATTAACCATTAAATAATTATTATTATGTAATATAAATAATATATATTTATTAAATATGTCCTCATTACCATCCATGTAAAATGTAAATGAAAAATGAGTCGCATCGCTTTGTAAAGGTGGTAGTCCACATGTATGCACGAGAAACGTTATCATTTTCCAACAGATCATAAGTTAAGAAGATAGATATGGTATTATAATTATAGAAGTATAATTATGTTATAAATATAATATATAGTCATTAAATACATCATTATATTCAAATGTGATAGGTTGTTATGGAAAACTATTTACATCGGTTCATGAGGCGGTAGTTTATCGTACACCTGATCAACAGTTTCATTTCTCATTTGATGGAAGATTAAATGGATATATGTTATTAAATAAACATAATATTATATAATTATATGTTAGATAATTATAGTATTATATTTTAATGATTCATATATAATTTAAGGTTGTTAAATAAGAAGTAAAAAAAGAAAGAATTTGGAGAAGACAAATGCCTTCGTTTAGAAAAAACCCACTTGGATCTCTTATTAAGGATCCTAGGGTTGGTGTTTTGGGAATAATAGTAGCTATAGAACATGTATAAGTATCTTGGGGAGATATTTAGGTTAGTATTTGTCAAGTTAAATTTCTTAATATGTGTGAATAAGTGAGGGGTGGAATTGAGAACAGTGGGACACTTGTAATTTTTCAAAGTTTTAAAATAATGTCAAGTCACTTTCTTGGGAAATTTGCTCTAAAATAGATCATATTTTAAGGTTATAAGTTTAAGGTAGAAATAAAACCAAAAAAATTGGGGTTTATCTTATTTTTTGGTCATTTTAAACCCTATATTTATTGATTAACTCTTCAGTAAACCTGTTTTAACATTAATCATGGTAACATATTTTTACTATTCATTATGACAAAAAATTATGTTGAAATTATTAAATAATATTAATTATGATACATTTAATCAAATTAAATTCATATAAGTGACTGAATTTAATTTCAAATTAAACTCGTAAATGCAAGGAAAATCAGTTTTCAAAAGAAATTTTTTTATTAAGTATAAAAACTTTTATATCAAAATTCAACATAAAATTTATTTAAATAACCTAAATTGGAATAATAAAAATATAATTAAAATAATTATACTTTTAAAACCATTTTAAAATAAAATGAAACTTCATAAACTATTTAAACACAAATAATTGTTTTCATAAAAAACATTATTTTTCACTACTCATTGAAGAATTAATCATTTTAAAAAATTCTAAGAAAATCACTTGAAGATAATTTTTACAATTTTATTTAAAAAATTAAATTAATTTTTTAAAATAAATTTTACAAAATTGGGAGAATATAATTTTAAAATAAGTGCACAAAACAAAACGAAGCCAATTTTTTAGAAAAATACAATTTTGAAGCATAAATTGGATTTATTTTTTCCCATGAAAAGAAAAAATATTAAATAAATGTGATTTTTTTGAATATATAATATATAAATTTCATTAAAATAATTCACTAATAATGATTAATTTAATTTATTAATATAAAAACACGTTGCATGCATAAAATTAGTTTTTATGAAAAACATATATTTTATATTCAGATGTTTTTATTTTCATTTCTAATTAATTGATAACTAATGAATTTATTTTATACATGTGTAAAAAATATAATTTACAGAATTTAGTTACTTTTATTCATACTCTTCAATTTAATTTCTAGGTTATAACGATATACTATATTATGGTTCATTTAGACTCGAGGTTGTATGTATCACAAAATATCAAAAAGATTAAATTATTTAAAAAGAATTATATCATAAAATATTGAGGTGTAACATTATACCCCCCCGATTAAAATTAAATTTCCCTCAAAATTATATCACCTAGTTGCAAAAAAAACTGAGGGTACTTCTACCTCATCATATCCTCAGGTTCCCATGTAGCTTCCTTAAATTTCTGATTCCTCCATAGAACTTTAAATAGGTGTGTAGTATTATTCCATATAACCTTATCTCTATGATAAAAGACTTATATTGTTTTTTTTCATAGGTAAGATCATGTTCCACTGGTATGGTCTCTTAGTTTCGTACATCTAAAGTATTAGGTATGTACTTCCTCAGGAGATATACATGGGACACATCGCGAACTTGAGAGAGGTTCGGTGGAAGTTCCAATCAACATAATACCATCCATACTTGATCAAGAATATCAAAGGGGATCATATAATATGGATTAACTTTCCTTTTTTCCTAACTATCATAACCTTATTCCATAGATAAATTCAGAAAAAACACCTTCTCATGAACTTTGACCTCAAGATCTCATCGATGGTTACCATCATAAAATTTCTATCAAATATGAGATTACATGATGTATCGTCGAATAGTTCTTAATTTCTCCTCAATTTATTCAGAAATCTCAGTGCCAAAATATTTTTTTCTCCAACTTCATCCAAGAACATTAGAGTTATACACTTCTTCCCATAGAGGGCTTCATAAAGAGCCATCTGAATGCTCAATTGACATCTATTATTATAAGAAAACTCAACTAGAGGAATGTGATGATCCCATATCAGCATATCTTTTAGGGTTTTAATGGTTCACTCATATTGACCTTTAGTTTGAGGATGTTACACCATACTAAAACAAAACTCTATATCCAGTGACTACTAAAAATTTCTTCAGCACTTCAAGGTAAACCCCTGATCCCAATTAAATACATGGAATGTGGTACTCCATGAAACCTTACCACTTACTTAATGTATATTTTGGAAAGTTGAACAAGATATAAATATTCTATTATAGTAATGAATTTTTCTGAATTTATAAGGAGGTCGTCTATAACCTAAATAGAAATATAACATTTAGACGTTTTTAGGATCCTGACAATAAAATCCATGGTGATGTTTTCCCTTTTCCATTCCAGTATGGGTAACGGTTGTAACCTCCCCTTATAATTTTATCTCTTATCCTTAAGTTATTGACATACCAAGCACCGATATACATACTCTGCAATATCTCTCTTCATGTTTTCACACCAGAAAGACTCTTTCAGATCTCAATACATCTTATTACTTCTAGGATGAATAGAGAATGATAAACTATAAGGTTCATCCAATAGCTCCTTCAGATATAGTAAAGATGAAATACATACATGGTTCTTGAACCTTATCATTCCATCACAACCAAGGATGAACTCAAGAACATTTATTACATTATTTTGAAACTCCACATCTTCCTTCTACACCACTTTAATATTCACTTGGATAGATGGTTGAAAACTCATTCAAGCGAGATAGGATTTATCACATTCTTCAAAATTTTAAGATCCATCTAATGAAAATTCATAAATATAGGATCTCTTTCAATCCTCATCATGTTAAAACATGTATAGTCTTTCTGACTCAGAGCATCGACCACCTTGTTCACTTTCTTAAGGTAGTAATGTATTAAGCAATCATAATCTTAGATCAACTCCAACCATATTCTTAGGTACATCTTCAAATCCTTATATGTAAATATATACTTCATGATTTTATAATCAGTATATATATATCATTCCTTTAACCATACATATAATTCCTCTATATCTTTAATTCAAAAATTACTATAACTAACTCTAAATTATTATTTGGGTAATTTTTCTCATGAACCTTCAATTTTCATGAGGCATAAGCTATCATCGTATCATTTTTCATGAGGAAACATATTATTCCCTTATTTTATGCATCACTATATATTATAAACCCTTCTACACTATAGGGTAGCATAAGAACGGGTGTGTTGACTAACCTTTAATTTAGTTACTTGGAATTTTCCCCACATTCATCTTACAAAATGTGTAATATACAATGTTATCCTTATTAGAACCTATGAAAAGTGTTGATAAAAGTTACATTTATCATCTCTTCATTTCCTTGCAAAAAATATTATCAGCACTTTATTTATAGCACTGATAAAGGGTAACCTTTATATGTGCATCTTCTTGCACTGATAGAGGTCTTGATTGCGCGCATGAGTCCCACATCAAAATAGTGGATGTTCAACCACTTCTTTATATACAATTCTTCCACATCCCAATGTTAGAAGCAAGTTGTGGGGATGTGATCCCACATACATTGTTCACACACACTCATATGGACCTGATCAAACATGCATGGGCCAACCTGGGTCTTGGCCTACCCTATGTTTATCGTGGGCTTTAGTCCACCCACATACACACGGTCGATTCCTACATGACCCGACCCACCTGGCCATGTAGACCATGACCCCTATTTTTTATACATACCAATAAAAAATAAAAGTATTAAAAATATTAAAAAATTAAAATAATTAAACAAATAAAATTTAAAAATGAATAAATTAAAAAACATTTAAAATTTATTAATTAAATAAATATGAATAAATTGAATATATATATATATATATATTATAAATATTAATAAATTGTATATATTAAATATAGATATATAAAATGAGTAAATTGAAATAATTAAGAAAATAAAAAATACAAATCAGAAAAATAAATAAAAATATTAGAAAAAATATTAATTAAATAATTATTAATAAAAATAAATAATATATATATATATATATATATTATATATATATATATTATATATATATATATATATATAATGAATAAATTGTAATAATTAAACAAAAAAGTTAAAAATGAATAAATTACATAATTATTAAAAAAAATTATTAAGGAAACACTTATTAATAAAAATGAATAAATTTAATATATATTTATATTATTTATTAATAATAATAAATAATATATATTAAATATAAATATAGAAAATGAATGGAATGTAATAATTATAAAACACAATTTTATTGATTATTCTATTAATAATAAATGATATAATTTCCTAACATTGTGTTAAATATGTTTATTTATAAAATATTTGGGATTAGATCATTCATTTGAAAATTTGATGAAAATCCCAGTTTTACACTTTAAAGTACACTATAGTAATTTAGACATAAAAATTTATATATATATTATTTGAACTTAAATTTTGAAAATATGTTCCTGAATTAATGGGATACAACTTTCATTGAGTACATGAGAGATAAATCATGCATTTGATTGGAGTAAAAGGGCCATGAAATTAATAATGGGTTGGACTCGCCAAATTGGAAGTCAATTATTTATTTAGACCATAATTCCCACATACGTTATTGGATTGAGCCCAAATTTGAAGTGTAGCTTGAGGACCCATTTCTTCACAAATCATCCTTCTATAAGGATAGCATGGGTTTTGTGGTCAAACAGGTAGTGCAACTTGGCTTAAAATATTTGGCTAAATTTCCCCATTCACACTTGAAACCACTTAAAACCTAGCCTCCCTTCCGTTATATAAATAGGTGTTTTCACATTTTGAGGGGTTGAGATGTGAATTAGGCGATTTAAGGCAGATGAGAATTGGTTTCACTCTATTTCCTTAGGAATTTCAAAAGGAAGATCCCTTGAATCTAGGATCCCTTCATCAAAGCCTTTTTTTCTTCCTCTTCACTTGTTAATGTTTTTGTTCTAGTAATAAACTTATTAGTTACTATTATATTTATTATATTTACATTATTTTATTAAATATTATTCTTCTTTAATCTTCTTATTTGTTATGGAATTCTAGAGTAGAAATAGGATTGGGTTATACCCTTTCTAAAACTTTACAAATGCAAAACATTTCTACAATGCCTATAGCTTCCATGGAATAGTAGTTATTTTAGTAATTGGTATAACTCTAACATTATTCACTTAAATATTTTTAATAAATGGGATAATTTAATTAAAATGTTATGATTTATGAATTGACTTATTAAATTATAAGAAACTAATCAATAAATTCAAAAATTCATGCAAAAACATGTGAGGTCGGGTAATGTGTGAATTATGTTAAGGCCACCTTAACCGGTGAAACGAAACCACATGAGATTAATTTGTAGAGTTAAAATATAATACCTAAACTCAATTCATCCTCATTTAAATAATGGATATTCTCCCTAATTTACCACTTACCATAAGCTAGTATTGTAACAATAATTAACCCAGGGTGCTACAATTGGATGTTCTTAACCTAGCCTAGGTTCAATTCACTTCATCATTGTGGTAAAGTTAACTCTCATATGGTTCAAGGGTTATAAAATTAGAGGATCAAAATTAAGTGGAGATTAATATAAATTATAATTATTAATAATTAAGTGAATTGGTAGAGTCCTATCAGTTACTATTTTTAAAATATTTTTCTAAAAAAGTATATTCTCATTACATTTTCTCAGTCACATTTTAAAAACAACAAAATTACGATCTTCCAGAATACTTCATATTCTTCTTTTATAAATATTGAAAAAAACCCAATCCTTATAATTTGTTTATTTTATTTTATTTTATTTTCAAAATAAATTTAATATGTTGTTTTAAATTAATTCCTCCGTTGAGAGACGACCTTGGTCATCCAGTCTATTGCACCTAAATAAACCGAAACCAAACATCATTTGAGAGAACCCATGACAGAGAATTTCAAAATTGGTACCATTTATATGTAGTAAAGTAAATATTTCAACTAATTATATATATTTTGTTTTATTTTTCATTTTATTCTCTTATTATCTTCTTTCTTCCTTCTTTACCCAATCTGAATTTCCCTTCTTATTCTATTTTCTTCTTCTTCTTTTGATGGACCATCAACTCAAACTTCTCATTTTTATTTTATTATGGTATAATTTTATTCTTTTAATGTTTATTTTATTTATGAAATGATCACATCCTAATGATATATTTGATCTAGACCTCGAGATTGGGTGAAGCCTTAGGGATCAAATTAGACAATCTCGGTTTATAGAAAGTGTTTACATTTACCCAAATGGGGAATTCCTTCACTCTATGAATTTTAAAATAGGGATATCATTTGAAACAAATATTAAACAAGATAAAATGTATAAAAATAATAACAATGAACTTAATAAGGCCATTAGAGAGTTGGTTGCACTTGATATTAATTATCAACTTACATGCATTGAATATACAACTCTCAAATCAGACTTTGAACTAAAATTTAGTTTAATTCACCTTATTCTAAAGTTTCATGGATTATCTAGTGAGGATCCGAACAAAAATATAAAATAATTTAATGTGGTATGATCAATAATGAAACCAATAAATGTCTCTGAAGATCAAATAAAACTAAGAGCTTTCTCATTTTCACTTGATGGAACTGTAAAGGATTGGATATATTACTTACAACCTAAAGATGTAACATGTTTGAAGAATTTGAAATGTCTTTCCTTAAAATGATTTTTTCTATCATCTAGGAATACTTCCATTTGAAATATGATATTAGGGATCAATAAGTCATAAGGGGATTCAATGTATGAGTATTGGGAGAAATTCATGAAGTTGTGTGAAAGGTACCCACATCACTAAATCAGTGAGCAACTACTCATCTAGTACTTCTATGAAGGAATCACACCTATAGATAGGATCATGGTGGATGTTGTCTATGGAGGGGAATTGGTTGAAAAAACATTAGTATCTTCTCATGTGTTTATCGATAAGACGGAACAAAACTTTTAACAATTTGGTGATCGAGGTATACCACATGTTTGAGGAGTATATAAGGTAATATATTCTCTTGAAAATCATTTGATTGATACTAAGTTGGAAGAATTTACCAATATGATGAGACAAATTTATTTGGAACAAAAGACATCCTAACCCACTCCTATGAGTCCTTGTGGAATTTTTACAGAAATAGACCACCCAACTGACTGTTTCCCCCAATTACAAGAGATGGAGGATTGTGTTGTCATATTTCATGGGAGACGATATCGACGACAACAACAAACACTTCCCCAGAATAAGTATGATTATTTTTCTTCAACATAAAACAAAGGATAGAAAGATCAATCAAACATGATGTATGGATATTAGAAACAACAAAGGCCCCCTTTTTAACAAAACTCCCAACATCCTACACCTTGCCAATAGGGTTTCCAACAACCCCAAAGGGGATTCAAATCCCAAGCATTAACAAGTCAACAAAAAGGTAATCCCCCACCCAAGGTAGATTCTAACACTAATGATATTTTGAAAAAAATTATTCTTAATCAACAGAATGAGGTGAAGAGTTAAGGTTCTAAGTTGAGTGAGTTTAAGACAACAATGATCCAAATTTCTACCGCCCTCCATGAACTAGTAAGTAAGAACTCTGAGAATTTTCCTTCTCAACCTAATCCAAATCCTAAGGGGAATGTCAGTTCCATCACATTGAGAAGTGGGAAGCAAATGAAAGATACATCTACACCTATCATTCCACCAGGATTCACCTCAACTCCATAGAATCCCCATTCAAGACCAGCTAATGAGTAGCCCAAGGATAAATACAAATGTAAGAAAAAAATTGATGATGTTCATCCTAAACCCCTTCCATTTCTAAATAGAGTTGTAAAAACCAAGAAGATGGCTGAAGAGGTGATGAATAAGGAGGTTTTAG
Source organism: Viscum album (assembly GCA_963277665.1). Classification (NCBI taxonomy): domain Eukaryota; kingdom Viridiplantae; phylum Streptophyta; class Magnoliopsida; order Santalales; family Viscaceae; genus Viscum; species Viscum album. Next base: position 1,979,183,415 of record OY728157.1, on the reverse strand, counting down.
ATACATTCAAGTGTATTGAGATATACATCCCTCTACTTGAAGTAATGAATAAAATACCAAGGTATTCCGAATTCTTAAAAATACATTGTACCAATAAAAGAGAGATCAAGGAAAATAAGGGGATCATTCTTGGAAGGAATCTGTCAGCACTAATTACACCAACTCAAGAAATGCCAACAAAGTTAATGGATCTGGGGACATTATCCAGACCATGCACCATAGGAGAGTTAATTTTTTCTGATTCCTTATGTGATTTAGATGCTTCTATAAATGTGATGCCTCACTCTTTATTATATTATTTACAGGTTGGTGACTTGAAGCTAATGAGAGTAGTGGTGTAATTGGTGAATAGAGCTACAACATATCCAGTAGGAGTCCTTGAGGATGTACTTGTTTGGGTAAGAGATATGATCTTTCCTGTAGATTTATATGTGCTTAACATAGAGGATTATTAGGTAATTTATCATGAACCCATTATCATAGTTTGTCCCTTCCTCAAAACTGAAAAAAAATATCATAAATTTTTATGAGTGTACTCTTTCCATGGAGTTTGGAGATGAATTTGTGATCCTTATTGTTATGGACTCCATGAAGTACCCCTCATAGGACCATTATTTTTTTATCTCCCATTTTAAACCACCAAGTAAAAACCCCATGGATTTTGATTGTACCATTATTAGAGTGATTATTATAATTGGTTCTAGTTTTATGTCTAAGACCACTTACAAACATGTTTCTAATGCATAAAACTCTCTTAGATTTGATTTTTAAATGGATTCATATTCTAATTTTGATCATGATCATTCTGATTATAACATGGTTGTTGAATATATTGATGGATTTGATGAATTATTCTGGGATTTTGATGATGTTTATTCTGGTCTTGATGTTAATTGTGCACATATTTTAGTTCTTTCAATTTCTTTATCCATACTGCACCCCTTTCATTATAACTCAATCCATTTCCACTAAATCACAAATACTCATACTTGTTAAGTGGTGAGAAATTACCTGTTATCATTTCTAATAATCCCTCTTTTGGACATGAAGAAAAACTTTTGAATATTTTGAGGGAGAAAATCAGGTAAATCAAGTTGACCTTGGATGACATATCAAGTATTATCCCCTCCATTTTCATTTATAAGATTGTTTTGGAGGAAGGGGCTAAACCGGTTAGGCATCCAGAAAAGAGAATGAATCCAACTCTTCTAGTAGTTGTTAAAAAATAAGTTGGAAAATTGATTGAGACGGGTATAATTTATCCCAATTCATGATTCCAAGTGGGTAAGTCCTACACATTTTGTGCCTAAAACAATCAGTGTTACTGTTGTTAAAAATTAGAAACAAGAGTTAGTTACAGTGACTGTAATGGCCCGGACCTCTCCGGCCCTTTCCTTTGTCAAAAAGAAGGTCAAGAAGTGTTCTGGAGGGTAAAATGGACTTTTCCCACACCTTCCAGAATTTTGAAACTACACGCCATGTAGTTTGGGTACACGCCGTGTACTCCCTTTCCGGGTACACCCCGTGTTTCAAGCTGTGTCCTTACTGTTTGGAGTAATGGGTTCTCGCCGTGTGTCTAGTTCTACACGTCGTGTAGTACTTCCCCACGTACGCGTTACTAGTCAACGGCCGTGTACCGTGTTGGAGCCGTGTCCTTGCCGTGTGCAATAAATGAGTACATGCCGTGTGTCCAAACTACATGCCGTGTAGTCCTTCCCCACGTATGCGTTACCCTCAAACTGTGTGTTGACCAGTCAACAGCCGCAGAGCCGTGTTGGAAGCCACGTGGAGACCGTGTGAAAGAACTGAGTACACGCCATGTACCATAAAGTACACGCTGTGTACTTTTTATTTTCACACCTATAAAAGGAGGGGTCCCCTCCTCCTTTTAACTCACCCCTCTCCTCTCCTCTCCTCTCCTCTGAGCAGAGCTCTCTCAAGAGACTCGAAGGCTATTCCTTCCATAACCTCTTTTTCTAAGCTCCGATTTACGATCCGTCAGCGGCCACTGGATCGTAATGATGAGACAGAGCTTCCGAGCCTGGGTCCGTTGTCTTTCCTTCGGCTTTTAATTTCCGACTTCCACCTGAGAAGGTTTTGTCGGGACCCGACAGAGGTGACAGACGCCGATGGACGTCTTCTGAGGTTGATCCGGGGGAGCGTTGCAATCAAGAACGTGTTGAGGTAGGTATTTTACCTTCATCTCTCTAATTTGTGTATCATGCAGGGTGGGTGTTCTTCTTGTTTACGTGAAACACTTTTTAATTTGTTTAATAAAGATAATAACTTGTTAAAGATCGGGGTTGGGAAGTTGTGAATGCTGTTACTTTATATCCTGTGATGTTATGTTGTGAATTGATTGAGATTCTGCCTACGGGAAATCACTGTCGTTGGGGGCCTTTTCTTACGCAATTAAATGTTTCCCTCTCATTTTGAATTTTTTTATGGGTGAAAACCTTGTGGAATGTGGAATTTTGGTTAATCACGTAAATTTGGATGTTTAAAATCTAGAACCCTTGTGTGATCACCCCGGTTAAACAAAATAGAATAATGTACATGTGGGTGTTGGCTTGGTTACGTGGCATGTGTTGGGGGTGTTTTGTGGGTTGTTATGGATCGGGTGAGCAGTGGGGCTGCGGTTGACTTGGTTGCGGGTTGGTATGAATGTTATGTTGGCAACGGGCAGCGGGGCTGCGATAAATGGTATTAAAGGGATGTTGATGTGTGGTTTCGGTGCAGTTGTGGTTATGGAGGTTGACAGCGGGGCTGGAGGGTTGGGTTTTAATGTGAACGGACTATGGGTTGTGGATAAAATGTGGAAGAGTTAATGAATGGTGGGGCATGGTAATGGAATGAGAATGTTAATCAATGGGGTTGGTTGTTTGATAATAAGGTCTTGGTTGTGTTGCTTGTGTTTTCCTAACTTGATTTGTGGATGGCAGGGATATGTTTTACGAATGATTGATGTGGTTGGTTGTGGATAGTTGCCCAGTAGTTAAGGAACTAAATAAACTAATTTTCTACTAAAATGTGAAATCCTAAAGGGGGTTGGGTTTGTTGGTTGTATGCATGCTTCGTAGTAGCAGTGCCGAGGCACGTGCTCAGTTTCTCTTTTTAGAAGCCATAGGTCGGGCTGTGTGGTTGGTATATTTATATATATTTGTATCTTTTGTGTTTTATCGTACCCCACCCATGTTGAGCACCTAGTGCCGAACACTCCCATTTTATGGGAGAGGGTGTTTTTCCCTTAGTTACTAGATCCTTCCTTCTCCTTGTCCCCTAGGCTGTGATGGCTTGAGGCGACCTTACACCTAAGACTCTTCGGGTAGGTTTCGATTGGGGTGGCTTTAGCCCAAGACTCTTCGGCCAGGTTCTACTGTTTCCTAAGACTCTTAGGGATGAGGCCCAGTTGTGTACGAGAGGGATACGTGGTTGTGAGGCCCAGGTGTGTGCGGGCAGGATACGTGGTTGTGAGGCCCAGGTGTGTGCGGGCGGGATACGTGGTTGTGAGGTCCAGGTGTGTGTGGGCGGGATACGTGGTTGTGAGGCCCAGGTGTGTCTGGGCGGGGAGAGTGTGGCAGCGTCAGGACGTTCGTCGTTAGGAAGAGCGACTAACTAAAGGGAAATGGTGCAGGGTACCCAATACTCTTGTTCCTATACTACTACTACCTGTTGTGATTGTATTTTGGTGAGTGTGGATGGTGAGGTTGGGTGGATAGAATTCCTTTCTAGGTTTCTTCTGTTGTTCTCACGGGACATTAGGATGTCTCCTCACTAGTGCACGAGAGATTTAGGTTTCTCTACTGAGTATACTTGTATGCTCACCCTATGTTTACTTTCAGGTTTCCAGGAGGACTACCAGGGCCGTGCGGGACCCTACTAGTCAGACCGTTGGAGTTGTTGCTGTTACTGTACCTTTGTTTTTCTTTTGGTATTGTACTTTGAGGTTTCTTGTACTTGTACCTTGTTATAAATTGTTTAAACATGCATGTGGGATTGGTTTGGGGTTTATTTCTATATACTTGCTCTTTTTTTTTTGGTGGTTGACTTTTCCTATTTCTCGATCTTTAAAAAAAAGGGTTATTCCTCCCATCTTAGTGAAAAACTCATAGCCTTGGTGCTAGTCTCCACCCTGAGGCCTATTGGAGGCGGGACTCGGGGGTCATTATCTCCCTTTCACCATTTCCAGCTCAGGAGGGGAATCTTTGGTGGGAGGGGGTCGTGACAGAATGGTATCATAGGTAGGTTGAGAGATAGGATGGAGTATGGAGTTAGGCACAGTGAGGATTGCATGGGATGGTAGGGAAACAGTGTTAGTTAATCTTGGTGCGTGACATAGGCCAGGGAAGACCAGCTAGGACACGGGATTTTAGGGCCCCCCGTGATCCGATGCAAGGACTCTGAGCCTACCGAATGACCAAGTGAGACTACATTGATTGTAGGGTAGATACCCTAGGGAAGGTACATGCATCATCATGATTGTGTTTTACTTGATTTGGGTGTTCTGGGAAAGAAATTGAAATCAAATGATAAAATGGAACCTTGATTTTTTCCTTACTACTTGGGCTTAGGCGATCCTTGTTTACCAAACAAATATGGCACCTGGATGTCGTCCTCGGGTGGCACAGACGGCCGAGGCCCTATAGATTCAGGCGGTCGATCAGTTGAGGATTGACCGAGAGGAGGAAGATAGCCAGTGGTAGAAGACTCACCGTTCTTTCCAGCGGAAAACCCTCAAGAAGTACGAGGATAGTACTTCGGATACAGAGACAGAGGGGTGGCTTGAGGATCTAGGGATCACTTTTAACTTGATCCGTTCTCCGAGGGAGTACTGGGTTCCCCTAGCAGTCAGTCAGCTGAGAGGTGCGGCACGGCAGTGGTGGACGCTCTACCTCGGAGAGAGGATAGAGGTAGAGGTTCCATGGGCTGACTTTGAGAAGGAATTCCGAGATGAATTCCTTTCTTCCATGATCAAGGTGGAGAAGCGGTAGGAGTTACTCTCCCTTCAAAAGGGGAGTATGTCAGTACGAGAGCTAGGGATCAAGTTCAACTATCTCATGTGCTTTGATCTGGATATCTTTCCGGATGAGGAGTCTTGGGCGAGACGTTTAGAGGAGGCGCTTCGTTATTCGCTCCAGTATGCTGTCACCCCCTTCACCCTTCCGACGTACTTGAAGGTGCAGAAGAAGGCAGAGGTTGTAGAGAGGATGCACTCACTGGGAGGTGCACCCCAAGAGGGGATCCAGCCAGGTTCGTCGAAGGGGAAGACAGTCAGCAGCAGGTCTCCTGCGACAGGACCTTCCAGGTTCAGGCCAGTGGGGAGAAGGCCCCAGTAGTTCCAGTTCAGATCTTTGGGTCCTCTTCCCTTTTCCATGAGCCCGAGACTGAGGTGTTTTTCTTGTGGAGGTTTCAGGCACGTTCAGAGTCGGTTCCCGACCCGAGCTCAGTACGGTTGAGGTGGGCAGGTTCAGCGCCCACCTCAGCAGCACCAGTTGCCGACGAGGCCCATCCAGCAGTAGCAGGACCATACCCCTTCGAGGGAAGACTTTGCAGGAGGAGGCAGACCCCAGGGTTCTCCTTAGGGACCTCGACTAGGGCATGGTCGGGGAGGTGGACGACATCATAGAGGCAGAGGATCTAGGCGTGGACAGTTGTACGCAGAAGAGTTGGCAGCTCCAGCGGAACCATAGGTGGTACGAGGTACGATTTGTTTGTTCAGCACTCTTGTTTATGATTTATTCAATTCGGGAGCCTCACACTCCTTTGTTGAACTTAGTCAAGCCCATTATTTGGGATTAGACGTAGAGAGACTTTCTATACCACTGGTACTGAGTACACTAGTTGGGGGCCAGACCAGTGTATCTTGTGTTTGCCGGGGATGTGGGTTGACGTTGGGACCACATCGATCTAGTGGGGACCTTCTTCTATTACAGATGTAGCCATACAATGTCATCCTAGGCATCGACTGGTTGTTTTCTGTTAGTGCCATTATCGACTGCTTCTGGAGAGGAGTCATGTTCTCCGACGTGGATGGGCATGACATATCTTTTGTTGGCGAGAGGAGCTATCAGGCGGAAAGATTACGTGTGGGGCCTAACCTTTCCTTTTTAGGCGGGTTATCAGTGGTTCCAGCTGACACAGAGATGATGGATGTCCTGGAAGTTGTTAGGGAGTTCCACTATGTTTTTCCTGAGGAGGTTGTGACTCTACCCCCCGACTTGACGTTGAGTTCGGGATAGACTTACAGCCTGGTGCCCATCCGATTTCGATGGCCCCTTATCGGATGGCACCTTCGGAGTTGCGGGAGTTGTGGATTTAGATTGACGATCTGATGGAGAAGGGTTTTGTTCGACCCAGTGTGTCGCCATGGGGTGATCCGATTTTGTTCGTGAAGAAGGAAGATGGTGGTCTCAGGCTATGCATAGACTACCGAAGGTTGAACCAGGTAACGGTCAAGAACCGTTACCCCCTCCCAAGGATAGATGATCTCTTTGACCAACTGAGGGGAGCGGGTTGGTTCTCTAAGATTGATCTACGATTGGGATATCATCACCTAAGGGTGAAGGACAGTGACATCTCGAAGACAGCTTTCAGGTGAAGGTATGGGCACTTCGAGTTTGTAGTGATGCCGTTTGGAGTTACAAATGCACCAGTTGTGTTCATGGGACTTATGAACTTTGTCTTCCGAGAGTTTCTGGACCGGTTCGTCGTTGTGTTTATCGATTACATCCTGATCTACTCTAGATCAGAGGAGGAGCACGTTGAGCATCTCAGGGTAGTCTTGGAAGTCCTTCGACACCACCAGATTTATGGGAAATTGTAGAAGTGGAAGTTCTTGACACAAGAAGTACACTTCCTTGGGCATGTGGTGTCTCAGCATGGAGTGTCAGTGGACCCGTCGAAGGTGGAGGTAGTTGTTTCTTGGGCAGCACCCAAGAGCGTGGCAGAAGTTTTTAGTTTCCTGGGGTTAGCATGTTACTATCATAGGTTCATTTCAGACTTCTCTCGAGTTGCTGCTCCTTTGACAGCTTTGACGAGGAAGAACCAGGTCTTCCTATGGAGCGAGCAGTGCCAGAAAGCTTTTGAATACCTGAAGGAGAAGTTGTTCAGTGCTCCCGTACTCAGTTTGCCAGAGGAAGGGTTGTTGTATGGGGTGTTTTGTGATGCTTTTGGCCTTGGTCTGGGGTGCGTGCTGATGTAGAAGAAGGGAGTGATTTGTTATGGGTCTAGGCAGTTACGCCCTCACGAGCGTAACTATGCCACCCATGACCTAGATCTTGCAGCAGTAGTGTTTGCACTGAAGTTGTGGAACCATTACCTCTTTGGGGAGCGCTTTGTGGTCTTCTCAGATCACAAGAGCCTACGTTATATCTTCTCCCAATGTGACTTGAACTTACGACAGTAGAGATGGGTCGAGTTTCTCCAAGACTATGACTTTGAGATCTCTTACACTAAAAGTAAGGGAAACATTGTGGATGATGCCATGAGTAGGAAGTCGCATCAGGAAGTAGTTCAGGAATCCACTGATGCTAGGAAGGAAATGGGAGAGTTGGCTGCCTTGCACTTGGATGCCAGGGCAGAAGGTGTTAGAGGCTGTTTGTTTCAGATGACAGTGAAGTCCTCCTTGTTGCAGTAGGTGGAAGAGTCTCAGTGGGGGGACTCTGAGGTAGAAGTGATGCAGGATCGTGTCGATCAGGGGAACGCTCCAGAAGGATGGTCAGAGGACAACCGACATCAGATTCTTTTCTATGGAAGGTTGTTTGTTCCGGAGGAGATGCGTGAGGGAGTTCTCCGTGAGTTCCAAAGCTCAGCCTTGGCGGTACATCCAGGAGTTTCAAAAATGTACCGAGGCCCGAGGGATCAGTTTTGGTGGCCCAGGGTGAAACGGGAAGTGGCGGAGTTTGTGGCTAAATGCCTAGTGTGTCAGCAAGTGAAGGCTGAACACCGTGTTCCCAATGGTTTGTTGCATCCCTTAGATGTCCCCGAGTGGAAGTGGGATGACATCTAGATGGACTTATTCATAGGACTACCCAGAGCTCAGGGTGGTTATGATGTTATCTGGGTGGTGGTGGATCGACGGACGAAATCAGCTCACTTATTAGCAATCAAGGAGTCAGGCCCAGTGAGTACCATAACACAGAGGTACGTAGACGAGGTGGTGCACTTGCATGGAGTTCCGAGGACTATCGTCTCAGATCGGGATACTCGGTTTACCTCACGAGACTGGAGGGGGTTACAGCATGCTTTTGGCACCCAGCTATGCCTTAGCACTGCTTTCCACCCCCAGACCGATGGGCAGACGGAGCGGACTATCCAGACGTTGGAGGACATGCTGTGAGCATGCGTTCTAGATTTTGGAGGATTATGGGTATGACACTTGCCTCTAGTAGAGTTTCCCTACAACAACAGCTTCCACTCTAATATTAGCATGGCACCGTTTGAGGCTTTGTATGGAAGGCCATGTCATTCACCCATTTGCTGGGCAGAGGTTGGTGAGACAGGTGCACTTGAGCCAGAGGTAGTATAGAGCACCACAGATAAAGTCCAGCTTGTACGTGAGAGGATGAAAGCGGCTCAAGACCGACAGAAGTCTTATGCTAATCGTCGGAGGAGGCCCTTGGAGTTCGAGGTGGGGGATCATGTGTTCTTGAAGGTTTCCCCTCGACAGGGGCAACATTGGTTTGGGAAGGGGAGCAAGCTCTCACCCTGGTTCATCAGAACTTTTGAGGTGTTGAGGCGAGTCGGTGAGGTGGCATATTAGCTGGCCCTGCCACCTCAGTTGGAGAAGGTTCATGATGTCTTCCACGTCTCCCAGCTTTGTCGGTACTTAAACGATGACTGCCACGTTATCTACATGGGAAAGTTAGATATGGGAGACGACGCGACCTTCGAGGAACAACCAGTCAGAATCGAAGATCGTAAAGGGAAGGTGCTCCGTGGACGAACCATTCCCTTGGTTCGTGTGTTGTGGAAACATGGCGGCCTCGAGGAGAGAACTTGGGAGCGGGAGACCCAGATTCACACTCATTACCCGGAGTTGTTTTGACTTGTGTTTTTCCCTTGTTCTTCTGAGCTTGTGTTGATGTTTTACTCTGTACCTTTGATATATGGAATTCTTGGCTTTTCAGTTGTGAGACCTTTTGTTTCTTTCTTCTCTGGTAATGTGTAACATGTCCAGATGTGTGGGAAAGGGAAAAACCTGACCCTTAATCAAGATGCATTAATGTGGATGCGATTGAACCCATGCGGGCGAGTCAGTTCCGCATAAAGCAAATAATATCTTTACCTAGGTGAAGGAATTTCCCAAACCCACGTGTTCGGGAAGTGTGTTGGTTGTGTGGTGTTGGGGTTAGTACGAGTTGAGAAATCCTAATGTACGAAAGTGGGAAGAACCAATTATTAATCGAGACACATTAATGAGGATGTGATTAAACCCGTGGAGGTGAGTCAGTGCCGCCTAAAGTGGATAATATCTCGACGCAGGAGAAGGAATTCCTATCACATATGATTAGGGTTGTTGGTTGGGTTCCTGTTATAACGAGAACGCTAAGAGGTATCTTGTCAGGTTCCTCTGGGTTATTTTTTTTGAATTCTTGGGGACGAGAATGTTTTAAGTGGTATCTGATGTAATGGCCCAGACCTCTCCGGCCCTTTCCTTTGTCAAAAAGAAGGTTAAGAAGTGTTCTGGAAGGTAAAATGGACTTTTCCCACACTTTCCAGAATTTTGAAACTACACACCGTGTAGTTTGGGTACACGCCGTGTACTCCCTTTCCGGGTACACCCCGTGTTGAAAGCCGTGTCCTTACTATGTGGAGTTATGGGTGCACACCGTGTGTCCAGTTCTACACGCCGTGTAGTCCATCCCCGCGTATGCGTTACCCTCAAACCATGTGTTGACCAGTCAACGGCCGCGGAGCCGTGTTGGAAGCCGTGTGGAGACCAAGTGAAAGAACCGAGTACATGCCGTGTACCATAAAGTACATGCCATGTACTTTTTCTTTTCACTCCTATAAAAGGGGGGGGGGTCCCCTCCTCCTTTCAACACACCCCTCTCATCTCCTCTGAGCAGAGCTCTCTCAAGAGACTCGAAGGCTCTTCCTTCCATAACTTCTTCGTCTGAGCTCCGATTTACGATCCGTCAGTGGCCACGGGATCATAACGACGTGGCGGAGCTTCCGAGCCTGGGTCCATTGTCTTTACTTCAGACTTTCCTTTCTGAATTCCACCCGAGGAGGTTTTGCCGGGACCCGACAGAGGTGACGGACACCGACGAACGTCTTCTGAGGTTGATCCGGGGGAGCGTTGTAATCAAGAACCTATTGAGGTAGGGATTGTACCTTCGTCTCTATAATTTGTGTATCATGCGGGGTGGATGTTCTTCTTGTTTACGTGAAACACTTTTGAATCTATTTAATAAATATAATAACTGGTTAATGAACGGGGTTGGGAAGTTGTGATTGCTGTTACTTTATATCCTGTGATGTTATGTCGTGAATTGATTGAGATTCTGCCTACGAAAAATCACAGTCGTTGGGGGTCTTTGATTACACAATTAAATGTTTCCATCTCATTCTGGATTTTCTTATGGGTGAAAACCTTATGGAATGTGGAATTTTGGTTAATCACGTAAAGTTGGCTGTTTAAAATCTGGAACCCTTATGTAATCTCCCCAGCTAAACAAAATGGAATAATGAACATGTGGGTGTTGGCTTGGTTATGTGGCATGTGTTGGGGGTGTTTTGTGGGTTGTTATGGATCGGGTGAGCAGCGGGGCTACGGTTGACTTGGTTGTGGGTTGGTATGAATGTTATGTTGGCAACGGGCAGCAGGGCTACGATAAATGGTATTAAAGGGATGTTGATGTGTGGTTTCAGTGCGGTTGTGGTTATGGCGGTTGACAGTGGGGCTGTAGGGTTGGGTTTTAATGTGAAAGAACTATGGGTTGTGAATAAAATGTGGAAGAGTTAATGAATGGTGGGGCATGGTAATAGAACAGGAATGTTAATCAATGGGGTTGGTTGTTTGATAAGAAGGTCTTGGTTGTGTTTCTTGTGTTTTCCTAACTTGATTTTTGGATGGCAGGGATATGTTTTACGAACAATCGATGTGGTTGGTTGTGGATAGTTCCCCAGTAGTTAAGGAACTAAATAAACTAATTTTCTACTGAAATGTGAAAACCTAAAGGGGGTTGGGTTTGTTGGTTGTATGCATTCTTCGTAGTAGTAGTGCCGAGGAACGTGCTCAGTTTCTCTTTTTAGAAGCCATAGGTCAGACTGTGTGGTTGGTATATTTATATATATTTGTATCTTTTTTATTTTATCGCACCCCACCCATGTTGAGCACTCAGTGCCGAACACTCCCATTTTATGGGAGAGGGTGTTTTTACCTTAGTTAGTAGCTCCTTCCTGCTCCTTCTCCCCTAGGCTGTGATGGATTGAGGCGACCTTACACCTAAGACTCTTCGGGTAGGTTTTGATTGGGGTGGGTTTAGCCCAAGACTCTTCGGGCAGGTTCTACTGTTTCCCAAGACTCTTCGGGATGAGGCCCAGGTGTGTGTGGGTGGGATACATGGTTGTGAGGACCAGATGTGTGCGGGAGAGATATGTGGTTTTGAGGCCCAGGTGTCTGCAGGCGGGATACGTGGCTGTGAGGCCCAGGTGTGTGCGGGCGGGATACGTGGTTGTGAGGCCCAGGTGTGTGCGGGTGGGGAGTGTGTGGCAGCGTCAGGACATTCTTCGTTAGGAAGAGCGGCTAACTAAAGGAAAATGGTGCGGGGTACCCAATACTCTTGTTCTTATACTATTAATACCTGTTGTGATTGTGTTTTGGTGAGTGTGGCTGGTGAGGTTGGGTGGATAAAATTCCTTGCTTGGTTTCTTCTGTTGTTCTCACGGGACATTAGGCTGTCTCCTCACTTGTGAACGAGAGCTTTAGGTTTCCCTACTGAGTATACTTGTATGATCACCCTACGTTTACTTTCAGGTTTCTAGGAGGACTACCAGGGCCATGCGGGACCCTACAAGTCAGACCGTTGGAGTTGTTGCTGTTGCTGTACCTTTGTTTTTCTTTTGGTATTATACTTTTAGCTTTCTTGTACTTGTAACTTGTTATAAATTGTTTAAACATGCATGTGGGATTGGTTTGGGGTTTATTTCTATATACTTGCTCTTTTTTTGGTGGTTGACTTGTCCTATTTACCGATCTTTAAAAAAAGGGTAATGCCTCCCATCTTTGTAAAAAACTCATTCCCTTGGTGCCAGTCGCCACCCAGGGGCCTACTAGAGGCGGGACTCGGGGGGTCATTATCTCCCTTTCACCATTGCCAGCTCAGGAGGGGCATCTTTGGTGGGAGGGGGTCGTGACAATGAGGGTATAAAACGGTTGGCATGTATGTGTATTGATTATAGGAAACTAAATCAATCCACTCCCAAGGAACATTCCCAACTCCCATTTATTAAAGAGATGCTTGAGATAGTAGATGGGAAGACAAATTATTGTTTCGTGGATGGATATTCTGGATATTTTTAGGTTCTTATATCTCCCGAGGATCAAGACAAGACAACATTCACCTGTCCATTCGGTACATTTTCCTATAGAAGGATGCCATTTGTACTATGAAATGACCTAGGTGCCTTGTAGAGATGCATGGTGAGAAATTTTTATAATTTCATTAAGACCTACTTGGAGGTATTTATGGATGATTTTATAGTGTATGGATCATCATTTTATGAATGTATCTTTAGTTTTGGAAAGGCATCAAATCATTGTATAGAGAAGAATTTGGTCTTAAACTTTTAAAAGTGTCATTTCATGAGAGAGAATGGCATTGTATTAGGGCATGTAGTGTCAAAACATGGGATAGAGAATGATATATCTAAGGTAGATATTATTTCATCCTCACCCTATCCTTCATGTGTGCGTGATTCTAGATCTTTCCTAGGGCATGTAGGATTTTATCAGAATTTCATAAAAGATTTCATTAAGATTTCTCTTCCTATGTTGTGATTAATTCAAAAGGATTTTTATTTTTTGTTTTTTTAATTATGTAGGAATTACTTTATTGAGATAAAGACGTGTATGACCACTCCACAGATCATATATCCCGCATGGTGGGACATTCCATTAGAGCTTATGTGTGATGCTTGAAACTTTGAAGTTAGAGTTGTCTTATCACAGTGGGTGGAGGGACGTTCAAATGTGATTTCCTATGCATTAAGGACATTGGATTCAGTCCAATAAAACTACACAACCATATAAAAGGAGTTTCTTTCCATCATATTTTCTTTAAAAAAAATTTGTTCAAATTTATTAGGCTCTAAAGTAGTTGTTTTTTCTGACCATGCAACTTTGAGGTACCTTTTGAAGAAGTTAGGTGCAAATCAAAAACTCGTCTAATGGATTATCCTTCTTTAATAATTAAATATTGAGATAAAGAAAAATAAGGGGTCAAAAAACCTGGTGGTGGACCACATGAGTAGGATTACTAACACATTAAGGGGTGACACCTTAGACCAAGAACGACTTCATAACACTTTCCTGGGTGAGAATCTATATTCCATATCAGGTACACATCCTTGGTATGATGATTTAGTTAACTACCTTGTTTCCTCTGATATTCATGAAAATATAAAGAAAAATCAAGTCCAAAAATTAAATAGTGAGTCTAGATTTTATGTGTGGGATGATCCATACCTCGGGTGCATGGTTAGTGATCAAGTCATTAGGATGTGTGTTCATAATCTTGATTTAGAGTCTATTCTACAATTCTTCCATATGCTTTCACGTAGAGTAATATTTGGACCCCAATAGATAGCTAGGAATTTTTTGGACTCTGGATTATATTGGTCTAGCTAAATCCATGATGCTCATCTGTTTTGTAGGTCATGCTCACGTTTCCAACACATGGTAAACATTTCTTGGAGACATGAGATTACTCAACATCCCATATTATTATGTGAGATTTTTGATGTATGGGGAGTTGATTTAATGGGTCCTTTTTCTAGTTAATTCTTTTTTTACATTTGCGTTTTTTTTATTATGTTTGAAAAAGGGAGGAGGCCAAGGTCACTAGGACTGATGATTCTCATGTTGTTGTTGACTTTGTCAAGGCTCAAATTTTCTATAGGTTTGGATTACCAAAGTCCATCATCAGTGAACAAGGGACACATTTTTTTAATCATAATTTATCTTCCATCCTTTGAAAGTATGGATAAATACACAAAACATCAACATCATACCATCCCAAAATAAATATCCATGATTTGGTTTTAAATCGGGAGTTCAAACAAATTTTGGAGAAAATCGTGCAACAAAATAGAAAGGATTGGAACAAGAACATGGATGATGCGCTTTGGGATTATAGAATAGCATAAAATATACTAATAGGTATATACCCATTTCAGATTGTTTTTGTGAGATCTTTTCATATCATAGTGGAAGTCGAGCATCGGGCATATTGGGCTACAAAGAAATGCAACATGTATTTGGTCCAAGATAAAATTCATCAGAAGTTGAAAATTCAAGAGATTGAGGAGATTATATTATCATAATATGAGAACTCAATGATCTAAAAAGAAATATCAAAATCAACTCATGATATAATGATCCAAAAAAGGGAGTTTCATATTGGAGATAAATTCAGTCTCTATAGTTCATGACTGAAGTTGATGCCTGGTAAGTTTTATTACAGATAGTTAGGTCCTTATGTTGTATCTAATGTATTTCCTTATGAAGTAGTGTAGATCAAACAAGAGGACATTGTAAGGATATTTATAGTCAACAGGTAGTATTTGAATCAATACATTGAAGGTCTTCCTACCGATGTAGTTGATTTCATCACACCGCATGACCCCGTCATCACTTGAAAATGTCAGGTTATTACTAATATTTTAACTTTTATATTACTTGTCTTATTTAAAATTATACATTTCATTTGGAAATATCATCTCATAGTTTAACATTTAGAACAATGCAATATTTTAAGTGTGAGGGAGGGGACATCATTTTGGGGTAGATATTTAGGATTTTCATTTGTGTGTCTTGTGTGTGGTTTCTATTAAGTTTTGGTTAAAATTTATAGAAAAAAATCAATAAAAAACATATCATATAACATTTTCATTTAAATACAGAACATATGGAAAATTTATGTTTTCAAAATTCATTGGTGGCATGATAAAAATGATAAATATTTCATTTTTAAGGGTTGATTTTTATAAAAATGAAAGTTGTTAATGATATGATTGGGATATGATTGGTTGTGTCCTTATAAAAACATTTAGATTTTGAGACCATTATTTGTGATATATTTTATGTTAAATTGTTTCATTTATCTCTCCACACAAATTTTTATTCAACCATGAATTTTGAAATTTCTTTTAGTCAATTAATGACATAGACAAGTTAGGTAAAAAATCATCTTATATCAATGGATGGTTCATACATTTTTTATCTTCTGATAAATTTATTTACTATAATAAATTGATCTATGTTTTTTTGTACTTGATATACGATAGTCTTACGACATAAAAAAACAACAAAAAAAAATAAAAAATATGAAATAAAAAATATTAATAAATGAGGGGAGTGATGAAATGCACAACATGTGGGGATATCGTGGTTGGGATCTTAAGGTTTTACTTTCAGGAATGCTTATGTGAGTGGGTCTTGAAATTTGATTAAAAAGGAATGTAGAACAGGTTCAGTGAATTAAACGAGGTAAGAAGATTCATTTTACTTTACTTGAATATTCTGAATAAAGGGTGGAGATACAAGCATGAAATGGTTGGAACACACACACCTGGAGAATTAATGGCATGGTGGTCCCAAACTTATTTAACTATAATTAGTGTCACTAATATCACTATATTTTATTCTGATAAGATTTATGAGACATCGAATTTCAATTTTATTAATATTAACTCTTGATGGGATTCTTACTTTGCCTATATTTCCACTATGGATTGAGAAATATTAACATTCATATATTGTCATAATTTTTTTTGGAATACATGATATGAGGTTTTTTTTTCATAAGTGCAAAATGGTAAGTGTGGGGGAGTTGATAAAATAAAATTTTATTGAGTACTTTTTTGGTAATAAATGATATAATTTCCTCACATTGTGTTAAATATGTTTATTTATAAAATATTTGGGATTAGATCATTCATTTAAAAATTTGATGAAAATTCTAGTGTTACCCTTTAAAGTTCACCATAGTAATTCAAACATAAATATTTTTTTATATATTATTTTAAATTAAAATATTTAAAATATGTTCCTAACTTAATATGCTACAACTTTCATTCAGGAAATGAGAGCTAAAATGTTCATTTGATTGGAGTAAAAGGTCCATGATGTTAAAGATGGGATGGACTCAATAGATTAGATATTAGTTCTGTATTTGGACCATAAATTTAACATCCTTGCTTGGATTGGGACCAAATATGGATATAATATTGAGGACATATTTTCTCACAAATCATAATTCTGGAAGTATAGTTGTTTCATGCGTTTTGGTGGTCAAGCAGGGAGTGGAATTTGGAATAAAATATTTTTACGAATTTTCCCATTCACACTTGAAGCCTCTTAAAACCTATCCTCCCATCTACTATATAAATAGGTTGTTTTATAATATGGATAAGTTGGGACGTGAATTAGGATATTTAAGGTATAGGGTAATTGTTTTCACTATATTTACTTAAGCATTTAAAGAGGTATATCTCTTGAAGCTAGGATCCCTTCATTGAAGTGTTTTTCTTCTTCTTCACTTGTTAATGTTTTTATTCTAGCAATAAAATTATTAGTTACTCTTCTATTTATTCTATTTCTTATATTTTATTCAATTTTATTATTATTTAATATTCTTATTTGGTATGGAATTCATGAGTAGAAATATTATTGGGTTATACCCTTTCAAAACCTCTTCGAATGAAAAACGTTTCTACGACGACTACACCGCCCATGGAACAATAGTTCTTTTTTAGTAATCAGTCTACCACTAAACTTCTTAACATAATTATTTTTAATAAATAGGATAATTTAATTAACATATTATTATTTATGAAGTTATTTTTTTAACTTATAAGAAACTAAGAAATAAATTGAAGAATTGATACAAAAACATGTGAGGTCGAGTAATGAGTGAATTGTGGGAGCATGACCTTAACTGGTGAAACAAAACCACACGGGATTAATTTTTAGAGTTAAAATATAATCCCTAAACTCAATTAATCCTCATTTAAAGAATAATTTTTTCCCTAATTTACCACTGACCATAATCTATTATTGGAACAAAAAACAACGCAGGGTGCTACGATTGCATGTTCTGAAGCCATCTTAGGGTTCAATTCATTTCATCATTGTGGTTAAGTTAACTCTCATAGGGTTTGAGCATTAAAAAATTATGGGATTATAATAGGTAGATATTAATATAAATGATAATTATTAATAATTAAGTGAAGAGGTAGATATATATTGGTTACTCTTTTTAAATTTTTTTTCTAAAAAAATATATTCTCGATGTGTTTTCTTAGTCACATTTCAAAAACAAAAAACAAATATACAATGTTATTCTATCATACTTTATCTTCTTCTATTATATATATTGAAAAAAACTGTCCTTCTAAATTGTTTAGTTTATTTTATTTTATTTTTAAAATACCTTTAATATGTTGTTTTAAATTACTTCCTCCTTTGAGAGACGACATTGGTCAACCACTCCATTACACCTAAATAACCTGAAACTAAAGTTCATTTGAGAGTGCCCACGATAGTGTCTTTCAAATAATTAAAACTTATTAATGTATTATTAAATTTTAATGGGATTTATACATAATTACTCATTAATATATTTAATGTTTTTAATATATAAATATATTCATATATATTTCTATATAAATAAAAAAATATATAATATTTCCTAAAATATGATTTATATAATACAATATATTTATTCATACATTAAATAAGTAATATATTTAGGGAAAATGGTTTATAATTAAAAATTAATATTAATTAAAAATATTTACTAATTGTATCAAGTAATGGACTTTTAATTGAATGCAATTTTATTTTTCAATTTAACATATAAAAAATGTGTGTTATATTGATTTTGCACATGCATATATGTAATTGATGATTTTTTATATGCAATGTGCACACACATAATATTTCTATAATTTTTTAAAATTTTAATATTCATTTTAGAATTATAATTTTTAACATAATATATTTAATATATATTATGTTTCTAATTAGTAAATTTTATCATTTTTTTATATTTTCATTAAATATATACCATTTAAAACTTTTAATATTTTTTCAAATTTATTCATTTTTAATATTATTTATTCATTAATAACATTAATTGATTTTTAATATATTTTTAATTTATTCATTTTCAATTTTTCATTATTCAATATGATTATAATTTTATAAATTTTAAATATTTATATATACATTTTTATTCATTAGCATTTAAAGTTTTAATATGGTTGTAAATTATATAATTAATATGCATTTATTTCCATTTTAACATATATAAATATTTATTTTTTTAATTATATATAATTAATAAAATTTATTCATTTTTTAAATTTATTTATTCTAATTATTGTTTATTTTGTTAATAAATGCTACATATAATATAATTTCATTGTTTAATTTAACATATATCAAAATTATATATATATATATACACATTAATTCCACATATACAAATAGTTACGTGAATGGGTGAGAGGATGGGAATCGGGAGAGAACCCTTCAGCAATATTGATGGTGATTTTATGTGCTAGGTTTTGATGGCCTTTCTAAGGGATATCGAGTTTGATCCTCTCATTGGAGGTGGTTTTAATCCTTAGTTGAAGGTGAAGTCTGGTAAACAATAGGTTTTTTCCTCTCTTCATCATGGATCTATTGTGGATGAGGAGAAGAACATATTCATATAGGGCAAGGATGGGGTTCATGAAATAATATATAAAAGAGGTAACTTGGCTCACATCCATGCAAATTGGGATCTGGTTCTTGATAGGTTCAAGATTTGAGAGTTATCAGTTATTGAAAGATTGGTTTTGCCTTGGGGACAAAAAACATAGAAAACGGTGGATCTGGAGCGATGACTATCCACTTTATGAGGAATTTTTGAATGGAAATGTATTCCCATTTGGTGTGGTAAGTTCCAATTTCTATTTCCTTCAGAATAATTAAAAAGGAAATGACGGGGGATCGGTTTGATTTCTCTCATGCCAGGTATGCTTTGTTTAAATGAATATGATCCTCATTTAAATACATTTACAATCTGTAATATGAGGAATCATGTTTGAGTTCATATTTATTATTTAAGATGGATTTTATAAAATCTAATAATTTTATCAGACACTTATTCATTGATTATAACCCTGATAAAGCTTTACCATGCAATGGATTTTGTATTATTTTGATTTTTGTGCATTTCCTAGTGGATGTTTATCTTAGTTCAACACCCATTTGTAATGTTGTAATTACCACTTGCTATTTTAGTTTTAATTTATCCATAAAATATGATAAACTTCCTCTATTTTTTATTGTATTCCAATCCATTTGACATATTAATGAGAAATTTCATAATAATATCTTCTTCTCTTTCTTTAAATTAAAAGTTCATAATTTTGATGGTTGTAGGTTGTTTTATTCCATAAAATATAGTGATCTTGTAGGTATGGAGGTCCCTTATACCCCTACTGCAAATTTTTATAGAATTTCAAGGGGAATAAATTATTGGTACTTCTCATCTAGACTCTAAGGATAAGGGTAAGAGATTGATTGTTAATGAGGGGACTTTTGAAGTGATCCTAGATGTGCAGGAGAAGAGAAGGTCCTGGGATGATGTTATGGAAGAGGGATTTGTTCACTCTAATAATGAGAATATTTCTCATAAATTTTATGATTTCCTTGTATAGTGATTTCGAAAACTATTAATTTTTAGTATACATGATGCTTGAATTATTTTTTAAATGATTCTTATTATTCAATTAAATATTTTAAAGAAAGAGTTTAAGTTGGTTGTTGGTTGAGTTAAATTTTAAATCTTTTTTTTAAGTCATTTAAAGTATTTATTATTGAATAAAGTCTCATTTATGTATATTATATTGATTATTATTTTCATATATATATATATATATATAAATATTTATCTAATAGGATATTTTAATGAGTTGTGAAGTGTTTATAAATTAAATTTATGGATGCATTTCTTTCATGGGGAGTTTTATTTGGAATAAAAATGTTTTAAGGCTTTGGAAGATGAAAATTTATTTGTTTCTTTGGTTTCAATGGTTTTATTGGAAATAAAGGAGTTTACTTATATTTTTCATAGTTTAAATTTTATCTAACATTATTGTATTGAAATTATAATGATATATTAAAATCATCGTACGTGATCTCTTGTAATCCATTGCTACCTCTTGAAAATATTTATTTGTTTTTAATTTTAAAAAATGGTTTGAATAGCGCAAAACACGAATGATCTTATTTTTATTTGATATACCTTGTTGATTCTTCGCCCAATCTTGATTTTCTTGAGCCATTGTTAGTTTACCCTCTCCCTATTCTTCACATTCATTTTCACTCATTCATCATTACTTATCACTCTGATTTCATGGATCTCATATTTGTGCACCTCAAAAACACTATCCACTTATCATGTAAGGTGGTGAATAAAAATGATAAGTAGGAAGTGTTTTTGTGGTGCACATATGGTAATCAGCTCCGAGTTTCAAGTATACATCATTTTCCCATGGATTTAAATAAAACAATTCTACCCATTTTCTTCAAAGTATCCTTCCAAATCCCATGTATTAAAACTAAATTTTCTTTTTAAAACATGCCATTACCTTGTAATTTTTATTTTTAGTGACCATTAGAGTATCATATTTCAATATTATTTCTTTTCAGGAAACCAAAATATAATTAAATATGGTTTAATTATGGACTTAATTTACTTTTTATGTTATTGGAAAGTTTATTTCAAGATTCATTAATAAATTGGGTCTTCTTATTTATTATTGAGTAATTTTATTAATTTTTTAATATCATTTTCAATATTATATGAATTACTTTTATATTAATATTCTATTAATTATTATGTTTTGTGGGATTATATATTTTTAATTCACATTTTTTTTAATTATAACAAAAATATAATATGATTTTTTATATATAAAATATAATTCTTTTTTAACATAGAATCCATGTACACAATATTATTGTTATTTTGATCTATTGTGTGTCATTATGAATTATTTTAATGTCACAGATAAAAAGTTATAATTTAAAACACATTTATCCCGAACACATACAAGATTATAAGATATTGGAATAATTTTTTAATGTTTTCTATAATATCCCCTAACCATATATATTTTACGGATTTTTTTAAGAATGCATATACTATTTTGGATATACCTGCGAAGGTTTTGACTACTAGATGTGGGAGATATGTTATATTAATCGATGTAATTGTTTTAGGTGGAATCATAATTTTTTAGATCTCAATGATGTGAAATCCATGATAACTACATTTTTTATAATGTTTATTAATTGAAATTATTTGTTGTGTTTTTAAGGAAATTGAATAGCTGTTTTGGATATCGCAGGATATGTTAAATATACCTAAAGTTGATAACTATACTGTTTTTGAAATAGGGGTTCATCAGTGGGTTATTGTATAAATATTTTTGTTCGTATTCCTATAATACATAATCTAGAATAATCTATAGAAAAATATTGTAACATGGAATCCAACTTCTCTTTTATCATAAATAATAGTTTCATCCATTAATTTTATGAAATTCCATGATTCTTCAACCTATGTCAAAATATGGTGAATACATGAACTTTTATGTTCCATTGAAAGACATTTATATAAAAAATTGGAAAGTTAGGTCACAATTAAATGATTAGAAAGAACAATAATTTATGATGGAAGTTTTCCAGCCAATAATAAGTAAATTTTCTTTACCTATATATATATATATTAAAACCTTTTTGTCCAACATAACATAAAATTGAGAACCTAGACCAGTATCGACTTGTTTACCCCATATTGTTTCTTTTCATGTCACCCTTGGGTAAAATGATAACTTTTCAGGAATCATAATTCATAATATTCAAATGTTGGTTTCCCCTTATTAGAATTATATATAACTTTATCCTTTGATTTTGAATATCTTATGTGTATTTATTTATCTTTTTTAAAAAATGAATATTTTATAAACCTAATAGAATGAATATGAATAGATAATGAATGAATGATAATCGTATGACAAAAGAGTATGAAGATAAAGTTAAATAGTTCAGAAAGTTTTCAATATAGCATTCCTATGACCCTTATAAATCCTTTATCCATGTTTATTTTGTTGTTATTCAAGAAACAATAGTCCATAATAGTTGGAAGAAAATTTTATTTCTCACGAAATAGATTATAGCTATAAATGTTGTACTAAACATAGGGAAAACTAAATGTACACACTGATTGGGATGATAGTACAATTTATGGATCATTTTATATGAATAAAAATATAAATGATGATGGATATTATAAGGAATAAATGACAATAACAATTTAAGATAACCTTAAAAATTTTTCAAATATGTTTGAGAAGTTAAATAGTTGTGTTATGAGACCATTTTATACTGGTTTTACTAAATAATTTTTTTTTTCAGTTTCATTGAAGTTATATAATTTGAAAGCTGGCAGCAGATTGAGAAACACCAGGTTTACATAACTACATGGTCTTTGAAATGATAAGCTATTATAAGATAATTAACTTCCTTTTCAAACATATGATGTTAAAAAAATGCTATATTCAATGAGAATGATCAATAAAAAATACATGCTTGTCCAAATGATTTCATATTGTTTAATAAGGACCATGAATCACTCATAAAATTCCCTATGTGTGGTATGAATCAATACCAGAAATATGGATCAAGTCCTTAGAAATATGTATGGTACTTTACTATCATTCTGTAGTTTAGAAGAATATATGGTTGTTAGGAAAATGTGAGAAAATTGACATAGAACATTGATAAAATAATAAAATATGAAAACTATGTCATCCAGTATACCCTCCTTAGTGGAAGAAAATTGATTATGAGTATCCGGAATTTGGAAATGAGACAAGAAAATTTCATATTTCATTATCCACAAATGAAATAAATCCTTTTGGTGTATAATTTAGTACTCACAGTACATGGCCATTTATGTTGGTAAATTATAACTTGCCGCCATGGTTATGTATGAAGCACAAATAAATTATGTGGTCTCTACTTATATTTTTACCAAAACAACATGATAATTATATTGATATCTATTTAGATCCATTTATTGAAGATCTAAAATTGATGTGGGATATAGGTGATAAAATGTATAATGCTCATGGAAGTAAATAATTCGCATTGAGGCCTATGTTTTATGGGACGATAAATGAGTTTACTAATTATGGAATTTTTTCAAGATATAACATTTAAGGAATGTTGGGGTGTCCCATTTTTAAATTATGAATTATTTTTTATTTGGTTATATTAAATTTTGAAATGTGATTGACGACTATTATTATTTTTTAGTGATTAGATCTATGTTTATATGGGAATTATGATTCAGGGTAAAATTCCTCCTGGGTGATGAGATCGTAGAATTTTGAGATAATTATATGTTGGGTTGTTGTTTCCCCCTAGGTGATGAGATTTGATATGGTTCTAGGGTGGGGTTATCCTTCACCCCAAGTTGATGATATTTGAGATGATTCCAAAGAGAGGTACTCCTTACACTTTGTTGATGATATTTGAGATGAAGGGTGGGGTACTCCTTCCACCATGGGTGATGATATTTGATATGATTATGGGGTGGGGTTCTTCTTACCCCCATGTGATGGAGATATATGAGTTGTTTCTGGTCTG
The DNA here is from genome assembly GCA_963277665.1 of Viscum album. Taxonomy (NCBI): domain Eukaryota; kingdom Viridiplantae; phylum Streptophyta; class Magnoliopsida; order Santalales; family Viscaceae; genus Viscum; species Viscum album. The sequence goes on along the minus strand of OY728157.1, from coordinate 1,979,159,477 downwards.
TGTCACTATTCCCCATAGGTGGTGATTTTTGAATTTTTTTGGGGTGGTGTTCTATTCTCTCAGGTGATGTTATAATATGTTTAAAGATATCTAACATAAGATGAAGTAAGTATAGTTAACTTTATGTGTCACCATAGAACTTCAAGATTGAGAATGGATTATTTATTTTTTCTTCTAAATATTTTTCATAACACTTAAACATTCACTTTTATTAATTGGATATTTTGGGTACACCATTAGTAGTAGCCTAACAATTTGTACTAACTCCCAACCTAGGCCCTCATGGTTACTCGAGTAAACATCCTAATCATGGATTAGGACATGGGAAAGGGAATTATGTTTATTGGTTAATCTAGTTATCTTGGATTGAGTATGGGGGATGGGTCTGTTCTAGGACTTGAAACCAGTATTTCATTCCACCCTAATTTTATTACCTTTTTATTATTTTAGTCCTTGATGCATATGATTTTCCCCCAGAGTATCCTAATAATCATTTTGTTCTTGTATGACATGTAAAATTGTTAATATTGATATAGGACGAATTGATTTATTTATTTTTATCATAATTTAACTATGATACTAATTTATGATGGTCTCTCTTAATGACTTTTATTGTTGTCACTTCTATTTTTATTTCTCGTTACCTGGTCTATGGGGTATAGTCTCCTTATAATATTATTAGACAGCTTATTCTTGTAGATATCATCTAGAATATGATGAGGAATTCATGAGTTATGTGGAAACCCAATCTATTCATAATGGGGGTGAATAGGGTCAGTGACTATACAAAGTGGTATCAAATTATTATTATTATTTTAATATTTTGTCTTATAATAGATCGAATATATGATGTTGCCAGAGATCAGTATTGAAAAAGTGCCTGGATATAGCTAACTCATGTAAGAATAAATTCCATGTTATTAGGGATGAGGTTATTATTCTGTAACACCTCAAGATTTAAAAAATAAGAATATGTTTGATAGTGTATATGAAACACAACACCAAGTGTAAATGAATCCTGAAATAATATTATTTAAATATGATCATTATAACCTAACCATTGAATTTGAAGGTATGAATAAGAATAACCAAATTTTGAAATATATAAAAATTTCATACTTAATACAAATTTATTTACTAATACTTAAGAAATAATCACTCAATTATTAGTAAGGTTCTTTTATGCTTCAAAAATATGTTTTCTTAAAAAATGAATTTTTTATTTTTTATGAGAGAATATTATAGTTAATTTATTTAAATTTGAGAATTTTTTAATAAAAAGTATATTATATTTTAATTTATAATATTAAAATAATCGTTGGATGAAATTTTGGGATTATTTTTGAAAAGGCTCATTTTTTATTAAATAGTAACAAAAACCAATTTTTGGAAAATTTCTATTTATTTTCATTAAAAAGGAAAATTATTATAAGTTCATTTTTCAACTTAAAACAGATTTTTTAAAACAGTTTTCCTTACATTTTATGCGTTTATATTAAAATTATTTTTTGAAACCTAACAAAATTGAATTTTATAAAATTAAATTTATTTTTTATTTACAAATTCAAAATTTTCATTGTATGAGTTTTTCATATTTTTCTGATGAAGTTAAATTTTTAGTAAATAGTAAAACATATAGTTTTTATGAAATATGGTATCTTTTATGATGTCACCAAGGCATAAATATATAATAAAAAAATTAAAAAACTTATAAAATTAATCAAGTATGATAATATACTAAAAATATAATATAAAACTAATTCAAACATATAAAATATAATTTATCTCATGATAAATATGAAAATAATTTTCAGTGCTGACATAAAGCTTAAAATGCACTCGAACAGTTAAATTTTATATAATAATGAAAATAATGGAGGAGGGAAAAATTTTTCATGAATTTTTTATCCAATATTATGTATAAATTATTTTTTATTGATATTTTCAAATTTTTGAGTTATTTAACAATAATCATATCCAAATGAATTTCCAATGCTTACGCAAGGCTATAAAAGTCAAAATAACATATCAGATAAGTTATCTTGACATATGTATGATTAAATATACATATGTAATAAATATATAAGTTTATTTTGAGCTAAATTAATTTATTTTTATTATGTTAATTTAATTTTAATTATTAGTGATGAAATAACTATCTTAAATGCTTACACAGTGCTGACATAGTACTTGTGCAAGTAATAAAAAAATCAGGTAAATTATTTTAAAACCAATAAGAGTAATTTTTTTGGATGATTTATAATTTATCATTAATTTATCAATGAATATAACATATTAGATATGTTTTAGATGTTTTTATTTTATTTCCAATTATTTCATATTTTTTTCAAAGTTAAATTAAATGCATAGTGTCAAAATGACCTTAATAGTATTTTATGTTAAATAATATTTTATTAAATTATTTAAAAATAATAAAAAAATTATAATAGGAAAATTAGGATAAAAAATGGTATAAAATTTCATCATTTTTCATTTATTATCCAATTTTACCTTATAAGTAAAATTTTAACCCTTTAATATTGAAAATACCATTATTAAAGTTAACATTAAAATTGGTTAATAAAGGGGTTAAACCATAAGATATTTTTTAAAATAATATATAAACTTGTATAAATTTTATTTTATTATTAAATTAAGACCATATAATAATTATATTATAATAAATACCATTTTGGAACCATTTTACATGAGTTAGACACATATTATATAATAATATTTCTTGTATTTCCAAAAATGACATTAACGATATTTTATAATAAACAATATTTTATTAGAATATTTAAAATTAATTTTTTTATCTAAATTACTTTTATTTGGTTTAAAATATCAACGATGATCAATTTTTTGGTCCCTTTACATTTTTAGTAACTTTATTTACACCTAAAGTGCAACAAAAATCGATTTTATGGTAATTGTCAAAAGGGTTAATGAGAGGTTAAAACAGAGAGATGAGTGTAAAAATATAATAAAAACTTGTAGAAAATTTATTTTTAGTGATTATTTTGAATTATAATCATATAATATTAAAATTATATAAAATTATATTAATTTTTCTATGAAAATTAATTTATATTAATTTAATACTTTAAGTAATTCTAAGAGTGCCCTTCCCCTCACTTATAAAAGGGAACCTCCTATCCTTTTTTATTTACACATAAATAATAATTTGGTTCAACTAATCCCCACCAAGATACCTTATTAAAATTAATTAACATGTTATAGAGGTATTATTTTGGGTATAATACCAACGTTAGATTTCTTAATGTGTAAATCTATGGAGGTTGTTTGAAGAAGAAGTATAGTTCTTAACTGAGAATTTTTGTTTTATTTCTTATTATAACAACGTCACATATTCTTAAATCATGATATAATAATAACAATATTATCTTCCATATAATAATATTTTTAATTTTAATGTAATAAAATATATCTGTCTCTACTTCCATCAAATGGGAAATGAAACCATCATTCATACATACGTCAAACTATTACCTCGTTAACCAATGTAATTCATTTACCATAACTACCGTTCATGGATGGTTATAATAATGAATTTAATGTATATATATATATGATATTAATTATATATTTATCATTCTATAAATATATTACATCATCTGATTTATTACCTTTTCTTCCATTGAAAAATGATAACATCATTCGTGATTACGTGTGGATTACCACCTCAACGTAGTGATGTATTTCATTTTTTATGACTCCATAACATGGATACTTTATATAAGTGTATTAAAATAATATGATATTTATGATATAATAATAAATTTTTAGAGTTAAAATAATAATTACTTTCTTTCCATCATGTTCATTGAAAAAATGGAAACATTACTCATGCATACATACGACCTACCATCTCAATGATTGTATCATAATTAATTTTTCCTAATAATATTTAATGGTTGGTTTTAAAAGTATAATTTATATATAAAAATTATAAATATTTCAATAATATTATTTTTAAGATGATGGAATAATGACCCCTTTGACCATAGTTAACCTACCGAAGTCACTTTAGACATATGAGCCGAATATCATCAAAATATATGACATGAACTTAATTTATTATAACATGGTAATAATAGACTTTAAAAATGTTCTTAATCAATTAAATAATTAACATAATTTAATTATTCATGAATTTATATAATTTAACTGATTATTCAGACTTAAGGAAAGGGAAATTTTACTTTAAAAACCTAGTTTTAAATGTTTTAAAAAATTATATTCTAAATATTTTACTTAAATGTTAATATACATAAATTTATTTTATAGACGTATTTATATAGAAATAAATGAATTATAAATGAATTTTTTATATCACTTTTGACTTTATTTAGATGGATTTCAAAGGGAATATTTTTTATTATTTTATATGGAACGTTTTGACCAAATGTAAAAGGAATGTTTTATTTTAACATATATGACATCAATGGGTTTTCACACCACCATAAACATTATTTTATGTTTGGATTAAATTAAATATAAGGACCCGACCTTAAAAATTCCTTATTCTTGTTTTTTTGAACTATAATTCACATTCGAGGATCTTTTAAGTTTAGAGTTTTAAAGAATTAGGACAAACTCTTACATAGTAAACTCATATATTACAAGTGGAAACTTATACTCAGTATCCATTTTTTCACCAAAAAAACCCTTTTAAAATAAAACATGATTTCTTTTCAATACACATCTTGAATACTTTCATCATGGAATATTCATTGTCCTTACCAATCTTAAGACCTATGAAAAGCATTTTAAAACTTGGTATGAGCACAAAATCTTAGTAAGGAACATAAAAATAATGAAACTGTTAGTCTAGTTAAAACATGGTAACCCATTTAATGTTCTTTGAGCAAATGAAACAAATTTTTTTCACATGATTAACACCCATAATTTTTTCTCAAAGAAGAACATTAAAACCAATATAAAGTAATTAAAACTCATTTAAGTGACTTAGAGGATCATATACACCGAACCATTTCAAACCTCTTTCAATTAGAATAACCATATGATCTACTACCAAATTAGAGATCTATAATGGGGATCAAACTTTTTATAAGCTACATCGGGCTCATCTGTGAGCTATAATGGGGATCAACCCTTCATATAAGCTATAACAGGCTCACCTATGAGCTATATTGGGGCTCAACCCTTCATATAAGCTATGTCAGGCTCACCTGTAGGCTATAATGGGGATCAACCCTTCGTATAAGATATATAGGTCTCACATGTTTTATATAATTCTCAAGTATCATTTCAAATACATGTTCATCACAAAACCCTTTTGAAAAATTGTTCTTATCCCATATGAAAAAAAATCATATAAAAATACCATTGTTATTTAAGAACCCATTTTTAATACCAAGATACCCAAAAAAGAATAAGGTATTTCTTTTCATTTTAAAAACATTAAGGCTTATAAAGGAATCCAAGTATCAAATAATGGTTACAGTGGTAGAGAAGTCATTGTCACTGTATACAAGAAAAACATTCCTTTTGTTATTTTGTAATGAAAGTAAAATGCTTTGTAGAAAAATATTCCTTTTGAAACTTTTGAATGAAATTCAAGATAGACATAAAATTACCTGTATAATCCTTTTATATCCATATAAATAAATATGTAAATTAATATCATGAAGAAAATATTTGATAATTAAATCATTAAATGGTCAAGGTGTCCCATACTACTTTAAACATTTAAATATTAATCTCCATGAATTAATACATTTAAAAAAAACAATAAATAAAATTATTATATTTAATATATGGATAAAAAATTTCACAGTGGCTGTATATATACCTTATAAAATAATAAAGGTTCATATTAACAATAAATGCCTCAATCAAAGGAGATTGAGACAAAATCTATAACCTTGAGTCTAAATTGTCACATATAATCCTTATATTCCTGAATAATAAACTCAATTTAATTTATAATTTTTTGAGAACCTTTTTCAATTTTTTTATTCCTTTTATATCACTTATTACCATGTTATAAAAATTACATAATTATTTAAGTTCATGTGAGATGTTTTGTCGAAATTCGGTACTTGAGTCGAAAATGAACTTGACTTGATGTCAATAGTACTTGTGGTCATAATTACATCATCTAAAAAATAATATTAATAAAATAATAATAATTTTAATACATAAATAATACTTTTTAAATCAAACCAATCATTTATGGTATGAAAAATGAACAATGTTATAATCATGGAGACGGTAGGTCATACGTACGCATTAGTAACGTTTCCACTTTTCATTGATCATTATGGAAATAAGGTAATTATTATTTTTTATTTAAATAATGATAATAATATTATTAAAATAATAATAATAATTTAAATATAATTATATATATCATAAAAATGATGTGGTGAATAAAAATGATTCACATCACTTCGTGGAGGTGACAGTTCAAATGTATGCACGAACGACATTATCATTTTCATGTGTATGGAATGTAAGAACATAACTGAAATATTATTCTTTTGAAATGAAAAATATTTCATTAATATCATATATAAATATTTATTCCATCATTATAACTGGTCTTGGTAGACGGTTATGGAAAAAAAATTATGTCGGTTTGTGGAGGTGATAGTTCACACGTACACATGAATGATTAATTCCTTTCCCATTTAATGGAAGTGGAGATGGATTTAAGTGATGATATTAATATCATAACATCTTGGTATATTTAGTATACTTTATTTATTATTTAATCATGGTTGGAGAAGATTTTAATGACGTGGAAGAAGAAATAAAATATAAATACTTAAAGAAAATGATACCTCTTCTTCGGTTGATCACCTTTTAAGAACACCTTAAAACCTATAAGAAGGGTGTTTTGCATAATATAAGGCCTAAATAATGTGGTTAAGGATTCAAGTAATAGTTTTGGGTAGATATTTTTAGAACAAAAAGGCTTTGTAAGTGTGATTATTAGAGAATAGTGGGTACCTTTTTATAGGAGAGGGGAGGGGCACCATTAGAAACTCTTAAAATATTAAATTAATATAAATTCAATTTAAGTTAAAAATGGTCCAAAACTAATTTATTTTAAATATAAGACGATTTTTGGTCCAATAACCATCATAAAATTAAAATTATACATGTTTTGAATATTTTTAATCCTTATCTTTTTGTTTTAACCCTTATTTTAGATTTTTAAATCTTATCGTGATATCATTTTATTTACACATTGTGTTCTAATGTAATTACCATAACATATCAAAAGACCAAAAAAAGTGTAATTTATAACATATTATGACCTATCCTAACAATTTGGTAGAATTTTATATTTTTAATAATTTTATAACATTTATTAAACTATTTTACATTTTCAGTTATGAATTATGTCAATTCTGACATTATTCATACTTGAATTTTTCTAAATAATTCATAACATGATTCCTTATAAAAAATACATTAAATAAATCCTAAAATGTCAAAATCATCCAAAAAATTCTTGGATAGCATAAATTATGTCAAATAATATTTATTTTAATATTTATAATATCATTTATTTGATTCTTTCATTAATAAAGCAATCTGTGCATCATCATTGTGTCATTATTAAATTTAATTATTTAATGTCTAAAAATTATAAATAAAATACCATGATATAGTTAATATTTTTATCTTTATAATTAATATTTATAGTCAAATATATCACTTATATGACCCCATATATTTTTTTAGTAATAAGAGTCACTTTATGATATTTTTGTCTTTACTTTAAATTAAATGTTACAAATGTCATAATCATACCCAAGTGGCTTCCAAAGCCAAAATTTTCATCCCAAGGGTTTTATTGGTCGTAAATAACTCATCCAATAATATTAGTACAATTTTTAGGATTGTTTTATATTATTATAATATTATTTTTACCCTTCTTTACCCGATTTACCCTTTAACCGTGGTAAATAAAATACTAAAGTTACTATTCACCATATATTATTTTGATCTTATTAAACCAAATTTTTCATAATTATTACAACCATGTATTTTAGTTTTTAAAAATTAAATTCATAGAAGTGGAAAAATTAAATATAAAAATTAACCCCGTTATCGAAATGAAAAAATGGGTTATTAAAAAATAAAAACCATCAAAAGATTGACATGCGTTTATATCAAATTTCAATCTGAAATTAATTAAAATGACCAAAATTGGATTAAATGATAAAAACATAATCTAAATATACTTTAAAACCAATTTAAATGATGATCTATTAATACAAATAAATTGGACAAAAAGGCAGTTTTGAATTAAAATGCAGTATTTTTCACTATTCATTAAAATGTGAATTTTATTAGAAAAATACCAAAATTTCAATCAAAGTAAATTATTTATGTCTCAATTCCAAATAAGAAGTTTGTTTTTTCAAATAGAATATATAAAAGTGAAAAACTAGATTTAAAAATATTTCCCCATCAAAAGGCAGTAAAATTACCTTTTAAATATATTGTATACTTAAAATTGGATTTAATCTCATTTAAAGCCTCTAAAATTTATTTAATTAATGTAAAAAAATTTAAAAAATATATGTAAAAATAATATAGATACTTCTATTCATTATTTCTAATACAATAGTTAAGTGTTAACGACCATTTAAAATAATTATATTAATAATGTATTATTTTTTTGGTATAACTCAGTCTTGTGTGAAACTTAAGATTTTGGAGAAACCCGATGTTGCGTGTTAGGAACGCTATCGAACAAAGTGTTTCATTTAAAATAAAATTAATATATTATTCATAAATATTAATATATATGAAAAGTCTTATTCTCTAATTATTTGGGATGTTACACCATTCCCCCTTTTGGAAATTGCATCCTCACAATTTTAAAATTGGGCTCAGTAACTTCATTGAAATCCCACATCGGAAAAAGATTCAATAAAACCTGCACGTTAAAATTAAGAAAGTTAAGTAAAAAGGTCACATGAGGTTCGATGTATGAAAATGTGGATAATTAATAATCACTAACTCTCATAAACTAATAGATAGTGATAGAGAACTTGATCACAAAAAGTTAACCATCACAATACCATAAATATGTGATGGGTAAAAGTCTAATGATAAATGTAAGTGTATAACATTTTTTATTTAAGATCCTTTTCATAGATTTAAATAATTATATTACCACCTATACAATATCATAAGGAAATATACTTACTTGATAAGTAGTGTTTTATCCTTCAATCAATTCCTTCACAAACTCATCTTTTCTCCAAACGATGAGTATTCAAGATGACTTTGTCACACCTGAAGCACTAGAATCAACTTCTAAAAAATCATATAATCCACAAAACATGAAATATATATTTCTTAAATATTTATACATTTACCAAAACCAAAATGGTTAGTACAAGAGAATATAATTCCCAAAAATAATAAACCATTTTATGAAGAAAAACTACTTTTAATCTCCAAAATTCAATAGTGATAACCAAAGTTTAACATAGACCATTCAACAAATAATTTTCCTTAATATTCCATAAAATAATGAAAACTAAGATTGAAACCCAATATTTAGAAGGATTTGATTACATAGTCTTCCAGGATAAATTTTAACATTTATCTCAAATAAAATCAACCACTCATAATGTCTTATACCAAAAGGTAATTAACCTAATCACATATTCTCCAATATAGGTTAATCATTTTCATAAGTAACCCAAATTTCCATAATTCGACAATAAAAATAATATATTCTTCCAAAATATTAATAAATCATTACTACTTAATTAAAATCTCATAGTATTCTATTTACCTTAATCATATAAAGTTCCCAAAATAGTGAAAGTCTTCCAAAATAACATTTATCACTTAGTCAATTTCCAATTCTAAGGATATCTATTTAATAAAACATAAGTTCTCAAAATAATGTAATTATTATTCCATAAAATTGTTTAACTAGAAAAGAAAATTCATACTAACCAGGGACTTCACGTAGGCTAGTGGTAGGTGATAAAGCCCCATCACACTTTGGTTGTGGGTTTGATTCCCGCAGCCTTGTCCAATGCGACGGGTTGTCACATGGTCTATGTGTTGTCCCTTTTTTTAAAAATATATGATTATTGTAAAATTACCAAAATGATATAAAATACTCAAAAATAAATATAACATGTTTTAACCTCAATGGTTAATTTATACCATCAATTTTTCATCCCAAAAAGTAATAACCCATTGATACCTAAAAAATAGATGTCTCCAAAAATATTGTTAATTACATTGAAATTTCATAACATAAGCCTAAAAAGATATTTATAAGATATTTATATTATGATAAACCTAAAAATTATAAACTTTTATGATATACCTATCACTTAAGAAGACATTCTAATCTCCAAAACTTTCTAAAACATCCTGTGATACCATCTATAAGGACCCAACCTTAAACATATCTTATTCTAGTGTTTTTTAATTATAATTCACAATCGATGATATTTTAAGTTTAGAGTTTTAGAGAATTATGATAAAATCTTACATATTAAACCCATACATTACAAGTGGACACTTATACTCAGTATGTATTTTTTCACCAAAGGAAACCCTTTTAAAATAAAACATGATTTCTTTTCAAGATACATCTTAAATACTTTCATTATGGAATATTATTTGTCATTACCAATCTTAAGACCAATGAAAAACATTTTAAAACATAGGATGAGAACAAAATATTAATAAGAGAAAAAAATAATGAAACCATTAGTCTAGTTAAAACATGGTAACCGATTTAATGTTCTTTGAGCGAATGAAACGAAATATTTTCACATGAATAATAATCATACTTTTTTCTCAAATAAATACATTAAACCCAATAGAAATAAATTAAAACTCATTTAGGTGACTTAGAGAATCATATACATAAAAAAAATTCAAACCTATTTAAATTGGAATAAAAATATGGTGGACTTCCAAATTGGAGATCTATAATGGGGATCACCCTTCGTATAAGCTATATTAGGTTCACCTCTAAGCTATAATGGAGATCAACCCTTCATATAAGCTATAATGGGCTCACCCGTGAACTATATTAGGGATTAACCCTTTGTAAAAGTTGTGTAGGGATGACCCATGAGTTATAATGGGGATCAAACATTCTTATAAGGTATATTAGTCTCACCTGTTTCATATAATGCTCAAGTATCATTTCAAAAACACGTTCATCACAAAAACCTTTTAAAAAACTCTTTTAATACCATATAAAAAGAATTTTCATATAAAAATTGAATTTTAATTTAAGAAACCATTTTCAATACCAATATACCCAAAAAATAATAATTGATTTCTTTTCCTTTTAAAAACATTAATGCTTATAGAGGAATCCAAGTCTTAAATAATGGTTATGGTGGTGGAGAATTCATTATCGTTGTATACAAGAAAAAAATTCCTTCTTCATTTTGTAAAGAAAGTAAAATTATTTTCATAGAGATATTACTTCTTACAAAAATAATTGAATTCAAGATAGACATAAAATTTCTTATATAATTCTTTTATATCCATATAAATAAATATGTAAATTAATATCATGAAGAAAATATTTGATAATTAAATATTTAAACATTTAAGGTGTCCCATACCACTTTCAATATTTAAATAATAATATCCATGAATTAATACATTTAGAAAAAAATAAATAACATTATTATTGATAAAATATGGATATTAAATGTCATAGTGGTTGTATATACACCATATAAAAGAATAAAGGTTCATATTAAAAAGAAATGCCTTAATGAAAGGAGATTGAGATGACATCCCTTATCTTGAGTCAGATTCGTCATGTAAAATCATTATATTACTGAATAATAAACTTAGTTAAATTTATAATTTCTTTAGAACATTTTTTAATTTTATTATTCCATTTATATCACTTATTATAATGTTATAAAAAATACATAATTATTTATGTTCATATCAGACATTTTGTCAAAATTCGGTACATGAGTTGAAAATGAACTTGGCTTGATGTCAATTGTCCATATGGTCATAATTACATCATATCAAAAATATTATTCATGACCTAATAATTAATTTAATATATCAATTATACTTATTAATTCATACTAATCATTTATGGTATGAAAAATTAACAGTGTTATAATCGTGAAGATTGTAGGCCGTACTTACGCATGAGTAACATTTCCAATTTTCATTGATCATTATGAAAATAAGGTAATTATTATTTTATCTTTCCATAATTATAATAATATTATTAAAATAATAATAATAATTTAAATAAAATTATATATATCATACAAGTGATATGATGTATAAAAATGATCCACATTTCTTAACGGAGGTGATAGTTCACACGTACGCACAAACAACATTATTGTTTTCATGTGCATGGAAAGTAAGAACATAACTGAAATATTATTATTTTAAAATGATAAATATCTCATTAATAACATATATAAACATTTATTCAATAATTATAACCATTCTTGATAGACGGTTATGGAAAATGAATTATATCGGTTCTTGGAGGTGATAGTTTACATGTACGCAAGAATGAATAATTCCTTTCCATTTTAATGGAAGTGAAGATAGATTAAGGTTTTTATATTAACAAAATAACATATAATTATATTTATGATACTGTATTTATTATTTCATCATGGGTTTAGGATATTTTAATGATGTGCAATAAGAAATAAAAAAGAGATACATAAAGAAAACGATACCTCTTTTTTGGTTAATCTCCTTTGAAGAACACCTTAACACCTCTAACAACAGTGTTATGACTAATATAAGGCCTCAAGAACATGTGTAGGGATTATATAAATAGGTTTGGATATATATTAGATGAACCAAAAGGCTTTGTAAGTGTTATTATTAAATAAGAGTGGGTACATTTTTATAGGATAGGGGAGGGGCAACCTTGGAAGCTCTTAAAATATTAAATTAATATAAATTCAATTTTCGTTAAAATGGTACCAAACACATTTATTTAGAATATTATATGATTTTGGGTAAAATAAAAATCATAAAATAAAAATTATACAAGTCTTTAATATTTTTTAATCCTTATATTTTTGGTTTGACCCTTATTTTACCCTTTTTAATCTTATTGTGATATCATGTTATTTACACTTTGTACGTTAATGTAATTACCATAACATGTAAAATGACCTAAAAAAGTGTAAATTATGACATATTAGGACATATCCTAACAATTTGGTTGAATCTTATATTTTTATTAATTTTATAACATTTAATAAACTATTTGATATTTTAAGTTATGAATTATGTCAATTTTGACACTATACATACTTGACTTTTTTTTAAATTCATAACAACTTTATTCCATATAAAAAATACATTAAAACAATAATAAAATGTCATAGTAATACATACATTTTTTATGGTATAAATTATGTAAAATAATATTTATTTTAATATTTATATTATTATTTATTTTATTCCTTCATTAATAAAACAATCACTACATCATCACTGTGTCATAATTAAATTAAATTTTTTAATGTATAAAAATTATAAATAAAACACCATGATTTAGGTAATATTTTTATCTTTATAATTAATATTTATAGTCAAATATATCACTTATATAACCCCATATTAAAAATTATACAGTAATAAGAGTCATTTTATGATATTTTTTCCTTTACTTTAAATTAAATGTTATAGATCACATAATCATACCCAAGCAGATTAAAAAGGAAAAAATTTCGTCCCAAGGGTTTTATTTTTTATAAATAACTCATCCAATAAGATTACTACAAGAGTTAGGGTAGTTTTATATTATTATAATATTAATTTTACCCTTATTTATTTGATTTACCCTTTAATCGTGGTAAATAAAATACTAAAGCTACTATTCACCAAAAATTATTTTCATCCTATTAAACCAAATATTTCATAATAATTACAACCATGTATGTTATTTTTTGAAAATTAAATTCATTGAAGTGGAAAAATTAAATTTAAAAATTAATCTCATTGTTAGAATGAAAAAATGGGTTTTTAAAAATTAAAAACCATCAAAAGTTTGACATGTGTTTATATCAAATTTCAATGTAAAATTACTTCCAATTAGTAAAATTAGATTATGTTATAGAAAATAATATAAATATACATTAAAACAAACTAAAATGATAATATATCAATACAAATAAATTAGATGAAAAGGAAATTTTGAATTAAAATGCAGTATTTTTCACTATTCATTAAAATATGAATTTTATAAGACAAAATACCAAACTTTCATCCAATGTAAATTTTGATGTCCTATTTCTAAATAAGAAGTTTATTTGGTCAAATAGAATATATAAAAGTTACCAAAACTAGATTTAAAAAGGGTTCTCTATCAAAAGGTGGTAAAAATGCCTTTTAAAAATATTTTATGCTTAAAATTAGATTTATTCTAATTTTAAGCCTCTAAAATTTATTTGATGAATGTAAAAACATTTAAAAAACATGTTTAAACATAATATAGTTAGTTCTATTCATTCCCACCAATACAACGGCTAAGCGTTAACTACCATTTAAAATAATAATATTAATAATGTATTATTTTTCAGTATAACTCAGTCTTGTGTGCAACGTAATATTTAAGAGAAACCCATTGTTGCATGTCAGGTATGATATCTAAAAAATAGTCACCTTTAACATCAAATTAATATCTTATTCATAAATATTAATATATATAAAAAATTCTTATTTCGTAATTACCTTCGATGTTACATAATAAGATTTTATGTTTTCTTCAAAGAAAAACCCTGATTCAATTTATTATGGGAATTTTAAAAATTGTTTTAAATGGAATGTATAATTCAATATCTGGAAATTTTTTCTTATGGGTGAAAATAATATTTTTATGATGGAAATGAAAGTTTTCATGTGTTATAATTATGTAATGGTTATTGGGAATTGTTTATATTGATGGGTGGTTCCATTATAAACCAATGATTGGTGGTTCCATTTTAAACCAAGAATGGGGTTTTACATTATAAACCAAGGATATGTGATCTCGACATAGATCTCCAATTTATTGGGTAAAGGGATATATTTAACCGATAAGTTTTCTCCTAAGAGATTATCATAATTTATCGGATAGGATGTTCCATTTGTAAGATTGATATGAAAATGATTTCCCAAGTTACCTATATGATTTATCTATTATTTATATGGGTTTTTACATAAATATTATGATTTCACATGTATGATAATGAGATTATGTTTAAATTAAAGTATATTCTACTTTTTAAGGGTGAAATTTTTAGCATTTTGAAAAAAATAATGAGTTTTTCATGATTGAAAAGAAACCTTTAAGAGTTTTATTTTTTCTTCAATATTTCTCATGAAATGTTTTATGAAAATGATTTTCCAAGAGAAGTTGATTTCTTGGGTAAGATATGATTATTTTTATCTTTAATTTTATTTTGAAAAAGTAAAACTTTTATAATTATTCATAGGATAATGGTTTTCTTTCTTTATTTTTATATATATCTTACATATATTTTTGTTCTCATCCCGTGTTTGAAAATGTTATTTATATGGTTTTGAGGATGATTAATTATAAGTATGAGGTCATGATGAAAATTTTGATGATATTTCATAAAAAAAAACTTCTTATATCTTAAAAGTTTTATATTGTTGAAAAAATGTATACTAAGTGGAAGTGTCCACCTTGTGATGTAAAATTTATTTTTTCCAAGGTGATGACTTAATTCTATAAAACTCTAAACCAAAAAGATACTTGAAATGAAAGGAAACGAATTATTTTCAAAAGATTCAATTTATAGCTAGTTTAAGACAAGGTATTTATAATTTGTATCAGATTAAAGGTTTAGATAACTTTCAGGATTAGTATTTTTTATGTAATGTTAAATTAAGAGTTATAGGTTCCATCATGGATTTATATGTTTATGGTTGATCACAATTTTTAAGGCATAAACACCCCTAGGTTTTAAATGATGGTATTTTAAGGTTATTAATGGTATTTTAAGGATATATTTTATTCTATTGAGTTATATGAAACCCTTAGATTTAACATGAATAATTATTTTAGAAGATTAATATTACATTTTTTGGGATGTAAGTATAAAGGTATGAGATAAAATTTGAGGTTAAAATATTCATTAATTTTGAAGTTTTTAATGTTATTTTTGAGTATGTTCTTCATATTTTTCGGAATGTTATAGGATTTATATTAATATAGTTCTAGTAAAATGGTAACCCATAGTATGAGTGAAAACCCACCACATTTGGTAAGGCCAAGGGGCTTGAACCCACAACCAAAGAGAGACAAGAGTGAAACACCTAACACTAGATTAAATGAAGTATTGGTTAGTATGACATTATTTTTTATACTTAAATTATCTGATAGATAAATATTATGTTGATTTTGGGAACATATGTTTTATCATATAGATAACCAAGGGATTGAGAACTGATTTAGTAATTAAGTGAATAATGTTATTTCATAATAAGATCACTATAATTTTTGGAAACATTATATGATTAAGTTAAATATAATATTATGTGATTTTATTTGAGAAATAAAGGTTTAATTATCTTTTGGAAGCACATATAATTTAATGTGGGTTTATGGTGATTATAGTTATTATTGGAAATGATTATCATATTTAGGAGATTATATTATTAGTGCATATATATTTTTGGGAATATAACTTTATGAGTGACTAATATTGGTTATAGATAAATGTTAAATTAATATTGGAAGAATATGTGATCAAATAATTCTTATATTTAGGTTCCGAACATGGTTGGGAATATTTTGAATAATTTTAAGGTTAGTTATTTATCATATGATTTAATTAGAACTTTGGGTGTTATTGTTAAATATTTTAATAATAAAATTATATTTATTCACAAAAAGGTTTATTCATTTTGGGAATTATCTTACCTTGTTCTATCCATTTTAGTTTTAGTTCATGTATAAATATAATAGGAGTATATTATTATCCATTTTCAGATTATGTAATCCATTAGAATATTATTTTAGTTCTCTAGGCCAGAAAAATTCATATTTAATACAGATTGTTTGAAGAAAAAGATGATAATATGGTGAAATTTGATTGCAGGATGAAATTATAAAATTTAAATAAGTATATTTTATTTTTTTATTAGTCTATATGGTAAAGTAATTCCTTAAAATTAGGAAACAGATCTATAAACAAAAAAATTATCGAATTACCATCATTTCTGATAAATCATTGGTATTTTTCACACGTCATTGGTTTATGGTTTTTTGGTCATTGATTTTCTCATGATCATTCACATTCTTGTGATCAATGTTCTTTGTCACTCTCCATAATTATTTTTTCATTAATTTTTTTTCTCAATGTGCATATATTCACTTCCTATTAATGTTATCCTATTTGGAAACCTAGTTATGTGTTATTCTAGACAACCTTCATATTTCTCTTTCCCTCTTTTAAGAGGATGTTTTATTAACCATTTTTTTAATGTTGGTTTTAAACAAAGGTATTTTTAAAGGTTGAACATATGATTACTGAGATCAAGTTAAAATTAATTAGATGAAATTTATTAAAGGGTGGAATGTAATACCATTATATTTTAAAAATAAGACCATATTTGATAGCATATACGACACCCAACACCACGATTAAACAAACCATGAAATATGGATATTTATATATGACTGTTATAACCTAGTTGATAAATTGGAGGGTATGAATAGAAATAAAGAAATTATGAATTGTATAGTAAGGTCATAATAAATAAAAAAATTATTAATAATTAAGAAATAAACACTCAATTTTCTGTAAGGTTATTTTATGCAGAAAACATACACCTGTTTCAAAAATTATTTTCATTGATTTTTATGAGAGAATATTATAATTAATTTATAAAAAAATTATAAATTATATATGATAATTAAGATATAATTTTTTAACTCAAAATATCAAAATTATATTAGTTTTAAATTTAGTTATTTTTATGAAAAGATTTATTTTTCAATAAACAGTGAAAAATACCAATTTTTGAAAATTGGACATTTATTTTCATTAAAAGTATCATTATTACTTTAATTTTCTATTAAAATAACATATTAATCATTTATTTATAAATAATATAATTAATTACAAATTAATCAGATTTATATCTTATTTTTTTTTGTATAAGCTCGTTTTTAGGCTTAAAAACACATTTATCTAAAAATTATTTTTCATTGTTTTTTACACATTTATATTAAAAGTAACTTATGAAAATTATTGGAATTTAATTTCATAAAGTGAACTTAATTTTTTGGATTAAAAAATTCAAATGTATCTTGGTATGAATTTTTGATATTTTTTTGAAGAAGTTAAATTTTTGGTGAATAGTAAAAAATATATTTTTATTGAATACAATATCTTTTATGATATATTCAAGACATAAATATGATATAAAAATTTACTGAAATTATTTAATATATAAAATATGATAATATAATAAAAATATGATAAAAAAATAATTAAAACATATAAATTAGAACTTATTTCATGAAAAATATAAAAATCATTTTCATTGTCAACATAGTGATTGCACGACACTGGAAAACTCAAATTTAGTATCCTATTGATAATAATGGAGAATGAAAATTATTTTCATGATTTTTTTAGTAAATTTTATTTTATAATTATTATATTATTTATATTTTCAATGTTTGGAGTTAAAAGACAAAAATCTTATCCAGATGCATGTGCAATTCCTACACATGGCTAAAAAAGTAAAAATAACATATAAAATAAGTTGTCTTAACATAGATATGAGTAAATATAAATATATAAAAAATATATACGTTTATTTTTAAATTTATTTATTTATTTTTATGATACTAAATTGATTTTTTATTTTTAGTTATGATATAATTACCTTAAATTCTTACGCAACACCAATATAGTGTTTGTTTAGGCATTAGAAAAATTATGTAAATGGTTTTAAAAACTCTAAATGTATTTTTTGGGTAATTTTTAGTGTCCTATAAATTTATAAATAAATATAAAAAATCATATATGTTTAAAATATTTATATTCTAATTAATTTTTATGTCATGTTGTTTTTAAAGTAAAATTATATAAATAGTTTCTAAATTTACATTAATGATATTTTATGTTAAATAATATTTTATTGAAATATTTAAAAATGAAAATAATATTTAAAGGGGAAAATTAAGATAAAAAATGGTTTAAAATTTCATTACTTGTTCATTTATTATCCAATTATTAACTGTTAAGTAAAATTATAACCCTTTAATATTGAAAAAGTCATTAATACGGTTAAGGTTAAAATTGGTTAATCAAATGGTTAAACCAAAAGATAATATTTAAAATAATATCTAAACCTATATAAATTTTATTGGATGATTAAATTAAGACTATATACTCATTATATTCACTTAAATATCATTTTTAACCATTTTATATGATTTAGACACATATTATATTATAATATTTTATTTATTTCCAAAAATAGCATTAATGGTATTTTATAATAAAAAATATTTAATTAAGTGATTTACAATTCCAAAAAATTATATAATTGGAAAAGTGATTTTTATATTATTAAAAATATCAAGCATGTTCCATTTCAATGTCACATTAATTTTATAGTAACTTTATATCCCCTTAATGAGTAAAAACCATTAATTTCAAGGTAATAGTCAAAATGGTTAACGGGGGGGGGGGGGGGGGGGTTAAACTAAGAGATAAGGGTGAAAAAATACTTGTAAAACTTTTATTTTATGTGATTATTTTTAATTATAATAATATAATATTAAAATTGTATCAATTTGAATATATTTTTCCCTGGAAATTAATTTATTTTAATTTAACACTTTAAATAATTCCAAGAGTGTCTCACCCCTCACTTATAAAAGGGAACCTCCTCTCCTATTTTATTCATACATCAAGAACCATTTTATTCAGATATTAACTAAAAAATACATTTATAAAATCCCTTTCCACACTATATAGGTATTATTTTGGGAATAATACCAACCTTATAGTTTGTAAGGTGTAAATTTAAGGAGGTTTTCTAAAGATTAGGTATTGTTCTGAACATATCATTTTCATTTTATTTATAATTATAACTCTATAAAATATTATTAAACCATGAAAAAATAATAAAATAATTATATTAATTATAATTATAATTTATAATTTTAAGGGCACAACCTATATCTATAAACTCTTCCAAAAAATGGAAATTAAATCATCATTCATGTGTACAGTGGACAACCACCGCACAAATCGATATAATTAGTTTTCCATCATCACCGCTCAAAGATAGTTATAATGATTAATTAAATATGTGTGTATATATATATGTGTTATTAATTATATATTTATCATTATTTGAATATAATATATCATCTAATTTATTACCCTTCCATCCATTAAAAATTGATAACAGCATTCGTGTCTATGAGTGGATTACCATCTCCATGAAATGATGTAATTAATTTTTCATTATCACATCACATGGATTATATATATAAATTTATTAAAAAAATAATATTATATATATTATATAATTATAATTCTTTAATGGTAAAATAATTCTTACTTTATTTCCATCATGTTTTTTGATAAATGGAAACACTACTCAAGCGTACGTATAATCTACCGTCTCCATGATTGTAACATAGTTCATTTTTCCTAAACATATTTCATGTTTGGTTTTAAAAGTATAATTGATATATAAAAATGATAATAATTTCATAATTATTATTCTATATATGATGTCATAATGACCCTTTTGACTGCAGTCAACCTACCAAAATCACTTTGGACATATGAGATGAATATCATCAAAATGATCGATGTGGAATTAATTGATTAAGTAATTGATTATAACAAGGTAATAATAGACTTGAAAAATATTGTTAATAAATTAAATAATAAACATAAGTTTATTATTTATGAAGATAATTAATGTATGTGATGAGACATACTCAATTTAAGGGACACTTTACATTAAAACCCTCATTTTAAATGTTTT
This sequence comes from Viscum album, assembly GCA_963277665.1. Taxonomy (NCBI): domain Eukaryota; kingdom Viridiplantae; phylum Streptophyta; class Magnoliopsida; order Santalales; family Viscaceae; genus Viscum; species Viscum album. Next base: position 1,979,138,429 of record OY728157.1, on the reverse strand, counting down.
AAAGATTTATTTTCAAAGAAAATTTGTTCCAAGTCCTTATTATTAAAAATATAATATAGATTTATTTATATATATATAAATGACTTATAAAGTAAATTTTATTTCACTTTTTACTTTATTTAAAATTTTTTAAAAAGGATTATTTTAATATATTTTTTACAAAATATTTTGACAAAAGATAAAAAGAATGATCTATTTTTATTGTGTACGGTGTCAATGGTTTTTCCCAACACCATAACCGTTATTTTATGTTTTTATTACTTTTAAATATTTCATATTTTATTAAAATAAAAACCCTACCACCCTTAGTTCTTGTTGTTTTCAAATAGGGTTTTAAATGGAATGGATATTATAATATCCATAAATGTTTTCTTATGTGTGCAAAGAATAGTTTTATGATTGAAATGAAATATTTCACGAGTTATGATTATATTGTGATTATTATGAATTGTTTATGATTATTGGTGGTTCCATTATAAACTAAAGATATGCGTTTCCATTATAAACTATGTATGGGTGGTTCTATTATAAACCAAGGACGAGTGAGCCTGATATAACTCTCCAATGCATTTGGTAAAGGGATGGAGTTAACTGGTTAGGTTTCTCCTAAGAGATTATTTGAATTTACTAGGTATGTTGTTCTATTTTTAAGGGTGATATGAAAATGATTTCCTAAGTTACCTACATGATAAATCTATTCTTTTATGGTATTTTTCTAAATATTATGATTTCACAAGGAATGATAATGATATTATATTTAAAGGAAAGTATTATACTTCTTAAGGGATAATTTTTTAACTTTTTAAAAAAGTTTTTATGTGTTATTCATGATTTAAAAGAAACATTTATGAGTTTTATTTTTCCTTAAGTATTTCTTATAAAATGTTTTATGATATTATTTGGGTGGATAAGTTTATTTCATGGGTAAGAAAATTTTTATTTTGTGCTCAAATTTTATTTTGAAAAAGGAAATATTTTGTAAGTATACATGGACTAATGCGTTTCTTTATAGTTTTTATATATACCCCTTACTAAGATTTTGTTTCTTATCCCATGTTTCAAAATGATTTTCATAGGTTTTTAAGGATGATTAGGAACATGTATGAGGCCATGATGAAAATTTTAAAGATATTTCATGAATAGAAAACATGTTAGACATTAAAATTTTTGTATTGTGGGAAAAATGGATACTAAGATAATGTTTTTACTTGGTGATGTAACATTTATTTATATAAGGGTGATTACCTGATTCTATAAAAATTAAACTAAAAAGATCCTCAAAATTATAGGAATTTAATTATTTTCTTAAGATTATATTTATGGATTGTTTAAGTTCAAGACCTTATATATTCATCATTTTTTGTTTTACAATTAGGTTACTTTTTGGGTATGATTCACTTGATGTAATTTTTGATTTATGGTATTTTAATATTAATCTAGGGTGGAAATAAGGTGTGTGTTAACAAATAATATCATGAATATAGGGTTCACATTCCATTTTTGTGCTTTCCTAGGATTGATTATTCTATTTTTGGCATAGGTGTTAGTTCTTTAATGTGTTAGTAATAACCTATATACTAATTTACTATATAACTTAATGGTGTAATATTATAAAATTTATTTCTCATGTGGACTAATTATTGTTCTATATTATTGATTATAGTTCTTATTAAATGTAAATTTCATACATAATAATATTTTTCATAACCTGGGGAAATGGAAATATAAAAAGGGTGTTCTCAGATACTCTATATGGGTTAGTGTATAGTTGAAGCTATAAAGAAAAGATAAATATGGCAAGAATAAGTAATAATAAAATATTCCATAAAAAATTAACATGATCATGTAATATATCATTAGATTATATAGAAATGAAAATAATTATATGGAAAATAATAACTGATTTCATATTGATAGAATGTATAATTCCAGACATCTTAATCTTACCATCATGGCCTTGTGCTAATACATCATGTATAAAAAGGTAAGGCATATGTCTTACACCAAAGATATTTTTTTAACATTGTTGAAAAAAAAATTATAAGTCTCTTGAAAAATCCATTTAAAAGAAAAGAAAAGAGTACATTGAAAACCCTAATGTTAAATTAATTCATAATATTAAAACCTTTTAATTAATTGATGTTAAAGGTAATAAATATGAGAGAAATATAAATATATACATCAGTTGAATAAAATCTTTTTATTTATTCTAATATAATATTAATCTATATTTTTAAAATGAAAATTTAAAAAATAAATGTGAATATATATTACTTTGGGAAAACCTGATAAATTTGAAATTAATTTTCTTAAATAATAATGATCATAAAATTAGGAAAAGAACTAATGCGATAAATGTTAAAAAGAGATTATTTTCACACTTTTATAAAGAAAATAAAAATTACTTGTGTGTAAAAAATTAATAATATTCATTTTAAAACCTTTTAAGGAAATTAAAAACTAATATAAAATTTACTTAATAAATCATTTATGTATTGAGAAGAACATTTTTTAATTATTATGAAGAATACAGACATGGAAGAATATGAACCATTAGAAATGATGGGAATTATTCTTAACATCATTAATTTATAGAGAATAGAATTCATAAAAGAATAATTTTTTGATGTAAATATATAATTTCAATAGGTTTTAGTAGAAAATAAAATATAGAATATAAAGATACTAGAATAAAATAATCATCCATGAGTATAGTCAAAGAAGAATGTTTATGACCTAATGAAAAAATATTGAGTAGAGAAAACACTTACGACTTTTGTAACCCCTGGATCCAAAACCCTTAAAAGATAGAAAGTGAATTGGAACATTAAATACCATGAATAAATATATAATCATGATATAATATTTCAAGAGACATTATGTGTTCCATATGAAAAAAAACATGAATAATAGAGAACATGTCTTAAAGAAAGAAAATTTGAGAGGAGAACCCCTTAAGATTTTTGTATTATATGAATAAAAAGAACATAGAAGGGTGATAATGATATAGAAATTTAAATATCATGAAATATAATTATTTTATTATACATGAAGATAATATGTGAGCAATTACACCACATAAAAGAAAACAAGATTCACAATATGATCCATGTCTCAAGGAATTGAAATTGAGACAAATAACCCTTACCTTAATTAGGTCATGTTTTATTTCATCACATTGGAACTTATTGAAAAATAAATATATGATTATTAAAAAATGAATCCATAAGTTAATTATATTCCTTTTTTATTCTCAATCAGTTAAAATCATTGTAATTTATTTATTACTATTTCATTTGAAGAGGCTTGAAGAAAATTTTTCTTTTAAATTGTCTTGTTTTGTTTCGATTTCCTAATTTTGATTATTTTTAATTATAATTTTGTAAAATTATTTTCATAATATTAAAATAAATTAAAATTAAATTAAAATTAAATTATCTATAATAATTATCCAATTAGGAAATGATCGATAAAGTATTGACAACATCCTCATAGACAGATAAAACTGGCCATTATCATGAAATGTACAAAGAGTGGATAGGGTGAGTATATGATATAAAGGGATTAAAATAGTTATACCAATATCATAATAGAATTAATATGACTTAAAATTATATATTAAATATTTTATAAAGTAATAAATAGGGTAATTTATTGGGGGAAAGAAAAAAAGATGAGATAAAAACAATATAAAATAATTGGGGTTACATATTCATTAATGATTTACTGCATTGTTAAAGCCCTAAAAGATTGGTTTTGGTTAAAAAAATCCTTAAGGGTACTTAGAGTCTTGGGATAGGGGAAATGGGATGCCTTTGGGATTTGATAGGATGATGAGAATTAATTTTTCAATGGAAATGAGAGGGGCTATTTCTATTAGTGGAGAGGGGTATTTTTGGGTTAAATATTTATTATTCTATCATTTTGGCCAAATAATTTTTAATAGTATTATTTCAAAAGAAATTTATTGATTTATAATTAAATAAATGAGGGTTTTTTAACTTTTAAACCTATCCAAAATTGAATGGAATCTTGGAAATAATTATTTAAATGTAAAGAATTAGAAATAGTTTTATATAACAATAAAATATAACTTAGGAAGGAAAATTTCCAACATAGTTTTATAAATTCCAAGTATTTTTTAGATGAATTAGTTCTCTCCTAAAATAAATATTTTGTTTATAAATACGTTTTATATATTTCTATTTAATTTATACATGATAATGTTTTCATAAAAGTTGTGTAATTTTAAAAGAAACTATATTTTTTACTATTCACCAAAAAATAAATATTTATAGAAAAATAAAAAATAACCCTAAGTTAATTATGAAATTTTGAATCTAAAAATGAAATTAATTTTTTAAATTTAAAATTCCAAAATTTAGAGATTTAAATTTTAAAAAATAACATAAAATATAATGAAAAAAATCATAGGAAAATGAATTTTTAAAAATGAATTTTTTTAATTTTTTTATATCAATTAATAATTAAATGAGTATTAGTATTTTTTACATTGAAATTTTTTATTATAACAATCCTTCAAAAGTTTTTAGTTTAATTTATTAATATAAAAATAAAAAATATATAGAAAAATAAAATTCTTTGAAAATAGACCTTTTAAACACTGAATGATTTTAATCACTTCCCGTTAATTATTTATATTATAATGATTAAATTTATTAAATTAATTATTATTAAAACACATAAAATAAATCTTTAATAAAATAATAATAATAATATATAAAATAAATATTTTTAATTATATTTATATTTACTTGAAGTTTTTTACTCTTATTTAAATTTTTTTAATGATATTTCAAATTTTATTCTCATGAAGTATTAATGTTTATATTTCATTATAAAATATATCATAGTTTAATTTATTTAATTTATGAATTTGATATAAGATATTCAGTATAGTATTCATTTAAAGGAAAAAAATATATACTAAAATCTCACGCTGTTACTTTCTACCCCCTTAAATAAATTACATCCTTTTAATTTGAATTTCACTCACTAATGAGAATAAATGAGGGTATTTTAGAAATATTCATGAATTATGAAATAAAAATATATTGAAATATTTTAAAATATTTTGAAAAGATCATCTGAAATATCCAAAGAATATGCCTCATGAGTGTCAAACCAAGAATGCATTTATTCCCTCTTGTTGTGCACCGAGAGAAGATCAAGTTACTACCCAATTAACCCTTTTAGGGTTATTACCCCTTGGTGCATTAGATCCAGAGTCTTCTTCCACTTATAGTATCCCAATGGGGTTGTTATTGATAGAAATACACTCACTATTTTCTTTAAAAAATCATAGGATGCTTTCCTATATTTATATTTATCCTTAGGATTTCTTCCAAGGTATTATAGTAAAAATTTCCATTAATAATTAAACCTAAATTTATCAAGATCATTATTACTACATTCTAAACAAAAAATATGGTGGAAACTATTGCTTCTAGAATATATCTTAACCTTTATCCCCAAAACACATTAATTATATACCAATCAATATACCTAAAATATATATACTCTCAAAATGATATCAATATTTTCCCAAAATAACCTAAATTTACTTACCACCAAATCACTTTTCATCCACCATGTTTATTTATACCACTTAATTTATATTACAAAAATAAATTAACCAATTTTCCTAAATCATCATAATTACATCATCATAAAATTACTTAACAACCTAAAGGGTTTTATATACCTCAATCAAGTCTTATTCTCAAAACAAATAAACAAGTCCCAAAATATTATTAATCACCTTAAAATATAATCACATAAGACATCAAATTGGGTATCTATGAATTTTAAATTATTATCAACATTAAAATCATTAAGTCATGATGGTATCCATACCTCTTAAAATATCGTCATCTAATAAAATCTTAACCTATAAAATTATTTAAAATAAACTCTGATTCCAACTAAGATATCCCAGACCCACACACATAAATCTGGTGTTAAAAATGCATTCATTACATACTGTCTTTGAAACCACATAAAGATACAAAAACATAAAAATTCATAATTAAAATTTCAATAATCATTATTTTTTCACTTCCATACCCAATACCTTTTAGGTTTAGAGTTTTAGAAAATTAGGAAGAACCTTTAACTAAAAAACACATATCTCTCCCATTAAATGGTCATTTCAGATTTAATACTCTTCTTCAGAACCTATGTAAATTTAAACATGATAAGGGTAATCTTAGATACTCATTAATGGGTAGAATATAATATAATTCATAAAAGCGTGATAAATATGGTATGAATAAGTAATAATCAAATATTCCATAAAAATCAACATGATCATGGAATATATCCATGGATAAAATAGAAATAGAAATAATTACTTAGAGAATAAAAAATGATTTCATAATGATGGAATGCATAATAATAGAAACCTTAATATTACAGTAAAGGCCTCATTTAAAGAAATCATACATAAAAATGTAATCCATAAACCAATTACCTAAGTTAGTTTGTCTCATGAGAGCTAATTATGCATCAAGATTCTATATAATTTTCGGGCCTAAAATATCACATAATAAGTCTAGTGCATTAATTATATGAAAGAGAATATGATACATATTCAACATGCCTTAGTAAAAAATAAACATATATATTTAAATAACTAGTATACATAATGTTAATATATTCCTAGTCAATAAATGGACTAAATTTATTGGTAAAAACCCTTTAAACTAACACCATATAATGGGTATATAGTTATGTAAATATTAGAAAATTAAATATGGGAAAACTAGAAATGACAAAAAATATATCCATGATATTAAAGAATAAGAAACTAAATGAGAAACAAAAGTCAAGAGAGAGATGGAGAGTGATAGAGAACATAACCCTTATGAACAAGGGGGGTGTAAGGAATATAAATTCATAATATAATTTAAAGGGTAATACATGAAACATAAAAACAAAGTATATATTTCTTTTAGAGTTTTATAGTAATATAAAAGTGAAATTATAAAAAGAATTTTCATAATATTTCTGTAACATGGTTATAAAAATAATCTTATATGTCACTTTAAAAATTTATTTCAAATGGATGAAAATATATAATTTAAAACCTTAATGTTAAAAAAACTCAAAATATTAAAACCTTTTAAATAAATAAAGTTAATTCTAATAAATGTGGTGTAGAATGTAAATATATATAAAAGTGGAACACAACCCTTTATTTATTCTTATAAAACATTAACCTTTATTTTTAAAACGAAAAATTCAATAAAAATAAGAATAAAGGTTAATTTATAAAACCATGAAATATTAGATAGAAATATTCAAAAATAATAATGGTTATAAAATCTTAGAAATACCCTCATGTGGTAAATGTTAAAAATGAGATTATTTTAATATTTTTTTAAAGAAAACAAAAAATAACCATGTAGAAAAAATTATGAAGATTCCATTTATTATTTTTATATAAAGTTAAAGATAGTTTAAAATGACCTTAAACCATCACTAACATATATAGAAGATATTTTTTGAAAAATTATTAAGAATATGTACATTGAATAACATGAACCATTATAAAGAAAGGGAATTATTCTTAATATCATATATTTATAGAGAATGAAATCAGTAAAAGAAGTTTATTTTTATGTAAAGGTGTAACTTAACTTTAATGAAAGGGAAAATATCATATTAAATAGAGATATGGTTGAATAAAAGAATCATATAAGATCAAAGTTAAAGAGGAATGTTTATGACCCAATGAAAATGAAATTGAGTTGATAAAACCCTAAAGGATTTTGTAAACATTGAATCAGAAATCCTTGAAATAAGGAACCTGAATTGGAACATTATAAACCATTAATCAAGTGAGAATAATGATATAAAATTTATATAGATATTATATACACTATATAAAATAAAGTGGGTTCATAATATAAAATATATCCAAGAGAAGGTAATTTTGAGACAAGAAATCCTTGCAACTTTGGTATTGTATGAATTAAAATAACATGGAAGGGAAATAAGGATATCGAATTTAAAAACATATTAAATACAAGTTTTTTATTATAAATTAAGAAAATATTTTAGTAATTAAACTATATAAAAGAATCAATTATGCATAATATGAAACATATCTCAAGGAATTTAAATTAATACAAAGAAACCTTACTTTAGATCCCATTTTATTTCTTTATATTTGTGACTCCTATATAATGAAATTATATTATTTTAAAATTCAATACATGAATAAATTATATTTATTTTTTATTCTTTATCATTGACAATCATTGGAACTTATTTATTACTAATTAGTTTTATAAGATAATGGATTCAAGACATGTTTTCTTTTAAATTATCCATTTTTATTTTGATTTTGTGATTGTTATTACTTGTAATTTATCATTTGTTAAAATTATTTATAGAATAAAATAATATATCCAAATAAATTTAAATTACAAAATATAAAATAATCATCTATGTAAGTGATGATAAGTAAATTATTGACAACGTCCTCAAAGGTGGATGGAACTAACCATTATCGGGACATGCCAAAATATTGGACATAGAGATTATATGATATAAATAGATTAAAATAGTTATAATAATATCACAATAACATTAATATTTCATATTCTTATATATGAAATATTTTTTGAAAGGTATAAAAATGGAAATTTATTTGGTGAATAGACATAAGTAGATAGAAAAAACAATGAATCATAATCGGGATTACCTATTCCTTAAGGATTTACTTCTCAGCTAAATCCTTGAAGGGTAATGGTTGGGAAACTAAAAAATGTAAATAAGGGTATTTTTAAATTGGTAGATTTTTATCATTGAAAATGATATGGAAGTTATTTTCAAAGGGAAATAAGTTAGTGAATTCATACTTGAGGAGAGGAGTATTTATGGGTTATAATATTTATTATTTTGTCATTTAGGCCAAATAATTTTGAATATTTTTTAATTATATGATATTTATTAGTTTATAATTAAACAAATTAGGGTTATAATTATTTAAAATAAAAAAATACTGAATATAATCTTAGATATAATTATTTAAAGGTAAAAACCCAATAATAGTTTTTTATTAGAGTAAAATATAAAGAAGGTTCAAAATCATCAAACATAGGTTTATAAATTAACATATTGATTTTAAATGAATTAGTTTACTACTTAAGTAATTATTTTGTTTTAAAATAATGATAAATATTTAATACATGATTACATCATGTATATGCAATAAAAGATGTGTTATTCTTAGAAAACTGCATTTCTTACAATTCACTAAAAAATAAACCTTTTTATAAAAATATCAAAAATTCACCCTAAGATAAATTTTACATGATTAATTAAAAATGAATCTCATTTTATGAAATTTTAATTCTAAAATTTTAGAATTTAAATTTTAAACAAAATATATAAAATATAATTAAATAATGTTTTATAGGAAAATGAATTTTTAAAATTTAAGTATTCTTAATCATATTTCATATAAATTACTATTTAAATTAATGTTAGTATAATTGTTTTTAAATTTAATCATTTTATTATTCTAATCCTTTAATAATTTCTAATTTAATATATTAAGAAAAAAATACATAATATATAGAAAAATACAATTCTTTGAAAAATAAGTCTTTTAACACTAAATTATTTAGATCATATACCATTAATTATTTATATTATATCTATTAAATTTACTCAATTCATTTTTATTATAACACATTAAATAATTCTTTAAAATTTTTATAATAGTATATAAACAAAATCATTTTAACTATATTTTAATTTACTTTAGGATTTTACTCTTCTCCTAATTTATTTAATGATATGTCTCATTTTATTCTCAGGATGTATTAATATTTTTTCTTTCATTGTAAGAAATATAACAATTAATTTTATTTATCTATTTAATTTGATACATGATATTCAATATAGTATTTATTAAATGAAAAAATATATACTAAAATCTTAGGGAGTTATAATCAAGAATTGGTATCCAATTCTATGTACCAATGATTTATTTGATATGATTAGTAGATTTATAGTGTTATATAATATTGGTTTATGATCAAGATATCATCAATTAGAGGTTTAATCCGATGATATACCGTGTACTTTCATTAATATTAGTTATATCCTCTATTAATATCATGTGAGGGTGTTTGGTTTATTGACCATGATGTCAATATTTATGGCCCTGATGAATAAAATATTCTATCCTTATTTGGGTTCTTTTGTGTTCATGTTTGTTACAAATATTATTATGTACTCTTAGACGAGGTGGGGGTAATATTTGTCTCTGGATATTTCTTTGAGTATACTTGTAGAGAATTTGATTTACGTTAAGAGCTCAAAGAGTCAGTTTTGGAATGATCTAGTGTTCTTCATTGGACATGTGATATCATAGGTCAGTGTCTAAGTAATCTCTAAGAAGGTTGAGGCAATGGTGTGTAGGGAGTGGACCAAATATTTTTTTAGATTCATAGTTTTTTGGGATTTTATAGTCACTACTGGGGGTTTATACAAGATTAATCCTAATTGGAAACACTGGTGATGACCACAACCAAGAAGGTTGATAATTTATTCTTTTTGGATTATTTTGAGAGTCTTTTAGGAGCTAAAAGTACTACTAATTTCTGTGCTAATACTGGAAATACCTGATCTAGTTATGAGATACATGTTGTATTATGATTTATTAGGAGTCATTCTTGTAGTGGTTTTAATGAAATATAGTCATGTGGTCATTTATGGGTTTAGGATGTCAAGCCTGTATGATTAGAAATACCCAAAACAAAATATTGAATTTTAAATAGTGATTCACATCCTAAGCTATTGGCATCACTATATTTTGGGTTGGAGGTTTGTGGTATGTTATAAGCATAATATATTGAGGTATATTTTCTCATAGTTTGAACTGAACATTTAGCAGTGAGGATGGTTCATGTAGTTATAGTACTTTGATTTTGAGGTGTTGTATACCCCTTGGAAGGGGGAAACCATTACTAATTCTATATATAAAAGGACTCATGGATAGATGATTCAAGATTCAAGAATATAGTGGTATATAATAGTCCTTTTTATAATATATGTCTTGATATTCAGGATTATGAGGGCTTAGTGACCCTTATATCCTTACTTATCACCACCTCAATCTTGGAGAGGGAGAAGGAGGAAAAACTATTATATGTAGATTTTTTGGTGATGAGGGATTTTATATATGGAAGTGATCTACCATCATATTGGTCTCTTTACAATAATAAGGTTATTTATTTCTGAGTTCATGTTATTGTCCCTATGAGTGTGTGAGGATCTAATGAGAGACTCATATACCTCAAGATAGTTTGTTCACTTGGGACTTACCAACACATGCCATAGTATTTGTAAACAGTACTGGTGGCCCATTATGAAAAAGAGCATAAATGGTTTTTTCAAATAGTTCTATGCCAATTAGCATGATAATTCCAATAACTAGTAGAACATTAGTTTCCTACCTTCAATTACCATTCTTTAGTTAAATGGGTAGACATGAATATGGATTTCTTGCTGGTTTATCGATGAAACGCTAATTAAGTGATGCAATTTAGGATTATATGGATTATTTTACTAGGGTCTCTTACTTTTTACCAATCCAATAGAAATTTTTGTTCATGACCTAGGTAAACTCAATGTACAAGAGATAGTATGTATTCATGGGATACATTGGATTATTCCTTCAAACTGGGATTACCATTTTATTTTGGGCTTCCATATAGGGTTATAGAAATTTATTTATATGTAGGTAAATCTATGAACTACTTATCATCTTTAGATATATATAGGTTGTCTAATCATACCATCTAGATATCAGAGGAGATGTTTTAGGCATGAATTCTTGATTTTTTGGGTTCATGGGAGAATAATTTGGTGTTTGTAAAGTTCTCATATAACAATAGTTATTAGGAATCAATTAAGATGGTCCATTTTTAGGATTTATAGGATATAACTTGCCAATAATCACATTATTGTAAAGAGTTCATAGATTTAACGATTATTGGTCTGAGTCTTGTATAGGAGTCCTTGTAGAATATTCATTAGATCAGGAAGAAGTTGGAAACTATCCAGAGCTATCATAGGTCATATGTCGACCAACTATTCCATATTCTGGGGTTAGAGGTGGGTGATCAGGTGTTCCAATGGGTGTGTCCTAGATTTATACAATTAATTTATATGTAGGTAAAATTAGCACCTACGTTTATGGGAATATTCAATATTATAGAGAGGATCATTACAAAAAAACTTATCGATTGTATATTCCTTAGTGTTTTGGTGTTATTCATGATTGTTTCATGTATCACATATTTATAAATATCATACTAACCCTTCCCATTTGACAAGTACTGATGAAATCAAGCATTGAGCTGAATCATCATCTGAGGAGTGTTTGGATTTTATTATAGATTACGGTAAGAAGACTCTATGCATAAATATGGTTCCTATGGTACATGTTTAGTGGTTACACAAGCATATATAGAAGGAGACACAAGAGGGGGAGTTTGATATTTGGGATTAGTGACTATATTTTTTAATTATGGGTTATGATAATTATTGGGAGCACAACTTGAGGATGAGAATTTATATAGTGGGGAGGTTGTAACAACCTAAACGTTGTTGAAATACATACCTATTTAAATTTTTTTCCAAACCATATGGGAATTTAGAATTTATAAATTGTTTATGTATTGGTGGGGAACCTAGGAGTAGTTTCTTGATGTGGGCCCAAGATTAGAGCTTAGAATTTTTTATTGGTAGATAAAATTTTATATAGAGGGGCTATCATATCATAATTAGTAGATTTCATTTCTTCATAAATGCTTGTGTGAATTAATTTATTTTCTTATGTCTAGAAGAGTCTTTTCATGATTGAGGGTTCACACTATGTAAAATTATTGTGTATTGGGATCATGTCATGGAACATGTTTCATGCTATATTGATGAACCTTACATAGTGTTTTGTAAATACTTTCACCATATATGTGCATATTTTTTATGGGGTGTGTAGATCAGACAACGTTGGAGGGTGTCACACCATGGAGGCAATGCATATTTATCATTGGGATTTTTATTACATATTAAAAACCTTTCATTTATTTAAAAAAATATTTATGTATGACTTTGTGAGAATTATGTGTGAAGGGATGGTAATTCCATGAATTGTGGGCCATTCCTTGAAGACTATCAAGGGATAGTGCCATGGTAATGGTGTCATGTCATGGAGCCATTATGGGAGATAATTTGTTCCCTAAAGGACGAGGGTCATGTAATGATAGACTAAAATGTGCGATTTTCGATTATTCCTATTAGTGTTGTGCCACACTATTACCATAGGAGGATATATCCTGGGAGAGACCCTGAATGTTCATTACTCTATGGCCAATTTGGTCACATAATTATTCCTGACCTAGATAGTTTAAAAAAAATTAATTATATAAATGGTTTTAAAAATTAAATTCAATCAAGAGGGTTCCTCTCCTTATAATAATGTAACGACTTCCTTTTCTTTATCTTAATATATTCTCCTTAAATCTAGGTTCTCTTTCATGCTTTACTTAATTTGACTATTGTTTGATCCTAGAGGTATCTTGAAGGAATTATACCATAGTTCACCAATTCTTCCCCTATTTCTCTTTTTTTAGTCTTATACTGATTATGGTTGTTTATTTTATACTTTTGTATTCTTTCCATATTTATTAATTTCTTCCATTTTACATCAGATTAGTTTTTGATATTAGATAGATAGGTTCCTAAGAGAAAAATAATGGTGTTCCATAATATATCCTTGATGTGAGGTCACTCTAAGCTAATTACACTTGACATTAACATTAATTAAATAGTTTTTACTTTGGTTTCATATAGTAATCTTATTTCTGAGTATGTGAGTGGTCTATGAATATAAGTAAATCCAATATTTTTCTTCTAAGTGATGATTTCCTTGAACTAATGAGATTAAAAAATGTAAGGTAACTTGAAGGGGTTACCTAAGTGAAAACAATTAGATAATAGTTGATCATAATTCTCTAAGATGATCCCAATAATGATAAAATGTTGTAAGAGTGCGTTATGAAGGAAGTATCCCTAGGTGAATATTGATATTGAACTTCAGTTGGGTGAGGATTGAACTATTGAGATGATTAATAAGAAATTATGAAAAGATATTGAATGTTAAGCTATTTTTTATTTGGTTATAAAAATTGTGAAATGTGATTGAGATCTCATATTTTTGCGGTGAATAAATATCTTTTTATCTGGTAATTATGGGGGGGGGGGGGCTCTATACACATTTTTTTAATGAGATGATGGAAAATTGAGATTTTTCTAAGGTAGGGAACACCCTCTCTCTTGGATGATGATATTTGGGATCGTTTTAAGGTTGGGTGCTTTCCCCCTATAGGTGGTGAGATTTGAGATAATTCTATGGTTCGGTGCTCATTACCATATGGGTGATAATAATTGAGATGGTTTTAGGGAAGGGTGCTTCTTATCCCCTAAGTTATTATATTGTAGTTGGTTCTACTATGGGGTACTATTTTCCCCTTGGTTGATGGAGATTCATGAGGTGGTGTTTTGTATAGAACTATTCCCCCCTTGGAGGTGATTTATAATATGGTTTTATGGTGGGGAGTAATTCCCCATAGTGATGATGTAATATTTCTATATATATATATATATCATTGGTTAAATCATGTATGGTTAACTCCATGTGTTACCATAGAACCAATAGATGAACAATGGTTTATTTATTTATGATTCTAATTATTTATTATAACACATCAACATGCACATTGATTGACCAGATATATTGAGACCCCATTGGGGTAGAATACAAAGTTTTAATCACACCCTACTTTGTATAACATGGTTATTCAAACAGAATTCATAGTTTTGGGTGAGGATAAGGGAAATGACCCTACGATTAACGGTTGATCTGGTTTTCTTGGATGGAGTATGGGGGATGAGACCGAGCCAAGACTAGTTTTGTAATCATCCCCAATTTTGTTACTTTTTGATTAATTTAAGCCTAGATATATACAATCTTCTCATGGGGGATCCTAATGGTTGTTTTGTGATTGTATGAAATAGATATTTATTTAAATTGATATAACAAGGGTTAATTTATTTGTTTATTGGAATTCAGTTATGATGTTGATTTATGACGGTTTATCTAAATTAATCTTAGTGTTGTTACATATAATTTTATTTAAGGTCACCTAATCCAACTTATAGTCACCCCATTATATTATTAGATAACTACTAATAGTTGAAAATCATTGACATATGTGGTGGAATTACTGAGCTATGTATCTACCAGATCTATTCATAATGATGGTAAACTGTGATGGGAACCTTAAAATGTTACATTGATGCTTGTTATAAAACTATTTTTCTGTATATATATGTTAATGAGTAGACTATTAAAAAGCACACACCTATGGGTATCCCTTATATGATGGGATTTTGGTTGTTTTCTAGAATGATGTGATCACACCTTTCATGTGTGCTCTAGGATACATAAAGACTAATGGTCTATCATGAAGGTACCAATAGGTACTGATAGATTCTTGGATTCTTGTTTTTCATTACTGTGATGTTGTTGTGAGTATGGGTCGAGTTCTTCTTTTTTATGGATCTATAGGTTAGATATAGTGTCGATACTTCGCCATGGGTATCGAGGAAATAATTTTGTATCTTTATATTTAAATTTCATTGTGTTTAGTTTAGTTGTTTACATTCATTTCATTTAAATAATATCAGTACTACTTATCTATAGTTTCAATTTTAAAGGAGAAAACCCACCTTCCACCATTGTTTTATAGATCATAGGTGTTGTTAACTAGACTCCAGTGGTTTAAAGGTTCACCTGAGGTTTATTGATGACATTATCCAGGTACCATTCATTTGTTTTGGGTCACGTTCATTATATCCTTCCAAATAGAGACCATAAAATAATTTTAGGATGAAAGTTATGAATAACTAATTGAAGGATTAAAATATTAGATACCACCAATTAAAAAATTATAACCATAAGAATACAAGATATTCTAGGAAACCAAGTGATGATTCCAACAATGGAACTAAAAAATAAACCCAGGATGTGTTTTACCCTAAGGAAATTGTAAAATCACTGAGAATTATACCAACATGGTCCCAAACCACAACAGACTCCATCACACCAGATCAAAATATGGTCTATCATAGTGGATTATATAGAAAGTTAATAATTAAAGATGAATTATGTCCTTAGTGTTAGTTTCAACCAAAAGAACATGTAAGAAAATAAGAAACATAAAAAAATGCCCCAACACCTAAATGGTATCCACCATCAGCCTCACCATAGTCATAGAACCATTATTCTGTGATCTCTAATGCATTATAAAAATAATGGAGTGTGGTGTGACGGTTTAAGAAGAAAATTTTAGAGGGTAAATGGGGACCATGAAAAATAAAAACAACCACATGAAATAAAACATAAATAAGCTTAAAAAATAGAAAATTCATCAATTGAAAATTAACAAATATTAAAACCATACTTGGGGTAGAAGGGAATGGAGAGAGGAAACATGATCTATCAACACCATAATAGGTTTAAAAGAGAATCCCTAAAAGATGTGTAGGCTTGAGGAGAGAGACGAATGGGATGATTTAAGGGAATAAAGTCCCATTCACTTGAATAAGAAAAATATATCTATTTCAAAATGATTCTTACAATAAATCATCAAGAAACACCTCACTTAAAAATTAAAAAACACAAATTTCAAAGTAATATATGCATATATTTATTTAACATGATTTATTTTATTTTCAAATGAAACTAATTAATGTTCAGTTATCTATTTGTATTTTCCATCTTCATTTATTTATATTTTTCATTTCTATTTTACTATAGTATTAATAATTCTTAGTGTACTAATTATAGTGTTTATCACACATGAGACATGTTTATCCTGTCATGAAGTATTCTACCTTGATTAATCTTATGAGAAGTTTCTTTTAATTTTATGTGAATCATTTACCCATTGTTTCATTATTTTATTGAATTTGTTTAATCATACATACTTGATTTTGATATCAGCATACATAAAGACTTTTATTTGATATTTTGATATAAAAAAGGATTATTCATTTTGATATAAGAGTTTTTTAATCTCACGAGGGTTAGGTTTCACCTAACATAGGTTTTTAATTTCACTCGCCACATGATATTTCTCTTATATTTTTATTCTTACATACCACTCTTATTTTATATTGATAATTCTAGTAAAAAGGATATATTATCTTAAAATATTTCATGATATACACTTTTTATATCTCTTATTCAAATATATTTTTTCATATAAGGCTATTGCATGTCTCTTGTGGCTACTAAAGGATGTGGGTTCCTACAACCAATTTTATAATGGTTGTACACCCATACTAGTTTGTTAAATCAAATACCCATTTTTTAGACCTTTATAATTGTTCTCATAAATCAAATTTCACATGGTGTTTGTGATTCTCACTATCTAGTTCAAAATAAATAGAGGAGAGAGCTTGAGAGAGTAATTTATCAAGATATAGAGATTTGTATCTTTTGATATAAGGTTCATGTATCCTTACCATTCTTACACAATTTTGTTTTTAAAAATTATGTTATGGAAGAGATATATGGGTTAAACCTATGATAAGATCCTTTTTCAATGTATTCAATGTCAATCCATTTCAAATAACATGAAGTTCCATTTAGTGGGTAAATTTTACTATCATTTAAGTGTTTACTATTGTTTTTAGAACTTTTATGACTTAATGCTTCTAAATTCTATATATCTCTTCTTATTAATTATTACTAATCTCTTTCATGTTTTTTCATATATGAGAATTAATAAAATCTAGGATTGGGTGTGTTATTATCATAGATGTAGCACCAAACTAGTACAAACCATGTTATGTGAATATGTTCTTTTCTCACTTTCTTTTCTTTCATAATTTTTGAATTTCATGAACTGATTAACATTCAATTTTGTGATTTTATTTATTTTATTAACATTTTTATTTCTTAGTATAAATAAATAAAATGAGAATTTAGTGTTTCCCGGTCTATTTCAGGAGAGATTACAACTAGATTTGTTCTTAATGATTTATATCAAACCTACTATAAATTTTCAATGGAATTTTCAATGTATGAAATCAATAAGTTCAATTAAAGGGATTATTTTAATTTTTAGCGTATTAAGATTCATGAACTCCTCTTACAATAAGTATTTTTTAATGTGCTTCATGAGCCTCAAAATCCTATGTTCATTCAATACCCTAAGGGAAATGTTATTACCACATATGTAGATTATTCTCTAAAAATTTTAATGATAGAACATATCTCCATTACACTAACTTGAGTGATAAAGTCTGGTGTTATATTTGTTATGAATTCTACACTATTTTTATATAATAAAACATGAGAAATTGTACAATATTACTTAAATAGTTGGTATTATAAAAAAGAAAAATAATTTTTATAACCTCATGAGGTGTATAGGGATCCCAATCCTAGCATATCACAATGAATTTAATAATATTATTCTTGAGAAGATTATTATTAATGTTACTTTAAATGATGAAGAACAAGATTTAATTATACTAACCTACCTTGATTAATATTATTATAATGTTATTGAATCTATAATGTATAATGAGAGTACTTGAATTTATATGAAATATAATCATCATTTCTTATATGAAAATTTCACGGTAAACCTAACATTAATATCAAATATGAGAGCCTCATAGTTAGGGGTTGATATGAATTTTGAGATAAAATTAAAGGTAAAGGGGTAAATAATAGAAATAATAATAATTATTATGGGTATACTCGTCCCAGGTTTATCTCCAAATATTTTTCCTGGAATCATTATAGGAAACTTGGACATGTAATTCCTAAGATCCCTAAAAAAATATCATGAAAATTCAAAATAATCAGGTGACCATTCACTATATGTCGATTCTTGTTATGATAGTTTTAAGGTTTTGATTGTTTCTAATCATTACTTGAGTATTGAATGATTAATTATCTTAGGATTATCTTTCCATATGTTTTATGATATAATTTAAAGATCTAAATTGATTAAGGGATTTGAATGTAATATTTTTCCTAGAAATAATAAGATATATAGTTCCATGGAGAGATGGTTGGTATTACTGGAGTTAGATGATAACTCTTTTGTTAGCTTACATATGTATGGTGGGTCCTGGGCCTATATTGAAACCCCATTTGATTAATAATTCTAGATCAAATTATTTTTACCTTCAAATATGAATCAAGATTCCT
Source organism: Viscum album (assembly GCA_963277665.1). NCBI lineage: Eukaryota > Viridiplantae > Streptophyta > Magnoliopsida > Santalales > Viscaceae > Viscum > Viscum album. The sequence goes on along the minus strand of OY728157.1, from coordinate 1,979,119,093 downwards.
TAATATTTATAAAGGTTCTTATATAGTCATTAAGTGATCTCTTGTTAAGGGTATGTATTATTTGAATTAAAAGAATCATAATAAGAAATTAGGTAGTGCTTGTATCACCAATAATGTTAGTGCTACGGTTGGGTATAGAATTTTGGGCACATGAGTGTTAGGGGACTTGAGGAGTTGTATAAGAAGAGTATGTTACCTCAGTTTACACTAAGAAACATAAAATTATTTATGGACTATGTTTTAGAAAAATATAATAAATTTATATTCCATTGGTATAACTTTCAATCTAATAACCCACTAGAGTATGTTCACTAAGATTTATGAGGTCCCTCTCAGACTGTTTCCCATGGTGAAGAAGGGTAGTTTTTCACCTTTATAGATTAACATTCCTAGAATTTTTGGATGTATATCTTGGGGAATAAGTTATATGTATTTTATGTGTTTAAACCATGTAAGTCCACTATTTAAAATCAAAATATAAGGAATTAAAAATCTATGAGAACTAGTAATGTGGTAGAATACATGTTAATCAATTTCACCTATTTTTATGATCCTAATGGAAACATTAGGAACCACACATTCAACCATACACTAGAAAAAATGGGCTAATAGAGAATATAAGTCACACTATTATAGATTTAGTTTGTAGTAGAATTTAATTCTTGGGCTATCCCAAATATTTTTCGGTTAAGTCTACCACTGTGTTGATCTAATTTATCAACTGTTATCATCGTATTTTAATCAGTTTAAGATTCTATAAAAACTATTGAGAAATTTTCCTCCATTAAATAGACATTTAAGGGTGTTTGGTTTCAGTTATGATTCCCATATAAATATTGAAAATCTCAAACTAAGGGTTGTTTGGTGTATTTTCATAGGTTATCCTAAGTGGATTAAAGGTTATAATCTTTGGGTTGAAAAACCTAGTTTCCAAAAATGCATTATAAGTTGGGATGTTTTGTTCCATGATCCAGTTAATTAAAAGAAGAATGTTTCCACTAATGACAGTGGTCGTACAAAAAAATCTAGGGATATTGATGTTGATACTCCAACTAAATTTGAGTATCATATTAAGACTCATCCACTTGATCATCAACCCAAGACACATTCTCAATTTTTTTGGTAATGGTTCAAACAGTTAACATCTTAAGGACATTAGGGATTTCAAGAAAACCATAGATCTTGTTACAAGGGTGATAAGACTTCCATATAGGTATATTATTACTGATATAGTTTTTTTTATTTTATATTACCTAAGATCTTAGTAATGATAACCCATGATCTTATAAATAGGTTATTACTAATAGTGGTTATAAGTATTGTATCACTTTCATATATGATGGGATTTATTCCATTAAGAAAAACCATACTTGATCCATTGTTAATAAGAACCCTATTACTAATGATATTGATCATTAATGTATATTCATAAATAAATAATATAAAACTAGAGAAAATAAAGTCAAATATAATACTATTCTTATCTCTAAGGTATCAATTCATATGTAAGGGATTTATTATTCTAATATTTTCAGTCAATTGGTTAAACATTCGTTCATTAGAGTGATGTTGTATTTTTTTTCTTTAATTGATCATTATATTGGACAAATTGAGTTAACAAATTCTTTATTTAATTGTGATCCTAATGAAATTATTTTCATAAATACACTGGGGTTTTTTATAATGATTTCATTCCTAATTAGGTATATTTTCATAACAAGTCTATATATAATTTAAAGTATGCCTCAAGTAAATGATATAATAAGTTTTATTAATTCATGATATAAAATAAATTATTTAGAAGTCATTGTGATGCATGTATTTATTTTAAATTTTTTCAAACTATATATCATACATATTTATTTAAGTTGACGATATACTAATTATTATAGTAATATGAAATTGATCACCACTGTCAAAATGGAATTGAAATTCACATTTTAAATGAAAGTTTCATGTTACTCCAAATATATTTTTTGGTATGGAAATATTTAGATATTGAAAAAAAACTGATTTATTTGTATTGGGATTCTTATATTATTAAAGTTCTTAAAATTTATCATTATTATTCTCTAAATCCTATTAGTGATGTTTTTTCCCATTATTTTAAATTGTCACTTTCCCAGTCTCCTTCCATCACTATTGATATGGGATACATGAATATAATTCCATATGCTAATGTTAGTGGCATAATATATTCTATTATTTATACTAGATCTTATGAATCTTTCTTTATTTGTAATTTAAGTAGGTTCATAGGAAATTGGGTAATCCACATTGGAATTCCCTTAAGTGGTTATTGAGATAGATATCTTGTTGGAGTTGGTGCCCAAGAACCAAATAACTTTATAAAATTTGATTACTTGAATATTCAAAGACATAATTATTAATAAATATCTTATCATGTAATGAGTATTCTTCTATGTAAAATTAATGTGATAATTTAATTAGAGTATTTATCACATCAAGTATATTATAGAATTTCTCTACTATAATGAGAACATTTATGTGTTATGATGATATTTTAAATCATATTTTATATGTTTGGATGAAATATATATGAAATTAAATATATTATGTTTGACTATTAGGTGAATTAATCTCATAATTGTATGGTACTTATACTCATGAAGTTTCATACTTAGAAATCTTCAAGAGAAGAGAAATTGAGAATAAACCTATTAATAGGAATTCCACTTGCTATATATTTCAATGGATATTTCTATTTGGGAGAGTCATAAGTGATGTAAAATTAATAAATATTCCAAGAAAGGATTTTTCCCTTATATATTAATAAATGTTTATATCTTAACCCCTTTTAATGGAATATAACTATTTGATTAAATCCACAGACATATTGTATCATCAGCGAGTTTATTTCAAGAAATAAAAGAAAGATATAACATGTATAAAGGTTTGTGACAAAAGGTATGAAAACATCTTGATGAGAGATTGAGACAAAAGGGTTATACTATATTGTTTATATACTGATCATTCATATGAGGTTTTTATTATTAAAACATTATCAATGGGTTCCTTGACTTTTTTTAGAGGATAATCTTATACATTATTTTAGATCACCTAATTACACTGAGAAGGATCCCTAGAGATTCACACACAACATATATCTAGAATCTAATATTAAATTAATTTTGAATTTACAATTTATAATAAATATTATTCTCTTGATTGAGGAATAATAATTATCCAGGTTATGTTGATCTCATAAAATATAATCACCACTTATTCTTTGAATAAATATGAGTTGATTATTAAATAAATATTAGTTTCTAGTTATAAAATATAAAATATTAATTTATCACCTATTTATTTACAAGGTAAAAAAATAATTATTTAGTTACATGAATATTAAAAAAATATTTATTCATCGATGAGTGAATATAATTTAAATTTAATTATTGAATGATTAATATAAGGGTATTTATTTAGAATAAATATTAATAATTCACAGTTTGATAAATACTAAGGAGAAATAATGGGATAAGTTAATGGTATGATGGAAATGGTATATTTTATTTAATATCATTTAAATAAATGTGGATTTATTTATTTAATAAATTATATTTAAATATTTGTGAGTTATTGTACCTCATTGAATATAATATTATATTATTGTTCTTATTGTTATTATTATTATTCATGGGGTTTACATAAAATAAGGAAATTAGTTAAGGTTCTTTATGAAATAACTAATTGTGTGACCTAAGTATGAAACCCAACTTTTATCATTTCTAGGGTTAAGGATTTGTTATTTACAATATATTCTCTCAACTAAATTTTCTCAAGATAGAAGACAAATATCTTAATAAGTGTCCTAGGAATGAATGATAATGATCCTCCTCCTCCCTCTAAAAATTTAAAGTGATAGAGAATCCTTTAATATCAAAGCGACTAGTAGTGTGATCAATGGAAAGGGATTCAAGACTAATGGTACCTCTGTTCTAGCACCCAAATTTCGATCACTGGTATTTTGAAATTTGAGGAGCATGTGTGGATACTACTTGAGGAGTAAAATTTTGGATTCTTCACCATAATTATGGTGTAAAAATAAGGTAAAATATATTCATTAATGATGAAATAACTATCAAGATGAAGTAATTATTTTTCATAAATTAAGTATAAATTATATGTAAAAATATCCTCTCATCAAATATTCTAGTGTTATAATCCCATAGTTTTGAGAATTTATCTAAAGAAACTAATGAAAATAATTGTTGGGCACATGCCCAACCACTTCTGGTACACCTTGGAACCTTCAAGTTGTATTAGAGTAGTGAAATACAAATTTATAATTATTTATTAATCCCTAATCAATTATTAATTTTATTATTATAATTTTACTTCCAATTTTCCTTTCATTAATTTTAATGTTGAAATATTATGATTTTTTACTTTCAAATGATAAATAAAAAATGAATAATGCTCAAGGTCATGTCCATAAGAGATAAATATTTTTTCTAAATGACACGAATATACATTGTGTAATAGAAATGTACATGTCATGTACACATAGTCTATCATACCATGAGGTGACACACAAATCATGACTGGTCAAGTGGGGGTATGGTATGAAATGTAATTACATGTCATGTATTGTTTATCAATTGGAATGTGGCCTAAAATAGTTCATGGTGTGTAGATTAAAAACACAAAATTAAACCCCATTCAAATTATCCCCTCAAGAATCATGAAAACGTGTGGTCAAAATATGAAAAATGTAATTAATAAATATCTCATAATGACATCCAACTGAGTGACATGATTTTTTTTTGAATTATATGAAATGTAGTAAGATGTTGATGTCATGTAACTAGTAATAATACATGTTAAATACACATCAATCTCCTAGGTATATGTTTTGGGTGAATGGAATGAAACACATACCATGTATCTAGTTGTACATACCATGTAATTAGAGAAAACTCATGACAATACACACCTCTATAGTCCCATTGTGTGAGTCAACATGTGGAAATAAAATTAATTAACGAAACTAAAATAAACTATATAGAATGTAGCTATTTTTACATTCTTTATGACATGTTTTTACATGTATTATACATCAAGTGATTTCTAGTGGTTTGTGTGCAATATTAAATGATTAATTAATAATTTTCAATATAATTATATAGATACATGATGTGTATGGTTGTCATAAATTTTGTGTAATTAATTTTAGTTTCCATCTATACATACCATATATATTTAAGGAAAACCATATAGTTGTAAATAAAGCTCTGACAATGTGTATTAGCTCATGGAATAACATGACGTGCATATCATGACATGTTGTGTAGGAATACATGTTACGTAAGTATATTTTATGCACCAAGGAAAATAGAAAGAGTTATTCACACACTATTTCATGTGATAATACATTTTGTGTAACATTTAAAACTCTAGATATTTTTTTGAAATATAAGATTAAGGTTTTATTGAAAATGAACCTCCTAGATTAATAAAGAATCGCTAATAGGGGATAAATCGGTGATCCAATTTCATTTTAAGTTTCCTTGGTGAAACAACCCTTATAATCATTTAAAGTGAAACTTTATTACTATCAAAAACACATAGAAAGGGTAAAGTATATTTATAAATTTCACTCCTCAAAATGATAATTCTAGTCTTTGGCATGATCTAGATTTCAGTGAGACCATACTACTAACTAGTTTCAATATATAGGTACAATGAGAAAGGTTTATACATGTAATCATATTATAACAAGTTTCCTAGATTTCATAGTTATTACCACACTATTATAATTAAAATTAACTGGATATAAATAAGAAAAAATAATTCAAGAAATAAAATTTATTTATTAATAAAATGTTTCTCTTCCTTTACTTCTTTTACCTATGGAAACTCATGTATGATCTCTTCACTATGTTTCAATTTTCACAGATGTTTATTCTACCTCATGAATTATTATTCTTTCTATATTCTTCCACTTCACACACACCACACTCTTACTATACACAATTATAACTACAAAGTAAATTATCTGTTTGAATTTATAAAATTTTAATTCAATCCTTCAATATCCTTCATCAAACTCGAGTACTCTCACTTAATTTTGATCCATCAGTTATTTTTCATCTTCTAGATACTATTGATGCTTCTAAAAAAGACCTTATTAACCAATTTAGAGATCCCTTGAGTCGTTAATAAATCCATAAAAAAAAAACTTGAAATAGAAATGTTACTCCAAATATGGATTGCACCATAGCCGGGTACAAAATATTTATCCATTTTTTCTTCAATCCACCATGCACCATAGGTATAGTGCCCTCACTTATATATGTTATATAATGATACTATACCTACCAACCATGAATTCTTATACCATGGGAGTGGTTTCCTACCTTAGCCCAAAATTTAATGCAAGTTCACCTATTGACCATGCCTTGTAAAACCATGGGCATGGCCTTTATCCTTTGGTCATTTTAGAAATATATATCGCCTATCAACCACATCTAATAATATACACCACCACTAGTATATTGGATTGCCTATTTGGTATATGTGAAATATAATATCACCATGAAGACCACCACAACCATTCTATACTTGTCCATTCATACAGGTATAGTGGAAGACCACCATGGGGACCACCATGGGTGTGGCCCCTTTCCTATTTACCATTTTGGGCATGTAATTTTTAGAAAACCATTCACCATGGGTGTATCCTAACCTGGATTCTCCAACACACCATTCACCATGGGCATGGACTTCATCACTTCATGAAATTCTTGAATCATGATGAACTAATCCTGATGTTTATAATCTTAAAAATCATTTCTCATGGAAATTTATAATTTAAATATATAATATGATTTATGTATTGATAATAAAATACAACACACTCAATTTTATCCTCTTCACCAATTATTAAATCTCACTGATCACAACAACTATCTTAGTACCTCATGGTCTAAATAATATCCCCCTTTAGATTTTTTTCAACCAAGTAATATAAATAAATATGAAACTCTACAAACTTATCAACGAATCAATATCTAATAATTATAAGCCTACTTGAGTGAACTTGTTCTAGGAAATAAGAATATTTAATAAATAATACCATATTTTTCATAAGATAGTGATCTATATATATCTTCCTTAACATGAACCTCAAAATATCTAATCAGTACTTCATCATCACGTCATCAAATCTTTTAAACTTGAAATATTCCTACAGCCACTTACAATAAATATTTAAAATAGTTCATCACATACTCAAATCATAGAATACCCATTTTAATAAATCTCTCTAAATATATGCTTCCTTTCATGAGAAAGGTAACACGTATTAATGGATACTCCCCCTACATTATATACACCCCCTTTTACAAACAAAAAGAAGTTAAACATAAAGGAAATATTTATATTGTAATTTTTCTCCCCCTTTGACAACAATATCAAAATACCAGATAAGAGAGGGGACATAAACACCATACCTAGGTCCTGTAATGAATGAGGTTGGACACCAAACATTTACCATATATTTGGAATATTTTTTTTAATGGTATCTTAGTGAATAGATCTGCAATATGATCTTTTATATAAAAAAATTACAATTTTAACTCATTCATATCTACTAGATATTTGGTGAATTGATATTTAATATTAATGTTCATGGATATTTAATATTGAACTAGATTATTTTAAAGATCAATAACACTTTGATTATCACATCCCAATAGTAATAAAAACTTCACTTGAAATTTTAAATCTTCTAAGTCTTCATCCACATAATTTTTGTTGAGGAATGGTTGGAATCCATATATTAACCCTCTATAATGATTAAGGTAAATGAATTAAACTTCATTTAATTTTAAAAAACACATCCATTCCCATAAAAGAAAGTTCCACTAGATTTAGAGCTCATATCATCAACATATCTTTCCTAATATGTAACTGAAAAAGAAAGAAGATCAAGGATCCATTTGGTATAATATTTCAATTCATTATTAAATTTTCCATTGATTTATCTAAGTACTCAATTTATAGTAGTTAAATGATACAATTTTGGTACACTTTGATATCTATCACAAAGTGTAATAGCATACACTATATCCATTCTTGATGCTTTATTGTAGAGTAAACATAAAATAAACATCCATAATTCACTTAAATAAACTTCCATTCCATTTTTATCTTTGGTTAACATTATTCCCACTTAAATTAGTATATAAACAAGACTTTAATCCTCTATTCCAAACTTTTTCAACATTTCATTTGCATAAATCTCTTGAGAATGAAAAATATAATCCTTTTCTTGATAAATTTGTAAGGATATAAAGCATCACATCACATCGAGCATAAAAATTTCAAAAATACTCTTTATTTATTTATAAAACTCTTCACAAGATTCTTCATAATTTATATTAAATATTATATCATATATATAAAATATAACTATGAGAAATAACTTATTATCATCCATAATGTTGATATTTAGGTAAACTCTTCATTTTATAAATTGTAACTTCTTTATTTTGGTTTCAATATTAGAATACCTAGAAAGTTGGGTCTTCTTTAGCCCAAATAAATCCATCTTCACAAAAAAAGAAACCACATGGTTGTTCAAGATGTACATCCAATTCCAATTCACCATTGAGGAAGACTGACTTGAAACCCATTTGGAAGATCATGATTTTCCTTTAAACTAAAATTGAATGAAAATTTATTATGGTTTGAAGTCTTAAAACCCACGTGAAAGTCTCATTGAAGTCAACTCCTTTAACCTATGAATGTCCTTTACACACAAATCTTGTTTTATTTCTCACTAATTTAACTTTTTCATTCATATTGTTTCAAAACATCCACTTTTTCCTTATAATGTTATTCTATTTGGTCTTGGGTACCAACTCCCAAGTCCCATTATTTTCTTTCTAATCTAACTATTCATTTATAACATCAATTCACTCTTGATGATTCATTACTTCTCGCACATCTGTTGGTTTAGCTTGAGAGAATAATGAGATATGAGAGTCTATCATCAAAGTTCTTCTAGTTTGAATCTGTTTTGCATAATTTATAATGATATTTTGAACCTGAACTTTTCTTATTATCCTCAGATGAAGAGATAAAGATATTGGATCATCAATTGAATATACCAAATCAACTTATTCAACTTGATCTTATTCATATTTGTCACCATTTTTGAAAAATTCACATTGTTGTTTCATTAAAATAGATTCATCATCATCACTTATAGAAGTTTCTTCTTCATGTGAGTTCACTTTAGTTGTATATTCCATAACTTTAACATCAATGGAATAAATAGTATTACCTATATATTTTTTGTAATAATGATATCCACTTCTATTTGGTGGATAACTTAGGAAGATTCCATTAACACAACTTCTTTCAAAATTTTCTAGGCTTCCACCTTTAGCATTAATAATGAAAGTGCTTTAAAACACACTTTGATACTTAAAACATTGATATTTATTGTAATAAATATCATATGATTATATATCAGAATTTATCTTATGAAGATAATGATTTTGAATATTAACTTCTACTCCAATAGCTTATCTCCATAAATAATGAGATATGTCATGCGCTAACAACATTATTCATGAAATCTCTATAACACTTCTATTGTTTCATTTAGTCACATCATTTTTTGAGGTGTGTATAGTGCACTGGGTTCATGAGAAATACTAGGTTCTTCATGATAGGATTCAAATATTCCACTAGTATACTCAACCCCATTATCTGTTTGAATCATCTTTAAAGTGTAACCACGCTCTTTTTGCACTTATCCTAAAAATATTGAATATTTTTAGATCCGTTGATTTATAATTTATAAACATGATACATGTAATGTGATTAAATCCATTAATAAAGAAAATAAAATAATTTTCTCTATTTATTGATTTCTTCATCCTGGGTATGTAAATGTCATAGTGAATTAACTCTAAAGGATGATTATATTATATGTCAACATTCTTTTGTTGAGTATTCATAATATTTCTCTTTTGACAAGTGGAACACATTCAATTCCTTTATCTTTTCAATATAGGAACATCATGAATATTATATATAAAAATAATATTACACATATTATTTTGTCCAAGATGACTAAGTCTTCAATTCCATAGTTGATTTTATTTTTTATGCTCAAATAATACGAATTTCCATCAGTATCAATTTGAATCAAATTGCCACTTTTTTTGTCCTCTTGTCAAGAAACATCCACATTTCAATATCTTCACAAAAAACCCAACTTTTTGAAAAAATCACAATATTTTATTCATCACATAACCAATACATGATAATAATATTATGCTTCTATCCTTCAATACATAGTGTGATCATGAATTTCAATTGATAATTTCCCATCAATGTTGATCCAACACATTTAATTTTGAGTAACCCATCATTTCCAAAGATCACAGTTCTATCCTTAAATTTTTAAAATCCATTATAATATTTAAATATCTTATAATATGTGAGGGAAAACTACTTTCCAAGATCTATGCACATTTTCCTTTGGATATTTTATAGGAAATGACACATATCCGATCTTTCTCTTTTCCTTTCAAATTCTTATTTTGAGACTTATAAACACTATATCTTGAGAAAATATTAAATGGTATTATAAAATATACCCTCTTTTTAGATACATAAGTTACTCTCATCATTAAAAAACATTTTTTAAAGGTTGAAATCAATTTTAAATTTTCAATAAAAATTCCTCATATTGTGTCTGAATTGTTATCTTTTAAATGGGTAAATCCCCCACAATTTATATCTTACAAACCATATAAACTCGTAATTATACTCATAATTAAACAAAAAATTATTTCTATGTTTCTAAAACCTCTAAAAGACCAATAATAACTATAAAAATCATATTTCCCACTATAACCATTATTTTATCCATAAATATTAAATTTCCTTTCAATATTCTTCCCAAAATTAATATTAGAACATTATTGTGAACCAATATTTTAAGAAAATCCTAACTATTTCTTCTTTACATCCAATTTATTTTCTCCCTTTTTTACTTAACCATTTGTAGAAATTTTTTACATTAAAGTAGATTGACTCAGAAATTTCAGAATTTTTAAAATCACTTGATTTTTCAAAAAACTTGGTCTTATTAGTTTGATTATTATTTTTAAACATATCACAAGACTATTTGGTGTTTTATATTGATTTGTGAATGAGATTTACTAATGTACATTAACCTCATTTTTAATTGAGTTTTCCCTAACTCTGTGAATATATTTATTGAAATTCAACTTTAATTTTTAAAGTTTCATTCCATGATCACCAATTTTTGTTGTAAATTTTCAAATTAAATCTCCTTCTCTTTCACTCCTTATTTAATATTTATCCTTGAATTATTTTATTCAATAACTAGTTTATTAAATTCATTAACTTATTTCTATTACTTTTATTTTTATGAAATATAAACTAATTCATTGCTTCTGAGAGAATGATTTTAATAATTTATATTTTTATCACCTTTTACAACTTAGAGATCCTTAAGAGACACTCTTTGAGTTATCATGACCACCTCCCCCAAAGATATCGTAATAAAGGAATAGAGATAAATACCCCTGAGTCTCACCTCTAGTAGGCCCTAGGTTGGTGACTAGTGCTAACAGTGTAAAAATATCACATATGGGAGGAATTACCCTCTATAAATAAAATAGGATTATGATATAGGATGAAAATACCAAAAAAATCCAATATATAATATAAAAGTAAACCCAAAACTATCCCACAATGCATGAACAAAGTATATCAATACAATAAGTCTCTAATTGTAGCAAAAGACAAGTATACAGAAGTCACTCAACAACAGCTGCAACTCATATAGTAATGTCCATATTGGTCCCCAAAGTCCTATTGGATACCTGAAAACAATTTATATATATCGGGTGATCATAACATGTATACTCATTTGGGACATAACCAAGGTCACAAGTGAACATGTGAAAAATAATGTTAATGTGCCAATGAAAAAACAACATAACAAAAATAACCTATACATTTCAACTAACCAAAACCCATCCTCACCATAGATCACACCCCAAATCATGAATCCAATATAATAATATATAATTAAGATCATAAAAATCAAGGTATCCCACTACTGCATCCCCACTGATTTTCTGTTCTCACACCCCAACATCAAACATCATGTGATCTCATAACATCCAAAAATATCATGTCACATCACATAAAAACACATCACATACCATCCATATCTCATGTGGTTTATGACACATCCCTACCTACCCTTCACTCACAAGGTCTATCATCTGGTGCTAGCATCATGTAACATCGTATCACATCTCATTCAAAGACACCTAGAATATCACAAAAAAATCTCACCCAAAGAAACCCAAGATATCATATCTCATCACATACACAACAATAACATCTCGATCAAATATGCCAAGACCATCACATCTCATCATAGCCACAATAACCACATCTCATTTGAAGACACATGGTTCAATAATACACATCTTTTCCACTGACACCTAGGCCATTTCTGTTGAAGTAAGAGTGGGAAAGAGAGGGTATCTAGCCATCTGTATCATCACTATCCTAGATATTGGGGAAAACACCCAGAACTAAGAACCTCTAAGCACTGGAAAGGTTATCCAAATCGGTTGAAGCACATATAGAAATAGCATAAACATTCATGATATATAGATAACACATCATACCCAACTTATGGATTCATAACAAATAAACTAGTCCACACCACTTCACCACCACTATATGTAAGATCCTGGCCTTTTCTAGGGTCATATTAGGCATGTTTTCAGGTACTTTTGAAGATTTTGAGCACCTTTGATTTGGAGTAGTGTCTTAGGGTATGTTTGGGTGAATATTTAAGGAACTTGGTAATATAGGGAGTTGTACATATTTTAGCAAAACTGTGGGCAAGATAACCATTCAAACAGTGGAGGTCAGTACGGTTGGTGCATGGTTTGGCCTAACTGTACGGACTCCTAGGAGAAATTGTGTGCGCAGAGAATTTTATTCCAAAAATTGGTTTTAAAACCACCCAAACCCCCGCAACCTCTGTAATTCGACATAATCTCAGGCTTGATGATTTCTTGGTGATCTCAGATCCTTCCAAATAGATTCCAAGGCGATCTTAACATTGTTCATTGGGATCGAAACCCCGGATTGAAGATTTGTTCTTGTTCTGGTATGGAGATTCCATCATGATGTTTCTCCCATCCTTTCACTTATCTTTTCTTAATACTTTCATGGATGATATAAATTGTTTTCATGGATATAAACTTATGGGTTGAGATCTAAATCTAGGATTGTATATCTAGATCTAGATTTTAAAGATCTTGATGCATGTGATCTTAATTCTGGTTTAGGGATATAGATTCGAAGATTGATTGATGACGTTGTGACGCTTAGATTTTGGGAATTTCCATTTGGCTAACTTCATTCAATAAACCGAGGTAGGTAGTCTAAATAGAACTCCTATAGTTGTGATTTTTGATATTTTAATGTGATTTTATGATTTTCTAGTTTCTCATGATGATTGATTTCCTAAATTGGAGTAATTAAGAATATGGATTTGAATTGAGTTTTCCTTAGTGATTTATTGAGAATTCAATCACGAAGAAAATGAAGGGGTTTCCTAAAAAGTTATTTTTGAGATTTGATAATGGTTGAGGTATTATATTTGAGATGTTGAATTTATTACGATAATATAATTAATTAGGGATAATTAATTATGTGCCATGATTTTGACCAAACATAATTAATTGTGATAATTAATTAAGTGCTATGATGTTGATCAAAGATAATTAATGGTGAGAATTAGTTATGAAAAGTTGATATTTGATATGGGTAATTAATTATTAAGAATTAATTATATAATGAGAATTGTGTTCATTGATTAATTAATTAATGGGTTATGTTCTTAGTTAATTATTGAGTTAACTAATGTCCTCTGAAATGTTAAACTAATCATTGGATTAGTAAAGTAATAATGTGTAAATTCTTGTGAATTAAATAATGACTAAATGGATAATATTTTTGTGTTGCTGGACATAGTGTTCTAAACAAATTAGAATTTGGGACTTGGACATGGCGTCCCTCCCAAATAGTTATCCAAGCTGGAGATTATGGGGTTTTAGGAATGACGACCTACACCGAATGAGAAAATGAGTGTTAGGCATGATGGCCTACACTCAATGTGATTTTTGTTCTAGGAATGAAAACTTATGCCAAATGAATGATAATAATGAATGACGATTCAATGATATTGTGATGTTAGGCATACCAAACTACACCAACTGAATAATGATAATTAATGATGGTTCAAATGGGAAACATGAAGTGGAACTTGGCCTAATGTGATGATTAAAGAGTAAATGAAAATGTGATAACTGGTTAATTATGCATTGTATTTATTTCTTCATAAAACTGAATACACTATCATTTGATTGGAATAATTTTAGACATCATTGGTGGTGGCCTACTGAGTTGTACTCACACCCAATTCGAGCTTCCTGATCGGCACTCTAGAAGACTTTGTTTTTGTAGGAAAGGATAAGTGAAAGGTCCTAGGGTAGGTTGTAGTTTGGGATTGGAGCATGGGAGAGGGAACCAGATGTGGTTCATGACCTTCTTTGGAGTCATTGTGTCTTTATTTTTAGTTTCATTGTAGAAACTTGAAATTTTCATTGTCATAGCATTTTTTACCTTTCATTTTAGTATTTTATTCTCATGTTTTAGTTATCATATGACATGGATTTATTCTATTTATTAATACGCTACCACACTTTGTTATTGTTAGTCGATTCCATTGGTATTTTATTCTAATAAAAGAGGGTATAGTCTCCCCAAGACTGACTTACCAGACCCTCTCTGCTAGTCTTCACCCTCTGGCATACAGGGAGGCACACTTGAGGGCATGTGGCCAACCGGCCCGGGGCATTGTTCAATGTCTCTTGAGTCGGGGCATTACAAAATGGTATCAAAATAGTTTCTTTTACTTCTTCTTCTTTTGTCTTACTATTTTGGGAAAGGTATATAAGATAATAGTAAGATTTGAGGCTTGGTAATGATATCATTCATGGGATTTTCAAACACATGTATGGGAAAAAATCCGAGTACTCAGGGTGGGAATGTTATGATTGTTGTTTGTTTGTACAGTTGGATGTTATTTCACCTTGGGTGATGCACTTGTAGTGTGATGTGATATCTGTTTTTAAATTTTATGAATTTTGATTCATGGACTAAAGAGGCACAATACTTGAGTATGTGTGCATAATTCTAGGCACTCAGGGTTATTGTGACTTGCATCATTATAGGAACTCATGGGAAAATGGGTTATGGGTAAGTGTTTGAACTTGATGTGTTTTTCCTTGTTATGAGATTTAAATAATGATGAAAAATGTGAATAAATAAGTTTCTAACGAGAAAATTGATTTATGACATGATTATGATTAATTAATTATCTACTAAAATAATTAATTTGAGAAAATGTGATTAATTAATGGTTGGATTAATTAATGATAATGGTTTCACCCTTATTAACCAATACCTAGGAGTAAGATGGTTAAGGGTAGTGATAAGGCCTCAGTGTTGACCGTGTGGAAAGAAAAAGGGGAGAGAACATGTTGAAACTTCTTGTGTTAGTTTCTCCTCTTACATAAATGTTTTAAGGTTGTGTTATGAGACCTAAGATGTGTGTTTGTATTTATAGAGATATCCCTCCAAGACACTTGTTGAGGGAGAGACTGAGGGGTATGGTCCAGAACGAACTTTCAAACAGGGAGATTGAGGCACCATTGGTGAAATATGAGGGGGAAGGGAAACATTTTTTAGAGAACTTTGCTCTTTTTAGAAATCCATGGAGAGAGACCCAGGGAAGGTTCAGAAAATCATGTTAGAGTTGACAAGAGAGTTTCAATTACAGCACCCTCCTACTTTTACTAGAGAGGGCGGACCTAAGGTAGCTGAATTATGGATTGAATCTATAGAGACGATACTTGGACATTTTGAGACTCTGTCTAATAAGAGGGTCAATTTGGCTGCTTATATGCTATGGGGTTCAGTGAAGTACTAGTGGGACATTCATGTATGATCTGGATAGACTGATGAGATGCTATGGAAGGACTTTATGTAAAAGTTCTTGGAACACTTCTATCTAGACACACTAAGACTAGATAAGCCTTTAGATTTTATGCATCTGACCCAAGGAAGAAAGTCTAAAATTTAATACATTGAATGCTTCACAGTATTTTTCTCCATCTTTGGTGGATGTTGAGGCTTCTTCAGAAAAATGATTTCAGGTTGGACTTAAGTGTGAAATTATGTCCCAGGTAAATATCTTTACGCTGAAGAAATTCTCAGAAGTGGTTAATCAGGATCTCATTTCAGAGGGGAACCAGAAGGGGGATTCTATTATTAGATAGGTAATTGTCACTGGATAATCATGGAGTGTTCCTTTCTAGAGAAGGAAGCGTCATTACGAGAACTTAGTTTGGACAGTGGAAGGCAAGGTGAATATTCAGGAGGAACAACTACACCAGATCATTATCATGTGCTTTACCACCAGTTTAGTAGATAAGGACACTATCATACACATTATCCTCGACCACCAGTGGAGTTCCAGTTTTGTAGAAATATGGGACACCTACAGAAGTTTTACAAGATGAAATGGCAGGTTGGTGCTGAGGGAGTAGTTACTCAGAGTTAGGGTGTGGGAAGGGGATCTTTTACACCATATAGGTATAGAAACTGGAGTTCTACTGAAAGAGGTGTTAGATTCAATGGAAGTGGTGCTACAGGGAATGAGTACCCATATCATAAGAGTGGTACAGATCAGGGGATTCAGAAGACACCATAGGGAAGAGGGGAAGGACATTTACATGCAATGCAGGATACACTTGTGGAGAGTGAGGCTGGTCCGTCGATAATGAGAGGTACTATTCTAGTTTCTTATACATTATCTAGTGCCTTGTTTGATATTGGTGTCTCTCATTCTTTTATATTTTTAAATCTTGTTAATGGATTGAGCCTGGATGTGGAGTCTATAAGTGGGATGATGAATATCGATACACCATTGGGGACACAGACTAGGGAAATTTGTTTTATGCAATGGATGTTCACTAGAGATCGTAGAGTATCATTTTCTTTGGGATATCTATGTCCTTGATATATCGTTATTCGACCTGATTATTGGTATGGATTGGATATCCACATACTGAGCCCACATAGATTGTTACAGTATGAGAGTGACCTTTGTATCTCCTAAGGGTGACCTGTATGTCCTTCGGGGAGAATGGGAAATCCATGTAGGCCAAGCTAGGCCATTTACTCTAAAACTAGTAGAGATAACATCCCAAGTTTCTAGTATTTTTCTAGATGATGGGAGTGGTACACAAGATGTCCTTCCACCAGTAGTAGAACAATTTCAGGATGTATTTCCTGAAGACTTTTTAGGGTTTCCACCTGAGAGAGATATGGAATTCACTATTTAACTCGTGATAGGGGCTGAGTTAGTATCTATTCCACTATAAAAAATTATTCTAACTAAGCTTCAAGAGCTCAAAATAAAGTTGGAGGAATTTGAGGATAAGGGGTTTATACGTCCAAGTACTTCATCTTAGGGATCACATATTTTTTTAGCAAAGAAGGCCAACGAGAGTCTACACTTGTGTGTCGATTACTAGAAGTTGAATAAAATGATCGTGAAGAACTGATATCCTCTTCCGCGTAACGATGATATATTTGACCAGCTTATGGGACCTTCTGTGTTATCAAATATTGATATGAGATTAGGGTATCATCAAGTGAGAGTTCAGACCTCTGATATACCAAGAACTTCTTTTATAAAAAGGTATAGCCTTTTTGAGTTTGTCATAATGCTGTTTGGGTTGAAAAATTCTCTAGAAGTGTTTATGGCCTTGATGAATAGGATATTTTATCCGCACATAGATCAGTTTGTGGTGGTGTTTGTGGATGAAATCTTGGGGTACTCTAAGACTCGTGATGTTCATTCCCAACATCTTAACATTGTCATGGGTACACTGAGAGAACATCAACTATATAATAAGCTATCTAAATGTATGTTTTGGATTGGTAGGGTACACTTTTTGGGGAATATCATCTCGGAATAAGGTGTGGAAGTGGACCCATAAAAAGTGCATGCATTGAATTATTAGGATAATCCCAATAATGTTTTTGATATTCAGAGCTTTTTGGGATTAACTAGTTATTACAAGAGGTTCATCCAAGAATTTTCCTAATTGGAATAACCACTTAAAAGTTTGAAAAAGAAAGGTATAAACATTAATTGGACATGATCATGTGAGAATGCTTTCCTGGAGTTGAAGAATATCTTGACACCTGCACCAATTTTGATCATACTTGAGTCGGGTGAGGAGTAGATGGTGTATTGTGACACTTTTGGGATCAAAATCAGTGTTGTGTTGATGCAAGGGGATCAAGTTGTTGCTTATGGGTCTCGATAGTTGAGGCGACATGAACAAAATTACCCTACACATGAACTCAATTTGGAAGCAATGGTTTATGCTCTTAAGTGTTGGCGACACTATATTTTGGGTTCAAAGTTTATAGTTTTTACAGATCACAAAATCTTGAAGTATATCTTTTCATAGTATGACTTGAATATTTGGCAGTTAATATGGGTAATGTATATGCAATAATTTGATTTTGAACTGGAATATACACTCAAAAAGGGGAATAGTGTGGATTATTCCTTGAGTAGGAAAACTCAGACTCAGTTGGTACATGAGATGAGTATAGAGTGGAAGATAATTATTTTGCTGGTGGAAATGCATGTGGTAGTGCAAGAGAGTCCGAAGAGGATGACTCTAGTTTCTTTAGGAGTAGAGTTTACACTCTTGAGATAGATCAGAGACATGCAATATGAGGATAAAGAGTTTTTAGCCTTAATGGAATGCCTTGAAGGTGGAAGACACCTTCAGACTGGATAATAGATGTGGATGATATCATCTATGTGAAAAATCAGGTTGTTGTTCTTACTTGTATGCGAGAAGAACTCATGTAATAATTCCACGCATCAAAGTGGGTAGTACATATTGGGTTGAAAAAAATGTATTGTGACCTACGATGATAGTTTTGGTTTCCAGGCATGAAAAAAGAGATAGTAGGGTTCGTAACAAGATGTTTCACCTGTTAGTAGGTGAAGGCAGATCAGCAATGACCTAGAGGCCTATTGTAGTTGTTACATATTCTGGAATGGGAGTGGGATGAAGTGACTATGGATTTCGTGGAAGTACTTTCAAAGAATCTTAAGAAGAATGATGCTATTTGGGTTTTTTGGATTGACTAACAAAGGTAGAACACTTCTTACCTATCAAGAAAACATTTACAATAGAGAAGTTGGGAGAAATGTACATGAGAGAGATAGTTTGTTTTCAAGGGGTTCCACGGACTATAGTCTCATATCATGATTCACGCTTTACTTCATGATTCTGGCATGGCTTACAGAAGTCAGTTAGTACTCGGGTTCTATTAAGTATGTCCTTCTATGCACAGTCATATGGTCAGTCAAAGCATACTATACAGGTGTTAGAGGATATGATGTGAGCATGTGTTCTTGACTTTGGTGGTTCTTGGGAGAATCACTTGGATTTAGTGGAGTTATCTTATAAAAAAAGTTATCATAAAACTATATAGATGGAACCATATTAGGTACTTTATGGTAGACCTTATAAATCACCTCTTTATTGGTTAGAGGCAGGTGATTCAGAGCTGTTGGGACTGATTCTCGTTCAGGAGACATCAGAGCATGTGCAATTGATTTAGAAATGTATGGCCACAACTCAAAGCAGGTAGAATTCATATGATTAGAGATGAAGATGACCCCAAGATTTTACAGATGGGGATTTTTTATTCCTTTAGGTGTCTCCTAGATTGGGGCACCGTAGGATACAGAGGCAAGGCAAGTTAGCACCCAGCTTTGTGGGATCGTTTGAGGTGATGGATAGAATCGTGCTGGTGGCGTACTAATTAGAACTTCCTCAGAAGTTAAGAACTATTCATGATGTTTTCCATGTGTCACAACTATGGTGGTATCACCCCAACCATTCTCATGTAATTGATATGGAAGAGGTTGATCTCGAGATAGATGCGCCCTTTGAGGAGCATCTGAATTTGTGCTAGGTCGTAGTGAGAAAGTGTTATGGGGAAAGATCGTGTTGTTAGTTCATGTGTTATGGTGACATGGAAATGTTCAAGATGAAACTTGGTAATGAGAATCATATATGAGGTCTCAATGGACCAATATTTTTGGCTCGAAATCTTAGATAATTTTGGGAGTGCAGCTCGAGGATGAGCTGTTAAAAGGTGGGGAGATTGTAAGATCCTAACATTTTTTGGAGTAATCTTGGGCACATTTTTAGGTAATTTTGATAATTTTAATTACCTTTGATTTTGATTAGTGTATAAGGGTGTTTTTGGTTTAATTTTTAAGGACATTGAGAAGGAAGGGAGTTGTGCACAGTTGGCAGATGGTTTGGCCAAACCGTGTGCAATGTAACCATGTGGATTCCTAGAAGAAACCATGCGCGTGAAGCATTTTTTTCTTCTGAAAATTGGTTTTAAAACCACCCAAACCCCCAAAACCTCTATAATTAGACCTAGGATCAGGATTGATGATTTTTGGGTGATCTCAGAGCCTTTCAGAGGTATTCTAAGGCGATCTAAATTCCGTTCATCGAGATCGAAATCCTGGATCGAATATCCATTCTTGTTCTGGTATGTAGATTTCATCCTGATGTTTCTATCATCCTTTCTCGTATCTTTCCTTAATATTTTCATGGAATATCTCATTATTTTTCATGGATATAAATTTATTAGTTGAGATATATATCTAGGATTGTTGATCTAGATCTAGATTTTAAAGATCTTTATGCCCGTGATCTTTATTTTGGTTTAGGGATATAGATATAAAGCTTGATCAATGACGTTGTGCCACTCAGATTTTTGGAATTTCTATTGGGATAACTTCCATTAATAAACTTAGGTAGGTGGTCTAAATAGAACTCCCATAGTCATGATTTTTTATATGTGAATGTGAGTTTATGATTTTCTAGTTTCTCTTGATGATTTATTTCCTAAATTGGAGTAATTAGGAATGTGGATCTGAATTGAGTTTTCCTTATTGATTTATTGAGAATTGAATCATGAAACAAATGAAGGGGGTTGCCTGAACATATATTTTGAATATTGGATAATGGTTGAGATATTGTATTTTAGAGATTTAATTGATTTTGATAAGATAATTAATTGGGGAGATTTAATTATGTGCCATGATTTTGACCAGAGATAATTAATTTTGAGAATTAATTATGTGCCATGATGTTGATCAAAGATAATTAATGGTGATGATTAATTATGAAAAGTTGAGATTTGATATGGGTAATTAATTTTGAATAATTAATTATGAAATGATAATTGTGTTGATTGATTAATAAATTGATGAATTAATTAATGGGTTAAGTGTTTAGTTAATTGTTGAGTTAACTAATGGAATTTGAAATGTTAAACTAAACATTGATTTAGTAAAGTAATAATTTGAAAATTCATTTGAATTAAAGAATGATTAAATGGATTAGATTTTTGTGGTGCTAGACATGGAGTTCAAGACCAATTAGAAGTTGGAACTTGGAAATGGTGTTCCTCCCCAATAGTTATCCAAGCTTGAGATTATGGGGTTCTAGGCATGGCGACTAACACCAAATGATAAAAAGAGTGTTAATAATGAAGACCTACACTCAATGAGATTGTGGTGCTAGGAATGAATAACTACACCAAATGAATGATAATACTGAATGATGATTCAATGAGATTGTGGTTCTAGGCATGGCGACCTATACCAGATGAATAATTATAATGAATGATGGTTCAAATGGGAAACATGAAATAGAACTTGTCATAATGTGATGATTAAATATTAAATGAAAATGTGATAAATGGTTAATTATGAATTGTATTTATTGATTCATAAAACTTCATACACTATCTTTTGACTGGACTCGTTTTAGACATCATTGGTGGCGGCCTACTAACTTGTAATCACACCCTATTCAGGCCACCTGATCG
The DNA here is from genome assembly GCA_963277665.1 of Viscum album. Taxonomy (NCBI): domain Eukaryota; kingdom Viridiplantae; phylum Streptophyta; class Magnoliopsida; order Santalales; family Viscaceae; genus Viscum; species Viscum album. Next base: position 1,979,096,962 of record OY728157.1, on the reverse strand, counting down.
ACACCTGAGTAGACTTTATTGTTATAGGACTGAATAAGGGTAAAGTCCTTGGATAGGTTGTGGTTTGGGATTGAAGTATAGGAGAGGGAACTGGACATGGTTTGGGACCTACTTTGGAGTCATTGTGTCTTACTTTCTGTTGCATTGTAGACACTTGACATTTTCATTGTCATATCATGTTTTACCTTTTTGTTGAGTATTGTATTATTAGGTTTTGGTTATCATATAAAATGGATTTTTTATTGTTATTTATAAAATTCCTCACTTGTTTATTGTTATTTTCTTACATTGGTATTTTATTCTTATAAAAGAGGGTATAGTCACCCCAATACTGACTTACCAGACCCTCACTACTACTCAGCACCCTCTGGCATTTGGGGAGGCATGCTTGAGGGCATGTGGCCAACCATCCTAGGGCACTGTTTAGTGGATCTTGGGTTGAGGCATGACACCATAACACACATTAAAAGTCACTACCACTTTTAAATTATATGAAACACACCACACCACCACAACACACAACCACACATACTCCCACTTTCAATTAATGGTTTCTCCACTTTTCATATATAAAAAATTTCACTATCTTTAAATTACTAAGACACTTCATTTATATTTTCATATATAATTTATTTATTCACATAATTTAATCTATTTACCGCATATCATTTCTAACCCATTCATATTCAATTTACACATTATAATTATTCTAGGGATAACCGAGCAACTAACACAACCATTCCTCTCTATAACTATCCCAACTCACATCAATCATTTCCACAACACCTCATATACACCATCATCACTAAACCACACCAACCAATCCATATCACCAATTAGACACACATCACGCATCTCAAACACATCTCACAACACAAATTCCACACATCACCACCACAAATCATCTCTACTATGCACCACATCCTCTATGCACTATAGACATTGTACACCATAACCTCTATGCACTACAACCACACCATAGATTCCCACATCAAATCTATTCTAAGAAATTACCACCTCATATCACATACCCACACATCACACATCCCAGCCAATAACCTTCATTTCCACACAAAAACTCTCCCAAACCACCAAAGGAAACACAAGAAGCACAAGCACAACTAATAGAAACACACACCAAGTACCAAAATCATTCAGGGGATTTTATCACACTACCTATTTATTCAACATTCGTATTATCATAAAAACTAGATTTCCATGGGGAAATAATTTATTATCTAGATATATATTCTTTATCCTTTTATTCAATGTGAAATCACAAAACAACATATCAAGGGTCTCAACATATATCATCTATAATGAAAAACAGGATTCCAAGGGCTGTTAATTTCAGTATTGGTAATAAGTGTGAAAAAATTATAAATAACATATATCAAATCATTCATGTGATGTATCCCCATACCCATCAATTTTAATAATTAAAATTAATTATTTTTATTATTTCAACCCTTATTATCCACCCAAAGTAAAGAAAAATTATGAAAATCCCACACATAGTGAGAATGAGGATCCCCTACCTCAAAGAAGCTTTCTAATATTGATTTATACCGTAGGGTGAAGAAGAAACATACCACAAACCAAAGATTCACAAGGAAAACACAGATCAACCTATACCACATCAAAGGGTTTTCAAAAACATGGACCAACATATATTAATCAAAATAAAAAACACTATAGTGAATCTTTAGGAGAATGATGAGGTAAAAATAGAAAATATAGGAAAAAAATACCACCAATAAAAAACAACCAACCACCGAAGCCTAAAGATCATGGTGAGGTAAGACAGGATAAAAATCCTCTCAAAACCACCTTGGGTTCATCCATAATGAGAGAGAGATGAGCAGTTGAATGAAAGCAGAATCAGATTAATTAGGTTTATAAAAAACCTATAACTTACCCATTTTTTGTGTAAAAATCGCATTTATGATGTAAAGTACATGGATTTGAAAACTTATGTTGTAAAAAACCTTTATGTTAAAAAATCATAGAAAACTAAACTTACACTAAAAAACATGGAACCTTGGTGAAGAATTAACTTAAGCCATAAATTCTATTCTTACTTCATAAAACCATTTTACACTCTACACCTCATCCACATATAAGTCATAAACCACCAACTAATGGCATAAAACCCTCTTTTATGATGTAAAAAGCCTACAAATTTTTTTTTGTAGCTCCAACATCTGCTAAAACTCATCTATCATTTTCCAAAAACTCTCATACAATAAAACTTAAAAGTTAATGGTCCAGGAAAGCATGGACCATTAAATTATATACTTATCAAATGATTCTCTCCCTTGATAATCAAAACCAAACCTAAAGACATAAAGGGGTCAGAACAACCACCTCAGGAGATACCTCTCAAGGATTTCATCACTTATATAATGCTACCACCACCCAAATATGGAAAGAAAAATTCACAAACCACCTCACACAACCACATCACTACACAACCACAACAGAACCTCTCACCAGGAACAACACCCCAAATTTGGTACCATCCACATGACACCACTTTGTACACATGAATCCACATCACCATATAAAACTCCACATAGTATAAACCAACTAGTTCCCCAACCAACACACATCATTTCCATAAGCACATAAGTCAAGGAATTCTATCTTCTATGTCAAGATATTATCCACTTTGGTTGGCACTAACTCACCTATATGGTTTTAATCATGTCATATTATAATGTATATTGATTAGGAATCAAGACCTATATTTTTCATATGTCATGGGATTTATCACACATCACAAAAAAAAGGAAACAACATATCTCATAAAATAGTAATATTCAAACATCCCATCATTAAAACATAACTGGGTAGGGAAAATCCCAAAAAACACTAGGTACTGGGCATGCATCTACACCAAACTCTCCCAATTACTCTCATTCAGGACACCATAACTCCAAAACACACGAACCAAGGGAATTTTTTTTCCACAAAACACTTTATATTGAAGATATTAGATGTCTACTAGATTCCCCACAAACATCATGTTATCCTTGATATCCAACTCTCCCCAGTAAATGGCGCGAGACTCTTTGTGATGATGCCCACAATGTTTGGATATGTAGAAGATGTTGTGGATTCTCTCTAACCATCATGGAAATTCCAATTGAAATTTCACCTCTTCAACTCTCTCCAACACCTAATATGGCCAGAAAAACCAAGAAGAAATATTACTCCCCCTTCCAAACCTCTTTTTCCCTCATTGAGGGGAGACTCTTAAGAACACATGGCCTACAATCTCAAACTCCAAGGGAATCCACCAATGATCATCATAGGAATTATAAAGGTCCTATTATACCCTCATATTCTCTCAAAAAAACATGACAAGGGAACAGATTAGGTGATTTTTTGAATCTTTTCTACGATGTTAGTTGAGATCAACCTCAAATCCACCATTGTTGACATGGTTAATCTTTCTACTCCCACTGAAGACATCTATACTGATATGAAATATGAGAAAAAAATCATATTCTATAACATTTTCATGGATGTTGGTCACTTTTTAGAGTCATGTAGAAGAAGAAATTCTTGTGAAAAGTGTGAGATAAAGATTCATCTTGCTACTCATTTCCAAAAGAAGTAAGTGAAGGATGATGTGATTATGGTATAGGCTCATGAAAAAGGAAACTCTTAGATGCCTCTTAAGGAAAAGGAAGTTATATTGAATGTGATAACCTCAGTTGGAAAAAATTGTGGCCCCTCCTATTGGGTTGATCTGGAAAATGTGGTCATAATGAGAATAGAGCAGGCTGATTTGAATCTGGTGGGTGCATACCAATCCCTCTCTTTTTTGGATGTGTTGTTCACCAATGTGGAAGAGTTTATAGTGGGATATGTCTTCCAGGTGAGTGGAAATGTTATTTATACTAAACAACTTCCTGATGATCCCAAAAAGATGATTAGAGGTGACTTTGATCATGAGTGTTATGTAAAAGTTTTAGTTGGTGCTCAGATAATTCATGAGAGGTCCTTAATTACAGCAGGTGACAATAAAGGGAAAAAATAATGTGAATGATTCTATTTTATCTTGAAAAACTAAAAAATTTATATCTTCCCATGAACCTCAGGTAGCTAATATTAGTCCTAAAGGAGTAAAATATGTGGATTCCTTGGTTTTTAGTTCTCAGAAATTGGAAAAATATATTGATCTTGTATTAAGTGACAAAAATGTGGTAACATCCAAAGGAAATAAAGTAATGATGGATGTGGGTTTCCAAATGGTTCCCTCTTGGAAGTCTAAGGATAATGCTCCTTTAGCTAAGTTAGTGCAGACATCTTCTACTCAAGAACCCTTGCAGGTGGACCTTCCATGTGAGGGAATGCCTATGTTTGTATATGTGCCTATGAATTATAATGATGTCGTGGTTTTCCATCATGATGGGATTATAGAGGAAGTTGTGTAGGATCTATCAATAGATCAAAAGTTAATAGAGGAATAGTGTGAAGAGGTTCCTTTTAGTAAAACCATCCTGAACAGAACCTAGACCATTAAAAGGTGGATTTTGTTGCTGCAAATAGATTTGGTGTGATTGAATCAATCAATGAGTCAAACAATGTTGAGGATCTGGACACTAGTGTTCAACGAGCTATCATTTCCTCAGTGATGGAAAATCTGGACGTTGAGAAGGAATCATCTATAGGAACTTGGCAGCAAAAATCATAGATATGGTGTCATAATCCAAAAGGTCTTGGTTAAGGATGTGGTCGTGATGATTGGTTTTCTTCACACAGGTGTGGTCGAAATATGTCTACCAGGTCTTTTTATAAGGAATCTAAGAGATATCTCACTCTAGAGAAAAAAAGATCCGGGAGAAGTATTATGTTATCTTCAATCAAAGGAAATCACAATCAGAGTGGGAAACTGCTAATGATGACTCTAACCATGATTATTGGAATGGTATTAATTCTCTTATTTTGTAATTTTCCCTTATGGATGAGGGATTTCCACTTATTTTCCCCTTATATTCTCTTTTCATATCTTTTTCATCGTTATTTTTCTAATAAAATCTTTAGGAGTTGTCTTTCCTATCTATTGAACCTTTTGAGTAGGATATGAAAGAATGTTGTAATCCCCTATAGACATGTGATGTAAAAGTAGGATCTAGATCATAGATGATGGTCCTCAGTACCCTTTTATTCTTAACCACATTATCTACATACCGCCTCTCTAAAACATCGACGACAGTCAACTAATGGATCTCCAAAAATTAATCTAACTTCATCAATCGATCCATTATCACCCAAACTGTATCACAAACTACCTAAGATCAGGGTAACCCTATTATGAAGTCCATCAATATTTTCCCACATTTATACTTGTGAACATATAAGGACTAAAAAACCTCAAAGAACATGGTGCTCTTCTTTCACCTACTAAAAAACCATCCACCTCACCACAAACTCTACCACTGACTTTTTTATCCCTAACCACTAAATTTGTCTCCTCAATTCATGATACATATTTTTCACACTAGTATATACTACTAAAGTTGAATTATAAAACTCAAAGAGAACTCCCTCATGAATCATCTGCAGAATGAATAACTTCCCCTAAAATAATATATGACTATGACCATTCTCTAACCATCCCTATGGGGTATCACCATAGACAACAAGGTCACATATTACCTATGTAACTGAGTCTCCCCACTACGAGTCATCCACCTGATGCATAAAATAAGAGTCCACAATCATATAATAGAAACAACCATGACCACTATTCTCCCCAACATCAAGATGCATCACTTTAATCACCTATATCCATTTACAAACATCCATAGACTCCCAAAACACATCTCCACAGGATTTTTTACTCAACACATAATAAAACACATTCTTCTTTCCCAAGATATAATAGATATAAAAATCACAATCCTAAAGAAAATTCATCTACCTATGCTAGCTTATATTAATATCTCACTAAGAGAAAACATATTTCAATCTCTTATGGTCCGTGAAAACCACAAAGCGCTCACTGATAATGTAGAGACCCAAAGCTGGACATACATGGATATTACATTACTTTTGAGGAATACTTAATACATAAAAAACAGACACACAAGGACCGTAATAGTTTAGTGTCTTTGGAAACTCGGAACGTAATCTTCTAATCGTGGTGAAAGATCTTCAACATCTCCCATAATGATCTTCCCATTTTGTTTTCTTACCTAAATCCTTTCTATATATCCTGGGGAAAATAAAAAATATAAAGGGTGAGCTCAAATGCTCAGTAAGGGTAAGCATAGATAAAATAAAACAAATCATATACATTTGAACTTAAAAACATGAACATAAGGTTTAAACATAAAAATCTTGAGCAATGACATAAAACATGGTAGTACATAAGGAATAGATCATAAAGAAACATTAATCATGATAAAATAGCATGGGAATAAAACATGTGATTTTGGAAACCATTAATCACATGATATGATTACCAAAGTATCCAAGGCATTTCTGCCAAGACCATCCTAGTGGACAATGTCCCTTTCTGAATCGAGTTCACTCCTCGTTTCAGTCCTGTAACACTGAACCGGATTAACTTACCATTCTAGCCATGTTTATCTAATGAGATATAAATCTTTACCCAATGAATTGTAGGGAGATATAGGTCCCACCCATCTCATAATGAAATCATTCTTACTTGTGAAACAACATAAACATAAATCATTCATAAAAACCCAAAGAATAAAATGGGTTCCATAATCATCATTCCATCATAACATAATCCATATAAAACAAATGGATATAATTTCATCATAGGAAAAGTGAAACCATGTAAATAATAGAGACATTATACTTGAAACATACACATATAAAATAATGTCATCTTATATGGAAAATGGTTTTGATAAAACACTTGAAATGAATTATTGAGGAAAATATCCTTTCTTCTTTAAAATCATTTTCTTTTCACAAAATTTCATGCAATTTTAAAAGAAAAGGATTTTTTTGAATATAGTCATGAAATCTTGTCGAGTAAGCTTTATGAAAATGAGGCATTATGAAACCGTAAAAATCTGTTCACGCCGTATAAGTTAAAAATAACATTTTTCTCGTACTTTTGTCGGAAAAGTAAAAAAGTTACTTTTATGGTAAACAAAAGAAATATTCCTTCCATACGATGTGGTAAAAGTAGAGAAGGGTAAAAATGACTTTAAACATACATGGAAGAAAAGTAAACATTTTAAGAAAACATTTTGAGAACATATGGACATGGATAATAATCATAACCCCATTAAATACTTACAAATAAACAATCTTAGATAAGAATGAGATTGGAATAAATATCCCTTACCTTAAGTCCAATATGCTTTGTACGTATCCGAACCTCGTGTATAATGATATAAATAATGTCATTGAATTATTAAAGAATCATATTCATTGTTATGATATCATATATGGTTCACTTATGACTTCATATTACCCGTTCTTTTGTAAATTCCATGTTAAATAGAGTTTTGGGTAAAATTGTTTCATTTGTCATCCGTGTTTTGACTTGTAATTATTCATATGATTACTTAGATCATGATTACATAATTCCAGAATATAAAACATGATTTATATATAATATATATTCAGATTATACAAATTTATAATAGATCAATAAATAGAAATAAATACACCGTTCATGGAGACGGTAGGCCGTACGTACACATGAACACTATTTTTTTTCCTTATTGAGTTTAATGGAATTAAGTAGATGACATACATATATATACATAATTCCTGTATCATTATTATGTCAAATATTTCATGATTACTCCAAATCATTTTTTTTTCATTTTCAATAAACCACTTTCAGGGGAAAAGTGGGAACCCTCAAAATATCCAATACACATTCCAGCGGGTAAACTGATCACAGGTTCAAAAATCAAAAACCAAAACACACATTTCAGCGGCAAAGTGACCACAGCTTCAAAATTAAAAAACCTAAGAACAAACAAACAAAACAGAAAGTAGCCGAAAAGTCACAAGTGATGATATCATTCCAATAATTATTGAATGGAATTTGGGTGGATGATACAATATATCATAATCAGCATGATGTTATAATAACTATGTATAGTTTTTCTTTACACCATTATACCCATCCAAGTAAGGTGGTGTTGGAAAAACAGATTACACCACGGCGTGGAGACGGTATTCCGTACGTTTGCACGCGCGGTGATTTCATTTTCTATAGGATGGATAGAGGGTGAAATACAGTTGTTTTATATTCATAATAACATATCAGTATATGAGTGATACTGATGTTATTACTTTATAATGAAACAACTAAATAAGAAGAAGTTTGAAGAAGAAAGAAACTTGAGAGAATCGAAAGAAGAGATTACCTCTTCTTCGACGTACCTCCTTTAAGACTTCTATTAAGGAAGTAGAGTTGGTCTTTTGAGAAGACCAAAACCTCCAGAATGTTTCTAGGGAAGTGGAGAAGAGAATTTGTCAGGGGTTGTCCAAGCTTGAAGGCTCAAAGTGGTGTGAGGAAGAGAGGGAGGAGGTTCCCTTTTATAAGGGAGGAGAGGGGCACCTTTGGAATAACTAAAAATATTATTTTATTATAAAGTCATATTCAGTTTTTAATAGCTCCAAATTGAGTTATTTAGAATCTAAGGTGGGGATGGGTCGAAATCCTCTCATCTAATAGAATTTATACAAGTTTAGGTTTCTATTTTAACCTTAATATTTAGATTTAACTTTCAGTTGAATAATTTTTCTTTTACCGTGTCTTCTTGTTTTCTTACACTATAAGGTTAATAAACTTACTATAACAAGACAAAATAACCCCAAGTTGTTTATTATTAACATATATAACCTTATATAAGTCCGTTTTCTGAACCTTATATTTTTAGGAATAAAATAACAATTAAAAATATAATATTTGTTTTAAAAACTATTTTATGTCGATTTTGACAATGTTTGGTAATTGATTTTTGTGAAACTCATAACAGAATGATTAGTTCGAAAAAGTTAATTAAATCAATACTAACATGTCATATTAACATAGAAAATTATTTTAATTCATAAAAAGTCTCAAATTACATTTATTTGGGTATTTATAACATCAATTATGTCAATATTTCATTAATAAGATAATTACTGCATCATCATTGTGTCATAAAGAAATTAAATTATTTAATGTCTAAAAATTAAAAATAAAATACCATTACGTAGGAAATATTTTTATCTTTATAATTAATATTTATAGTCGAATTTATCTTATGTATAACTCTATATTAAAAATTATTTAGTTATTAAACTTTGATTTTAACTATTTTAACCCTTCTTTAAATAAATTAATAATAAATGTCCTAATCTAATCCAAGTGGGCCTAAAGGGTAATATTTTATCCCTAATGTTGTTTTTGGTAGAATTACACTTATCCAATAGAATTAGGACATGTGTTAGGGTAATAATAATATCATTTTTACCCTTATTTACACTATTTACTTTTAACCGTGGTAAAAAACGATGAAAGTTACTATTCACCAAAAATTATTCTCAACTCATTGAACCACATATTACTGACTAACATCAACCATGTCTCTCGGATTTTTGAAATTCCATTCACAGAAGTAGTAAAATTAGGTTTTATGTAAATTTGCAAATTTTCTTAGGAGGTGGGTAAAAGACGGTGAAAAGTTCAATAAAATTTTTATATATCTAAAATTATTATAAAATGACTCCAATGAATTAATTTGAACTTATATAGGTATTATGTATCAATTTTTACCTAAAATAAAATTAAATAAAATAAATAATTATTTAAATAAAAAGTCGGTTTTTAAATAGTAACCGAGTGTTTTCACTATTCATCAAAAATTGAAAGTTTTTAGAAAAATACCAAAATTTCACCCTAGGCTAATTTCGATATTCCGAATCCCAAAATGAAGTCCATTTTGAAAGATAAAATTTATATAATTTCAAAAAGTGGGTATTACTATTCATAACGGCTAGTTCTATTAATATTTTAATAATATATCGTTGTTTAGTAAAACCCAGTGTTGCGTACAACACACACTATCGAGGAAGGTCGTGATTGCGTGTAATGCAAGCCAAGTCAGGGTTGCGTGTTGTGCAAGACTTCTTTGTTGTTTCATTATAATATAATCCAACCATTTTTCATTTATACATTTAATATATATATATATATACTCAATGTTGCGTAGAATGACTATTATCAAATGAACTTGAAATTGTGTGTTACACAATCTAAGAATAGTGTTGAGTATAATGAAAAACAATACGATGTTGCGTATAGCACAAGATAATCTTGTTGTATCATAAAACACATGACATCAAATAAATTAAAAAGATTACTTCTCATAAAATATCAGGTTGTTACATTCTACCCCCCTTAAAATGAATTTCGCCCTCGAAATTCATCGGGATTATACATGGTTTTCTACTTGGAAGTTTCTTTAATTGAAACCCAAATCATAAAATGAAATACCAAAACATAACTTTAAAAACTAAAGTGTGAAACGTAATGGTTACCCAGATTAACTCATCACTGGGTTTCCACGTAGGAGAACATAGGTGAAAATATGGATATAGAAGAGAAATCTAACCATCAAGTTCTGATGGAGAGTGGTAGAGAACATGGCTATGAAAACACCAACAATCACAAAGCCATAAATTTGTGATGATATACGGTAGAACCTGATTCATCAGATATAAGGGCACTAGGACAACATTTTTGGTTTTCAAGATCATTTCTCTAAAGTTGAAGAATTAGAATTAGAATAAATACTTATTTTATTTTGGTACAATATCACTGTTGTTCGTGATTTGAACAATTTCCACTTCATATCTTAAAGAAATGAAGTTGAATTTGTTATTCGTGAAGTGTTAACAGATCATGTGATTGAATGATGGGTCATTCCATATTTTTCAAACAAAAGGTTAGCAAAAGTTATCAAATATACATAAGTCCATCTATGATGAGGTTAATCGTATATGATTCCAAAAATGATCTTATACTTCATATATCATACCGCTTAATAAAATAAAACTAGTTTCTACTAACCAGGGACTTTTTGTAGGCTAGTGGTATGCGATAAAGGCCAGTCGCACTTCGGTTGTGGGTTCAATTCCCACAGCCTTGTCCGACGCGATGGGCTGTCTCCCATCTTGCAGGTTGTCCTCTTTCTAAAACTACATTACTATAACATCCCATCAATAATATCAAAAAAACTTCTATCCTTAAACAATACTAACTTATTTCCAACATAATCCATTCCAATCTATAGGCTTATCCATAATACTGCAGTCCACTCTCATAATATAGTGAAAACGATTACCAGAGATTTCATATAACAAGCATGTTAATACCTTTGTTGATCCCCATATATCATAAGATATGTCTTGTTGGTCACATTCCAAACATTCAAATGACTTAATCATGTATTCTCTTGAAAAATTAATACCCATTGAATCTTAGTGAAAACATGAGTGCTGTCAAAAGTTAACTCTTTCCACATACCAAAACCCCAAAATTCTATATACTCAAACCATGATATATCTATTTCCTTATATCAGTCACGAGCTCATGAATACTGTCAAACATTTCATTTTCTTTTTATCCCTTCATTATGCGCATATCATCTTCTTTCCAAAAATATCTGAATCACTTTCCATGGTTACCGGTACCATAAAATTATTGAAAACCACAATAGACCAATACATAAATATTCCAATATTCCACGATACTATATACAACATTATTTTGGAATCCCATTACATAAACACTTAATCATTCCACCACATCGTTTTCATATTCAATATCGCCAATAGTGATCGTATGTGACTTCCCTTTGTCCTTTTCCTTAAGTGGATGCTCATGTAGATCATCATTAACCCTTGGATTAGGGCATTGATTAGCATAATTCCCCAATTCATTTCCCTTGAAGTATTGAAGTGTTGGTGGTGCGTTCTCTGCAGTCTTTTCTTTATTCACATCATTAGTAACTTTTTTTCCATTACTTATACACTCAGCTGCTCGATGACCTTATTTTCCACACCTAAAACATTTTCTAGTCCCTTTAAGACAATCTCCACCATTCTTCTTTCCACACTTTGAGCATAAGGAAACATTCATCTTATTTTCACCATTATTCTGAGATTTCTCCTTGAACTCCATCTTTAGTTTCTTGTCAAAACCATGAGATGGATAAGTAACACCAACTTCCATTTCTACCTTGATAGCACAATTCACAATTTCTTTATAGCTACTAAAGTATCTTATAGCTAATTCCCTTCGAAGACTTGGTTTTAAGCCACTGAAAAATCGATCAACTTTACTTTCAGGTTGGATGATAAAGCCAGATGCATACCTTACAAGTCTTGTAAAATTCGCTTTGTATATACCAAAATATTCATCATCCTTATACTTAAGCTCAACAAACTCCTTCTATATCATTGTTCGAATAATATGAGGGAAGTAATTATTGAAAAATAAGTTCTTGAACTCGTCCCATTCCATGGACTCAATTTCATCTCTTGACCTCGTATTCTTGATAAGATTCCACCATTGATCAGCTTCACCTTCCAAACGATATACTGCTAAGATGAATTTATCATGTTTAGAAAATTGATGAACTGAAAATATCTTTTCAGTGGTGCTAATCCATTTTTCAGCAACAAGTGGATCAGAAGACCCACTGAAATAAGGTGGACGTTTCCTCATGAAGGACTCAATAGAATATTGTTCCCTTATCTGCTCATTTGGAAGTCCAGAATGATTCATAGCTTGTGTAAGTATGGACATAATATTTTTCACTCCATCTCCCATAAAATTTGTTTGTTCAGGAGGACAATCATTGCATTGTCCATTACATTGATCGACACGGTTCCTTCGGGTTCTAGCCATTGTCTAAAACCCAAAAAGAATAGTGTGAGAGTCAAAAATCATGCTAGGGAAAACAACATAATAAAGGGGGAGTACCTTAAATATCTAACATCTTAGGTTTAATTCTATGATCGTTACCATAATTCTAGGACTATAACCTATACTTATACTTAACCTTAGTGACATCCCTAGACATACCTTAGAAATATCTCTAGGGATCTTCCTAATGTTTTCGAATCCTAGTTTTCAAAGGTTAACTAAACCTTTCCTCTGATACCAATTGTAGAGACCCAAAGCTAGACGTACATGGAAATTAGATTACTTTTGTGGAATACTTAATAAATAACAAAAACAGACACACAAGGACCGTAATAGTTTAGTGTCTTTGGAAACTCAGAACGTAATCTTCTAATCGTGGTGAAAGATCTTCAACATCTCCCATAAAGATCTTCCCCTTTTTTTTTCTTACCTAAAACCTTTCTTTATATCCTCGGGAAAATAAAACATATAAAGAGTGATCTTAAATGCTCAGTAAGGGTAATCATGGATAAAATAAAACAAATCATATACATTTGAACTTAAAAACATGAACATAATGTTTAAACATCAAAATCTTGAGAAATGACATAAAACATGGAAGCACATAAGGCATAGATCATAAAGAAACATTAATCATGATAAAAAAGCATGTAAATAAAACATGTGATTGTGGAAACGATTAATCACATGAAATTATTTCCATAGTAGCCAAGGCATTGCTGCCAAGACCATCTTAGTGGACAAAGTACATTTCTGAATCGAGTTCACTCCTCATTTCAGTCTAGTAACACTGAACCAGATTAACTTACCGTTCCAGCGATGTCTATCTCATGAGATATAAATCTTTACCCAATACATTAGAGGGAGATATAGGTCCCACCCATCTCATAATGAAATCATTCTTACTTGTTCCACAACATAAACATAAATCATTCATAATAACCCAAAGAATAAAATGGGTTCTATAAACATCATTCCATCATAAAATAATCCATATGAAACAAATGGATATCATTTCATCATAAGAAAAGTGGAACCAAGTAAATAATAGAGACATTTTACTTGAAACATACACATATTACGTAATTTCATCTTAGATGGAAAATGGTTTTGATAAAACACTTGAAATGAATTATTGAGTAAAATATCCTTTTTTCTTCAAAATCATTTTCTTTTCACAAAATGTCATGCAATTTTAAAAGAAAAGGATTTTGTTGAAAATAGTCATGAAATCTTGTCGAGTAAGCTTCATGAAAATTAGGCTTTATGAAACCATAAAAATCCATTCACGCCGTATAAGTTAAAAATAACATTTTTCTCGTACTTTTGTTGGAAAAGTAAAAAAGTACCTTGTATGGTAAACAAAAGAAAGATTCCTTCCATACGATGTGGTAAAATTAGAAAAGGGTAAAAATTACTTTAAACATACATGGAAGAAAATTAAACATTTTATGAAAACATTTTGCGAACATATGGACATGGATAATAATCATAACCCCAGTAAATACTTACAAATAAACAATCTCAGATAAGAATGAGATTGGAATAATTATCCCTTACCTTAAGTCCGATATGCTTCGTACGTATCCGAAACTCCTGTATAATGATTTAAATAATTTCATTGACTTATTATAGAATCATAATCATTATTATGATATCATATATGGTTCACTTATGACTTTATATTATCCTTTCTTTTGTAAATTCCATGTTAAATAGCGTTTTGGGTAAAATCGTTTCATTTGTCATCCCTGTTTTGACTTGTAATTATTCATATGATTAATTAGATCATGATTAAATAATTCCAGAATATAAAACATGATTTATATAAAATATATATTCAGAATATAGATATATATAATAGATCAATAAATGGAAAGAAATACACCGTTCATGGAGACGGTAGGCCGTACATACGCATGAACGATGTTTTCGTTTTCTTATTGAGTTAAATGGAATTAAATAGATGACATACACATATATATACATAATTACAGTATAATTATTATGTCATATATTTCATGATTACTTATTATATATACTTTATAATCATTCATGAATGGTTAATCTCTGAGAATGAATCTCATCGCGTCGTAGAGACGGTAGTCCGTACGTACGCACGAGCGATGATATCGTTCCCATAATTATTGAATTGAATTTGGGTGGATGATAAAATATATCAGAATCATTATGATGTTATAATAACTGTGTATAGTTTTTCTTTACACCATTATACCCATCCAAGTAAGGTGGTGTTGGAAAAACAGATTACACCACGGCGTGGAGACAATATTCCGTACGTACGCACGCATGGTGATTTTGTTTTCCGTAGGATGGATAAAGGGTAAAATAGGGTTGTTTCATATTCATAATAACATATTGGTATATTAGTGATACTGATGTTATTACTTTATAATGAAACAGCTAAATAAGAAGACGTTTGAAGAAGAAAGAAACTTGAGAGAATCGAAAGAAGAGATTACCTCTTCTTCGACACACCTCCTTTAATCCTTCTCTTAAGGAAGTAGAGTTGGTATTTTGAGAATACCAAAACCTCCAGAATGTTTCTAGGGAAGTGGAGAATAGAATTTGGCAGGGGTTGTCCAAGCTTGAAGGCTCAATGTGGGGTGAGGAAGAGAGGGAGGAGGTGCCCTTTTATAAGGGAGGAGAGGGGCACCTTTGGAATAAGTAAAAATATTATTTTATTATAAAGTCATATTCGGTTTTTAATAGCTCCAAATTGAGTTATTTCAAATCTAAGGTGGCGATGGGTACCATCCAATAGAATTTAGACAAGTTTAGGTTTCTATTTAAACCTTATCATTTAGATTTAACTTTAAGTTAAATAATTTTTCTTTTACCGTGTCTTCTTGTTTTCTTACACTATAAGGTTAATAAACTTACTATGAAAAGACAAAAGAACCCCAAGTTGTTTATTAGTAACATATATAACCTTATCTAAGTCATTTGGCCGAGCCTTGTATTTTTAGGAATAAAATAACAATTAATAATATAATATTTGTTTTATAAACTATTTTATGTCAATTTTGACACTTTTTGGTAATTGATTTTTGTGAAACACCTAACAGAATGATTAGTTTGAAAAAAGTTAATTAAATCAATACTAACATGTAATATTAACATAGAAAATTATTTTAATTCATAAAAAGTCTCAAATAACATTTATTTGGGTATTTATAACATCAATTATGTCAATATTTCCTTAATAAGATAATTACTGCATCATCATTGGTTCATAAATAAATTAAATTATTTAATGTCTAAAAATTAAATATAAAATACCATTATGTAGGAAATATTTTTATATTTTTAATGAATATTTATAGTCGAATTTATCTTATGTATAACTCTATATTAAAAATGATTTAGTTATTAAACTTTGATTTTAACTATTTTAACCCTTCTTTAAATAAATTAAAAATAAATGTCCTAATCTACTCCAAGTGGGCCTAAAGGGTAATATTTTATCCCTAATGTTGTTTTTGGTCGACTTAAACTTATCCAATAGAATTATAACATGTGTTAGGGTAATAATAATATCATTTTTACCCTTAATTAACCTATTTACTTTTAACCGTGGTAAAAAAAGTAAAAAGTTACTATTCACAAAAAATTGTTTTCATCTCATTGAACCACATTTTACGTACTAACATCAACCGTGTCTCTCGGATTTTTGAAATTCCATTCACAGAAGCGGTAAAATTAAGTTTTATGTAAATTTTTAAATTCTCTTAGGAGGTGGGTAAAAGACAGTGAAAAGTTCAATAAAATTTTCATATATCTAAAATTATTATAAAATGACTCCAATAAATTACATTTAACTTATATAGGTATTATGTATCAATTTTGGCCTAAAATGAAATTATATAAAATAAATAATTATTTAAATAAAAAGTCGGTTTTTAAATAGAAACTCAGTGTTTTCAATATTCATCAAAAATTGAATGTTTTTAGAAAAATAACAAAATTTCACCCTAGGATAATTTCGATATTCCGAATCCAAAAATGAAGTCCATTTTGAAAGAAAAAATTTATAAAATTTCAAAAAGTGGGTATTACTATTCATAACGGCTTGTTCTAATAATATTTTAATAATATATCTTTGTTTAGTAAAACCCAGTATAGCGTAAAACACACGTTATCGAGGAAGGTCGTGATTGCGTGTAATGCAAGCCATGTCATGGTTGCATGTTATGGAAGACTCATTTTTTGTTTTGTTATAACATAATCTAACCATTTTTCATTTATACATTGAATATATATATATATATAGACTCAATGTTTCGTAGAATGACTATTATCTAACGAACTTGAAATTGTGTGTAACACAATATAAGAATAGTGTTGCGTATACTGCAAGCTAATACGGTGTTGCGTATAGAACAAGATAATCTTGTTTTATCATAAAACACATGGCATCATATAAATTAAAAAGATTACTAATCATAAAATATCGGGTTGTTACAGATAAGGTCATAATGCCACAAATTTAGCACAAACACAACTACCACTAACTCTAGATCATGGGGGGAATATTTATACTCATTTTAATGTAAATACCTAGAAATATAAGATATTAACACTCCATGTTTAATCAACATGCATCCCAAACCTTGACGGGATGCATTGCAGAAGACCTCAAACAATACACCCGCCTTAGGAAACCGAATCACTAAATCACTGACTAACTTCTTATTTAGGTAATTGAAAACAACATAGAACTGATCAATACCCTAAAAACCCAATCCTTCCTAGTCATTTTTGTTATCAAGGATTAAAATCAAGATAAATCGGGCCCAAACCTCTGATAATGACCAACAAGACCAAGGAAACTATAAAACTCTTCAACATTCTTAGGTACTAACCAAGAAACAATTACCTCTATCTTTGATGGGTCCACCACCATACACTACTGCAACACTAAATTTATAATAAAACACACCTCTCACATCCAAAAATCACACTTGGATAACTTTCCATAGATAAGGTGGTGTTGAAGGACCTACAAAACATCTCTTAGATGCTCGACATGCTCCTCCTATGACCTCGAGTAGATCAAGATATCCTCTATGAATACAAAGATGAACTGGTAAAAAAGCTCACAAAACAAGGTGTTCATAATCCCTATGAACATGGCTAGTACGTTTATAAAATAGAATGGCATAACTAAAAACTTAAAGTACCCATACCTGCACATAAAGGAAGTCTTCAGAATAACCTTCATACTTTACCCTCAACTGGTGATATATAGACCACAATTCAACCTTCAAAAACCTACTAGATCATATAAACTAGTTGAAGATATATTATATCATTAGAATAGGGTTATAGTTCTTGATCGTTACCTAATTCATCCTTTGTTAGTCTATACACACCCTTATACTATAATCATCATTCTTGGTGAACAACTCTAGAGCACCCTACAGGGACACACTGGGATGGATGAAACCCCTATATATTAGATCATCCACATGAAACCTCAACTGACATGGCACTTTAGGTGTCATTCGATAGGGATCCATTGAAATTGGTGACACACCAAACTGTAACTTTATCCCAAACTTGAACTTGTATTGAGGGGATAGTGTCATAACCTCATATTAAAAAAATCATCAAGGAACTCCCCCAAAACTCTAAGAACATACCCTACCTATGATTCAATTAAAATCTCTACTAACTGAGAAAAATAAGGCTCCAATTTTCTACACCCATCTGATAACCTCACTCCCCAACAAACACTACTTGTTGGCCATCCATACAGGAAAAAAACTTTTCTCTAGAAAAATTACATGACTACCCACATTGTATAGAACCAATCCATGACAAGGATGACATTGTAAAGTTTTATCTAAAACAATAAGTATCCCCCTAACTGGTGATACCCCTTCACCATTCTATATACCCATCATATATCAAACAAAGCAGCCTGAACTCCAACCAGCGTAGATAATACTAGGGGAACTAGAAGCCTCTCCACAACCAATCCCAAATAATGGAATGAATCAAGGGAAATAAAGTATTTAAAGACTCATAAATAAAACAAAGTATAAACAAGTGTGGATGATAAATTTATCGTACCTTGAACAACTCTCAACTATGTTGGTACTGCTACCTCTAATATGTGCAT
Organism: Viscum album; assembly: GCA_963277665.1. Classification (NCBI taxonomy): domain Eukaryota; kingdom Viridiplantae; phylum Streptophyta; class Magnoliopsida; order Santalales; family Viscaceae; genus Viscum; species Viscum album. Next base: position 1,979,077,883 of record OY728157.1, on the reverse strand, counting down.
CCGACCATGCCCAGCTCCTATGCATATCTGTTTTTGACCTATAAAACCACTATGTAGCCTAGATCCCTTTGTATGTGGACTATAATAATTATTCCATTTACCAACACAATCTATCCTCAACTTAAAAACATGTACCGATGGCCCCTACTACTAAAACTGCGTTAGGGGTAACTACTACTGGTGCTGAAAAGGGGCTTGAACACCCAGCTAATATTGGACCCCCTAAATGGTCAAGTAATAAAACTGATAATTAATATTTATTATATAGACATATCATGAAAATGGTAATATTCTGGATGGTTCTCAAGATCCACCTTCCCTATAAGTAAAAAAAGAGATTTGACATTGTCGGTTCCCCACTGGACGAAACTCTGACCGCCTGAACACCCACGACCCACTACCTAAAGTTTTACTCCTCAAAACACCCTTTTATCCACTATCATGAGGATAAAATCCCAATAAAATAATCCACTTGATAACCTCAACATTTTTTTATACCTCAAGATACTTTAGGAGTGTAAACATTGTGACTGCATACTTGATCACTGGGCACAAAGCCTCCTCCAAATTCCTCACTCTTGACTCCTCATCTGGAAAAAATCAGGAGAAAAGTGTAAGAGGTACTTGAACATGATATCAATATCCTACAAACTAAATATTTCCTAATAAAGGGAGAGAATCGACTACACCTTGGATTCCCTCATCGTTGATGACAAGAACCTAACCTAGAAGTCCCTCTAAAAGTAAGGCCACCACACATCTATATTCTTATGGTCATCAAGAAATAGTTTCCACCACTAACACATAGATCCCCATATCCGAATCACTTTCAACAACACCCATAACTCATCCCATACTCTAATAAGATTGAAAGTGATCTTAAGATCCTCTAACCAGTGATCTATCTTCAAATCAGAGACTCTCCCATCATACTTCCCCAAACATTTCCACTGAAAGGAATGTAAAGCCTACTTACATGACTCATCATCCTATGTTAGGTCAATCTTCAAACGATCAAATGAATCATCTTTATAAACCTCAACTACTTGATCTACTCATGGATGAAAAATAGGATCCATTCTTAAAAATCAAGAAGAAAAACCTAATCCCGGTAGCATGGAATTTCATCAAATAATTTTTATTTAATTATTTTTATTTTTTCAAAGCAAACCAATTCATACATGAACACAATAAATATTGTACCTATCCTAGGTCTCTTAACAATTAATAGATCCACCTCACTTGGTTATTCAATAAACTCGGAGTTTGTGCACTGGATCACAGGGGCCCTAAAATCCCATGTCCTAACTGGTCTCCCTGGCCTATGTCATGCATCAAAATACACTGAAATCATTTCCCTACAAACCCATGAAAACATCACAGTGAATAACTCTAATCTCCATAATGTATCACAACCAAAACTCCGACACCACTTTTCCAAAACCCCCTACCTCCAAATACACCACAATGAAAGAAGAATGATAATGACCCCCGAGTCCCGCCACCAATAGGCCTCAGGTTGGAAACTAGCACTTATAGTGTAAAAATCTCACATATTGGAGGAATTACCCCTATAAATAAAATAATATTCAGAGATAAGATAAAAAACCACTAAAAAACTATAACATATAATATAAAAGTAAACCCAAAACCACCCCACAATGTATGAACTTGGTAAATCAATATAATAAAAGTCTCTAAGAGGACCAAAAACAAGTTAATGGTAGTGACTCAAAAACAAATCCAATCCATCTAGTAATGTATAGATCAATCCCCAAAGTCCTCCTAGATACCTGAAAAACAATATATATAGATATGGTGATCATAACATGTATACTTAATAGTTACATAGACAATTTATCAATTGAACACGTGAAAAATCATTCTAATGCGCCAGTGAACAAACAGAAGAACCAATAAGAACCTATATAGGTGAATTAAAAATAACCTAGCCTCTTCATGGAATGATCAGAAAATAAACCATAAAATATAATAATATTGCATAGAGATCATTATAAAAAAAGGTTCCCCATTACCACTTCCCCGCCGATTTTTCTCTCTCACACCCCAACGTCGAACAACCTATGCTCTCATCCCTTCCATACACATCATGTCACATCACATACTAGTCATATATGATGTTTGTTAGGACACATCCAGACCTACCCCACCCTCATAACTTCTAGAATCGGGTGCTATAATCAGTTAACATCACATCATGTATCACATAAAGACACATGGTCCATCACAACACATCTCACCCAAAGTCACCTAGGACATTACATCTCATCACATCCATAACAAACACATCTCACCTGAAGACACATGGTCTATCACATATCATCAAAACCACAATAACCATATCTCTCCCAAAGACAAATGGGCCATCACTACTGAAGGAAGAGTGGGGCAGAGGGGGTATCCAACAATCGGTATATAAATAAAACACTATACCAAACTTATGGGTTCACAAAAAATACACTAGAGTACAACATATCACCACCACCATACAACACGTAAATTGTTACTACCGCCACCACCACTATATGGAACACGTCACAACACCACTACACACGTCCACCCATAATCCCACTTTCAATTATAGTTTTGACTACATTTCATATTTTAAAAAATACACTATCTTTTATTAACTAATCCACTTCATTCACGTTTACATGACTCATTTATTTATTAACTTCATTTAATCCATTTTACACATATCGTTTCCAACCCATTCATATTCAATTACCACATTATAATAATTCCATGGTTAACTGAGAAAATAAAAAACCACACCTCTCCATAACTATCCAACTCACATAAACCATCACCGCAACACCTCACATCCACCATTATCACCACACCGCACAAACCAATAAATCTCACCATCATATCCACAAATAGGGAATCTGAACCACATTTCACAACAAAAATAACTCACACAACAACAATACATCACTGCCACACATCACCTCCAGACATCATCACCACCCTACACCACAACCTTTGCACACTATAACCATTGCACACTACAACCACACCACAACTACCCACATCACATAATAGCCCCACACATCATATAGCCCATATAGTTACCTCTATACATGCAAAAGAACTCTCCCAAACCATGTTGGGAAACACAACAAGCACAAGGAAACACAAAAACGCACACCAACTATGATAATAATTTTGGTTATTTTATCACATTACCTAATTACTTAGCTTGGTTATTATCACACAAACTAGGTTTTCATGGGAAAACAATTTATTATCTTGATATAAATTCTTTATCATTTTATTCAAGGTGTAATCACATAAAAACATGGAAATGTTCTTAGTATATAACAGCTAAAGCGTAAAAAGGTCTTCTAATAACTTTCAATTTTAGTATTAGTAATAATAATGCACAATATCATAAAAAATGTATATAAAAGAAGTAAAACATGTTATATCTTATCATACCCAAAAATTTAAATTTTGAAAATTAATTATCTTTATTATGTCAACCCTTACTATCCACAAAAATGAAATTAAAAGCATGAAAATCCCACAAATTTCACTTAAGAAGGTGATAATGGATATGATACCTCAAAGAAGCTTTCCAAACCCACTTTGCACTGTAGGGTGATGAAGAAATAGCTCATAAACCACAACTGCCCGAGGAAACCACAGATCAAACTACACCACATGAAAGATTTTTCAAAAACACAACCCAACACATATTAAAAAAACAAACAACATTTCAATGAATCCATGAGAGAAGAAAAAGGGAAAACAAGGGTAAAAGAGAGGGAGGAACTTAATTCTGATCACCAATGGCCAACCAACAAAACCCAAAGATCAATGTGAGGTAAGATGGTTTGGAAAGAATCCCAAAACCACTTAGGGTTATCCATAATAAGTGGGAGATAGTTGGATATATGAAAAGGTAATTGGATGAATAAGGTTAATAAAATACCTATAAATAACCCAATTCGTGATTTAACAACCTCATCTATGTCATAAAATCCAGATATATGAAAACTTACATTATAAAACCAACCATTAGGCCATAAAGCCTTCAATTCCTCATCTTCTTCTGAAAAACATGGCGCATCATACTAGAATTAACTTACACTGCAAATTACATTCTTACAATCCATTTTTACGATTGGTACCTTGTACATATACAAGCAGTAAACCACTATCCACTCAAGTTTCAAACCACTAACATATGGTCTAAATCCATATTTTATATCATAAATCTTTTATTACAGTTATCTTATAGCTCAAACCTTCACAAAACCACCTCTAGTATCCTTTGAGATATCTCTAACCACAAAACTAGAAAATTAATAGTCTAATAAGGAATGTTAAATTATATTTTTAGATACAATTCCTTCTCAATTTCTTCATTATTTTTTAATTCAAAGGAACTTTTTCTATAAAATTATTTTTTATTCATCTTAGTAATGAGAAATTATTTATCAACGTCCTCTAACTTCTTTATTTCTTATTTTTCATCATTAACATCACTGCATTCATAATTAGATAATAAATTTAGATTCTTAAATTTTGATAAATTCTTTGTATTCTATTTAGATCAAACCCCTCGTATTAAAATTTTGATAAAATCTTCTTCGAGAATCTCATTGGTGCTTCTCCTTCTTCACCACTGAATCCATCATTTTGTAACATTGGATAATTTGCAACAAAATATCCAACTTCTCCACACCTAAATCATTTTATTGTAATATTACCATTAAAAAATGTATTTCCTCTTCTTATATATATAGTGATTAGAGATATCATCTTATAAAACTTCTTATCCAAATTAGAATTATAATAAAAATAATAAACACCTTCTTTACTGGTATTATTATTATTTTTTCTTAATTTGAATCCTTAAAAGAGAGTTATTTTTCATACATCACATTATTATTATAGAATTGTACATCCTAATTTCATACGATATTAAAACAATATACAAATCATCAAGGGAAATATCACATATATCTTCTTCTTTCAAACTGGAGACTTTAGAATAAAACTTTTTTTAAGATATGAAAAATCATTCCAAAAATATAAACTTCTTCTAGATTATAACTATAACCTCTGATTTTTCTCAAAACATAATTCAACCTTGTAAAGAAACTATAAACTGTTTCATTATCATGAATATAAAAATCTTCATAAATAAGTCTCCAAAACTAAATTTTTTCTCTGTTTACATTGGTTTTTCCATCATAGAAATTCTAATGTTTATCCTATATATTTTTTGGTGTTTTGAGACCTTTTTCATTCAAAAACTCACTTTTTAGGAGTGATGAAAAAATAACATTCTTTACACGACCATCATTTTACAAATTCTTCTTATATGTTTTCATCATAGAAACACCTTCATATTGGGGAATAAATCCATTAGTTATAAGTTCCAAAACATAAAAAATGATAGATAAATGGTATAGAAATATCATGTCATTCTATATGTGATATTTTTCCTCATCAAATTTAAGAATCCACTTGTCATTCACTGATTTTTTTTTGGAAAAACACTATAAATTCAGTGATGGACACTTTGAATAGTGATAAACTCCTTTAAAAATTAAAAAAAATCACTACTAAAGGAAACCTTGTATCTAATACCACTTGAAATGGTACCTAATAGATCAGTAAATAATCACTGAGGGGGGGGGGGGGGGGTGAATCAATGATATAATTTATTTTTTAGTTTCCTTATTGAAACAACTCTCATCACTAATTGAATTGAATCTTGATTATTTTCCAACACTCAAACATGAAGGGAAAAAATTACATGGTTTACCTATAAAATGAGAAGGTCATTATTTGGAATGATATATATTTTAATTAGTGCGTACTACCCACTAGATTCAACATGTAGGTACAATGATTAGGGGTTATCCTTATGCTCATATTACAATGATTATCCCAACTATGATAGTGCTTCCTACATTTTTACAATGATAAAGAACTTGATATCAATAAGAAGAAATCCTTTAAACCATGATCTTAATTTATTGATGTAGTTTTGATATTCCTATATTTATTCTACCTGTAGAAACTCAGGTGTGATCTCTTCACTTTATTCTAATTTTCACAACCACTTCTTATTCCTCTTTAATTCTTTTTCTTTCTCTCTTCTTCCACTTCACATTCACCACACTCTTACTTTACATAGTAGCAATTGTAATTTATATGATCCAATTTAAAATTTTCAAATTCTAATTCAAACCATAAACTTCATTCAACCATATCAACTACTCTCACTACATTTTAAGACATTTTATCTTTTTGATATTAAAGATACTATTTATGATACTAAAAATGATGTTAGAGATCATGTTATATATTTCTTGAGTCATCTATGAATCCAAAAAATTAAAACCACTCGAAATAAAAATGATTATCCCAATATGTCTTGTAACATTGAGTGGTGTAAAATATTTGGTTGTTTCTCCTTCAAAATGCCAAGCATCAATGGTGTATTTCTATTAATTCTACCCATTTTGGCATGGTACTCTACCTTTCAACCTTGAATTCTTATACCATGGGTGTGGTCTCCTACCTCAACCTATTTTTTATACAACTTCAGATTTCAACCACGATATGTCAAACCATGGGTGTGGTCCTTCTCCTTTGTCCATTTTGAAAAGAATTATTTCTTATCAACCACATCTAATAATAGACACCACCATGGGAATAATGGATTGCCCGTTTTTCACAAGTACAATGGAAGATCATCGTTTAGACCACCATGGCCATTTTGGCCTTGGATATTTCATATAGGCATACTGGAAGACCACTATGGGCATGACCCCTTTCCATTTGTTCATTTTGGGCATGTAATTCTCAATAATCCCTCCACTATGAGAATGGAATTATGTGGATCTTATAACATTCCTTCCATCATGGGTGTGGATTTCCTATATTGGCCCTCCCTCTTCTCACGAGCCTTTATCACTTCATGAAAAGCCTAAATCATGATGAAACAATCCTGATTTTTATAATAATAAAGATCATTTCACATGGAATCACCTAATTTAAACATAGAAGATGATTTTTGTATTATAAATAAAATCTAACACACTCAATTATATCCTCTTCACGAATTCTTCAACCATACTAATCAGAACAACCGTCCCATCATCTCTTAGGCTCAACATCACTATCATGTCACCTCCAGTACACATAGTGTAGTTGATTAACTTTAATTAATATTAATTAATTTAATTTATTTAAAATTACATTAGATGGGAATCTCATGTACTGTTTAGATTAATAATTAATATTAATTAATTAATTAATTAATAATATAATTAATTTATTAATATTATAAATTTATCATAATAAATAATAGATTCAAATGGATGTTATCTAGTTTATTTAAATGTGAACCCATTGCATGTGTAGATGATCATGAGGTTTACTAACCTATTTATGTTGGGTATCTACTTGATTTACTGATTTATTTCATTGGGTTTTTTATAATAAATTTATTATTAATTTACATATGATGATCTATGTATCATCCCTTCCTTCTTATTATATAGGATCTTAAATGTACAAGGTTTCTTTTATGAAACCTGAAACTCTATATTCCCCTTACCCATGAGTACATAAAAATAGTCAAACCACTGATCCCTTCTTTCTTATTATCCATTGACTACATATTATGTAAAAGCTTTCATGTCCAAAGGTTCTTTTAAAGTAATTAGATCTCATGAATGATCAAATGATTCTAGAAAAAGTTGAGGTGATTCAAACTAAGAAGATACACATTTCAAGAGGTGTAATGATGAATCTCAAGCCTAACCTGACTCAAAGTGTTGTTCCCTTAGGGTCAATGGGTTGTAATTTCATCCACTCGATAAACCAACTAGTAGTGAAAGTTCATGACCATGCCACATGTTTATTTTACTTATCTAGTTCATGGTTAATTATTTATATAAATAATGTTTATTTTATAACTAAATTTGATTATGTAAAGTAGGTAAATAATAAGCATGCTAATAAAAAATAAAATAAATGGGTTCTGAAAATTATTACACGGTTAAAAATTTATATAAAAATCCAAATAATATAAAAAACCATGTAAAAGTATAAAATAAAGAATATTTATGCATAAGATAAAATCTATCATGGAAATATTAAGTCATCAAATCCATACATTTCATAATTTAAGGATGAAACCATGGTTTAATGTAATTTTCTAACCTCTGTCAAGGTGACTTCAATTATACAGGATTTCTAAAATGAGTCTTAGGTCATCAAAATCTAGTTAGAATCATGAGATGATTTCCTACAGATGTCTTAGTGAAACTAGTCTACAAGTATTGAGGTAACCCCTGTTATAATTTTAGGATTTATGTGTATATTCAACGAATCATGGAACATTTAGTTTATATATTTGGAAATAACCCCACATAAATACCTTAATTTAATTCGATAATACTTTCCCATGGGTTATCTAAAGGGAAATTTGGATCCTTTCAACTAGAATACCCATGCAACATGATATCCAATTTTTAGGTCTATTTGGATCATATAAAATAGCTATAAAAAAATTATGTCATAATTTTATAATAAAGATAAAATATTAAAACTTTATTTTACATATCATATAAAATGGTATGAAAAAACATGGGAACACTATGATAATTTCTATACACAACCCACGTTTTCCCAAATTTTTTTTCCAATAGTGGTATACTTTTTTATACACTATATTACTTAAGTAAAATTTATTCTGGGTTTTGGAATCCCATATTCATGTTTATCCACCACACTGAGTGAGAAATAGTGAAAAATATGTCTATAATAGATAAATAAAGGACGATTCTAATATTCATTGTGTCATGATATCTCCTAGGCTTAGATAGATACAAATACAACATAAATAAAAGGATGCATACACCATGATATCTCATCTCTTATCTCTTGATAAGGGAAATAGAGGCTTAATATAAATGTGATTATCATAACACTATGCCAGTGTGATCTAGAAAAAGGGAACCTAGATACTAATCTTACATTAAAAACACTAAAGTATATTGTTTATTTAGATAATTTAGGCTTCTATATGGAAGATAAATTATCCATTAATCTAATATTATCATTCTTATCTCCAAGAAACTCTATATTAATCCATAATTTCATGAAAAATGGTATTTAAAATATATTAAAAAATATTTTTATTGTTCATTTTTAGGAACATAAGTAATGAAGGGAACATTTTTCTTAATCCCTTTTGGTGAAAATAGTGAAATAACATATTGAAATCCCATGAAAAATTAAAATTCCATGGTTCTTTTACAGAAACATCCAAATTGGAAAATGTTTTAATGGTAGGGTGGTGAATAGGATTCCATCTAATTATCATGTGAAAAAAATTCATTGAAGGAGGAACTGTAATGGATTGATGATGATTCAAAATGAAAAATTCAACTTCAAGTATATTCATAATTATTTTTAATATTTTTATTTCACTTGTTGGGTAATAAATTCAATATTTATTTTTGATTTTCCTATCTAAATATTGGAACTAAGGGAGTTTAGAAACATTACATGAATTAAAGTGAACACTCTAAGTAGTTGAGAAAGGTTTATTCCTAAGTTAAACAAGATGAGTTAAAAGATTAATATTTCTAGTGGGTAGATTGTAGTTATACTATTATTTTTTATTTAATATTACCAAAAAATATCTTTGTCACCATTTAGATAAAATGAGAAATTATTTCATGTTTGGAATTAATTTTTTCCTAGAATTTCATACTTAAATAATGGTTCTATTATACTTAATTAAGGGATATCCAAATTGTAAATGAATAGTGAATATAAAATATAACACTAATACCAAGTTGATACATGATAATTCTTTATCAAATAAACTTAAAAATAGTTTATGAGGATATACCCATTTAGAGAAAAAACACTAAGGTATTATACATACTTACTTATCGTGTTTTAGAAAAGGAAACCTTTATAAATAAAAGTAAGTAGCATGATTTCTATAGTTAATTTAGAATGAATTTGTTAAATTTTATAAGGGTAAACTAGTGGTATATTCATAATCTTTGTGATATTCCTTAAAGAAATTTTAGGAAATCTCAATGGATAAATTAATATACTTGATAAAAGATATATAATCATCCAAGCAGTTTTGTTAGATAGAATCATAAAAAATAATTCATCGATTGTTTAAATGTTGATTGGATTCATTATTGAGATCACATTACCTTGTACACATCACAGACCTGATGTTAGTACTAGGAAGACCAATTATGAGTATTATATATATTATAAGTTTTCTATGATTGCTTCCTAGACATGATTCCCAAATAGTAGTGTAAAAACTAACCATATATCAACCTTATTTACTAATGGCGTAAAATAATTAAATATATATAATAAATCAATTATGTAATTTATTCATGTGTTTCATTGAGAACTATTCATTAAAGGTTATATTTATCTATAAACATACATAAAATAAAAACACTAAGTGAATATTAGTTTATTATCCTATAGCATCACAAAATATTATCATCCTTAAGAAAGAAAGGTATTAATATAGACTAAATAATTTTTAAAAGAGAGAATATATTCTCTTTTGAGTTCTTTTTTTAAAGGGAATTTGCCATTGTGTCATTTTCAATCCCTCCACACTGAGAGACCCTCCTCCCCCATGAAGGGGTAGCACCCAAAGGCATCTCCCCAGCCGGGGAAGGAACCGTCGCTCGCCGAGATGGAAGAGAATCCCGGAGGGTAATGGCCTGACAATGATGGTTCGTCACAGTGATCCATTAGAAATTGGTCCGCACCTCATTTTTCCCTCCTAGAGGAGTCTGAGCGACCCAACAAGGTGGGTGGATCCCAGGGGAGAGGCTCGCCCTGAAAGTGGACTCCAAGGAATCGAACCCTGAACCTCCAAAAGAACAACCTGTTTTGGCGACTCACCTTCACCACCACACCACCACCAATGTGTAATCTTTTGAGTTATTGGGATCAAGATAGACTATAATAAAGACTAGTATCCATATGATCCTAAGTTGGTATACAAATACTAGACTTTATTAGTTTTGGTGGGAGGAGTTGTTATAGAGGCACATATTGTGTAGGAATTATATTACTTAATATCATTAATATATTATTAAAAATGAATAATGAATCTTATAAAGAAGTAGTAAATTGAAATAGACTAAAATTGGAAAGTTCATATGAATTTTGAGATGGATTCCATGCATCGAATACCAGTTTTTTGTTTTGGTAGTTTTTCTAGTTTATGTAAATTTTTTGGTAGGTATTCAAGAGAAACTAGACACAAAGGGTACAAACTGGTACTAATAACACTTGAATTGTTACTAATGGTTTCAATTAATGTCAAGAAATGGTCTGTGATAAAACCTATTACTGATCATTATATAAAAAATACTTTTAGAATTTTATTTATCATAGAAAACTTCTATCATTATAAAATATTCATTTCTGAATAATGTGTGTCGGGTATCCATAAGATATTAGTGGGAAAAGTATTATCTTCCTACATTTATATATTGATAATTTTGGAGTTTGATCACTAGAACAAACTATATTATTCATTATATTTCAAATATATTCATAAACTTAAAGATCAATAAATACCTTATCGCATATAGATTGTTCTTTTACATAAATTTAATTTCAGAACATCCTAGAATATCTATCACATTTAAAAAGGCCATATAAGTACCCTACTATGAAGAAAACCTTGAAATTATTCAATGATATTATTAAAATATTTATCCTATGGCTATATGACATTATCTGATGTTATATAGATGAGGTGGATGGTCAGGTGCAAGTACTTGCAATAAAATGAGACTTCATCTCATGATGTTCACACTTGGTAATTTTCTAGACCAAAGATTATGAATACAAACGCACTTTTATGGATTTAACATGTTTTAAATTTCATTGGATATTCCTATCATTTATTTTTTTAATGATCCTTAGACTTTAAGATTATTATTAATACTTATCATGTTTAGTATATTTTGATGTATTTCTATAAATCGTGATGACATACATTCATATTGAAGTTAGGTAAATTGGGTAAAACATGAATAATATGTTATTAATGAATAATTAAAGAAATAATTTTCCCCTCCCATATTTTTGAATGTTGATATCTTGACCAATTGATTTAAATGGAACTTTCGAACAAAATTTTATATTCATGGGTATTTATGGGTTCATTTAAAGAAGTCAAAGAAATATATATCTAGAATATTTGTTGATGAAACAAGTATGTAACCTACTTGTTAAGATATAAATGAAAAGGTATTATATTATATAATGATAATTTATATGTGGTTATCTATTTTTTAGCATTAACTTCTTCCTCTATGGGTGCCTTTATGTATTGATGTCTACTAATATTAGACTTTCATCAATCCTACTGAATTCCACTGGGGAAGTTTTCTAGTGGGTAAGACACTTACTTTTTACATTGATCATAGTTAAATTATATTTGAATTCAATTATTAGTATAAATGTTATTTTAAGATTGATGAATAATATTTAAAAATATTTATTGATCACATATATTAAGTCACTATCCTATTTGAGTTGAATATTAATATAAATATTTATTTTCTAAACCATGAATATTATATTATATTTATTTATTTATCAAAATAATAATATTTATTATTCAAGGTTTAATAAATTCTAGGAATTTCAAATTGGCTATGTTATGGTTCCATGTAATGAGAATGATATTCTAAATATCATTTAAATAAATATTAATTTATTTTTAGATATTTATATTTTTTTTCTAAGACTTACATGTATTAATGAAATAAGAATAATATTATTATTTATACATGGTTTTCAATATTATTAATAGAATATTAACATCTGAAGTTCAATTACTTATTCTCTAGTCATAGATCAATATATACCCTGTTATATAATTTTTTATGGATGTATAAAAATATATAATTTTTAACAATGATTTCCTCTCGTGGTAATTCTTTCTATAAATAACTTCTCTTGAATTTTCTCTCAATATTTATAGAATCTCTACCACCTCCATCCTCCATCTCAATAATGAGAGAATAAGAATAAATACTTCAAACCTAAAGGATTCTATTGTGATGAAAGATGATTAATATAGGTTAATAAAAACTATCATGCTAGCACCAAGAGTATCATTGAATACTCTTAGAGATCAAGGGAGAATGTATGGATCACCATTAAAGGGATTCTAATTCAGAAAATATCTAGAGTTTTTGTATTCTTTCATTATGGTTCTTTTGATATAAGCTGAGACATTTCATTTTTTCATGTTCTTAAGTTTTATCTATTATATTCAACCAAAACCCATTATTTGGAATAATCTTGGCTAGATTCATCTATGCTCGAAAACTTCAAGTAGTATCAAAGTTATCATGTTTAAATTTATAATTATTTATTAATCATTTATCAATTTATTCATTTTACATTAGTTAAATTTTTTATTTTTTTCATTCTTTATACTAAAGTCAATATATTTTCCCATTCCCCTTTATATAACTAAGAAAAAATTAAGAACATGTACCATTTATTGGTGGCACACAGTTTTCATGGTTACATGGTGTGTAACTCACTTGCATTATATATAACCCTACAAGAAACAGTGGTCGTGTGATCAATAGACACAATGTATAGTTAATACCTCACATGTGCAATTAATTAATACACACATGATGTGTAATTAACACACACACTCAAACATACAGTGTTTCATTAATTAATACACGCACATTATTTAATTAATACACACACATTGTGTAATTAATTAATACATACATGGTGTATAATTAATTAATACACATGTGGTGTATAAATAATAAATAGGAATTTATAATTAATTAATACACACATGATGTGTAATTAATACATATTCATTTTCTTACTTTTTTATATGGAGTACATGAAAAATTATGCTGTAAAACATGTAAAATAATTTACAAAAAAATAAAATTAATTGCACTATTAAACATCATTTTCTGGTTTACATGTAATTAATTGATAGTAAATATAATTTTATATATTTATATGATTAAAAAATGACTAATTAATTTTTTCATTAAATTCAGAACTACAAGACATGTATGGTCCTTATTAAAAATTGTGTACTCTACACACATTAAAATTGGTACACACTTGATAAATAAATATGTGTTTCTATGCCATTATTTTATATTACAAAACATATAATTATTCACATTATATGTAAAATACATGTTATGTGACTACACAGTACATGATGATAACCATAACTGGTGGTTCGAATGGGTACACATCATTTTTCCTCCATGTACATATTCCATGCACATAATTAATTTTATAAAAAAATAAATTTAAGAAATTTATTTACAATTATAGTGAATTAGGATCTCTAGGATTTTTTCAATGGATATTAATATTAATTAATTAATTAATATCATAATTCATATATTAATTCAGGTAGTTTATATTAATGAATAATGATTGAAATAAATGCTATCAAGATGTTTTAAATGTGTATTATCTGTATGTTTGTGATTTAACATTATCATGAACAAATAATGTAGGTGTTGGATTAATTATAATTTAATTTCATGGGTTTTATTACTATAAAATTAAAATAATGTCTTACGTGTCACCACCATTCCCCACATCTTTATTATGTTGGACTTGCATATCCTTAGATTCATTTATGTAAACCCCATAACTATTCCATTGATTTCCCTCACCTGTGAGTGAGTATAATAATATGTATAATATGGATCTCAATGTAGAGGATGTAGTTAAAAACCAAAATTAAGGTGAAACCAGCCAAGAAGATACTATGATCGATGGTGGAATGCTTCAAATAGATCCATCCAGCTCAAATGAGTTATTTTCTTTGGATCATAGGTTGATTTATCATATTTTTTAAAAAATAATCATTAAAAATATCATAATCTGGTTATTTTATTTATTTTATTTCTATCTAAGTGCATGGTTAATTGTATTGAATCCTTTCCATGATTACATAAATTAATGAATTAACAATCTTGAAAGATAAAATTAAAATAATTTAGATTATACATAAATTTATTTTATCAAAAACATAGAAAACTAATTATATAAAATCCAAAAAATATCAAAGAGAGATTTCACACATAATAAAAAATCACTCAATGACATATTATGTTAGAAAAGGAATCCATAATCTAAGTTATGATGAACCCGTAGTTATGATTTCCGATAAGGCTATAGTTAGTGGAACATTTAATTATCAGGGAGTATAAAAAAAGATAATGGGTCAACTTAACTAATTTTTTATATTTAATGGTAATATTATATTAAATAAAAAATTTAAAAGAATGTTTTGAGGAAATATGAATTAGGATTATAGGATTATGTAGTCCACTCAATAGATTATGGAGAAGCGAACTAGCAGTTGGAATGAACACCTACCTCAATACCTTTTATTGATTTTCATGTCCATGGTCTAGATTATGAGAATGGAAATATGTACCCTTGCCTCTAGAATTTATATGAAACAAGATATTTTGAGTCCAATGGTGATGGATATTGTCACTTTATAGGATAGTGGGAGACTAATAATAACATTAAATTATGTTAAGATTCATATAAAGTGATTAAATCTTATTTTATATTGTTCTAATTAAATGTATAGTTCTTTAACCAATATATCTTGATTATCAATTATGCGTAAATATAATTTTCTTAATTTTGGTAACTTCAATGAATGGTATAGGCACACATGCAATGTATTACACCATGAACTGATGCTTTATGTGCTAGAATCCAAGATTTTTTATCCACATTCTAAAGAGGAAAGTAAAGAATAGATATTTATTTTATAAAAAATAAATTGTATAATGTGATATATATATATATATATATAGTGACCCTAGCCTTTTACACATATTATTACATGATTTTAATCACAATAATCCATTAAATACAAACCAATGATCGAAAAGTCTACTGTATTTGGAAGACAAGGTACATAATTTAGAAAAATTGAAACTAGAATAAAACATATTTTTATTAATATTAATAAGGATATCATAACTTCCCTTGAGCTCCTAACACTAAATAAGATAACCTAGGGAATATATAGACAAAATGGATGATCTAAAAGTCCCAATAAGGGAATAAGCATTGAAAAGAAGCATAGAACATGAGTTAAGATCCATAACATGATAATATAAAAGGCATGGATCATGAATAAAAATATATAGGAATAAAATATAGAACATAGAATCATATGATCATGGAAATATAAAAATTTGGAAGCAACATATATCATGACACAAACATGAGTCACAGATAACTTCCAAGATGATATCACATGGTGGATAGAGTCCCATAATAGATTAGGTTTACTCCTTAATCTCATACATAATGTCTCATGCAACTAAAAAATTACCTAATACATTAGATAACTATAAAGGCACACTCATGATAACATGTACATGCATATATGTTCCACATAAAGAAATAAAACAAAAGGAATAAACATAATGGTTACCCATGGAAAGAAATGGGTTTCATAATCATGTCACAAGGCATAACCAGAGAGAATTTCATAATGGTATCCATGAAATTAGGGATTTAAATTATGATTTTACATTAATAATTGAAATATAATAATAAATCTTGAATAAGTAATTCCATTTAAATTGAAAACATGAAAAATTGTGGCTAGGTAAGTTTAGAAATGTGCCACTTCAGCATAGTTTTAGGGGAAAATGGAGAGTATTTAAAGAGGATAAGGGCATAATTATTCCATAAAATCATAAATGAACTAAAATGGGTTTTAATGATAAAATTAGTTATTTTAGAGAAATAATTTTGTTGTAAATAATTTTTTTCAGTGTACATAAAACAGGGAAAGATACAGAGACGTTTCCTTTTAGTTGGGTTTTCTTATCGAGGGGGATTGAGAAGGGGACCTTTTAAAACTTGTATTTCTTCATAAAATAAAGATTTATTGATCAAGATACATATGTTTTAAAAATATTTAAAAATATATTATAAGTATTTAATAATAATGAAGAGTTAAATTGAGGAAAATTGTGAAAAAGCATAACTCAAAGTTAATATAGAGGTTCTGAGAGATCCCTTAACTTATATCCAAATGTGTTTGAACATTCAATTAATATCCTATATAATCATTAATGATTTAATTAATAACTTATTACACATATATTTTATTTATTATAATTTTATTATGCATGTTTAGGGTCATTTTTATGAGTTATAAAGTTTAATTTTGTCGTTCTGGGAGCGTTCGTTTCATGGTGTCATGGTCTAATCATTTGTGGATAATGATATATGTTCTTTTAAAATGGGAATAAAACTACTGAAGTGAAATTAAATAGTATTAATGGCCTTAAATAAATTTTAATGGTCCCAAATATAATTTTTTCTTTAGTTATATGGGTGATTCTTTTAGTAAAGATGTTAACATTATTTGATTCGTTCATTTTGGCGGTTTTACCGACTATCATGAACTAGTATCATTTTATATAATATTATTGAAATATATTAATTATATAATTTGATACCGTATATAGTATACATATTTAGGTCATTTTAAACAATTATATGTGTATTTAAACCTATAATGAAATTGGTAATGGGAAACACAAACCCATCATCCACGAAGGCGGTGAAATCACATATCACAAATGGTGTTTTCATTTTCAGAATAAAAGAAGAAGTGATAATATTTGATGATAAATATTACATTAACAAAATAAAATTATAGTATATATATTATAATATATTTATCATGACACTTTGGATAAGGTTTAGGATAAGGTTGATGAAATAAATAATTTAAAAGAGGAAG
The DNA here is from genome assembly GCA_963277665.1 of Viscum album. NCBI lineage: Eukaryota > Viridiplantae > Streptophyta > Magnoliopsida > Santalales > Viscaceae > Viscum > Viscum album. Next base: position 1,979,060,005 of record OY728157.1, on the reverse strand, counting down.
ATGGAGGATTTTACCTCTTGAATGTCGTCTCCCCGAGGACCTCCTTAATCCGCTTGTAATTGGACTCTTGGTGAGAAAAGAAACACTAAAATGTGTATATGAGTCTTGTTATAATAATTGGATATAATATTGGAAATATCTATGGCTTAGAAGGTGTGAGGAGAATGGGTGGTGAGAGGTGATATTTATAAGGGGAGGAGATGAGTGTTTTTTAGTATTATATTCATTAGTTTATTATTTTCGCTCAAGGATATAAATAGTATAGATTATTATGAATATATAAAGTAAAAAGTTCATGTAATGTTAAACTAATGGGTGATTACAACATTCGTGGCTCAAAAATTAATGTATTTGGATTAAAATTTTAAATACCGTAAATTACTGTATTTCACTATTCACCAAAAATTAAATTATTTTAGAAAAAACAAAAATTCACCCTAACCATTTTAAGTGTGTATATTCTAAAAATGGAATCCATTTTATTAAAATAATTATATAAATATGATAAATTTAATTTTTAAATAAAATCATCACTTATTTGAAAAATATCGATTTTAATATTATAATTGATTTTATGACCCTTTGAAAAATTGCTTATGTGATCATAAATTTATCTTATCATTATAATAAAACATAATTTTATATTATTAATCCATTTTATGAAAATAAATTTTCTTTTAAAGTTTTATATTCATTATAAAGTTGCAAATAAAACATTTATGTTTTACAAAAATACCAACACTTAATTTATCATTTTAGAAAAATTTATTTACTTGTACCATGATATAAATATATCATATTTTTATCTTATAAGATACCTAAATATTATTTTACATTTTCATAAGTTATTGTAGTATTATAATGATTATATTACTATTCCTAATTGTTATATAACTATTTCAGCAGTCAGGTTACCATTCCAATGGTGAGACTACTATTCCAACAGTCAGATTTATAATAGCCACATGGTTTCTTACTTCATATAAATACCTATTATTTCATTAATTATTCATTAAATTATATTTTTTTAATTTTTATATACACTTTGATATTCAAAATGAATATTATATTATTAACATTATGTTTTATTTCTATAGCTCTGTTCATGAGTGCGTCTTTTATAGTGGATCGAACATATCAAAATTATCTTATTAATATTATATTATTTTCTATTTATTACCCCACTGTAATATTGGGAATTTTTATTGGTTTATTTGCTGAATAATGTATCATTATTCATTTATGAGAATATTTTTTTGGTTCCTCTATGTGATGTGTGGTGCTTTATATTACATGACATAATTATAAGAAGGTAAATTACATTGATAAAAATATGGGTCATTACACTAGATTCCCAATGTTTTATGATTTCATCCATGTCTGGAAATCTAATGAAAGCTCATGAGATCATGGATACCAATAGTATTCTCAGAAATCTCTATGATATTTACTAGGAGAGAGATAAACAATATTGATTTGAGATCTCCAAGGAATTATTTACATGTAATCATGGAGAGGTAACACCAACTGGATCTCATGTAGATAAGGTGATTTGTAATTTTGGGAATCTAAACATTCTAGGGTTTAAATTTAAAAATTAATTATGCACTAATATCATTATTTCTTCACTCCCTCAAATATACTATTTATTTTTTTTGGAATTTTAATATGAGCATCATGGAGATGTCTCTCTCATATCTGCTTACTCTAATTTTATAGGTCAGCAAGGAAACAAATAAAAAAATAATTCAGTGTTGAGCCGAATGTTTATACATTCTAATTTTCCTTTCCTTAGTTTTGAAAATAAAAAAACACTTCCTTAAAAACTATGTTTTACTTAATTTAAATTTCTCCATGTATTTTAAAATGATTTTATAGAAAACATCTTCTTATACCAAACATAGAAATAGTTTCTAACTAAACAAACATAAAATTAATATTCTTAAAGTTTGATACATCAAACTAACTAAGAGTCTAGTCCATCAAACTGACTTGTGTCTTGTTCATGGGATTGAATAATATTATGTCTATCGGACTGAACAATGTTATATCTATTAGACTGACCATATTTTAGTTAATTGGATTGAAAACAATATAGTCCATTAGATTTTTAAATGTTTATAATTTTATTTTTGAATTATTTATGACATATGAAATAAATTACAACATTGTAATAGTGATATCAAAACAACGTCATATGAAAACTTTTTTATAAGTTATCTAGTGAAAATCATCCAATTCCATTGAAAACAACTCTGATATTCATGTTAAATATAATCATTAGAGGAATACCTATAAATATAAGTGAATTTGAGAATTTGGGAGCTAATGTATTAGTAAATCAACACATATGAAGATCTCTTTTCCTAAAAAATATTATTCTCATGCTTCGTAATATTTCATAGAGTTTTTTATAAGGATTCTGAGTGAGGAATTGTAAAATCATTAGATTTTTTTTGTATTTTCCTATTATGATCGAGGTTTAGATCGAGGGATTCTGGGGATATGAAGACATGTGATATTAAATAGTTTGATTGAGGGATTATAGGGTATTGGAAGAAAGATATTACACTGATCATCATGTTTAGGGATTCAATGGTTTTGGAAGATAGATCATATAACTATCATCATATTAAGGTATTTCCTTGTAAAAAAATACAGGCCTTACAATTAGGTTGAAATTGTGGATATCTTAAGTTAGTATTTCTAACTACCATAACATTTAAGGTTAAAGAGTAAAATATTTTTTATAAATCTTATAAGTAATTCTTATTTTAGTAAAATATTTCATATTAATTTTTTAAAAAAGTTTTAAATTATTATATATAATTTATATTAGAAAAAAATTACTAATTTTTTTAATATCTATTTAACCAGACTATTTGTAAGTCCATTTAGTAACTATAATCATCAAAATATTTATGAGTATAATACCTATAATCTGACAAGTTGATGATTTATAAGTCTAGTCTTTTTAAAAAAATAGGCTTTCGGTTTTTATGTAAGTTTAATTTTTAAAACTAAAATTAACCCCCCCCCCCGTATCCATTGTATACTATTACAATCTTTAAAATAGTATCATAGGTTTTTATACTGCCATACTTGTTGTGCTTTTAATTTTTTATCTACAATATATTTATAAAGTTTTTATAAATTATTTTTTCATAAAAAGTTATTACACTAATGTGTGATTTGTAGAAATATTCTTATTTTTAATAAGATGAAAGGATTAAATATCAGTAGTCTTGAGAATTTTAATCCTATAATACCACAAATTTTTATTGCGGTGGTTATGAATATTGAAGAGATAGAATGAATATATTTTTTATAAACACTGGTGTTAAAAATTTTGTGATGTGGGATAGTAATAATAAGATTCCTAAAAATTATGTTATTGTATTTACTAATTAAGAGAAGTTGGAATATTAATTAAATTATTGAGTAAGGAATAATCCATTATATTCTATAACTAGAAACATTTATAGAGAAATTTCATCTTGTGAATCCACTAATAGCATTTGGAATAAATTAGTGGTAACACATTTTGGAACTTAAAAGGTCATTCAAACTAGAAGAGATATGATTTGACCTGATTATCAAGGTTTAGGTTTTATACCTAGAGAAACAATTTCCTAAAATGAATAAAAGGATTATAACTATTGTAAATAGTTTACAATCTCATGGTGAAAAAGATCCTACTAATGAGATCTTAGTGGAAATTATTATTGTGATAATTCTTAGAGAATGGTAATTCAAGAGAACCTCTTTGGATGACATAATAAGGATTAATCATCTAACTCTTTATGATTTGATTAAAACCCTTATATAGAATGAGTGATGATTGAAATGTGAAGCAAAAAAATTAAAAAAAATAATGGAGAAGTTTCTTTTGAAAAAACTTATAATGTTACAAATAAAGTTCAATCTGATGAGAAATTTTCAAAGTCTTCTAAAAGGAAGAAAGTTGAATTTGAATTAGATGGTAGTTCTTCAGAATAATCTAGAAATTAATTGGATAATATTTTGAAAATGATGAAAAAAATAGTTGGAATGAATAATTTCCAAACTAGATATAATAATAATCTCAAATATAGAGGTGATAAATAGGATTCTTCTTGAAGTGATATGTTATGAATGTAAGAAAGTTGTATACATAATAATGGATTATCCTAAGATGAAAATAAAGGATAATAAGGAAATAAATTCTAATGGGAATTACAAGAAGTATTATAAGTAAAATATTAATTAGTTTCTGATAGCTTTGTATACTTGGAGTGATAGTGGTGGAGATAGTTCATTTGATAATTCATCATATATTTAATCTTCAATTAATAAGGATATAATATTATATGCATAAATTCCAAAGGTTAAAAAATTATTCATGGATAATGTAACAATTGAATCTTTAATTAATCTAAATTTAAATGATAATTATATTAATAGTAATGGTGATAATAGTTCTAAATATACAAATTTAGAAGGTTATTTAACTGAAGAAAATAACACTTTACTAATTTTTATATAGTTTCACTCTTTGAAAAATTACTTGAAAATAAAAATTGTAATATCTATAAAAGACTTGATATTTCAAAATTAAACCTTGTGAAATATAATTTAAGGATTTCTACTTTAACTTATAATATGTTAGATATTTATAAATATTTAGATAAATATAATTTTGAGAGAGATAATATTTCAAAAGAACTTTAAATGTCTAATTTTGAGAAAACTTGTTTACAAAAAGATATATAAAATCTTATTTTGAATGAAACTACTACTAAGAACAAAAAATTAGTTATAAAAATGAATTATGAAATATCTAGTTTGAAAAATATTTTGTCAAAGTTTATCACTGGTAAGGAAATATTTGATAAGTTGTATAATAATATTAAACCACATTGATATGTATCCAGAATGGGTTTTACAAATAAAAAACATATTTCAAAAATAATTACTTTGTTTCAAAAAGTCCTTATTTTTTCACTAAATTTCAAAGTGGTAGACACTAGAAGAATAAATTTTCTTTGAATAAAGATCAATCCTTATGATTTCACAAAGAATATTTTTCAAAATAGTTTACATGTACTAAATATAGTAAGGTTAGAAAAATATGGATTCCAAAAATTTTACTTTCTAATAATAACATACCTTAGTAGGTTTGGGTTTAAAAATGATAATATTTTCATTTTCAAAAAGATAAGGAATGTACCAACAACAAAAGATTTGGTACATATATAGTGGTTTCTCTAGAAACATGACTGAAAACAAAGACTTATTTAAAAATATTATAAAGTTGAAATGTGGGAAAGTCTATTTTGGTGATAATTCTAAAGGAGATATAATTTTAAAATTCATCATAACTCAATAATAACTTTCTAACATTTTTAATAAACCTCTTAGTTCTGAGATAGTTGAATATATTAAATAGAATCTGAGAATGATCAATATCAACTGATTATTCATATCTACTTTATGTTTACCAATATTCTTACATTAATGAACTCCATTTCAATGGGGGGGGGGGGGGTACATATGTTTTGGTTTTCTAAAAAAAATTATTTTCTAATCATTTTGGTTTTCCTAAAAAATATGTCTTTATATATTTTAGTGTTTCAGAATAAAAAATTATTTCAAATTTTTTGAAATAAAAAATTTTACTAAAAGGTTTTAAAATAAAAACAATTACACTAAAATTTTTTCAGGTGATCTTTATATTTTAAAATATTATCGGTTTCAATTTATTTTAGAAAAAATAAGATGAATATGTTATTGGATAAAAATTTCATATCAAAAGTTAGTTTTTACTCTAAGAGGTATTCTCTCATTCTTTTAGTTTTTCCAATTATCCACCACTTTTATTTTTCTATGTTGTTTTACATATTTTTTACTTTTTAAAAACTTTAAATTTGTTAAAAATATTAAATATTATGTAATAATATTATAATTTAGTCCGATAAATAGTTTTTATAAAAAATATTAAGAGGACATAATATTTATTAAATAATTCAAGGATGAATCTCAACTGTTAGATCAGAATATGGTTTTAGTATATGCTATTAGATCTTTTTAATTCAAAGAGTTAACCCCTGAGCCTATATATATAGGAGTGGGTCACCATGTCCTACATTGATTCTCATTATTTTCTGTTAAATCTCAGATCTCCTTTTATTACCCAGTTCAGAAAGTTTGGCATCGGTCTAATTAGGTCTTCTTAGCATCTGTATTAGTACAATGACATCTGCTAACGATTTTTCAAACCAATAAGTGGTAAATGAAATATTTATTGAGAATTCATGGTACAATAAGTATGATTATCTTTTGAAATAATTTATAAAATTTAAAGGATGAGAAAAGGTTTTTATGGAAAAAGTTGATTTTTATTTTTATAATCAAAAAAATAGTTAAAGATTATTTTTCAATGGAATTTATTTTTCAATTTGATTTAGATGTGATTGTTTTCAATATTTTTTATGAGATTTTTAAATTAACTATTGAGTAAGTGTTTTATTTAGTTTAAGTTCAAATATAATTAGAGTATTACCTTCTATCTCACAATCTTTCAGAGAAGCTAGGATCCGTTGAAAAAGTTAAATCTAAATCATATTTTTCTCTTATTATGAAAAATTAAGAAAATTATTTCATTTGACTCTAGAAATAAGAATGGTTCATTTGTGTATGTAATGTTATTTGATTCTAATAAAAGGGCATAGGGATATTTTGAATGCTGTTGACATTTTCATATTGTATTTTTTTGTCAATATGAGGAAGATAAACCTTATAAATATTTTATTTCTATAAATTTAACCTATAAATAAAATATCTATGAAGTCAATAATTTTTATGTTTAAATAATTCATAAATAAAAAGTTGGTTGATTATATATAAGTTTTTTAAATAAATAATTAGGCTTATGAAATTTGAGAAAAGGTTTTATTGATTGGATAAGAAACCCTAAGGTTTTATTGATTGGATAAGAAACCCTGACTTGGACAAAGTCAGTCTTCAATATTAAACTAAAAAAGTTTGTAGAAAAATCATACAAGTAAGAATCTAATATTGAACTAAATAAATATATAAAATAAGTTAAAGAGAAAAATAAAGATTATTACTCTTCTCATAAGCTTTAAAAGAAATACAAAGCAATGTCTGATGAGGACTTAAATAAGTTTATGTCACACAAATCTAAGAAAAGTCTAGGATATTCAAATTTTAGACTCAATGATGATGGAAATTTTGATTTGAAGATAAAAATAGATGAGGTAATGAAATATGTGTAAAATAAGAAAAATAATAAGGAAATACTTTATAAAGAAAAATTGATGAAAAACATGATTAAAGATGTAGAAAAAGAATCATCCAATATACCATTATCAATTTCACCATTATTAGTTGTTCAACCATTTCCTGGTTCTAGAATATATTCTTTTAGTGATTTGAAATTTCTAGATCCATTGACACCAATAGAGTTAGAAATGTTTAAAACATATGTTTTTCTAGTTATTTTTCAGAAGGATAAGGGGAAAAAGATGTAGTTGAAACTCAAGTTGAAGAGTTAGTTGAGAAATTTCTCCAAAAATATCTGAAAAAGTCAATTCAAATGACCATAAAAATATATATAATAACTATAATTAAATTTTAAAAAAATTATAAGAATAAGTATAATAATAATAAGAAAAATAAGAACAAGAATAAGAAGAAGAAGTATAAGAATATTAATAATTAAAATAATAATAAATCTATTCATATTCATTAACATCCTCTACATCCTTATCAACACATTCTGATAAAAATCAAATTCTAGATGTTTAAATGAGTGAAAAATCATCATCACATGAGGAATATGAAGCACAAGAGTCCCACATGAAAACTATGACTAATATGGAAGTCAACATGGTTAATGTTTTTATAATTAAAATGTTAAAGGAAAAGAAAAAACAGATTATGGACCATCTCATCAATATATTTATGAAGATTCATCAAATCAATCTAACACGTTAGTTACTTAAGCTCAGAATGGAATTAAATATATTTTTCAAAATTTTAAATAGATCATAGATTCAATGACTTATCTTATGAGTATTGAATCATAGTGTAAGAAGATCCAAAATATTCTAAATGGGAAATCATAATAATTGAAAATGTGGACTGATTTTTTTTTCAAAATGAATTTGAGATAAAATGTTTCAAATATATATCAAAGTCACAAAAAAATATTCAATTAAATGATAAAATGTTCAAGAAAAGTGGATGGAGATCTAAAAGATCATTATGATCAGTTTGAAGAAGTTAAAAAGGTATCTTTTGGTATTTATGAGTCCTTTGAAATTTTATCATTTGATATTTCTGATAGATTGAAATTTTTGGAAAAAATCAAAGATCACTCAATCTATCAGAATTAAGAAATCTCTAAACTCAAATAAGAGATTAAAAATCTAAAATATGAGAATACAATAATCCAACATTTTTAAGAAGATTTACATAGTTAAAAATAAGAAAACAAAAAAGATAATAATTCTTAGAGAATAGGTAGTTAGTTTGATAGTAGAGAATTAGAAGTTCTTATTTATAGAAGAAAATATAGGGAAGCTCGAGTATACAGTAGAAGAGTCTGAGAATAATCAATTGGATTTTCAGAAGATAAAATATATTATCATGAAGCTATATAAAAAAATGAACCTTTTCTTTATGAACTCTTATTGTATCTAAAAACCCAAAAAGATTTTATTTAGTTGAATTCTTTTTTTATCTTATTTGAATATTTATTCAAACACAATTGTTTTATATTATACTGTATTACATTTCAAGAAAATATTTTACTTCCCGTATTTATTTTTGAAAATAAAAAATGGGTAGAAGTTATTAAAGAGATAAATTATTACTAGGGGTAATTTATTAAGGGGAGAATATGATAAGGTGGATTTTATTATTATTACTTCAAAGTAATTATAGTTTTTATTAGATAAATAATGTTTAACAAAAGGAAGTTATAAATATAGGGGGAGTTAAGATAAAAAATGGGAAATATTTCTTTGAAGATTTTTTAAGGAACATAACGTATAAATGGTTATAAGTTTATAGAAGCTAATAGTTTTTATTTTAAGTGTTATATTTTGTAATTTTCAAAAAGTGTTAGATTTTTGAGTTTAAAGTTTATAATTTCTAATTTTACATTCCTTAGTTTTGATAATAAAAAAAAATTCCTTAATAACTATGTTCTATTAAATTTATATTTTCCTAATCCTTTTAGAATTTTTTTTATAGAAAACATATTTTACTACCAAATGTACAAATAGTTCCTAACTAAATCAAGAAAACCATTATATCCTTAATGTTTGATACATCGGTCTGAATAAGAATCTAGTTCATTATACTAACTAGTGTCTTGTTAATCGGATTGATTAATGTTATATCTATTGGACTGACCGAAGTTATATCAATCAAATTGAACATAGTTCAGTTAATCAGATTAACAACAGTATAGTCCATTGAACTATTAAAATTTTATAATAATATTATTGGAATTATTTCTACCAAATGGAATCTATTACAACATATTAATTGTGCTATCAAAATGGAATTATATGGAAACATTTTTCTGATATTTCTAGAGAATATCATTTGAGGTCATTGCCACCAACTCCATCTTTCATGGAAAATAGAACTGTTGGAGGGATGCCTATAAATATGAGTGTATTAAAGGAGTTGGGAGCTGATGAATTTGAAACTCAATGAGTATAAATATATATTTTCCTAAACATGTCATTCTTATGCTTTTTAATCTTTTATTGAGTTGTGTTCTAAGGATTCTAAGTGAGGAATTGTAAAATCCTTAAAATGGTTTTCCCTTTTTTTCTCTTGTTCTGATTAAGGGATTATAGAGATAGGAAGATTGGTAATACCAATCAGGATGATCAAGGATCCTAAGGTATTGGAAGATATATCATACACTAATCATCATATTGTGGACTTCCAGGTATTTGGAAGATATGACTTATATATATCATCGTATCATGGGATTTACTAGTGAGGAAAGACAAACCTTACAAATAGATTGATAAATATGAATATCATATGTTAGGATTTATGGATTCCTTAACTCTTAAGGTTAAAGAGTATAATATTTTTTATAAACCTTATAATTCATTATTATTTTATTATAATCTTTCATATTACTTGTTTTAACAAGTTTTATATTTTTTGTGCAATTTATATTAGAAAGTTTATTTTACTAAATCTTTCTAATATCTATTTAACCAGACTATTTGTAAGTCTGTTTAGTAACTTTGATTATCAGATTATTTCTATGTCTGATACCTATGCTTTGATAATCAGATGATTTTTTATTCTGATCTTTTTAAAAAAATAGGTTTTGGGTTTTTATGTTAGTTTAATTTTTTAAACTACAATTCACCCCTCCCATTATTGTAGCCATTATATAATCTTACGATCTAACATTAATTTTATATGTTGAATAGGAGGAAGCTAAATTGAAAAGCCTCAATATAAAAAAAAAATCCAAAGCCTTCTTTAGAACTCACTTACAAGAAGAGGAAGATTAATGGGTAAGAAAAGGAATAGTATTCTACTTAATTCTCATGTGGAATGAAAGGTTATTAAAATAAAATATCTAATGAAGTGAAGTAGAAAATGCTACTTCAGGTATATTCATCAATGTAATTATTTTGTCTTAGTTCATGGGTATTAAATTAAACATGTTTTCATATGACTATTCAAATATGTGAATCAATAAATTTCATAAATGTTACTATAAGTTTAGTGAACTCTTAAATAAACTGAAGAAGGATGTTTCTAATATTAGTATAAATAGGTGAATAACTTATAGATTTCATGATAGAATCATGTTAAACCATTTTTTTGTTTTTATTATTACCAAAACATTTATCTCAGTTTCTAATTCAACACAATAAGACATTATTTCATATTTGAAATAGATTTTATTATGATATTTCACACTGAAACTAATAGTTCAGAAATTCTTGAATCATAGTTATTATAAATATATAACCAAAGATGAATATAAATATAAGAAATAGAATACCTCGTTGTATAAATATGATTACCCATCAAGTAAAACTGATAGTAGTTGATAGGTTTATATACAAAACAGTGTTCACGTCTCTTTTGAGATAAGATAGTAGGTATACTAACTAATTAAATATCAAGGTTTTAATAAGGAAACATATATAAATAAAGGTATTTCACAAAGATAATAGAGTATAAAAATCACATTAAATTTTCTAAAAAAATTGATAAGAGGTAAGTTCATAAACATTATAATATTCCTTTAAGATATTGTACGAATACTCAAGGGAGAAATTAATGCACCTGGTAATGGATTTAGGATCCTTTGGGCTAGCATGTAAGTGTATATCGTAACAAAGTATTTATAGATCATAAATTTGTAGAGTTATGGAAATCCCAAACTCATATTACCTTATACATCAATATTTTGATTATAATAAAATGTGATTTATGGAATGCATTATATGTATTTAAAATATTCTAATAATTTCTTCCAAGACATATTTCAAAAATATAAAAATAATAACGAAATATGCGATAATTATGTTTTTAAATGGATACCATATTAATTACAGTATGATAATAAATCCATTAGTTATAGATTATTGGGTTTGATGAGAAAGGTTTGTTAAAATTTGGATTTATTAATAAATGAATATCAAAGAAAATACTAAGTTCAAGTCATTTAATTATCTTATAGATTCTAAGGATATTAACAAACCTTATTAGTCTAAATTGACTATATTATAGAGATAAGTACATATCATTTTGAGATAGTTCAAGTGTTATATACATTGATAAAATCTGGGATCTTGATTTAGGTGAGTTATCATAAGAATATACACTTTACTAAACTCTATGTTAAAATTTGTTACAAGAGACACATAATATGTGGGAAGACAAAAGTAAAAGGTTTTTTTTATATTCAGAATGACCGGTGACATCTTAATCAATATGAATACTGAATCCTATAATGAATAAATCAATGGAAACCTATTAATATTGATAAATATGTATTTAGTAATGGAATCTGTATACCAAAATTATGGGGCACCACATTTTTTGGTGTTTCTACACTTGATACTACTAGTGAATATTCAATAGAAGTAGTATATGTATGGTACAATCCAATACTAATAAATCATGATATATTTTAAAAAGGACTTCTAAGTTATAGTATATGGAAAAAAAATTTACTTTAATTATCATTATAAAATACATTTATATTATACTTTTCATAGAAAAATTCTATGTTGATTTTATTGGGAGAACGGATGTCAAGGCGAGTTCTCTTAATAGAGATCCTATGGAACATTTCTATTTGAAAAAACTAAAAGGGTTAGTGACATCGATGAATGAAAATAAAATATGAAAAATGAACATATCCATATATAGATAGATTCAATCATAGTGATCATAAAATAGACATTTGGAATGAGGGAGTGCCAAGTGTCTATAAAGGGTTAGTGGGAACACTAATATTTTCCATGATAGATATGTTGATAACATATGAAAATAGATATTCATCCTTTCTTTTGTGTTCATACTAAATAAAAAAATTTCTACAATAATAACTTAAAATTGAACCCTAGTTCCAAGGAATAATATCTATAGATTTGGATTGATGTGGTTTCATAATCTAGTTATAGTATATATGTTGAATATTTATCTTAAAAATAGAGTATAAAATTTCAAAACTGAATTGTTTCCTAAGTTACACGGTATGGAATATATATATGGTAATTTTCATGGGCATGGGGGGGATTTTCAATTTAATTTCACAAGAATAAGTTATAGGAATCTATCTAATATTTCATTATATGTACTTATTATTGATATTACTTATTCATGTTTCATTAAGTAAAAATACCACACCAAACTACTGGAACTACAAAGACTTTTAGTTATAACTATCTGAAAATACTTTAAAAAGTATAATTGTATGAGTTCCTAGTAAATTAAGAAATTAGAGTACTAGTGTTTAAGCTAATATAATAATATTTTTCCTTTAAATAATTTTTATTTAAGATCATAGTGAGAATAAAGTGATATTTAAGATAATATTCTTACATCAAATATTTTTTATATTTATAATAACAAAGTACATTGTGTATTCTAATAAAGTTTAATAACCAATTAAAAATTTGTAACATCCTGAACTGGGTGCCCTAATCTAATTCATTATGTGACGTCAATCACACCTCCCTATATACCATAGGTTACCGACTAGAATCAAGGGTATAATACGTCATGTGGTGAGACTATACCCTCTTTATCAAAGAAATAAAATAGTAGGGATCAATATAAAAATATCCAAATAAAAATAAACAATAATTAATAAAGACCAAGCATCACATAAAGAATCCCAAAACATGGGAAATGACCATAAACCAATGTAATAAATATTTCATTCCATATAAGTGTCAAGTGTTGAATGAAAACCCAAAATAAAGACACACTAACAACCCCCAATAAAGTCCTGACATCAAGTCGAGTTCCCTCATCCATGCTCTATCCTAAATCCTAACTCAACCATCTAACATAGGGATCTTTCCATTATCTTGTTCTATAAATATGAAGTCTACTTTGGTACCAATTGGTGGTCTGAGTAGGGTGTGAGTACAACTCAGTAGGCCACTACCAAAGGTGTATAAAGAAATATCTATTCTGTAATAGTGTATGCAGTTTTATAAAGAATAAAATACAAATGATAAAATTAAATAGGTTTCACATTTATTATTATTTAGTTAACCACATTGTTCCTTAGGTTTAGGATGACACCCATACTAATCACACCTAATTCATCCCATGTTAGAGTCTAAACCATACACCATATGTATTTTTACACTTTATTCTTTCATGATATTTCATCATTTAATTAATTCCAATTTCATTTTGGTACGTTGGAGCATCAGTCCAGCTACCATTATCATGGATTCTTGTAACATCAGTCCAGTATCATTATCTCTAGTACTATAAGTGTTAGTCCATCAACAAAATCATAGGTACTTATAGCAGTAGTCTTGCACCAAAATCTCAATTACTTGGAAAATCAGTCCAACACCAATTCATATGCATGAATCGGGGGGATAGATCATCAGTCTGACCACCCATGAATGAGGATTATAATTCCAACACCTCAATATCATTATTCACATTTACATATCAAGTTTCAACATTAATAACCCTTTTATCAACCATTCTCAACATGTTGAACCATAACATTTATCAATTCAAACCTTTAACATCATTTCAAACCTTAAACATTTAACCCAATTACCATGATTTGCCTCATAACTCATTAAAATTTCTCGGTTAATAAAACAATATTTATACAAATTAACATACCAACACATTCATAATTGTTTTAATTTCAAAAACCTCTTTTTTTACATTTTTTATTCCATATTTATAATATCACTGAATACTTTTCACACCCCATGGGTTTCCATCATGCCCAATCACATAATCTCCAATAAATCCAATGGGATCCTAGAAGGGTATATCAAATTCATGGGGATTCAATTCACTTTTCTAATTTAAAAATAATTACACATCATAGAATCACAATGATACAACTAAAAAACAAGATCATTATAAATACTATGGGAATTATCATATGGACCACTAAACTTAGGGTCATTGATGAATGTTTTTCCTACCATAGCCCTTAATTAAAGGTAGAATGGCCAAAATCACAATCGAGGAGAAGATCTAGGATCAAAACCTAATATCAATATCCAAAGAGACAAGATTCCTTAGAACCTAGATTTGTACCATCAATAATAGAAGAATCAATCCATCTCCAAAGGGAGAAAAAGACGAGTGATATAGGAACCTAATCAAGAAAGAGACCACATATTGAAGAGAGGTTGATTTATTATATTGAAAATTTAATTTGAAAAGGAAGAAGTTTGAGGAGACAAGGAATCCTCTTTGGAGCCTAAAAAGGATTATGAGACATCTCAAGAAAGTTTGGTATTTTACAATCTCCAAACCTTATAGCATCTCATCCTCTATATGTACTCACATGCACTACTAAGATTATGATGTGAAAAGGTTAGGAAACTAGGCCCACATATCTATTTCTCTCTCCCATGTTTTCTCCTGAATACGTCCATGATTCCATAGCACTTGGAATATTGGTGAGGCCTTTCCCCATAAAAATTTCTCATTGTAATTCCCAACCCAAATCAAATTCTCCTCAAAGGACACATCAGTCTAAATCTCAACATCATAAATATATATCAAATGAGAAATATCTGGGTGATATTGATGAAGATACGACACATGAAAAAAATCATGTATAGAACTATACCCTTATAGAAGATATAATTAATATTCCACTATTTTGATCCTCTCCACAATTTCAAATGATCTGAAAAACCTGGGCACCAACATTCCGTACTTCTAAATCATATGGTGACCCAATATCGGTAACACCCAAAGGAACACACGATCACCCACTATAAACTCAATAGGTCGATGGTGTTGATAAATATAAGATTTATGTATAATTTACACTATATCTATACGTTTCTAAATCATCTGAACCTATTTAAATGTCTCTTGAATGAGACTCAGTCCAAACAACTCTGACTCACCCGCCTCAACCCAACATAATGGTCAGATGCATGGCTTACCATAGAGTTACTCATACAGTTCCATCTAAATATTATCGAAATAAATTTTTTTATAGGTGAACACAACCATTTCTAAGTAATTCTCCCATGATCCCCCAAAGTCTAGGATGTATTCCCATAGCATGTCCCCCAACACCTGAATAATATATTCTAATTTATCTTCTATTTCTGGGTGAAAATCTATACTTAGAAACACCTAAGTACCTAGTTACTTATAAAAACCTTTACATAATCATTAAGTAAAACAAAAGTCACTATATGAGACTATACTTCATGGAACCCCATTAAAATTCACTATTTAACGAACATACATATCACCCAACTGATCAACCATGAAAGTCTCCATAATTTGAAATAAATGGGATTATTTCATCATCCTATCCACAATCACCCATATCACATAATTATTATGATGTATCATCATACGACCCATAATAAAATCCATGGTAATGTCAGATCACTTACATTCCAAAATGGGAACTAGTTGTAACAGACTAGCAAGCCATTGATGCTCAACCTTTACTAGCTAACAGATGTAGAATCATGTGAAAAAAACTATAATATATTTCTTAATTCCTATCCACCAATACTATATTTGAATATCTTAACATATATTGGTCAATCTAGGGTGGACTACCCACTTTGAGGCATGGAACAAATGCATAAACTACTCTCACATACACATATGTACAACAACACATCCAAAAATATAGATGATCTCATCATCATTCATAACCCAATCAAAAGGTTACATTCTATGATTCACCTCACGGATAAACACTATATATCCTAAAATTTCATCTCTTTGATCCATATTAGAAGTGTTGAATCCATCGATAAAGACATGATGTTCATCTGCTTCTGGCCCTGTAGAATCTTTAAATGCATCTCAGCGAACAAGGCATTCATCTTCCACTCAAAACTAGATTCATGGACTGCCTGAGTCTATTTCTTTTAGATAAAAGCATCAGTAACACTATTTACCTTCCAATATGTATAGTATTTCTCAAATTAAAATGAATATATATAATCAACCCATATTTGCTATCATAGATTCAAATCTCATTGTAAAAATATATACTTTAAAATTTTTTGGTCAGTATAAAAAATAAACCTTTCACCCAGAAGGTAATGTCATCATCACTTCAAGGAATAAACCACCACTACTAAATTGATATCTTGTGTAGGGTAATTATATTCATGTGGCCTCAACTATCATGATTCATAGTCCACGAATCGATCACTCTGAATCAACACTTCTCCAAGTATGATTCAGGATGCATCAAAAAATAAGGTATACTCCACACCCAACTCAGGTAGGATCAAAATCAGTGCAGTGGTGAAATTATTCTTTAACTCCTAGAAGGAATTATCACATGTTCTGGACCATTCTATATTTATATCCTTCTTGTTCAAGCCTAAAATTAGTGCTACAAAGATAGAAAAGTCTGGGATGAATATCTAATAATAGCCCGCTAAAACCAAAAAGAATTATTTATAAAAAAAAATTGGGATGATCCCAAGAAACAACTAAATAAAATTTATATGGTTCCACTAAAATTCCTTCCTTATAGATGATGTGACCAAATAAATGTACCTTGTTAAACCAAAATTGACACTTATATAGCTTGTCATATAACCTATGATCTCTCAGTGTACTCAGGGTGATTTCAAGATGTTTGGTATGATCAGAATGAGTCTAAGAGTAAACCAAGATATCATCAACCAAAATAATCACAAACTGGTCCAAAAATAGGTGAAATATTCAGTTCATCAAATCAATAAACACAGTAGAATCATTTTTCAATCCAAACAACATTACAATGAACACAAACAAAACATACCTACTCCTAAAAACAGTCTGGGCTATATCAAAAGGTATCACTCTCGACTGATGATACCCTAACCTCAAATAAATCTTGTAAAACACACAAGAACCCATCAACTGGTCAAATATATCTTTGATACATAGAATAGGATGTTGGTTCTAAAATTTTACCTATTTAACTTTTTATAATCTACACATAATCATAATATTCCATAATCTACAAATAATACTGAAGAACCCCATGGTGACATAATTATATGGATGAATCCTTTATCCATAAATTCTTCAAGGTGAGACTTAATCTCTTAAAGCTCTTGTAGTTCCATTTTATAAGAAGGAATAGAAATTTTTTTTAGCTCTAGGCATCAAATCAATCATAAACTTGACATCCCTCTTAGGTTGCATCCCTGAGAAATCTTCGAGAAACATGTCTTCAAACGAATCCACTACAGGTGGAAAGAAACTATGATTTACACCCACATTATCCAATAAATGACTCATAACATGGGTGGTGAAATCCCCTACTTACTGATGAACTATCCCAATATAGCCTTCTCGAATATCACATTCCCCACAATGAACATAACTACTACCCTCAAGAGATGTGAAAGTTACTCTCCTATGGTAACAATCGATGTGGGATTGGTATGATACCAGCCAGTCCATACCCAAAATCAATTCAAAACCTGAAATCTCAAGTATGTACAGATCCCAAAGGAAATGATACACCCCAACCTCAAGGGAACACCCTTTGAATAGACATGTTTTCTTCAACCATACACCTAGTGGGGTGTCGATCATCCTAACCCCACACACAATATCCACCGTAAAACTCAAATCATTGACAGGTTGAGTAGATATAATTGGATTTGAGGCTCCTTTATCAAATACAGAACTTGAAATCATAGAATCTAGAAGAATTGTACCTCTTACTATTGATGGATTAACCTTTCTATTAAAAAGTACAGGCTGAACCACATGAAACTATCCTATCCCTCTTCCCTGTGCTCTAGTATGAGTCCTATGTGTTTCACTAATCTCCTAATATAGACTCTCTTTCCCTAAAGTACCACATATTCAACCCTGATTAGGATAGTTAGTATAAATCCAACTTCCGGACTGGTACGGGGTAGAATATCCCCATCTAGTACTCTAGTACATCCTATATCCTTTATCACTAACCATCTACCAAGGGTTCCTACAATACCTCTATAAGTGTCCCATCCTACCGTAATCTCGATACTCTATCATTGGTCAGTAAAATTGGATAAAAATGTTACATGATCTATTGAACTGATGTAAAAACACTCGTTCACTACCCTGAGTAACTAATCATCTCCACTAGATACTATGTACACCACCACATTGGTGAATGTTTACATAAAGATTCTTTCTACCCTTGAAAGAAGTACCCAATGTTCATCCAATAGAATCCACTTGTCCTACATTGGAAGACTCCTTTAGGTTCTCCTATGAAATGAGAGAATAATTCCCTACCTTAGAAAACTTCATTAATCAGAAGATATGAACTTGTAACTTAATCTCACATTTATGTTCATCCTAAATATGTATTTTCACATCTTTCTCATATCCTACCACCATGAAGACAAAATGATGAATGTCAATGAAGTGGATAACATTGTCTATCACTGACATGCTTCCCTAGGCCAATCACAAAAACTTTTTCACCCTCTCCTGTCATAGTTTCTTGGAGTAAAAGTGTTGTAGGAACTTCTCATAGAAGTCCTTATATACCATTTCCTCCAACTGCTCATCATGAGCCTGAATATCGCACTAGATCTTAACTAGTCTTCATAACATATATTCTACTAATTTTACTATTTTCTCTATAGGAGTCTCTAAATGATACAATATTTTTTGGATTGAATCAATCCAAAACTCAGCTACCTTAGGACCACCTTATCCTGTGAACATCAGAGGATGCTGAAACTGGAACTCCTAGTTAAAATCAAATATATTCCACATTGGTTGACCTGGGTATCTTTCTAAGAACTAAATTAAGTGAGTGAAGTTATCTTGAAACTACTCTTCTACCCCTTCACCCTGAACTATTGGGGCCTCTTGTCCTACTACTAGAGGCACTTTCCCAGCAATGTCCTCCTATCATCCTACCAACAAACAACATCATAGAGGCATGTATTTACAATTCCAACAACATATCTTAAGAAACATAACACACTATTTTAACATTTACACATAAGATAATTTCATGAATCCATAATTATTCACCCCACATACACTTCCCCATGGTCAAAACCAAGGCACTATAACTACTCTCAACCATCTCTAACCTATGTCATGGATAACACAGGGTAAAAAACTTTCATATTTATAGTTTTCCTATTATACACCATTTTAAAACATTTCAAATTAACAGATTTAACATATTTTAACCATTATAAATTCATTTCTAGTCACCATTTATTTTAAATTACTTTAAATAAATAAAACCATTTTTTATTTCCTATAACCTGCTCATAACCTACTTTTCCATATGTTCCTAAATGATACATGTCACATAAATTCCTGCGTTCCTATAATTATGAATGTATACTATAATTCTCATGTTATACCAATCCACATTTAAATTCATATAAAACTATAACATCACACAATAATTGAATCACACAAAGTGAAATAACATCCAAAAGTAAAAGGAAAACAACAGAAATAATAATCCCACCCAAGGAACTTGGGTTTTTCCCACACATTGGTTAGATACTCCCATGCATGAGATCTTGGACAAGGCTCGAATCATCCAAGTCTCCTGTTTACCATTCCCAAATAATAAAATGATCAAAAATAAAACCTATGCTGATACACCTTTATGACTCCCTGACCCAAGTGCCCCAAGTCGGTTTGTTACATAACCTCAATTCCACTTCCCGTACTCTAGAGGCTACTGACTAACATATATGGTCTAATATGTCATGTGGGGGTAGTATACTCTCCTTATCAAATAAATACAACGACATAAATAAATATAAAAATATCTAAAATAAAAATAAACAATAACCAACAAAGACCAATCATCTCATGAAGAATCCAAAAATATGGGAAATGAATATAAACCAATGTAGTAAATATGACATTCCATATAAGTGTCAATATATTAATGAAATATAAAAATAAATACACAGTAGCAACCCCCAAGTGGGTGCCAACATCATGTACGGTTCCCTCATCCATGATCCATCCTGAATCTCAACTCATCCATCTAACATAGGGTTCTTTCCCTTATCCTTACCTACCAACATGAAGTCTAATTAGGTACCAATCAACAACCTGATTATAGTGTGAGTACAACTCAATAGGATACCACCAATGGTGTATAAATAAATATATACTATATAATATTGTATACTGTAACAGCCCAAGATTTTATAAAAAAATATTCTTTTTAATTTTATTAATGTCTTGTGTTGTACGCTACACCAAAAGGAGCTTGCACAACACACATCCCTGACTTGAATTGCATTACACGCAATCACGACCTTCCTCGATAGCATGTGTAGTACGCAATACCGAGTTTCACTAAACAACGATATGCTATAAAAATATTATTAAAACTAGCCGTTATGAATAGTAATAACCACATTTTGAAATCCAGTAAATCTTATTTTTCAAAATGAACTTTATTTTTGGATTCGGAGTATCGAATTTAGCCTAAGGCGAAATTTTGGTACTTTTCGGATAACTTTCATATTCTGATGAATAGTGAAAATTACTAAATTATAATTAAAAACAACTTTTTTAATCGAAATAATTAATAGTGATAAATCATTAATTTGAGTGGTTTTAAAGTATATTTAGAATATATTTTTACAATTTAATACAATGTTGGTCATTGGATGTAATTTCACATTTAAACTAGACATAAACAAGTGTCAATCTTTTGATAGATATTGTTTCTTAAAAACACGCTATTTGTTTTAACAGCGGGATTTAATTATAAAATTAATTAATGCAACTTTTATGTTATGAATTTGGTAAAATAGACTTCATTTTTGAATTCGGAATATGAAATATAGCTTGGGATGAAATTTTGGCATTGTTCTGAAAAACATCAATTTTTGATGAATAGTGAAACTACTAAGTGGTAGGTTAAAAACTGAATTTTGCACAAAACTTAATTTTACCGCTTCTGTGAATGGAATTTCGAAAATCCGAGAGACACGGTTAATATCAAGGACTAAAATGTGGTTCAATGAGATGAAAATAATTTTTTGGTGAATAGTAACTTTTTACTTTTTTTTACCACGGTTAATAGTAAATAAGGTAACTAAGGGTAAATATGATATTAATATTACCCTAACACATGTCCTAATTCTATTGGACAAGTGTAATTCGACCAAAAACAAACTTAGGAATAAAATATGACCATTTAGGCCCACTTGGATTAGATTAGGACATTTATTATTAATTTATTTAAAGAAGGGTTAAAATAGTTAAAATCAGAGTTTAATAAGTAAATCATTTTTAATATGGGGTTATACATAAGATAAATTCGACTATAAATATTCATTAGAAAGCTAAAACGATTTCCTACATAATGATATTTTATTTATAATTTCTAGACTTTAAATAAATTAATTTATTTATGACACAACGATGATGCAGTAATTACCCATTTAAGGAAATATTAACATAATTGATGTTATAAATGCTCAAATGAATGTAATTTGAGACTTTTTATGAATTCCACTAATTTTATAGTTTACTATGATATATTAGTGTTGATTTAATCAACTTGGTTCGAACATATAATTCTGTTATGACTTTCACAAAAATCATATATCAAATAGTGTCAAAATTGACACAAAATAGTTTTTAAATCAAATATTATATTATTAATTGTTATGTTATTCCTAAAAATCTAAGGTTCGGCCAAATGACTTAGATAAGGATATATATATTAATAATAAACAATTTGGGGTTCGTTTGGCATGTTATAGTAAGTGTATTAACCATATAGTGAAAGAAAACAAAAAGACACGGTAAAAGTCAAATTATTTAACTTAGAGTTAAATCTAATTGATAAGGTTTAAAATAAGATCCAAACATGTCTAAATTTGATTGGTTGATGAGATTACAACCCTATCTCATATAAGCATTGAATATGAGTCATTTTTGGAGGTTTTTAAGTGGGGTTAGATTTATTATAAATTAATATTTTTAAGAATTCCTAAGGTGCCCCTCTCCTCCCCTATAAAAGGACACCTCCTCCCCCTCCTCCTCACACCAATTTGAGCTCTCAAGCTCGGCCAACCCCTGCCAAAATCTCTTCTCCACTTCCCTAGCAACATCCTAGAGGTTCTGGTCTTCCTCAAAGACCAATTTTAGTGCCCTAAGAGGAGGTCTCAAAGAGGCGCTTCAAAGAAGAGGTAATTACCGTTACCAATTCTTTCATCTTTATTTCTTCTTCCACTTCTTCTTATTATGTTGTTTCATTATGAAGTAATAACATCAGTGTCACTCATATACTGATGTGTTATTATAAGTATGAAACATCCTTATTTCACCATCTATCCATCCTACGGAAAAAGAAATCACCGCGCCTGCGTACGTACGGAATACCGTCTCCACGCCGTGGTGTAATCTATTTTCCACCACCACCTTACATGGATGGGTATAATGGTGTAAAGAATAATTATACATAGTTATTACAACATCATATTGATTCTGATATATTGTATAATCCACTCCAATTCAATTCAATATTTATAGAAATGATATCATCGCTCGTGCGTACGTACGGACTACCGTCTCCACGACGCGATGAGATTCATTCTCCATGTTAACCATTTAAGAATGATTATAATGTATATATAAGAAATAATAATGAAATATATGACATTATAAATCTACTGGATTTATGTATATATATACATATGTATGTCATCTACTTACTTCCATTTCAAGACAATAATGAAAGAAAAACAACGTTCATGCGTACGTACGGACTACCGTCTCCATGAACGGTGTTTTTCATTTTATTTATCTATCTATTATATATATTTATATACTGAATATATATGATATATAAATCATATTTTATATTCTGGAAGTAAGTAAATCATGGTATAAGTAATAATGATGTCAAGAACAACAAGTCAAAACACCTACGATAAATGAAACGATTTTACCCAAAACGCTTCTTTAACATGGAATTTACAAAAGAACGGGTAATATAATGTCATAAGTGAACCATATATGATATCATAACAATGAATATGATTATGTAATAAGTCAATGACATTATTTAAATCATTATACAGGAGGTTCGGACACATACGAAGCAAATTGGACCTAAGGTAAGGGAAATATCACAATCTCATTTTTATCCGAGATTGTTTATTCGTAAGTATTTACTGGGGTGTATTTTATCATCCACATCCATCTTCCCTCAATATGTAATATTGTTTCCATCCACTTGAAATAGTTTAAATCCAATTTTACCCTTAGGTGAGTTTTTAGTAAAGAATATGAAAGGAATCTTTTGTCGTTTTTCCGTACGAGGTACTTTTTGACTTTTCCGACAAAAGTACGAAGAATGTTTTTTTTAACTTATACGGCATGAATGGATTTCTAAAACATTATTTCCAAGAAGATTCCTTTACAAGTTTTCAAGTTTATTTTTAATCAACTTCTTTTAGTCTAAAATTGTATGACATGTTAAGAAAGGAAAAGTGTTTTTGAAGTAGAAAGGATATTTTCCTCAAGAATGAAGTTCAAGTATTATATCAAAAATGTTTTCCATCTAAGATAATAAAAAGGTTTCTGTTTTTATCCCTATTATTACATTGATTTGATCATGTTGTGATGGAATTATTTTTATTAATTCCTTTATCATATATGAATTGATTTATGATGTCATGATGTTTCAAGAATCCCATTTTTGTTACATGTGTTATGCGATGATGCATGTTTTATGATTATGTGGCACACATAAGAAAGGATTCATTATAAGATGGGTGGGACCTATATCTCCCTCCAATGCATTGGGTAATGATTTTATATCTCATGAGATAGACAGGGCTGGAACGGTAGGTTATACTGGTTCAGTGAAACAGGGCTGAAACGAGGGTTACTCAATTCAGAAAGGGACTTTGTCCACTAAGATAGTCTTGGAAATGAGTCTTGACTAACAAGAAATGATTTTCCATGATTATGTGTGCATGCCACAAAGTTTCAAGTTTCATGTTATGATTATGGTGATCTCATTTTTACTTCTATGATTTGTTCCATGTTAAGATATTATGATCTCTTTTGCAGGTTATGATTTTCAAAAAGATATGATATGATTTTTATTTCTTTTGTATACCCTTACTGAGCATTTGAGCTCACCCTTTTATGTTTTCTTTTCCCCAGGATATAAATAAAGGTTTTAGGTAAAAAAAGGGAAGATCTTTATGGGAGATATTGAAGATCTTTCACCACGATTAGAAGATTATGTTCCGAGTTTCCAAAGACACTAAACTATTACGATCCTTTAGTGTGTGTTTTTGTTATGTACTAAGTATTCCGCAAATGTAATGTAAAGTCCATGTAAGTCAGGCTTTGGGTCTCTACAGTTGGTATCAGAGGAAAGGTTTAGTCAACCTTTGGAAACTAGGATGCGAAAACGTTAGTGAGATCCCTAGAGATATTTCTAAGGTATGTCTAGGGATGTCCCTAGGGATAAGTATACGTATAAGTTATAGTACTAGAACTACGCTAACGATCATAGAATTAAACCTAAGATGTTAGATATTGAAGGTACTCCCCCTTTATTATGTTGTTTTCCCTAGCATGATTTTTGCCTCTCACACTATTCTTTTTGGGTTTTAGAAAATGGCTGGAAACAAGATGATTCACGATAATGGAGGATATGATGGACAATGGAATGATATTCTTCATAATGAAATGGGATTTGGAAGTCCAAACATAATTATTATGCCGAATCAGCAATCTCATAATATGATCAATAAAGTAAAATTTGGCAAGTTTCCTAACTCGGCTAATAAGAGAAAGATGGAGTTTCATGATGATCATAGAGGAAAGAAAGTTCAATTGGGAAGAGGCATCAAGGAGAATGTTTCAAAGGAACTGGAAGATGCTTTGGGTGTGGAAAAGAAGGACACAAAGCAAGTAAGTGCAAAGGAAAAGGTTCAGTTAACACCATGGATGAGGATAATGGTATTGCTACGACATCAAAAATGGTTAAGTGTTTTAAATGTGGAATGTATGGGCATTATGCAAACCAATGTCCTAAGGGAAAGACTCATGAAGAGAATCAGTATGGCCGTATGGGTAGTATTTATGTGGATGATGATGAAGAGACTACAAATGATATGTGAGATGAAAGAATTGTTGAAGTTCGGTTAATGGTTTAAGAATGTAGTGGAATGATTACATGTTTATCATGTGTAATGTTGTATAAGTAATCTCATGGTACTATGGAATAAAGAGACATGTAAGGATTGTTACATTGTTGTCTGATTAATGTTACCAGTAACCATGAAAGGTTATTCAGATACTTTTGGAAAGTAGATGATAAGTGCATAATGAAAGGATAAGAAGATAATGAGATGTTTGATTGTATTCATGAGCTCATGATTGATATAAGGACTAAGTGATATCATGGTTTGAGTATAAATAATTTTGAGGATTTTGGTATGTGTAAAGTGTTAACTTTTAACTGCATTCAAGTTTTCACTAAGGTTCAATGCGTATTCAAGAGTATACATGATTAAGGACTTTGAATGTTTGGAATGTGACCAACAAAACATATCTTATGATATATGGGGATCAACGATGATATTAAATCTCTGGTAATTGTTTTCACTATGTTATGAGAGTGGACTGCAGTATTATGGATAAGCCTAAAGATTGGAATGGATTGTGTTGGACATAAGTTAGTATTGTTTAAGGATAGAAATTTTTTTCGATATTATTGATGGGATGTTATAGTAATATAGTTTTGGAAAAAGGACAACCTGCAGGACGGGCGACAGCCCATCGCTTCGGACAAGGCTGTAGGAATCGAACCCACAACCGAAGTGCGACTGGCCTTTATCACCTACCACTGGCCTACAGGAAGTCCCTGTTTAGTAGAAACTAGTTTTATTATATTAAGCAGTATGATATATGAAGTATAAGCCCATTTTAGGAACCATATATGATTAATCCCACTATAGATCGACTTATGTATATAAATTTTGCTAACCTTTTGAGACAGATGGAATGACCCGTCATTCTATCACATGATCTGCTAACACTTCACGAATAACAAATTCAACTTCATTTATTTAAGAGATGAAGTGGAAATTGTTAAAGGCACGAACAACAGTGATATTGTATCAAAATAAAGTAAGTATTTATTCTAATTCAAATTTTCAACTTTAGGGAAATGATCTTGAAAACCAAAAATGTTGTCCTAGTGATCTTATACCTAATGAATCAGATGGTACCTTAGATCGTCACAAATTTATGGATTTGTGATTACTGGATTTTCCATAGCCATGTTCTCTACCACTCTCCATCAGAACATGATGGTTAGATTTCTCTTCCATATCCATATTTTCACCTATGTGGAAACCCAGTGATTAGTTTATTTGGGTAATCGTTACATTTCATACTTTAGTTTTTAAAGCCAAGTTTTGGTATTCCCTTTTACGATGTGGGTTTCTATTAAAGAAACTTTCAAATAGTAAACCATTTATAACCCCGACGAATTTCGAGGGCGAAATTCATTTTAAGGGGGGTAGAATGTAACAGCCCAAGATTTTATAAAAAAATATTCTTTTTAATTTTATTAATGTCTTGTGTTGTACGCTACACCAAAAGGAGCTTGCACAACACACATCCTTGACTTGACTTGCATTACACGCAATCGCGACCTTCCTCGATAGCATGTGTAGTACGCAATACCGAGTTTCACTAAACAACGATATGCTATAAAAATATTATTAAAACTAGCCGTTATGAATAGTAATAACCACATTTTGAAATCCAGTAAATCTTATTTTTCAAAATGAACTTTATTTTTGGATTCGGAGTATCGAATTTAGCCTAAGGCGAAATTTTGGTACTTTTCGGATAACTTTCATATTCTGATGAATAGTGAAAATTACTAAATTATAATTAAAAACAACTTTTTTAATCGAAATAATTAATAGTGATAAATCATTAATTTGAGTGGTTTTAAAGTATATTTAGAATATATTTTTACAATTTAATACAATGTTGGTCATTGGATGTAATTTCACATTTAAACTAGACATAAACAAGTGTCAATCTTTTGATAGATATTGTTTCTTAAAAACACGCTATTTGTTTTAACAGCGGGATTTAATTATAAAATTAATTAATGCAACTTTTATGTTATGAATTTGGTAAAATAGACTTCATTTTTGAATTCGGAATATGAAATATAGCTTGGGATGAAATTTTGGCATTGTTCTGAAAAACATCAATTTTTGATGAATAGTGAAACTACTAAGTGGTAGGTTAAAAACTGAATTTTGCATAAAACTTAATTTTACCGCTTCTGTGAATGGAATTTCGAAAATCCGAGAGACACGGTTAATATCAAGGACTAAAATGTGGTTCAATGAGATGAAAATAATTTTTTGGTGAATAGTAACTTTTTACTTTTTTTTACCACGGTTAATAGTAAATAAGGTAACTAAGGGTAAATATGATATTAATATTACCCTAACACATGTCCTAATTCTATTGGACAAGTGTAATTCGACCAAAAACAAACTTAGGAATAAAATATGACCATTTAGGCCCACTTGGATTAGATTAGGACATTTATTATTAATTTATTTAAAGAAGGGTTAAAATAGTTAAAATCAGAGTTTAATAAGTAAATCATTTTTAATATGGGGTTATACATAAGATAAATTCGACTATAAATATTCATTAGAAATCTAAAACGATTTCCTACATAATGATATTTTATTTATAATTTTTAGACTTTAAATAAATTAATTTATTTATGACACAACGATGATGCAGTAATTACCCTTTTAAGGAAATATTAACATAATTGATGTTATAAATGCTCAAATGAATGTAATTTTAGACTTTTTATGAATTACACTAATTTTATAGTTTACTATGATATATTAGTGTTGATTTAATCAACTTGGTTCGAACATATAATTCTGTTATGACTTTCACAAAAATCATATATCAAATAGTGTCAAAATTGACACAAAATAGTTTTTAAATCAAATATTATATTATTAATTGTTATTTTATTCCTAAAAATCTAAGGTTCGGCCAAATGACTTAGATAAGGATATATATATTAATAATAAACAATTTGGGGTTCGTTTGGCATGTTATAGTAAGTGTATTAACCATATAGTGAAAGAAAACAAAAAGACACGGTAAAAGTCAAATTATTTAACTTAGAGTTAAATCTAATTGATAAGGTTTAAAATAAGATCCAAACATGTCTAAATTTGATTGGTTGATGAGATTACAACCGTATCTCATCTAAGCTTCGAATATGAGTCATTTTTGGAGGTTTTTAAGTGGGGTTAGATTTATTATAAATTAATATTTTTAAGAATTCCTAAGGTGCCCCTCTCCTCCCCTATAAAAGGACACCTCCTCCCCCTCCTCCTCACACCAATTTGAGCTCTCAAGCTCGGCCAACCCCTGCCAAAATCACTTCTCCACTTCCCTAGCAACATCCTAGAGGTTCTGGTCTTCCTCAAAGACCAATTTTAGTTCCCTAAGAGGAGGTCTCAAAGAGGCGCTTCAAAGAAGAGGTAATTACCGTTACCAATTCTTTCATCTTTATTTCTTCTTCCACTTCTTCTTATTATGTTGTTTCATTATGAAGTAATAACATCAGTATCACTCATATACTGATGTGTTATTATAAGTATGAAACATCCTTATTTCACCATCTATCCATCCTACGGAAAAAGAAATCACCGCGCCTGCGTACGTACGGAATACCGTCTCCACGCCGTGGTGAAATCTATTTTCCACCACCACCTTACATGGATGGGTATAATGGTGTAAAGAATAACTATACATAGTTATTACAACATCATATTGATTCTGATATATTGTATAATCCACTCCAATTCAATTCAATATTTATAGAAATGATATCATCGCTCGTGCGTACGTACGGACTACCGTCTCCACGACGCGATGAGATTCATTCTCCATGTTAACCATTTAAGAATGATTATAATGTATATATAAGAAATAATAATGAAATATATGACATTATAAAGCTACTGGATTTATGTATATATATACATATTTATGTCATCTACTTACTTCCATTTCAAGACAATAATGAAAGAAAAACAACGTTCATGCGTACGTACGGACTACCGTCTCCATGAACGGTGTTTTTCATTTTATTTATCTATCTATTATATATATTTATATACTGAATATATATGATATATAAATCATATTTTATATTCTGGAAGTAAGTAAATCATGATATAAGTAATAATGATGTCAAGAACAACAAGTCAAAACACCTACGATAAATGAAACGATTTTACCCAAAACGCTTCTTTAACATGGAATTTACAAAAGAACGGGTAATATAATGTCATAAGTGAACCATATATGATATCATAACAATGAATATGATTCTGTAATAAGTCAATGACATTATTTAAATCATTATACAGGAGGTTCGGACACATACGAAGCAAATTGGACCTAAGGTAAGGGAAATATCACAATCTCATTTTTATCCGAGATTGTTTATTCGTAAGTATTTACTGGGGTGTATTTTATCATCCACATCCATGTTCCCTCAATATGTAATATTTTTTCCATCCACTTTAAATAGTTTAAATCCAATTTTACCCTTAGGTGAGTTTTTAGTAAAGAATATGAAAGGAATCTTTTGTCGTTTTTCCGTACGAGGTACTTTTTGACTTTTCCGACAAAAGTACGAAGAATGTTTTTTTTAACTTATACGGCATGAATGGATTTCTAAAACATTATTTCCAAGAAGCTTCCTTTACAAGTTTTCAAGTTTATTTTTAATCAACTTCTTTTAGTCTAAAATTGTATGACATGTTAAGAAAGGAAAAGTGTTTTTGAAGTAGAAAGGATATTTTCCTCAAGAATGAAGTTCAAGTATTTTATCAAAAATGTTTTCCATCTAAGATAATAAAAAGGGTTCTGTTTTTATCCCTATTATTACATTGATTTGATCATGTTGTGATGGAATTATTTTTATTAATTCCTTTATCATATATGAATTGATTTATGATGTCATGATGTTTCAAGAATCCCATTTTTGTTACATGTGTTATGCGATGATGCATGTTTTATGATTATGTGGCACACATAAGAAAGGATTCATTATAAGATGGATGGGACCTATATCTCCCTCCAATGCATTGGGTAATGATTTTATATCTCATAAGATAGAAAGGGCTGGAACGGTAGGTTATACTGGTTTAGTGAAACAGGACTGAAACGAGGGTTACTCAATTCAGAAAGGGACTTTGTGCACTAAGATAGTCTTGGAAATGAGTCTTGACTAACAAGAAATGATTTTCCATGATTATGTGTGCATGCCACAAAGTTTCAAGTTTCATGTTATGATTATGGTGATCTCATTTTTACTTCTATGATTTGTTCCATGTTAAGATATTATGATCTCTTTTGCAGGTTATGATTTTCAAAAAGATATGATATGATTTTTATTTCTTTTGTATACCCTTACTGAGCATTTGAGCTCACCCTTTTATGTTTTCTTTTCCCCAGGATATAAATGAAGGTTTTAGGTAAAAAAAGGAAAGATCTTTATGGGAGATATTGAAGATCTTTCACCACGATTAGAAGATTATGTTCCGAGTTTCCAAAGACACTAAACTATTACGATCCTTTAGTGTGTGTTTTTGTTATGTACTAAGTATTCCGCAAATGTAATGTAAAGTCCATGTAAGTCAGGCTTTGGGTCTCTACATATACAGTTGTATAAATACTAAAATGAAAAACGATAATAATAAATAAGTTTCACATGTATTATTCTTTAGTTAACCACATTGGCCATCAGGTTCATGATGAAACCCAATCCAATCATACCTGCTTTGGATGTTCTATAGTCTTAAATATACAACATTTGGATTTTACTCATTATTCATTCATAGTCTTTAATTAATAAATTAATTACAATTTCATTTTGGGACCTTGAAGCATCATTTTAGGTACAATTATCACATATGATTGGAATTTCATTCCAGTATCATTATCTCGGGTACTTGTAGCATCGTTATAGGACCAATATCAAGGGTACTTTGAGTATCAGTCTAGCACCAAAATCCCAGGTACTTGAAGCATCATTATAGAACCGATTCACATGCATTCATCGGGGGCCTAGAGAATTAGTCTGGTCGCCCACAGATGAGGAGCATCAGTCTAATACACTTATATTATTGTTCACATTTACATATCAAGGTTCAATATTAATAACCCATTTATCAACCATTCTCAACATGGTGCAACATTTCATTTATTAATAAAAAGATTTAATAATATTTCAACACTTAACCATTTAACCCAATTACCACGAACCATCTCAAAATTTATTAACCTTTCAGGGATAATGAAATAATATTTATACAAGTTAACATTCCAAAACACTAACAATTGATTTAATTTCACAAACCCATTAATTCCCCTTTTATTCCATAATTATCATTTCAAGGAAAAATTGGCACACCCCATGGGTTTCCATCATGACTGGTCTCATAGTCTCTAATGGATCCAATAGGATTCGAGAAGGGTCTCTCAAATTCATGGGGATTCAATTAAATTTTCAAATTTAAAGGTAATTACACAACATGAAAAATCAACAATACAACTAAAAACACATGATCATTATCAATACTATGGGAATTACCATATAGACCACCTACCTTAGGGTCATTAATTAATTCTCTCCCATCATTATCCCTTAATTTGAGGTAGAATGACTGAAATCATAGTGGCATAGGAGACTAGGATCAAATCTTAGGATCAAGATCCAACAAGACAAGATCTGTTAGAACCTATATCCATACAATCAATAAAGGAAGAATTAATCCCTCTTTAAAGTGAGATAAATATGGCAGATATGGGAACATAATCAAGTAATATTTCACATGATAGAGAGAGGTCAATTTCATTCACTAGATCTTTGATTAAAAAAGAAAATGATTTTGAGGATCCAATGAATTATATTCAGAGCCTGAAAATGAGTATTAGACATCTCAAGAAAGGTCGGGATATTACAAAATTTATTTTTTTCAATTTTGGGTTATCCAAAAATTATATAATAATTATTATTTTATGATAATATTTAACTATGGAATTATCCAAAATGTTTGATTATGACAAGGGAAAAAATGGATACTTGGGTGTATTACTAGTGGAGGGAATTTATCAAGGTATTGAGGAAACAATAAATAGAGTTATAATAAATACATGTTTTTGAACTGACCCTAGAGATAGAGACATGATTGAACCAACACCAATAAAAATACTCAGAAGAATCATGTTTTATATGTGAGAAATAAAAAGATAGTTAATAGTTGGATTTAGTGAAACTGAGAGTCTGTTAGAGTTTGTGTTGTATATTCAACTACTTTGTAGATTATATTGCCTATATATTTCGAGAATTGAATATTAATAAATTCAGTATCACATATTCATTATTAGTTTTTTAAATCATTAATGTGATAACATCCTTGAAAATCATTTCCATTTAAAATGATAGAAAAGTTCAATTTTAGGAATAGTATTGGTAAAATCATTATTTTTATTAAAGAAAGGAAGTGGCCATCGACACACGACATACGCACTAAAAATCCCTTAGGGGGGAATTAGAAAATTTTAGGAATAGAACCATTAAATTCCATGATGATATTATTAAACTATATATATTATGATTATAATAAATGATCTCATGGGAAATATTTTATATAAACTATCTTGTTTGAGTACTCCTAAACAAATGATACTTAATCTCATGAAGTTTTCACTTAGTAATCTTATAGATGAGATATTTTGAGGAAAACCCACCTGAAGGAATTTCACATGTAAGTGAGTCATTGGATATTCCTAATCACAAATGAGTGTAATGATTCATAGAATTTAAGATTATTATTAATAAATTTCATTATTCACATACTTATATATATTTCCATAAATTGTGAAGATATATATTCATGGTGAATTTGGGTATGTTGAGCACATCATGAATGATATGTTATTAATGAATAAGTTAATAAATGATTTTTTCCATTCAATATTTGTGGATGTTGATATCTTAGACCTTTGATGGGAATGAAATTATCAAAATAAATTTTATAGACATGGAATACTGATGAGTTCATTTCAAAAAGTCAAAGATAAACATATCAATCATATAGTTTGATGACATGAGTATGTAACTTGATTGATGATATTTTTAACAAATAAGTTTATATTACATAGTGAGATTTCATATATAGTTATTGACACTGAAACATTATCTTCTTCCCCTATGAGTGAATTTACATGTTTTTGGATACTGATTTTATACTTTAGGAAAACCCAACCAATTCCATTGAGTAATAATTCTAGAGGTTCATACACCTAGTGTTTCTATAGATATCAATTAAATTCTATTTGAATATAATTATTAGAATAAAGTTTATTTTTATAACTAAGAAGAATATTTACTTAGGATTTATTGATTATACATATTCAATGACTATTTATATAATTTTAATGTTAAAATTAATATATATTCTCCAAATTATGAATACTATATTTAATTCTTTATCAAAATAATATTATTTATTATTCAAGGTTTGGTAAATTATGAGGAATATGGATAGGTTGAGTTATGGTGCCCGGTAATGGAAATGATATAAAAAAAATCATCTAAATAAATATTAATTTCCCTATTGATATTTATATTATCTGTGAGGCATCCATGAATAAAAAAAATGATATAATTATTATATAGTTGTGGAGTTCACTTAAGATTAAGAAAATGTTAAGGGTCATGTATAACTACCTATTCTCTAAACCTAGTTGTATATATTCCTTATTATATCATTTCTTGGATGTGAGGAAATCAGTTTGTTGTATATAAATATTTCCTCTCTAGATAAGTCCTTCCATTAAGAAATTATTTAGGATTTTCCCTCATGATTGACAGAAAATATTCCACCTCTCTTCTCCATATCAATAATAAGAGAATAAGAATCAATCCATCAAGCATGAAGGATTGTGTTGTGATCAAAGGTATGTGATGCATGATAATCAATACCACCATGCTAGAACCCAGAGTACCATCACCTTTACTTAAATATCAAAGGATCAGGTTTATATCACCATTAGAGGGATTCTAGTTTGGATCCTCTCAATGCAATGATAGTATAATTGAACAGAGGTTCGAATTATCAATTCCAACATCAAATAAATAACTCAAGATTGTGGTAATTTCTTATTATTAAATGAATTATAAACTTGACATGAAGACATTCTATCTATATTTTGAGTATCCATTCATTGGTTAATCATATATAATCACGAGACATGTTGTTTTTACTCATGTTCTTATGAATTATTAACTAGATTTAATGAAAACCCATTATTGGGCCTAGGCTCAAACCCACTTCTGATTTTCTTGGAACCTTTAAATGAAATATGTGAAATAGATGAAAAGTATTAAAATTAACAAATACTAAGTATAATTTCTCCATTAATTACTTAAATTAGTTACTTAAGTTCAAGGAATTGATATCTATATACTTAGATCTATAGGGTTTCTTAATCTATTCTTAGTATGTCCTTTGACAAAGTATTAAGATTCAACATGAAATATTTCAAGATCAAATCATTTACTGTGTCACATGGAATGAAATCTATCTAATATGTTATATGAAAAACACAATAGGATATTCATATGATTAATAGACTACATATGCCTAAAATGGTTTTAAAAATATGCATCTCAAACCATGGTATGTGTTGAGGTTTGATATTGCTTCTACATAAAGAATTTAGGGTTAATATTAACTAGATTTATGATAAATACATATAATTGAAGTTATAACTATCTGCAAGTTCTTGGGAAAATAAAAATAGATGAGTTCTTAGTAATTAGAAAAATGGGACAACTAGTTCCTTGGGGGATACCATCATATTTCAGATCAATTTGATATAGGATCCCATTTAATATAAGGTAATTTGCTAGATAATAATATTATAGTTAGTGGTTTCAAATATATATACAAACCATGTATGTTATAGTTTCTAATTCATCATGAGAAAAAATTTAGCAACATTTTTTCCAAGCTATGGTTTTATCCAAGATGTTTGGTTTTTATGGAAGGAAAAAGTTTAATACTTAGTGAGATCACCTCTTGAGGTATTTTAACAGAGAGGGTGAAGTAACTATAATATTAACAACCACAAGAACATTTTAGGTCCAATATTTATATTCATACTTATTAGATGGATGTTTTACATGTAAGGAAAACTGGTCAGTTAATAGTTAACTTAAGTGAAAGTGTGAATCTGTTAGAGTTAGTTCCCTAGAACCAGCTGACTTTTTACTTTTTGATCACAAAAATATTCATAGACATTAATATTAATAAATATATTTTCACATAATGAGGGTTCTTATATATAACCTTAATGTGATAATTTCCTTAGAGTATTTATCACATAGAAAAGTTAAAAGAAGTTCCACACTTTAATAAGATCCTTGATGTCCTATGAAAATATTCTTAAACATATGTTTTATATTTTAATGATATCAATATGATAAGACACAAACTATGTTTAAATATCGGTTGTTGGATGGTTATAAGTAGGCATGGATTATGCTTATGAATTTTCATAATTAGTAATATTTAAGAGAGGAGGTTATGAGAACAGACTCTCCAATATGGATTCTATATGTTATGTGTGTCATTTGACATTTATATATATGTATGTGTGTATTCATCATTATAAATTAGATTATTATTATTAATGTATGTCATTAATCATGTACTCAAATGAATCAGTGAAAACTATGAAGACATATTCTAACGGTTTATGCCTTCTCGGTCTGTTACTTTACTTGTTTTGGGTTTTGAAGGTTCTTGGAGAAGGATTTTATAGGATTTTGGATATTAAATTCTAGCATTAGGGTGAATAAAAAAAGTTTAAATATTACATGTAATTTAAGTGTGGTTCAAAACTTTTTTATGGCAGTTCATGGGATGCTACATGATGTGTAAATTCATGGGGTTAAATAACAAAAAGGCGATGCGTTTTTAGGAAATATTTGACCCCTAACATTTTCATGAAATGTAAATGGTTTAAAAACCATGTAAATGTCCTATGAATCACATATTTAAAAGTTGTATCATAAGGGTTTATTTCTAAAACCCTACCATAAGCGGTGCTCCCTCTCCTTTTATGTGATTCAATATTTCCTCTTCACGAACATGGGATTCCTTTGATGGGGATTGATTTGTGGCTTCCCTTATTTGATCCTTGTCTAACCTTTATCGATCTATGGTGAGTTCCCTCTTCATTCTCATTTATTTCCTTTCCATCATTCTTCAAAGTTTGCTATAGTGGTGTGGTTTGGTTTGGGTTATGTGTTTGGGCTACGTTTTGATGATCTCTGAGTATGGTGTAGGTTGATCTGTGGTTTATCATGGTGTGGTTGTGGTTTTTAGGAATTCTTAATTTCCATGAGGTGAGAAGTGAGATTGTAAAGCTTCCTTGAGGATGTGAATCCTTGTTCTCAGTCTTTTATGTGTTATGTGTGAGATCTGAATTCTTTTCTTACCTTTGGGTTGATATTAAGGGTTAGAATAATCATATAATTAATTTTAATTTCTAAAATTAATGGTTATGGGGATTTATGAAAATATTTACTGCTTTGATATATGTTTTTTTATGTTATTATGCCTGCATGTTTCTAATTCTGAAAATAGTGGTTGTTGGAAACCTTTCCTTCATTGTAGTTGATATATATGATGGATCTTACTGTGTTGTTGTGTGATCTCACCCTGAATAAAATTTTAAAGAAATTATATTTGTATAATAATTTGATTCCCCTAGATATCTAGTTTATTTTATAATACCCATGATAATATAAAGAAGTAATGTGATTAATCCCCTGAATAAATGTGAAGCCGGGATGTGTTGATATTGTGTGTGGATGTGATTTTTGTGATTATTTATTTGGATTTTTATTGTTGTGTAGTGATGTTTTTTGACTAGATAGGTTGGGTAATATGTGGGGAACTAATTTTATTGTTGGTTAGCATAGATGCGATGTGGATAGTTATGTGTTGTGGTGCAGTGTTTATGGCGCAGTGGTTGTGGTACTTGGTGGTTGTGGTTGTGTGATGGATGAGATGTGTGATTTTTTGTTGTGAAATGGCTTGGTTGATGTGATGAAATGATGATGGTGGATGTGTGGTGTTGTAGAGATAGTTGTGTTGTGTGGTTGTATTAGTTTCTTAGGTTAAGTGGAACAAATTACGATGTTGAATGAAATTAATAAATTAATGAGATGGAAATTAAATATAATGTGGTGTAAATTGACATATAATTAATAGATTAAATTTAATTGAATTAATTGAATGAGTGGTGCAACATGAAATGAAAATGATAATGAATAAAAGCGTTGGAACTTGTAAATTGAAAGTGGTAAATGTTGTGTGGCTGGTGTAGCAGTTTTGTGGTGTGTTACATATAGTGGAAATAGTAGTTATGAAGGATAATGTGCAGCATGATGGTGGTAGTGTGGTGTGCACTAGTATTGTTGATGTAAATCCATATGTTGGGTATTGTGTCCTATCTATGTATCATGTATGCTTATGTTATTTTATGTGTGCCCACCTGAGTTGGATAACCTCGCCAACACTCATAGGTTCTGGATTGTGGGTTTTTCCCCCAACATCCAATATGTTAGTAATACAGATGGCTGGATACCCCCTCTCCCCCGCTCTTCCTTCAATAGTGATGTGTGGATTAGGTGTGTATGGGTGATATGTGATGTGATATATGGTTCCAGGTGTCTTTCATATGATTTGTGATTTTTGGTCCCCGGTGTATTCAAGGTGAGATGTGATGTGATGTGATGTGATGTGATGTGATGTGATGTGATGTGATGTGATGTGATGTGATGTAATGTGATGTGATGTGATGTTATGTGATGTGATGTGATGTGGTGTGGTGTGGTGTGGTGCGATGTGATGTGGTGCGATGTGATGTGGTGTGATGTGATGTGCTGAGGTGTGTTGTGATGTGTTGTGTTGTGCTGTGATGTGATGTGATGTGATGTGATGTGATGTGATGTGTGGCTATGGTGTGTGTGGGTGAGATGTGATGTGATATGTGTGTAAGATATGGGGGTATAGGACATTTGATGTTGGGGAATGAGAATGGAAAATCAGTGGGGAAGAAGCAGTGAGGCGCCTTGCTTTGTTATGATCTTGATATTATATTATTATTATATTGGATGTGTGATTTGTTGAGTAACCCATTGTGAGGTTGGGTTTGGTAATATTACTTGTATATGTGCTTGTTAGTTATACAATTTGTTTACTCATGCATTATTATTCTTTTTCACATGTTCACTTGAGGCCTTGGCTATGTCCCTACTAAGTATACCTATTATACTCACCCTATATATATAAATTTCTTCCAGGTTTCTAGGAGGACTTTAGGAACTGATATGAACATTATTATATGGGTTGGAGTTGTTGTTTGGTTGTTTTCGTAGACTTTTGTTTTTGGTATTTACCTTAGACACTTTTATATGTATCAGTTTTATTTACTCATGCATTGTGGGATGGTTTTTGGTTTAACTTTATATATTCTATTGGAGTTATTTGGAAGTTTTTTATCTTATATCTTGATCCTATTTCATTTATAAATGGTAATTCCTCCCATATTGTAAGATTTTTTACACCCTCGGTACCGGTCGCCAACCCGGGCCTTACTAGAGATGGGACTCAGGGGTTATTATCTCTCCCCCTTCATTGCATAATATTTGGTGGGATGGGGTTGTTACAAAGTGGTATCATAGTTTATGGTTGAGATATAGGATTTAGTTTGGAGTTTAGAATTGTGAGTATTTCATGGGTTTGTATGGAAGTGGTGCTAGTTGAACTTGGTGCATGGAATAGTCCAGAGAGACTGGCTTGGGCATAGGATTTTAAGGCCCCCCTATGATCCGGTGCATAGACTCTGAGATTATTAAATGACCAAGTGAGGTGGACCTATTTTTAGGTTATAGTCCTAGGAAAGGTACACATATCATGATCACTTGCTTTCATGATTAAAATGGGGTTTTTTAGAAAATAAAATGAATAAAATTTAAATAAACCTTGATAAAATTTCATGATACCAGGATTAGGATATTTGCTTTGTTTTTATGAATGGATATACTTCTTCATCCATGAGTTTCTCATGTAGGTGAGGTTAAATATGATTATTCGGTTGATTTCCGGAGGGTTGCACC
Organism: Viscum album; assembly: GCA_963277665.1. NCBI lineage: Eukaryota > Viridiplantae > Streptophyta > Magnoliopsida > Santalales > Viscaceae > Viscum > Viscum album. The sequence goes on along the minus strand of OY728157.1, from coordinate 1,979,019,966 downwards.
AATATAGAAGGATGAGTCTTAGCAGCAGGCTTCACGTGCCTTTTAGTGGAAGAGTTTGGACAAGTATGAGGGGAGTGTCTCAGTTTTGGAGACTGATCACTAGATGGAGGATATTGAGATCACTTTCACTCAAGTCTACGATCAATATGAGTTTTGGGTATTTTTGGAATTTTTTCAGATGTGAGGAGGTTCACGTCAGTTGAAGATTCTATTTGACAATGACTTCATGGAGGTATATGGGTTGTGGCCCGAATTTTAGAGAGATTTTCAAGCAGATTCTATCAATGACGACGAGGGAATCCAAGAGGAAGAAGATTCTATCCCTTTAGAAAGAGATTATAAGCATGTGGGAACTTGGGATCAGGTTCAAGGATATCTTTTACTTTGATCCAAATGTTTTTCCAGATGAGTATTCCATAGCATAGTGTCTAGAGGAGGCTTTGCATCCAGTTATCAGGTATGAAGTTGCACATTGTTATGCTCCTAAAATATCTAGAGGTGTAAAGAAAATATTAGTTTATTGAATGGATTATTTCCTTGGGAGTTAACCCCTAGAAGATTGGACATGGGTGTATTTTGAGGAGTATGGATTCTGGTAGTGGGCTGTGGGTGTTTAGGAAGTGAGGGTTCCATTCAGTGGTGAATCAGATGTGGTAGTTTCTTTCTTGACCATAAGGGATAGGTGGTTTTTGAGAATATTTTGGGGGATTTCCATTTTCATTCCATATATATGGGAGATATGGGCACCACTAGGCTTAGTGTCCAACCACACAGGGATGTTACTTTCATATGGGTGATCAAACCCCTTTTTAGTAGTAGCAGTTGTCTTCAAGACTATTCTAGTGGACGGAACTGCAGTTTGATGTTCAGTAGCTGAGAGCAGGCATAATATCTAGAGGTAATCCTTGTGATGGTCCCCTTCCATAGGGACCTAGGACAGAGCATGACTATGGTGGTCGACAGTAGAGAGTTAGAGGAGTTGGTTGTGGTCAGATTCATGCATTAGAGGCAGCAATGCCAGAAGATTCAGGAGTTGTTCGAGGTACGATTGGTTTATCATCTACCCTTATGTGTTATTTTTTTATTCAGGAGCTTTGCACTCCTTTATTTATCTTAATTTTTTTCGTATGTTGGGAATTTATTTTAAAATGATTCTAGTTCCCTTGGTGTTTTCCATGCTAGTTGGACGCTGGGATTCCTTGTTTGATGTCTGCTGATAATGTAGACTAGTGATGGGGAAACACCAGTCAGTGGGAGAATTCTTCTTGTTAGAGATATATCCATATGTTATTTTCCTTGGAATGGATAGGTTGTATTCCGTGCACATAGTCATTGACTACTTCTGAAGGAGAGTCATGTTTTCAGATGTGGAGGACCAATAAGTGGTGTTCGTTGGCAAGTGAGGTTATTGGTTGGGTGGTAGGAAAGTGGATCCTCATTTTTCACATTTGAAAGATATGTCTATATAAGATCATGTTGGGAGTGTTCCTATGGTTGTGGAGTATTTTCTAGATTTTTTAGAGGAGGTTATGACACTACCTCCTCGACATAGTGTCGAGTTTGGGATATAGTTGCAGCAGAGATCATCTCCAATTTCAATGGGTCCCTATCAGATGGCACCCATAGAGTTACGTGAGTTTAGACTATAGGTGGATGACCTGATGCATAGGGGTTTCAACCAACCCTATGTGTCTATGTGGGGTGTTATAGTGTTGTTCTCTAAGGTGGAGGATAATAGTCTGAGGTTGTGTATATACTACCGGAGGTTGAATTAGTTAACAATCAAGAATCACTACCCTCTTCCAAGAATCAATGATCTATTTAACAAATTGAGAGGAGATATTTGTTTTTTGAATATCCATCTATAGTATAGATATCTCCAGTTGAGGGTGAAGGATGATGATATTCCAAAGGCTACCTTCAGATGCAGGTATGGTCAATTCTAGTTTTTTGTTATGTCATTCGGTGTTATGAATGCACCATCTGTGTTCATGGGACTTATGAAATCCATGTTACAATAGTTCGTAGATTTATTTTTTGTTTTATTCATCAATGATATCTTGGTGTACTCAAAGTTATATGGGGATCATGTCGAGAAACCCGAAGTTGTTTTGTAAGTCCTTCAACACCACCAGCTTTATGGGAAGTTGTCCAAGTGTGAGTTATAGATGCGAGAGGTGTGTTTCCTTGGACATGTAGTGTATCATAAGGGTGTGGTAGTGGACCCATTAAAGGTAAAAGTAATTGTTTCTTGGGAAAAACCCAATAATTTCGCATAGGTTTACAGATTCCTTGGTCTCATGGGTTATTGTTGGAGGTTTGTGCCCTATTTCTCTCGATTAACAACCCTGCTAACAACATTGACCAAGAAGGACTAGTATTTTCTATGGATATAAAAGTTATAGGAAAAATTCAGACACATAAAAGAGAAGTTAGTTAGTTCTCTAGTGCTTCAGTTTCTCAAGGAGGGTGTGGCGTTTGAGGTTTTCTATAACACATCTCGTCTAGGATTGGGATGTGTGTTAATGTAATAGAGGGTGGTAATCTCTTATGGGTCTAGAAAGTTACATCCCCATGAGTATAACTATTTCATCCATGATCTGGAGTTGGTGAATGTTTTTTTTCATGCTAATTTTTTTGCGGCATTACCACATTGGGAAGCACTTTGTGGTTTTCACAGTCCACAAAAGTTTTCAAAATGTTTTTTCTCAATGAGATTTGAATCTACGCTAGCAAGGGTGGATGGAATTTCATTAGGATTAATATTTTTAGATCTGTGAAACACAAGGGAAGGGTAATGTAGTTTCTAATGATTTTAGTCATAAGTCCTAAGAGGATGCGTCTTGGAAGTCTGCGGATGTTTGAAAAGGAATGGAGGAGCTTGCCGATATGAATCTTAGTTTTGGGGGAGTAGTGGTCAAGGTTGTCTTTATATGATTACCATGGAGTCTTATTTTAATCAGTGGGTGGAGGATTATTAGTGGGGAGACTCAGAGGTGGAGGTGATGTGTGACCTTATTTTCCATTGCGACGCTCCTGAGGGGTGGTCAGAGGATGATCAGAACCGGATGTTTCTCCAACAGTGGTTGTTTTTCATGAAGGAAATTCATAAGATAATTCTTTGTGAGTTTCACATATCACCTGTAGCAATACATCCTGGTGTGACAAATATGTGTCATGGCTTGTGGAGATAACTTTGGTTGTCAGTGATGAAATGGTCAATGGTGGAGTTTGTGGAAAGATATTTTTTTGTTAGCAGGTTAAAGAAGAACACTGTGTTTTCGGTGGAATATTACAGTCTTTAGATGTTACTGAGTGGAAATAGGAGGAAATATAGATGGATTTCATCATATTTTTACCCCAATATCGGGGAGGTTGTGATGTGGTTTGGGTGATATTGGACCAACTAAGGGAATCATCTAACTTTTTGGTGATCCATATGTTGAGTGTCACAGATGTTTTGTTAATGAGATACATGGATTATGTGGTTAGGCTTCATGGGGTACTGAGGAAAATCATCTCTGATTGGGATCTTCATCTTACCTTGTGAATCTATAGGGGATTACAATATTCTTTTTTCTCCCAGTTGAGCCTTAGCACTACTTTCCACCCTTAAACAGATGTGCGGATAGCGAAAATCATCTAGAAGTTGGAGGATATGTTACGGGCATGAATCTTGGACTTTAGTGGATCTTGGGTATGACACATAACTTTCATTGAGTTTTCTTAAAATAATAGCTATCACTTATGCATTAGTATGTCTCTGTTTGTTTTATTTTATGGGTGGTCATGATGTTATCATTTTTGCTGGATGAAGGTTGGAGATTTAGATGTTCTTGGTCCTGATGTAGTGCAGAGCATGACCGAGAAGATCTAGTTGATTTAAGAGAAGATGAGGATAGTGTAGGACCATTATAAGGCCTATGATGATTGTAGGTGGAGGCCCATGAAGTTTTATATTTAAGACCATGTGTTCTTGAGAGTCTCCCCTGGATGTGGGTATTGAAGGTTTGGTAGAGGGAGTAATCTTTCTCCAAAGTCTGTTGGACCCTTTAAGTTGTTGGGGAATGTTTTTGAGGTGGCCTATCATTTTGAGTGGCCACCATGGCTGGACTAGATCCACAACATCTTCCATGTCTCTCAACTTTGTCAGTATCTTCACGGTGAATCTCATGTCATTGACTAGGTAGAGTTGAATATTGAGGGTGATGAGACATCCGTGGACCATCTCGTAGAGATCCAAGATCATCGAAAGAAGGTGTTGTGTGGATAGAACATTCCCTTGGTTTCTGTGTTATGAAGGCATGGTGGCCTGGAGGAGAGTATTTAAAAGCAAGAGATGCAGATGCATACTTAGTACTTGGAGTTATTTTGAGTTTTATTGTTTTGTTTTTCTTGTGATGTGATGTTTAGATATTATTATGTTATAATATGTATTGTTTCCCTTTATGTTGTGATGCGTGATAAATTTATGATATATGGAAAGGTAAGGACATAATTCCTAATCAAGACACATTATCTATGTTGTGATTAAACCCATTTTGTAAAGTCATTACCACCCAAAGCAAATAATATCTAGACATGAAGGATGATATTCCATTATTTTTATGTTTGGGGTAGTGTTGCATGTTGGTTTGGGTTGTGTTGTGGTTAAATGGTTGTGTAGTGGTTATGTGAAAAAGTGTTGGTTGTGGATGGTATCAGATGATGAAGTGTTGTGGCCAGTGATAGGTGGTTGTGTGGTTGTGTAGTGTTTATTGGTCATTTGTTTTGGCATGTTTGGTTGGTTGTATCATTTGAGGTGTGACAAGATATTTGAGAGGTATATCATGGGGTGGTTGTTCAGACCCCTTCTCTTCTAGGCTTGGTTTTGGATTCTCAAGGGTGAGAATCATTTTAAAGGTATATAATGTAACAGTATGTGTCTTCCCAATCTGTTACTTTTAGGTTTTTGGGTGTTTAAGGTTCTTGGAGAAGGCTTGGAAGTGGTATAGAGTAGCTTAGCGGTTAAATGTTGGAAGTAGGGTGCATACACGATGTGTAAATATTATAAATCATGTAAGTGTGGTTCATAGCTTTCTGATGGTAGTTCATGGGATTCTATATGACATGTAAATTTTTAGGGTTGAATAATAAAAAGATGGTGTGTTTTTCAGCAATTCCTAACATTGAAATTCTCATTATGTGAAAATGGTTTACACACCATGTAAATGTCTTATGCAGTGCATCTTTAAAGGTTGGTGCACTTCAGTTTATTTATGAAACCCTACCAAAAGTGGTGCTCCCTATCCTTCTTGGTGATCCAAGGATTCCACTTTAAGTGCTTGATATTCATTCTATGGGTATTGATCTATGGATTCCCATCTTCGATCCTTGTCTTACCCTCATTGATCCATTATGAGTTCCTGCCTTATTCTCATCTATTTCCTTTCCACCATTCTTTGGAGCTCACTGCGGTGGTGTGGTTTGTCTTGGGTTATGTGTTTGGGAAGCGTTTTGAAAATATTTAGGTGTGGGGTAGGTAGATATGCAGTTTATCATGTTTTCATTATGGTTTGGGGGTTTTCATCTTCTCTCTACGGTGCATAGTGAGATTAGAAAGCTTCCTTGAGGTAGGGGATCCTCTTTATCACTATTTTACATGCTTTTTGTGAGATATGCATGCCTTTTCTTACCTTTATGTGGATAATAAAGGTCAACATGATCATATAATTAATTTTCATTTCTAAAATTAATTGGTATGGGGAGTTATCTCATGCTTTACCTCTTTGATATATGTTTTTGATTTTATTATGCATGCATGTTGCTAATTCTAAAAATAGTGGTTGTTGGAAGTCTTTCTTGAACTATAGTTGATATATGTGATGGAAGTTGCAATGTTTTTGTGTGATCTGACCCTAAATTTAAGGTTAAATAAATTACATTAGTCTAATAATTGGTTGCCATTGGATATCTGGTTTTTGTGACAATACCCATGATAATATAAAGAGGTAATGTGATTAATCCCCTGAATAATGTGAAGTTTGGATGTGTTGTTGTTGTGAGTGGTTGTGATTTTTTTGATGCTTTTTATGGCTTGATGTTTTTGCAAGGTGATGTTTCTAACCAACTAGGTTGTGTGGTACATAGGGTAGTGATGTGATGGTTGTTTAGCATGGATGTGATATGGGCAGTTGTGTGTTGTGGTGTAGTGGTTGTGGTACGTTGTAGTTTGTGGTTGTGCGATGGATGAAATGTGTGGTTGTTGTTTTGTGAGATGGATTGGGTGATGTGATGTGATGGTGATGGTGTATGTGTGGTTATGTGGCAATAGTTGTGTAGTGTGGTTGTGTTAGTTGTCTGGGTAGTAGTGGAACAAATTATGATGCTGAATGAAATAAAAAAATTAATTAGTTGGAAATTCAATATAATGGGGTGGAAATTGACATGTGATTAATGGATTAAATTTAATTGAATTAATTTAATGAGTGGTGTAATATGAAATTAAAAGGATAATTAATCAAAGTAGAAGAACTTGTAAGTTGGAAGTGGGAAATGATAGGTCCATAAGGTCAAATACCTTGAGAGGGGGTGAATCAAGGTATGATAGATTAAAACTTTTTACCTTTAAGATCTTGTTTAGTTGTCAAAAAAACTAAATTCTCACTTCCTCCCATAGTAATATATGAACAGATATGAAATCATGCAAAAAACACCGTGATTTTTACTTGGTTCACCCTCATTGGGCTATATCCAAGGACCATACAACAGCGATGTGCCGATGTACCAAATTCACTAAGGCTCGCTGTCAATAATGAGTAGAAAATTCAAGCTAGATCATCTATGCCTAGGCTCACTGTTTTTACAAGTTTTGGGGTATGCTCACTACATTCCCAAGGGTCACTCTCAATGCCTCTTTCTTTGGCTCATAGTTGGTGGAAAGGGTCACTGTATTCCTCTTCCTTCACTGACTACTCTTGGAAAGGAAACCACTCATAGTATATAGACTTATAGGTCGTACATAGTTTATATACATGTATGTCCCTTCATTTTCTAGAATTCCTGTATCCTCAACTTTAGGTAGATTCTCTATTGAAGTCCCTTTTTCACCCGCAAGTGAAATATACATTTCTGGGTACTGTTAATTACTAAAAAATACTTTTGCAAATTGATTTGAATCTTTTGAAAGCTTCTTTGTAAAAATCGTTAACCACCTTGTTCCACCGCATACTGTGTACATGGTATGGTATGACGATAAAATCTTCTACGTACTGTTGTCGCTTCTATGAACTACCCTTTTTCTGTGAACTGCCTATTCCATTGTTATTGCATACCACCTCTGTGTACCGACTCCACAAACCTCATCTACGAATTACCCTCTATCCGTGAACTGTTCTCTATTTGTGTATTTCCTTCAATTCTATATAAAATCTATCCTCTATGTACTAGAATTCCTTCACCGCATACTGGACTTCCTCTTCTGCATACTACTTCTATTACAGGTTTAAGTTCCCTGCAAAAACCTTTGGTGGAATTTCTTCTGTGAAAAACACTTCTCTTTGAGAAAATCATCCTTGCAAACCACTTTTAGATTTCACAGAATTCTCCAAGAAAAGAGATGTTCTCTAATGATATTCTCTCTCTTTAATTAGTGGGATTATCACTTCTTATATAAGCAAAAATATCTAAAACATTAACTAATATAAGATTTACCAAATCTTTGATTCAGCACCGCCTTCACCGCATACCGATCCTCTTACCATAAACCACAATCCTTCTTCATACCATCTTTTCACCGTGATCTACGTACCTCCTTTGATCCTTCATGGTCGATCAACTCTTCCAATTATAAGCCATTTTCATACCGCACCTATTTCCACCATGAATAATTTTTTGTTTCACAATCTGATCCCGTGTACAGTTCTTGCTACCTGGTACATGGTTGGGTACCTAATTCACGCTCAAATTTACCCAGAGATGAAGTTAGAATGATCCTTGTATTCTATCTTGGGTTGTCGAATCCATTGAGACCTAAGAAGATACCTAAGATGCAGAACCTATGACGTGGATTTTCGGCTATGAAGTGGCCATATTAGTTTTGATTTTAGATGGTTTTAAAGAACACTAGTAAACCTAAGTGAATTCAATTTAATGAAAATTGTTTGATCTTAGGATTATGCTCGGGCTGGATTTAATGAATTTTACTTCTTTAGACAATTTTTGGTTTTATTAATTATTGATGAATCCATTATTCAAAATAACACTACCTTCATCATTTTCTGGTTTTATGCTAAATAAACTCAATTACTAATCCCCTACACACTTATAGAACCACATTCTTGATCTCTCCAAGGTATATGGTGATTTTAGTACTTGGATTTAGCTTCCTTAAACACAGTAAAGTTGAAGAGTGGAAATAACTGAAGAATGGAAGTCTTAAATTAGTTAACTAATTAACAATAATTCATTCATAAAATAACATTAAATACATCCTTTTCATATTTATAAGATAATACCATTAAAGGGTTATCCCTCCATTGATGGTATCCTCTCAATGGTAGGCAGAATATGGCTTACAAGAATTGGATTGAAGAAATTAAAACTGCAGAAACAACGAGCACTCCTTCGTGTATGTGAATGAAATTCACACCTATGTGTGAACTAATTCACCAAAACATTGAGATATCACAGTTCTTTTTGATTACATAGTTTTAATAAAATAAATGGGAATAATATAAGAGAAATATATTGATTAAGAACATCTGAATACAAAAAGAAACTTACATGGAAATTGAAAACATCACAAATGAACTTTGACTTAATACCATTTCATGAAAATAAAGAGATGTATATTCCCCCGCACCATCACTACCTTATATAGGAAATTAGAAAGTATTAGGCTGATCCTAAATCAATTTATTCCCAATTATTAAATTAATTTCGGCCTTAGGGTGGTGGAAAGTAGTGGATAAAAATTGATTCCCTTCTTTGACCCAAAGTGGAATCCAGCTTGCATACACCGAATAGACGCCTCAAAATGGCCTTCTAGATGACCCAATTAGAGTGGGACATAGATGAAGAAACTGGATATCCTATTTCCTTCTAACCCCCTGTAAAATGTGGGCCCATTTGGAGATGGGAATCAGGAGTTATGACCGATTTAGTGGGATAACATTTTGGGCTACAAATTCTGGCCCATATTTTGATATTCTATTTGGGCCGCCTTAATTGTCATCATGGAAGACTAATTAGAACTAGATTCTGAAACCTTATTTGTTAATATATATTTATTGTAGCATCCAATGAAATTTGGGCTTCATTGGGCCTATATTGTGGGCCCCACATTCACATCAGTGAGCTGGTGTCCAATCTGCCTTCTCTAGAATTGCTTCCATTCATGTCCAAATATCCCCATCATAATTTATGAATCCTTCATTGATCCCTGAATGAAAAATGTTCATATTAAAGTGAAGATAGATTTCAAAAAATATATGATTAAAATATGGAAAATTAAATTCCTTAAAATCATATGAATCATTGGGCTTAAATTGGTGTACATTAGGCATGAAGTGCACAAATGATGAGAATGGATGTTCAAAATTAAAATCCACTAACTCAGGGCCATAAGATCAAAAATGAAAATTTAATACCATTAAAATGTAATTAACATATTTTTTTTTTATTTTCTGATGACACCCCCCAACTTGAGATTTTCTAGTCTTGAGAAAAATGTATCTCAACAATATGAAATTCAAATTCCCTTTTCCAAAAACATTTTAATACATAATGATCACCAAAAACCCTTATACCAAAAAATCATGAAACCCATAAAAATATTTTAATACAAGATAGTTTCATAATAATATCCCAATCCCAATCCCATTCCTTTGTTCAAATTCATCGCCATATTTCATCCAATATCAATTAAGAGTGATGAAGTGTTGCGCATCACATTAGACATGGGGGTTCATATTTATTCAAGGAGGAAATGATGGAAGCACTGGGTGGAATCACATTTCAATACTAAGATGATTATTTAATTTACTTATTTTTTGTATATATATATATATATATTTGTTTTTTTTAAATTTTTCGAGGGTAATTGAAATTGCACTCAATAGAGTCAACCCATGTAGTGAAAGTTTGCCGATGAATCCCAGGCCCAAAGACCGTAGGGAACCAAGTGAAGCCCACATACTCAGGCGTCATCTTGAGTTAAATCAGTCAAAAAAGATTCAAATTACCACAAATAGAGATAAAATTACAAACTCTGAGCCAGGAAACTATGTAGTCACAATCCACAAGCATCGAAAGCCACACATTAGGCCATTTCATTGCTTTACTCACAAATTTATTGTTTTTTTTGAATTTCTTATTGAATACTCATATTAAAACTGAAATGATCACTAAACCTATACTATTTATTTAGGGGACCCCATGAACTCAAACTAATAACCCACTATCCAAAGAATGTGAGTTGTGATCTTTTTTTTCCATTTGGATGAAAATATAAATGATGAAATATCACATTATACAACCACACTTTCTAAAATATATCCTCATGAAATTATACATGGATTAAAATCATAATTGGGGAATGATAAATTATTTGATATTCAGTTTCAAAGTATTCAATGTGTATTATCAGGTTCAAAGTTATGGGAATTTTTCCTTCCATTTAAACACATTTTTTTTACAAATCATTTTTTTCACACAAAAGCAATTTTTTTTATTTCATAGAAATGAATTTTTTATTTCATCCCCCCAACATAAAATAACACTGTCCCCAATGTTTGAAGAAAAGAAAATTTAGATGGGGTAGAGTAAGATAAAGGGAGTCCAAAAAGAAAATTTAAAATGAAGATCATGGATGAAGTCACCTGGTGGTTGAAGTTGAAATTCTTGTTGCTTCATTTTAATCCCTTGATCTTAATGTCACTCTGATAATTCCATATTGGAAAAAGGGAAAAAACAAACAAAACAAAACAAAACTATATATATATATTTATATTTATATAATAAAGAAAGTAAAATATAAGTATATATATATATTAATTATATAATAAAGAAGCATAATAATTCGTAGTTCAGTGGTAAGCGCGCGCCCCTGTATCCCTTCGGTCCCAGGTTCGAGTCCTCGCGGATTCCCTAGTTGTGATGGGGTTTTCCCCCCAACCTGCAATGTGGAATTTTAATTTTATTATTATTATTATTATTTAACCTACAAACATATAAAAATAAAATGAACTGATGATACATTGTATTCTTTTTAAATTTCTGGGTAAGGTATTACTCAAGGATCACAGAACGTGACACTGATGAATATGAAACTCCCCTTTTGTACCCATCCATACTCATAATAGAAGAATAGGTCAATAGTCTATTTTTTTTTAAAATATCAAAATGATTCATTAATCCTATTTAAAAAAAATATGATTCGCAAAGATGAAAACCACAGGTTGCCTCCCGTGCAGTGCTTTGGTTTAATGTCACTAGCTCATTTTAGACCCTTGATTATTTAAGTATTTTCCTCACCTAAGGTAGGTTCACACAGATTTTTATCAACTTCATTTTTTGGAATGGTTCAATAAATTGTTTGACTCTATGACTATTAACTTTAAATTTTTGGCCATTGGTGGGATCTTGAATTTCTATAGCCCCATGGGGGTACACCTTATGCACTATACATGGACCTGACCATCTAGACCTCAACTTTCCCTGGTCTAAATGAAGTTTAGAACTATAGAAAAGAATAGGTTTACCCGATACAGTGTGTCTGGTTTTAAGATTTTGAGATTGGTAGGCTTGTACTTTAGCTTTATTGATCCTTGAATTTTTATAAGCCTCCATCCTAAGTTCCTCAAGTTCATTGATATCTAATTTCCTTTTTGTTTTGGCCAATGAGAGGTCATAATTCATTTTCTAAATTTCCCAAAATGCCATATGTTCAATCTCCACTGGAAAATGGAATTCTTTACCATAAACCAATATATATGGGGAAATTCCTAAAATGGTTTTATATATGGTTTGATAGGCCCAAAGAGTATCTAAGAGTTTTTTTGACCATTCTTTCCTTGATGGATTAACAATTTTCTCAGGAATTTGTTTAATTTTTCAATTGGCTAACTCAGCCTGACCATTGGTCTGTGGGTGGTAAGAAATGGAAACTTTTTGAGAAATTAAATATTTTTTCATGAGTGATGAGAATGGACAGTTGAAAAAATGAGTTCCATGGTCACTAATGATATCACTAAGAATTCCAAATCTAGAGAAGATATTTTCATTGAGAAATCTAATCACAATTTGATGATCATTGGATTTTGTAGGAATGGCCTCAACCCATTTGGAGACATAATTGATAGCTAAAAGAATATAAATATATCTCCAAGAGTTTGGGAAGTGACCCTTGAAATCAATTCCCCAATAGTCAAAGATTTCAACCACTAAGATGGAAGTGAGTGGAATTTGATTCCTTTTTGTGATGGACCCTACTTGTTGAAACCTAGGACAACTTTGAAAAAATGCGTAGGAGTCCCTTGAGAGGGTGGGCCAGAAGAGACCACACTGAATAACCTTAGCAGAAGTTTTCTTAGAGGAAAAGTGACCTCCACATGCCTCACTATAACTGAATTTAAGGATGGAATCTTGTTCAGATTCTGGGACACACCTCCTAATGACTTGGTTAGGGCAGAACTTATAGAGTTATGGATCATCAAACACATATTTTCTAACATTAGATATGAATTTATTTCTAGCATGAGTCCCTAAGAATTTTGGAATGACTCCTGTAACTAAAAAGTTGGCTAGGTCGGCATACCAAGGGCAGTTACTCATAGAGTATAGATGTTCATCAGGGAATGAATCAGACATAGAAAGGTGATTTGAGTTGTCTTTGAATTCCATCATAGAGAGGTGATCAGCTAAAAAAATTTCAACACCCTTTTTGTCCTTCATTGTGAGGTAAAATTCATGTAAGATAGGGACCCACCTAACTAGTCTAGCCTTAGCATTTTGTTTTTGGAAGAGGTATTTTAGTGTACAATGGTCAGTGAACACAGTGATGGGGGATCCTAAGAGGTATGACCTAAATTTTTTTGAGGCATACACAATAGGAAGTAACTCCTTCTCAGTGGTAGTTTAGTTTATTTTTGCATCATTTAATGATTTTCTTGCATAATCTATGACACATGGTTTTTTCTCACACCATTTTCCTAAAACTACTCCTACAATGAAGTCACTCGCATCACACATGAGCTCAAAAGGAAGTTTCCAATTTGAAGACTACATGATAGGTGGAGAGATAAGAGCTGACTTCAGTGTAGAGAAATTCCTCACACCTTTCTGTCTAAAAAAATGGGGCATCTTTCACCAATAGAGAACAAAGTGGTCAAGAAATAAAGCTAAAATTCCTAATGAACCTTCTATAGAAACCAGCATGTCCTAAGAAGGACTTCACTTCCTTAATAGTTTTGGGTGATGGAAGGTGATGAATGATGTCAACCATGGATTTATCAACTTCAATCCCATTACCTGAGACCAGATAGCCTAGAACCAGTCCCTCTTTAACCATGAAATCAAAATTTTCCTAGTTTAGGACCTGATTATTTTCTTCACATCTGGACAAGACTCCCTCCACATTCCTCATACATCCCTCAAATGTATCCCCAAACACAGAGAAGTCATCCATGAAGGCCTCTATAAAATCCTCTACCATGTATGAGAATATTCCCATCATGAACCGCTAGAATGTTATAGGGGAATTGCATAACCTGAAGGGCATGAGTTTGAAGGCAAAGGTGCTGAATGGACAGGTGAAAGTAGTCTTCCCTTGATCTTCTAGGGATACCTCAATCTGATTGTACCCTGAGTACCAATCTAAGAAAAAGTAGAAGGAATGACCTGCCACTCTCTCAAGGAATTGGTCAATGGATGGTAAGAGGAAATGGTTATTCTTATTAAATGACTTTAGCTTTCTATAGTTGAGGCAGACTATCCAGACACTACTCACCCTAGTTAGAAGAATCTCTCCATCCTTATTGGTTATCACTGTGACTCCTTCTTTCTTATGAACCACTTGTATTGGGATCACCCACTCACTCTTAGCTATGTGATAGATGATTCCATCTTTTAACAATTTCAAAAGTTCTTTCCTCACTACCTCCATGATATTAGGATTGATTCTCCGTTGAGGTTGATGACATGGATTTGAATCAGATTCTAGAATAATCCTATGAGTCCCGATTAGTGGTCTAATCCCAGGAATATCAGACATGGTTCAACCAATGGATTTCTAATGTTTCCTAAGGAAATCTAGAATCATCCTCTCATGATTGGCTTCACGAGAAGAATAAATGACAGTAGTATGTGTTTGATTGTCCCCTAGGAAGGTATACTTGAGTGCAGCGTGAAGTTCCTTCAATTCAAGACCAGGTTGGTTCAGAATTTCTGTAGAAAATTGGGACATTGGATCAAGATCAATTTTGTTTCCTAGAGTTTTAGATAGGATTGATTCCCCACATTTAGATGTTTCAGATACTAGATTAGCTTGATCAGATTTAGGGAAGGAAGTTGGAGTGGTCTCCATGAAAGTGGTTTCCTGAAAGGTTTCACTGATTATTGGGCCTAAGACTTCATCATAAGAGAAATTTGAAAATTATTCAAGCCAAGGATATAAACTTCCTTCATGTGAACAAAGGAAATCAATCTCAACCTTACTTAAACATCCATCAAATATTCCTTGATGTTATATGGATTCATTAACAATGCTTATTATCATATTTACTTCACGAATGTCCTCTTCATCCCCTATTTGTGAGCTTTGATTATAGATGTTCAAGTCTATACTCATGTTTCCAAAGGTGATGGTCATGTTCCCATTTCAAACTCGGATAACAGGGTTGATTTGTGCAAGTAAAAGATGACCAAGGATGATTGGGTTTTGTTCCTTATTTCATAAGGTTGGATGGTTGTCAAGGACAATGAAGTCAGTAAGGCAGATGAAGTTTTAAACCATTACCAGAATGTCCTTTAAAATCCCCTTTGGAACCCTAACGCTACGATCGACAAGTTAAAGTGTGAAAAATGTGGGTTGGAGCTCTTCTAGTCCAAACTAGCTGTACACAAAAAATGGGATGAGATTGAAAATAGCACCTAGGTCACACAAGGCCTCGACAACTTTTCTCACTCCTAGTTCAACATTAATGTAAGGGAAACTGTGGTCTTTCAAATTAGGAGGAATGGTCCCTTGAATGGTGGTACTCACATTTGCAGTCAAAAGGACATGGTTTTTATGTGATTTTTTTTAAAAGTACACAAGTCTTTAAGGTAATTTGAGTAGTCATGTATGGTTTGGATTTCATCGAGAAGGGGAATGTTCAAATTGACTTGTGAGAAGATTTCTCTTAATGTTTCACTCAATTCAGGCTTGGTTTTCCCTCTCATGCATTGAGGAAATGCTGCTGGTTGTGGGGTTGTTTTTTGAATAGTTGTTTCTTTGAAAATGTTATCGTCTTTTTCAGTTTGATCATTTGGTTCATTTGAATTTTCATCCGATTTTGAATCTTCAGATGGGTTCTGAATTAGTTGTTCTGGTTTCTCAATTGATTTCACACTTCTTAAAATAGTCACAACCTTTAGTAGTTCCTGAGTTGTTTGAGTGAAACTTAACTGTCCCCTTAAATTTGATGATGGTACCACCTGAGTATGAATGGGTGCCTTTCTAGTTTTTATGGTATGAAGTTCTTGTTTAAGGGAAGAAAATTCAGAGTTTATTTTGTCCATTTTTTGCATAGTTGTTCTAGTAGGCTTTGTAAAATAGTTTGGGTTGGTGCTTGAGAAGATTGGTTTATCCCAGGGGGATATTTTGGAGGTGGGATGGTTTGTTTAAAATGGACCAGTAGTTGTTGGTATTGGATAGGTTGGGTTTGGAATTGGTTATGGGTTTGGTAGTTCTGATAGGTGTAAGGATTTTGTCCCTACGGTTGTCTAGGTTGTTGGTTATCTTTCCAGCGGAAGCCTAGGTGGTCATTATACCTTGGTTTGAAGGTGATTTGGTATTGAGGCTTTTGAATGCTCAAGGAATTTACTTCCATAGGGGGTCCTCTAAAAATAACATCCTTTATAGATGGAATAGTTGGTCAGTTTTCTGTCTTATGGTCATGTTTATCAAAAATTGTGCAAACAGGCTCTACAGTTTGGATTTCGTGGACTTTCATAGGGTCTATCTCTTCAACCTTTCTAGAGAGTGCTATGAGTTTATCCCTAAGGCTTTCCTCTTATATAAGTGTATGAATTATAGTAGTTATTTTTGGATTTTCATAATATGGTTAAATTCCCCATGTTTGGTTTTGTTCAGAAAGGCTTTCTAGATACTCGTAAGCTTTATTTGGGGATTTGTTTTTAAAGGTTCCATTACACATCATGTCAATGAATTGTTTGTTCCCCGGGCCCAAACCTTCATAAAAAATTCTCACTTGTTTAGGTATAGAAAAACCATGATGTGGAACCATGTTTAGGGTGTCTTTGGACCTCTCCCTTGTTTCATAGAATGACTCTCCCTCTTTTTCAAAAAAATTTCGTATGCACTTTTTAAGTGAATTTGTTTTGTGGTGGATAAATTATTTTTTGTAGAATTCTCTTTATAATTGGTCCCAAGAGTTTTTGGATGATGGTCTCAAATTGTTTACACAATATTTGTCTCTATCATTTAATTAAAAATGAAATATCCTCATCTTAGATGATTCTAGTTGATGTGGGGGACACATGGTTTCTACAATGTCATTGAACTCCTTAATGTGAAGGTAGGGCATCTCATACTCCACTCTATTGAAAGTTGGAAGGTGGTTTAGGACATGGGGTTTAAAAATAAAGTTTTCATATCCTAGGGAATTGTGTCTAAATCATGAGGGGGCGTTGGTTCAAGAAGGTGTGAGGTAGTCATTCATGGTTTGATCGACTACATTCCCCAAGTTTGGGGCAGCCTCATTTGGATTTCCATTTTGGTTCCCACTCGGGTTTATGAGTAGGTTTCTTTCAAGACCATCCATTGAAATAGGCTCAATTTTTCACTCTGGAGTATTAGGAAGATAATTATATAATGGAAATAATCCCCTAGGTTCACTTGACTCCCCTATCCTAGGACTTTCCACCCTAACTAGTCTGTTTGAATTATCGCAGGTGTAGGCGGACATGCGCCAAAAGAAAAAAAACGAGAAAGGGACAAGATAAGAGATCTTGCATGAAAATAGAAGAATAGGGATGAGGATAGAAGGTTTTGGTATAAGGTACTTACTTGGTCCCTGGAAATGGTTCCAAACTTTGATTCACACTCAAATTTACCCAAGAGATGAAGGTAGAACGATCCTTGTAGTCTATTTTGGGTTGTCGAATCCACTGGGACCTAAGAAGATACCTAAGATGAACAACATATGAGGTGGATTTTTAAATATGAAGTGGCCAAAATGGTTTTAATTTTATATGGGTATAAAGAAAACTAATAAACCTATGTTAATTAAATTTAATGAAAATGGGTTGATCTTAGGATTATGCTCGGGGTGGATTGAATGAATTTTACTTCTTTAGACAATTTTGGTTTTATTAATTCTTGATGAATCCATTCATAAAAAGAACACTACCTTCATCGTTTTTTGGTTCGATTATAAATAAAATCAATTACTAATCCTCTATACACTTATAGAACCAAATCCACGATCTATTCAAGGTATATGGTGATTTTAGTACTTGGATTTAGCTTCGTCAAACACAGTAAAGATGAAGAGTGGAAATAACTAAAGAATGGAAGTCTTAAATTAGTTAACCAATTAACAAAAAATAGTTCATAAAATAACATTAAATCGATCCTTTTCATCTTCATAAGATCATCCGATTAAATGGTTATACCTCTGTTGATGTTATCCTCTCAATGGTAGGCATAAGATATCTTACATGAATTGAATTGAAGAAATTAAAACCGCGGAAATAACGAGCACTCCTCTGTGTATGTGAATGAAATTCACACCTATATGTGAAAAAATTCACCAAAACACAAATATATCACTGTTATCTGTGATTATAGAGTTTTAATGAAATAAATGAGAAAAATCGAAGACAAATATATTTATTAAGAACACAAGAATCCAAAAAGAAACTTACATGGAAATTGAAAACATCATAAATGAACTTTGGCGTAATAACATTACATCAAAAACAAGAGATGTATCTTCCCCCACACCACCAATGCCTTAAATAGGCAATTGGGAAGCCTTAGGCTAAGCCTAAATCAATATATTTCCAATTATTAAATTAATTTAGGCCATAGGGTGGTGGAAAGTAGTGAATACAAATTGATTCCCTCCTTTGACCCGAAGTGAAAGCCATCTTGCATCTACCAAACTTCCACGTCTAAATGGCCTTCTATATGGAAAAATTATAGTAGTCTATAGAAGAAGAAAATGGATCTTAGACTATCTCCTAACCTCTTATAAATTTGGGCCCATTTGGAGTTGTGAATCAGGAGTTATGGATGATTTCGTGGGATAACATTTTGGGCCGTAGATTCTGGCCCAGATTTTGATATTCTATTTGGGCCACCTTAATTTCCATCATGAAGGATGAATTAGAACTATCTTCTGAATAATGATTTGATCCTCTATATTGATTCTAGAATCCCATGAAATTTGGGATTAATTGGGCATATATTGTGGGCCCCACATTCTCATCAGTGGGCTGGTGTCCAATCTACCTTATCTTGAATTGCTTCCATTCATCTCCAAATATCCTCATCATCCTTTATAAATCCTCCATTGATACATGGTTTAAAAATGATAATAGTAAAATGTAGATACATTTCAAAAAATATGACATTAAAATATTGAACATTAAATTCCTTAAAATCATATGAATCATTGGGCCTAAATTTGTGTATATTAGGCATAAAGTGCACAAATGATTAGAATGGATGTTAAAAATTAAAATTCACTAACTCAGGCCCATAAGATCAAAAATGAACATTTAATACCATTAAATTGTAATTAACATTTGTGTTTTTATTGGCTAATCAGTACCCTTCCCGAACATGGAACACAGTCCATGTCCTGGGCTCTATGTTTCTCTTCCTTTTCTGATTTCATTCAATATTCTTCACACCACTCAGTCCTATAAAGAAAACCTTACATTTCTATACACAAATTCTCGATTTTGAGGCCCAAAATTTTTGGAAAAAACTGCGAAACTATGCCACCTTAAAAACATGTCTTTGGAAAACATCAAACATACTCATTCATGGTCAACTAGATTTTTCAAAAAACACAATCACACCCAAAACATACTAAGAGGAAACCTTGAGGAATTTTTTCCCAACAATCTCTTCATTTGGGTTTGTTGAAAACTGTTCTCATAATAATTCTTCACATTTTTATACCTCATTAAAACTGTTTCCATCATTAACCACCATTCTCTTAATGTGATTAAGATAATGGTCATGGATTTAATCAACACATACTCTAATACCACATGAGCCATGCTCGACATGAGAAAAAAATAGTATAATGAAATGTTCATAAATTAATCGCTTAATTACCGACACCTACTCTTGAAACCATAACTAATTTCATCACGAACCTCAACTGTTGTGATATGTAAAATTTGATCAATCAGTTCTAGAATTGTCACATTCATTACTCCCCCTATGTTATTGATCCTAAAAATAGCTTCATCTTAGCTTCAACTCCACCTATCTTGATACTCCACTTAACAACTTCTCCCTGTGTCTTTTCTCCCCAAGAATAGTCACAATTTCTCCCTCTTTGTCAACAAACCCAAAGGGCACTTCACGTTTTTCTGAAATAGGGTAAAGAACACATATCAGTGTAAAAGGGAAATACAAATCATACCTTAGGGAGAAGGGGGTCCCACATCCACACTTTTTTAAGTGCGTGGAGTCGACTGGACTCCTAGATTTATTCTATTCCTTTCAAACGCTTCTTTGGGTAAGTCCGTAAGAATATCTGCAACTTGTTTTTAGGTAGGCACATACTCAAACTTCACAAAACATTGTTCAACCATCTCCTTGATAAAATGATATTAAATTTCAATGTATTTTTTCCATGAGTTATGAATTGGATTTTTGATCAGATTTATAGCAATTAAATTATCACAATATATTTTGTTTGTAGACTTCACTTCAACTCCCATATTATGAAGTTGTTACTTCATCCACAATAACTGTGTGCATTCTTGAGTAGTCGCAATGTATTCATCTTATGCAGTGCTCAATTAAATGCAATATTTTTTCTTGGTCAACAAAAAAATACACAATCTTCCCAGATAAAAGGCACCTCCTGACGTTGATTTCCTATCATCAACTGAACTGGCCCAATCTACATTTGTATATCCCAATAGCTTTGGCTGATATTTTTTAGTATAAATTATACCAAAATATACTATGACCTTGATATACTGAAGTATTATTTTCACTGAAATCATGTATATCACCTTGGTATTTCTTTGATACCTTCCTTATTGGCATGTGGAAAATACAATATTAGGCCTTGTCACTATCATGTATAATAGAATTTCAACAATTTTCCTATATTCTATGATATTAACTGTATTTCCTTCATCATCCCTAGAAAGTTTCAACTGGGTAGCAACCAGAGTCTTCATCTCTTTGGAATTATCCATTCCAATCCTTATCAAGACCTACTTGGCATATTTAGATTGAGAAATAAAAGTGTCATTCCTTCCTTGCATCACCTGTAATCCAAGGAAAAACGTCATCTCACTAATCATCAAAATTTTGAACTTTCTTTTCATGAATTTAGAAAACTATCTCCATTGTGCTTCATTTGATCCACCAAAGATTATGTCATCAACATAAATCAGCACCATCATCCTTTGACTACTATCATTGTTGAAATACAGATTGTAATCAACCCCACCACATTGGAAACTGAGCTTCTTTAGAAACTGATCAAGCCTTGAATACCATGCTCTTGGTGCTTTATTTAAGCCATATAAAGCTTTATTCAGTCGAAAAACTATGTTCTCTTCTTCATGAATACGAAAACCATATGGATGCTTGATGTAAAATTTTTATTCCAAAACTACATTTAGAAATGATGACTTGACATCCATCTGGAAAACCATAAATTTCTTTTGCACTACTATGGGAATGAATAATCTGATTGCCTCCAACCTTGAAACAGGTGAAAATGTCTCATCAACATCAATACCCACTATCTGAGAGTACCCTTTTCACAATAGTCATTCTTTGTTTCAAATCACAATTCTATTTTCATCCATTTTTTTGTGAAAGAACCATTTAGTCCCAATAACATTTTTCTCTACTGGTATCAAAACAATCTATCATGTCTGATTCTTCTCAATTTTTTCATGCTCTTCATTCATTGATTGAACCCAATTATCATCTCTAACTAATTAATCAAATCATTTATACTCCACTTGTGATAAGTATGATGGTTTCTGTAGACACTTCATCTTCCTTGTATGCACTGATGCTTTCTGATCACCAATTATGTTCTATCTATCAATTTCATCTCTTCTTACTGATCTCTGTGTAGACAATAATTTATTATCATCATTATCACCATCTAATTCTTCTTCGGAATAAATCTATAGAACTGGAGCATCTCCTGATCTTCTTATCTCATCATCATTATCCTCTTGAGACTGATCATGTATTTGATGAAGATTCTGCTCATTATCCACTATGGTTACATCATGGATTTCAACAATCTTCCCAAACTGCTTATTTAATCATTTAAATTCTTTTCTATTCTTTTAGTAGCCAAGACATATCCCTTCATCTCTATGATACTCAAAATTCCTATGTTTCTTCTTATTGAGAATGAAACACTTACTTCCAAATACTCAAAAGTATTTCAATAATGGATTATTTCCATACCATTGCTCGTACGAAGTCTTCTCTTATTTTGGGCACAATAAGGATCTGTTTGATGTGTAGAATGCTGTCATCAGTGCCTCTTTCAAAAAATTTCTAGAAGATCTTTCTCAATGAGAATTTGTTTATCCATGTTGTTCAGAACCTGATTTCTTCTCTTAAATACTTCATTATGATGAGGAGTTCTTACCACTAAAACCTAATGCCTTATCCCATGTTTCTCGAGATAATCCTCTACTTGGATATTTGTGAACTCTATTCCATTATCCATTTAAATATTTTGTATTTTCTGACCAAGCACCTTTTCATATTCCCATCAATATCTTGTAATTCAACTGAACCCCTCATATTTGTGGGTCATGATTGAAACCCATTCCATTATACTATAATCATCAATGAAGAGAACATAATATCTCATCCCATCAATATCCCTTGGAAAATTTGTCCCACACACATCAATATGAACCAACTCAAGCAATCTTTTTGACTTTTCTCCTTTGGATTATATGTCTTTTGAATGATCTTCCCTTGTTGACAGGAATTGCACGTATGTAAACAATTTTGTGATAATCTAGGGAGATTTCAGGAATCATCATATTTCACTAGATCTCCCAAGGAATCTTGGATTATGTGTCCAATATGCTTATGTCATAACTTGTTTTATTTATCCTTGGACAGAAAGAACATATCTTCTTCTCCACTCACGAGGTAGATATTCCCTTTTGTACACTTTCCTTGCAATACAATAACACCGTAATTTTCCTTGATGATACATAATTTATTTGAAAAACTTATGTCATGCCCTAAGTCACACAATTAACTGACATTAAGAAAGTTGGGACTAAGCCCCTCAACAACCAATACATCTACTCATCTCATGTATTTTCCTCCAAACATGGCTTTTTCTGAACCAATAATTTTCATGCCCTTATTATTACCAAATATTATGATACCTTATTTATCATACCTGATTCTGATCACTAGATATTTATTTCCTGTCATATGGGAAGTGAATTCACTATCAATTATCCATATCCCAGTGCGATCTGATGCCTTGAACGCAATTTCTGCAAACACTGCCTACTCAGAACTTTTATTTTTTTACCAAGTATTTAACTTCATACTTGAAAGGGAATGATAACCTTGATCTTCCTCGGAATATGAAGGAATAGATTCAAATTACAGAGCTGCAAATCAATTTGGAATTTTCATCTCTCTTGATGATATATTTGGTTGCTTCTTATAAACAAATTTAGTCTTCCTTTGTACATTCCTATGCATTAATGATGTGCAATATCTTACCATATGTCTGAGTCCTTTACACCTGAAACAAAGACCATCAAATGAATACCTGGAATTCTTAGCTCTGTACAATCACCTATGTTGGTCTTGTTCCCTTCGCTACCTCTTTTATATGGAACATACATTTTGATAGTGTCCCATCTTACCACAAAAATAGAATCTTATGTGAGGTATATTCCTATGTTGAAATGATGTACCCATAGTTGTACCTTGAGTTCTTTGAATATTATAATTCTGCTTCATACCCAAATCAATCTTAACTCATGGAGTGGGTGCTTGTGGTCTAACTTGAACCATAACTATTTTATATTTTAGATCAAGTACCATACCAATCGTATCATTCAGAGTTGATTGTTGCTTCTATTCTACTGGACCACTCTGCTAAAATTCCATCTTCTCAGTTTCCTGTATAATCTTCTTTCCTAATGTCAAAATGAGAGTTAACAGTTTCTCCTAACCTTTAACTATTCGTCATAGACTTATGACTTCCTTTTCTAGTTCTTTGATATGTTTTATTTTATCTTTTCTAGTTTCATTCAAATTATAGATTTCAGTTTTCTGTTCTTCAATCTTTAGTTTGTACTCTACCACCATTTCTTAATTTTCTGGCATTGAAGACCTCAACTTTTCAATTTCTACATTCAAATCATAATTATATTCTTCCTGCTACTGCATATAGATTTTGGAATTACAAAAAACTTTGTTAAATTTATTTATTTTAGATATAAAAATATATACCTCTTCAAGGGCAGCTTATAATTCATCCTAAAGATCAAATATTCCTTAAATTTCAACTTATTCATTTTTACTTTATTCTCTTGTTAAATAATTTCCAACAATACCAAACAAATAATCAACTTTTTGATCCTTGAATTCCTTTAACTCTTTTGCCTTTGATTCTTCTGAACATTCATCTTCTTTTGACAGTATATTATTCTTTTTGAAGAACTTTCTCTTAGGACTTCTCCCACCTTTCACGTTTGATGAATAATTAATTTTTTGAATTTCATCATTGTCTTCATCATCATCATAAAACTTATTAGGACACTTTATTACAAAATTCCCAATCTTTTCACATAGAAATCATGCAAATGGAAGTTTTCCTTTGAACTGTTATTTTTCCCTTTGCAGATTTGAGGAGAAAATGACATGACTTCATCCAAATTGTCCCCCTCAGGGCTATTTTCAATAGATATATTCTTTATGGCCTTGAATGCCACTTATGTGGACGTCCGCTTTTCCTCTGAATCATTACATTGTTTCTCATTTCATGTGCTACAAGGTTACTATGGAGGTTATCTAGTGTCATCTCTTTCAGGTATTTGTCTTCCAATACTAAAACTTTCGAATTGAATTGTGGTGTAAGTTTCCCTAAGAAAAATTTCAAAATATTTATATCTTCAATGACTTCTCCAAGACCCCGCATATCTTCCACAATAACATTTACCCTTTCAAATAATGCATCAACAATCTCATTAGAGTTGATTCTGATATCCTCATACTTGTTCCAAAGAACCTGAAGCTTTGCTTCTCGGACTTTTGTGTTACCCTCATAAATGTTCAACAATTTTCCCACATAGAATGTGATGTTTTATAGGACATCACCTTTGTATAAATAGAATTTGATAGGTCTCACCATAAATCATTAATTCCATTATCATCAGAATCCAATTACATTCTTTTAGATTCTTATAAAGCATCACTATTGATGTCAACTGATATTCCATGCATGTATGTTGTGAAGACATACATTGCTAATGATCAGAAGTAGTACTGTATCCAATTACTCCATAGTTGAAAATTATTTTTGTAAAATATAGGAATTCCTTTATGATTGACCACCTCCATTTCTTCTTATGAGAGATAACCAAACTACTGACTTTCATCCTTTCCCTCTGATACCAATTGTTAGGTCCATATGGTCAAATACCTCGAGAGGGGGGTGAATCAAGGTATGAAAGATTAAAACATGTTCCCTTTGGGGACATTTTTCATTGTTAAACAAAAAAAATTCTCTCTTCCTCTTATAGAAATATATAAATAGATATGAAATCATGCACATGACACATCAATTTTTACTTAGTTCACCCTCACTGGGCTATGTCCAAGGAGCATACAATGATGATGTGCCAATATACCAAATTCACTAAGGCTCACTATCAATAATGAGTACAAATATTGGCCTAGATATTATTAGCCCAGTCTCACTAACTTTACAAGGTTTATGGTCTACTCAATGCATTTCCATAGTTCACTCCCTATGCCTCTTTCTCTGGCTCACTACTGGTGGAAAGAGTCACCATCTTCCTCTTCCTTCACTCACTGCTCTTGGAATGGAATCCACTCATAGTTTATAGACTTGTAGGTCAAACACAGTTTATGGACATGTAGGTCCATTCATTTTCATGAATTCATGAATCCTCAACTTTAGGTAGATTCTCTATTGAAGTCTTTTTTTTTCACCCGAAGATGAAATCTACCTTTCCAGGTACTATTAGATACTGAAAAATACATTCACAAACTGATTTGAAGCTTTTGAAATCTTCCTTGTGAAAATCATGAACCAACTTGTTCCACCACATACTGTGTACCAGGTATGGTATGTGGATCGCCTTCTCTGTGTACGATTTATGCTTCTACGAACCACATGTGGATTTCCTCTGCCTTCACTATCACGTACCACCTCTGTGTACCGACTTCGTGAACCTCCTCTACAAATAACCCTCTATCTATGAACTATTCTACGTTCACGAACTATCTAAGCTTTCACATACAATCTCCCTTCCACATACCAAACGTCCTTCTCTGTGTATTGGACTTACTCTACCATGTACTACTTCCTTTGTAGGTTTTAGTTCCCTGCAAAAACCTTCGGCAGAATTTCTTCCGCGCGAACCACTTCTCCTCACGGAAATCCTCCTCACGAACTAATTTCAGATTTCGCCGAATTCGTAGAGAAAATATATATTAGCTAATGATATTATCTCTCTTTCTAATCAGTGGGATTAACACTTCTCATATAAGCAAATATATCCACAAAATATGCTAATCCAAGATTAACCTAATCATTGATTCAACACCGCCTTCACCACATACTAATCCTCCTTCTGCGAACCGCAATCCTTCTTCATACTATTTTTCTGCTATGTTCAACATGCTTCCTTTTCTCCTACACAGTTGATCAACTCCACTAATGAAAAGCCATTTTTGTACTGCACCACCTTCCACCATGAACTGTTTTCGGTTTCGTGGACTGATCCCGCATACCGTTCCCGCTGCCTAGTACGTGACTACGTACCCTTCCTAGACATGGTACATGGTCCATGTATCAGGCTCCATGTTTCTCTCCATATTCAAATTTCTTTCACTGTTATTCACATAATTCATTCCTATGAATAAAACCTCACATTTTCAAACACAAATTCTCGATTTTGAGGCCTAAAAATTTGGAAAACACTGGGAAACTGTGCCACCTTAAAAACCTATAATCGATAAACCCCAAACATACTCATTCATGGTCAACTATATTTATCAACATACAAAATTATATTTAAAACATACTGAGAGGACACCTTGAGGGATTTTTTTTGACATGAAATGTTGTGTGGATTTTGTGACATTTGTAAGGTGTGTTGCATATAGTGGTGGATTTAATTGTGACGGTTAATGTGTGGTAAAAAAGTGGTAGTGTGTTCTGTACTTGTATTGTTTATGTGAAACTTTACTTTGGGTATTTTGTGTTATATATGTATCATGTGTGCTTATTTTATTTTATTCATGCACCACCTGAGTTGGATAACCTCACCAACACTCAGATGTTATGGGTTCCAAGTGCTTTCCCGAACATCTAGGATGGTAGTAATACAGATGGATGGATACCCCTCTCTCCTTATCTTCCTTTAGTGGTGATGTGTGGCCCAGCTGTGTGTGGGAAGAATGTGATGTGATATGTGGTCATAGGTGTCTTCGGGGTGAGTTGTGATTTGTGGTCTCAGGTATCTTTGAGATGTGATGAGATGATATGAGATGTGATGTGATGTGATGTGATGTGATGTGTGGCCCATGTGTCTATGAGTGAGATGTGATGTGATATGTGTGGAAGGTATGGGAGCATAAGAAATTTGATGTTGATTCATGAGAGTTAAAAAATCAATGGGGAAGAGGTAGTGGGGTGCCATTATTTGTTATTATCTTTATATTATATCATTATTATATTGGATGGGTGATTTCGTGAGTGATCCAATGTGAGAAAAAGTTTGGTTAGATTACCTATGTAGGTGCTTATTAGTTCTATTTTTTTAACTGGAACATTAGCATGCACTTTTCACATGTGGACTTGAGGCCTTAGTTATGTCCCTACTGAGTATACTAGTTATGATCACCCTACATATATAAATTTATTTCAGGTTTATAGGAGGACTTTGGGGACCAAGATGGACATTACAATTTAGGTTGGAGTTGTTGTTGAGTCATTATCAAAGACTTGTACTTTTGTTACTTAATTTGGATACTTTTATGTGTATCATTTTTATTTACTCATTCATTGTGGGATGGTTTTTTGTTTAACTTTATATAGCTTGTTGTAGTTTTGTTTTTGGTTTTTTATCTTATCTCCCAATATTGTTTCATTTGGAGATGGCAATGCCTCCCATATTTTGATATTTTTTAACCCTCAGTACTAGTCTCCTACCTAGGGCTGGAGAAGGGACTCAAGGAGTCATTATATCTCCCTCCTCATTGCATAATATTTTGTGGTAGGGGGTCATGACACATACCTTCATGGAGAAGTAACATACATGATATGAATTATAAGTGACATAACATTATTGAATAATTAATGAAAGTATTTATCCCTTTCATATTAATCAATGTTGGTATCTCAATTCCTTCGATTGGAATGAAACTGTATGATTAAATCTATGACCATGGTGTATTTTTTTAATGACTCATATTTTCCATATATTATTTTTTTGATATTGTATGGATTATTTTTGAGACCATTTGCTGAGACAATGTGTGATTCTGAGGCCTGTTGTTCTCAGATTAAATGTTTGAAATATATTAAATATATTTAATATCACTTGAATGAATTTTTCCTCAACTAGTGGAATAAATTATAAACAAGGACACAGATTAGAAATTTGAGGGAACCATTGAGTTCAGAATGTGTGTTTCACCCTAAGAGTGACATAACCTTTTTCAGTGCTAGGCATTTATGGAAAAGTCATCACAGGCGTGAAATGAATAAAATTATTAAATAAATTATTTTATTTTTATTTTGTTGATGTAGAGACTAACATGTATTTAATTATACTATTTTGAATAAATTACAGGGTTATACATATAACCCTAGATCCATTTAAGAGCCATTGGAGAGATCATTGGAGGATCTCTCTCATACGAATGATAATCGGATAATAGATCAGTGATCAGTGGGAAATAGGATTCAGAGATCTCATCAATGAAAATGATGCATGCTCGTTCTTCATCAGTGATCAATCCATCTTGATGTTGGACATTTTTTGTTTTTGGATTATTTCCCCATTATTTATTTATAGGATGAATGTGAATCAATCGACCAATGGATTGATCTGTGGATCGGTCAGCATGTGGAATGGAATTTATTGTAGGGATTTATTGGGAGAATTTCTTTGTGATTATTTGATTTTTCATTGTCATTCTGAAGGTGACAGATTGAGGCAAACACAAACATTTTTTGAGGTTCATTCCTCATGTTTGTGGTTGTGCATTTATCCCCTTTTTTCTTCATTCATCTTGGGTGTTATTCGTTGACCTGTGATTTGACATCCACAAATAATTGATTGTATTGAACCTATTTCAAGGTGCAATGATTTGATATTGTATTTTTGGTATCATCATGACACAATGGCAGTGTGAAGATGGAATTTGTGGAAGATCATATGGTTTTATATACCCGATTTCATTTTTTTCGGTGCATAATGAAGAATGATGAAGGAGGTCATTTTCCAAATGAATCGAAGGGTTGGAATCTAGAAAACTACCATGGAGATGTTTGGACGGGGTATATCCTAGATTTTTGACAAGAAAAACATTGGATTTCAAGGTGGTAGAGGCATAGATGTACACAAAAGGAAGAACCAATGGGATTCAAGAAATATTGATCAACACGATGTGTAATCTGGGATTACACGATGTGTGGGTCCCTCTTAGTAGTAGTTAGTGTTTCAGGAGAAAGTTAACGATCACACAACATATAACCCTGTCACACAGTGTTTGGAATCTCCCCAGTGGATCGGCGTGTACCTCAGAGGGTACACAGACATGAGATGGAGTAAATGGGCATTGGCACGCCATATACTCCCACACATACATATCTTGGCCAAGTGTACACATGAATACTCAAGTACTAGTTCATGGGCAGAGTACATAGGCAGTCACACACCATTTACTTACACAGAAATGAACATGGAACATTTATAAGGGAAGGAACCAATGTCAAAGGGACATGTCGTGTATCCCTAATACACATAATTTACTCCATTAATGTTGTATTGAATCCCTTTTCCTCTGTATCTTAGACAAGTTTCATTAGGGTGTGTCCCCCATATCCATTTTTTGAGGGTTAGAATGGAATCTATTTCTACACATATGACAATGATAACTTTAGCAGAACTTCTTGGATAAAGTTGCGGGAATTCTGACATGAGGCTTAGAGTGATATCCTATATTCATCTTCATACCTAGGTATAGTTCTTAGTATTATCATAACCAACACTAAATGGGCATTGATCCTTTACTTAGCGAATTAATCCAGATTGAGTTGTTACCCCATGGATTTTTGAGTGATCCTTATATGTGTATTGTATCTCTTTGAACTTTTATCATGTAGTTATAATGGAGAGACTCAAAGAGAATTGCCTCTTGGACATATTTCATCAGTTCTATCAGACTAATGGAGTGTGTTCTTCTAGACGAGTGCTTTGTGAAACCTTTGAGTTGAGATCCTAGGATGGAATTACAGTTGGGAATTACCTTTAGACTATGCGTCTTGTTGAGTATATATAGATATTATTATTATATGTTTTGTACAAATATACCTAGGTAGAGATGACTGTTATTATTTTGTTTTATGCTTTGTGGTTTTGGGGTGTCATATTGGGTATTTTTATACTCACCCCTACATGGGATTTTTCTTGCACATGTTGTGTCTTGTGCAGACGATCGAACTTTTGACAAATTCCTTGACAGACTAGGTCTAGATAGTTCTTAGTGAGGTCATATAGACCGTGGTGTGTTCCTATAGTATCTTGATAACAGTACACATCTATACATTTATGTTGGACTTGTCTTCATACACTTTATGGGGGGTTTGTATTTGGCCTTGATTACTTTCCTTTACTTCCTATTATACTCTAGTTGTGGGATTTAGATATACGCATGCATAGTTGTTTAGTTGATTTTACATTTCATAATTGTATGTTCTTAGAGATATGTGTGTGTGTACAGGTACTTAGGCTAAGGCCTCCCATATTAGTGATATGCCTACTCAGCACAAGTCTCAATCCCTTAGCCTATTGGAGCCGAGCTTGGGGAGTTGTGGAACATGCCCCATTAAGACAAGTCGTGACCGAGTGGTATCAAAGTAGTCAGTTATACCTTAGGACCAGAGTCTGTGAGATTGGTTTTGGGAAACATTGTTGAGTGTTTTAAGTTCTAATTTTAGGCTAGGGACTCCAGTGTTGGTGTGGTGGTCGATATATCTATACAATAAGACTATGATCACCATATTTTCAACTCGGTATAGGAGAACATTGGTTTTAAAGAAAACAATGGTAAATTCATCATATAGAAATGGTTTTTGGTTTCCATGTCCTTATTGATTCAGCTCTCCATATACACTCATTGACCATGGTACATCTTGTTTACTTTCAAGATGCCTCAACGACTTATGTTATCTAGGGTTAAATTTCAATATCATGGGGATGATCCCCTTAGTAATGAGGCATTGATATAGGGACCAGTTCCGGAG
The DNA here is from genome assembly GCA_963277665.1 of Viscum album. NCBI lineage: Eukaryota > Viridiplantae > Streptophyta > Magnoliopsida > Santalales > Viscaceae > Viscum > Viscum album. The sequence goes on along the minus strand of OY728157.1, from coordinate 1,978,988,755 downwards.
GTATTACCTCCAGGTAGTGCACCAACTATACCACCACCTGTAGAATAGAAGATAATACCTACAGTCTCAATGGATGAGGTGTATAGGATGAGTGAACTTCATGAATTTCAGTGATAGAGACCCATTAGGTTCTAAGGTGATCCCAACCCACAGAAGGTTGAGAACTGGCTTGAGGTAGTGATGTGAGTTTTCCGTCTAGTTTGGAAACCAGAAAATCATATGGTGGTCCTAGTGGAAATAATTGTTCATGTATTAGTAGGATGATGTTGGGGTTTGGTGACCTAGTATTACGACAAGGAGAATCTAGTGTGGTCAGATTTTTAGTGTCTCTTCATAGAGGAGTTATCTATAGCTATACTGAGGTCTATAAGTATCCAAGAGCTTCTTCATCTCCAACAGTGTATTACTACCGTAGTTGGGTATTCATCGAGGTTCATTGACCTCTCTTTGTACTCGATGGATATGGTTCGTTACAAGTTATTCAGGGATTAGACCTTCAAGAGAGGTCTTAGAAGAGACATCCAAGATAGTTTCATCCATCTATTAATTCCTACCTATTGTAGGGTACTAGAGCAAGCTTTTGGGGACGAGAGTTTCTTCGCTGAGAAAACGCAACCAATGGTTTTTAGTTGTGGGCATAATGGAATATAGACCTTGACATTAGGGAGCTTCAAATAGTCCAAAGGGATTGGATTTGTGGGACGTACTAGGAGAAGGTCCCAGTAAAGTGGATCAGTGATTCAGGGCTCTTAGGATGGGTCTATTCATCCCAAGGAGAGGTGGTGCTACTTGTGTAATGGTAAGGGACATCTTTCCTGATATTTTTTGACCCATTTTATGGATGATAGAGAGACTGTGGATGAGCCACCAAGGAAAAGGAATTAGTAGGAGAAGGTAAGTCCACATAGAAGTGGATGTGGTAGATGTTATGGGAGAGAATTATAAGGTGTTATACACTTTTACTAGTTACCACCACCACCCCCAAGTGGTCCATTCCAGACTCAGGGAGTTGGAGGGAAAGGGTGGAGAGAGTTTCACACGGTTGAGGCTTATGAACCATAGACTTTGGGAATGACATGAGGTATAATCTATGTCTTTTCTACCTTATTTTTAGTACTGATATATAAAGTTTTTAGTCATTACTTTCTTACTAACTATCTTGTTTTAGACTTATAGATTCTGATTTAGCCCTTGTCTTGACCCTTACGCAGTTGGAGACACCTACTGGTGATGACTCAGTGATCACACACTTATGCTGATGGCATGACCTGGCACTTGGAGGAAAGATTATCTATTGGTATCTCTTTATATCATCAATGAGGCCTTATGAAATCATCTTAGGTATGGAATGATTATCTATAGTTCATTCCTATATTAACGGTTTTAGGAGGAGGATGCGACGTGTCCACAGTGATAGAACTAGGTTTTCCTTTGTGGGTGAAAAGTAATCTCGAGAAGAATAGGATGGACTCATTCATAGGAGGGTGCAACTAATTACTCTCTAGTTGGATAACATGACCCCTGGTGCAGTGGATGTTATATTTTTCCAGTTCCCTATAATGGTGGTGGAGTATGAGGATGTCTTCCCTGAGGATTTTTAAGGTTTACCTCCCCTCTTAAAGATAGAATTATGCATTGATCTACATCTCTTGATGGAACTGATGTTTGTTCCAACATATCAGATGTCTCCTATAGTGCTTCGTGTGATAAGGGTACAGTTGGAGGACTTTTAGAGGAAGGGCTTTGTGAGACCCAATGTTTCACCCTAAGAAGCCCTAGTTTTGTTCACCAAGAATGAAGATGGGAGCTTGAGGTTATGTGTGGAATACTAAATCCTGAGACACGTGACTATGAAGAACAAGTATCCACTACTGAGGATCGATGTCGTCTTTGATCAATTGATAGGGTAGTGATGGTACTCGAAGTTTGACCTCAGGTCAGACAATCACCAGTTGCGAGTATGGGATTAAGATATACTAAAGTTGGAATTAAGATGTATCTATGGTCACTATGAATACTTATTGATTCCCTTCGGTGTGAAAAACACCCTATCAGTGTTCATGGGACTCATGAAGTAGATATTCTAGCCTTTCTTTGACTATTTCATGGTAGTCTTCTTCGACGATATCTTAATGTACTTGGTGTCTAAGGAGGAGAACGTGAGACACTTTAGGATGGTTTTAGAAATACTCTAAATAGAAAAAAAATTATAGAAATATAAAATTTTTTGAGTTATAGATATAGGAGGTCCACTTTTTGGGACACATTATCTCATCGGATGGAGTGGCAGTGGACCCATCCAAGGTTGAGGCAGTGTTAGCTTATGAGCTACCCAAGAGCATGAAAGAGGTTCATAGATTCCTTGGTTTGAAAACAATTATTGGATATTAATAGATAATTTATATAGGATATCATCACCCATGATAAAATTTAATCAAAAGGGGAATCCTTTCGTATGGGCATAGAGGTGCCAACTGGCTTTTCAGGGGTTGAGGAAAAGATTGACGAGTGCTCCCATTTCGAGATTAACAGAGGAGGGTGTTGAGTATGTAGTGTTTTTTGATACATCAGGAACTAATATTGGTTTTGTTATGATGCATAGTCTAGTAGTGATTTCCTATGGTTCACATTATTTGAGACCACATAATTAGAACTATGTGACCCACAATCTTGAGTTAGCAGCGATAGTCTTCGCACTTAAGATGTGGCAAAACTACTTGATGGGTGAGAGATTTATCATCTTTTATGACCACAAGAGTCTCAAGTATGACTTCTATTTTAATTATATTAACTTGATAAATAAGTGATGGATATTGTTACTCTAAGATTCTCAATTCAATATTATATATACTCTTGGGAATGGGAACATAGTAGCAAATGCTCACAGCACGATATCTTATTCATAGTTGTTGACTGAGGCATTGGATCAGTTTACCTCATCACAGTTATCCATTGTAGATAGATATGAAGAAGCTTACCTCCAATAAATGGGTTTTACCCACCCTTTTTTATAGTATTTCAAGTAGGCACAACTTCGGGATACCGACTGTGAGACCCTACATACTCAGATATCCATTGAACATTCTCCTAATGGATTTTCTAAAGGTGGGGAGCATGTAATTATTTTCAGAGGATGCATGATAGTACCAGTGACTTTGTGAGAGGATAATTTTAGAGAGTTTCATAAATTACCTCTGTTTGTACATCCTATTGTGGAAAAGATTTACCAGGACCTTCGACATCATTTTTGGTGGCCAGGGATAAAGAAGAGAGTTGCAGGTCTTGTCTCTTGATGCCTTACTTATCAGCAAGTGAAGGTTGAGCACTAAGTTCTACTGGGTTTAGATCAACCCCTTGAGATTCCATAGTGTAAGTGGTATGGGATATACATGGACTTCTTGATGGGATTACCACATACATCTATGGGAAACGATTCTATCTGGGTGATCATAGACTGACTCACCTATTCGGCCCACTTCTTAACTTTTTGGGAGAAGAGTTTTGTAGAGAGCTTAGGAATACTCTATGTGCATGAGATAGTCCAAATCCATGGAGTTCTATTAACTATTATCTTATATTGTGATGTTAACTTCACATATCAGTTATGTAAGGGATTACAAAAGGATTAATAGACTCAGTTATGCTGGACCACATCATTTAACCTCTAAACTAATGGATAGACAGAGTGGACCATTCATGTTCTAGAGGACATGTTGTGATCTTTCATGTTATACTTTGGTTGTAGTTGGGATCATCACCTACCACTGGTAGAATTTGTGTACAAAAATAGTTATCATTCCACCACTAGTATAGAACCATTCGAGGCTTTGTACGGGTGACCCTGTAGGTCACCACTTTGTTGAACTGAACCTAGAGAAGCTACACTCATGGACCCAGAGTTGGTGTGAGTAACTACTGAGAAGGTAAAAATCATCCAGGAGCAGATTAAGACTATACATAGCTGTTAGAACTCTTATGCAGGGAGGCGATAGAGGTCTTGGTAGTTCAATGAGGGAGATCATGTGTTCCTATGGGTTTCACCTTGACATGGTTTATAGAGATTTATCTAGGGTGGGTAGGTATCTATGAGATTCATTGGCCATTTATAGATACTTCTTAGAGTTGGTGAGGTGGAGTACAGCTTAGCTCTACCTTCATAGTTAGACTGGGTACACGACGTCTTCTACATGTCGCGGTTCAAGAGGTATGTGCATGACCAATTGCATGTTATCAACTAAGGTGAGATGGATATAAAATATGGATCTACCTTTACTGAGTACCCAGAATAGATCATGTATCGAAAAGAAAGGATCCTTCATTGGATAGTGATTCCTTTAGTTCATGTCTAGTGGTGGCATGAGAATCTTTATGAGAGAACATGGGAGAGGGAGGCTCAAATACATGCTCAGTACAAACATCTCTTTATATATCCACTTATTTAGGATTTTAAGGATGTAAACCCACAAGGTGGGGAGAATTTAATGACTCATAATGTCCATATATCATTTTTTGATTTTATATAGATTATTTTCAAGACCAGGTGCTATGACGGTGTGCGATTCTGATTCCCGGTGCACCTGAAATAAATTATTAAAATATATTAAATATATTAAATAGAACTCACATGTAGTTTTCCAAATAAATAAGAATAACTTCTAAATGAGGACCCAGATTAGAAATATAGGGAAACCATTGAGTTCGGAATATGGTTTTTATCCTAGGAACAACACAACCTTTGTCACCGTCGGGTGTTCGTGGAAAATTCATCTCATACATGAAATGAATAAAATAATAAAATAAATTATTTTATTTTTATTTCATTGATGAATCAACTTATTTTTATTTAAATAGACTATTATGAAAAAAAAATTCCATGGTTATCCAAATAACCCTAGATCCATTGGAGAGAGAGAGTTTGAGGATCTCTCTCAGATGAAAGGCAATTGGATAGTATATCGGTGATCAACCGAAAATGGGAATTGGAGATCTCACCAACGAAAATAAAGCAGACTCGATCTTTATTAGTGATTGATCCTTTTTGAGGTAGGATTTTTTTGTTTGGATTATTTCCCCATTAATTATTTATATGATGAACGTCAATCAATCGGCCAAAAAATTAATTCATTGATCGGTCATCTTGCAGGATGAGATTTATTGGGAAGATTTATTGGGAGAATTTCTTTAGGATTATTTGATTATTCATTGTCATTATAACGGAAACAGATCAAAGACAACACAAAAATTGGTTGAGGTTTGTTCCTCGTTTTTTTGGTTTTTCATTTTTCCCATTTTTTCTACATTCATTGCGGGTATTCTTCATTAATTTGTGGTTCTAAATCAACTGGGAAATCAATGTATTTGCACCTATTTCTTAGTGAAATGATTCGATATTGTATATCCGGGATTGGCATGGCATGATGGTAGTGTGATGATGAAATTGGTGGTATATCGGATGGTTTTTGATACCCAATTTTGGGGCACGCAACAAAGAATGATGAATAAGGCCATTTTTTTAATGGATTGAAGGATCAGAATCCAGCAAACGGTCATGGAGAGTTTTGGACTTGGTAGATACTTGATTTCTAGATAGAAAAATTCTAAATTTCAAGAAAGTATAGGCATTGACTTGTATAGAAGGAATAACTAGCGAGATTCTGTAAATCCAAACCCACAAAACGTGTGATCCAAGATTACATGGTGTGTGGGTCCCACCTAGAGACAACTAGAGTTTTGGGAGAAATTTAAGGATCACGCGGTGTGTGACCCTACTACACATCATTTACTCCCTTAAAGTATGATGGAATCCCTTTTACTCTATATCTTGGACAAGTTTTGTTAGGGTGCGTTCCCCATATACATTCCCTTAGAGTTAGTATGGAAGCACCTCCTAAAAATAGGATAATAATCCCTTCAGCAAGAATTCTTGGATATAGTTGTTGGAATCCTTCCATGAGGCCTGGAGTGAGATCCTTTAGTATTCTCCATGCTCTAAGTGAAGTTCTTAGTATCGTTATGATGACACTATGAGGGCATTGATCCTTTACTTAGTGGGTTAATCCAGATAGTGTTGTTGGTATACCCCATGGCCTTGGGAGTGATCCTTATCTATTTATCGAAACTATTTAGAATTTTAGTGTGTACTTCTAATAGTGGGACCCGACGAGCATTACCTCTCAGATAGAAATCATCACTGTTGTCAGACTTGTGGAGTGTGTTCTCCCGAATGATTGCTTTGTGGAACCTTCGAGCTGAGATCCTAGGCTATCATTACAATTGTGACTTACCATTATATTGTGTGTATTTTTGAGTATATCTTGATATTCTCGTTATATATGTTATTTACATTTTATTGTGTAAATATGACTTTTATTCCTTTGTTGTATTCTTTTTGGTTTCGAAGTGTCCTACTAGGTATTATTATACTCACCCCTTAATAGAATTTTTCCCACACGTGTCATGTCTTGTGTTGAATATCAAACTTTTGATAGAGTCCTAGACGGTCTAGGACCAAATGGTGCTTAGTGAAACTGGACAGACTAAGGTGTGTTCTTGTGGTATCTTGACAGTTGTCCCTATATATAATTTTAGGTTGGACTTTCTTACATACTCTTTGTGGTGGGATTTTATTTTTACCTATTTATATTAATTTAATTCATGTCATACTTTGGTTTTAAGATTTAGATGTATGCAGGCAAGGTTGTTAATTTTTTTTACATTTCAGCATTGTATGGGCTTTAGGATGTGAACTTGTGTTCATGTACTTAGGTTAAGGCCTCCCATGTTAGGGATACAAATACTTGGCACTAGTATCTAGCCCCAAGACTATTATAGGTGGGCTTGGGGAGTTGCAGCACAGACCCCATTGGGACGGGTCATGATAATTTTCAACAAATTCAATTAAGAATGTAAAAAAATGATATATCAAGCATATTGGTTGATGGAACGATGTATACAAACTCCTTGATGATATATTGAGAAATAATGATTATACTACATAGTGAGTGTTCAAATGAGGTTGTTTTCATTACTAAAATAAATATTATTTGTCAGCTAGTAAATATATAATATGTATTTATCATTTTTTGTTTCACGAGGTAACAAATAATTATTTAGTTGCATGAATATTTAAAAAAATATTTATTTTCCAATTAGTGTACATAATATTCACTTATTTATTGAATAAATAATATAAAGATATTTATTTAAAAAAATATTTATTATTCAATGTTTTATAAACATCAATGAGGACAGACATGCTGAGTTAATGATTCGATGAAAATGATATTTTTTATTTAACTCCATTTAAATAAATATTCAATTATTAATTTAATAATTGATATTTAAATCTATGTAACTTAGTGCATGTCATGGGATATAATAATATATTATTATTATTAGACATGGGTTTTTCATAGAATTAAGAAATTCATACAATCCATTTTTTATTATTTTATAAAAACCACTTTTTTGGATAAGTGGGAACCATATAAAAACCACACTCCCATTCAAACAACCACAATAACCAGTTCAAAATTAAAAATTAAAAAATTAAAATATCATAATGCATAATTCAAACTGTAGCAAACATCATCGCGTCAGGCCACCACCCACCACGTGTCATGTACCCTAACACAAATCACCCATCATTACACCTAATTTATAGCGTGTAAGACCTCCAGAGTCCATTTTCATCATCTCAAAATCACCATCGTTGTCATTGAGAAAAAACATGAAATACCATCCACACCAATTAGCTAGTGAGATATGCCTGCCGAAGTCCAACGACTGCCAAAAATTCACCAAGAAGAACACCCAAAAATGATGTAGAAAATAGATTATGGAACCAGAATACCAGGAAACATCGACACCATCAAACATTTTCATGAGTCAAACCAAATCCACCCACTTTCAAAACACCACCATCGCCAGAGAGGAATCTCCTTGAACCCTGCCACCATCACCATCCCAAATAGACCTAAAACTCTATCTTGCTTGACCAAAAATGAGGTCTTCCATGATGGATAAGTCAATAAGGGTAGATTATGAGTGTTTATGAGCAAGACCATATCTGAAACCCAATAGAAGAAGGAATCTTCCAGATGAAACCACCATCGCCATCCCAAACCACAGTGAGAACCAACTCATAAGACCAATATTGGGGTTCAATGAGTTAGGATCGTCAAGAAGTGAAGAGGTGAGATCGAGCGGGACCAAGAAGAGGAAGAAAATTCTAGTTAAGAAGGTTGGAGAAATTGTGGGATCGGTTAATCCCGGCCCATCGATATTGTCCGCTCTGGCCCAGTTTCTCCCCTGGGCCTCACGGCTTTAAAACGCGTCGATGAGGGGAAGGTAGGCACGGGATTTTTAAACACCCACCAATCTCCTTCCACAACCGATGTGGGATTGGTTCAGTCGGGCAGCGGGCTAACAATCCTAGCCAGGGACCACAACAATCCCCCCCCCCCAAGCCCACAGCGGTCCCGAAACCACCCTGTGATACCAATTGTGGGATCGGTTAATCCCGGTGGCTCTGACCGGTGCCAGAGCCACCGGCTGGCCGGTGGTAAGACAGTAGCTTTCCACTCTGTGCAGGTGCCACCGGCTGACCGGTGGAGGAGCCACCGGCTGGCCGGTGGCAAGACAGTAGCAAACACTATTTGGGCTGGATGCCACCGGTCGACCGGTGACAGAGCCACCGGTCGACCGGTGGAACCTGGCAGTGGGCAATGCCTCTGCCAGTTCCACCGGCTGGCCGGTGCTATCACACCGGTTGGCCGGTGGACTGAATTTCAGTCCACTTGATGTGCTTCATGGCCCATTTCCTTGGAAATCTTTTGCCTATAAAACAAAAACACTTAAAACAACCTCTTTCGCCCCCGAGGGCCTCTCATTGGGTCGGGCTCCATTTTTTGATGGAACCGACTATAATTATTGGAAAACCCGCATGACCACTTTTCTTAGAAGTATAGGATATCCCATTTACAAAATAGTCATGCAAGGTTATACTTTGTCTACCCCCGACGAATCCAAATGGACCCCCGCCGATATTAGAAACTTTGAGCTTGATGGCAAAGCCATGAATGCTCTACATTGCGGCCTAGACCGAAATGAATTCAATCGAGTGTCTACTTGCACCTCCTCACATGAAATTTGGAAACTTTTAGAAGTAACTCATGAGGGCACAAACAAAGTCAAAGACACTAGATTGGATATGTATAGGCAATATTTTGAGTCATTTTCAATGCATCCAAATGAGTCTATTTCCGATATGTTTACTCGCTTTACTGACGTGTGCAATGGAAGGAAATCTCTTGGTGATGATGTTTCAGCCGAGACGATGGTCAAGAAGATCTTATGGGTCCTTCCGAGCTCATGGGCACCAAAGGTGACGGCGATCCAAGAAGCTAAGGACGTCAAAAATATGCCGGTAGAGGAGCTCATTGGATCTCTCATGACTTATGAGATCACGATGAGGAGGCAAGCTCAAAAGGAGGGCACACCTATCAAGACACCAAAGAATATTGCCCTCAAGGTACAAAAAGAAGTAAGCTCCTCCTCCTCATCCTCTTCATCTTCAAGTGGCGACTCGGAAATGGAGAATCTCGCCCGCCAAATGCACAAGTTTATGAAGAAACACAAGAAGAAGAAATCCCGCAAGCACCGAAAGCAAGAACCCACCGAAAAATCCGAGCCCAAGGTAAAATGCTACGGGTGCGGTGAAAAGGGCCATTACAAGCCCGATTGCCCACTCAACAAGAAACGGGCCACGCAAAAGGAAAAAGGAAAGAAAAAGGTCCTCAAGGCGACATGGAGTGACACCTCCTCATCATCCTCCTCCTCGAGCGACCAAGGTACAAAATGCCTAATGGCATTTCATGAGGTAACTTCTTCCGACTCCTCTTCCTCTTGTTCTTCAAATTCCAATTCTTTAAATCATCTTTCTTATGAAGAACTCTCACATGCTAGAGACCAATTAGAAAAAGGTTTTCATGCTTTATCGTCAAAATTTGTTGCTTTAAAAAAGTCTTTCAAAAAACTCTCCTCCGAAAAAGAACAACTTCTCAAAGAGAAGGAGGAGATGTCCCTCAAAATCCAAAATTTCCCAAATGTTGATTCCATGGAATCAACCATCAATGACCTAAGGGAGACCCTAGCTAAGTTCACCCAAGGGGAACAAAATTTGAACAATCTCCTAGGTTCCCAACGAATATCTAGAACCACCAATGGACTTGGCTATACCAACCAAGCTTCCTCCTCCCATGCTCCCACTGTTTTTGTAAGGGGGAGCTCTAGATTTAAATTTTGTAACTATTGTAAAAAACCCGGGCACCTTATTTATGAATGTAATTGTAAAAACGCCCGGTACGGCCAACCCAAATCTTTTTTCTTTTCGGACGAATTTTATAGGAGAAGACCCGCTATGAGACAAGTATGGATTGAAAAATCCCTTCTTGCGAGTCTCTCCGGGCCAAAATTTATTTCCTCTCCCCGGTGATTTATTGTCTTTATTTAGGGGGAGTTAGGTTCTTTTTAAGCCTTTTTGTGAATTAAAAATTTTCATTCAAAATTCTCATTTCAATTTTTTTTATTATTCAAAATTTTCAATTCCAACTTTCAATTTCAACACTTGGTTTCAAAATTTTCATTTCAAAATATTCAATTTTTCTTTTCAAAACTTTCAATTCAAACTGTTATTCAATTTTACATTTCAAACTTTCAATTTAAACTTTGATTCAAAACTTTCATTTCAATTTCAAATATCTCAATTGAATTTTCAATTCTCATATCTAGTTTTTCAAACCCATTCCCTCAATCAAGTTTTATGCCCCATTCTATTTTGATAATCACAAAGGGGGAGAAATTTCTTGATTGATTGGGGGAGAATCCTTTTCATCGTGCTTAGCATTTCCTTTCAATTTCAGTATTTTACATTAATTGTTTTGGTGATTGTGATCATCAAAATAGGGGGGGGGGATTGTTGTGGTCCCTGGCTAGGATTGTTAGCCCGCTGCCCGACTGAACCAATCCCACATCGGTTGTGGAAGGAGATTGGTGGGTGTTTAAAATCCCGTGCCTACCTTCCCCTCATCGACGCGTTTTAAAGCCGTGAGGCCCAGGGGAGAAACTAGGCCAGAGCGGACAATATCGATGGGCCGGGATTAACCGATCCCACAGAAATGTTGAGGATGAATGATGTGAAGGATCCTTCACTTTTAGGAAATCAAATAGGAAACCCTAAAAGGGAAGAGGGGGACACGAGAGCATCAGGGCACTGGGAGAATAGGCCAATGAAACATAAGGGGCCATCTGGTATAAGAGATATAGTGGTGTTACTATATTAACTCCATTATAGTACCATGTGTTCCATCATCATCGATCCTAGATTCACATATCATGTGTGGATAACAATATAGAAATTCTGTTTTGGAATCTTCACTAAATGGATAGTGTGACATGTAGGTCAAACGAATTCATCGATAAATCATCATATCCAGGTAGATTTTTTTCATAAATTGATTATAAATTATATGATAAAATATTTAATATTTTAAAATTTTGTGGTTGTTAACATCCAATTATGAGAATTTATTAGAAGAAACTTGTGAAAAAATAGGCATGAGACCAACTTCTTCTATTGTTCCTTGAAACTTTTATTTCTTATCTTGTATCTCTTTCAATATGTTCTGGAAGAAATATTAATCTTGATGAGCCTATCATTGGATATGTCAAATTTGACTATATAAGAAATATAAACACTAGAAAATATCTAGATTTTTATGTTTTTACTGCTTGTGGTGGTCCCATATATTGGAAATATAGTATGTAATCGGTTGTGGCCCTCTTAATTACTAAGGTCAAGCATATTTACTTGGTCAAATTAGTAAAAGATTCCAATTGGATCAAAGGTTTTATTTTTGAGTTGATGTTATGTATTTTTTTATTACTATTTACTCGGACTATTAATATTATTTAAATTTGATTAAGAACTTAGTATTCCATGTTAGGTCTAAGCACATTGACATGAGGCCACATTTTATTAGTGAATTTTTTGAAAGTGGAACAATTAGTTTCAACAAGATGCACACTGATGTTAACTCAATCAATAGTTTGATTTAGGATATGGATTTGTTCAAATATTTGTATTGTTTAGGTATTCCAAATATGGTTCCACATCAATAAAAGTAGTTTCAAATATATTTCACGTAGTTTCTTTTGTAAATAGTATATATTTTTATGATTTAGTATACTTTGTTTGATTTAAAAAATAAATCTAATTGCATGTTAGTACTTTTTTTATATTTTAATGATTCACATATTTATAAAATGCCTTGATATTTTAAAATAGTTATCATTTTTCATATTATGCACATTCTCAGTTTAATTCTATGTGATATGTGTTTATTCTAGTGTCAAGTACAATGACTTGATTAATCTATCTATAGGATTCTTATAATAGGATGTGAGGTCTTAACTCATTGTTTTACTCTTATATGGAGGTTATTTAATCATACATGGGGTGATTTAATCTGACCCTAATTCAATCCTAGTATTTTATATTCTCACCTAATGTGATAGCCATTCATTCTAACATGAGAGTAGGACAATATAATGTGAGGAAAGTTTCACTTGATGCAAGTATCAATTTTCACCTAAAATGATCTATTATTCCTGAGTTTTTGTTCTTACATATCAAATAAATTTTCATTTGTTCATTCTCACATAACTGGTTTATTATCTTGATGTGGTTCACAACCTGCACCTTACATAACTCTTTTGTACACCAACCTTTTCATTTGAGGTTGTTTCATATCTATTATATGAATATTTTGATACAGGTTGTTATGGTCAATTTGATCATAGTTTTCATCAAATCCTCATCTCTCGAGTTTTCATTATTGTTCTTATAGATCAAATTTCCTAGAGATTTTGTGATTCCATCCATATGGTTCAAACTAGAAACATGAGAGGGCTCGAGAGAGAGGTTTATCATCAAAACGTAATCTTTTTATCCTTTAAAATAGAGTAACTATAGCCATTTCATCCTCATATAAAAAAATCAATATTGAAGTTTAATGGAGATCTTTGATTAGTACCAATTAAGAGAGCCTTGATCACTATAGCTGATGTCAATACTTTTCAAGAACATGAAGAGTTGTTCTGTTGGTAAATTGAATTGGTGTGTGATTTTTAACTATTTTTCTTTTGATTATTTCATTGATTAGTGATTCTATAATGTATATATATTTTCTTGTTCATTTATGATAATCTCTTTCATCTTACAAGGTAGTGTTCTTTTCATTGATGTTGGGCCAATCTATTCTAAACCAAGTGTTATTATCCTTTCCCCTAGTACATACCTTATAGGCCTAGCAAATAAACCTTTCAGGGGTTCCATCTTAAACCCAATTGGGGATAGAAGGAGTAGAACATCAAATATTATATTTCAGCTATCATTCATTCTTGAAACCAATGATAGATTTGGGTTTTTATCCCATAATACTCCCCTCAAACAAAAGACCAAAAAACTGGTTCTTCCCTTCAATGATTATCTACTAGATCCAAACATCTTACACTTTTATTTTTTCTCATCACAAGGACTTATCGTCTGATCACTACTATCATAAATACTTTTAAAAAAAGGCACCATGGATCCATATGCTTCAATTGATCTATTGTTATAATTGTTAAATTGATTAGGGTCTACCCGCATGACACAAAGTCTACACCATGGCTCTAATACCACTTGTCAAGATCCTTTCCTCCTTCCCACACCTTCCAAACCCAACACATAATCCCTTATAGGATTCCATCTTAAAATGAATTATTTATGTGAAAAGTAATGCATCCAATTTTATATGTCAACCACCATTTCTTGTTGAAAATGATGTGGAATTTGGGTTTACACCAAACACCACATTATATCTCTATGTTCTTTTCCTACTTTATTTTCTTTCAATGTCATTGTGAATTTATTAATTTATCAAACACTTGATTTGGTGCTTTTTTGTTTTCTTCTAGACATTTGATTTCATGGAAAAATAGAAAAAAAGGTAAATTCAATGATTCATAGGCTATTTCATGAGGGTGTATAACTAGAATTATCCTCAACACTATGCGTGAAATTCTAAACATCTTGTTTCAAATCAAATAAAAAAATAAACATTACTTAACACATATTTTGGGTTACCATAAACCACCACATAATTTACCAGAAATCATTAGTTAATGAAGTCGCCCATTAAAAATATAACCTCATCAACTAATCATGTCATTCAACCAAAAAAAAATTTAAAAATTAATTCAAGAGATCATTTGTTTAAATTATTTTCATGTATAACTTCTAATTTCCCAAACAAATCCAACGGTGATGATAAATTCAAAATGAAATAACATATTGATTCAAAATAACTCATATCATTTATCAATGTAAAATTGTCACAACATAAATCACTTTTGTAAAAATAATCCAAACAATTTTTTTAAAAGTTTGACAATTTAAATGAATCAATTTAATCTGGAACATCTATATTATGAGAAAAATAATCAAAGAATAGGGTTTGGGTATACTATTTCCCAAACTATGATAATTTTCTTAGAAATATTTTCAAAGATGTCGCATTCCCACCTAGTATAAATTTTTTTAAAGGAGTGTTTTGAAAAAATATATAAAAAATGGTAGGGGAAATAATTTGTAAAATGGGTCTCCAGTTTATGAAATCTTGACCTATATTCTTATGTGGATAAGGTTCTTACAAGAGTTGTTTTTATATAAAAATGAAGTTTCATGTGTGAAAATTGTTCATGAAATTCTTTAATACTTAAGAACAGTTTGTGAGAATGATATTCAGTGATGATAATATATTAGTTTTTTAAGGACTATTTTTATTTTTATTTTTCAATATTGTTATATATATATAATTTAAATTCTATTTAAAGTAAAATTATTTCATTAGGAATTAATTGTTATAAAGTAATCTAAAAAATTTATTGAAAACCCTACCTACGACCGATATCCTTTGAGCATTTTCCATGAGTGATTGATATTCTACATCACCAAAAAATGAAAAATAATATATTATTAATAATGATATATAATAATTAATTACAATTATTAATTCATTAATAGTTAATTATTAGTCAGTTGATATAATTATTAAGTAATAATTAAATTAATATATTTAGTAATTAGTAAAATAATTAATATAATTAGTAATTAATAGTATAATTAATAATAATAGCTAATTGATTGTAATTACTAACTAATTACTAACTATATTATTAATTATTAATTATATTAATTATATTATTGATCCCTAATTAATTTGTAAGTATATTATTATTTCATTATTATTGTCGATGGTGTTTTAGAGATGAAAATTTTGATCTCGAAGAAGGAGCAACATCGTCTCTAGTTAGTCTGTTTTACCGAACAATCCAGTATAGCTAGGATTATGATGTGTGTCGAAAAAAATGCAACTCATCCAATTATAAAATCTTAAAAAAATGTGGGCTATCAGGTTTTTTTGAAAAACCCATTTTTACCATTCTTTTATTACATACATATAGTTGTAATCCATCATAAAATAATACAATACTTTTAAGATTTAGAATAAAAAAATTAAAAAATTAAAACAATTAATGAAATCAATTTATACAAAAAATAGATATTTGTTGTGTTTAAAATAAATAGTAAATTAATAATTTTAGAAAACATAAAAAGAATAATAATCATAATTCAAGAAAATAATATTTTTTCATAAAATTAAGAACAATACATTAATAAATAAAAAATTAAAATAATATAAAAATTAAATAAATTTCAATGTCTATAAAATATAATTATTTATATTTATATCAATTTATAAAAAAATAATAACATCAAAAAATATAAAATTCTTATAAATTACTATTTTTTAAAACATATCGATTTTTATTTTTTAAATAATGTTTTAAAAAGAATTAATCATTGCATGTTTAAAAATATTTTGTGCGAAATAAATTAAAAATGTGTACTTAGAATAATTTAACAAAACATTATTAGATGTAAAAGTTTTATAAAAAAATTGTGTTTAAATAAAAAATTTTCTCAAAAAAAGAAAAAATCCTTAATTTTAAAATGTATAAATATTTTTATGGTGTAACTTTTTAATTGAATAAAAACCATATATTTTTTAATGAAACTAAAAATTTTATAATAAAAGATAAAAAAATACTAATTTGACGAAAAAATCACATTTTTATTTAAAGAGGAAAATGACCATGAAGTTTTTCCATTATAAAATGACCATGATGTTTTTCAATGGAAAATCCCTCTAGAAATTCTATTATAAAAACCCACCAAAAAATATCATTACAAAACTCAATTAAAAAAATACATACTAGAAAAAACCATTGGAAAGTTGATTGGAAGAATCTATTAAGAAATTTTACACAACAAATAAAATGAAAAAAAATCATCGACAAATAAATTGAAATTTATCATTGAAAAAATCTAGAGTAAAAAAATCAAATACAATGAAGAATTTCTATGAAAAAATAATGTTAAAAAATCATTAAGATTTCTAGTGAAGTTTTAGTTGAAGTTTTACAATGCAAAAAAGTATATATTTATAAAACTAAAAGATATAAAAAAAATTAAATTTAATAAATATATTTCTATTAAATGAAATTATATATAATATGTATTAATGTTTTTACATTATATATATATATATATATATAATTTACCAATTAAAATGTATATGGTACATGAATAGAAATGTAAATGAAATGTATATATTTAGGAAAATTTATAATGAATGCAGTTATAATATATATTGAATATATTTTTCTCCAAAATCTGTAAAATTAAAAATTATAAAAGTATTAAGAGTTCCAATGGAACTTCTAATAAAACTTCACAATACAAAAAATGTATATATTTATAAAACTACATAATATATTAATAAAAAATATATTCTAAAAATATATTTATATAAAATAAAATTATATAAAATATGTATTACATTTTTTAAAATAAATTTTATAAATATAATATAATTTACTATTTAAAAATGTATATAATGTATGAATAAAAATGTATATATTTTGGGAAATTTATAATAAATGCACATAGAAGATGTATTAAATATATTTGTGTGCATGATCCGTATAAATAATAACTATAAATCCATTAAGAGTTCCCATGAAAGTCATAGGGGATGTTCCGGTGGAAGTTACAGCGGAAGTTCCATTGGAAGTTAGAGTAGAACTTCACAATACAAAAAAAATATTTATAAAACAACAATATATATTAATAAAAATTAAATTCTAATAAATATATTTTTATTAAATGAAATTATATATAATATGTATTACATTTTTTTCATAAAAATTATAATAAAATATATAATTAACCAATTAAAATGTATATAATACACGAATAAAATGTAAATGAAATGTATATATTTAGGAAAATTTATAATAAATGCACTTATAAGATATATTGAATATATATTTTTACAAAATCTATATAAATAATGATTATAAATCCATTAAGAGTTATAATGGAAGTTCTGGTGAAAGTTCCGGTGGAAGATCCAATAGAAGTTTCTGTTGAAGCTTCAATAGAACTTCACATACAACCAAATTATATATTTATAAAACTAAGAAATATGTTAATAAAAAATAATTTCTAATAAATATATTTATATAAAATAAAATTATTACATTTTAAAAAATGAATTTTTTAAAAATAATATAATTTACCATTTAAAAATTTATATAATACATGAATAAATAAGTAAATAAAATGTATATATTTTGTAAAATTTATAATAAATGCACTTATAAGATATATTGAATATTTTTTTTTGTAAAATCTATATAAATAAAAACTATACAATTCATTAAGAGTGTTAGTGGAAATTCTAATGGAAGTTCCAGTTAAACTTAATAAAATAAAAAAAGTATATATTTATAAAACTACAGATTATATTAATAAAAAATTAATTCTTATAAATATATTTATATAAAATGCAATTATATAAAATATATATTACATTTTTTAAAAATAAATTTTATAAAGATAATATATTTTACCATTTAAAAAATTATATAATACATGAATGAAAAATGTAAATAAAATGAATATATTTTTTAAAAATAATAATAAATGCACATAGAGGATATATTGAATATATTTTTTTTTTGCAAAATCTGTATAAATATCTATAGTTTCATTAAGAGTTCCAATGGAATTTCCAGTGGAAGTTTAAACGGAAGTTCCTGTAGATGTTATAATGGAAGTTCCAGTAGAACTTCACAATACCAAAAAAGTATATATTTATAAAACTTAAAAATATATTAATAAAATTTAATATAATAAATATATTTATAAAAAATGCAATTATAAAAAATATGTATTACATTATTTAAAATAAATTATATAAAAATAATATAATTTACTATTTAAAATTGTATATAATACATGAATAAAAATGTAAATAAAATTTATATATTTTGGAAAAATTATAATAAATGCACTTATAATATATATTGAATTTTGTTTTTCAAAATCTGTATAAATAAAATCTATAAATCTATTAAGAGTTTCAATATAATTTCTAGTGGAACTTCACAATACAATAAAAGTATATATTTTTAAAACTGCATAATATATTAATAAAAAATAAATTATACTAAATATATTTATATAAAATGCAATTATATAAAATATGTTTTACATTTTTTTAAAATAAATTTTATAAAAATAATATAAATTACCCTTTAAAAAAGTATATAATACATGAATAAAAATGTAAATAAAATGTATATATTTTAGAAAATTTATAATAAATGAACTTAAAAGATATATTGAATATTGTTTTTTTGGAAAATATGTATAAATAACAACTATAAATCCTTTAAGAGTCGCAGTGGAAGTTCCAATGAAAGTTCTGGTGGGAGTTTTAGTGGAAGTTTTAGTGGAAGTTGTAGTGGAAGTTCCAGTAGAACTTCACAATACAACAAAAGTATATATATATAAAACAATAGAATATATTAATAAAAATTAAATTTTAATTAATATATTTATATTAAATGAAATTAAATAAAATATATATTACTTTGTTTTAAATAAATTATTTAAAAATAATATAATTTACCATTTAAAATATATACAATACATGAATATAAATGAAAATAAAATTGTATATGTTTTGGAAAATTTATAATAAATGAACATATAATATATATTGAATATATTTTTTTCCAAAATTTTTATAAATAACAACTATAAATCCATTAAGAGTTCCAGTGGAAGTTTCAATAGAAAAATTTAGTGGAAGTTCACAATACATCAAAAGGATATATTTATCAAACTACAAAATATATTAATAAAAATTAAATTCTAAAATATATATTTATATAAAATGCAATTATATAAAATATGTATTACATTTTTTAAATTAATTTTAAATAAATAATATTATTTACCATTTAAAAATGTATATGATGCATTAATAAAAATGTAAATAAAATGTATACATTTAGCAAAATTTATAATAAATGAACTTATAAGATATATTGAATACATTTTTCTAAAAAATCTATATAAATAAAAATCATGAATCAAAGAGTCCTTAAAAAATATTTATAATATTTAATTAATTCAATGTTTGCATCCATATTCAATCTATATTTTTTAGCTTCATGTGACAGTTACATTCCATACAATCAAAACCATACCAATGTAATGTTCTTATGATACGATGAAGATAACTACCATGAAAAATTCGAAATGCATGAAAATTTGAATAATAAATTGCAGTGATTGTCATAATATTCACATGCTACTCGTTAAATTCTTTGAAAATTTGGGTCAAATAAAATTCAATAAAATAAATTCTTACATAAAAAACAAAAAACTTCTTCCAGTTTCCAATTCAATCTGCTTATTTGATTCCGAGATCAATGTGTTCTTGTATACCAAATTTAAAACATTGTGTATCACTGGATCTGGATGAAGATGGAAAATGAAGCTGAATCTAACAGATACTGCACCCCCGGATGCTGCACTGAATGTTGAAGAACCTACACCACGCTGTTTGTTCTGAGATGTTGAATGGTTACACTACCCTAATCTAACTCTCCGACCGCGCCTGTGAAGACAAAGAGATGATCCACCCTATCTCCATGAGGAAGAAGTCGTTCTTACCTAGCTTGTCAAGGATGCCTGAACATGAATCATGATGCCACCAGATCGAAGGTGCTGCTGCTTTTCATGGAAGACTCGAGTGTCATACTCCCCAAATCCGAGCTGAACCTATCACGCCGCCGCACATTGTAGATCTTAATGTGCCTTTCCCCCTGTTGAATAAGCTCAACAAGGATGTAGATGTAAAAGATGGTGGGCGTCGGGTCATGAGCATTGGGGGAGGGGTGGACACGAGCTGTGGTAGGGATTAGAGTCATGAGGGGCGGCGAGAACCAGGATCACGAGTGACGAGGAGGATAACCCTTGGATAACCATGAGACAAAATTTCCCTCAGTTCACTACATTTAGATCTTAGAACTTGTAAAAACAAATACCTCAATATACTACTTCATCATTGAAATATCCTATAAGGAGACGATAATTTTCCCTCGAATAAGCCGTATCTGGTGGAAAATTGGTAATTGGTGATGAAGAGCCTTAGACGGTTCTACATGGGGATGCAGCGTTGAATAACCCAAAGGATGAGTGTGATGTTCAGTCACTGGCCTCCTTTATGGATTCTGCTCCAGGAAGAATTATTAGGAAGGTCTCCACAACTCATGTATAGTTAACTCAGATTTGATTTGGGAGAGATCAGAGATGTCCAAGCATTTAATTATAGCACAACTCATTCTTCTGAAGGGTGTAAAATCTATGAGTCGGGCTGACTTGATAAGCCTAATTTCTATGATCTAGGGGTTTTCCGATTGGAGGTGTATCTCCATTGGGAGGGTCTACCTCCATTTTCTATTCCATTCAGATGAATTTATGTAGAAAGCCTTGGGTTTGGGTTTGCTTTACCTGAATACTAGCTCATTCCATTTTCTTGAATTGTAAGTTTAATTTTTTCCATTTTCAGTTGAAAGTAGTTTTTCACTAGTATAGATTCATATCTCTGGCTTGTGTTATAAGATCTTACATGATATTTCATCTTTAGTTGGATTTACAATCTACTTGACCGGGAAATAAAATCAGTTTAGTTTGGCCACGTTTCCAGGGTTCTAGTTGACGTTGATCTCTGTGACACTCTGAATGATAAGGTAATTTTATCTATGCAGGATGATGATATCAACCTGAAGATAGAGTAAAAAAAGTTTCCTTCCTTCTATGTTGATTGTAAGGTGGTTTGTCACTTGAAGGAGAAATGTTATAGATCTCTGGTATATGAAGCCTATTATAAGAAGGGGCATATAGAGAAAACGTTCAAGAAAAATGCTCTGAAAGATGGTGCTTTATAGGCTATTGGTGGAAATATGGTTGAGTAGGGGTCTTCTCACTAGGAGTGTAGGAACAATAATGCTCCTTTGCATGAGCAGGGACTTGAAATATTATCTTTCTAGGCCCCTTGAAAGGATCAAAATGCAATTGGCTGAGCTTTGGTTGGTATGTAAAAGAAGGATGAACTTGGATAGGAGAAGGGGGCTTCTGATATTTGTATTACTTCTATGCCAGGTATTAGTATTCCCTAGGGAATAGTTTAGGCTGAGGGGCATGATCTTTAGAACTGACCCGTTGCTTCCCATACATAGCATGCCAACATTCATATTAGAAATAACAAAATTCAAGGGTCTTGGGATGACAATAAGGATAGGGAGTTATCCTTTAAGAATGATCTTGTCAGGATATTTTGAAATAACAGTGATGTGGATGTCCATGAGGAAACTGATTGTGAGCTAAATTCCCAAACTGATGTTTATTATCAAATGATGCAGGAGAAGCTCATGTTATCTTTAAGTAACCATAAAGGGAAAAATAAATGTGAAGATGATTCTGTTGAGTCAATAAGGTTTTCCTTATGAATTTTCCATTCCTTCATACTTAGGGGAGATTATTTAGTCAATAAGGTTTCTTTATGGCTTTACCAATCCTTATTTTGAAAATCACAAACACCTTATCTCAAGAAAAATCTTTTTTTACCCTGTGTTTTACTTCTATAAGGAATGATTTCATTTCCCAAGGAAATTTATCCTTACTTTTTTTTTCATTTTTCATATCATAATTTATTCTATGTATAAAATTCAGTTTGAAACCAAAACCTTGAAATCCTATAATTACATAGATATGAAGCATTCTCTTTTAAGAACCGAATTCTAATAATTCTGGATACAAACTCTTCTGAGTTCTGACTCTGAATTCTGATTACGAATTCTAGATACGAACTCTTCTGAGTTTTGACTCTGAATTCTGATTACGAATTCTGGATACAAACTCTTCAGAGTTCTGACTCTGAATTCTGATTACGAATTCTGGATAGGAACTCTTCTGAGTTATGAATCAGAATTCTGATTATGAATTCTGGATATGAAGTCTTCTGAGTTCTGACTCTGAATTCTGATTAAGAATTCTGGATACAAACTCTTCTAATTTCTGACTCTGAGTTCTCTGAATTCAGACTCCTAACTCTTATGAGTTCTGACTCCGAATTATAATGAACTCTTACTCCTAACTTTGTATGTTCAGGTTCTGAATTCCTAGAAAACAGAATCTGAATATCCTTATAGTATAGACTCCAAATTCAATTTTGGTTAGACTCCAAACTTATATTTCTTTACACTCCAAATATTGATTTTGGTTATGTTACCATATTTTTTCTTAAAAATGTTTTTCCATAAAATGATTTCATGTATTCAGTTACTAACTAACCATTTTTTGAGTGACACATGTACATGTCCCTCCGAAATTCGAGGAAAAATATGACCGTTTGAGGAGAGAGCCAACCGTTGAAGTCGTGACTATAAATAGGAGTTCATTTGAAAAGAGATCAACACTGTTTGATGACTCTAGAGATTACATGATGTTGAAGTGATTTCTAGAGAGAGACTTTCATTGCTTTGTGCGCACTGAACGTCTTGTTCAGATTTTCTTTCTACGACTATGAATGTTTCTAAATACATTCGAGGGCTTCTGGGGATAAGAAGACCGAGGTGTCGACTACCTTGAAGTTGAGGGCTTCCTTGCTGAGGAAGACAGAGGTGTCGACTACCTTGAAGTTGAGGTCTTACGGGGATATCAAGACAGACTCCAATCTTTGTATCGAGGGCTTAACCTAGTGTGGGTAAGAAATACTTTCTTAAAAGTATAAATCAAGGGACATTTATCCAATGTTGTTGGATACGTTTCACTTTGTGTTAAAAGACTTACTAGTTGTTACTTGTTTTGTTACAAGTTTTCTGCTGCATTTGTATTTTAAGAAAAATATAACTATCTTATACTTCCTTATACTTGTACACTAATTTAGTTGGATTCTATAGGCTTTAAGGTAGAATATTCATCTTTGTAAACTTTCATTATGTTTCATTTTACGGAACCATCTTTCCGGATTCACATTCTCAGAATAATATTTCCGAAATCAGGAAAGTGTATAGAACTAAAGGTTTTGTGAATTATCTTGTTTAACCTTGTTAAACATAACCATATTTAAAAGTTACAAAGGAATTTTTACAATTTTACAATTCACCCCCACTCTTTTATTTTGAGCATCATTAGATACTTTAATTAGTATCTATATTATTTAGTTCCTACATTTGGTATGATAGAGTATATCATACTCAAATACCATCTCAACAATTGGGATCAGAGCAGGTGACCTTGTATCCTATACCAATTCAACAATTTATATCAGAGCGTTGGTTTAATCTAAATTAATCTCAAAATTAGATTCAGAAGAGAATTCATGTCATTATTTTTCAGAATCAGTTTTTCGGATTCATAAAGTTCGGATTCATTTTTCTTAGAGATAAATCTTTTTCTATATTTTCCTTGCATCAGAATATTTTCCTTTTTTATGAAATTTTTCTATTAACAAGTTTTTTTATGGAAAGAAATTTTTATTAAATATGGCACGAATCAATGTAGGTTCCATATACAATATCTATCCAACCAGACCACCTATATTTGATGGAAATGACTATGAATATTAGAGAGATCGTATGAATAATTTCATTATAAATACTGGTGTTGATAATTTTGTTATGTTTACTAGAGGATATAAAATCCCTGACAAGGAAGTTAGTACCTCCACTAATCAAGAAAAGCATGAATATCCACTGAATTATAAGGTACACAATACTCTGCTTTGCTTCATGACTAGAAATATATATAGGAAAATTTCATCTTGTGAAGAAGTAAATTTTATTTGGAAGAAACATAAAGTTACTCACTTTGGATCTTCCAAAGTGATTGATACAAGAAGAGCCATTCTTAGAGCTGAATATCATGGTTTTTTCTTTCATTATGGAGAACCCATATATAAGGTACAAAAAAGATTCATGACTATTGTGAATAGTTTACAATCCATGGGTGAGAAATGATTAGATGATGAATCTCTTGTTGATAAGATCATAGAAATCATGCCGAATGAGTGGGAATCCAAGAGGACAACTATAGATGAGAATAGATAGGTTACTCAGATTTCCTTAGATGATCTATTTGGAACTCTACTTCAACATGAGACTTGAATGAAGAGAGATGCTGAAAAAATAAAGAAGAAGAATGGGAATGTCAATGTTGTTTTTACTATAACTTCAAATCATATGAAAGATAAGACTCCTGAGAGAGTCACTAGATCCAAATCTAAGAAGGTTATTATTCAATCCGAATCTAGTGGAAGTGAATCTTCAGAGAATGAGTTAGAAAATCTTGCTCGAAGGATGGACAAGATAGCTGGAAAAAGGAACATTCAATCTAGATACATGAATAAAGAAAGGAAAGATAAATAAGATTCAGAAGTTACATGTTATTAATGCAAGAGAGCTAGACATATAAGACCTAATTTTCCTATTCTTAATAGAAAAGAAAGAAAAGAAAGGAATTATGAGAGAAATATAAAGAAGTACTACACGGATAAAGCTAATAAATCCTTGAAAGCAAATGAAACCTGGAGTGCCAGTGGTGGTGACTCTTCAGATGGATCTTCAGATTATGAATCTTATGGATTGAAGAATCTTGGCCTAATAGCCAGACTACCTATTGAAAATCATTGTTTAATAGATAAGTTACACAATGCTGAATCAATGACCAATGTTTATTTAAATGAAAATTATAGTAATGAGAAATATTATAATTCTTCTGATGAAGAATATTCTTCTGATAAGATAATACATTACCTTCCTATGAAGAAGTATCTAGGTTTTCCAAACTCCTTGATATTGAGAACTCAAAACTCCTAAAAAAGCTTGATAAGGAATATTCTAGGAATAATATTCTTACTAAGGAAATATGATATCTTTCTAAAGATCTTGATAAGAAAAATGTTAATTTTGAAAGTATTTCATAAAATATTGAGGAAGTAAATTATGAGAAGAATAAACATTCTAAAGATCTAGAAAATGTAATTTATATGAAAAATGTTTTTGATCCTAGCTCTAGTTTCAAATATAATTTTTTAGAAGACAATAACTTGGTTATCAAACTGAAGTCTGAAATATTTTCCTTGAGGAATTGTTTGTCATACTTTACCTTAGGTAAGGAAAATTTTGATAAAATGTATTCTCAAATCTGACCTCTAAGGAATAGTTCTGGTTTTTGTTATACTGGTTCTAAACCGAATTTTAGTAACAATTATTTTGTTCCTCAAAGTGATCCATTCTACACTAAGTGTCAGTGTGGTGGACACTGGGAAAAAAATTATAGCCTAAAAAAACTTATCCTTTAGGATTTCATAAAGCCTATTTTTCTAAAAATATGTGGGTACCTAAAATTTTTATTTTTGAAATTTCCGGATCCAAGCAAGTTTGGATTCCGAAAACCTAAATTTTTCTTATTTTTAGGAAAATAGTGAATGTAACAACAATAATACATGGTACATGGATAGTGGATGTTCCTGGTATATGACTGGTAATGAAAAATATTTTGAAAATATTATCAAGACGAAAGGAGGTAAAGTAACTTTTGGAGATAATGCTCAGGAAAAAATTATTGGTATTGGTTACATTGTTCTTATTGGAAAAACGTTGATTTCAAATGTTTTATTTGTTAATGGTCTTGAGAACAACCTCATTAGGATAATCCAATTACGTGATGAAGGTTACTCTGTGAATTTTAGGAATTACAAGTTCCAAGTACACAATTACAAGGAAGAGTTTATTCTTTCTTCCCATAGGTAGGAGAATGTTTACACACTAAAATTAGAAGACCTTAGGAGCCATGATCTACCTTGCCTCAGTGAAATGGAGGATCATTCTTGGTTATGGCATAGAAGGTTAGGACACTGTAACCATAGGAACTTATGTATACTTTCTTAGAAAAGATTAGTTAAGGATCTATCAGATCTTAGATTTGATTCTTCAAAAGTTTGTGACCCTTTTCAACATGGAAAGAAATATAAATCAAGTTTTAAATCAGTCATTGAAGTCACAAAAACTGATGAATTATAGTTAGTGCATATGGATCTTTTTAGTCCTACACAAACTGGAAGCATTGGTGTCAAGTATTATGTATTTGTTTCAGTTTATGATTACACTAGATTTACGTGGGTCTATTTTCTAGAAAATAATTCTGAAGCTTTTTCTTATTTTAAAAGTTTTAGAGCCCAAGTTAAAAATGAGAAAAACATTCCATTGAAGATTCTTCAAAGTGATCATGGTGTAGAATTTCAAAATTCTAATTTTGAAACTTTTTTTAGTAGAAAAGGAAATACTCATAATTTCCCAGAACCCAGAACACCACAACAAATGGTGTTGTTGAAAGAAGAAATAGAATTATTCAAAATATAACTAGAACCATGTTGAGTGAGTATTCTTTAGCCAAACATTTTTGGGCTGAAGATGTAAGTAATTCTTGTTATACTATAAATAGATTTTTTATTAGACCTTTTCTTAATAAAACTTCTTATCAGTTATGGAATGGTAGAAAACCTAGACTTTCCTACTTTAAGGTTTTTGGTTGAAAAGTATTCATTATGAATACTAAAGATAATCTAATCAAATTCGCACCAAAATATGATGAAGAAATTTTCTTAGTCTACTCCACAACTTCTAAGGTATATAGAGTTTCAATAAAAACACGTGTACTGTTGAAGAGACAATACATGTCAAATATGATGAAACTGATCCTTTTTTTAAACAACCCCATCTAACATCCTCGGATGTATTTTCAAAAACTGATTATCAACCATTGATAGAAGATACTTCTGATAAGGAAAATGTCCAAGAAGATACTTCTGAAACATTTTCCCCAAAATATTTCCTACCCTATGTTGATGGATAGGTTTTACAAAACCCAAATAAGTTATTTCTAAAGAATTATCCTAGTGATAGCATCATTGGTGATGTGAATCAACCTATAAGGACTATAAGTTCCTTAAGAAATGAAGTAGAAAATTTATCATTCCTTTCCCAATTAGAACCAAAAATCAATGATGAAGCTTTAGGTGATGATGATAGGATAAAAGATATGCAAGATAAACTAAATGAATTCGAAAGGAATAAAGTCTGGACCTTAGTTGAGATACCTTAGGAAACTTATGTTATTGGAATAAAATGGGTCTTCAGAAATATATTTGATGAAAATGGAGTCATTATTAGAAATAAAGCTAGATTAGTTTCTAAAGGGTATAATCAACAAGGAGGAATAGTCTATGAAGAAACCTATGCTCTAGTAGCTAGAGTTGAATCTATTCGTATCTTACTTGCCTTTGCAGCATTCTTCAATTTCAAACTTTTTCAAATGGATGTGAAATGTGATTTCCTTAACGGTTATGTTCAAGAGGAAGTTTTTATTGAACAAACTCCTGGTTTTGAAGATGAAAAATTTATTGACCATGTTTTTAGACTTACCAAAGCATTATATGGCCTCAAACAAGAAACTAGAGCTTGGTATGATTGACTTATAGGGTTTTTAATCAAAATAATTATGTTAAGAGAAATGCAGATCCAAACCTTTTTATAAATAAATATAGGAAAAATGTTTTTATTGTTATAATTTATGTTGATGACATTATATTTGGTTCAACTCATCAATCTTTAACTGATTCATTTGCAGATCTAATGAAATCTATGTTTTAAATGAGTATGATGGGTGAGTTAACATTTTTCCTTGGTTTTAAAATCTCTCAAAAACCAGAAGGAATCTATATATCCCAACATAAGTATATTAAATATCTTCTTAAAAAGTAGGATATGACAACACTAAGAGTATAAGTACTCCCATTTGTACCTCAAACACACTTGATCTTGATGAAGCTGTGAAACCAGTAGATCAAACATCTTTTAGAGGTATGATAGGTAGTTTACTTTACTTAAAAGATAGTCGTCCAAAAATAATGTTTTCAGTATTCTTATGTTAAAGATATCAATCCAATCCTAAGGAATTTCATTTAAAGGCAGTGAAAATAATTTTTTTCTACTTAAAGGGAACCATGGATTTAGGACACTTTTATACTTATGGAAATGATTTTGTCTTAAAAAAAATTTAGATGATAACTTTGGTGGATGTAGAATGGATAGAAAGAGTACATCCGGAACCTGCATTTCTTAGGAGATTCATTAGTTTCTTGGTCATGCATGAAGCAACACTCAGTAGCACTTTCCACTACTGAAGCCGAATATGTAGCAGCTGGAAGATGTTGTGATCAAGTGTTGTGGATGTAACACACACTCACAGACTATGGTATGAGTTCTACCAATACAAAAATTTTGTGTTATAATATAAGTGTCATTTCCCTTAGTAAAAACCATGCACTTCAATCTCGTGCAAAGCACATAGACATTATGCATCACTTTCTTAGGTATCACACACTAAAAGGAGATATCATTATTCAATTTATCAAAACGCAAGATCAAATTGCTGAAATTTTCACAAAATCATTACCCTATGATAAATTTGAATACATTAAATAGAAGTTAGGAATGATAAGCATAAGGTAATCATCTTTGTTAACTTCCCGTTGAATCAATCTCCTTATAGTAATAAACTCCTTTTCATAGGGGGAGTACATTTGTTGGAGGTTTTTCATATTTTTCGTAATGAAGTTTGTCAGATTCTAGTTTTCTTAAATCTGAATGTTTTTTTAAAAACCACAAAAATCAGATCCTACAAAAATTTATTTGAGACTATCTTTTCAACCGTCAGATCTAATCAGAAAAATTCTCAGCCATTGGATTCATATGTGAAGTTCAACCGTCGCTTCAACACCTATAAATGGGGAACCCCGACAGTTGTCCCACATGGGTTTTCAATCTTTTGCATGTCAAAGATCTGCCTCACATCAAAAGCTCGTTCCGAACTTTTCAGAAGTGATCAAGTCTGAATATCTGGTAAAGTTCCTTCTCTAGAGATGTCTACCATTAAGCCGATTGCGGAGTGAAATATATAGGGAATGGTTTGTGCATCCTAACTTCTTCAATAAATATGATTCTATTATTTTAAATAATATAAATCTTAATGGATGGGAGAGGGTATCCATATCTAAGCTAGGAGATTAGGATGTTGTGTATCAAGATTAGCTGATAGAATTTTATGAATCAGTCTGTTTTTTCAAGGAAGATGGCAGAGAAAAATTTTCCTTCAAGAGTTATGGAAAAACATATAAACATTAATACACTAAGGCTGCTAGCTTGGTATGGTTATCCTATGAAGGAGAAGTATAATTTTGTTCTAACAAGTTACCGGATGTTCAAGGATGTTTTATAAAGGTAAAGGCTTTGTAATGTCTTGGACTTTCAGATATCAAGACATCAAAGATTGGTCACTTATCTACTAACAATCGGATCCTTGAGTTATGGGTTCTGGGTTTTATTGTACCGAAAAAGGGTGATAACGATACGTTGAAGAAAAGTGATATGTATATCTTGGATTTTTTAGTAAATCTATGGAATATGAATCTGATGAAGCACATTCTCATTACGATAGATAATATCAAGAATGGAAATTTGAGAGCACAAATAATCATGTATCATGTTCTACTCTCCAAGTTGATTATTCGGTGTCTTGAGTCCTTCAATATTCCTTACAGTTCCAAGCCGAGGAATTGAAAAGTTATGTTAGTTAGTGATGAAACTTTGAAAAGAATGAATGTTGTTTTTTCTAAAGACTCTAGAGAGTTTTATGATCTACCAGTAGAAGAAGCAGAAGTCATTCTGAAAAATGTAGAAGAGGTTTAACCTTCAAAGAAGGCTAGAAAGAAAAGAAAATTGAAGGAAGTAGAAGTTGAAGGTGAAACCCCTAAAGCTAAGGAAACTCAATCCGCACCTCCAAAACTCAAGAAACAAAAAGCCTATCTAGATGAGGTCATAGCCAAATGGAGAGAGGATAAAAATAATCAGAAGGAAGGAGAACCACAGTTTGGCCTAGATCCTACTGAGGCCAATGCTTTGAATGAAAAGGTAGCCGATGAGCTTGAGAAGAATGCCAAAGAGAAAAAGCTTAAGAAGAAAATTTATGAGGCTGAAATTTTTCAATCCATTCTATGGGATACTGAATTAGCATCCGAGAACATTCCAGTTCCGAAATCTTTCTTAGTAGAATCATTACCTGAGACACCGGGGAAGAAGTTCATGACTTCGGAAAAAGTACATGAAAAATTTCATGAAGAAAAGGAAGTTCTGTAAGAAGTACAAGAAGATGAAACAGTGATAATACATATGATTTGATTAAGCAAGTGGAGGACTTTCATTAAAAGGAAACCCCATCTGGGAGGTTATCTATGTGAAATTCTGAAGCTGAGTCTTCAAAGCTCCCAACTCCCAGGAAGGATGAGGAAGGTGAAGAAGAGAAGGTTGAAGAGGAAGTGAAAAAGTTATCTGAGGAAGATATTCATAATCATGACTTCATTAATCCTAATGATATTGAGGCATGAGTCGAGAAAGAAAAAATTGATGAAGATAAGATTGTTCAGTTGACTGAAAGTGAACATGAGTCCCCAAATGAAGAAGCTGTTCCGAAAACCAACAAGGGGAAAAAGTTGTTGTTGATACCCCAACCAAATAAATTTTAAGAAAAAATGAATCTGTTGCATCTTCTAAGAGGAAGCTGGTCAAGCTAGAGGAAGAACATTCACCAAGAAAAGTTTCAGATTCAGAATCATCAGCTCTGGGTCATGATTTTGTCATTCAATCTCTGAAGAAGCTTGTTGAAACCATTCCAATCTTTCCAACCATTGAATCCAGATGTCAAATGCTCCAACATATCATGAATCATAAATCATATTGTGTATCCATGGTGATGTGTATGTTCATAATGATTGAGGTTGATTATAAGAATTTCCTTATCAACTATGAAGCCCACAAGAAATCTTTTAAGAAAATGGTTTGCTGGTCGAAGAATATTGTTGAATATTTGAGAGAGCTTGATGAAATTCAAAATGATGTTAAGGAAAATTTTGATACTAAAGACAAAAAAATAAAGGGCCTCACAAATATCTTTGATAAAAACCAAACTCTTGAACAGAAAATCCAGATTCAGGAAGACAATGATCTGAAAGGAAATTTGAATTATGTTGTCCAAAGTTGGAAAACAGAAAGGCATCTCCGGATCGAGATTGAAGAAAAGCTAGTGAAGCATGATGACCAGTTAAAAGTTCAGGTAGAGGCTCTGAAGGATCAAGATGATAGGATCCATTCCTTAGAGAAACAAGCAGAGTAAGATCACAAGGAGCTAAAGAAGTTGAAAAGAATAGTAAAGAAATTGATACCCAAGAAAAAGGAAGAAAAATAGATCAATTCAATATTTTGTTGTATTTTTTCCCATGTAAAAATTCTTCCAATCTAAATGAAATCGTGGATACTCATTTTTTGTTTGGATGTTTGTACTAATATTTTAGGTACTATATTTTTTACATTCCCTCAAACTCATTTTGAAAATCACAAAGGGGGAGAAAGAAAAAGAATTCTGAGTAAAGAAGAAATATCCCTAAGTAAGGGGGAGTTTATCTAAGGGGTAGTTTTCCATTACGAAGATTTCCATATTCAGGATAATGAAAATTCTCATTCCAGAAATCTAGAATACGATCCTTAGTGTTCCAAAGCCTAAGGGGGGGTTATTCGTATTCATCTTTGCCAATGTGAAAAGGGAGATAAGTTTTATTTCAAAGTGTAGAAATTTTTTTCTAAGTCCTTATATTCTTTTTCGAAAGGATGTCTGTGCTTTTTAAAAAGGGGGAGATTTTTTAGTCAATAATGGTTTTCTTATGACTTTTCCATTCCTTCATACTAAGGGGAGATAGTTTAGTTAATAAAGTTTCTTTATGACTTTACCATTCCTTCTTATTTTAAAAATCACAAACACCTTATCTCAAGGGGAATCTCTTTTTACCCTATGTCTTACTTCAAAAAGGAAAAATTTCCTTCCCAAATAAATTTATCCTTAACTTGTTTTCATTGTTCATATAATAATTTTTTCTAAGTATAAAATAATATTTGAAACCAAAACCTCGGAATCCTATAATTACCTAGATATAATGCATTCTATTTTAGGAACCGAATTCTAAGAATTCTGGATACGAACTCTTCTAAGTTCTGACTTGGAATTCTGATTACTAATTCTGGATATGAACTCTTCTGAGTTATAACTCCAAATTATGATTAAAAATTCGGGATACAAACTCTTCTGAGTTTTGACTCCAAATTCTGATTACGAATTATGGATACGAAGTCTTCTGAGTTCTGACTCCGAATTCTGATTACGAATTTTGGATACTAACTCTTCTGAGTTCTGACTCCGAATTCTGATTACAAATTCTAGATACGAACTCTTCTGATTTCTGAATCTGAGTTATCTAAATCCAGACTCCGAACTCTTATGAGTTCTGACTCTGAATTCTCATGAACTCTAATTTCAAACTTTGTAAGTTCAGATTCCAAATTCCTTGAAAATAGAATCTGAATATCCTTGTATTATAGACTCCAAATTCAATTTTGGTTAGACTCCGAACTTATATTTCCTTAGACTCATAATATTAATTTTGGTTATGTAACCATATTTTTTGTTAAAACTATTTTTACATAAAATGATGTCGTATATTTAGTTAGTAACTAACCATTGTTTGAGTGACACCTATACAGGTCCCTCCGAAATTGAAGCAAAAATATGACCCTTGGGGGAGGGAGCCGACCATTGAAGTCGTGCCTATAAATATGATCTCATTTGAAAAGAGCTCAACATTGTTCGATGAATCTAGAGATTATATGCTATTGAAGTGATTTCTAGAGAGACTTTCATTTCTTTGTGTGTACTGAATGTCTTGTTCAATTTTTCTTTGTGCGACTCTAAATGTTGCTGATTACATTCGAGGGCTTCCGGGGATAGGTAGAAAGAGGTGCCGACTACATTGAAGTTGGGGGCTTTTTTTTGAGGAAGACAGAGGTGCCAACTACCTTTCAGTTTAGGGCTTACGGGGATAGAAAAACAGACTCCAATATTCATATCGAGGGCTTACCCTGGTGTGGGTAAGATATAATTTCTTGAAAGTATAAATCAAGGGACGTTTTTCACGGTTGTTGGATAAACTTTTCTTTGGGTTAAAGACTTACTAATTTTACTTGTTTTGTTACAATTTTTCCAATGCATTTGTATTTTTAAGGAAAGTATAACTTTCTTATACTTAATTATAATTGTACTCTGATTTAGTTAGATTCTATATGCTTTAGGGTAGAATCTTTATCTTTGTAAACTTTCATTAAATTTTATTTTCTGGAACCATCATTCCAGATTCACATTCTCAGAATCATATTTCCGGAATCAGGAAAGTGTGTAGAGCTAGAGGTATTTTCAATTGTCTTGTTTAACCTTTTTAAACATAACAATATTTAAAAGTTCCAAATTAATTTTTAAAAGTGTGCAATTCACCCCCCTCTTGTATTTTGAGCATCATTAGATACTTTACTTAGTATCTCTATTATTTTGATCCTACATTTGGTATTATAGAGTATATCATACTCACAGACCATCTCAATAGATTCTTCACTAATAATGAATCTTAGGAGAGGAGTATATAGAAGTAGGGTAACTAAGGTATGTTGTCGTTCCTGATTATAGGACACTGGAGCTGCCTGAGCCAGTCAGGCCACCATTGGCGACTCATTCTAATAGTCAGATTGCAGCTAATTTTTAGAGGGATAACAAGATTGTGACAGGTGAGGCATCCATGTCCCCTGTCACCATTTATTTGCTGTAGGAAGTCAAGGAAGTGGACTACCAGTTACGTTCTCATCAGTAGATTTAGGAGGTATAGGTGGTTGTGTCAATATCTAGGGTAGATATTGTTCTTTAAAATCACTCAGATAGATCCCATGATATGGGACAACAATCTATGGAGGATATTAGGAATGCTATGCCTGAGGCTGCTGAGGATTTAGCTTTAGACAATAAAGTGGTCAACAAAGATTAAAATATGTTGGGTTGGATTGATCCTTTACTAGTATTATATAAGAGTAATATTGTGGCTACAATTATTTCCCCCATGGAAGTGCATATTGAGAAGGATAGTCCCATGGAAAAGATGTGGGGAAAGAGTGACAATCAATCTACTTCTCCAATCAGGGAGAGGAAGGAAGTGGGTTTTGATACTCCTTTATGGGTCGTTGCTTTAGGGAGTTCCCCTATATCTATGGGCACTGAATCTGATATTGTAAAATCAAGGGAATAATTAAGGCTGGGGAAAGCTAGAATGGTGTCATGGGCTGAGCATCTCAGCACAGTAGTTCGCCCGTGCGGCACCCCAGCCCCCTCCAAGGCGGGCGAGGTTCAGCCATCCAACTCTTCATATGTGAGGTTCACTGGTTTTTTCCTGCCATAGACTCATCAAAATAGTGGCCCCAACTCCCTACCAGTGGTGTCAAGGTTGACACGCACCATCCTCCTCTTTGTCGGGGTGACTCCCATCTTTTAAATAGGGACTAAAAAGATGAACCACCACTTCGATATTCTTGCGGGTGTGGGACATGACCCCCATGATTGGGTTGTGACATTGGGCTCCTCCTCTAAGGTGGGAACTCAATTCATTTGAATAACTTGACCTTGATATAGCGGTCACCTTTAAGAGAAAAATGTAAATAATTTTGATGAGGTCCCACTACATATCATGTATCCTCCTTGATATGAAAGGGACTCTAAGGAATAACCCTAGAAAAGGGTGAAAACCAGTGATGAGGACATCATCTCCATGGTTGGGGAAGTGGGGCCCTCCACAATATGAGTCTTCACTCTCAGTGTGAGAATTTGAGGAATTCAGGACATTTATGATTATTATGTGTGTGTTCACGATTCATGACTATGCTACTACTTTGGATTTTATTACATGGGCCTTCGTTCTTGTTCTCAATGGTTTGTTTGCACGTATCCTTGTTGTTGGCTTTTGGAATGAGGGAATTGTAACACCCCGAGATTTTATGAAAAATATTCTTTTTAATTTCATTAAAGTCTTGTTTTGTACGCTACACCAAAAGGAGATTCCACAACACACATCCTTGACTTTACTTGCATTACACGCAATCACGACCTTCCTCGATAGCGTGTGTAGTACGCAATAACGAGTTTCACTAAACAACAATATGCTATTAAAATATTATTAAACCTAGCCGTTATGAATAGTAATAAACACTTTTTAAAATTTTGTAAATTTTATTTTTCAAAATGGACTTCATTTTTGGATTCGTAATATCGAAATTATCTTAGGGTGAAATTTTGGTACTTTTCAGATAACTTTCATTTTCTGATGAATAGTGAAAATTACTAAATTTTAATTAAAAACAACCTTTGTATTCGAAATAATTAATAGTGATAAATTATTAATTTGAGTGGTTTTAAAGTATATTTAGAATTTATTTTTACAATTTAATACAATTTTGGTCATTGGATGTAATTTCAAATTTAAACCAGACATAAACAAGTGTCAATCTTTTGATATTTATTATCTCTTAAGAACATGCTATTTGTTTTGACGACGAGAATTAATTTTTAAATTAATTAATGCAACTTATATGTTTTGAATTTGGTAAAATAGACATCATTTTTGAGTTCATAATATCAAATATATCTTAGGCCTAATTTTTGGTATTTTTCTGGAAACTTTCATTTTTTGATGAATAGTGAAACCACTAAGTGCTAGTTAAAAAAATGAATTTTTCATAAAACATAATTTTACTGCTTCTCTGAGTGGAATTTCAAAAATCCGAGAGACACGGTTGATGTCAGTAAGTAAAATGTGGTTCAATGAGATGAAAATAATTTTTGTTGAATAGTAACTTATTACTTTTTTTACCACGGTTAAAAGTAAATAGGGTAATTAAGGGTAAAAATGATATTATTATTACCCTAACACATGTCCTAAATCTATTGGATAAGTGTAATTAGACCAAAAACAACCTTAGGAATAAAATATGACCATTTAGGCCTACTTGGATTAGATTAGGACGTTTATTATTAATTTATTTAAAGAAGGGTTAAAATAGTTAAAATCAACATTTAATAAGAAAATCATTTTTAATATAGGGTTATACATAAGATAAATTAGACTATAAATATTCATTATAAATCTAAAACGCTTTCATACATAATGATATTTTATTTGTAATTTTTAGACTTTAAATAAGTTAATTTATTTATGACACAAAGATGATGCAATAATTATCTTATTAATGAAATATTGACATAATTGATGTTATAAATACCCAAATAAATTTAATTTGAGACTTTTTATGAATTAAACTAATTTTATAGGTTAATATGACATGTTATTATTGATTTAATTAACTTTTTTCGAACTAATAATTCTGTTATTATTTTCACAAAAATAAATGACTAAATAATGTCAAAATTGACATAAAATAGTTTTTAAAAAACATTTTATATTATTAATTGTTATTTTATTCCTAAAAATCTAAGGTTCATCCAAATGACTTAGATAAGGTTATATATATTAATAATAAACAACTTGGGGTTCGTTTGGCTTGTTATTGTAAGTTTATTAACCTTATAGTGTAAGAACACAAAAAGACACGATAAAAGTAAAATTATCTAACTTAAAGTTAAAACTAAATGATAAGGTTAAAATAGTAAACTAAACTTGTCCAAATTCTATTTTACGAGAGGATTTCGACCCATACCCACATTAGATTCTAAATAAATCAATTTGGAGCTATTTAAAACCGAATTTGGCTTTATAATAAAATAATATTTTTAGTTATTCCAAAGGAGCCCCTCTCCTCCCTTATAAAAGGGCACCTCCACCCCCTCTTCCTCACACCACTTTGAGCCTTCAAGCTCGGACAACACCTGCCAATTTATCCTCTCCACTTCCCTAGAGACATCCTAGAGGTCCTGGTCTTCTTCAAAGACCAATTTTAGTGCCCTAAGTGGAGGACTCAAAGAGGTGCTTCAAAGAAGAGGTAATGTCCGTTACCGATTATTTCAACTTTATTTCTTCTTACACTTATTATTCTTTAGTTGTTTTATTATGAAGTAATAACATCAGTATATATCATATACTGATATGTTATTATAAGTATGAAACAACCCTATTTCACCATCTATCCATCCTACAGAAAATGAAATCACCGCGCTTGCGTACGTACGGAATACCGTCTCCACGCTGTGGTGTAATCTATTTTCCACCACCACCTTACTTGGATGGGTATAATGGTGTACATAATAACTATATAAGATTATTTTAAAGTGATATTGATTCTGAAATAGTATACATACACTCCAATACAATTCCACGATCATGAGAACGATATCATCGCTCGTGCGTACGTACGGACTACCGTCTCCACGACGCGATGAGATTCATTCTCCACATTAACCATTCATGAATGATTATAAATTATATATAATAAGTAATCATGAAATATATGATATAATAATGATACTGGATTTATGTGTATATATATGTATGTCATCTACTTAATTCCATTCAACTCAATAAGGAAACGAAAACAGCGTTCATGCGTACGTACGGCCTACCGTCTCCATGAACGGTGTATTTCTTTCCATTTACTGATCTATTATATACATGTATATTCTGAATATATATTATATATAAATCATGTTTTATATTCTGGAATTATTTAATCATGATCTAAGTAATCATATGAATAATTACAAGTCAAAACACGAATGACAAATGAAACAATTTTACCCAAAACGCTCTTTAGCATGGAATTTAAAAAAGAACGGGTAATATAAAGTCATAAGTGAACCATATATGATATCATAACAATGAGTATGATTATGGAATAAGTTAATGACATTATTTAAATCATTATACAGGAGGTTTGGACACTTACGAAGCAAATCAGACCTAAGGTAAGGAAAATATCACAATCTCATTTTTATCTGAGATTGTTTATACTTTGGTATTTACTGGGGTGTATTTTATCATCCACATCCATGTTTCCTCAATATTTAATTTTATTTCCATCCACCTAAAATTGTTTAAATCCAATTTTACCCTTCGGTGAGTTTTTAGTAAAATATATGAAAGGAATCTTTTGTCATTTTTCGTACGAGGTACTTTTTGACTTTTCGGACAAAAGTACAAGAAGAATGTTTTTTTATCTTATACGGCATGAATGGATTTTTAAAACATTATTTCCAAGAATCATCCTTTACAAGTTTTCAAGTTTATTTTTAATCAACTTCTTTTAGTTTAAAATTGTATGACATGTTAAGAAAGGAAAAATATTTTTGAAGTAGAAATGATATTTTCCTCAAGAATGGAGTTCAAGTGTTTTATCAAAATTATTTTCCATCTAAGATAATATAGAGTTCTGTTTCTATCCCTATTATTACATTGATTTGATTATGTTGTGATGGAAATATTTTTATGAATTCCTTTATCTTATATGATTTTTTATGATGTCATGATGTTTAAGATTCCCATTTTTATTACATGGGTTATGCTATGATGTATGGTATATGATTTTGTGGCACACATAAGAATGATATCATTATGAGATGGGTGGGACCAATATCTCCCTCCAATGCATTGGGTAAAGATTTTATATCTCATGAGATGGACATGGAAGGAATGACAGGTTAAACCGGTTCAGTGAAACAGGACTGAAACGAGGAGTGAACTCGGTTCAGAAATGGACTTTGTCCACTAAGATAGTCTTGGAAATGAGTCTTGACTAATAATAAATGATTATCTATGATTATGTTTGTATGACACAAAGTTTCATGTTTTAAGTTATGATTATTGGGATTACATTCCACTACTATGATTTATCCTATTTTATGAAATTATGATTTCTTTTGCAGGTTAAGATTTACAAAAGTTATGTTCTTATGTATATGATGTGATTGATATTTCTTTTGTTTACCCTTACGGAGCATTTGAGCTCACCCTTTTATTTTTTCTTTTCCCCAGGATATAAAGAAAGGTTTTAGGTAGAAAAAAGGAAGATCTTTATGGGAGATGTTGAAGATCTTTCACCATGATTAGAAGATTATATTCTGAGTTTCCAAAGACACTAAACTATTACGGTCCTTGTGTGTGTGTTTTTGTTATGTACTAAGTATTACGAAAAAGTAATGTAATGTCCATGTATGTTAAGCTTTGGGTCTCTACAGTTGGTATCAGAGGAAAGGTTTAGTCAACCATTGGAAACTAGGATGCGAGAACTTTAGTGAGATCCCTAGAGATATTTCTAAGGTATGTCTAGGGATGTCTCTAAGGTTAAGTATACATTATAGTCCTAGAATTACGCTAACCATATTAGAATTAAACCTAAGATGTTAGATATTGATGGTACTCCCCCTTTATTATGTTGTTTTCCCTAGCGTGATTTTTTCCTCTCACACTATTCTTTTTGGGTTTTAGACGATGGCTAGAACCCGAAGAAATCGTGTTGATTAATGTAATGGACAATGGAATGATTGTCCTCATGAACAAACAAATGTTATGGGAGATGGAGTGAAAAATCTTTTTGCTATACTTACACAAGCTATGAATCATTATGGACTTCCAAATGAGAAGAGGAGGGAATAATATTCTATTGAGTCCTTCATGAGGCAACGTACACCTTCTTTTAGTGGGTCTTCCGATCCACTTGTTGCTGAACAATGAATCAATACCACTAAAAAGATATTTTCAGTTCTTCAATGTTCTGAACATGATAAAGTCATCTTAGTAGTATATCGTTTGGAAGGTGATGCTGATCAATGGTGGAATCTTATCAAGAATACGAGGCCAAGAGATGAAATTGAGTCCATGGAATGGGATGAGTTCATGAACTTATTTTTCAATAAGTACTTCCCTCGTATTCTTCGAACAAAGATGGAGAAGGAGTTTCTTGAACTAAAGCAAAAGGATGATGAATCTGTTGGTATATACGAAGCGAATTTTACAAGGCTTGCAAGGTATGCATCTGGATTTATCATCCAACCTCAAAGTAAAGTTGATTTATTCTTCAGTGTCTTAAAACCAAATCTTCTAAGGGCATTAGCTATAAGAGACTTCAGTAGCTATGAAGAAATTGTGTGTTGTGATATCAAGGTAGAAATGGAAGTTGGTGTTACTTATCCATCTCATAGTTTTGACAAGAAACTAAAGATGGAGTTCAATGAGAAATCTCAGAATAATGGTGAAAAGAAGATGAATGTTTCCTTATGCTCAAAGTATGGAAAGAAGCATGGTAGAGATTGTCTTAAAGGGACTAGAAAATGTTTTAAGTGTGGAAAAGAAGG
Organism: Viscum album; assembly: GCA_963277665.1. NCBI lineage: Eukaryota > Viridiplantae > Streptophyta > Magnoliopsida > Santalales > Viscaceae > Viscum > Viscum album. The sequence continues at coordinate 1,978,947,894 of OY728157.1, read as the reverse complement.
TCATCGAGCATCTGAGTGTCGAAGTAATGGAAAAAGGGTTTCTAATGATGTGAATAAAGAAAAGAGTGCGGAGAACGCACCACCAACACTTCAATGCTTCAAGTGCAAGGAAATGAGGCATTATGCTAATAAATGCTCTAATCCAAGGGTTAGTGATAATCGACAAGAGTAACCTCTTAAGGAAAAGGGCAAAGGGAAGTCACATGTGATCACTATTGGCGATGTTGAATATGACAACGATGTGGTGGAATGATTAAGTGTTTATGTAATGGGATTCCAAAATAATGTTGTATATAGCATCATGGAATATTGGAATATTTATTGATCTATTGTGGTATTCAATAATTTTATGGTACCGGTAACCATGGAAAGTGATTGAGATATTTTTGGAAATAAGATGATATGCGCATAATGAAGGGAAAACGATAAAATTAAATGTTTGACAGTATTCATGAGCTCATGATTGATATAAGGACTAAGTGATATCATGGTTTGAGTATAAATAATTTTGAGGATTTTGGTTTGTGGAAAGTGTTAACTTTTAACTGCATTCATGTTTTCACTAAGGTTCAATGGGCATTCATTCTTCAATAGAATACATGATTAGGGTATTCACATGTTTGTAATTTGACCAACAAGATATATCTTATGATATATGGGGGATAAATTATGGAATTCACGTGATTGTTATGTGACATTTCAAATAATCATTTTCTTTATACTATGAGATTGGACCGAAGTATTTTAGATAATCCTAAAGATTGGAATGGATTATGTTGGACATAATTTAGTATTAAGGATAGAACTTTTTCGATATTGTTGATGGGATGTTTTAGTAATATAGCTTTAGAAAAAGGACACCTGCAGGACGGGCGACAACCCATCACGTCGGATAAGGCTGTGGGAATCGAACCCACAACCGAAGTGCGACTGGCCATTATCACCTACCACTGGCCTACGGGAAGTACCTGTTTAGTAGAAACTAGTTTTATTATATTAAGAAGTATGATATATGAAGTATAAGTCCATTTTAGGAACGATATATGTTTAATCTCACTATAGATGGATTTATGTAAGTTTTGATAACTTTTCTAACCTTTTGTTTGAGACAGATGGAATGACCCATCATTCCATCACATGATCTGCTAACACATCACGAATGACAAATTCAACTTCATTTCATTAAGAGATGAAGTGGAAATTTTCCAAATAACGACCAACAGTGAGACTATACCAAAATCATGAAAGTATTTCTTCTAATTCAAATTTCGTCAACTTTAGGGAAATGATCTTGAAAACCAAAAATGTTGTCCTACTTCTCTAATATCCGATGAATCAGATGGTACCTTATATCGTCACAAATTTATGGCTTTGTGATTGCTGGATATTTTATAGCCATGTTCTCTACCACTCTCCATCAAAACATGATGGTTAGATTTCTCTTCCATATCAATATTTTCACCTATGTGGAAACCCAGTGATTAGTTTATTTGCGTAACCGTTACGTTTCATACTTTTGTTTTTAAAGATTGGTTTTGGTATTCCTTTTTACGATGTGGGTTTATATTAAAGAAACTTTCGGGTAGTAAACCATTTATAACCCCAACGAATTTCGAGGGCGAAATTCATTTTAAGGGGGGTAGAATGTAACACCCCGAGATTTTATGAAAAATATTGTTTTTAATTTCATTAATGTCTTGTGTTGTATGCTACACCAAAAGGATCTTGCAAAAAACGCATCCTTGACTTGCCTTGCATTACACGCAATCGCGACCTTCCTCGATAGCGTGTGTAGTACGCAATAACGATTTTCACTAAACAACAATATGCTATTAAAATATTATTAAAACTAACCGTTATGAATAGTAATAACCACTTTTTGAAATTTTATAAATTTTATTTTTCAAAATGGACTTCATTTTTGTATTTGGAATATCTAAATTAGCTTAGGGTGAAATTTTGGTGCTTTTCAGATAACTTTCATTTTCTGATGAATAGTGAACATTACTAAATTTTAATTAAAAACAACCTTTGTAATCGAAATAATTGATAGTGATAAATTATTAATTTGAGTGGTTTTAAAGTATATTTAGAATATATTTTTACAATTTAATACAATTTTGGTCATTGGATGTAATTTCACATTTAAACCAGACATAAACAAGTGTCAATCTTTTGATAGTTATTATCTCTTAAGAACACGCTATTTGTTTTCACGATGGGAATTAATTTTTAAATTAATTAATGCAACTGATATGTTTTGAATTTGGTAAAATAGACATCATTTTTGAGTTCATAATATCAAATATAGCTTAGGCCTAATTTTTGGTATTTTTCTGGAAACTTTCATTTTTTGATGAATAGTGAAACCACAAAGTGGTAGTTTAAAAAATGAATTTTTAATAAAACATAATTTTACCGCTTTTGTGATTGGAATTTCAAAAATACGAGAGACACGGTTGATGTCAGTAAGTGAAATGTGGTTCAATGAGATGAAAATAATTTTTGGTGAATAGTAACTTTTTACTTTTTTTTACCACGGTTAAAAGTAAATAGGGTAATTAAGGGTAAAAATGATATTATTATTAACCTAACACATGTCCTAATTTTATTGGATAAGTGTAATTCGACCAAAAACAACCTTAGGAATAAAATATGACCATTTAGGCCCACTTGGATTAGATTAGGACATTTATTATTAATTTATTTAAAGAAGGGTTAAAATAGTTAAAATCAATGTTTAATAAGAAATTCATTTTTAATATATGGTTATACATAAGATAAATTCGACTATAAATATTCATTAGAAATCTAAAAAGATTTCCTACATAATGATATTTTATTTTTAATTTTTAGACTTTAAATAAGTTAATTTATTTATGACACAAAGATGATGCAGTAATTATCTTATTAATGAAATATTGACATAATTGATGTTATAAATACCCAAACAAATTTAATTTGAGCCTTTTTAAGAATTACACTAATTTTATAGGTTCATATGACATGTTAGTATTGATTTACTTAACTTTTGTCGAACTAATCATTCTGTTATGATTTTCACAAAAATCAATTACTAAACAGTGTCAAAATTGACATAAAATAGTTTTTTTAAAAAATATTATATTATTAATTGTTATTTTATTCCTAAAAATCTAAGGTTCGGCCAAATGACTTAGATAAGGTTATATATATTTATAATAAACAACTTGGGGTTCTTTTGGCTTGTTATAGTAAGTTTATTAACCTTATAGTGTAAGAACACAAAAAGACACTGTAAAAGTAAAATTATCTAACTTAAAGTTAAAACTAAATGATAAGTTTAAGATAGTAAACTAAACTTGTCCAAATTCTATTGTATGAGAGGATTTATACCCATCCCCACATTAGGTTCTAAATTAATTAATTTTTAGCTATTTAAAACTGAATTTGTCTTTATAATAAAATAATATTTTTAGTTATTCCAAAGGATCCCCTCACCTCCCTTATAAAAGGGCACCTCCTCCCCCTCTTCCTCACACCACTTTTAGCCTTCAAGATCGGCCAACCCCTGCCAATTTATCCTCTCCACTTCCCTAGAGACATCCTAGAGGTCCTGGTCTTCTTCAAAGACAAATTTTAGTGCCCTAAGTGGAGGACTCAAAGAGGCGCTTCAAAGAAGAGGTAATGTCCATTACCGATTCTTTTAGCTTTATTTCTTCTTCCACTTATTCTTATTTAGTTGTTTCATTATTAATTAATAACATCAGTATCTCTCATATAATGATATGCTATTATAAGTATGAAACAACCCTATTTCACCATCTATCCATCCTACGGAAAACGAAATCACCGCGCATGCGTACGTACGGAATACCATCTCCATGTCGTGGTGTAATATATTTTCCACCACCACCTTACTTGGATGGGTATAATGGTGTACATAATAACTATATATGATTATTGTAAAGTGATATTTATTCTGAAATAGTATACATACACTCCAATAGAATTCCACAATCATGAGAACGATATCATCGCTCGTGCGTACGTACGGACTACCGTCTCCGCAACGCGATGAGATTCATTCTCCACATTAACCATTCATGAATGATTATAAAGTATATATAATAAGTAATCATTAAATATATGACATAATAATGATACTGGATTTATTTGTATACATATGTATGTCATCTACTTGTTTCCATTCAACTCAATAAGGAAACGAAAACAACGTTCATGCGTACGTATGGCCTACAGTCTCCATGAACGGTGTATTTCGTTCCATTTACTGATCTATTATATATATGGATATTCTAAATATATATTTTATATAAATCATGTTTTATATTCTGGAATTATGTAATCATGATATAAGTAATCATATGAATAATTACAAGTCAAAACACGGACGACAAATGAAATGATTTTACCCAAAACGCTCTTTAACATGGAATTTACAAAAGAACGGGTAATATAAAGTCATAAGTGAACCATATATGATATCATAACAATGAGTATGATTCTGGAATAAGTCAATGACATTATTTAAATCATTATACAAGAGTTTCAGACACTTACGAAGAAAATCGGATCTAAGGTAAGGAAAATATCTCAATCTCATTTTTATCTGAGATTGTTTATACTTTGGTATTTACTGGGGTGTATTTTATCATCCACATCCATGTTTCCTCAATATGTAATTTTATTTCCATCCACCTAAAATTGTTTAAATCCAATTTTACCCTTCGGTGAGTTTTTTGTAAAATATATGAAAGGAATCTTTTGTCGTTTTTCGTACGAGGTACTTTTTGACTTTTCTGAAAAAAGTACGAGAAGAATGTTTTTTTATCTTATACGGCATGAATGGATTTTTAAAACATTATTTCCAAGAATCGTCCATTACAAGTTTTCAAGTTTATTTTTAATCAAATTCTTTTAGTTTAAAATTGTACGACATGTTAAGAAAGAAAAAATGTTTTTGAAGTAGAAAGGATATTTTCCTCAAGAATGGAGTTCAAGTGTTTTATCAAAATTATTTTCTATCTAAGATAATATAGGGTTATGTTTCTATCCATATTATTACATTGATTTGATTATGTTGTGATGGAAATATTTTTATGAATTCCTTTATCTTATATGAACTGTTTTATGATGTCATGATGTTTAAGATTCCCATTTTTATTGCATGGGTTATGCTATGATGTATGGTTTATGATTTTGTGGAACACATAAGAATGGTATCATTATGAGATGGGTGGGACCTATATCTCCCTCCAATCCATTGGGTAAAGATTTTATATCTTATGAGATAGACATGGATGGAACGTTAGGTTAAACCGGTTCAGTGAAACAAGACTGAAACGAGGAGTGAACTCAGTTCAGAAATGGACTTTGTCCACTAAGATAGTCTTGGCAATGAGTCTTGACTAATAAGAAATGATTATCTATGATTATGTGTGTATGCCAAAAAGTTTCATGTTTTAAGTTATGATTATTGAGATTACATTTCACTACTATGATTTATCCCATGTTATGAAATTATGATTTCTTTTGTAGGTTAAGATTTCCAAAAGTTATGTTCTTATGTATATGATGTGATTGATATTTAATTTGTTTACCCTTACTGAGCATTTGAGCTCACCCTTTTATGTTTTCTTTTCCCTAGGATATAAAGAAAGGTTTTAGGTAAAAAAAAGGAAGATCTTTATGGGAGATGTTGAAGATCTTTCACCACAATTAGAAGATTATATTCTGAGTTTCCAATGACACTAAACTATTACGGTCCTTGTGTGTGTGTTTTTGTTATGTACTAAGTATTCCACAAAAGTAATGTAATGTCCATGTATGTTAAGCTTCGGGTCTCTACATGCATAAATAATTTGTCTGACCCTATCATCCTTTAGTCCTTGTTTTGGTTTTTAATAAAAGGGATTTTACCCAGCTTGTTTCAAATAATAATATTATTTAAATAAATATTGTTAAAAATTATATTATTAATTAATTATTAAAAAATAAGAATTTTTTATTTTTATTCATATTATAAATTACATTATTAATTATTAATTATATTAGTTATTATTTGTTATTCATTAATTATTATTTGCTAATTGTTAATTATTAACTATATTATTAATTAATTTTTAAATACATTATTAATTATAATTGAAGATGGAAGTCACTTCAACTCTGAGGCTAAAACCCAGGAAGGGCCCTCTTATAGTGAAGAAATCCCCCCCATAGACTCTCAAAAGGTTGTGTGGGAGTGGACAACAGGCTGTGAGCAAAGTTCTCTGGACATTAGATCAATAGGTCATAGCTGATCCCATTGCTTTTGGTCATAGATATTCACAATAACAATTTTCGAATCTGGTAGAGATTCTGAAAAATCTATGAATTTAAATCTAGCAGTGAAGCTGGTTGTTGAAAGATATAACTCAGCCAAATACTATGATTTCTGTATTGCTTTCTAGTTTTTCTGATAACCAGGCTTCACAGGTGCCTGTTCATGCTGAAAAGTTTTGGAGCATTACAGTGAAGATAGTAGTGGCTGCTATTAAGAATGTTGCCTCGACTAAGGTTATGGATGCAACCAGGTTTACTCAAATGAATCTGGAAAACATGGGGACAACACATGGGCAAAAATGCTTTGTATGACCTCATCCACATGTAAGTGTTTCTATTTTTTCATTTATTAATAAAGGGGCCTAGATTGCAGGTTGTTTTAAATAATATAATTAATAAAAAAATTATAATAATTACCAATTAATAACTTATTATATTACTAATAAATAAATATATTGATTTTTAATAACAATATTTGTTATAAACAGTATTAATTAATTTATAATAATAATAATTTTTAGCAATATTTTTTAATTATGAATTATTGACCGTTAATTACTATTCATTACTAATTAATCATTTTAATATTAATTAATTATTTGATATTCCTAAATATTTTTATTTTCATTATAATTGTTTTTATAATAATAATGTGTTATTTTTCTTTTGCTGGTAAAGTAGAACCTGAATCTTATATTAAAAATCCTATGTAAATCACAACCCTTTAATTAAACAGAGGCGTGTTCAGGGACTTATTATATTTTGGAATTACTTTAATAGATTTAATTCCAAATAACACAACACTATTTTTAAAATGGTTTAAATTTTGGATTTATATATATAAATAAAAAATATATTTTTTTAAAAAAATAAAAAAATATATTAACTTTCATGAACTTGTCCGAGTTTTTTTACGTTTTTTGTTATTTTCTTAATAAAGCTTTTGTCATTTTTTTGGAAATTGTATCAGAAAGTCAGCATGGGGTGTGTTGTATTTGTTTTTCATCGACGCGGATTGATGGCATGACAAATGCGGGCACTGTTTCACCACATTTTGCCTAAAATAAAGTGAAAGACGTTCTGGGATTGGCCACCTTTCGCCTAACGTAAAGGTGAAAGTTGGCACCCCCTTTCGTGTTTCTCTTAAGTCCCTATAAAAGGGAACCCCCTTCCCTCTTAAAAAAATTCTCATCTCTCTAAATTCTCCCCCTGCTCTCTCTCTAAAATATGCTTCCTTTGTGCGTGGTGGTTCTGGTGGACTAAAAGAAATGCCGATTTCTTGGGAAGCATCATTCAGATGTATTTTTTCTTATTTATTTTAAGTTATTTATTTATTTAATTGATTTGTTTTTAGGTAGTTCAACATATGTTAGTTATTTGATAGTTTAGTTTGTTTTATATAGTTTAGACATTATAGTTATTATTAGTAATGACTAAGTATAGATTAACTAATAAATAACTTAGGCATAAAGAATGATTACATATAATGATTATCTAATAATAATTAACTAATGAATACCATATTATTAACTAATTATTAAATAATAATTAATTAGGGATTAAGTAGTGTTTAACTAATTATTTTACAATGAATAAAGAAATATTAACAAATGATTAAAGAATGATTAAATATTGATTATAGAATGATTTTCTAATGACTTATTTCTTGAGTAAAAAGTTCTTTTTGACTTTTCCATTCCTTTTGTTTTGGAAATCTCAAACCCATTCTCAAATAAACAATACTAAATTCTTTTATGGCCATAACGTTTTAATTATTCATTTCACAAGGTATTCATGAATTTGGCTTAAAATTATCGTAATAAGCATGAATCTGATCACTGTATCAAATCGAATTTAAGACTTTCTGTCTTATATCCATACTGACAAAAATATTCCGATATCATCATATTCACATTCATTGAGAAAATTGTAATGACATCCAAAGGATTGACTTATGTTTTAATTATTGAATATGGAAAAATGTTTTATCGTATCAAAACATCTTACTCTGAAACAATATATTGACAAAACAATGGAGTGTATTCTGTTTTATGTGATAATCCAAAAGATGTCGTGGTTTAAGTTATAAAATGACAGTTCAAGTGCCAGTTGTCCAGGATACCTCGAAAATTTTGGAGCAAATATGACCGTTGGAGATCAAGATAACCGTTGGGATGCACACCTATAGATACCTAGTAATTTGAAGATGTAAAAAAATGAATTTTGACATCAATTTTCATGTGCATGTGCGTTGTGATTTTCCTCTCTTTTTTCTAAAGATTAAAAGCATGAACAACTTGATCGTAAACTTTTTCATTGCTTTAGAGAGAGTCTCTCTCTTAATAAACCATGTGATATTGTCTCCTTAAGAATGTGCTTTATTACCTTGTGCATTTCGGATTGTTGTGATTATGATTGAGGGCTTCTGAGACTAGGAAGCTAGAGGAGCTGATCACCTTCTTGATAGAGGGCTAGCAGGGATAACAAGACAAATCCAATCATCGTATTGAGGGATCCTAAGGATAGGCATAAAAAGAAAATTCAATCATCATATTGAGAGTTTACCTTGATGTGGGTAAGAACAACTTTCTTAAAATTATAAATCAAGATACTTTTATCCAAGGTTACTGGATACCCTTTTTTTGAGTTAAAAAAATTCTATTAATCTATCTTACTTGTTTTATTACAGGTTCTTTTCATTTTCACTGAAATGGAAAGTGAATTATTTTATATATTAATTTTTCTACTGCTCTGATTATGATACCTATGTATTACACTATGAATACGATTTTTGTAGTTACTATTACATCATTTACTCTAAATATGATTCTATACGCTTTAAGATCTAATTAGAATTTATTGTTTTTTTTCTCTGATTTATCGTAACCATTTTGATTACGATACTTTGTGAAGACTTTGATAAATCGATTTCTACTGTGAATATGATTAAATGTTGTTTACTGAATATGATTCTATTTACTAGAATTGAAACTGTGGATTACATATCAAAATATATCTGATTATGATATTCTTTTCATCAGAACCTAGAGCCCACTCTGATTATAGTTTTAATATGTAAGAGGTTTTGTGAATACGGTTTGTTTAATTTTATTAAACAAAATTTCTCTTATGGTTAAAAAGAAAAGTTTTTAAACTTACAATTAACCCCCTCTTGTGTTAAGACATCTACATAAACATTTCAATCCTACAATTGGTATCAGAGAAAAGTCTCTATAATACTGATACTCACATTTAGTATCAGAGAGAGACTTCCAGTTCTAATTCCTGTTACCTTTAAATTCTTTTCTTTTGAAAGTTAGACATAAATTTTTTTTTATGAATACATATTACACTAACGTGTATTGTGGAAAAATATTTTCTTATTATTTTAAAGATGACAGATTTAAATTTCGGTTCCATAGACAATATTAATCTAACCAAACCACTGATCTTTGATGATAATGATTTTGAATACTAGAAGGATAGAAAGAAGACTTTTGTGATAATCACTGGAGTTGATAATTTTGTAATGCTCACTGGAGATTACAAATTTTTTGATAAGGAATTCAAAGACTTTACAAATCAATAAAAACTGGAATATCGATTGAATTAGAAAGTGAGAAACACTTTATTACGTTCAATGACCAAAAACATCTATAATCAAATTTCATCTCGTGAAGATGCCAATAATATTTGGAAGAAATTAGAGATTATTCATTTTGGAACATCAAAGGTAGTTGAAACTAGAAGAGCAATGCCCAGAGATAATTATCAAGCTTTTGAATTTCATTATGGTGAACCTATTACAAAGGTACAATAGAGATTTATGAAAATAGTCAATAGTTTACAATATATGAGAGAGAATGGTTTGGATGATGATTTGTTTTTCATAATATAATTGATATTATTCCTAATGAATGAAAATGTTTGAGGACAACTGTTGACTAATAAAAAAAAGATTACAAAGATTACTCTTGATGATTTGTTTGGAACTCTTTTACAATATGAATGTATATTGAAAAGAGAAGCTAAGAAAGTGAAAAAGAAGAATGGTGGTGTTGCCTTTAATAATACTATGATTTCTAATAAAGCTCCAACACCAGAAAATATTCTTAAATATTCTAGAATGAAAAAAGGGTGTTATTCAATCTGATTCATGTGATTCTGATCATTCTGAGAATAAGTTAGCTAATCTCGCTCAAAGGATGAAAAAGATAGTTGGAAAGAGAGCCTTTCAATATAATTAAAAGAAAAGTAATAAAGATAGGAATGAAAAGAAGGATTCTGAAGTTACTTATTATGAATGTAAGAAATAAGGACATATCAGACCAGATTTTCCAATGTTTTTAAAAAAGATAAAAAGGAAATACATTCTAAATGAAATTAGAAAAATTATTACAAGACTAAAGGGAAGAAAGTCTTGAAATATAATTACTCATGGAGTCCTAGTGAAAGAGATTCATCTGACGATTCTTTAGACAATGAAAATTTCGGACAAAGGAATATTGGTCTCTTTGAAAGAATACCTTTTGAAAATCAATGTCTTATGGTTAAGGTACACAATTAGGATTATTTAATAAATATTCCTTTAAGTGAAAGATATCCTGATGAGAAAAATTATACTTCATCTAATGAAGAAACTTCCTCAGCAGAAGATAATAATTCAACTTCTTATGATGAAGTATCTAAATTTACTAAATTGTTTGAAAAATAAAATTGGAATGTTAGTAAGAAACTTGAAAAATAAAATCCTTGACTAAATGTTTTGACAAAATAAGTATCAGATCTTTTAAAAGATATTGTTAAAAAAACTTTTTAAATTGATTATATTTCTAAAAACCTTGAAAAAAGCTAATTCTGAGAAGGATAAGCTTTCTAAAGATTTTGAAAATGTAATTTATGAGAAAAATGTTTTAGAAAAAAAATTTACACCTGAAACCAATACTAATATGGATAAACATGTAGTTATAAAACAAAAGTTTGAAATTTTTTCTTGAAGGAAACTTTTATCAAACATTACTACTAGTAAGGAAGGTTTTGATAAAATGTATAAACAACTCCATCCACATGGTAATAGTTCAGGAATGAGATATACTCATTCAAAACCATTTTTTAGTAACAATTTATTTGTTCCTAAGAATGCCCCCTTTTGCACAGAATGTCAAAGTGGATGTCACTAGAATAAATTTTTTTATTTAAATAAAATTAAATCTTTAGGATTTCACAAAGCACACTTTTCAAAACAAACGTGGATTTATAATATTTTGTTTTCTAACAATTCTAGATCCAAGAAGGTTTTGGTTCCAAAAGCCTAATTGTTTTATTTTAAGGAAAAAATGAAGTACCAACAACAAGAATACATGGCATATATATAGTGGTTGTTCCTAACATATGAATATTAATAAAAACTTCTTTGAAAAGATTATCGAAATGAAAGTTGGAAGAGTTACCTTTAGAGACAATTATCAAGGAAATATTGTTAGTATAGGTAAAATTTTTCTTCTTGAAAAAGATTTAATTTCATATGTTTTATTTGTCAAATGTCTTAAGAACTACCTTATAAGCATAAATAAATTATGTGATGAAGATTACCTTGTGAATTTTATGAATGATAATTGTGAAGCACACAATTCCATGGAAGAATTCATGCTTTCTGTCCATCGACATGAGAATGTTTACACACTTTACTTAGAAGATCTTAAGAGCCAAGATTTACCCTACCTTAGTGCAATGGAAGATCAATCTTGGTTATGGAATAGAAGGTTAGAACACTGTAACCTTAGAAACATATGTAAATTAACTAAGAAAATATTTTTTAAGGATCTACCAGAACATAGATTTGATTCTTCAAAAGTTTTTTATCCTTGTCAATATGGTAAGCAACACAAGTCAAGATTTAAATCAATTTGTGAAGTCTCAACTACTAATGCTTTACAGTTAATGCACATGGATTTATTTGGTCCCACACAAACTGGATGTATTGGAGGTAAGTACTATGATTTTTTTTAGTTGATGATTACACTAGATATACACAGGTCCATTTTCCAGCAAATAAATCTAAAGAATTTTGTTATTTCAAAATTTTTTAGCCAAAATTAAAACTAAGAAAAACCTTCCATTGATAACTATCCATAGTGATCATGGTGAAGAATTTCGAAATTCTGCTTTTGAAACTTTTTGTTGTAAGAAATGCATTACTTATACCTTTTCATCTCCTAGAACTCCTCAGTAAAATGGTGTTATTGAAAGAAGAAATTGAATTCTTCAAGAAATAACAAGAACCATGCTGAGTGAATACTCAATTACTAAACACTTTTAGGCTGAAGCTGTTATTATTGCTTTCTATACTATAAATTGAGTTTTAATTAGACCTTTTATTAATAAAACTCTCTATAAATTATGGACAGGTTGAAAACCAAAAGTTTCATATTTCAGAGTATTTGGATGGAAGGTATTAATTTTGAATACAAAAGATAACTTATATAAATTCACACCTAAATATGATGAAGGCATATTCTTAGGCTATTCCACTACTTCTAAGGCATATAGAGTTTTTAATAAATATTCTCTCACTTTTGAAGAAAGTATACATGTTAAATTTAATGAAACCAATCCTTTTGTTTTTAAACAAACACAACCAACATCCTCAGATGTATTTTTCAAAACTGATTATCAATCTTTTTAGAATATTCTCCTCCTAAGGAAAATACTCAAGAAATTTCTTCTAAATTATTTACTCAGGAATATTTTCTACCTTATGTTGATGAATAGGTTTTAGAAAACCCAAGTTAGTTGTTTCTTAAGAATCATACTAGTGATAGTATTATTGGTAATGTTAGTCAACCTTTTAGGACTAGAAGTTTCTTAAGAAATTAAGTAGAAAATCTATCATTTCTTTCTCAATTTGAATTTAAATGTCTTGAAGATCCTTTAGGTGATGAGGATTGTTTTAAAGTAATTCAAGTTGAACTAAATGAATTTGAAATGAAAGTCTCGACCTTGGTTAAAAGACCTAAAGAAACCTCTATAATTGGTACAAAATGGGGTTTTAGAAACAAATGTGATGAAAATTGAAGAATTATTAGAAATAAAGTAGGACGTGTTACTAAAGGTTATAATCAATAAGAGGAAATAGACTATGAATAAACCTATGACCTAGTAGCTAGACTTGAATCTATTTGTATTCTATTAACCTTTGCAATATAATTTAATTTCATACTTTTTTAAATGGATGTAAAGTGTGATTTTATTATTAGATATGTTCAAGAGGAAGTTTTTTTTGAACAACCTTCTAGTTTTAAAGATAAAAAACTTCCTGAATACGTTATTAAACTTACCAAAGCATTATATGGACTTAAACAAGCCCCTATAGTCTGGTATGATTTATTAACGTGATTTTTGTTACAAAACAATTATGTTAAATGAATTACTGATCCAACTCTTTCTATAATGAAAGTAAACAAAAACATTATGATTGTTCAAATTTATGTTGATAACATTATATTAGAATCAACTCAATAATATTTAACAGATTCTTTTTTGAATCTTATGAAATATGAGATTGAAATGAGTATTATGGGTGAGTAAACATATTTTCTTGGTTTTTAAATTTCTCAAAAACCAGAAGGTACTTATATATCCCAACATAAGTATATTAAAGATCTTCTTAAAAATTATTGATACAACAATACGAAAAGTATTAGTACTCCAATCGTTAACACAAATACACTTGATCTTGATGAAACTGGAAAACCATTTGATCAAATAAATTTTAGAGGTATGATAGGAAGTCTACTGTACTTAACTGGTAGTCGAATAGACTTAATGTTTTCTGTATGCTTATGTTAAAGGTATAAATAAATTCCAAAGGAATCTCATTTATAAGTTGTTAAAAGAATTTTTCAATATTTAAAGGGAACTGTGGATTTAGGAATTTTCTATTCTTATGGAAATAATTTTGAATTGAAAATATTTTTGGATGCTAAATTTGGTGGTTGTAGAATGGATAGAAAAAGTACATCCAAAACCTATTATTTATTAGGAGATTCATTAGTTTTTTGGTCTTATAAGAAAAAATACTCAGTTTCACTTTCTACCACTAAATCCGAATATGCGGCGATTGGAATTTTTTGTGCTCAAGTGTTGTGGATGAAACATGCACTCATTGAATATGATATGAGTTTTACAAAAACTCAAATACTTTGTGATAAGATAAGTTCCATTAGCCTTAGTAAAAACTCTACACATAAATATTGTTAAAAAAACATAAATATTAGGCATCAATTTCTTATGGATCACACACAAAAATGAGATATCATTTTAAAATTCATTAGAACACAAGAACAACTTCCAGATATCGTTACAAAACCATTACATTCTGATATATTTTAATATATTAAACAGAATCTAGGAATGATCACTGTAAAGTAATCATAAATAACTACTTCTTGTTTGAACCATATCCTTATATTAAGAAAATCCTTTTCATAAGAGGAGTATATATGATTACCTTTACAAAAATTTTAGACTTTCAAAATTTTAAGCTTATCAAAATTTTCATAATTAAACTTCATAATTATGGTAGTTTTAAAATCAGATTTAACATTTTCAGTTTCTAATTTTTTTTCATATTCATAATTGGATTAAAAAAACATTCGGATTTTAATTCTTAATTGGATTCAGAAAAACAATCGTACTTGAATTTGTAAATGGATTAAAAAAACAATCGGATTTGAATTCGTAATCGGATTTAGAAAAAATAATTGGATTTGAATTTCTTATCATATTCAGGAAAACAACTTGATTTGAATTTATAATCAGATTTAGAAAAATAATATGTTTCATACTTTCAATCATATTTATAAAATATATCCAATTTTATTTGAAAATCTATTTTTTTCGAGTATTTCTTATCAAAATACTCATAATCATAAATTATAGTATTTAAGTATATTTTTTTAGTATCATAATCTATTTAATTTCAAAGAAGAAAAATTTATCATATCAACGTCTCTACACTAAAAGTTATTCTTCTTTCTTTTATTCTTTAACACTATTTCATTTTAGTTAGTTTCACTCTTGTTTGTTGTTATTCTAAATGTTCATTTTTCAAAAATATTTTACTTTCGCAATCGTATTCACCCAATATGATAAAATATTTTTTTAAACATCCAGAGTTTATATTTTAAGAAAATATTTCTTCGGATATAATATCAACTATCAGTTTAGAAATATTGAATTTCAGCTGACAAATTAAGCTTGTAAGATCAAACATCACTCAAATTTTACTATAAATAGGGAACCCCCTATCCCACATCACCTGTCAAGGTTTTTTGAAGAAAAGATTTGTCATGTTTAAATCTCAAACTCTAATTATTTTCATGTTTTTTCCTCTGTTTCTAGTCTAAATATGATGTCACCTTTAAAAAGATACAATAAATGGTTTCTTTTTAGGGAAATATTAGTTTTTAGCAAACAAATAAAGAAAATAAATACCCAAAGGAAGTAGTTGATGATTGGAGAAAAAAAAAATATGAAATATAAGTGGTAGAACATCAATTTTGTCATGACCCAACAAAAGTTTTTCTATAATACTTCATGGTGAGGAAGTCTTAGAAAAACAAGTAAAAGAAAATAAGTAGAAGAAAAAGATTTCAGAATCTCAGTTTTGTGAAAAGTTGTTGAAAGGTGTTGAATCATCCTCTATAAATATTATTTTTCCAGATGTTGGAATAACTATAAAATAAATTTTTGTTGTTTATGTCGATGCTTCCTCTTTCAAGAATAAAGGAAAAGAAGTTTTTGTTGTTCAAGAACTGGTTATAGTGGGAAAATATAATTTAATATCAGAGCCTCAAATATGAGAAGTAATTGAAAGATGTTATGAAGGAATAGAGGAAGAAAGTATCTTTAGGGAAATTAAAGAATATGATGGAAAATAGTATGATCATGTTGAATAAGGAGAAGAAGAGAAAGGTGATAAAAAAGATCAAAAATAAGAAGAAGAAAAAGAATAAGGAAAAGGAAAAGAATAAGTAGATGAATGAAAAAAAACCAAAATCTGAAGAGAAAGAAGAAGATAATTCTTTTGAAAATATTTCTTTAAAGACTTCAAAGGCTTCATCAAAAAGCTTATCTTTATTTGAAAAATGTATTAAGAATAAAATCAGTCAACAAATATAAAAAATTCCATCAGATAAAAAAGATGAATCTTCATCCAAGAGGAATGAACATAATCAAATTATAAAGGATCAAAGAAATAAGAAATTGATGAAATTTCTGATAGGATTCAGAAGAAGGATTTGAAGAAAAGGAATATAGTGAAAGAAGAGATTGGTACAAGCAAACAAATTCAATCAGAGTCAGAATCATAGAATATGATCACAACTCAAAGAAATGATTGTATTTATCATTTGTTACGCAGCTTGATGAAGGCAATTCCCTATTTGTCTAGGCTGGAAAAAAGTTGATATGATGATGGAAAATCAATACAAGGATTTGAATTCAGTAAAATCAATGAAAAAAATATTAATTAATTTGGAATCAAAATTCAAGGTATACAAAGAAATGAGAGAAACACATAGAAAAAGTTTCAACAAAATTCTAAATTAGTCTTGAAGTGTTGATGAGGACATAAAGATTTATGATGAAAACCTTGGAATATTTAAGAAACCATTGAATGAAAATGAAGTTCCTTTAAATATCCTCACAAGGGATGTATCCAACAAAGTAAAGTTTCTTGAAACTTTCAAAAGTGACTCCAAAAAGCAGTGTCTAGAGGTTTCAAATATTCAAAAGACTTTAAAGTGTTTTCTCTATGAGATCCTTACTATGATGAATTGTTTTGATAATTTCATAAAAATAATTAAAGCTCAAGAAGACAAAAGATCTCTTAGAAGAAAAGATTAAGAATAATTAAGAAGATAAGGAAGAATAGAATGAAATATTTGAAATTAAAGGGGAAAGGATTCAACAGTTGGAAAAGAAAAATAAGTCTCAAGAAAAGATTTTGGAAAAGGTGGAAGAGGATAAAAATGAGTTCTAGAATCTCAGAACAATTTTCAAATCATTGATGGATCTGAAGAAAGATTTATTTTTATAGAACTCTTGTTGTATTTTGGAAACTTGGATGAGAAAATTTTTCATCTACATTCAGTTTGATTAAATTTCTTCCAATTTTATTTGTCTGAATATTCTTTCATATAGTTTTAGATGATCAAGTATTGTTTTTCATATATTTTTTTTCTCTAAACATTCTTAGGTACCTTAAAGACTAATATCATTCATTTTTGAAAATAAAAAAGGATAAGAATCATATAGAATGGGGTATAATTCTATAAATAAAGGGGATAATTAAAAAGTAAGGGGGAGATACTCTTTAAAAGGATCGAATTATTTTTCTAAAAAAGAGAATACGATCCTTATGGAGATTCTTATTTTAAAGAGGAGTTGGTCATATTCACTACCATATTTAGAAGAGTTTATAAACTAAATGGGATATCAGTATAAATGTTTGAATGTCAATACGAGAGTTCTTATAAATGAATTTTGGACTTAAAATTTTCATGATATTTTCTATTTAAGCATTGTGGTTTCTGCTTTCCAAAAAGGGGGAGATTATTGAGTCAAAAGTTCTTTTTGAAATTTCCATTCCTTTTGTTTTTGAAATCAAAAACTCATTATCAAATATACAATACCAAATTATTTTATGGACATAAATGTTTTAATTTTTCATTTCACAAAGTATTCATGAATTTATATTACAATTATCATAATGAGCATGAATCCGATTATGATCGGATTCACCATACCAAATCAAATTTAAGACATTCTATCTTGTATTTGTACTAACAAAATTGTTAATTGGATTTGAAATTGGATCTGACATCATCATATTCACACTTATTGATAAAATTGTAATGACATCCATCAGATTAACTAATGTCTCAATTACTGAATATGGAAAAGTGTTTTATCATATTGAAACATTGTACTCTAAAACACTGTTGTGAAAAAACAATGTCGGGTATTATATTCTATGTGATAATAAAAATGATTTCATTTTTTCAGTTATAAAATGACCATTGAAGTGTCTGGTGCTCAGGTTCTCCCAAAACTTGCGGAGAAAATATGACCATTAGAGATCAAGATAACCATTGGGATGCATGCCTATAAATACTTGGTCATTTGAAAACATAAAAAATATATTTTTTGACATCAATTTTCATGTGCATTTGTGCTATGATTTTTATCTCATTTTTATAAAGTGTAAAATCATGAACAACTAGTTTGTAGACTTTTGTATTTCTTTAGAGAGTGCCTTTCTTAAGGAAACCTTGTCAGGTTGTCTCCTTAAGAATCTGTTGTATTTCTTTGTGCACTTCCAATTATTGTGATTACAATCGAGGTCTTCTGAGACTTGGAAGATAGAGGAGCTGATCGCCTTATTGTTTGAGGGCTTATAGGGATAACAAGAAAAATATAATCATCATATCAAGGGTTTATGGGGATTTCCAAACAGAGAAAATCCGATCATCATATCAAGGGATTACCCTGTTATGGGTAAGACATACTTTCTTAAAAGTACAAATCAAAGGACCTTTATCCAATTTTACTGGATACCGTTCTCTTTGGGTTAAATGAATTCTATTCATTTGTATTAATTGTTTTATTACAAGTTATTTTTTATTTCCACTGAAATAGAAAGTGAATTATTTTATATATTCAGTTTCCTATTTCTCGGATTATGATACCTATGCATTACACTGTTAATACGATTTTAGTAATTATGATTAAATAATTTACTATAAATACGATTCTATATGTTTTAAGATTTAATCACCATTTATTTTTTTCTTTGATTTTTCATAACCATTGTGATTATGATACTCTCTGTGAAAGCTCTGATAAATTTCTTTCTATTATGAATATGATTAAATACTGTTTATTGAATATAATTATATTTACTAGAATCAAACCTGTGGATTACATATTAGAATATATCTGATTATGATATTATTTTCATCAGAACCTAGGGCCCTGTCTGATTAGGGTTTTAATATATAAGAAGTTTTTGGAATATGATTTGTTTAATTATAATAAATAAAGTATATCGTATGGTTAAAAATGAATGTTTTTAAACTTACAATTCATTATCCTCTTATGTTAAGACATATGCATATACATTTTGATCATATGTTATTTTATAAAAAGTTTTATATAATAAAACATTAGTATCACATTTAAGGATATAAAAGTATGTTCTAAAATTTAGTATCATAACAATCATATACTCAACCATCATTTTCAATATTAGTTGAACTATCAAAATCTCAATGAAAAAACATTTTTGATGTAGTCATGTTTGCTTGTGTCTACTTCTATAGGGAGGTTATTCAAACCAAGAAAGAAGATTCTTATAGTATACAAACAATAATAATGGTTAGGACATATGATTGTGTAACCCTAAGCGAGCTTCAATACAAAATCCATGGTTTCTTAAATATGGTACCAGATCAAGAGATTAAGTTTATTAGCTATAGAAATCTTCAATTCCAGGATACACTATTTCATCTAGCATGTCTATTGGTTGTTGATGAGTAGTGGGTCCAAACAATCCATTTATTTTTCTAGTGGTCAGATGATTCCATGATAGAGTTATATGTTGAGGTTTCTATTATACAATGATGTCCAATTTTAAAAAGTCATTGACTTAGAAAAGTTGGTGAAGAAGGTTCATCCCAAGAAATTAAGGCTCTTCCCTATGATGTGAAATAAGAAAACCTTGATGATATCCCATATATACATGTAAATTTTAAGTCTGATGAGGATTTTTTTAATGATAAAATAGATAGAGACAATAGTTATGATCAGGAGGGAGCAACAAAAGTTAGGGATGATGTTTCTAGAAATAAAATAGTTGTATAGAAGCCTCAACCCACAATAAATCATCCACCACTCTTCACATCTTGTTCTGAAGCAATGACATGTTTGTATGAATTCGACTAAAATTTTCTCACACCCACAACCGAGTTTCCTGAAGTTATACCAGTTAAGTTTATTGAGATGGAGAAAACTTTATATGTTGGAAGAGATTTTCCATGTTAATATTCATTTAAAAACATACTAAAAAGATTTCACATTGAGAGTCATTTAGATATTTAGTTTAAGAATCAATCCATAAAAACACATATTACGGTTTGAAAATTATGGGGATGATTGTAGATTCCAATTGAGGGTGATTCTAGATATTTCATTTGGGCGTTGAATAATTTCGAAGATTGAGGCCGCTCATATATGCATTCATCCAATGTTGACACAAGATCATACTTCATTGGAAGCGGAATTTGTGTCATTTATTATCATCAAGATGACTAGGACCTGCCAAGATATTCCTATAGCCCTTGTGCAATAGAGGATAAAAAAAATCAGTTAGAAAATTTCTTATAATAATTCATGGATGGAGAAATAGAAGACAATTTTGAAGATCTATGGTGATTGGGATGACTCGTATCAGGCATTTTCGAAACTTCTATCCATATTTAGACACAAAGACTAAGTTGTCTTAAATCTTCATATGAACAAACATGTGTCTCAAGATAACCAAACTTGATCCGTATCTTGTTCAATTTCATCGGTTGTTATGGGAATTCATCCCCTGTATTTTCACATTTCGTTTTAGAAAATAGTTCGTACAAATTGATGGATCATTTTTAGATAGAAAATAAAAGGGAATATTGTTGATTGTGGAAACCAAATATGACAATAGCTCACCTCTTCCACTTGTATTTTCTATTGTGGTGAATGAAAACTATGAATTATGGAGTTGATTTTTGGCATGTTTCAACAACCATTTCACCCTCATTCGGGGTGTCTATTTGATATCTGGTCAACATTTGAAAATAAATGAGGATCCTGATATATGGAGACCCCCAAATTTACATCATCATTACTGCATTAGACACATTGATAGTAATGTGCCGAAAAAAATTCTATAATGAACCCATTAAGAAGGAAATCATGAGGCTTGGTATGTAATGACTTTATTATTTTTTAATATTTCAACGTAAAGATAAAATTAAATTATGTGAAATATGATCACTTCTGTGTAGAATATGAGCCAGATCAATGAAGGTTTGAAGAATGTTTTGAATAAATATGCAAGTCTAATCAATGAGTGTATGATTATATGATGCAGATTTCAAAAGAAAAATGGACATTGGCATATGATGGGGGGAAGAGGTACAAACACATGACCACAAACATTGTGAAGTGCATGAATGGTGTCTTCAAGGGGCTTCAAAAGTTACCTATAACCACCATAGTTTAGGAGACATTTTATCATTTTGTAAAGTACTTTTTTGATAGAAAAAAACTAGACTTGAATGGGATTTAATAGGGGCTAAGGTATGGAAGAAACTTTCAATGAGATATTTAAAAGAACATTGAAGAAGCTTATGGTTATCAAGTGTTCCTTTTCTCCCTATAAGACTCTTGATATGAAGTTTAGGAATGTACGGACCCCATCACAAGTAACATCGGCGAAAAAATTGTGGTATTACTAGATGAAATACAATTTTAATGTGGAAACTTCCATACATTATGATTTACATGTGCACATTCCCTCACAACATGTGCCTTTGTGAACATATCATGAGAATCATTTGTTGATCCATTGTACCAGTTGGACACCATTGTTGACTGTTATGACGCACCATGGATACCTATTATAGTGTTTTGATATTTCCCAATGCCCGAAGACTAACTGATACTGATACATGACACCAACAGGTTATGTCAATGAGAGAGACTGAAGTCCAGCAGGATGCAGAATGAGGTTGACCGAACTCGAGAACAAGGGAAAAGTTTGAGATGCATCATATGCCATCAAGAAGGACATAACCGTAAATTATTCCCTAGTATTACTGGATCGATTTTACACTCTCATACATAATGATGTATTTTCTCCAATGTGATCTTCACATATTCTTAATTATATGGTGTTAATATATGATCCTTCATTTTGTAGATTTGTATAACATTTCCGAATACATTTACTATCCAATAACAATAATCCTTTTATATTCACATTGAAATGAATATGACAAGTACATGTGAGGTGACATGAAATCGTAATCAAACTATCCATGGATAAACAATAAAGAAATCATCTGAGAAAACAATCATGAAACATACCATCATGTGAGAAATCATACATAGATTACAATGAACACCATTTTATAATAATCTTTTAGATAATGATGACAAAATGTTTATATATATAAATATATAAATCCATAACTTACAAAACACAATTTCTTAGGTAAAAACATATCTAAAAACACTTTAGAAATATTCGTTGAGAAACATGATGACATGAATTTTTCTTTTGGTAAAAAAACTTCATAAAATAATGGAATTAACCATGTCATGTCTTACATTCTACCATTCATAACATTCTTCAGACCATAACGTTATATTTATAACATAAACATAATACATATTTAATTTTTTTACATACAGATGGAAGAAACTATATTACTCACCAAACACGATAGGCATGTTTCCAGTGCCATGATAGAGGGTTGTCAGTTTCGACCGATCATGGTGCCTCAATTGCACCATCATCATCACATATTGACTACAACCACCATTAAACCTTACCTACATCGTGATTAATTCTATGACATTGTGGTATCCGATTTCAAATTCGTTGATCACCACTTACTTGTTACCCTCCTCAAGAGATAGATACTATAGACACAAAAAGTCCACCTGTCTAAGAGAGATATGACCATCCCCCTTAAGGATTTCATAGTACTACTTGGTCTTCCTATCTAGGGGGATGTAGTTATTATAACCATCCATGCAGATAGACCTAATATTGTACAAATATTGATAGACGTCAACATTTTTTTCGATGTTTCTACTACAAATGACGGGTCGATATTTATGAGTTGGATTGTGATTCACTTTGCACATTTACCTGATGAAATTGACGAGTAGACTGTCATGCATCATACCAATGCCTTTATCTTATGAATCATTGGAGTTACATTGTGCATTGATCAATTAGGTATGCATGTGCACATGATGTAACTAGGGATACTATAGGATTTTGTTCAGGCCAAGACATACAGCTGGGGATCTGCATTCATGAATTATACTTACAGATCATTATGAAGGAAAAGATGCTCAGATCACACAAATCTTGGGGGATGTTTCGTCCTTCTTCAGATTTGGGCAAGAGAGCACATACCTCCCCACTCCCCTATTATTACGGGTAAAGATCATCCTATAGATGTGCTATGTGATGATCCACATGGAAACTATTATGATCACTCATATCTATTGGTTTCAGATTCTAGTAAAAGTTATTGAATTTAATTTATTATTATTTGTCACTTTTGATGTTTTATTTTTCTGGTGGAGTCAAAAACACCACTTCATTAGTGCTCCACTTCATTAGTGCATACTGTATCATGTTGGATAGTCTCCTACCCAATGATGTATGCATATAAAATATTTCATTGACTAATGAATTTCATAATATCATCAGTTTTTTTAGTAATATTTTTTTTGATAAATATCACATGTCATTTCAAATTTCATAGATGCCATACTAGGCTTTATTAGAGCAGTTTCCTACATACTGCATTACTGGAATTCATGATACTGTGGTTGTAGTGCCTCTCATTCACTTTAATATTATTTAGTGAAACCATCTTGATAGAGTCATGTGTCAGTTTTGTTATATTCAACACATTCTATTTCCACTGATACAGTCACCAACATTTCATTCCGTGAAGCTGATAGAGAAGTAGGATGTTGACTGGTTATGAAGACATGCTGAGTATCTTGACCTCTAGGGCAGACAGTCCTCGCTTCATATCGAGTGTGTACATACAATGTGATTCCATCTATCACAATAGTTCAAGTATGATCCATGGAATAGACTGAGGTCTACACTGTATCTTACTTCACACAGATGAGGGATTCATGATATGGTAAGTCAATAAATTTCCATTAGTTTGTTTATTGAACTATTTTCTAATTCATTTTTCATCTCTTTATAACACACTCAACTATAATAGATTATAAGCATGACTGATCCAAAGGAGGAGGAGGTTGTCAGACTGACAGCGATCCATGATGCAACGCAGGGGATGATGTCAGGTTATCATGCAGTTCACGATAGTATCTTCAATCTTCCACCCAATGGGAGATGAATTTCCTATCTAGGGAGTGAAGGTTCATGCTTAGGAACCTCCTCTAGTAGCTGCTGATGTCGAGGAGCCATGACGACGACAATTTGGACCATGTTGTGATGCACGGAGGCCTCACCTGTTCTACAGGAAGAGGTCGGCCCTCTAGTAGTCCAGCCTCAGCCGATTGGCAATGTTCATCAGAAGGCATGAAATCCATCTGTATTGACAGGATATCCATAGTTTTCTCTGGGTGGAAATTATATGAGCTTCTATCAGGGTTCATTTCCAATGCCTCTAGCTTTTGTGATAGATCCTTCATAAACTATATAGTTCCCCCATGAACCGATAACATTTCATTCTACCTAGTGGGAAAAAGATCAGGTGCATAGGATAAAATCTGATTGAAACCTCCTCCCATTGATACACAAGATGATCATCTCATAGTCGACGTTCTAGCTCCCAAGGATCAACCCTCTTCAGGTCATCATACTCCACCCCAGTGTAGAGGCCGACAATCTCGATATGGGTGTCCCATTCACACACTATAATGTGGGATGAGTCCTCACCATAGAGAGTGATTGTACTCTTTCATGTATATTTTTTCTGTATATAAAAATGATTAAATTCATTTTAATATCAAACATTTTTACATGTTTATCCACTGTTTCAATTTTCATTTATATTTTGGTAACAGTTTATATTTTATAAGCTTTAAAAGTGAAATACTTAAAACATAGAAAAACTTATTAAATTTCAAGTAGGCAACTTTAAAATATTATAAAATATTAACTATAAAAAATATCAATAAAACTTAAAGCATATCCTAAGCATCTAAAAGGTTTTAAAAATAAAAAAAAATTCATAAATATAATAAATAATTTCAAATGAATGGAATGTAAAAAATATTATAAATACAATTGTGATGCTTTAAAAACAAAAATATATTTTGTTACTAAAATTACTTTTCATTAATTTTTTTTTAATAAATGATTGTTATTTTGAATTATTTTTCATTTTTTTAATAAGTTTTTCAAATATCATTCAGGCTATATTTATATTTTATAAGTTATAGAATTTTAAAGCCACAAACTCCATACATTATTATGTTTCATGTAGGTGACTTTGAAAGAATATAAATTATAAAATATAATTACAATCTAAGGGATATTTAAAAAAATGACTCAACGTATAAAACATAATTTAAAATAATCAACACCATAAATATAATAAGTAAAATCAAATTTACATGTCATAATTTTTTTTTAAAAACATAACATTTTCACTTTCAAATATTAACGACATAATTATAAACAAAATAAAATAAAAACAATATATATATATATCATAATATAAATATATATATTTTTAAATATATAAACATGTATATTAAAAATACTCAAATAATGTAAATTACAACCCCCTTATTAAAGGGAGGCATGTTTTGGTATTTTTGTTCTATATTGGAATTACTTTAATAGATGTAATTCCAAATAATACAACACTATTTTTAATATGGTTTAAATTTTTGATTTATATATATAAATTTTCTTCAGAGTGAGAATCTCAAGAGGGTTATGAATTGAGTACCCAAAAAATTTCTATTACAAAAGGATTATTTTTGAATCCCTTAAATGTTTAAATATATGCAAGTTTATCAAAATAATTTGTATGATATATAAATTAATCATTCTAAATATTTCTATAAAGATTGATTGGGTCTAGGATGAATAATATTCAATATTATTAAATCCTTTGAAATCAGTTTACTTGATCAAAATACTATATGAACATGAATTAAGATAAACTATCAAAGTATGTGTATATATTTTTTTAATAGTTAAAAACAATTTTTAGTTTTAAAGAAGAAATATGATAAAATAAAATTAAAACAGACAGCAGAAAGAATGAATACAAGAGGTTTAGTATCAAGTCAAGATTTATTCCTCTCCACTTGGTGATCACCCACCAACAAAAAAATTATATTAAATAAACTAGATGATCCATAACCTAGATCAGGTTAATACAATAGTTTACAACTATGTAGGTCACACACGACCTCTTCCATAGTTATTCATGGGAGTAATAATAAAAATGACACACATAGACCTCTACCACTCTTACCCAGGTGATAAAAAAATAGGAAAAGTGTTTGATAAGATATCGAGTATCTTTTAGTTTAGCGCAAGAGGCAATGGGCATGTGGTAAAGAAGAATAATAACATACACTACTAAAAAATATAATTAAACTAAATAAAATTGATCAATTTAGTAGTGTAGTGTTTAAAAGTTCTCGGTCTGTTTCAATTTAGCTTATGACTCTTGAGTTGAATCAACAATGAATCTTGAGTGAGGTTCTTTCAAAATATTTAGGAAAACAAAGTGTCGCAAACTCTTGTTTTCTGACTGGAGTAAAACAATGGATGTGACGATGCTTTGGATTCCTCAATTGATTGTTCACAATAGGTGAGCACTACATGTATTCAGTAATTTCAAGCTCTTATCTTTGCATTTCACCACTATATAAATCTTCTTCCTTCTATGTGTATCCCTTTGTATACCTATTTTTCAAATACCTTCCTGCATGAGGAAGTGTGCTTCCTTTTTATCAGCAGCACGAACATACAAATAAGCCGCTTCCTCATACAACTCATTCTGACATTATTTCTATTGTACATTTAAGGTATAATCATTAAAATAGTAAATAATATTAAATTTTATTAATATAGACATTAGGGTAAATTAATTCAATTTTTTTAAAGAAATGAAAATAGAGATGATATCTTAGGATCTGGTAATGTCAAGCTCTGACAGTATGTTTCTCTGGAAGTGTCTTAGACTTAGGTAATTTTTCATTGTTGGTGGTATGAGTTTGGTGCTGTGACAACTGGCATAATCTCATAATTATCCAAATTTATGTTCCAGTGACATGAAATTCTAGCGGTGTGTTGACCAATGGAATCTCATACTTTTTTTCAATTCTTCAGTCCAATGGTATGGCAGTCTGGCGGTGTGATATCCTAGCGACATCTCAGACTTAGAGATTTTTATGATGGTGGTGTGTCATGGACAATGGTGTCTCATAATTAGATGGATTTACCACCTATTCTCATAATACAGAGTACTTTTAAGAAAATAAAAAATTCATCAGAATTATTAAAAACATGATTTTGTGATCATTAAAACTAGGAGGTCAACAATATCCCCCCTTTTGAAAATCACAAATCATGGCATCAAAATAATACAATAAATGTAAAAAATAGTTCATCAAAGATATTAAAAAAGTTTAAACATGTTATCCATGATAAGATCAAAATATAAATCAAGACTTATCATTCACAACAAGTGTAGATGATTTAAGGAAATGATAGTAAAATACTAAGTATCAAAGGTAAGTATCATCAAATGATAGTAGCAAAGATAATATTTTTAGATAACATAGAAACAATTTTCCATGAATTACATCAGAACACATAGATACCATAAAAATTATCCATAAAGTCATGTATTCTATAAGAATTCTCCCTAAAATCATGTATTCTATAAGAATTCACCCCATTTGGGATTATAAAAAAGGTAAATAATATCAATAAATGCAGGAAGAAGGAAGAGATTAAATGAATTGAATGGCAGAAAAAAGAAATAATAAGAGGTAAGAAATATAGTAAAAATGCTGAGCACAAAGTTCTTTAAATACATATCCCATCAAAGATATTTAAGTCTAATCCAAAAAAATATAAAGGTTAAGGTTTGGAAGATGGTTCTATCGGGTCTTTGACTTTAGACTTGGATTTATTGTACCCCTTATCCAAGGTAGCATAATCAGTTTAAGGTAGAGTAAAGGGATCACTTGGAGAACAACCAGTGAGAGCCTGAAGGGGATGATATACCAAAACAAAAATTTACCTAAGCTGGTTCACAACTTGCATAGGATCTATAAGAAAGGATTGAAAACTGGCGGGTATAGGTACAAGGGAACCACCAGTAACTATAGGTCTGAAAGAGAACTGAGGATTAATTGGAATGGGTGAATGCGCAACCAATGAATGGCCTTGAACATGAAGAAAAGTATTTATGAGATTTATGAAATCCATTATAATTTGTCCATCCCTTTCCATGGAAGTAAATAAGTCACCATTATCTTCCACAAACTTGTTCAACACAGGGGTCATCTCCTTGATCTACCTGACATTCTCTTTAAATTCATGAGTCACAGGAGACATTCTCAAATTCTCAGCCAAGAATTTAAAATTGGAATCAATTTAATTAAATTTATGGACATGTTTATACTATCTCTATAATTATTCATATATTTGTAATATTTCCTGATCATCATATGATCATGCTTAGTTCCTTGCTTAAAATTTCTTATAATTTCTAAAGGAATCACAAGTTCTTCACTAGAGCGACCATTG
The DNA here is from genome assembly GCA_963277665.1 of Viscum album. Classification (NCBI taxonomy): domain Eukaryota; kingdom Viridiplantae; phylum Streptophyta; class Magnoliopsida; order Santalales; family Viscaceae; genus Viscum; species Viscum album. Next base: position 1,978,918,949 of record OY728157.1, on the reverse strand, counting down.
GAAGCAGTTTTAACTTCTTCTCTAATAACTGATCAGATGAAATCAATATAAAGCACTAGAGGAGGAGGTGTATTATTAAAAAAAATTTCATAAGAGGTATCTTAAAGGATTTTAAGGATACCAACCAAATAATATTTAAACTCAGATCTCATATCTACAAACATAGACATGATAGATTCTAGTTCACCACCTAGATACTTATTCTCAATATCTATCTCAGAAATGTGATGCATCATTTTTGGTTGGATATGTTGGATAACCAACTCAAATAAATACCTGGCATTATTTTCACCGAGCTTTGTATAAAGTGGTATTTTTTTCCTAACAAACTTGTGAAGCTCGGACAATAGCTTCTCACCAAAAACTTTCAAGTCATCCTGAGTGACTATATCCATTGGAACAATTGGATAATATGGAGTAGGTTTAGGAATAGGTTGTATCACAGAACTGAACTTTTCAAGTAGACCTTCAAAATGAACTTGGGCTATCAATGATCCCTTAGGATCTATTTCAACACAAACTGCAGGTTTATCACTCATTAGATGGATTCTTACAACATTAGAAAACAATATCGACTCAACTTATATAGGGTCTATACAATGGTATGAAACAATAGCTGAAATAGATGCAATGACATGAGGTACTGAACCATCTAGATTCCTCTGACCTTTTGAACTTTGAGTAGCCTCTGCGTGTTCAACACTGGAAGGATCGACTTCCAACTGTGTACCAATTGTTGGTGAATTTTTTATCTCAACATCCTTTTGATCATTAACAGTAATGGATTTACCTTCTACATTTTCATACACAAGATAATTATGTTCATTTACATCAACTAACCAATCACATCCAAATTCTTCCTCAATAAGCTCCTTTTTCTCTTGCTCGGCTACATACAGTTCCACAAAAGATATAACACTCAACTGCTTAATTACATCAAAATATGAAACATATTGACCAGTAGGAACTTAACTGTGATTTACATCATCAATAGCTATAGCTTCATAAAAATATCCACTAATGGGTAATTATCCCCATCAAAAAATCTATCCTTATGATCTGGAGGTATTTCCACATCCTTCTTCTTGATTCAACCAATATCATCATTAGGGTCAGAATCACTTCCATAATTTACAACATCCTTTTCATTGCCTTTATTAATATTTTCATTCTCATATCCTTCTTCCTTTTCTTCTTCCTCATATGAGAATTCCACTATTTCATCATGTTACAAACATGGATCAATGTCATCCTTAGGCCTGGTTGGATGATCAACTAAATTATATTCAGCATACAGCTTCTAAGAATGTCCAACCCATTGTTTCTTCCATGGGTTCCAACTAAGTTTCATTCTTGAACATGTGAAACTTTTAAGACATAAACCACCACAGTCTATACTAGACTCATCATTATCATGAACTAGGCCCTTGGCCTCTAACATAGCAGAAATCATCTTTGGGAAGATCAACAAATTTGATCTAGAGGATGGTTTGATCATTTCTCACATATGTACCATTATATATCTATAGAGATCAATCTTTAAACCTTAATCCATAAGAGAAATAAGATAAAAATATTTGTATCTTAGTGTAGAAAAATCACCCTTCCTTAGGAAAAGCATATACTACACAAACATGAACAACAACCTACATTATCCATCCAATTCTGAGGCAATAAGCCTTTTTGTTGTTCCATATCCTATTAGAAGAACAATAGAATCCTTATAAACGAACAATTTACTAGCTTCTTGGATGCTTACTTGGTAATCATAAAATACTCCCTCATAAGGTACATTTAAACACTTATCCTATTTTCATGATGAAAAACAAAACACTTATCCTTTGAAACGACTTTTAATACAATAAACCTCATCTTTATTGAACACAAACTCCCCATTCTGATAAAACTCATATACCATATTTATGTAGAAAGGCCTTTTATTTGATGAAAACCACTCCAACCACCCTTGGTCTCAGAGAAACTTAAGTACTAGATACTTAATCGATAGCAGCCACTTCAAGTCTACTTCTGTTTCTACAACAACAACAACGCGGTTGACAAGCTCTGGATTAAATAAAGAAACATGTGATGGTGCAATCAAATATTTCTTATGATTCCTATAATATTTTGATATAAAAGGAGAAATCATAATAGCATGCTTTATTCTTGGCATTCAGACTAGGTCAACAAGCTCAGTTGAAGGTGAATAGAATGATTGAAAGGAATGAGGCAAAGGGTTGCACTAAGCTCAAGAGGGAGATACATAAGTATCGTGTGGGGCTCAAGGTATGTTGGGAATGGAAATTATGCCAATTTAATATGATTTAGGATATTAGGTATTCTAAAATCAAAATTATACTTGAAATCTAAATTAATATTGATACACAAACACACATCAGGTTTTATTAAATAGAATAAATCGGAAAATAAACCAGCGGTTCAAAAAAGCAAGAAACAGAGATTTTTTTTTCAAAGGAATGAAAGGAAACAACATGAAAAATGAACGGTGAAAAAAACTAGCAACATGACAAGACAACGACATGATAATAAAATGACATGACAATCCAACACATGAAAAGCCAATGACATGACAAGCCAATGTCATGACAAACCAACGACATGACAAGCCAACGACATGACAAGCCAACGACATGTCATCACAATGGTGTGTCATTAAACTCATTTGAAATTTATCATTCCTAATTCATGTTTGATATAATTAAATCTCTCAAAATTCAAAGGCTTGGTTAATATATCAACTAACAGATGTTTTATTCCAATAAATTCAAGAATTATATCTCCCTTTTGAAAATGATCTCTCAGAAAGTGATGTATTCTATCAGTGTTCTTTGTTCTAGAATGTGAAACGATATTTTTGGATATGTTTACTACACTTGTATTGTCCTAGTTTATTGGGACATGTGAGAATTGATATCTATAGTCTATTATAGTGTGTTTAATCCACAAAATCTGTGCACAACAACAACCTGTAACTATGTATTCCGCTTCAGCAGTAGACAATGCAAAAAAATTTCTTTTTATTATACCATTAAACTAGAGACTTGGATAAAAGTGACATGTTTCAGAGTTTCTTTTTCTATCTAACTTACATCCAACAAAATCAGAATCAGAATAACTTACTAAATCAAATTATTTTCATCTAAGGTAAAATAATCCTAAATTTTTAGTATAATTTAGGTATTTAAAAATTCTGTTGACAATAACAAGTTGTGACTCTTTTAGGTTTTCATAAAAATGAGCACACATATGTACACTAAACATAATATTTCTCAACTAGAATTAAAATAGAGAATAATTATAATCATACCTTTGTAACTATTTTAATCAACTAGTTTCTCAGTTTCATCAAGATCTAATTTACAGGTGGTACTTATAAGAGCATCATTACTCTAAGTGCTATCCAAGTTAAAACATTTTATAAGATATTTTATATATTTTATTTGGTTCAAAATAATTCCTTATTTGTTTTGAAAAATATGATATCCAAGAAATAATTTGAGTTCACCCATTAAACTGATTTTAAATTCATTTTTCTTCATTTTAGAGAAATCAGTACAAAGAGGATTTTTTGAAAATCCAAAAATAATATCATCAACATAGATTTTTACTACCAATACATCTTTTGAAATTTGTTTTATGAAAAGGCTAGGATTGGTTATTCCTTTTGAAAAACATTTTGAAATTAGGAAATTACGAATCATATAATACCAAGCTCTAGGATATTATTTCAAAAACATATAAATCTTTGGTTAATTTAAAAACATGATTTGGAAAATGATGATCTTGAAAAACTGGGGGTTGTTCCACAAAAACATCCTTAATTATAAAACTATTTAGGAATGCACTCTTAACATCCATTTGATAAAGCTTGAAATATAGATGATCTGTATAAGAAAGAATGATTCTTATGTATTCAATTATAACTATAGATTCAAAGGTTTCCTCATAGTCAATCCCTTCTTCTTGACTATAACCTTATGCAACTAGTCTATCCTTATTTATAACTATAGTGCCTGACTCATTAAATTTGTTAATAAACACCCATTTAGCGCCAATAGTCAAGGTTCCCTTGGGTTTATCTACATATTCTCACAATTTATTCTTTTCAAACTATTTTAATTCTTCTCACATTTCTATTTACTAGGATTCCCCATTATTAGCTTCATTGATGTTCTTAGGTTCAAGCTAAGACAAGAAAGCATGATGTTCAACTTGGTTTATAACAAAATCCCTAGTTTGAGTTCCTCTATTTCGATCACATATAATAGTATCTAAAGGATGGTACTTAATAATTCTAACAGATTTAGTGAAATAAGGACTAGTCAATTCTATATTTTTTGGTTCAGGTTCTCGAAATTCTTCAGAACTGGATGATTCTTATTATTTTTTTACAGTAGAATCTAAAGATTTAGAATTTATGTTCAGAGAAGATTAATCAACCTCAAGGTTTTCTAAAGAGGTTTTCGGCTCATGTGGACCAGTATCATGAAATTTTACATGAACTGATTTTGCCATAGTTTTTTTCTTCTTATTGAACACTCCATAGGATTTGTTAGAGATTGAATAACCAAGGAAAATTCCTTCATCACTTTTGGAATATTTGTTTAGAAATTATCCATAGTGTTAAGAATAAATATTTTGAAACAAAAAATATATAAATTAATTAACATTAGGTTTCCTAATTTTCCACAACTCATAAAGAGTCTTCTTAATAATGGGTCTGAACAAAACTCTATTGATAATATAGAAGAATGTATTGAAAACTTATGCCAAAAAATAGATAGGCAAGTCATACTCATTTAACATAGTTTGATCTATCTATTGTAAGGTTTCATTTCTTCTTTCAACAACTCCATTCTGTTGGGGTGTCCTAGAAGAAAAGAATTTATGAGTGTAACCATTTTGATAGAAAAAAGATTCAAAATATTAATTTTCAAACTCACGTCCATGATCACTCCTTAAGGTCTTAATCTTGAGTCTACTAATATTATAAGGCCCCAGCCTTAAACCTTACTTAATCTTGAGTTATTACAAGATTACACATTGAGGATCTTTTCCGGTTTAGAGTTTTAGAGAATTAGATCATGAAACTTGCATTACATTCCACATTTAAACAAAGTGGTTACATAAAAGACAGTATTAATTCTTCCCATCAACAGAAACATATTTAAAATATAACACGGATTCTTTCTTGAAACATCCTTGACACTATCATCACATCATGTACCATTCCCTTGACCTGTGAAAAATATTTCAAAAACATGGGATGAGCATAAAAAGCTCAGTAAGGGTTATAAAAATATGGAAAGGAAACATGAGTTCATATATACATAAGAATGAAATCATACTTTACCCATAAAACATAGGCACTTTAACATACCTCATCAAACCATGAATAAATCATAGAAAACATAAGAAATAAAGGTAACTTGAGGAATTCATAACATTATTACGTGGGGAGTAACCCTCTTGGTTACGTTTGGAATACCCATCACAGTATATTCCCTAAATCTCTTCGGAGAAACCTTAACGTTTCACTCCTTCGCGTTACCCAATGCATTGGAGAGCTATAACGGGCTCACCCGCCCTTAGTTTATCACGAAACCACCCGTTTTCATCACAATTCCCAAGAACCATAACATAAATGTGTCACATAAAACATACATAAAGGAAACATAACATTTTCACATTTCAATCACAATATAACATTTTAGTATATTGAAATATTGAATCCATTCAAAAAGAAACCATTTCCAAAACCATTTAAAACATTTAATAAAGAGATTTTTGAATCAAAGTGTCCCATACCACCTTGAAGTTTAAAATTTTAAACCATTAATATCTATATAAATAAATCCTTAAAACCATTTTGAAAACATGGATATTAATAAGAACAAATAATTAAAACATTTAAAACGATATTTTGGTTAAAGGGGTTTTACCAAAATTAGAGACACTTGAATACAATAGTTGAGGAATAACATTTATTCAAAACTTTATAATATCATGAGAATAAACGGATTCATGATATAATACTCCAAAGGACAGTATATACACCATATAAGAGTGAATTGGTGCATAACAACAATGAACCCTCAATAGAAATGTCAAATGTGATGAAATCTCTTATAAAGAAGGTATCCTTAAATTAAGGACAAATCAATCTCAAAAATATGTGTGACAAATATAAATACACCCAATATAAGTGGATATTAAGTGTAAAAAGGTCATTCACACATATTCAATGGATGACATATTCAATGACTACATGTTGAACCCAAAGAAATCGAAATTGGGTTAAAAAGTTCCCTTGACAGCCTAATGGCATCACATCAAAAAGAGTTGATGAGAGATAAAAAGAGTATCTCATCACTTGGAAATAAAATTTACATCAATAAGGATATATGAGAACATATCCCAACATAACGATATGTAAATTAAAAGACCCAACAAAAGAAGTCTTTTAAAAAAGAGGAGGGTGAAAGGTTCCCTTACCGACTTGGGTATCTTTCAAAACATACACCCCATGAAAGAAGGACAAAAGATAATTGATGTAAATACTCATAAACGAAAGTATATTACACAAAGAGTAGAATAATGGGCAGTACATACACCACTCAAAGGAATTTGTGGCAAATGTAGCATAAATCTCACGGGAATAAAAGTGAGATGAAAAATCCCTTACGAAAACTCGGCATCCTAACGGCGCTACATAAAACTTCCGAATATGGATTGATGAGATCATATAGGGTATCTCATCACATTAAAATAAAATGTACAGAAAGAGGAATATAAAATAACATCCCCAACATTACAAAGAGGAGCTTAAAAGAAGTGACATAAAGGAGAGTACTTAAAAATAAGAGAGAGGTTAGATCTCTTACGAAAGTTTGGCAGCCTAACAGCGCCACTCAAAACTTCCAAAATGGATTGATGAGAGAGAATAAGGTCTCTCATCACATGAAAATAAAAATTACAGTAAGTGTAATATAAATGATCATCCCAATAACAAGAAATATGAGCTTTAAAAGGAATGACATAAAAGTGTGTACATAAAAAGAAATAGAGGAGTAGGATCCCTTACCTCGGGTCCGACTTGACTCGATCGTTCTTTAATCTCCTGAATAATAAACTTGAGTTAATTTATACTTCCTTAATAACCTTTTTAAAGTTCATTATTCATTTTATATCACTTATTACCATGTTATAAACATTATTTAATCATTTAAGTTAATCATGTTTGTTTTGTCGATATTTGGTTCTTAAGTCGAAAGTGAACTTCTTACAATTACGTGTTGTTCGTGTGGTCAGAGGTTCTTTATATCCAGAATGAAATTCTTGATTTGGATATAATATGTATCATATATATCGAGCATATACATGTATTTATAATATTACATAATCATTTAGAGGTAAGAAATGAAATGCACCGTTCATGGAGACGGTAAGCCGTACGTACGCATGAACGCTACTTTCATTTCTTTGTCATATTAATGGAATTAAAACTAAATGAGAGGTATGTATATTTTAATTCCAGAATTATATTCATCATTTAGATATATCATTAATTATATATATCCATTATATACATTTACTTTTAATAGGACATTACATTTGGGGATAAGAAATGAAATGCACCGTTCATGGAGACGGTAAGCCGTACGTACGCATGAACGCTACTTTCATTTCTATCTCATAATTTAATGGAAAGAAATAATAATGATATAGAGGTATATAATAATTCCAGTATAACATCATATATAATAACATTAAATCCATCCCTTATACGTCCCACGTATGGCATTAACGAGTCACATCACTTTGAGGGGGCGGTAGTCCGCACTTCCTAAAATGAAGATATCGCGTATACCCATAATGGAAGCCACAAAGGTAAGGAACAAATGAAAAATACAGGAGTATAAGTAAAACATAAACATATTATATATCATATATAAAAATAGTTACATCATAATGGCCACCTTTGAAGGTGTTAAATGAGTATTGAACAATCATTGTTTCGGGAGGCAGAATTTCGCCATCCATGGAAACTGTATGTTCTTTAACCATTTGATGTAGTTGTGTGAGAGTGTAGCTCGAATAAATCTTATAACAACATCCTAGTATATTGAAGATACTGGTGCTGTTACAAACGAAGTAAATAAAAAGAGTTTAGGGGGCTGGAGAAGAAAAATAAATCAAATGAACATGAGAGAATGAATTACCTTTTAAAAGTGTAACTCCTTTTGATTTGAGCATAAAGGCTTCCTTTGAAAGGATTCTGCCCAAAGGGAATCCTCTAGGATGAGGAGAGGGATGTGGAGAGAGTAAATGGGCAGGGTTTGGCCGATCCAAATGCTTAAAGAGTGTGTGAAATGAGGTAGAGGTGGGGGCCTTTTATAAGAGGAGAGGAGGGGCACTTTTGGAAAGTAAAGAAATATTACTTTATTTGAAAATGTTTTTCGGTTTCAAAAGGTCCCACATTGATATAATTCGTGGATATGGTGATAAGGCTTCGAAATACACTCATCCAATAAGTTTTGGACATGTGTAGTTCATAGATTTTACATTATCTTTCCATTTTATTTAAATCGTCAAATAATGATGTCATCGCTACATCATTATTATGTCATAAATAATTTAATTTATTTAATGTCTAAAAATTATAAAAAAATACTATGATGTAGGAAATCTTTTTATCTTTCCAATTAATATTTATAATCAAAAAGATGACTTGTATAACCCCACTTAAAAATTGTTTTAGTAAAACATATCATGTTTGGGCCAATTTTACTTTTACATTAAATAAAATGTTATTTATGTCATTTCCCAACCAAAGTGGATCCATGGGGTCCCCAAGTTGACCCATGGCTTGTCTTGGTCGGCCATGATACAACTAATGAAGGTAAGACATGTGTCAAGCTCATCTCATTTTATTAAAGCATTATTTTTACCTTAAACTACACTAATTACCACTAATCGCGATTAAAAACGTAATAAGTTACTATTCACCAAAAAATTATTTTTATCCCATTTAACCACATTTTACTTCTTAATGACAACCATGTATGTTGGATTTTTGAAAATCAAAACACAATGATGGCAAAATTTCATTTAAACGGAAAATCAGTTTTTATAAGTACCACTTAGTGGTTTCACTATTCATCAAAAATTGAAGTTTTTCAGAAAAATCCAAAAAATTCACCCTAAGATATATTTGATATTCTGAATTCAAAAATGAAGTCCATTTTAAAAAATTAAAAATATATTAGTCACATTAATTAATTTAATAATTAATTCCCGCTGTCAGAGCAAATAGCGTGTTTTTATAAAACAATAAGTATCAAAAGATTGACACTAGTTTAAGTCTGATTTCAAAGTGAAATTAATTCCAACGACTACTATTGGATTTAATGGTAAAAATATTTTCTAATTTAACTTTAAAACTAATTCAAAATATTATCTAATCATATAATTAAATTAGATTAAAAAGAGGTTTTGAATTAAAACACAACATTCAACACTATGCATTAAAAAAATGAACTTTATCGGAAAAATACCAAAAAATTACACAAAGTAAAATTTGATGTCCCGATTCTTAATAAGAGTTTTATTTGGTACAAAAGAATGTATAAGAGTGATCAAAACTATATTTAATGACAGTTCTCCATTAAAAGGCGATAAGTGAACCTTTAGTGAAAACTAGGGCATATACACTTAAAATTTAATTCTTTCCGTATTTTAAGCCTTTAGCTTTTATTGGATAAATGTAAAAACATTAAAAAACATATATAATCATATTGTAGTTATTTCTATCCATTCCCTCCATTACAACGGCTACATGTTAACTACCATTTGAAATAATATTATTTTATTATTAGAGTGCAACGTAAGATTCCCAAGAAACTTGTTGTTGCGTGTTGGGTACGCCATCGAGCGTAGTGTCCCCTTTAAAGTCATATTAATATTTTATTCAAAAATATGGATAAATATGAAAATGTCATATTCTTTATTTACCTGGGGTGTTACATCCTTCCCCCCTTTTGGGAATTGCGTCCTCGCAATTTTAAAATTGAGCTTGGAAACATTCTTGAAAGTCCCACATCGGAACAAGAGTCGGTAAAACAATCACTTTAAAATAAAGAAAGATAAGTACAAAGGTCACCCGAGTTAACCCATACTAGGATTCCAAGTACGAAAATATGGACATGGAGGAAAAAAAAGGGTCATGTTCTGATGGAGAGTGATAGAAAACATGTTTAGGAGAAAGTTAACCACGAGAAAATCACAAACTTGTGATGGGTTAAACGGTATTCGATTCCCCAATAGGAAAAGTTAATAGACAAAATTTTTGTTTTAAGTTACTTTTTATTGAGGAATTTATTTATAAGGAACATAATCACTTATCATATTGACTTTCAACTTTTATTAGATTCCTTACACAAACTCATATTTTCTCCAAAAGACGAGTATTTAGGAAGACTTGTTCACATTAAGAGTACTATAATCAACTTCTAGCGAATCACCTAATCCACAAAATAGAACTATATACTTCTCATGTCTTTCACCAAAACCAAAACCAAAAAGGCTAGTACAAGATCAGATAATCCAGAAAAGGATTACCCTTTATAAAAAGAAAATCTATTCTTAATCTCCAAAATTTGTCCAACAAAACCCAAAGTTCAATGAGGACCATTTGTCCATAAAATTATTCAAAGTAAACCAAACTAAGATTGAAACCCAAATATTTGAAGGATTTAGTCACATAGTCTACCATGTTAAATCGTAACATTTATCTCCAAACAACATCAGTTGCTCCTAAAGACTCACATTGAAAAGTAATTATCCTAATCACATATCCTCCAAAATCAACTTACTCTTAATTCATAAAATCATATAACTAAAAAGAATCGGTCAAACTAACCAGGGACTTCACCTAGTCCAGTGGTAGGCGATAAATACCAGTCACACTTTGGTTGTGGGTTCGATTCCTGCAGCTTTGTCCGACGCGACGGGATGTCACACGGTCTGCATGTTGTCCTTTTTCCAAAACTATATAATTCTTAAAACATTCCCGAAAATGAGATAAAATCTTCAAGAATAATCATAACATATTTTAACCTCAATTTTATCTCATGCCCTTCATTTTCCATCATATCATATAATAACCCACAATTACCTCAAAAGTAAGGATCATATAAACCCTAATGGTTACCTTAATAATTATTACCTGAATTTCCACATCGAGTTGGCCATCTCGTACATGATGCATTAGATAACTCACCAAGGTTCAAGTGGTTGATCATGACTCCTTGATAGTTGGTTTAGAAAAACCATGAGATTCCTCATTGAATCCCCCATCTCATCGAGTATCTTAATCAGAGAACCACCACAGTTTCCTTCAAACCCATTGTCACTTTGGTGCCTGCTAGATCCAGCCATTTAATAAAACCAAAAAGGTCAGTGTGAGTTTATCAACAAAACCATCATGTACTAACGAGGAAGGTAAACACTAAGATATACTTACTCATTCACTTTATCTAAAAATAGGACTCTTTCTGAAATCCTAACCATTATGGTAATGTCACTTATGATTAAAGAATACCCTAACCTCTAAAGTTATATAAACTGGCCTTTGATACCAACTATAAGGCCCCAGCCTTAAACCTTACTTAATCTTGAGTTATTACAAGATTACACATTGAGGATCTTTTCAGGTTTAGAGTTTTAGAGAATTAGATCATGAAACTTTCATTACATTCCACATTTAAACAAAGTGGTTACATAAAAGACAGTATTCATTCTTCCCATCAACGGAAAAATATTTAAAATATAACACGGATTCTTTCTTGAAACATCCTTGACACTATCATCACATCATGTACCTTTCCCTTGACCTGTGAAAAATATTTCAAAAACTTGGGATGAGCACAAAAAGCTCAGTAAGGGTTATAAAAATATGGAAAGGAAACATGAGTTCATATATACATAAGAATGAAATCATACTTTACCCATAAAACATAGGCACTTTAACATACCTCATCAAACCATGAATAAATCATAGAAAACATAAGACATAAAGGTAACTTGAGGCATTCATAACATTCTTACGTGGGGATTAACCCTCTTGGTTATGTTTGGAATACCCATCACAGTATATTCCCTAAATCTCTTCGGAGAAACCTTAATGTTTCACTCCTTCGCGTTACCCAATGCATTGGAGAGCTATAATGGGCTCACCCGCCCTTAGTTTATCACGGAACCACCCGTTTTCATAACAATTCCCAAGAACCATAACATAAATGTGTCACATAAAACATGCATGAAGGAAACATAACATTTTCACATTTCAATCACAATATAACATTTTAGTATATTGAAATATTGAATCCATTCAAAAAGAAACCATTTCCAAAACCATTTAAAACATTTAATAAAGAGATTTTTGAATCAAAGTGTCCCATACCACCTTGAAGCTTAAAATTTTAAACCATTAATATCCATATAAAAAAATCCTTAAAACCATTTTGAAAACATGGATATTAATAAGAACAAATAATTAAAACATTTAAAACGATATTTTGGTTAAAGGGGTTTTACCAAAATTAGAGACACTTGAATACAATAGTTGAGGAATAACATTTAGTCAAAACATTATAATATCATGAGAATAAATGGATTCATGATATAATACTCCAAAGGACAGTATATACACCATATAAGAGTGAATTGGTGCATAACAACAATGAACCCTCAATAGAAATGTCAAATGTGATGAAATCCCTTATAAAGAAGGTATCCTTAAATTAAGGACAAATCAATCTCAAAAATATGTGTGAGAAATATAAATACACCCAATATAAGTGGATATTAAGTGTAAAAAGGTCATTCACACATATTCAATGGACGACATATTCAATGACTACATGTTGAACCCAATGAAATCGAAATTGGGTTAAAAAGTTCCCTTGACAGCCTAATGGCATCACATCAAAAAGAGTTGATGAGAGATAAAAAGAGTATCTCATCACTTGGACATAAAATTTACATCAATAAGGATATATGAGAACATATCCCAACATAAATATATGTAAATTAAAAGACCCAACAAAAGAAGTCTTTTAAAAAAGAGGAGGGTGAAAGGTTCCCTTACTGACTTGGGTATCTTTCAAAACATACACCCCATGAAAGAAGGACAAAAGATAATTGATGTAAATACTCATAAACGAAAGTATATTACACAAAGAGTAGAATAATGGGAAGTACATACACCACTCAAGGGAATTTGTGGAAAATGTAGCATAAATCTCACGGGAGTAAAAGTGAGATGAAAAATCCCTTACGAAAACTCGGTAGCCTAACGGCGCCACATAAAACTTCCGAATATGGATTGATGAGATCAAATAGGGTATCTCATCACATTAAAATAAAATGTACAGAAATAGGAATATAAAATAACATCCCCCAACATTACAAAGAGGATCTTAAAAGAAGTGACATAAAGGAGAGTACTTAAAAAGAAGAGAGAGGTTAGATCTCTTACGAAAGTTTGGCAGCCTAACGGCGCCACTCAAAACTTCCAAAATGGATTGATGAGAGAGAATAGGGTCTCTCATTACATGAAAATAAAAATTACAGTAAGTGTAATATAAATGATCATCCCAATAACAAGAAAGATGAGCTTTAAAAGTAATGACATAAAAGTGTGTACTTAAAAAGAAAGAGAGGAGTAGGATCCCTTACCTCGGGTCCGACTTGACTCGATCGTTCTTTAATCTCCTGAATAATAAACTTGAGTTAATTTATAATTCCTTAAGAAACTTTTTAAAGTTCATTATTCATTTTATATCACTTATTACCATGTTATAAACATTATTTAATCATTTAAGTTAATCATGTTTGTTTTGTCGATATTTGGTTCTTAAGTCGAAAGTGGACTTCTTACAATTACATGTTGTTCGTGTGGTCAAAGGTTCTTTATATCCAGAATGAAATTCCTGATTTGGATATAATATGTATCATATATATCCAGCATATACACGTATTTATAATATTACATAATAATTTAGAGGTAAGAAATGAAATGCACCGTTCATGGAGACGGTAAGCCGTACGTACGCATGAACGCTACTTTCATTTCTTTGTCATATTAATGGAATTAAAACTAAATGAGAGGTATGTATATTTTAATTCCAGAATTATATTCATCATTTAGATATATAATTAATTATATATATCCATTATATACATTTACTTTTAATAGGACATTACATTTGGGGATAAGAAATGAAATGCACCGTTCATGGAGACGGTAAGCCGTACGTACGCATGAACGCTACTTTCATTTCTATCTCATAATTTAATGGAAAGAAATAATAATGATATAGAGGTATATAATAATTCCAGTATAAAATCATATATAATAACATTAAATCCATCCCTTATACGTCCCACGTATGGCATTAACGAATCACATCACTTTGAGGGGGCGGTAGTCCGCACTTCCTAAAATGAAGATATCGCGTATACCCATAATGGAAGCCATAAAGTTAAGGCACAAATGAAAAATACAGAAGTATAAGTAAAACATAAACATATTATATATCATATATAAAAATATTTACATCATAATGGCCACCTTTGAAGGTGTTAAATGAGTATTGAACAATCATCGTTTCGGGAGGCAGAATTTCGCCATCCACGGAAACCGTATGTTCTTTAACCATTTGATGTAGTTGTGTGAGAGTATAGCTCGAATAAATCTTATAACAAAATCCTAGTATATTGAAGATACTGGTGTTGTTACAAAAGAAGTAAATAAAAAGATTTTAGGGGGTTGGAGAAGCAAAATAAATCAAATGAACATGAGAGAATGAGTTACCTTTTAAAAGTGTAACTCCTTTTGATTTGAGAATAAAGGCTTCCTTTGAAAGGATTATGCCCAAAGGGAATCCTCTAGGATGAGTATATGGATGTGGAGAGAGTAAATGGGCAGGGGTTGGCCGAGCCAAAGGCTTAAAGAGTGTGTGAAATGAGGTAGAGGTGGGGCCTTTTATAAGAGGAGAGGAGGGGCACTTTTGGAAAGTAAAGAAATATTACTTTATTTGAAAATGTGTTTCGGTTTCAAAAGGTCCCACATTGATATAATTCGTGGATAAGGTGATAGGGCTTCGAAATCCACTCATCCAATAAGATTTGGACATGTGTTGTTCATAGATTGTACATTATCTTTTCATTTTATTTAAATCGTCAAATAATGATGTCATCGCTGCATCATTATTATGTCATAAATAATTTAATTTATTTAATGTCTAAAAATTATAAAAAAAATACTATGATGTAGGAAATCTTTTTATCTTTCCAATTAATATTTATAATAAAAAATATGACTTGTATAACCCCACTTAAAAATTGTTTTAGCAAAACATATCATGTTTGTGTCAATTTTACTTTTACATTAAATAAAATGTTATTTATGTCATTTCCCAACCAAAGTGGATCCATGGGGTCCCCAAGTTGACCCATGGCTTGTCAAGGTCGGCCATGATACAACCAATGAGGGTAAGACATGTTTCAAGCTCATCTCATTTTATTAAAGCATTATTTTTACCTTAAACTACACTAATTACCACTAATCGCGATTAAAAACTTAATAAGTTACTATTCACCAAAAAAGTTATTTTTATCCCATTGAACCACATTTTACTTCTTAATGAAAACCATGTATGTTGGATTTTTGAAAATCAAAACACAGTGATGACAAAATTTCATTTAAACGGAAAATCAGTTTTTATAAGTACCACTTAGTGGTTTCACTATTCATCAAAAATTGAAGTTTTTCAAAAAAATCCGAAAAATTCACCCTAAGCTATATTTGATATTCTGAATTCAAAAATGAAGTCCGTTTTACAAAATTCAAAATATATTAGTGACATTAATTAATTTAATAATTAATTCCCGCTGTCAGAGCAAATAGCGTGTTTTTATAAAACAATAAGTATCAAAAGATTGACACTAGTTTAAGTCTGATTTCAAAGTGAAATTAATTCCAACGACCACTATTGGATTTAATGTTAAAAATATTTTCTAATTTCACTTTAAAACTAATTCAAAATATTATCTAATCATATAAATAAATTAGATTAAAAAGAGGTTTTGAATTAAAACACAACATTCTACACTATTCATTAAATAAAATGAACTTTATCGGAAAAATACCAAAAAGTTACACAAAGTAAAATTTGATGTCCCGATTCTTAATAAGAGTTTTATTTGGTCCAAAAGAATGTATAAGAGTGATCAAAACTATATTTAATGACAGTTCTCCATTAAAAGGCGATAAGTGAACCTTTAGTGAAAACTAGGGCATATACACCTAAAATTTAATTCTTTCCGTATTTTAAGACTTTAGATTTTATTTGATAAATGTAAAAACATTAAAAAACATATATAATCATATTTTAGTTATTTCTATCCATTCCCGCCAATACAATGTCTACATGTTAACTACCATTTGAAATAATATTATTTTATTATTAGAGTGCAACGTAAGATTCCCAAGAAACTTGTTGTTGCGTGTTGGGTACGCCATCGAGCGTAGTGTCCCTTTTAAAGTCATATTAATATTTTATTCACAAATATGGATAAATATGAAAATGTCATATTCTTTATTTACCTGGGGTGTTACAAATATTTTCTATAGATTTAGAAGACATGGTAAAGTAATAGAATGGTTCACTTTTGTGAACTAGAAAATATACCCAAGTATGCTTATAATAGTCACCTATTAGAATATAAACAAAGTGCTTCCCATTAATACTTGAAACTCTAGAAGGCTTAAACAAATCCATGTGAACCAACTTGATAGGTTGAGAAGTTGACACTTCTTTATTTAGTTTAAAATAAACTTTGGGATTTTCCCCTTTTTTATAAGGGTTACAAACTTTATCAGTTGGGAATTCAAGGTTGGGAATATCCTTAACTAACCCTTTCCTAGTTAGATTCCTAAGTTAGTGAATATTGCAATGTCCTAGTCTCCTATTCCAAATCTAGGAATCTTTGTGAATGGTACTTAAGAAAGAAACATTTTGATAAATCAAAGAATTTAAATCTACAACATAAACATTGTCATTTATAAAGGAAGAAAATGATTAAAAAATATTTCAGAATCATAAACATTGAAAGCAGCATTCTCAAACATAACATAAAAACCACCATTACACAACTAATAAATTCTAAACAGATTATATTTTAAACCATCAAAATATAAAACTTTAGAAATAAAAACTGAGTTTTTTACCAACCTAGCCTAGGTCGATAATTTTTCTTATTACATTATCACTAAAAGTGACATGGCCTCCATCAAACTTAATAAGGCTCTTGAATAAAGAATATTATCCTATCATATGTCTTGAAAAAACACTATCCTAGTACCATAGACTTTTACTAGAGGTTTTCATGCATTTTCCCTACAAAATAGCTTTTAAACAAGAAATGATTTTGGTACCCAAATCTGTTTGGGTGTAGAAATGTTAGTAATAAAGGCTTTGGAAACCCACATTTTCTTTATGAGTTTCTTATAAACAGATTGAAGACTATTAGAAATAAAAAAAAATTTAGTTCTTTTTGAAAAATATTTGGTAGTAGAGATTTCATGTCTGAATTTAGAAACAAAATTATTCTTAGTTATTCTCCTCTGTCTAGGTTCATATCCTATCCTAGTGACATATTTAGGGTCAAATTGATTTCTAAAGATTTATGTACGTTTTTATCTACCATTTTTAAATTTTTCATGGTCTTTCTTCAATTTCTCATTAGAAAGTTTAAGTTCATTATTTTCTTCGAGAAGTTTATCATTTTTCTCCTTTTCTATAGACAACTCATATTTATATTTTATAGTTATATCATGATATATTTTAATACTTTTGTATTTATTTTTTAACTCATTGAATGTGTCCTCTTTCATATTTCAGTAGTAAAATAATTCTTCATTTGAAATATTATCATCATTTTGTTCATTTTCAGAATTATTAGACACATGCATAGGAAGAATAATAGAAATAGTAGGTAATGTAGATAACTCATTGGTTTTGGTCATGGAACATATGTTTTTTCTATCCTACTTTTCTTCAGGTGAAGAATCCGAGTCACTAGAGCGGTCCTCATATGCACTCTAGGTGGCTTTCATGGCCTTATTGTATCTTCTGTCCTTATCTTCAAATTTCATTTTTTATATCATATTTAGATAGTAAGATTTTTTGTGACCTTCTCTATTTTATTTATTGCATAAAACTTCCTTTGAATCATCATTTGTTTTTTTTCCAATTTTATCTATTGTCATATTTAACTTTATAGTCTAGTTTTATGATTTTTTTCTTCCTATAGAACTTATTAAACCTTCTGGCTAGGTGAGACATTTCCCCATCACTGTTAGAGGAAAATTCACTATCACTGGAACTCGAAGATATTACCTTATCTTTTTATTTTTCCTTCTGTTGTCTAGGGGTAGTGGTCTTGAAATCTACTTAGTTCCTCTTAGGATCCTCATCGTATTCTTCATTTACCTTCAACCCTCTTCATACATCATAAATTTACATATCAAATCCTTGACTGGTAATTTACTGATATCATAGGATTATATGATTGACACTGAAGTGCTTCTCTATCATTCAGGTAGACATCTCAGCAATCCCATTATCCGATCCTTGTCAGATACAAGCTTTCCTAGTGAGATCATTATATTGAAAATTTCATTAAACCTAAGATACATATCAGAAATGGGTTCATCAGGTTTTATTTTAAAATTATCATATTTAATAGTATATGTATTAAGTTTCATTTCATTAACATTAGATGTTCCCTCCAGAGAAACAAACAATGTATCCCAAATATCAAAAGAAATTTTACATGAAAAATCCTATTAAACTCATCATCACCAAGGGTACAGTACATGGCATACATATCTTTACAATTACTATTGTATGCTATTTTTTTGCGTCATCCCAAGTGATTCTAGCAGTATCAGGTATTACATATTCATTTTCTATAGCAGACCAAATATCAAGACCCATGATTTCTATGTGAATTTTCATCTTTATTTTCTATTAGGAATAATTTTTACCCTTAAAAAAGGTAGGTCTGTTGGTAGAAGAAACTTCTTGATGATTATCCATACTAAAGAACTAAATATAGAACTAACATAAATTTAATATCTTTACCAAATAACTAAAATATTAGTTAAAAAAGTTTATAAACTTGAATACCAAAGAAAAAAACTCCTATAATACCAAATGTTGGTCGGAGTGAGTATCTTATGAGGGTTTTAATTGAGTACCCAATAAAATTTATGTTACAAAAGGATTATTTTGAAATCCCCCAAATATTTAAATATGGGAAAGTTTCTCAAAATAATCAGTATGATATATAACTTAATATTTATAAATATTTATCTAAATATTTATTGGGTATCAGATGAATAAAATTTAGTATTATTAAATCCTTTGAAATTAGTTTACTTGGTCAAAATACTATATGAACATGAATTAAGATAAACTATCAAAATATATGTATATGTTTTTTTACAGTTAAAAATAGTTTTCAGTTTTAAAGAGGAAATAAAATAAAATAAAATAAAACACAAAATAAAAATAATGAATACAAGAGGTTTAGTCTCAAGTAAAGACTTAGTCCTCTCCACTTGGTGATCAAACACCACCAAAAAGTTTATATAAAATAAAACAGATGATTCACAACCTAAATTGGGTTAATAAAATAGTTTACAAGTGTTCAAGTCACACACAACCTCTTCCATAGTTATATGTAGGAGTAAAAAAGAAATAGGCCACACAGAGACCTATACCACTATTATCCATGGGAGAAGCAAATAAGAAAAGTGTTTGAGAAGATATTGAGTATCTTCCAGTTTAGCGTAGAAGATAGTGTGCATGTGGTAAAGCATAGTAATCACACACACTTCTCAAAAATATAATAAAATTAAACAGAATTGAGCAATCTAGAAGTGTAGATTTTAGAGGTGCTTAGTCTGTTACAATGAAACTTGCGACTCTTGAGTTGAATTATAAATTAATCTTGAGTTAGGTTCATTTGAAATATTCAGGAAACTAAATATTCAAAAACTCTTGTTTTCTGACTGGAGGAAAGTACTGTATGTGATGATGCTTTGGCTTCCTCATTCTAGGGTTCAAAGTAGGTGAACATTACGTGTATTTAGGTTGTTCAATCTCTTATATTCTAATTTCACCACTACATAAATCTTACTTGGTCTATGTGTATCCCATTGTATATCTCTTTTTGAAACACCTTCATACACGAGGGAGTGTTCTCCCCTTTTTTTATCAGCAGCATGAACATCTAAATAAGGTTCTTCCTCATACTACTCTTTATAAAATGTTTTCTGTCAGACATTTAATGTGCCATCATTAAAATAGTAAATATAATTAAATTCGATGGATATATCATTTAGATTAAAGTAATTCAAAATAAGTAAAGTAATAAAAATAGTGACGGTGTCTTAGGAACTTTCAGTGTCATGCTATAACGGTATGTTGCTCTGGAGGTGTCTCAGACTTATTTAATTTTTCAGTATTGGTGGTATGAGTCTAGCGACATGACATCTGGAGGTATCTCATACTTATCCAAATTTATATTTTGATGGCATGAAATCCTGATGTTGTGTTGACCCATGGTTTCTCATGTTTTTTCAATTATTTAGTCCAATGGTATGATAATATGATCGTGTGATATCCTAGTGGTATCTCAGACTTAGATATTTTTATGCTGGTGGCATATCATGGAAAATAGTGTCCGTCTCAACAGAGTCTCATACTTAGATGGATTTATCACATATTCTCATAATATAGAGTACTTATAGAAAAACAAGAAATTCATCAATATTATTAAAAACATGATTTTTTGATCATTAAAACTAGGTGGTCAAAAATGAACAAAAAACAATTTTTTAAAAAATAAAAAATATATTAGCTTGATTGAACCTATTCATAGAAACATGTGAGTTGTGTGAACATATTTTATGAATTAGAGACCCAATTTGTGAAATACTTTTTAACTCTACCCTCTTTTTATAACCATTCTTTTGAAAAAACTAATAAAAAACTCACCTACCTCCCTCATTAATTTTTTTAAAAGAAGAAACCTTTTTGAATTGACACTTATATTTTTTTAAAATTTTATTTTTTTATTTTATTTTGTTTATATATATATTATTATTACATTAAATTTGGTTTCAAATCTTAGTAACCACCTTTGGCATGGATTTATGCGTTAATTATGTAAAAACCATCATGGTCTACAACAATGGAATGATCTAGGTAGCAGGCGGTTCAGAGAGACTACTCCACATAGTACAATAAAATAACTTGGCGGTGTAGTGTGATAATACATAAGAATTACTAGGTGGGTGAATTAAAAGTCTAATGGGTGTGTTGGAACCTTTAAACTGGTGATCCAACCTCACAAATTTCTTATGTGGTATATAGGGGTGCCCTGTCACAGTGTAATAGAAGGAAACATAGTGTGATAGAGGATGGAATTGTGGTGCGTTGGGTCATGGTGTAGAATGATAGAGTGTTGATTTACTCAATGACAAAGAGGGTGGTGTGTGTGAAGATAGTGTTATGGCATGACATAGGCTTATCATTTGGGACTTTTAGGTATTCCTCCAAGGGACTTGGGGAAATACCCAGCTGGGATTTTGGGATATCTAAAACATAGTCCCTTGGGCTACTAATATATATTAAAATAGGTCGTTTGAGTGTTGGAAAATCCTTATAGGGATATATATGGTTTGACCTAATGGGTTTCTTAGGTACATGTGTGTTTTCAGTTTTTTCCCCACTACATAATATTTTTTTTATATATACAAACAAAATTTTGAACATTATTTGACAATTTTTATCCAACCTTATTTTCTTTAAAGTTTTTCAAAAACATTACACACCTTAGAATCACAGCCGAGACCTTATTTTATATGGGAGTTCTCCATTTCATTATTTATATATTTTCAATGTGGGATTTGGATTCCACTTTTCCATCACATTAAAATAAAATATATTATTATTAATAACACATTAATAATAATAATTAATTAATTAATCATAATAAATAATATAAGTAGGTTGTATTAGCTATCATGAAACACAACACAATAAATAAGAGACCCCTGGGACAATTAATCATAATAAATAATCAGAAAGGAAAAAAATAGATTTGGAAATCAAAACCCTTGTCCTTAAAAATTTATTAACAAAAAATGCACACAAATGATACATGAATTTCCAAGTTTAATCACACCACATATTTCATTAAAATAAAATAAAAATAAAATAAAGAAACATGCCAAAGTCAATAGGTCCTACTCTAAAACACCATCAGCAATTCATATTCATCCCAATAGTTTTAGTCATCATCTAATAAGAGTGAGACAAATGTCATCATCAATATCACGCACCATCCACTACAGATAGAGATTTCAAGTGAGATATCAAAAGTTCCCCATCTACTTCCTTTTAATCTTACTCCTCACCGGAAAGGGTTATAATGAGCATATTTTGGGACTTATTGGGAACCTTAGATTGTAAGAATAAATTCTCCAAATCCTCTTGTACACAATACTTTGTGGGCTCCCCCACTTTTGGAGTAGTACACTTCCTTTTATGAGACCTCTCATTACTCTTGTTATAAAAATGGTCAAAATCAAGAGATATAATAGAGTCGAACATAATAACAAATTTACGAGAATATATCATTTCCATAGAACTTACAAATATTTCATTGACATCAGTATTAGTAGTTTCTATAGCTTGAAAAAAAGAAGAGTTTACATCCTACGTAGAAGTAGGCTTCCCACTACCATTGTAGAAAGATGAATATGCACCCTCAACAATTTTTATAGTGTGATCACACATTGCTGAATCCTTCGCAACACCACTATCACAAATTAATTTTGGTGTAGAAGTAGATCCATCCTGTGCAATGTGAAAAATATTCCCAATACCACAAGCATTGTCTATGATTAGAATAGTGAGTAAACCCTATTCTTCATCCTGATCATGGTTTATACCAATAACATGGATGATAGGTAGATCAGCATGCTGAATTACAACTTTTTGTTGAATATTTGAGGCCACAACTGGGTTACAATCTAGTTTGTCAATAGTGGTTATAACCACATCAATAACCATTTCCATTTCCATGTAAGAGCTCCAAAATATTCCCACATGAACAAATTTACCATGATTAGAAATACCAACCCCATACTCACTTATAAAATTAGTTTCATATGATCCTTTTACAATGATACCATTCACCTTTGGATCGCATGCACCTTATATATTCATCACATTCTATAAATCCTTTCCATCTTCCATAGGCCTTATAGATGTATCAGTCTGGGAAGACATGATCTAATTAGAAGATCCCTTACCAATATGACCTGGTTCTTTCTTAGATGCTTGTATGCCATCTAGTTTTAAACTAGACTGATAGAAAACACCCAGTATCAATCTATAATTATTTTTGCTTTTGAACTCAAACCCATACTATGCAGGAGATGGTGAACCACCAAAGCTTCTAGAGAAAGTCCCTAAAATAACCTAGGATTTTAGTGAAATATTCCTCCTTAAATAAATATTTTGATTAATAGCATACTGCACAAGCAACACCAAACCATAATATACTGCACAAAATTTTATAAAATAGATATTGAACACTATAAGGTAGTAGTTAAATAAGAAGTTATAAATTGTTATAACCACATTACGAAATAAAGATATATTTTAATACTATTTCAACTAAGGAATCTTAGTAACTAATAAAATATTTATAGAATTAAAGTTTATTTTCTAAATTAGATATTATTCAAGAAACATATATTTTTGGGATAAATAATACATTAGAACAAATTTTAGAAGAATAATTAATATACCTAAATGATGATTTCCTATAAAAAGAAGTTTTTTCACAACACTTTATGATTTTATTTAAAAGGTAAATTTATTAATTATAGATTTTAAATTTTTCAAAATTAAATAAATATTTGGAATTATCCTGAAAACATTATCTTAAGAATAATTTTTTTTTATTTTTTAACGAAATTGATTTTTAGTTGAATTTTGTAAAAATACATATTTTACAAATACCATGACTTTTACAACATTATTAGTATATAGGTATGAAATATAAATTTATGAAACTTTTATGGATCAAATATATTTTTATAAGTGAATTTATAATTTAAAAATATTTATTTTAGTTTACAAATTTATATTTTCAATTTTAGAATTTATGTTTTATGTTTTAAAAATTGTTTTAATACACAGTGCACTTATTTTTTTAAAATTAATTTCTATCAATTTTTGAATAATTATACAATAAAATAGATATAATATATGGAGTTATAGGGTTCAAATTATCTAATGAATATTATTTTATTTTAGGGTACAAAGGATAAGTTACCTTGTAAAAAAACTAGTTATTGTAGTGGAAAACCAAAATATTAAAAGGGGTAACCTAGAGAGTAAAAGGAATAACATGTTAAAAACCTGTTTCTAATTGAGTGGTTTAGGAATGGATCAACAAAAAATTATCAATACACAATTATTTTCTATTTTTTACCACTTGGAATGTTTAACAAATACTCCCTTAATATTTAGTGGTTAAAATTACAAAAATACCATTCACACCACTTATAAAGGGGTCTCTAAACACCCTTTAAGACCACTCAAAGAATTCTGTTTACTCCTAAAACTCTACCCATTTTCCTTAATAAATAATTATATTCCTTTTTTACTTGGAATCTGGTCTGAAGAAATTAGAATATGACCTCCATTTCCAAGGATTCTTCTAAGGGAAATCTAAAGACCTCAATGAGAGTAGTTTTTTCCTAACTTTTTTATTTTCATTCTTACCTTCCCAAATCTAATTTTATAATTCCATTATAATTAAATTAGTATTTCTTGTATATTTAATTATATTATTCCAAGGAAATAACAATTAACTTTAATTTCCCTTTTCTCTTAATAAAAATGAAACTGTTATTCATGGGTTGTAAGGAGTGCTGCCTCCACGAAGCAACAAATTCCTTTTTTCACTACCTCCTCTCTTCACTGACTATATGGGTGAAATTGAAGAATAATTTTGAAATATATAATTTAATTATTATTATGATTATAAAACTTATAATGAACCTTATTTCCCTCTTATTCTTTAATAAATGAAATCATTCAATGTGCGTTGTGCGGACTACCACCTCTATGAAGTAACATATCTTATTTTTCATCTAGTTTCTTTATTATTTATTAATTTATCTTAAAATATGATTGAAAAACTTAAAATAATATAAATAATAGAATTATTCTTCTATTATAATTATATGATGCTAAAATAAACCACTTTAATAATCATAATCATCCATTAATTATGGTATGTTCAGGTTTGGGCCAGTCTAACCACCTACTTGAACGATGCTATAAAATAATATAATGGATTTTTATGAGAAATTTATTATAGATAATTTATGATATAAATTATTAAAAAATTATATTATTTTTGTTATAGAGTGATAAATTTAATATCAAACTCATTAATTACGATACCAATGTCCATTCGTTAAAAATCACTAAAACATGCTCATCACTGATTTCATCTTTAAGGACCACAACAAAAAAATACATCAAATGAAATTATAACATTATAAATAATTAAAAATAATAAATTTTAGTATATTTTATAATCATTTAATGATTAACTTTGGGATAATAATTAATAACAACATCGCAATAAAGAAACTAGTTCAAAACAATCAAGGCTACTCACACCCGATATTGAAAATGGATATGAACTAACTAATATACATATAGATAATAATTATAAATTATATTTATAATATATTATATATATCAATATTTTTCTGAAATAGTAGATTAATATAGTTATTATTTTTATACAGGAGTCTAAAACACTTCTGGAGAAGTCGAGAACAAAAGTAAGGGATTTGAAAACTGAAACTCCTTCCTTTGAGTCATACTATTTTTTCTTAAATTTTATCCCTATATATTCACTAAAACATCCATTTTAAATTATTTTATCTCATATATCTTCATTAAATGAGTTTATAATTCAAATACACTTTAATTAATTTTTTTCTTTTCACTTTTTGTAAGAAAATAAAGGCTTCTTTTAGAAAAGAGACCCGTAACTATGCTTTTTTAATTGACTATTAAAAAATGATTGCATATAAATATATTTATGATTTAGTTTTAGTTTTAATATATAAATTAAAAAGAAATATTTAGTGGATTTATGATTCATGTTTTACCCAACATTTTTCTCTTTTTATGTGATTATTTTTGGTGATCATGTCTTTAGCATCAATCAATTTAATTCACGATGTTATTTTATAACATTTGTAAATGTTATGAAACCCATTTTTATTTTTATTAGTTGTTTATGGTATGAAAGGTGATTGATTTTAATTTGAATATTTTATAAAAACATTTTTTTTTCTATTGGTTATTTATGAAAAGTGAATGATTTTCATTTAAAGTTTTACAAATCCCATTTTATTCCCATGGGTTCTTTATAAAGTGATAAGTGAATAATTTTCAAGTTACACTCATATGTATATATTATAATTGTTGGGTTAATATGTTTCCCTCCAATGAATTGATTAAAAGTTTTTATATCATGACATACATATTCGTGATTATGTTTTGGTTGCTCATAAGCATGAGCACTAATGGTATGACTCATGAAAGTAATGTTTCCCAATGTTGGGGTTTATTCCACAATTGAAATAATGTTTTCATTTTTATATTTTTGTCTCATGATTCAAGTTTATGTTAAATGTTTCCATGCCATGTTATGAATATTATGTTTCCATGATTATCTTGTGGATTTATGTTATTATTGAATGTCCTTTTAATCTCACTTATGTTTTCCGATTATCATTCATGATGATATGATATTTCTATTATGTTCATTTTTTTATTATGATTATGAACTCTTCCTTGATAAAATATCTATTCATACCTTATTATGTTTTTGAACATTACCCTTTCATATATTTTTATTCTGGAGGTTATCAGGGTGAGTTTTACTACTGATATGTTTATAAGACGATCTATTATGGTGAATTTAAGAAGAAATTATTTTATGAATTGTAAAATATGTTGTTCATGTAGTTAATTCTATGGGTTTTTCAATTATTTGTGTGTTAAAATGTCTATTCATGTAAAATAATGATATAAATGTGTTTATTTATATTGGGTCTCTATAGTTGGTGTCAAGTGTTGGTTTCATTATTTTGGGGATTAGTTTAGATAAATTTAGTGAAAACCCAAGGGACAAGTCTAAGGGATAAGTCTAAGTATAGGAAAACATCATGAAGTTTCGGTAAAGTAGGTATTATGTGGTTCTCTTAGAAATAAAATTGTTGTATGGATAATACAAGTGGATGCAGGATCTGGAACAAATTTACCTTGGGGAAATAACCCTGAAAAGGGTGTGTTGAGTATTAACTCAATCACCACCAGGTGCAAAACAAAGAGGCCTAACTACACACCTATTTCTAAAATCACTGGGGATATTATTTGGTTAATTAATATTCTCTTTATGAACTATTATGACGGAATTAAATAATTTTATATTATATAAACTGATAGAAAATTACCATGAAAAACATAGATTGATGTCATAAAATTTACAAATTAAGGAACACATGTAATTTATTATTTATCCCTTATATATTAATAGACATTTATTTAGATTATGAATTCTTACCCTTGAATTTTCTTTATTTAAGAAATGGTTGGATAAAGAAGAATCTAGGAAAAAAATGGGTGTGATGGTAAATGCAATGATTGTCCTAATTTGATACCAAATGGGATATGAGTGGTGTCAAAAATCTCATAAAAATGATCACCCAATTGTCAAAAGCTATAAATAATAACACAACACATGATGATCTCCCAAAATCACCAAGTAAGGATAAATTTTCTATCTTTTCATTTATGTGAAAATTTCCACCATCATTGAGTGGATATTTTAATCCACTAATTATTGATCAATGGATCAATGCGATGTGAAATATATTTTGTATGTTCTCTAGTTCTTAGAGCATGAGAAGAGTGTCTAGGATACCCATCATTTTTAAGGAGAGGTAGACCAATGGTGGAATCTCATTAAGAACACAACATAAATAGAGGAAATATACACTATAGAATGGGAGGAGTTTAAGAAATTATTCTTTCTAAATCACTTTCCTCAAAATCTTCACAT
This sequence comes from Viscum album, assembly GCA_963277665.1. Lineage (NCBI taxonomy): Eukaryota > Viridiplantae > Streptophyta > Magnoliopsida > Santalales > Viscaceae > Viscum > Viscum album. Next base: position 1,978,890,617 of record OY728157.1, on the reverse strand, counting down.
GAGGATGGAGAGAGAATTCATGGAGTCGAAAAAAGGAGATGGGACTGTTGTCACTTATGAAGAAAACATCACAAGGATTGTGGTGTATTACTTTGGTTATATCTCCCATTTTAAAATCATGATCAACCATTTATTTTGTGGATTAAAACACAACATTTAAAGGTTATTAACCATAATATACTTTTAGATCTATAAGGATATTGTTTAATGTGTGAAAAATGTGGAGTTGGAAATTGGGGACTGTCATTATTTTTGGGACAAAAAAAATAAAAGAATAACATCAAGATAACTCCAATGGTAAGTCGCATGGGGGAAGAAATTCCAACCCACTAATTTCCCAATGTGTTGGAAGAAGAACATTATTAATTTTAACAAAGGACCAGGGTGGAATTTTAAGTGTATTAAAGTAGAACACAAATCCCAAAACTGATAGAGTAAAGATAAGAGGATAATTAACACAAAATATAAGAAGAATATCCTAAATAATGATCCATCAAAAAAGAAATGATTCAAATTAAATTATTATATAAATTATGTGAATCATTTACCCAACCCTTAGGCTAATAAAAAAATATACCCTAGTAACCTCCCAAACTAATGAAACAAGGAAGGGTATTGGCGATCACTACCACTGATGTAGATGACAATAATGAAGTGATGTGAGGTACAGTTAATCTCTTTCTAGGATTTTGTAATACCTTATTTGATTTTGGTCATCACATTATTTTATCTTACCAAGTTTTTCTAAGAATTTTGAATCACCACCTCAAGTAATAGATATTGAATTATCTATGAAAACATCTGGTGGAACATTGATCATGTATAAGTTATATAAATATTCTATGATTGAAATTTTTTGGAGGATCTTTCCTATTGATCTAATTCTTCTTATATTGGTTTAATTTGAAATAATATTGGGTATGTATTGACCTTTCTTTCATAAATAACATATCCATTATCATGGAAATGTCATCTCATTTCATATTATGAATCATCTTACTATCAAGTATCAAAATAAAAATAATCATGAAATCCATCTAGAATGATACCCTATAATATGGGTCTTGATACCCAAAAATGATGGATTTTAGCTCACATTTTTGGTGAGGAAGTCAACACTAATGACATACATATTATATGGGAATATATATAATGTATTACCAAATGAATTATATGGGATTACACCAACGAGTGAGGTTTATTATTTTATTGAACCTGTACCTAGATTTTAACACCCCAAGTTTTTCTAAAAATAAATATAAATTCATGGAACATTGTTTTAAGATGATATATTTAATTAGCCTTTAAAACATAACTTTTCTACTTCTATGTTCTGAATTTCAGGAAACTGTAATCTATAATTGTGTTCAGTATGTTATTTAGAGTCTATTGGAACCAACTTGTTTTTTGGGTGAATAGTAACATACACTTATGCAGAGTAATATGAATAGTGATATGACCCTAATGAATAGTAAATTTTATTGTAATTTTATTTTATTATGGATTTATGATAATAGCATCTAGGTTAAATTTTCATTGTGATAAAGAAGTAGTTGTTGATTTAGAACTATTAATTTTTGAATTAAGTATGATTTTATTTAAAAAATAAATTAATAATATTTAGTAAAATATTTTTCAAAAATGGACTTCATTTTTGAATTATACATGTTGAAAAATTATTAGGGTAAATTTTTGGGATTTTTCTGAAATTCAAGAATTTTTGATGAATAGTAAAATACTATAAAATACGATAAATTCTAAATAATTGATTTACTGCATCATAGGTGATTCAAGGATGATGTAAACCCACTTGTTTTGAACTAAAATGCCATTTTTACTATTTGGGGTCACATGAATTAATATTATTCATAGTATTGAGAAAAAATATTATAATAATGATTAAAATAATGAAAAAGACCCCCTCTCCTCCACTATAAATACCACCCTCACTCACCTCTTCCTCCCACACCTCTCAAGCCTTCAGCATTGTCTAATTTCTGCCAAATTCCTTCCCAAATATTCTTCCCCACGTCCTAGAGCATCCGGTCTCACCAAAATACCAAAACCAAATCCCTTAAGGAGGATCTGAAGGTGAAGAGATCAAGAGGTAAACATCCTGTTTTTTTTCAATTTGTGTTATTATCTTCCATTACCTTTGGATTATGATGGGATATTTCATTAAATATCTCCCCATATAGCCCATATTATTTATGAATGATGAGATATCCCCTTCCTCTCATCAAAATATTTTTATGAAATTTTAAGAGACGCCTTTAGGCTGCCGAATTTTCGTGATAAATTTATCATTTTTTCTTTTATTTTAAGATTCCTTTCTTTTCTTCTTCTTTACTCACCTCCTCTTAACCAAGAGGTATGAAAGCTCCAGATTTATATATATTCTATATTGCCTCATTTTCATGTAAAATTCATCATCATTAATTTTCATCTCCCCCACTTGTTCAAGGAATTGAAATATTGTTCGTGATGTGTCAAATTACCAACATCGTGGATGATGTGATTTCAATTTTCATAAATTCTTTCAAGTGTGGTCATAAAACCATTTTTATGGTTGAAACATGTTATAATATATGTATTTTGACCATCCATGGTTCTGGAATTCTTTTGTACTCATGGTTCTAAATTATAAGACAAAATGAAGTTGTTGTTATCGAGGAACCACTAAAATAATCTAAACAAACATCATTATTGTTTAAACTTATAAATCATATCCATATAAAACATCAAAATGAAAAATGGTATAATTTAGGGTAATATAAATATTTAAACACCATTTCATTCCAATTCTGATGTTCCACTTCCAATCGACAAGAATACCCATCATGAACCAATCATGGAAATCATGTAAGGAACTCACCCAAAACAGTGTAAGGACCAAAATACTAACAATTAAGGGGTGAAACGAGGTTATGAAATGATCATATAAGATGTTAAAAACATGAAATTGTTTCTGTAAGATATTTATAACACTCTTTTAACCATTATACAGATGGTTTAAACAAGTTTTAAGTAAGCAAGCCTGAGGTAAGGGAATTCTTAACCCGGTTTTCATTCTTTGGGTTAACCTTCTACTTCATTATTTATGTGCGATTTAAATTTTTTGTGTGATGGGTTCTATTTATATTATGTTTTATTATGTGTATTTAAATTATATATACATACTCCATCCACTCTATTAAGTCTATTCAATTGTATGATATTTATAAGGGATTTTCTTAAAAAAATCATCTTTTTAAATTCAGATTTACGAAATTCCAAAGCAATGTTTTTATGGAATTATTCATGTTGTATGATTATGTTTTGGTTATTGGGAAATATTTATGATTAAGGGTGGGACTTATATCTCCCTCCAATGAATTGGTCATGAGTATGTTGGATGTAATCTGTATGGTTACTTCAAGTGTAACTGTTATGGTTACACAAAGTAAGGTAGCCATGAGGGTTACAAATTATAAGGTAGCCAAGAATGGTTACAAGATTATGTAAGCAATGCACCAAGATACCTTTATGATTATATTTATGTTCTCATGTTTTGGTTTGATCTTGTGTAAATATCATGTTACAGAAAGTAGGTATATATATGGGTGAAAAGAATGTCTTTTGAAAATGCTTTCATACATTATGAGTATTCATGGACTTATGTGATCTTTCCTTATTTTTCATCCCTTACTGAGATTTTGTCCTTATCCCATGTTTTTAAATGATTTTCACAGGTTAATGTATGTGTAAGACAAGTAAGGAAGCCATGTTAAATGTTGAATAATTGTCAAGGAGTCTTGTTTTAAGTTTTAATGTTTTATATTTTGAAAAAAATGGAAACTGTTTTTATTTTATCCACTCTGTAATAATGTGTAATGTTATGAATGTATTATGTCCCAATTCTCTAAAGATATAAACATGAAAAGATCATCAATGTAGAGGGAAGTCTTTTCTTTACTAAATTCAAGATTATTTATGTAATAAGTTTGAGTCCTTATATGGATCCATGCCTATATTAAAGAGTCTATATATAATGAACCCCATTGAATTATAGTAATTGAAGAAGAAACTTCAAGAGAATCTAGATAAGTGCTTCATACACTCGAGTGATTTAATTTTTAGTGCACTTGTTATCTTTTTAAAAAATAAGGATGGATCAATGATTATTTTCATTTATTATTGTGAGATTAATAAAATCATGATAAAAAAGTACCCTCTTACCCATATTGATCATTTATTCAATAAAATCCAAGAAGAAAAATATTTCTCAAATATTAACCTTTGATCTAGATATCAACAGTTAATGATACAAAGGGAGAATATTTCAAAAAGAACTTTTCAATTATGGTAGGTATTCTATGAATTTATAGTGATTCCATTTGACTTATAAATTCCTCTTTTATATTTATGGATTTTGTAAAAATATCCATTAGTGATTACCTTGAATTTTTTTGGCAGTATTTATAGATGATATTCTCATATATTCTAAGAGAAAGGAAGATTGTGAAGATCATTTGAAGATTGTGTAAAAAGATTAAGAGAAGAAAAACTATTTTCCATGTTTAAAAAGTGTGAATTCTGGCTCTATAAAGTATCTTTATTGGGCTATGTAATCACCATTATGGGAATATCTGTAGATCCTTAAAAGATGAAATGTATAATGTAATGGCCCATAATAACAACAATAACTAAGATTGAAATTTTTCTTAGGTTAGCTATATACTGTAGATTCTTTTTCAATAATTTATCTTGGTTATCAAATCCAATTGTTAGGACCGAGTTAGCTGGAGAAGGTTTATAGAAGTTGAAGAAGTTTATTTTTTAATGGTATTGTCTTTTGTTGTCAAAGGATGTTTTTATAAGAAAGGAAATCACCTCAATTTGTATTTTTTGAAAATTAGGCTGACCATTGTATTTGAGTAATTGGACTCACAAATCTTGAGAAGGTCAATCATATTGAGGATGTATCTTAATGGAAGTAAAGGGTCATTAGATTCACCATAAATCATGTATTGAAGATTCGATAGTAATGGTGGAGAATTAGAGTCTATATGACTACAATAAAACAAATGTGATGATGATTTACTAATCTTGGAATTATCATAAATCACCTGTTTTTTGGAAGACTTGTAATGTAATCTTGATGAAAGAAAGTGGGAGTGAAAGAGTTGCTGCCAATCATATTCAGATTGATCAGATCTACATAGAAGAGTAAGAAGATTCCAGAATGTATGGGAAGTTACAATATTTTCTTATGTAAGTCATATGATGTTGAAGCTAATCTCAATGTATTTAAAATGATTAAGGAAGTAATAATACAGGATAATGTTTTTGTAATAAAAAGTTTCTAAAGTCGAATCTATTGATGCTGGTCCATTATATTCAGTATTTCATCGTATTCACTATAGGAAAGATTGTTTGTATAGGAGAAGTCAATTGTATCATATTGAGAAGAGAAAGTTGAACTATGGTTTATTTTGAATTATTTTTTCAATTGGGTAAATATCCATCGTATCATATTTAATTACAATTAACATTTATAAAGAGAAGAATAAGTATATATGATTGAATAACTTTATTCAAGTAGATCAAGAGAAGATATGAAGGAAATAACTAGATATTTTTTTGAGGGGAAGCTTGAAATTCAAAGAGGATGTTTGTTTTCAACAGTTGGTACAAAGAATTGTAATGAAGAAAACACATCAAAATGGAGTTTTTGAAGAAGATGAAAGTTGTGTATTTCTTTTGGTATATAATTGTTACAGAGCATCATAATAATGAAATAATATTGAGAAAATTGGTATAATAATTGAAATCCTATTTTTATTTAATAAAGAAAGTATAAAAAAAATTTTAAGTCATGGAGAAGATTAAAGAAGAATCAATAAGCATTGAAGAAGTCATAAATGTTCCCAAAATTTAAAAGAGACATTAAAATTCGAGTAATTTGGCTAAGCGGGAATGTTTTTAGGATTCCCTCCCAAACCACTTTTGAGTCACTTATAAAAGGTGAAAGTACTGTGTACTTTTTCTAACAAAAGTACTATTCATAGAGGAAAAGATATAATCTCCCCATTTGTAGGGAGAGAAGAAGTTTCTGTATTGTTCTGTGTTGAATAAGTTTCGACAGAGAGAAGTAAAAGGAGGAGAGACATGATTTCATTGTATTTAGCTGATCATTGTATTCAGTAATCATCATATTTTTTTATTTATCATATTTTTATTTTCATCATATTTGGACGATCATCATATCAGGATAGATAATATTATTAGGATTTCTATATTTATATTTCTAGATTGACTAACAAGGAGTTCTAGTTTTTATTGATCATATTCTAACAGAGATATATTATCATATTAGGAAATTGGATTGGAAGAATCAGACTAGGCAGATTGAACTGGACAATTATATTATGTTTAATATCAAAGTATTTATTGTTCTTACCAGATTATGGGTATTAAATTGAATAATTGTTTTAAAAAGAATATTTTTTTTATGTTTAAAAAGAAACACAAGTAGCATGTTTTGTTACACAAAATTTATCTTACCATATTTGATCTAAGAGGGAGAACATGCACTACTGGATTGTTTTCAAAGTACTTAACCAGTGAAATGGTATATCCTACCCATTATATTCCAAAAAAGGATTGTTTTCTAGTGTATTGGGTAGTATTGGATTATTTAAAATCATAACAAGAATGTAGCTATTATTATTGAATAGCAAACCTTGTAAATAATTGTGTTTCTGTGGATGTGTGTTTGATTTGTATTTCAGAAGGTAATGAAATCTATAACATGAGTTGAAGGTTTTTTCATTTTTAAAGAAACATAAAAGAAAAAGTGTGATTGGTTCACCCACTCCCCCTCTTAGTGATACAATTATCATAACTGGGAACTTACAACTGGTATCAGAGTAGAAGGTTTCCTTCACTTATTCTTTGTTAATGTTTTGAAGTGAAGATCATGAAGAATTTAAATTATGTTTATAGTAAAGGTCTTATAGTTTTCTATGAAAAAAATTATCATATCTGGAAAGATATAATGTTTCCCTATCTTATTTCTATTTTATATTATGTTCTTGAAGCTGCAACAAATGGGTTTCCACCTATTGATTATAAATTTACTCTTACATATGTTGATAATAAGAATCTCTAGAATGATGTAATGGACAAGAATGATTTATTATCATCAATCTCTGAAAGTGAATTCCTAAGGGTTAAATATGTTTCCACAACCTAAATTATATGTGATAAATTGAAAAACATATACGAATGCAATAAAAAACTAAAGAAGGAAAAATTACATATCTGGAGATTGAAGTATAAATATTTGAAGATGTATGAATACGAATATATAAGGAACTTATTTACTAGGGTGAATGATATTGTCAACACTATCAGATGTCTTGGTGAAATGTTAAAATATATTTTAGTTATTGACAAGATCTTGATAATTCTTCTCGATAATTTTGATGTAAAAGTTTCTTTATTGTAAGATAGAGATCCTGAAACATTTTCTCTAGATGAATTGCATAACACTCTTATCACTTATTAAATGAGAAGGGAGAAAGCTATAAAGAGAAAAAAGTTTTATATAGAAATTTCATTCAAGGATTCAAATAAAGAAAAGTCAAAGAATATTCTTATTAAAGATAAATCTGGTGAATCTAATTTTTAAAATGAGGTATGTAAAAACCTTGATGAAATTATATTTTTTTTCTAATAATGTTAAAAGAGGTACATGAAAATAAAAAGGTAAACTTCCTTTGAAATGTTTTGAATGTGGAGTTTTTGGGAACTTTGTGGCTAGTTTTCCCCAAATAAATAAAGAAGAATATAATGATGAAGAAGAAATAAGGCCAAGAATATCACAGAAGAAACATGGAGATAAATAAAAATATTATTCCAAAGGAAAAGATAGAAAATTATTCAAATACAAAATAAGAATTTTCTTATCTAAAGATAAAGAAAAATAAGGCAATGATGCTAAATCCAAAAAATATTTTGAGTATGTTATTGAGAATAATTTTATTGCAACTGTGAATGATAAAGAGTTTGGAAGTTGTAGTTCCGAAGAATAAGTGACTCAACTTTAAATGCATTTGAAAAAAGAGTTTAATAAATGTTTGAGAAATATTATAAGGCTTGAAAAGATAAACAAGAAATCGGAAGATAAAAGTTCTTTAAGAAACAATCAAGAATGTGTCTCTAATGATAAAGTAAGGTTGGTGTAAGATATTGATGATTTGAATAAATCAATTGAGGAATAAAAGAATCATAATGAATTAAGGAAGAAAATAATCATAATGAGAATCTGGAGGTGAAGTTGATGGAAAAAGAGGAAGAGTTGAAATGTTTCCAATAACAACTTTCTAAAACTGAACAATGAAATACAAGTTTAAAAAACTCTATCTCTGAAGTTGGTGAGATATCTCAAAAATTGAAATATGAGAAGGATCAACAAAAATTACCTTTAAATGTTTATAAGAAATACGGAATTGTTTCTAAAAGGAAGAAAGATGGGATAGTTTTGTATGTGTACAAGACCAAAAAAGTTGGGAATTATGAGTCCAAAAATGTTTTAAAATATTCTGGATCGGAAAATATTTCTAATACTTATGATTTAGATAAGTCTAAAAAGAAAATGAAGATTCCGATTGAAAATAAAAAGGATAGTGTCTTAGATAAGAAATAAAAAAATGTTACTGAGAAACATATTCTCTATTTTTTTTCTGTATGAATGTTTTAGTGGAAAATAATCTTTCTATAGATACTTCTAGTATTTTGGTGGATTCAGACATATGGAAAACATGTGTTGGTTCAACAAAAAACATTACTACTATTCTGTGGCTTATGAAAGTAATAGGTTTAGGGGGAGTCAATCCTCCAAAAATAAGATGTCTGAAAATAAAGTTCAGAAGAAATATGAGAATGATTGTGTAAGAATTAGGAATAGGTTCCAACCCCTAGAAACCATTTTTGAAAGATGTGAATAACTAGGGAATCTTGCTAAGGGTTTAATTTTATTGTTATAGGAACAAAAAAAGTCTCTTAACAATTTTTAGAATCCGATAGTGAAGAAAGAAAAGGAAGAAGAAAAAGATATTACTATTAAAACCACTCTGAAAGCTACAAAAGAAGAACAAACATTGATTATTGATAGTGGGTGTTATTCTCATACTATAGAATATTTAAATTTTTTAAATAATGTGAAATATTTTAAAGAAGGAAAAGTGACATTTATAAATGATGAATACTTGAAAATAAAAGGTGTTGGATCTTCCATCATAGAAAAAAAAGATGAAATCCAAGAAAACATTGTATGTTGATGGGATGAAAAACAATTTGATAAGTGTTTCTTAATTGTGTGATGAGGGTAAAAAAGTTATCTTCAGAAAATATGGGTTTTTTTGTGAAAAGTGAGTCAGATAGAAAGATTGTTACAAGAGGAAAAAATACAAAAGGAAACTTGTTTCAGGTTGGTGAAATTAAAAGATCTTATTAATTGAGTATAGTGGAAGAGAATCAATTATGAAATAGAAGGCTGGGATACATGTTTAAAATAAACATGAGAAATTTATCAAAGTGATATAGTGTAAAATACATTCTTTATTTTGCAGGAAGAATATATTGGTGGTCACTATTTGTCAGAAAGGAATGATTATAAACTCAGTGCATAAGAACATTGAGATTTGTTCAAAAAAAACTCCTGGATCTGATTCATTCCGATATCTATGGGCCAATGAGAAAATAGTAAAAAAATGGAGATAAATATTACATTACATTCATTGATGACTTTACTCACATTACCTATGTTATGTATATGAAACATAAGTCAAATTCTATGAAAATGTTTAAAAGTTTCATAATGAAAGCTGAGAAGGAATGTGAGTATTCAGTAAAGAAGTTGAGAATATACAATGGGGGTGAATTAAAAAGTGAAGAATTTGAATGTTATCTTAAGAAGCATGGAATTCAACATGATAATAGTTCCCCATACACTCCTAATCAAAATGGGGTTTCTGAAAGAAATAATATAAGTTTGGAAGGTATGGGAAGAACTATGTTACTTAGACTTGGTCATTCTCATCACTATTGAAGGCAAGACATGAGTACTACTTTGTATATTGAAAAATAATGTTTTTACAGGAAAAATTAAGATATGACTCCATATGAATTGTTTTATCAGAAAATTCCATGTTTGAAACACTTAATAGTCTTCAGAAGTCCATGTATTATAAAGAAGAAAGGTAGAAACTTTGGAAACTTTGAGAAGAAAGGTAAAGATGGAATCTCTATTAGGTATTCTCTAGAAGAAATTATATATAGATAATTCAAAAAATAAATAGGGATAATTTTTTATTCTATTGATGTGAATGTTATTGAAAGGTGTAAGAATGTAAACATACTTATACAAACATAGAATTTTATAATGATAAGGAAAAAAATTATGATAATGATACAAAAAATTGTAATCCTATTCAAAGAGAATAATCATACATAGATATTTCTAGTGATGAGAAAGATACTTGAAAATCCAATACTAGAATGAGTAAGCAATTATAAGTTTAGAATATTATTGGTGATCAATAATAAAAGGTTCAAAAAAGAAGAACAACAAATGATATCACACATAATTATTTGTATTCAAAAGTCAAGATGAATGATGTAAAAGAAGCTTTTGATTATCTAGAATGGGATCAATCTATAAATGAAGTATTGTATTAGATTAAAAATAATGATACATGGGAACTCATACCCAAGATAGATAACAAGATAATTATTGTCACAAAGTGGGTTTTATGAAACAAGTTGAATGAATAAGGTGAACTGATAAGAAATAAAGCCAGATTAGTGTGAAAAGGGTATTAAAAAATTGAAGGTATTGATTTTGATGAAACCTTTTCTCTGGTGGAATGTTTAGAAACAATAATAATATATCTTGATATTGTTTCACAATGAGATTACAAGATCTTTCAAATGGATGTTAAATTATCATTCTTGAATGGTGATCTTGATGAGGAAGTTTATATTGAAGAACCTTGTGGATTTATTATTGAGAAAGATAAAATTCAGGTATAGAGATTGAATAAGGCTTTGTATGGGCTAAAACATGCTCTAAGGGAATGGTATTACCAATCGTAAATGTGATTATGGAAGATGAATTTTAAGAAATGAATAGTTGATAGAAGTATTTACATCAAATAAATTCAAGAGTATTACCTCATCATATTTTTTTATGTTGATGACATTATCTTTGTTGGGAACGATGAAAGAGCTTTTGAATGATTTTCTAAAGAAATGAAAAAGTTGTTTGAGATGTCCATGATGGGGGAATTGAAATCATTTCTTGGAATTCAAATCTTACAAAAGTAGAAACACATTTTTCTTTCTCAATAAAAGTATTCTAAGGAACTTCTTATAAAGTTTATCATAGAAAACTAGAAAACAGTTTCCACATTGATATTAGTGGGAACAAAGTTGTCTAAATACACAAAAGTAAAAGCAGTTGATCAGAATTTTATTAGATGTTTTTTATATTTGACTGCCTCAAGACCTGACATTGTTTATTCTATTACATTTTTGTGAAAGATTTCATAGTGCTCTAAAAGAATCACATTTACCTGTTGGTAAAGGAATTATCAGATACATCAAAGGCACAAAAATATTTTTAATCAGGTATGATAGCTCAGATAGTATTGATTTTTTGGGTATTCAGATTCTAATTGGGAAGGAAACGTTGATGATACAAGATCCACATCTGGTGAAGAATTATTTATAGGAAATAATTGTGTTAGTTGGCATACAAATAAACATAATTTAGTAATTCTCTTTATGGGTAATGTTGAGTATGTTTCTTCTACTCAAGCTGTTACTCAACTTATGTGGATGATAAGTGAATTAGTATATTTAATTATTGAAGTAAAGTCACCCTTGCTGTTGGGTTGTGAAAATAGAAGTAAAGTCAATATCACCATGAATCTGGTTCAGCATTCTTATTAAAAACATTTGGTAATCAAATATCATTTCATTAAAGAGAATGTGGAGAAGAATGAATTGAAGTTAGACTATGTTCCTAAATCATAAAAAATTATTGAAATTTTCAAGAAACATTTACCAAAAGACTTATTTAATAAATTGAGGTCGAACATGGGTGTCAAACCTATTTCTCATCAATGTTGAGTTACAAGTTCCCCTATCCCATCTTACCTTTTTATAGTCTTCTCAAGGGGGATAATTGTTTCATAAATATATCCTTATGGAAACATGTAAAAATGGGGAGTTATGGGTAAGTTGTGAATTCAACATTGTATTGTGTGTGAACTATTCTAACTATTTGTTGGAGTTGTTGAAAGAAAAAAAATTTTGTATTCCAGGAATGTTGAAGAGATGAGAAATAAATTTTTTGGAATAAAGATGAAAAAGGTTTTCATGATTATTACTTTTAGAAAACATGGTTTTACTGTCACTAATTCTTGTTTCCTAAAATGATTTAGCTCACGTAGGATTAGAATTGTTGATAAGAAATAAATTTCTTGAGGAGATATATTTAATTTATTTATGAATGTGGGTTGAAAAAAAATACAAAGGGAGAGATTATTGGGACCAAGTTTTCTAGGGAAGGTTTTTGGAAGTTAAAGAAGTTATTTTCGAAGGTATTGTATTTTATTGTCGAAGAATGTTTTTAGAAGAAAATCAATTACCTCAATTTTTATTTTGTTTAAAATATGTCTACCAATAATATTTGAGTAATTAAACTCACAAATATTTAAAAGGTCGATCATTTGGAGGAAGTATATTGCTGGAAGTAAAGGGTCATCAGATTCACCCTGAATCCGGTATGGAAGAATTGATCGTAATGGAAAATAATTGGAGTCTATATGACTATGATAAATCAAATGGGATGATTCTTTGATGATATTGGAATTATCATAAATCAAAAGAATTTTGGAAGACTTGTGATGAAATATTGATGAAATAAACAGGGATTGAAATAGATGCTTCCAATCTTATTCAGATTGATTAGATATAGATGTAAGAGTAAGAAGATGCTGGAATGGATGGGATGTTACAATAATTTCCAATGTAATTCAGAAGATACTTTATATGTTCTTAATGTATTCAAAATCATGATGGAATCCATGATACAAGATGATGTTTTTGGAAGTAGGAAGTTGATGAAATCGAATAAACTGAAATTGGTCCATCATATTCAGTATTGCATTGTATTCCCTAGAGGCAGAATTGTTTGTTTATGAGAAGTATATGGTATTGTATTCAGAAGAAAAATATGAACTCTGATTTATTTTCAATTGGGTCAAGATAAATCATATCAGAGTTAATGAAAATTCATCTTTATAAAGAGAAGAAGAATTATATATTATTGAATCAAATCATTCAAGTGGATCAAGAGAAGAGATGAAGTAAATAGCCAGGTGTGTTTCCAAGGTGGAGGTTGAAATTCAAAGAGTATTTTTTTTCAACATTTGGAACAGGGCATTGTAATGATGAAAACACATCATAATAGATTTTTAGAAGAGGATGAAAGATGTATATTTCTTCATGTATATAATTGGTATAGAGCATCATAATGAAAAAATCAGATTGTGTAAATCATCATAGGAATTGAAATCTGATTTCTATTTGAGAAAGATATTATGAAGTAGAGTTAAAGTCATGGAGAAGATTCAAGATGAATCGAGAAGTGTTGAAAAATTCATAAATGTGGCCAAAATTCATGGAGACATTCAAATTTAGGTAATTTGGTTGAGTTGGAATGTTTTTGGATTCCCTCCCAAACTAATTTTGGGTCACCTATAAAAAGTGAAAGTACTATGTACTTGTTCTGAACAAAGTTCCATTTATAGAGGGACAGAGAGAATCTCAACATATGTAGGGAGAGAAGAAGTTTTCATATTGTTCTATGTTGAATAAGTTTTAATGGAGAGAAGTGGAATGATAAGAGAAAATATTTCAATGTATTCATATGATCATCGTATTTAGTAATCATTGTATTCAATTGTTTATCATATTCTACTTGTCATATTATTTGGATGATTATCATATCATGCTCAATAATCATATTGGGATTTCTGTATTGGGATTTACAGATTGAGGAAGAAGGAGTTCTGGTTTGTCTCGATCATATTCTTACAGAGATATATTATCATATTGGGAAATCGGATTGGATGAATTAGACTAGGAAAATTGGACTGGACAATCAGGTTGAGTTCAATATTAAAGTCCTTTTGGTTATTACTAGCTTATGAGTAATAAATTAATGAATTTTTTTCAAAATAATATATTTGTGGAATTTGAAAAATAATCACATGTAACATTTGTTTTTACAAAAACATCATCTTACCCTATTTGTGCTAAGAGGGAGCACATGCACTATTGGATTGTTTTCAAAGTGCATCATGAGTGGAAGGGTATATCCTACTCATTATATTCCACACAAAAGGATTAGTTTCTAGTAGATTGTGTGGTGTTGTATTATTTCCAAACCATAACAAGTACGCAACTATTCTTATTTAATAGCTACGCTTGTAAATACTTGTGTTCCAGTGGATGTGTGTTTGATTTCTTTTTCTAGATGGGAATGGAATCTTTAACAAGAGGAAAATGTTGTTTCATTTTCAAGGAAACATAATATAAAATTTATCCCTGATTATACCCTCCCCCTCTCAGTGATACAATTATCCTAACTAGTCACTTACACAAATAACCATGTCAACATGAAAGGGATAGAATTTAATTTTTACAGAATAATGCAAATATGTTTTCAAGGAACTAAAGAATAGGTTGGTCAATGCACTTGTGCTTACATTACCCTAAAGTGGGAAGGGTTGGTAATATATTGTTATTCATAAAAAAAATTTATTATGATTTTTCCTTATGAAGAATTATAAGTTCATTTCTTGTACCTCTCATCAATTAATTATTCATGCGAAAAAATTTCAGATACCTAATTTAGAGTTTGAAGCAGTAATATTAACATTAAATATTTGGAAGCATTACCTCAAAGGTGAAAAGTGTGATATATGCACTAACCATAAGATTTTGAAATATATATTTACATAAAAGGAATTAAATATTCACTAAAAGAGAAGATTGGAGTTGATTACAGTTTATGACTACTCAATACATTATAACATACGGAAGGAAAACAAGGTGGATGATGATATGAGCAAGAAAGGTCATGCTATTGTATCAATGATATAAATTGAAAAACCCCTAAAACTCATATATTTTTAGAGGATAAATCCTAAATTTATAATGGGATAAGATAAATCCTATCTTTCATAACTAACTACTCAACCTTCTATTCATGTAAAGATCAAAGAATCCTATAAAAGATAATGTGAAACTACGGATAAAGGTAGTGAGTATTCAATGGTTTAACTTAGATTAAGATGGAGTTATATGTTTTGGAACCCAAATATGCGTTCCATCAAAACCATACCGTAATAGGTAACATTGGGACAATTCTTATAGGTTATCCTTCTCTATTCATCCAGAAATCATGAAGATGTATAGAGGTCTAAAGTGAAACTACTAGTGGGATAACATGAAAATAGAGATAAAAAAATACATATCTGAATGCCGGGTATGAAAGAAAGTTAAGGATAGATTACAGAATTTATAATTGCATGTTTAAAAAATTACACATACCAATATATACATGGGAAAAAATTACCATGGATTTCATCACAGGAATCCCCATATCGTTTAAAGGATATAAGGACATTTGGGTTATAGTTGACCACTTTACTAACTATGTGCATTTTATTCCATCAAGGAAGATTTCTCTCTTGACCAAATCACTAAGACATATACAAGAGAAGTGGTATGTATACATTGAGTACCACTATACATTATATATGATCAGTATTTGAGGTTTAACTCATGGTTCTGTAGAAGTATTCAGAAAGAATTAGAGGTAGAGTTGAGTTTCAACACTACTTATCATCCTCAGACAGATGTTCAATAAAATATGAACATCAAACTCTAGAGGAAATGTTGAGATATTTTTCAATGAATTTCCAAAGATATTGGGATCAATACCCCCCCTTTGTAGACTTCTTATATTAAAAATTTTAAATTATAGCTTTCAAGTTGCACAATATGAGGCTATGTATGGGAAGAGATGTTGGAATCCAACATGTTGGGATGAATTTGGAGATAGGAAGATGATATGTCCTAAACTTTTCCAAAAAAAAAATAGAGAAGTTTTAAACCATTCAGTGGCATATGAATGTGGAACAAAGACAAAAAAAGAGTTATGCAGAAAATCATCAATGAGATCTATAGTTTGAAGTTCGTGATAAGGTGTTACTTTGGATATCACTCTACAAGAGGGTTATGAAATTTGGTAAAAATGGAAATGTGAGACCTTGGTACATCATGTATGGAGTCACCCTAGAATCTACTAAACTAGTGCCATTGGATGGTGCGCCACAAGTCCTAATTCGTGCCTCCCCATACACTAGAAGCTATCCACTAGTGGTGAGGACCTGTGAGGTTACTTTGGGGGGGATATTCCCTGGTGACGTATTATCTATAATAGTAAAAGTAATGAAAAATATAAAATCCAAGAAATTTAACCATCATAGAAAAAATAGGGAAATTACAAATAAATAATTGTAGTATCAAAAGACTAAAATAAAAATCTACTAAGGATCATCCCCAACTAGTCCTAAGTCATGTGGGGACCCATTATCCATACCCACACTAGCATTACAAGATGACTATCACCAATGTCAGGACTTGACCTATACCTATAACCTTTAATAAAATCGTTATGTATGCTCGGGTACCCAAGTGACTTGGTAGTATGAGGAGGGTGTGAGTAAAAATTAATTGTCCATTACCAACAATATCCCTAAATAAATTAGTTTGATATAAAAGTTCATGAGGAAGTGATCAAGTTAAATAGTTGAGAAATTATAAAAAAATATAAATCCATTAAATAACCATCAATTCCACAAGTTCATGATTACACCTGGGGTCAGTTATACCATTATTCATCCTTAGTCCTTTGACCTCAATCAATCCTACCTTCATCGGCTAGTTTAAGGATGTCTCTGAACACGGCTTGGGGATTGTTCCAACCATAAAAAACCACATTTAATTTAGGGTTCAAATTGGAATTCCAAGTATCATGAAGTGTCACATGGAATCCGAGTGATAATCCTAGAATTAACATGGATTTTTAGCTCTCATCCTGAAATTCTCTTCTCCTTAGTCATCACATGGAATCCAGACTCTCATCCTGGAATTACTATAGAATCTGATCACTCATCCTGGAATTCCCTATCTTCAATAATCATACATGTCTAGAAACTCTTCCTATCCTTCCCATGTAATTACTATGAACTTGGAATATAAGTGATCATCCTGAAATTCCCAACTATCAAGTATCATATGGAATATAGGTACTCATCCTGAGATTCTTAGGTAAAATATATCATATGGAATATAAAGATCTCATCTCAATATTCTCAATCATCGCACATCAAAATCCAATTTTAGCATTTTCATTACATAATTTGAATCATAAATTCAATTTATATGGAATAACTTTAAATAACGTATCATGATTCATTAATTTATATTTATCCAAGTCATCAAAATCCAAAATCAATTTCACAATTTAATTACCATAACAATTACAATGCATATTTTTCTATTTTTCTAAACCAACCCATTTGATAACCTCATCCCATTACATAAAATCCTTAATACTTTTTATTTTTAGACAATTACAAAACTAATTAACATAGGCTAAGTAATTCTATAACCCAAATCAAATTTGATAAAAAGGACCTTAACAATTAACAACTTGTTTATACATTTAAAGTTTCAATTTCATTACAACATTTATGGTTATGAAATTCTATTTCATAACCATTCAATTAACCCATAATTAACGTTTAACTAATTTAAACATAAGTTCCCCATTAACATATTCAATTTAACCATCTATATAAAACCTCACCATTTATCTAGACAAATTTAAGGTTAACTCAATTATAATAGTCTACATTAAGAGTTCTCTTTCTATGGTTCCATTCATGTAAAGTGGGGAATTTAATTAAGGATTTTTTTATATAATTAATTTAAACCAAGGTCAAGAATAGTATGGCTTTACCACACCATGAATACATCTTAATTTGTGGTAATATATTGGGTTAAAATAGAGGGACCGACTAACTCATTCCTATAAAATCCCACTCGTCCAATATTGGTTTTACGTTCATCCCAAATTGAGAGTACATTAGAAACAAGAAAAAAGACCAGAAAATTGGGAATATTATCCAAAACTAATGGAAAAACTATCAATAGTGATAGAAAAAAAATATATAAGGAAAATGATAGGTGGAATTACCCTAAGCTGATAAATGAATGTGAAAGAAGCAAAAATAGGCACCGAATGGAGGGGAACCACCAAAGAGAAATGGAGAGGGAGGAAGACATGCATTAGGGGGGATATTGGATTAATGGGAGGAGAAAAAAATGTGGTTAATATATTATAGGGGGAGGGAAATTTTTTTAATTTTCCTATATTTATATAGGTGCACAATTTTTCCGCACAATTTTCTAAACTGTGTGCCAGCTATGCAGGCCTCACTATCTCATACACACCATTTCACATGTGTAGGACACACAGTCCAACAAACCATGCACAAATCGTGTCGAATGGATATATTATTATTTTAGAGCATTCCATAGTCTGTTTGAGACCATCACAAGGTTTAATAAAACTGTGTTCTTATATAACAAAGTCTCACAATTGGAGTGAACGATTAGCACTAATCGTGCACTTATCATGTAGCATATGCTATTTTCCCGGAAATTGAAACATTAAACCCAGAAAATCTCAAGACTTATCTAAGAACCCCATAAAAATATTGGGCCTCAAACCAAATCCAGAAAGATCCCCTCAATACACTCCATCTCTTAGGTTCTCAATCCAATCCTCAATTTTAAAAATGGCTCATCCATCAAACTCAAAATTTCAATTTCTCAAAAAAAATCAAATTTTCACCAAATGTATAGGATCATCCATACACCCAGACCTCAAAAACTCCCCACCATAAAATTTATCATCCCTGAGAAGTCCCTAAGGTACTATAACTACATTCCCCAACATACATTGGTTATCCAGTTGATCCCAAATTACTGCGCTCCCTTCTCGAATGCCCAATTCACTTTCAAAATGATACTCACAATAGAAGATACAAAGACACCCTATCTTGATTCCACATTCATAACCATATCCAAAATGTAGATATGGTATATAACCATGTACTTTCATCATGATAAATGATCAGGTAGTCGACCTATCAATCCCTAGGTCTGAGGTACTTCACACCACAGGGATTAACTCGTGAAATCTTATTCTAATACACAATGCCAATATTATATGAAATTTATTACCAATAACCATTATTAAGATTCTAAAAATGTATTTGGCGTCATCTCTAAAGAACCCCACCCAACCACATATAAGAACTCTATCCCAAGGTTGGTTTTTATCCACAATTCCAAATCCAAAACTAATTGACCATTCCTCGATCATCCAAGCACAACCCAAACATGAAAAAATTTATTTGAAATCCCCATAAAACTTTGAAAATATAACCATCATATCCAAAAAAAACTCTATGTGGTTTCCAACTCCCTGAATCAAAATTCATGCGATAGATCAAGGAAAACTGCCTTCGGATGACCTGCCTCAAAATCCTAGATTTCACCAATGTGCTACCTCACATAAGATTGTGATACCTAGCTTTGAGGAATCTTGAAAGCACCCAAGTGTGCACATCACAATCCAAACCTGAATTCCATTATCATTTTTGAATTAAAACCTTAGTTTCCCAAACATAAGAACGTTGTCATTCCATCATCGACTTTCCCTTAAAACCCTTGACCATGTTACCCATATCTCTATAGGTATACAATGGTCATACCAATTAAACACCATGGTATAACCCTATCCTTCTTGTGTAATCCCATAGTCATAACACCAACCACTCATGCAATTAACTATTCTCCAACTCGAGCACCAGTATGGCACCACACTGAATGAATATTAGATCATATCTTTTTATCTCAAGCCCTAAATATCAACTTTTATGTTAATCATAATCATATGGAAAAAACATTTTTCACTCCCCAAGGAGTCTATATGACATTAAAATCCCATGCACACTGATATATGGTGCTTCCGCGATTTTTTAAAGACCGGTCCCACCCACCATCCCCTCTTCTAGGATGAAGGTGAATTCCCACAATTGACATGATCATTCCCAGAATAAGATTTTTATTTTCATTGTTCCATCAATATAACACCTATATATCACAACCTACATCTCATCTGTTACCGGACATGATGGTAAGATGAGGCCAGCTCACTCGTGCCATAGTGCTATTCAAACCATCAGACGACGTCCACTCTCGAATCAGTGGTTCCATCATCAATCCTCAATGGGACTCATCCCCAGTGTGGGTCATGACCTCTATAACATATGGGGGTATCCCCATTATATTTATTTCTTTAGAAAAATCACTGAGCATCGACCCCAATGGGTCATGTCATTACCACATGCATGTCACTCCTCTCAATATATGCCACCATCCTTTTAAAAATGTTATTAAGATGCATCTCATAGATTGAACATCTCAAAACATCTTGATCCCAAATAGTATATCCCATTTCAATCAAGGGTATTTTCCATTTAGAAACAAACCTCAATAATCAAAGACATAGATTCTCCTCAATGTCATCGGACCTCGACTCGCACATGACCACTCACCGACCCAAAGCTTTTTAGGTACTGTGCTCACCAATTCATACTACCTTGATCCCGAAAACCAAAACAAGTTCACACTTTTACACCCCCATTCATGAAACTTGACTCATGATCCCATAGGTCATTCCACATATAAAACAAGATTGTACATTTAAACCACTAACCATTCTCTCATTCAAGTTATCCTTACTTAACTGGGAGTACCCTTAGTACCACTCTTTAAAAAAGAACATCACTTGTGACAATTTATGACACACAAACTCCCACTATCCAATATCATTCTAAAACTACATGCATTCATCCACATTTTCACCAAACTGGTAAAAGTATTAACCAAAATTGTAAAATCTAGGGGATCAATTGATCTTTCCCTATACCTCTAAATTTGACACCGTGCACCACAACCCCATGTTTTTTCTCACTTAAAACCATTCAAGGAATTTCCATGCCTATGGTATGAATTTATTTAAGCTCCTAGAACCACCTCAATTTCATATAGAAAAAGGTACTCACCCTATCATCATCCCTCACCAAGACACAGTGGTCACAACTCCACTACATCTAGTTTTCAGAACTCAACTCATCATCCCATGAGTCAGTAATCACCGGTCCTAGGATCATGCTTCCAACCAAGAAATAATACATGATCTAGGGATTTCACTTTTATGAACTATAGGCATAATAGATGCTCTCTTACAACAGGTCTGACATTATTCAGGCATCAATTCCATGCACAACCACCTATCAGCACATGCTTAGCTTGAAGAACCAAAAAAACCTACCTACATGAGTACCACATTCCAAATTAATTCCCAAAACTACCATGATTATTAATATTAATGATATTGACCTTAAAAAGCATCTTAAACATAAGTAACTAGCATTAAATGTGATCATATACAACTACCTAAACACATGGAAGCACCAAACAAGTTCCAACCACATAACCAAGGCATATACCCTTACCTCACACCACTAAGTCATCTCATAAGATATGTTCAACCCCTCATGGGTTACCCTCAAAGGTGACAAGGAATATAGTGTTCCAAACACCCAAATCCGGGTTTAAAATTTTTTTTCTCTTTATCTAGTAACACTTACCCACTCCAGGGTCAATCCAAACATATAAGGCCTATAATTCACCACTGTCCACAAGAAATTCCATCATTCTCAATAAATTTTTATTATTCTTTAATCCATAGAGTTCACATTTTTAATAGGATTCACATTCATTTAATTTATTCCAAGTGATTACACTTATTTTTTACTAAATGGTTGATATTTAAACTTTTTAGGATTTATCTTGATTTACACATTTATAAGGCTTGATTTAATAGGGTGTTATTCACAAGATATAAAGGAGAAAACATTAACATATTCCTTCAATTAATAACCCATTTATATATGCCTTTATTTCATAGGATCACCTAATGAATTAGCCAAGTAAGATGCCACCATAGCTTTATATGGGAAAAAACCATATATGATGTTGCAGACACATTAAATGACAAAACCCTATTTGTAAATAGGAAATCATAACAAAAGGTAGATATAAATACAGAAAATTATAAATAATCAAAAACCGATATAAACCATAGGAAGCATGAAGTCGACATCTAAATATCATGTCCCTAGCATAATTAAAGTTATATGAATCTATACATGCCTAAAATGATACATGAATCAAACCACAATCTCTTTTCATACCATAGAAAGAGTGTAAATATCATAATCCAATAACTTCATAAGGAAAGTGCATAACTAAAATTGAAAGTAAAATACAATTGTAACAAGTGAAATACATGAAGATAAAGTCACATATATGCTAACTTTAGTTTTCTCCCATCTGTGGGTTGATCACTCCCAGGAATGAGCTCATTTAAAAGACCTAACACATTCTTAATATCCTATCTACCATTAAAAAACAAAAATATATAAGAATAAATCCACTAATACCACTTTATAATGCCCCATCCTAGAAGCCACTAAAGTAATCCCCCCGGGATGGTGCACCACAAGGCCACAAGCATACCTCCCCATATTCTAGAGGCTTCTGACTAGTGGAGAGGGCCTGTGAGGTTACCATGGGGAAATTACTACCACATTTCAGTTTAGTTATATTAGAGTAACTAATGACGAACAAGACCAAACTAGGTAACTATCCTAGAAAAAGAAAGGAAAGTGAAAATAAATAATTACGGTATAAAAATGCTATAATAATGGGTGTTCCATATAGTTTAAGGATCCCCAAGTGTAGAAAACATACATGAATAATAAAATACTAAAATAAAACTCCATTATGCCTCATCCATAACTATCCCGAGTCCTTCCCAATCCCATCATCCATACCTACACTATCATATTGAGCTAACAGTCACCAATGTTGAGCCTTTCCTTATACATGTAACTTGTAATAAAATATTGATGTCTGCTCATATGACCAAGTGCCATAGTGGACTGAGAAAGGTGTGAATAAAACTCAGTAGGCAACCACCAATTATGTCCCTAAAATAACCATTCTAATATAAATGTTTATTTGAAAGTGCTCAAGGTAAAAAATTTAACAATTATAAAAAATTATATAAAAGAATAAAATAACCACCAATTCCCTAAGTTCATGATGAAACTCGATGTTAGTTATAACATTTTCAATTCTTAGGTCCATGACCTTGACCAACCCTACCTTATTCAACTAGTGATGGGGTGTCTCTAAGAATATCTCTTTGACTATTCCAACCATAAATTACCTCTTAGAATCCAAAGTTCAACCAGAAATTGCTATTATCATGAAGAATCACATGGAATCCGAGTGCTCATCGCATCATTCCTATTGAATATGAGAACTCATCCAAAAAATCCCCAATTTACAGTTATCAAATGAAATACATACATTCATCTTGGAATTCCCATGGAATCCAAGTTCTCATCCACAAATTCACTATTATTAAGAATCATATGGTTCTAGCCACACCTCATGGACTTCCCATGTTGTTATTAAGCACCTGAAATCCAAGTGGTCATCCTAGAATTCCAAAATTTTGAGTATCATATGAAATCTAGGTTATTATATTAAAATTACTAGGTAATATATATCATATATAATCCAAGGCTCTCATCTGGACATTATTGATCATCACACATGAAAATCCCAGTTCAGTATTATCATTACATAATTTTAATAATCAATTCACTTTAAATGGAATAACCTTATATTGTGCATCTTGATTCATTAAATTAATTTTAATAAATTCATATTGATCTGTAATCTATTTTAAAATTTAATAACCATAAGAATTACAAGGTAAACTTTATCAGTCATTCAAACCAATACATTTGATAACATTATACCATAACATAAAATCTTTAACACTTTCCCTTATTAAAAAAATTAAAAAACTCTTTACCATTGACCAAGTCATTACATAACCCACATAAAATTTCATAAAAGGCAAAAACTATTTATCGTTTTTCTTATCAATTTAAATCAGCAATTTTATTAAAATATCGATAGTTGTGAAATTCTATTTCACAACCATGAAATTAATCCGTGATTCTTTCTTAACTAATTCAATCACAAGTGTCCCGTTAAAAAATTCCATTTAATATTACATAGAAAAACACACCATTTAGGTATCAAAATCCATTATTAACTCAATTTTAAGGGTCTCCACTTGGATTTATCTTTTTATGCTTTAATTCATGTAAAGAGGGGTGTCTATTTTAGGAAAACTAATTTTTAAATAATTTATTTAAAGAAAAGTGAAGAATGACATGGATAACTTTATAAAACTAAGAATACACCTATAAATGAGGTAATAATTTAGGTTAAAATATTAGGTAATTACTACCTCATACTTAGAGAATCCCACTCATCCACTATAGGAAACTAATTCCACCTGAATTGAGAGAAAATGAGAAAAAAGACAAACTCCCTAAAAATATAGAAAATTAGACAAAACTAATAGAATAACTATATAAAATGAAATAAAACCAATATAGAAGGAATATTAAAGGTATAATTACACTTGGATATCCAATTAAAGTGATAGAAGTTGAAATAGACACGAGATAGAGGAGAACCACCCAAGGGAAGAGGAGAGGGAGGAATGCGCACACAAGGGGGGATACTAGCGGAAGTGTAGGAGAAAGATGGGGGGGGGGGGTAAAACATAAAATTCGGAGGGAAAATTTTGTAATTTTTCTAATTTTAAATAGGCTCATAGTTTTGTCTTAAATTTTTCCAAACCATGCGTTAACCGTGAGGACCTCACTGTCTCGAACATACCATTTCACACGGGTAGGTTTCATGATCAAACAAATAGTACACCAACCACATGGAATAGATTTGGAATTATTGTATAATTTTACATGGTTTTCTTGGAGTCCCTCACATTATTTAATCAAACTATGTTCCTATATAACCAAGACTCATGTTTGTGGTGCGCAATTATCACTAATTGTGTTCCCTGAGTTGTTTTTCTAAAAACTAAAATGTTTAACCCTAAAACTATCATGGCTTATCTGAACACTCGAGGAAACTCTAAGGACTCAACAAACATGAAAAAACATACATTTTTTACAATTAAACTCTCATAATATTGATCCAAACCTCAATTTTAAGATTTTCACATCCACCTAACTCAAAATTTCAATTTCTCCATAAAAAATAAAAATTTACCCAATCCACAAGCCTTGTCTATGCACTCGAGCCTTACAAATAAATCCCTTATATATCCTTGATCCTTCCATGGTGGTATCTTATTTATTATCACTACCTTTAGACCTCTAAAAAGTTCATGATGTATTCTATGTATCACTTTTGAGTATGTGTATACATGACCCATCACATGTATTGAACTTGGAGGCCATGAAATTGGAACGTGATCTCTCATATATGGAATAACCAGTAGAAATTTTTGATCTAAGAGATATATAGTTTCAAAAAAATAAATCTCATTTGTTTAAATTTTTATGGGGGTGTCATAAGTTCTATAAATCTTCCTAGAAACCAAAGGATGTAATGAGATAAAAATACCCTCACTTGTTTTCATCGGAGTATTAGAATTTCGAGGAAGAAATTATTTTAATGAGGATAGAATGTAATGAATGAATATTTTTATGAAATATTTTTCCTTAAATAAATATTTTTTTTAAAAGATTACTCCACAAAAAACACCAAACCTTGATGTACAATGAAACATTTTAATGAAATAGATATTGACCACTATAATAAATAAAGGTCCCTTTTAATACTATTTATACTAGGGTAACTAACTATATAATAAAATATTTTTATACATAAAATTTATTATATAAATTATATATATTTCAATTATGATATATTTTTGTTATAAATAATATATTAGGACCAATTTTAGAATAATAATCAATACTATTAAAGGATGATTTCCTATCAAAAAATAGTTTTTCGCCAAACATTGTGATTTTATTTAAAAGTTAAATTTATGAATTATAGAATGTGAAGTTGAAAACATTAAATTTATTTTTTAACTTATCAAAATATTATCTTATGATTATTTTTTTGTATTTTTCTAACGAAATTTATTTTTAGGTGAATAGTTCAAAAATATCATTTTTACAAATACCATGAATTTCACAACATTATCAATATATAAGTGTGGATTAGAAATTTATGAATCACTTTTATAAGAGAAATTTATATTTTATATGTGAATTAAAATTTATAAATATTTATTTCAATTTAAAAATCTATATTTTTAATTTTAGAAATTAATTTATATTTTTCAAAAAAGTGTTTCAATTCATTATACACTTATTATTTTTAAAATATGTTTACATCACTTATTGAAAAATAATATATTAAAATGTATATCATATATGGAATTATAAGGTCCAAATGATGTAATAAGGACCATTTTATTTTATTACATAAAGGATAAGCTACCTTGGTAAAAAACTAGTCACCGTAGTATGAAAGAAAAACTGTAAAACATGTAACCTAAGGAGTTAAAATAATTACATGTTAAAAATATGATATTAATTGAATGGTTAAGGTTTTTATAGACCAAAAATTATCTACACTATATTATATTCCATTTTTGTACCACATGACATGTTTAACATGTGATCCCACTATATTAAGTGGGTATTATTAGGAAAGTGCCATTCTCACCACATATAACAGGGGATCTAGACACCTCTTCAAGAGAACTCAATGAATTTGGTTTACACATAAAAATAGATACATTTTCCATACATTATCATTCCATTCCTTTTCCATTATCATTTTTTCACAAGATATTATCTTAAGACCTCTATTTCCAAGTATGCTTCCCAGGGAAAGCCAAGTTCCTCAACGTGAGTACATTCACTTCCTAACTTCTTTTATTTTATTTCTTAATTTCACAGATATAATTTTATAATTAATATATAATTAAGATTTTATGGTTTTTATAATAAATGTTATTATTCCTATGGAATAAATATTAACCACCTTTCCCTTTTCTATTAATAAAAACAAAATCATCATTCATGATTTGTGTGGACTACCACCTCTACGAAGTAACAACATCCATTTTTCAACACCAGCTCTATTCATAGATTATAAGGGTGAAATTGAAGAAAAAATGTGAAACATATAATATAATTATTAGTACTAAGATAAAAATTATAACACACCTTCCGTACCTCTGATTCTTTGAGAAATGAAAACGTTAACTGTGTGCTATGTAAACTACCACCTAAATGAAGTAACACATCTCATTTTTTCATCTAGTTTGTTTATTATTTAGTAAAATATATTAAAATATTATTCAAAAAATTAAAATAATCTAAAAATTATAATTATTTGTTTTTAATAATGATATTATTCAAAAAATAAACCACTTTCATAATCATAATCATCAATTAATTATGGTATGTTCATTTTGGGTTGGTATAACCACCTACTAGAACAATATTATAAAATAATATCATGGATGTGTATGAGAAACTAATTAATGATAATATATGACATATATAAGTAAATATTTATTTTATTTTGGTTATGTACTTTAAAATCTAATATTAAACCCATTAATTAATATGCCATTGTGGGTTCATTAAAAATCATTGAAACATGTTCATCGCTGATTTCATCTTTAATGATTGCAAAAAATATTTCCATAGAATAAAATTATTACATTATAAATAATTAAAAATAATCAATTCTAGTACCTTTTATGACCTGGTAATGATGAAATGTTTGAGAATAACAAATAAAAATACTATGATAACGAAACTAGTTCAAAATGATCAATCTTACTCACACCGAATACTGAAAATGGATAAGAAATAACTAATATAAATAAAGTGAATAATTATAAATAAAGATTATAAAAGTTTATGGATATGAATAATCTTATGAAATAAGTTTTTAAGATAGTTATTTTTGTTATACATGAGTATAAGGCACTTCCATGGAAGTCAATAATAAAGGTATGGGATTTGGTAACTCAAACTTCTTCCTTTCAGTTACGTGATTTATTCTTAAAATTATTTTCCCTATGTTCACTAAATAATCCATTTTAAATTATGTTATCTATTACATCTCTAGGGAAAAATATTTTTTAATTTAAATTCACTTCCATTATTTTTTTTTCATTTCATGTTTTTTATGAAAACAATGATGGCTTTTTGAAAAGAGACTTGTAACTGTGAATTTTATATTGATGATTAATTTTTTTTCAAGAATGATATTTTGTGATTTCGTTTTAATTTTCATCTCTATATTCAAAAATATCTACCTATAATAGAGTTATGTTTCATTTTTCACCCTCTATTTATATTTTATTATGTGATTATTTTGGGTGATCACATTTTTAGTGTTAATCAATTTAATTCATGGTGTTGTTCTATATCATTTGGAAATGTTATGAAAACTATGTTTATTTACATGAGTTATTTATACCATTAAAGGTGAATTATTTTCATTTTGAAGTTTTGTGAAACCTATTTTATTTCAATGGGTTATTTATTATTTGATAAGTGAATTATTTTTTAGGGGAACTCATAAGTATGGATGATGATAGATGGGGGTATTAAATCACCCTCCAATGCAATGGTTAAAAGTTGATATCTCATTATAATAGTATTCATGAATTCATTTTATTTTCTCATAATAATGGGCACTGATCGTGTGGATAATCAATTTAATGTTTCCCTAAGATAATTTTTATTCCCCAGTTGAATGTTATATATTGTAATCTTATGCTATCATGTTTCAAGGTTTATGTAAAATGTTTATAATCCATGTTATGGATATTATATTTCCATATTGATATTTTGTGTATTTAAGTTCTTATGTCATGTCCTCTGAAGATCACTTATGTTTTATGATTATTACTCATGATGATATGTTATTTCACTTGTGTTTAGGTTTTTTATTATGTTTATGAACTCATCCTTGATAAAATATTTTTTCATCCCTTATTGAGATCTTGAGCTCAACCCTTTATTATGATTTCATTCCCCATGTTATGAGGATGATTTTTACTAATGATATGTTTAAAAAATATTCTATTATGGTTCACCTAATAAGAAATGCTCACAAGAGTTGTAAAATAATTTGTTTATGTAGCTAATTTTATATGATATTAAACCTTTGGTCCTTTGGTTTGTGCGACCATTTATGATATGGAATGTTTATTCATGTTACATAATGATATAATTTTTTTTATCTTAGGACAGTATAGTCCCTTCCATGCAAGAGGCCATGGATACTTCCTTATAAAATAGCCCATATATGGGCTTAAGTGTATCTTTTCTTCCTTTTAGGTAGACAGATCCAACAAAATCAATGGAATTTCTCCCCATATGATCATTTTTGGAAATTAAGTGTTATTATTACATTTAAAATTTTCCAATTTAAATTTCATTATCAAAATACCCTATTTAATCAGTTCCTACATTATGTAATTTTGAATCATAAGGTTTCAGGAAGCTGGTACTATGTTTTCCTTTGTTCCCTGTATGTACATTACCCACATAAAAAAGTCTCTATGCATCCCTTGGATGGTACCTCTCCTCTATAAGACTGGTATTAACACCTTTTTAGTCCCCATGACCAAAGGTTGAACACACACTACCCTATGTACCATATCCAAATCCACTATTTATCACAATTCCGAAATCATTAGAAGTTTGAAACAATAGTTGGTCTTTAGGAACAACCTTACTGTGTTTTATTGTACCATCAATTGGAAGTTTGAATTAATAATTCTCAAATAAATGGAATAATTTATTACAATTGGAACAATGTAAACCTTTAAAACATTAATCAATGAAATTCCCAAAATTACTATATTTAGTATAAAAAGGTGGTAATTTGTAGAATTTCATATGAAATTAAAATCTATGATCTTTATCAAAAAATATCAAACTATCAGTAATATTTGAGCACAAATTAACCTTAATAAAGACTACCAAAATTCCCAAAATTTTCATGTTCATTTTCCTTTTCAAATTTAATAATCATTAAATAGAAAATAAAACACCCCACAAAATCTTAGGATGCTATAGAAACTAATTAATGTTGTAGATATGAATCCAAACTTGGGCTGTCAATTTCCCAACTACCATTAGGTTAAAATTGAGATTCTAGTTATTAATTCTCATAATACCAATCTTGAGAGATATAAATTTCATGACCTAATATTTAACTTTCAAATAATTTTAATGAAAGTCAACATGGAAGAATCAATTAAAAATATATGTGATACTCTATCCACCAAATCCCCAAAAATAGAGAATCCACCTATAAAATTCATTAATATTATATAGATTTACCATCTAGTATAGCACAAAATAATAATTAACTGAATGATAGAAATTCACAATAATGTTTTTAAGAATAGTGTGATTAGCCTCAATAATTTTAAGTGATCCATTTCTCACAATACATACATATTAAATAGAACTGATTGGTAAATCATCGAAGTACCTCCTATTTAAGGAACCAAAATTTCCATGATTTATATCTTCATAAGAAAATATTAAATCTTTCTTAGTATCCAAAGTCTGATTATCTCTTAAATTATTTTGAGCATTTTATTCATCCATGGTCAAGACACAAAATTTAAGGTTTTTAGATACTGTGGGTACGAAATATTTTTTCAAAGATTCCAAAGATTTTGAGTCATCATAAATCTTCAAACCATGATTGAAAATCACCCTAACCCAAATATTTACATAATTAGACTTTAGATCAGCAAAAAACATCCTTATAATTAAGAAAATAGTCAATATAAAATTCTATGACATGAAAACCCTAATATCCATCAATTTCTATAGAGAGAATATCCCAAACCATGCAACTCAAACATATTCAATAATTATAACATAATTAATGTTAATTATAAATATATTTAATTGTAATTAATTATAATTAGTTAGAAATATAATTAATATTTTAGTTAACTATTAAATTAATAATGTATTAATTATTGATGAAGGATACAGACTGGAACTCAATAGATCATTTATGGTGATAAAGGTGACATCTAGGTTTTCTCCAAATTCATAACACTGAAACATTACCTAGGTTTCAATATATAACACGGAGGACCTTCGAATCACCCTAAGGGTGAATTGTCTATAAAACCTAAAACCTCTCTTGGTTCTACTGAAGACTAGGGATGCTTCACAAAATCCAAGGTATTTAATGAATTTAGGAAAACTTCTTCTTTAAATACAAGGATGTGGTCACTTGAAGGATCCAAAAGAAGTGAAACATTACTAGTTTCATTTCCAATTAATATTTCATCAGGGGAAAGATATAATTAAGTAAATATTATATAATTTCTTGATTAATCCTTCTATGGGGTTATAAACCGTGGATAATGGAGGATTTAGTTGAGTGCATGTACTCTATTTGGATTTTTAATTCCTAAAGAGATATATAATTGTGATGTGATTTCTTTCACTTTATTTTTTCCTTTTGAGGAGTAAAAGTTTAAGTCATGGGGGTTTGTATCTATCTCCTTCAATATAGGGTATTTTTATATCCATAAATGGTATTACAACATTAATCTTCATGAGAACATCATTTTTTCAATCATGGTATTGGTTAGAATTTATAGCCTTAAATGGATCTTATAGAACCCAAGACCATTGTATTATATTGTGGTATTTATTGTTGTTCTAATAAAAATTGATAAGGAAACTGAAAACAAATAATTTTACCATTATTCCCATATATTGGTAGAAAATGAACACTACTCCGCATTGACCAACAATGTTTTTCTCGCAACCCTCAAGGATGAATTTTCATTGAGAATTATGTATGAAAAGGTCTTAGATTTTTTAAGGGATTTAAGGTTATATGTAACATGAAATATAATTATAGGAAATGTATTCCCTATGCATTATATTCCCTAAACGAACATATGGAGAAGGACTTCCATAAGAAGGGTAACTGGGAAATATGCTCAACAATGCAGGGGGAATGTCAATTTCATACTTCTCGACAGGATTCGTGTCTCTCTTAACATGATGTTTCAAATGTTGTTGGTTCCCTTAGTAGACAAAAAAAAATGTATTGAAAGGTTCGTCTGATGTACCTAAAACATAAAAGTGGACTCATGATTTATTGGTGTATGGTGTTAAGGTTTCACCTATGATGTAGCCTTATTTAATCCACTACTAAAAATTTAGGCTATAGCCGCGGTTTGGAACCGTGGATATAAGTCCAAAAACCATGGATATAGGTTATAACCATAGTTCATTGAACTGTGGCTGGTATTGGTGTGGCTATAGGCTGAACCCTATAGCCACGATTTCAAACCGTGGAAATATCCCTTCCCATTTAATAAAAAAACTAGCACCACCCCACACCTAGACAGACCCCCTTTGCATCGTGGATAGACACCCCCCCCCCCCGCACCCCTGGACAGACCCCCTTACACCCCTACAGACCGCCTTGCACCCCTGTATAGACCCCTTACACCCATGGATAGACCCCCTTGCACCGTGGACAGACCCCACCCTTGTACCTTGGACAGACCCCACCCTTTCACCCTGGACTGAACCCCTTGCACCCTAGACACCCCCCCTTGCACCCCCCCAGATAGACCCCCTTTCACCCCTGGATATACTCCCTTTCACCCCTGCAGACCCCCTAGAACCTCTGGAAAGACCCCCTTGCACCCCTACAGACCCCTTTCCCTCTTGCACCCTCCCCCTTGCACCCCCTCCCTCATGCACCCTCCACCCTTACACCCATCCCCTCAGCCCTACACCCCCTCCCTCCTCCCCCCTACCGTGTAGACACCCCCTACACCCTCCCCCTACCATTTTTGCCTCTCCCCCCTGCCCTCCTACACCCTCCCCTACCCCCTGCCCTGCAGACGCCCCTGGCCTCATGTACCCTTTCCCTTGCACCCCTCCCCACTACCCTGATGACTCCCCCTGCACTCCTGCACCCTCCCCTCCTACACCCCTCCCCACTGCCCTGCAAACCCCCTTTCTCTTCTCCACCCCTCCCCTATGCCCTGCAGACCCCCCTACACCCTTCCCCTTCCCTCCTCTCCACTACCCTATAGATACCCCCTGTCCTATTTCACCCTCCCCCATTACACCCCTCCCCACTGCCTTGTAGACCCCCCACCCTCCTACACCCCTCCCCTATGCCCTACAGACCCCCTCCTCCTGCACCACTCCCCTATGCCCTGCATACCCCCTTCACCCTCCCCCTTCCCTCCTCCCCACTACCATGCAGACACCCCCTGCCCTCCTTCACCCTCCCCCCAACCCTCCTGCACCCTCCTCCTCCTGCACCCCTCCCTATTGCCCTGTAGACCCCCCTGGCCTCTTGCACCCCTCCCCTATGCCCTATAGACCCCCTACACCCTCCCCCGGCCCTCCTCACCACTGCCTTAAAGACACCCCATGTCCTCCTTCACCCTCCCCCTTTCACCCCTCCCCACTGTCCTGCAGACCCCCCCCCCCCCCCCCCGCCCTCCTACACCCCTCCCCTATGCCCTGAAAACCCCCGCCTCCTGCACCCCTCCCCTATGCCCTGCAGAACCCCTGAACCCTCCCCCTTCCATCCTCCCCACTGCCCTGAAGACACCCCCCTGCCCTCTTGAACCCTCTCCCCTGCCCTCCTGCACCCTCCCCCTGCCAGTTTTCCCTTCCCCACCCTTCCCTCCTGCACCCTCCCCCCTTGAACCCCTCCCCACTACACTGCAGACCCCCTTCCCTCCTTCACCCCTACCCTATGCCCTGTAGATCCCCATGCACCCTCCCCCTTCCATCCTCCCCACTGACCTTCAGACACCCCCTTTCCCTCCTACACCCCCTGCCAATTTCCCCTCCCCCCTGCCCTCCTACACCCTCCCCGACCCCCTTCCCTATAGAACCCACCTTCCCTCTTTCACCCTCCCCCTTGCACCTCTCCCCACTACCTAGAAGACCCCCTTACCTCTTGCACCCTTCCCCCTTGCACCCCTCCCCTGCCCTCCTGAACCCTCCCCCTTCCCTCCTCCCCACTGCCCTCCTTCCCTCCAGCACCCTTCCCCCTTCCCTCCTTCCCACTGCCCTGAAGACCCCCCCGCCCTCCTGCACCCTCCTCCTGCCCTCCTGCACCCTCCCCCTTTCACCCCTTGACAGACCACCTTGCACCTCAGCAGACCCCCCTTCCCCCCTCCCAAATTCCCTGCAGACCCCCATGCCCTCCTGCACCCTCCCCCTGCCCTCTTACACCCCCTTCCAGTTTTCCCTCCCCCACTGCCCCCTTGCCCCACCCCCCTTGCACCCCTCGGACAAAAGATAAATCCAAAATACCTGTAGATTATATATAATAAACTGAACAGAAGATAAATCCAAAATACGAGTAGAATATATATAATCAACTGAACTATATATAATACATGCAAGAGACAGTAGAAACAAATATATATCACAGGAGATAAATAAAAGAAAAACAAGACATATATATAAAAATTATACAGAACATGAAGTACTGATAAGATCCTCTACATTTCACATGCTATTGGATCACTCTTTATCTTTATTGTTTACCACTACTTTCAAAAATCCCCATTCTAAATAATGAATCTCCTAGAATCCCCGAGCATTTTCTATGAACATGACACCTCATCTCTATGTCTATCCAATCCATCCCAAACAATTGAATCTTCTACTAAATCACAACACATGTGGGCATAATTCCTGTGCATGGTTGAGTATAAATATACCCAATAGGATTCCTTATAACTAAAAAGGTAGCAAAATGTGACAAGTTAGCTCAAATATCTAAGTACTCAAGAGTCATTGAGAGACATAAAAGAAGGAATAATCCATATATTCTGAGTTACTAAAAGTATCATGGACACAAAGAAGTCCTGATTATATTCACTCTAATCCTTTAATTTCATAAAATTTGAGAAACAGGGAAGCTCAGAACACTAATGATCACCCCACCCGGACAGGACCCCCCTGAAGTACCCCTTCCCCCATGAAAATCCCCCTCCACTCCCCCTAGAAAGACCCCCCCATTGCACAACCCCCCTGCACAGCCCCCCCCGGACAACCCCCACCCCCAGAAAGACCCCCCCCGTACAGATCCCCGCCCACCCGGAAAGGCCCCCCACCCCACCCGGATAGGACCCCAACCCCTTTCTCATTACCATAGAAAAACCAATCCACTCCACTCCACCTCGAGCTCACAAACCGGCAGAAAACAAAAAACCCAGCATCTTCATCAAGCTAGAAGCATTGGATATTCCTCTTCCACCAAATCCAGTAATATGTGATCCTTTAATAGAGAAACTGACAGACAACAACATAGACTAAATAAGGTGGAAAACTGCCTCTATTATCATGTTTAATACGGTGTGAAAAATATAAATTATAGTAGATAGAAAAAAGGACACATTGTACACGATTTAGGTAATTATACAGATTTTCCAAAGATTCAATCATCATAAAAAATGAAGGAAAATGGATTCTTGAAGCTACTACATTGAACAACCATCAATTATAGGACATACCTTAATATAGATACTTTGATAGAGCTTCCCAAGAAGGATTTTCATCATGAAAAAATAATAGGGACCATACCCAATCAGGAACGTTCCTAAAACTGATGACGAGTGTAGCCCTTCACTTCTGAAATACCATAAACTACATAATAACTAGACAATTCATAACTAAATATTATAATAATACATGAATTATTTAAGAATGGGACTGAAAAAAAACAGGTATAAACACTTACATAACACTGTTTGGTTCCAAGTGTATAATTAAAGAAAATATATGACACGAGAACACATCTAGCTATTCAGAAAATTGGATCATTGGCATGAATGATGAACCATCATTGCCATCTTCCAGGGAATCTATCTACAACAATTCTCAAATGAAATAGAAGTTTTCTTCTCCATATAAAATCACAAATATAATGTTTTTTATGAAATATAGTTCTTACATTATAAAATATAAAACCAATAAATTTCATGATTGACAATGTTTTAGGAGGATCATTGGCATCCATACCATGCAAGGCATTGGATAATGAAATTTTCAAGAGATCAATGTATGCATCAGCAATAAAAGAATCATCTAACTTTGAATAAGAATTAGACAATGAAGAGAAGAAATGTGATCTCCCAGAAAAGTTCACTAATGTTACATGAGTTTTCAAAAAATGAGTGGTTGTAATCCGTGAGAAGATACATGACTAAGATTTCCAATGTATGGTTTTAAAATAACATGAAAAAATCATTTAACTCTTCGATAATTGAATATGGAAGAAGTATTACTAACCGAATAAAGAGCCATATAGAAGCCAGATTCCAAAATTGGAATAACCAAAGAGGGCTCCACTTGAGAAAAATTTGAAAAAAACAAGTAGTGCTATAGAACTTTCTCAGAATGTACTAATTATAAAAGAAACTTACCCAGAGAAAGGGAGAAGGGGATAATACATGCTAGAAATTTTTTAATTTAGAGAAACCAAAAAATAATAAAGTTTTATATTGTTAGACTCTAATCAATTCAACAATATTGAGAAACAATTTCAAAAAAATGATATCATGGATTTCCGCTAATGCTATATGTATAGAACCAAACCAGAACCAAAAAAGTTGCAGCACCAATGGAAAAAAAGAAATAATGCATGGGATCCAAAGTCATAAAAAATAAGTTTAGAAAAGGGTTGATAAAAA
This sequence comes from Viscum album, assembly GCA_963277665.1. Lineage (NCBI taxonomy): Eukaryota > Viridiplantae > Streptophyta > Magnoliopsida > Santalales > Viscaceae > Viscum > Viscum album. The sequence continues at coordinate 1,978,853,611 of OY728157.1, read as the reverse complement.
TAAACAATAAATACATTAAAAAGTAGCAATAACAGTCTTCCAAAAAGTAGTCTCTACAGCAGATCCTCCATGTTGTAATTGGTTATTGTTAAAGGAATTTAATTCAATTCTTAGTCATGGTGAAATAAAGTTATATAATTTTCTTTTCAGGTCTTAGCCATAGACTTTCAGAGATTAATTTATCATGGACTCTTATGAAATTTTTTCTTAATGATTTGAGTTCACCTGGACCACATACACTCTTAATAGAGGGCAGTCTAGTAGGATTGATAATGCCTTTATTTCCATTAATGGGATTGATATGGATTCTATCTTATCCTGTATAACTCTTTACATTTTTTACTTAGATCACCACCCACTTATATTGTTATTGTCCACTAATTAATTGATACATGCTATCCCTTTGAAATTTAATAATGCTTGGACCCATTTTAAGGAATGTAGTAAAATTGTACAATAGAAATGGATGAGGAAATTTGAAGTAATTGCTTTCCAAAGGCTCATGTTAAATCTTAATGATATTAATTATTCTCTCAAAGGATGGACCAGGGATAAATTCACCAGATTGAATGAGGAAATCAATTAGTTTGTGGATTATATTTTGAAATGTGAAAACAATTATTCTAACCCTGATACCCCCTCTTCTGAGGAATTTCTAATGAAATTTGAGATCAACGAGCTCATTCTTACACAAAAGAGGATTATTATAAAGTATATTCATTTAATATGGTTCAAATAGGGTGATAGAAACACTCAATTTTTTCACATTATGAATAAGAAAATAAGGAATATAAAAAACTTCACCGTCATTAAGGTGAATAGAGTGACTTCTGATAATTAGGGGAGTATATCCAATGCCTTGTTCAGTCACTTTGAACCAATATTTAGTATTGTAATTATTGAGTAAGAATTCATTTCTCACTTTCTTACTTGTTAGGATGAAATTAAATAGGTACTTTTATCTCATAATAAGAATAGTGTAGCTGAACTGGATAGATTCTCTAATCACTTCTTAATTCAATTTTGTGATGTGACTCATTTGGAACTTGTACAGGTTGTTCAAGAATTTTTTAGACTATAATTTCTTCATTTAGGTAAAAAATCTCAATTAATATTCATAATTCCAAAGGTTGAACATTACATTTATGTTGGAGACTATAAGCCTATCATTATTAAAAATAATCTTTATAAACTCATCAGTAAGGTGACTATTATATGTTTGGGGGCTATTGTAAGTTCCATTGTTTCTCCAAACTAGTTGGTTTTTATACATGGAAGTGAATGATTATTTATATACTAACTCTGAATGTGTGAATGTACTATAGAGGTGATCCAAGCCTAGAAATATTTATTTTAATATTGACATCTCTAAAGCTTTTGACACTCTTAGCTTGGATTTCACTTTTTAAGTACTTGACAGTTTTGGCTTCTCTACCAGATTTATTAAGCTTATTCAAGACCTTATCTATAGATCAAGACTCTCTTTAATTATTAGTGGGTCTCCCAAAATATACTTTGGTCATACCCAATGGGTGAGATAGGGGATCCTCCCTCAACATTTTTATTTTCAATTATCAGGTATTTACGAATAAAATGCCTCTTAAAAGATACATATTATGGGGATTTATCACCCATTAAGGCCACTAGAAAGATAAGAGCACCCACCCACTTGTTTTATGTTGATGAAATTTTCATTTTTTGTGAATATTATGACAGGTCACTTTCTTTCATCAAGGATATTTTCGAGCATTAGGTATCTATCTCAAGACAAGACATTAGTTGGAGGAAATCTAAAATGCAAGGAATTGCATGTTTCTTGGAGGAATCAAATTTATAAATTATTTGGAGTTATATATGGAAAAATTCCTTTCACCTAGATATCATAACAAATTTAGAAATTACTTCATCTTGTCATCAAAATTTATTTTAATATAGACGATATGAAAAAATATTATTCCAATGGATGATCAAATTTCATTATTTTATCTTCATATTACCTCAGTTTTCTTGATCTATATGAATCCCCAGGATGATTTTCATCATTTCTTTCTAAAATTCCACATATGAAATGATAATTTCCCAAGAATGCATGAATTCAATAAGATTCGGTCTATTGAATTGCAATGTTCTTCGCCTCCATATGTTCTACCAAACATCATATCTCTACCCATCAATTGTCCCATTATCACATAAAACTAAAAAAAGGCAATTAACCCAAATCTGGGAGGATAGGGGGAGGTGAAAGATACACCAAGAACACATTTTCATGCCTCATCACGTGTTAAAATAAAATATATGAAATCCCATTTAAATTGAGTTTTGTAAAACTTATTGAAAATCACTTCCAGCACTTATCACCAATGATACATGATGTTGTATAAGTATTTCTATATTACTTACTAAAAAATATTTTTTCATTGCTTATTTAAGGATCTGTTTGAGAAAATATCTGAAACTGTTTATAACACTTATTGCTTGGGATTAACATTTTGAGAAATAGAACAAACACCACTTATTTTTTAAACTACTTATCATAAGTGGTGTTTTGTAATCACTCTATCACACAGCCTTAACTAAGTGTACAAGATGTACCCTTCTTTGTGAATGACACACCATATAGAAGGTATGATGATGATACCCACCAAATAGTTGACTAAAATTCAAGGGAAGGGTTAAGTGATACATGAATATATTTATTTACCCTAAACCCCACCTCAAAGAATCATACATTGGGTTGAATTTATTCCTTTATAGCGTAGTGAAGATATCTTGTTCAAATTCTAAACAAAGAGGAGAATAAAATGCTTACCTAACATTATTTGATCTTAAATCAATTGCAAGTTCAGGGATTCTATCTGTACTCACTAGTAATTATCACATCCTCAACTTTGCTTGCATGGATAAAGCTCATGAACCTCTCTCTGGGAAGCTCTCTCCCTCTTCCATATGATGGTAATGGTGAAATTAAAGGCCATATCCTTGCATCCTTTAGCATCAAGAGACCTGGAAATTTAGAATACAATGAGCATGAAATTATATGTTCATCGATACTTAAAAGAATGTTCCCATAAATAACATTCACAATAAGCAAATGAAATGAACTCTAGATCATTTTCATGAGAGAAAAATTTGGACCCCTGATAATCAGAATCAGTGAGTATGTTTCAAATTGATTAATTAATGAATAATGAGTCACTTTCATGGGTCTAAAATTAGAATATATCATAGAAATATTTTTTATGATGAGCTACTGAAACGAAAAGGTATTTATATCTGTGATTAGTAATACTAGAAAATAGGGAAATTCACTAACATAAGTGGTTGTTGTTGGCGAAAATACACTCATTGTATAAATATAGTAATATGATCAATAACCAATCTAAACAAAAAAATTCAATAATGTTTTTCTCCAAAATATGTATACACAACACAATAATGGAATTAGTGATCAATGTGTAAAAAAAATAAAATAAGGCTTAATTCAGCAGACTTACCCATTCAAACCCTAAGAATTGAATAGTAGTGTGAGTAACACTGGAAAAGAAATACATATATAGAAAAACATGAACACAATTATTCATATGAAATAAATGTATTATTAGCAATTGAAACATTCGTAGTAGGAGGAAGAACCTTGAAAATCACCATCGACTGCAGAGGTATGGCCGAACGATCACTAGAGATAGTATGAATTGCTTCAGAAAGCATTTTTCGTGAAGGAGTACCACACCAATCTTCACATAAAGTGTAGGGGTCGACTTGCATGGATGTCTCTTGTGGAAGGTGTCGGTTCGACAGATGCACCGATTGAAGGAGGAATGCCAGACGAATGTATTGGAGGGGAGGGACGCGCGATGAACGGGATATGAGGGATCATGTGAGGGATGGAGGAACTGAAAGGAGAATCCAGTTAGGATCGGATGAGGGAGAATCGATCGTTTGACGATGAGGGAGGAGGGTTTCAAGGGTGGGAGATGAGTCGTGATGAGGGAGGGGATTGCGGGTGGGAGATGAGATAAGTCATGATGAGGGAGGGGATTGTGGGTGGGAGATGAGTCGTGATGAGGGAGATGAGTGGAGATGAGTCGCGACGAGGGAGGAATCACTCTTACCATAGAATCTTTTTTATTGTGTCTTTATCTATTCTAAAACCATGGTTTTCTAATAATCGTGGCTATATCTTAACCTATATCCATAGAACAACTAAACCATTATTGTAGGTCCATGGCTATAGGTTATTTTTTTAGTAGTGGATCTCTTCAATGTCTTGGGCTGCCATTATAGATGAGAATGAGGACAAGGGATAATCGATTCATGCTAGGACCTCATTCAAGGATGATTTTTTATGGAGGTTAAAAAAGAAATATGGTGAATCTAGTCACAATCAGTCTGATTTTGAGTCATTTTCTCAAGACGAAGTGGATTCAGAACTATCAAAAGAAAATATATTAGTTACTTACAAAAGTAAATAGAAGTCCAAAATGGTTCACACTTTTACAAAGAAACCTATGATGCATGTTTTCTCTTCTTACCCTGGTGTACATCTGGGAACTGGTTCATCATCCACCCACTTAGACTCAACATATTAATATAGTACTGATAATAAATCTAGGGATATTAGACCATTAAAGGCTTCCCATCCCAGTCATGCGGATGATGCTAGGACTAGTCTAGAACCTGACCAAGCTGTGTCCACCTCTCTGGATGTGCTTGAATCAGATGCAGCTACAATGTAGTAAAAATTTGATAAAGAATCTCTTTGAAGTGGATTCAAATAAAAATGTTACATTTCTTAATATTTTTATTTAAAATATAATATATGTCATATTAGAATAATAATTCTTTGTAATGATAGTTCCTTATAATAAAAACGTGTCTTGTTCAGTGGGTATGTTTGTAGTGAGTCATAATTCCATCCATGAACCATCTTTAAGGAATACTCCCAATATAGTTTATATGATAAATATTGATTCTAAATCTGGAAAATTTTCTTCCTCATATATGAGTAGGAGGGTTATAATATAAACCTTATTCGAGTTTATTACCTCTAATAATAGGGATGAGGATGGGTAGAGAAGCGTTGGGTCCTTGGAAGTAACCATGGTAAGTGCTGACCTTAATGATGAACCCCTAAATGATGTAGGTGGACCATGGTAGGGAGTCAAGACATAGAGGATGGGTCAAATACCCCATGTTTGGTGTGGATGAATCTCCCATCATAGTATGTGTAATCAATCTTGAGTCAGATGGTGATTTCTATTTTGGACAACTTTAGTCATTTCTATCCCTTTTTCCTATTGTAACTTTTTAATTATTTTTAATAAATGGGTTATGGATTTTGAACTTACCCAAACCTTCCCAAAAAATTATATTAATTCTTATTATTAATTTAATTAATTGTATTTCTAAACTCATGCTTTACCATTTTTGATTAATAATATAATTAATATATTTAATTATTAATTATTAATATTATTAAAAATAATTTCATTAATCTCATCAATACATTTATTTATTAATTATTACCAAAAAATTGGAGCATATGGCTTATTTTTTATTTAACATTTATTAAAAGAAGAAAAATACAAGAGATTAGATGAGGATATACATTGAAAATTGCGCATATCTTTAAAGCAGAAAACATCACAAATACAAAGTTGGTATGGGATACCGAGATTGTCAAAAAACTAAGCTTGTGTATAAATGTTCATATTTGGAGGGGTCACCCAAATACCATGACAATGAAGGTTATGCATTTCGTGTGGGTGACAACCCCTAATATATGACTTGGGTTGTTTACATAGAGACCCAAACATCTCACACATAAATACTATATCTCATTAAAGGAATATTCATTACATATCTATATGATCCACACCATAACTGTAAAGTTTTAGTGTATTTGGAAACACGGATACATAAACAACCGATATATACAAAATGTACATCATTTCCCATTATCTTATTTACAAATAGAACCATTCTTAGATAAATAATTCTCAAAAAAATTCTTCATAACATGGGGAAGGTAAACATAATAAAGAGTGAGATCAGATATTCCGTAAGAGTAAACATATGAGATATTAATCAATGATCATTGGTGATCATAAGATATTCATATGGGAATGATATCATGACCATGACTTAGAATAATCACACCCATTTAGTCTACGATCCTTAAACATGATTAATTGTCTAATATTTTTTCAATCAAATGACTTGAGAAATAAGACTTTAGAATCATTAATAATCAATCATGATCGATGAGATCATAAAATAAATATAATAAATAAGTTTTTTTCCATTCATGTAAGTATATATAATCAATTTTTTAGTCAAGGTTACCTCCCAAGAATAACATTATTGTCAAATTCCCATAATGGAAATGTCTACCAGTCATTTACAACACTCTCTTAGGAGTAACTTTTTTCCAGTTAACTCCTTCATCTCTTAGGAGTTTCTCAACTCCATTACCATTACCCAATTAGTAAAATATATTTAAATATGAATCTTTAAATAAGTTTTTTTTCATAAAAATAAAAAATAAATAAGAGTGTGGAATCATCAATAATCAATCATGAGCCATGATAACATAAAATAAGAATAATACATAAGTTTTTGACATTTACATAAGCATAAAAATTTACTTCCCTAGTCAAGGTATACTCCCAATACTATCATTTTGGAAAATTTATCATAATATAAATGCCAATAAATTCATTTTAAACATTCTATTATGAGTAAAATCCATCTAGTTAACTCTATTGTAACTTTGGAGTTTATTAAATCTATTTTCTATTTTGGATTTACCAACTCCATAATATCTTAGGAGTTAATTAACCCTTTCCTAATATAAAATGCATTGAAGGGATATAACAGACCCAACCATCCTTAATTAATTATATAACCACCCATACTTGGTTTATAATGAAATTAACCATTACATAATCAAAATATATTCATACATATTCTAGAATATCATGAAATCATTTATCAATACATCACATCATAACCCATGGAAAGAAAACAAGTTTTATAAAAATTTAATCATCATAAATATAAACCATACAAATAAATAATAAAAATGGAAACATTGGATCATATACCTAGTAAAGAATAAAAAACATCAAAGTATGTTGTTATAGATGAAAATACCTTTAAAATATAACTTGAATATTTCAAGGAGAAAATACCCTTTTTATTTTTACATAAATAAATTAAAATCTAATTTTTAAAAAAAAGTTATGGAATTTTTTTACTTGAATATAACCAAGGAAACATATAAAAAAAGTTTTAACTAAAAGTGTAACCATGATGGTGGTGAAATCCATTCATGTAGTGTATGTTAAAACAAAAAAATTATTTGACATTTTTCATAAAAAGTTCAAAAGTACAATGTTGGGAAAATGATAATAAGATTCATTTTAAACCATGGTAATGAAAATTAAAAATATTTTTAAAATTAATGTAAATAATATATTTATAATATTGAAAAAATTATTGAAAATATTTTTAAGAAAATATGGAAATTAAAGAAGTGATTCCTAACTGAAGAGAAAAACATGGTCAGTTTTCCTTAAAAACATTCTTTAAGTATCTTGAATACATAAAGGAAAATTAAAGGAAAACATATGATAATAATTAATAAACATATTATAATAAAATTTATAGTATTTGGAATATATATATCATAATATTTCATCCTCATAAAATTTAAATATAAACAATCCTGGTAAAAATGAGATTGTAAAATAAAACCCTTACCTATTTAGTAACTTATGATTCATGACCCTAATAAATAACATAAAATGAAACTTTAAACACCATTAAAATAAGTATATTAATTATATAAAAAATATAAAAGGGGTATTAGATACACCACATAAAATTATATAGGTGTATAACATAATAAATGTCCCCAAGAAGACAATTTGAGGTGATAAAACCTTACCACTTTGGTAACTTTCAAATCAAACCCATTAGATGAAATAATTTGAATTTTAACTTTATATACCATGATTTAATAATTATCCATGGTATAATATGTCAAATTATCAGTATATAAACCTCGTAAACATAAATAAGGGCATAATATCTAGCATGTGTCAATAATAAAATTGAGATGAAGAACCATTACGTCTTTAATAAATTTTAAATAAAAAATAATTTCAAGCTTGAAAATTATATGGTTCTATAAATAAATTTAAATAAATAATATAGTATTCCAATACATATTAATTTTTATTATATACACCATATAAAAAATAAATTAGTTCATAACATTAAAAAATATCTCATGGAAGATAAATTGGGAGGAGACCCATACAATTTCGGTATCTTTTGAATCACAAGAAATGTAAAGAAAGAAAATTATATGGATATTCATTCAACATTAATTTCAGGTAAATATAAAAATAAATTATTTATGAAGAAATCACACTACATAATAAAAATTATGGTGCGTAATATCAAACATGCCTCATGAATTTTAAAATGAGGAAAAGAAATGCTTACCTTATTTCTGAATTGATTTCTAAGCAGTCTAACCACATGTATAATAAATTTAGGTTTATTATAATTGTATTAAAGAATCATATTAACACATATTATATCCTATATTATCCACATATATCATTTAAACACCTATTTATCAAAAAGTCTCTATTAAAGTCGTCATTTCTAGTGTTAATTGCTTCATTTTTCATGTATGTTTTAGTTCATAAGTTATGGTCCTTAAACATTGATCATGGTTACTCAATTTATATAATATTAATAATGATATAAATATAATATATATTCATTATATATGTACTTATAACAATTAATATTAAGTGTTGATGAGAAATTAATAACATCGCTTCGTGGAGATGGTAATCCGTACGTACTCATGAGTGATGTTTAAATTTTTACATGGATAGAATTAAAGAAAGTTAAATGATAATTAAAATTTAAAAAATCATTATTATATCATAAATATCATTTATATTCATTAAATTTATCCTTATTATTATCCAAGTGAAGTGGAAAGGATAAAAAATCACATCGCCTTGTGGAGGTGGTAGTTCACACTTACACTTGAGTGACGTTATCGTTTACCAATAGATTAGATAATAAGAAGGTAGATAAGATATTAGAATTATAGAAGAATAATTATTTTATAAATATTATATATAATAATTACATATATTATTATAAACTCCCATTGATGATAGAAATGGGAAATGAATCATATCACTATATGGTGGTGGTAATTCATACGTTTGTACAATCAATACTTTAATTTTCCATTTGATCGAGAAGGTGTGATAAATAGTTGTTAAATATTAATAATAACATATAAATATATTTATGATGTTTGAATGATAATTTTTTTATCAATACAATAATTTTATAATAATTATAAGAATAAAAAAATTGAAATACCTTGGTTAAGATCTATACCTCTTTTTGAGAGATCTCTTATGGGTTACACCTTAAGCCTTGAAATATTGGTTTTAGGAGAAGACTAAAAGATATAGAATAAAGGGAAGTATTCTAGGGATTTTTTTGAGTATTTATTTTCTGATATAGAATGATAAATCTGTGTCAATAGGTGAGGAGGTGACCTGTCCTTTTATAAGTGAGGGTAGGGACACATATATAATTTCTTAAAAAATCTTAATTATGTAATGTCAAATTCATGGGGAAGTAACTAAAAGTATACATTTATTAAAATTTAGTATAATATAATGTTTAAATATCTTCAAAAAATAAAAATTAGATAATTTTGGGTTAAAATACTACCCTTATATCCTGGTTTAACCTCATAGAAAACCTGTTTTAACCTTAACCCTCGTAACATAATTGTACTATTTATACTATTCAACATGAAAAAATTAAGTTTAATATAAAAAATTATATTAATTATTCTGATTAAAAATATGGAATAAATTTTACCTTATTCAATTTTTATAAGTTTTACAATATAATTTTAAATAAGAGTTCAAATCGCAATGAAATCCCATTTTTGAAAAATGAATTTTTAAGTATAAAACCTAATTTAAATCCATTAATTTTCATATGAAAACAATAAAATTAATGTTAAAATATATTATTGAATAAAATAAATATATATCTCACTGAATACATTAATTAATAGATATTAATTTAATTTATCAGGATAAAAACACATTGCTTGTATAAAAACAATTTTTTTGGGGGAAAAGTCTTTTTTAGCCTAAAAATTAACCTATACCAAAATCAAGTATAATGAAGATTACTATGTAATTAATTATATTATTTATAATTAAATTTTGGTTACATTACTTAATATCACGTTCAAAATTTAATGGGTATTTTACTTGAAATGAAATGATAGTTTAAAAAATTGAATTTTACACTATTTATTGGACAATATATCTTTTTAGAAAAAACCAAAAAATTGACACTACGATATTATTGAAATGATGATTTAAAGAAAGAAATTAATTTATTCAAATAAAATTTCTTAAAATTGAATAAATTAATTATAATGTACATGCTCAAAATGAAATAAAAACTAGTTTTGTGGAAGAATTATTTTTGAAGAATAAAATGACTTCAATGAAAATTGAGTAACTATTTTTTCTAAACTAATCAACATATTTTAATTATTTAAAACCATTTTACACATTTTTATGATTTTTGTATTACTATTCATATCTTTCAATTAAATTTATAGTTTATAAAGGGTTATTATATCACGATTCATTTAGACACAGGGTAGCGTGTAATGAAATCCATCAAACACATGCAGTTTATTTAAATAAAAATATATTCTAGAATATTGGGGTGTTATATTCCCCCTTTAATAAATTTCATCTTAAAATTTTTTATATTGGTAATAAAATGATCGATATTTTAAAAAACCTCTGTTTAAAAACCATAACATTCAAAGGAAAATAAAACCTATTTTGAAAAATGGATGTTAGAAACATAAAGGTTAAATTAAGAAAAACATTATGAGGTTCGAAAATATGGAGAAAATTAGTGAGAATTGAATATATTGACATGGAGGAGAAATATAATTTCAAATGAATAATAAATATTGTGAGAGAAAATGGGCATGATAATGTTAATTACCAAAAAATAATAAATCAATGAAGGGTGAAAACAAACATCAATTCATTAGAAATAACTATAAAAAAGAAAAAAAAATCAATTTTCATGATCATTTTCCAAGAGTTGAGGATTTATTTTTCTGAGGAATACAAGAAAACATACATAATTTATTCCTCCAAATCCATAAAAGTAATTTCATACTAGGGTTGTGTGTTTAAAATAAATTCCACCACTTTTAATCTATATTTAAATGATGAACAAACACTATTATTTTGTCCAGCCAAAAGTACTAAAATGAACTTTTAACCGGTCATGAGATCCATAAAATAAGGAAAATTAATTCCTTATGTCTCTAGATATTAACCAAAACTAAAATAGTTAAAAAAAGTAATCAAGTATGGATAAATATTTTTATGATGAAATAATACATTAATCTCTAAAACCTGAATAATAACACCCAAAATATAACTTACACCATTCCAAAAATAGTTGGCCTTTAAAATCCTCCAAAATATATCTAAATAAATTAAAATCCCAAGAATTTAGTTTAAGGACACTATATTTCCAATATCAACTTATCTTTTGTAATGGCCCATAATTATATCAATGAGATTTATCTTATTGTGTTCATTTGATATAATATAAATCACATAAGATCACTTATAGAACAAAATGAAAACCTTTTAAATTAATAATGAATGAAATAGTAAGTATTTCTAGAAGTTAAGGAACCTATACCAATGAAATAGTAACTTAGAATTAGGAATAGTAATATAACCCTTAAGAATAGAAAATCAACCAAATGAATAGTAACATCACCCATATTTTTATAAACAAAATTTAGGAATCTTATAAATCAAAGTATGATATAATTATATCATAGTATAAGTAAGTGAATATTTTAAAAATCAATAAATAAGTGTTGTTATTTTTCCAAGTCATAAATATTTAATTACAATTTTATAATTAATTAAATTATTTAAAAGAAAATTTATTTTCATAAAATGTTTTAATAAATTAATATTTTGTTGTCGTATAATTTTAAGATAATTTTATGAGACCTTAGTTATTATTTCAAAGTGTTTTGAAAGTATTTTTAAATATAAAATATGTATTTTTCGAGTAAATGATGATTTTAATTAAAAAATAAATTTAACAGATTTAGAAAAATATTTTCATAAAATTGAGTCCATTTTTTAATTCTAAACATCTAAAAATTGTTAGGGTGAATTTTTGGTATATTTCTAAAATACTTGAATTTTTAGTGAATTGTAAAATATCGTAATTTACAGTATAAATACATTATAAGATAAGTAAAATATTACTTGAGTCATGGACAATGTAAGCACCACAATATATAACTTACATTAATTATTTTAATATATTTGATGATAATTATCATACTATTCATAGTCTAGATCCAAAATAACAAACAAGTGAATAAAATATTCAAAAAACACCCCTCTCATCAACTATAAATACCACCCCTCACCACCCCTTCTCCTCACAACTTCCATGATTTGAGCCTTTTCAAATTTTTACCCAATACTCTTCCCAATAACCCCACTTCTATGAGTTCTTGGTATCATAAAAATACCAAAACCATTTCCCTAAGGAGGTTCTCAAGGAGGAGAATTTGAGAGGTAAAATCCTCTTCCTTTTCCTTTTAATTTATTTCTATGTTCTTTTTTTGTTATTCTATCCTAAACTACCCTCATAAAAATATCATGAAAACCATAGTACCTTAAAATTACTTTAATTTTATTATGATAATTGAATAATCCATCATCAAGCCCCTTATCATATCTCTTTTATTCTAAAAATGGTAACATCATCTATGATGTGTCGTTTCACCACCTTCAAGGATGAAAATTTTTCATTTTCATTCACTATATTTAATGATGTTCATGAAACCATTTTAATATTTGAAACATATTGTAAAATTTATATTATAACCCTTTTTATTTTATTTATGTAACATATTTACATAATATTAAACAATGAAACAAGATGAGTTTGTTATTATCAATAACTTCCATAATAATCTAAATGATTATCTCTAAATGTCTTATCTAATGATTCATCCCAATACCATATAACCAAATGATATATATAACCACATAAATTTATATATGTTCTTAAATAAAATATAATTCCAATTATCGATAATTATGCCCATTTTACATGAACTTCTTTACTTATAAATAAGCGAACAGATCATGAAAACTAAGAATAAGAACTCCCCTGAATGATAAAATTAGATCTTAAAACTCATAAAAAAGACCATAAATGGTATTAATAAAATTATAACAAATAAATTAAATGTATTAAAGTTTATTAATTAATTAATTAATGGATTTAATTTTATTATCTAAGACATTTAGGTTAAGTGTAGGACACTTTCAGACAAGTGGTAACGGTTTTCTCAACTCACTTTCATTTCAATAAGATATGCCTTATTCACCACTATTTATTTTTTGTGGTGTATGTATACTACCAATTTATGTTCCATATAATTAATATATTTATATACATGTTATTAAATGTCTTATTTGATGATCATTAATTTAATGGGGCATATGGTTCAAATGTTTTCAAAGTGGTAAGGGTTTTCATCCCAAACCTCCATTTTTATTCGGGTTATAATTTCTACCTCTATACACCAATGTAATTCTTCATTATTTTTATAAATTCTTATCAATTATGTTTATATGTTCCAGAAACATATATCTATATCAATTTATCTTATGTTTATGGGATAATACATGTTTTACAAGGCTCCCTTTTCAATTCACTATGATACACATGCCCGATTAAAGGGAACGTCTCGATTTCTTACCCATTTTCAACTACCATCCAATATATATTTTTAAGAAACTATTATTTTTATAAAATCACTAATTTTTTCATGAAAAACTATATTTTTTCATACCTGATTTTATATAAATAATCTTGACAAATAAAAATAATTTTCCAAAAGAACTCCTATTTTCAAAGTAAAAGGGTTCTTTATCCCAAGAATTCCTCGATGATTTTATTAGAATATTTTCATCTATTTTGACACATGTATTTAATTTTATGAATTATCTATTTTAATATCCTATTAATATCATCTACCATATTTTATTAAATGGTTTATGGATAGTTTGAATCTGGATGTTCTATCTTGATACCATAGAGCATGTTACTCAGAATGGTGATTATGTTTACAGAATAGGGAAAGTTATTTACATTCCATATGTATATATTATTTATGTTTAACCCCATTAATATGAATAATTCACTAGACTTTGAAAGTGATGGGTGGGACCTGATATAGCACTTTTATGCATCGATAGGTCTCATGAGACAAAACATACATGGACTTGGCCGAGGCCTTTCCCATTTTCAGATATAGTTTTTGTGGAGGCCTTAATCAATTTTAGATGCCTTGGTTGAGGACTTGAAAGTATGTTTTAGATGTCTGGAATATTCATTCCCACCTAATGATATCAATAATTTATTATCAATGTGAATTTTTGACAAGTAGAATATCCATGGTTAAGCTTCTTTCTCATGTGAATTATTATATGGAATTATTTATCAAGATTTTATCCGTTCCATATCATGTTCAAGATTATATTCTAATGGAATGTGTTTTTATTTATTCACCATATGTTATTGTCTTTCACAACATTACATACGCTTACTAATAATTTGAGATCACCCCTTTCTTATATTTTATTTTCCCCCAGGATATGAAGATGAATATTATGAATGAATTGCAGGGTTAATATAAGTGATTTTGGGTGTTAAAAATTGATTTTCTACATTGTCTGATCCTTTCATGTGGTAATGTAATGTTCACGTATGTAATTTAGACTCCGAAACAACTATACGGATTATTAATTTGGGATTCAATTCTTATATCTATGCCAATGTATTAAATTGAGGAACAGGCTCTGAGCTATTGGGGTCAGGGTATTTATTGTTGGTAACATAGGATGTTTATTAGAAACCTTGGAAACTAGATTTAGAAAACATTGATTAGTGAACATAAACCTAATATATACTTTTAGGATAAGAATATAATTACAACCTAGAGTTTTGGTAAGGTAGATATTATGTGTATACTTCTAGAAATAAATCTTCGTCTAGATAATACAATTTGATGTGGTTCTAGTATAGAAGTACTATAGGTTAAAACTCCAAAAAGGTGTCATGAGACTAACCTAGGGAAACTCAGTACCTAACAATGGGCCTTACTACAAACCTAGTTTACCAAAACTGAGGGATAAACTTAAAATAATTCACATTTTCTTTATAATCCATTATGAAGTATTATCCTCAAAGAAACCATGTTTAGGATTGTGAGATTAGCTATGAATACGATTTCAATTAATGTTAAGTGTTTTTCTAGTTCATTATTATGAATTATGACTCATAACCTAATCTAGTGTATAAATTTTTTTATAAATTACACCAAGTGAAAGGAATGGAACCCGTATTAATGCGTGTATACCATGTAGGTATTTCCCTCCTATTCAGGATAATGATATTGGTATTGGAGATGTGACTGGTGCCGAGAAAATTATAAATATATTGGGACAACTGACTCAGGTTGAGAAAAATATCCTTACCCATATTTATCATCCTGAATCAAAATGTGGAGGAGAAATGTTATAGCTCTTTATGCGACAACAGACTCCATTATTCAACTGAAATATGAACCCATTTGTAGTGGAGCACTGTATAAGTTCTTTAGAGATGTTATTTCTCACTTTGGGAAATACAAAGAGAGAGAATGTTTTCATGGAATTTTATCATCTATTAGGATATGTAGATCAATGTTGGTCACTAATTCAAAAAAAAAGGAGGAAGAAGAAATAAAAAATTTGGAATAGAGGGATTTTAAGGAAAATTTCCTAGAAAAATATTTTTCTCATGAACGATGAGTGGATATGGAAAGGCAATTCTTGAGTCTGAAACAAAAAGAGAATGAAAATGTTAAAAAATATAAATCCAACTTTATATTGTTAGAAAGGAATGATGTGGAATACATACATAATCCAATGAGAAAGAGTTATTGATTCTTTTATGGTTTAAAAACATTTCTCCGAAGGGCACCAGTCTTCTAAAATTTCTCATTGTGTGAAGATATAGTCTCATGTGCTATCAAGATAGAGAAATAATTCTATAAGCCTTATGAGTTTAAGGGAAAATAAGATAAGAAGTGGGTGTAGTAGGAAAGAATGTATAAATGGATGATAAAAAAGGTAATTTTCTAATGTGTGATACTTATGGAAGGAAACACCCCAGTGACTACTTAAAAGGAAAATGATTTTGATACAAGTGTGGTGGGAAAGTCCATCCTGATCAAGATTTAAGAGGAAATAAAGAATCTACCAATATTCATTTCTATAATTTTAGGGATATGGGACACTATGAAAATGATTACTTAAAGCATTAAGGAAAATTTCCTAAAAAAGTCTTTAGAGCAAGGAAAAGTTTATATGATCACAACAACTGAGGGTGAAGTTGCAAATACTATGGTTGTAGGTATATTAATCATATCCAATAATTTATTTAAATCTTTATTTGATTCTGGATCACCATATTCTTTTATATATTCTCAATTTTCATTAAAAAAATTGATATTTATAATTCTCCTTAACAAGGGAGTTGTCAGTCAAAACCCCTAAGGGAAATCTCATTGCAACAAAGATGTGTCAGGATGTTCCCATTATGGAATATAAATGTGATTTATCTTTTTATTATATCATATTACCTATGGGAAACATTTACATAATATTTTGAATATATTAGATTTAAAAATATGTTGTGAAAATATATTACAAGAAGAAGGAAATCATGTTTTGTAAGGAAGGTGTAGGAATCCATTATTTTTGAAGCAGAAACATCAACATCTAATTCTCATCTAGATCCACCCCCAAATAAAATTATTTTATAGGAATATAAAACATCATCTATAGATAAGGAAATAAATCTTAAAATATGATTATGTACCTATTGTACAAGAACACATTGATGTATTTCCAAAGGAGTTACCTAGACATCCTCCAGAGCAGGAAGTTAAGTTCTCTGTTGATTTAATTATTGGTTCAAGTCCTATATAAAATGCTCCTTATAGAATTGACACTATGAAATTAGTATAACTAAAGAACAAACTAGTGCAAAGGAGTGATAAAGGATTTATTCTCCCTAGTTTTTCTCCATGGGGAGTCCCTGTTCACTTTCTCAAGAAGAAAGTTGGATCGATGAGGCTATGAATTTGTTATGGAGGAATAAATGCTATTAAAATAAAACACAGGTATTGCCTACCTCACATTGATGATTTATTTGATCAAATTGAGGAATCTCAATAATTTTCAAAGATTTAACTTCGATCTAGATATCATCAGTTTCATATGAGGAAGAAATTCAAAATATAGTATTTTGAAATAGGTATAAAAATTATTTGTATACTGTAATTATATTTAAACTGACTAATGAAACCTACATTTTCATGGATCTAATGAATAGAGTTTTTAAGGAATATCTTGACAAATTTAATGTGGTATTTATTGATGATATCTTGATATAATCCAAAATCTATGAATACCATTAAAATCACTTGCGAATTATTTTAAAGACCCTTAGAAGAAATGAATTATATGGGAAGTTTAGCATGTTTTAATTTTGTCTTCAATCAGTTTCTTTTCTTGGACATATTATCTCTAAGGATGGAATCTCGATTGATATTGTAAAGACAAATGATATTTAGGAATGAACTACACTAATAAAAATAAATGAGGTATATAGTTTTATTGGTTTAGCAGGTTATTATAGACATTTCATTTTGAACTTCACCCAATTAGCTAACCCATTAATCAGTATTACTCATAAAGGGGTTAAGTTTGTATGGACAAAATAATGTGAAGAATGTTTTGAATAATTGTAGTGTAGATAAGTGAATGATCTGATCCTGACTCTACCATCAAGAAATGGTGGGTTTGTGATTTATAGTGATGAATCAAAGAAAGGAACTGGATATTTTCTTATATATAATGATAGATTTATTTCCTATGCATCAATGTAGTTAAAAACTCATTAAAAAAACTATTCAACTAATGATCTTGAGTTAGCAGTTGTAATATTTTCTCTGATAATATGGAGTTACTATCTCTATAGTGAAAGATATGAGATATATTTAGATCACAATAGCTTGAAATATATATTCTCAAAGAAAAAACTCAACATGAATAAAAGGAGATGGATAAAGCTACTCAATGATTATGATTGTTCAACACACTATCACCCATGAAATGAAAATAAGTTAGCTGATCTATTGAGAAGAAAAGATCATGGAGTTATAAACAAAATGAGGATTAATAAAGACCATGTCCACATGGATCTAGAAAATATTGATATAGGAATTATCAAGGAAGGTGAAACATCATTACTTTTTCAATTGGGTTCCCAAACATCTTTATTAGAAATAATTAAATGTTCTTAGTCTAATGATGAGAATCTTCAAAAGAAAATTAAAGCTGTGAATGATGGGAAGTTTCTAGACTTCTTGTGTTTAGATGAAATTATAAAATTTGGGATGAGCCTATGTGGTCTTTCTATACCTAAGTTAAAAAGGGAGTTATTGGATGATTCCCATTGTTCGAATTTCTCTATACACCCTGGTTGCACTAAGATGTATAGATATTTGAAGGAACATTTCTGGGGGGACAAAATGAAGCGGAAAATTGCTGATTATATATCAAGATGTTTAGTCTTTCATTAGTTGAAGGCTAAAAGAAAACATCCTAGAGAATTCATGCTATATAAAAATATTTCGACATGGAAATGGGATGAAATAACCATGGATTTTATCATCATATTACCGAAAAATACAAGAAATAATGACTCTATATGGGTGATTATTGAATGAATTACAAAATATACACATTTCCGCACTATGAGGGAGGATTTTTCACTAGATATTCTTACACAAAATTATATTAATGAAGTTGTAAGACTTCATGGATCACCTCTCTCAATTTTTTCTGATCACGATCCTGGATTTAAATTGAAATTCTAGAAAAGTCATCAGAATTTTTTGGATATTGTGCTCCATTTGAGTACTGCTTACCAGATTTAAACTGATAAGCAATCAGAAAGGATGATCCAAACTCTAAAAGACATTTTGAGATCAATCTCACTTAATTTTCAAGGTATGTGATATCGGTATTTACCTAAGGTATATTTTTTCATATAATAATAGTTTACATTCAAGTATTCAAATGAAACCATATAAAGCATTATATGGAAAGAGATGTTGTACACCGACATGTTAGGATGAAGTTGGTGAAAAGAAGTTTTTAGGATTATAGCTAGTGGTGGAAACAAATATCTATACTGATAATCGAAAGAGTTTTTTTAAATTTCATGTGGGAGATAATTTTTCTTGAAATTATCTCCAGGGAATGGTGTTATAATATTTAGAAGGAATGGGAAATTCATCCCCAAGTACATTGGTCCTTTTGAAATTATGGAGAGGATTGGAGTTGTGGATTATATTTTGGAAATGCACCTAAAATTTAAAAATTACACAATGTGTTACACATCTCTTTATTAAGAAATTACATTCCATACCCAACACATGTCTTCTGTTATGAAGAAATAGATTTAAAACATGATTTATCTTACTGTAAAGAGTCTACTCGGATTCTGGACACTAAAGAATAGGTGTTGAGGAATCAGATGACTCAGCTGGTAAAGGTAATTTGGAAATGTCATAAAATTGAAAAGGTGACATGGGATACTGAGGAACTTATGACGAATAACTACCCAAATCTTTTTATGAGGTAAAAATCTAGATATTTCGAGGATGAAATTTTTATAGGAGGGGAGAATGTAACGACCCAGAATTCTACCAATAAGATTTCCCTTATTATATTTATTTCATCTCGTATAAATCACATAAAATCACATAGAAAACCAATTAAAAACCTTATAAAGAGAGAATGAATCACATAATTGGTATTTCTAGAAGTTAAAGAACATATACCGATGAAATAGTAACTTGAACTTAAAAAGAGTAATATGATCCTTATGAAAATTAAATCAGGTGAATGAATAGTAAACTCACCCATGTTTGTATAAATAAAATTTAGGCATCTTAAAAATGAAATTATGATATAATTATATCATATTATACATAAGTTAATATTTTAAAAATTATTAATTAAGTGATGGTGTTTTTGTAAGTCATAAATATTTAATTATAATTTTATAATTAATAAAATGATTTAAAAGAAAATTTATTTTCACAAAATATATTCATAAATTAATATGTTTTTTTCTTATGATTTTAGGATAATTTTATGATACCTTAGTTAATTTTTTAGACTGAAATAGAAGTAGTTATAAATTTAAAATCTCTATTTTTCGAGTAAATGATGGTTTTATTTACAAATTAAATTTCTCATATTTAGAAAATTATTTTCATAAAAAAGAGTCCATTTTTAATTTTTTCATGTTGAAATATGGATAGTCCCAATTTTAGGGATTTTTAAAAAATACTTAAATTTTTTGGTGAATAGTAAAATACATTAATTTACAGTATAAATACATTATAATCTAAATACACTATTAATTGTATAATGGATGATTTAAGTACCATAATCTAGAACTTACTTTTATTATTTTAATATATTTTATGAAAATTCTCAAACTATTCAAATTATTGATCCAAAACAATAAACAAATGAATAAAATATTCAAAAAACACCCCTCTCCTCCACTACAAATACCACCCCCCCACCCCTTATCCTCACACAATATATGTTTTGATCCTTATAAATTATCTACCCAATACTCTTACCAAGCCCCTAACCCATGTCTAGTAGGTCTTGGTCTCATCAAAATACCAAAACTATTTCTTAAAGAGGTTATGAAGGAGGAGAATTCTAAAGGTAAAATCCTCTTCCTCTTACTCTTCCTTTTAATTTATTTTCAAGTTATTTTCTTTTATTATTCTCTCCTCATCTCCCATCATCCAAATAGAAATGAGAAATAAATTTCCTTTCATTTACTATAATTTTATTATGATAATGGAATAATATATCATCAAGAACCTTCTATTATCCCTTTTATTCTAAAAATTGAAATGTCCTATGTGAGGTGTTGTTTCATCATCTTCAAGGACAACAAGTTTTCATTTTCCTTCACAGTCTACAAGGATATTATTGAAACCATTTTAATGGTTTAAAAATATTGTAAAATTTATATTGTAATCCTTTTTATGTTATGGATGTAACATATTTACATAATAATTAATGATAAAACAAAATGAGTTTGTTATGATAAATAACCGTTGTAATAATCTAAATGATTATCACTAAATATATTATCTAATGATTCATCCTGAAACAATATAAAAAAATTATATATATAACCATTTTAAATTATTTAGGTTCATAAATAACATATAATTCCAATTTTTTAAAATTATACCCATTTTATATTAACTCCATTACTTATAAATAAGCGAACTAATCATGAAAATTAGGGAAACAAACTCTCCTAAATAATAAAATTGTATCTTATAACTCATCCAAAAGACGATAAATGAACTTAATAAGACAATAAAATAAAAATTAAAAGTATCAAAGGTTCTTAATTTTTCAATTAATGTTTTTAATTTTATAATCCTGGATATTAATGTCAAGTGCAGAACACTTTCAGACAAGTGGTAAGGGTTTTCGCAACTCACGTTCATTTATGCGATATATTCCCTATTCACCACTGTTTCTTTTGTGTTAAGTATGTATACTGCCCATTGATGTTCCATATCCTAAATTTATTTAGCTTCATATAATTAAATGCCTTATTTTATGAACATTAATTTTATGGAGAATATGATTCAACTATTTTCAAAGTGGTAAGAGTTTTCTTCCCGAACCTCCATTTTCATATGGGTTATCATTTCTCTCTCTATATGCCTATGTAATTCTTAATTATATTTACATAATTCTTATAAATTATTTTTATATTTTCAAAACACACACACACACACACACATATCATTTCATCTTTCTTTGATGGGATAATACATTTTTTACGGGGTTCCCTTCTCAATTTATTCTGATATGCATGCCTAATTAAAGGGAATGCCTTGATTTCTTACCCATTTTGAAGTAAAATCCACAATATATTTTAAGAAACCATTATTTTCATAATATCAATAATTTTTTCATGAAAAAATTTATTTTTTTAATATATGGTTTGATACAAACAATCATGACAAATAAACATGATTTTCTAAAAGAAATCTTCTTTACAAAGTAAAAGGGCTCTTTCTCTCAGGAATTTATCGATGAATTTATTCACGTATTTTCATATATTTTAAAAAATCTATTTAATTTTATAATTTATTTATATTTATATCCAATTATTATCATCTACCATATTTTATTAAATGGTTTATGATCAGTTTTACTATGGATGTTTTATCATGATACGAAACACTATGTTACTATGAATACTTAGTGATTATGATTACAGATTGGGGATTTTTTTTTTCAGATTTCATATGTATATGTTCTTTATGTTTATCCCCATTCATATGAAGAATTTTTTAAAATTATAATGTGTTGGGTGGGTCCTGCTATAGCCCCTTGATACATCTGTAGGTCTCTTGAGACAAAACAGACATAGACTTGTCCTAGGCCTTTCCCATTTTCAGATATGGTATCAGTAGAGTCCTTAATCATTTTCAGATGTCTTGGATGAGTCCTTGTCTATATTTTTCATATTTTATGTATATGAATTATATCATAATGATATTAGTAATTGATTATCCATGTGAATATTCGACTAGTATAATATCCATGGTTAAGCTTCTTTCTCATGTGAATTCTTATACGGAATTATTTATCCATCTTTTATCCTTTCGATATCATGTTCAAGATTATGTTCTAATGGAATGTGTTTTTACTCATTCACCATGCCTTATTGTTTTTCATTGCATTACATACCCTTAATGAGCATTTGAGATCACCCCTTTCTTATGTTTTATTTTTACCCATGATGTGAAGATGAATATTATAAATGACTTGGAGGGTTAATCTATGATTTTTTTGGGTGTTACAAATGAAGTTTCTACATTGTTTTTTAATTTCAAATTGTAATGTAATGTTCTCATATGTAATCTAGATTCCAAAACTACTAAACTGATCGGTACTTTGGGATTTCATTTTTGTATCTATGCCAATGTAATAAAGTAAGGCATTGGCTTAGGGCTACTGGGGTTGGGGCCTTTAAAAATTTACTCCACAAATAATATAAAGTAGATCTTAATGTCACATACCAAACATGTGAATTCCATGATCATATATTCTTTTAAAACTTTATAATCCTTTTTAAAAATAGCCTAAAACACCATAGAAATTAAATGAAAATACATATACTTCCAAAAATATTTTACTCTATACTTATACCATAATTAAAATTACAGATAATCCAATATATTAAATAAATCCAAAATGTAATAAACTTATCAAAGATAACATAAATCAATTTTTCATGAAATCACTATGTAAATTCAAGTTCAATAATAATATCCAATTTAATTATTCAATATCTATCAATTATTTATCCCAAATAAACATTATCATCACAACCATAGGCACATATTAAGGGTTATCAATCTATAAATCATGTGTTTTCCAAAAATATCACCTCAACACTAAAATAATTTTAAAGGAAATGAAAACCATTCAACTCAGGCTTATAAATATATAAATATTTTTTTGGAATAATATTGAGATGTTTCATGATTCTTATAACTATAATATCATTAACGAAATAAATCTACAACATAATTCTCAAATACCAATACATAAACACATCAATTATTCCACTTTAATAATTATAATACAATATTCCCTTCCACATTCAAGGATTTATCCCTTAAATTAGGGAATAAAATAAGATAAATCCCATGTTCCCCCCACATACGTCGTTGATCTATAAATTATACCTTGGGATATACTTTATTTATTTTTATTGAACTCTTCATTTTTTCCTAGAAAATTTCTTGCTCCATGACCTTCTTTTCCACACATAAAATATCTTCCAAATCCTTTGAGACATTTACCTTGGTTATTCTTCCAACATTCTAAACATGTAAAAATAAAAATCTTCTTTCCTCCAAGATCTTCATGAAAATAAAATTTTCTCTTATTTTTTTCTTCAAAAACTCTCACATGTTCATGTTTTTATTCATATAATGATATTTTTGGTAAAGAATAATCACAATATTTGAAATTCCATATTCCAAATCATTTAGTTACCTGTGAGGATAATAATTTCATTATCTATCACATTCAGTATTAATGTGATTCCATATAGTTTTATCTATTTACTAAAACTGAAAATCATATTATGAGATACAATAATCGTAAGGAAAATCATAAAATCCTGAAAATAATTTATAATAAATATAATTATTAACACGTTATTTTCAATTTAAGAAATCTTAGGTTTAGTCTACATCATACATGGTCATTATCTATCAAAATCTTTTATAACGGTTTATATATAAAATTTGAGTTTACATAAGAATATCCTTTGGGAATGTCAAACCAAGTGTGTGGTAAGGGTCTTAGTAATTTTTCATTATGTTCTTCATAACTAACTACCTTATTATAAATATCACACTTAAAACATTTCTTTATAACTTGAGGAAGGGAAACATAAGAAAGGATGAGATAAGATGAGATGAGATGATCAATAAGGGAAAACATAAGAGATATCAATCAATTATCATTGGTTATAATAAGATAAGTATAATGGTAAGAGAGATTGATCTTGATATACAATATTTATAACCAACCATTCATATATCTTTAAACACAAATCATGGAATATGGTTTTTTCAATCAAAATACATAATACATAAGAGTGCAGAATCCTAAATAATTAATATTGAGCTATGATAACATAGAATAATCATAATACATAATTTTTTATAATTAAAATTATCATATAAAAACACTTTATTATTTAAGTATTACTCATAATACTATCATTGTGGAAAATTTTACGTAATGTAAATGCCTATTTGATCATTTCCAAATTCTATAAGGAGAAAATTCCACCCAACTATCTCTATTATCTCCTAGGAGTTTCTCAACATCAACATCATTACGCAATCAATAAAATATCATTAAAAATGAATCATAGATTAAGGTTTTATCAATAAAATAACATAATACATAATAATGAAAAAATATTAATAGTCAATCATGAGACATGAGAACATAACATAAGCATAAAACATAAGTTTTTGACATTCAAATAATCATTGAAAATCAATTAATAAGTCAAGGTTCACTCTCAATAATATTATTGCGGATAAATTCCCATAATTTTAATTCATACCTCATCATTTCCAACATTATATTTGTATTAATTTCCATAAATTTAACTCCTTCACCTCTTTTGATTTTTTTAACTATACCGCCTCTGAAGATTTTATCAACTCCATCATCTCTTAGGGTTTCTCAACTACATAATCATTATCCAATGCATTGGTAGGATATAATGGATCCATAAATCCTTGGTTTATAATTTAACCACCCAACCTTATTATATAATTGAACCACGCATTATATAATCAAAATGTATCCATACATATTCCACAATATAATGAAAAAAATTATTATTACAACAAATCCTAACCCAGGAAAATAAAATAGGTTTCATAAAACTTTCATCATCATAAAAACAATCCATCCATATAATTAATAAATATGGTAACATTAGATAATATCCCCAATAAATCATGAGAAACATTAAAATATTCTGTTATAAATGAAAAATATTTTTAAAATATCACTAGAATATTTCTTTAGAAAAATAAAATTTTCATTTTGAAACAACTTATTTAAAATCTAAAAATATTAAAATAATGCATGATTTTTTTTTTATTTTAAAATGATAAAGGAAACCTATAGAGGATTATTCAGGTAAAATAATATTCATGATAGAGGTTAAATCTATTCATGTAATTTATGTTAAAACAAAAATTCATTTCACATTTCTGGTAAAAAGATCAAAAGTAAAATGTTTGGAAAATGATAATAAAACTAATTTTAAAACATGTTAAAGAGAGTAAAATAAATTTTAAAATGAATTTATATAATTTTTATGGAATACTAAATTCATTCTTGATTTTTTTAAGAAAATGTGGACATAGAAGAAATGATTCTTTAAAAAAGAGAAAAACAAGGCCGATTTATCTAAAAAACATTATTTCAATATCATGAGTACTTAAATAGTGTAAAATGAAAGTAAAAACTATAATATTTAGTAATAAATATATGAGAATAAAATATATAATATTTGGGATAAATATATCATAATATTTCCCTATCATAAAATTTAAGCAAAAATAATCCCGGTAAAAATGAGATTATAACATAAAACCCTCATCACTTTTCTAACTTTTGATTCATGACCCTCAATAAAGAAATAAATTAAAATTAAAAATTAAATAACATGAAAATAAGTATATTAATTATATAATATATCAAAGGGTTATTATATACACATCATATTAAAATATAGGTGTATAACATACCATATGTCCTAAAGAATTGAATTTGAGATAATAAACCCTTACTACTTTTTTATGTTTTGAATCATACACATTAGATGAAATAAAATGAATTGTAACTTTAAATACCATTAATTAATAATTATACATGGTATAAAATGTATAATTATCAATATCTACATCTCATAAACATAAATAGGTATAAAACATTAGACATATGTGAACAAAATAAAATTGAGATAAAGAACCATTACGTCTTTACTAATTAGTGAATCAAAAGTCATTGGATGCTTTAGAATCATATAGTTATATAAATAAATTTAATTAAATCATGTATTATTCCAAAACATATTATTGGGTGGTATATACACCATAGAAATAATAAATGGGTGCATAACATTAAAACATGTCTCAATGAATAGAATTCGAGACATGACTCATACAACTTTATTATCTATTGATCTAAAGGATATATAAAGAAAGAACATGATATTTTTCTTAAAAAACCTAAATTTAATTAATATTTAAAAATAAATTTAATATTTAGTAATCACACCACATAAAAATAAATGATGGTGTGCAATATCAAACATGTCCATGAATTTGAAAATGATACAAAGAAACCCTCACCTTATATCGTACTTGATTTGTAAGTAACCTAAAATCATGAATAATAAATTTAAAAATATTCTAATAATCTAAAAGAATCATATTGATACGTATAATATCATATATGTTCCACTTATATCATTTTAACACTTTTTATTAACCTCTATTAAAGTTGTAATTTTGGGTGTTAATTGCATCATTTTTCAACTATGTTCTTGTTTGGAAGTTTTGGTATGTGAAATTTGATTATAGTACTAAAGATATATAATTTTAATCATGATATAAATATAATTTATATTAATTATATAAATTTTTATAAAAATTCATATTAAGTGGTGATGAAAAATGAATTACATCAATTTAAGGAGATTGTACTTCGTACGTACACACGAGCGATGTTTCCATTTTTCAATGGATAGAAAAATTAAAAGTAAATGATAATTCACCTTTACATAATAATTATTATATAACAAATATTTTATATTTCCATTAAATATATCCTTATCACTAAGAAGTTAATTTAGAAATGAAAAACAAATCACATTGCTTTTGCAGGTGGTAGTCCACACTTACAAATGAGCGATGTTACCATTTTCCAATGAATCCGATGATAAGAAGTTATATAATATATTATAACTTCAAAAAGCATAAATATGTTATAAATATCATATATAATCATTAAATCCATAATTATAACCATTCATGAAAGATGGTTAATGAAAATGAATCGTATCGCTCTACGGAGGTGGTAGTCCACACATATGCACAAACAATACTTTGTTTTTACCATTTGATGAATAAGGGGTGGTAAATGGATATAAAAACATAATAATAACATATTATTATATTTATTATACTATATTAATCATGTTTTTATGGATAAAAAATGTTTATATGATGTAGAAGAAGAAATACAATA
The DNA here is from genome assembly GCA_963277665.1 of Viscum album. NCBI lineage: Eukaryota > Viridiplantae > Streptophyta > Magnoliopsida > Santalales > Viscaceae > Viscum > Viscum album. The sequence continues at coordinate 1,978,825,409 of OY728157.1, read as the reverse complement.
GAAATAACTTGGTTAAGATCTATACTTCTTCTTTTAGAGGCCTCCATTGGCATACACCTTAAGCCTTGAAGGATTGGTCTTAGGAGAAGAAGATAAGATATAATACGAATTTAAGTATTATAATAAGGTTTTTTAGATGTTACTTTTATATATATAAGGATAAAATGGTGTGAATAAGGGAGGAGGTGAGGCACCCTATTATAAGTGAGTTGAAGGACACACATGAAATTTCTTAAAAGATCTCAATTATATAAGGACACTTTCATGATAAAGTGGATAAAAATGGACACATATTATAAGTTAAGATAACACAAGTTTTAAATATATTTAACCAAATTATTGTTTCAAGTGTGGGTGGAAATCCTATCATTATCTCCTGTTTTAACCACCAGTAAACCAGTTTTAACCTTAACTGTGGTGACAAATTTTTAATATTTTTACTATTTAATATAATGAAAAATTAAGATTACTATATTAAATTATATTAATTATGAATATTAAAAATATGGAATCTATTTTTCTAGATTCAATTTCTATAAGTGATAGATTTTAATTTTAAATAATCATGCAAACCGCAAGTAAAACTCATTTTAGACAAATAAAATTTTAAGCATTAAAACATAATTTAAATAAATTAATTTCCTTGTAAAAACCATAAAATTAATGTTAAAATATATTATTGAATATATATTATATAAATTTCATTAAAACCATTAATAAAAAATTATTTATTTAATTTATTAAGATAAAAACACATTGCGTGCAAAAAAATAATATTTAGAGAAAATTGTTTTTAAGCCTAAAAAATAACTTATAACAAAATAATGTATATTTATTATCCTTATGTATATATTTAGAATATTAATAATTAATAGATTATTATATTAATTTAGTATCAAGTTAAAAACATGATGGGTCTTTTACATGAACAAATAATAGTTGTTTACAAATATTAGAATTTTTCATTATTTGACTAAATAATAAATTTTTTAGAAAAAATCATAAAAATTCACCCTATGATAATATTGAAATGATGATTTTAAAAATGATATTAATTTCTTAAAATATAAATTTTAAAAATAGTTTAAATTAATTATGATGTTCATGCACAAAATGAAATTAAAAACATTTTTGAAGAAAACATATTTTTGAAGTATAAAATGACTAATGAAAATTGTGTACCTATATATTATGAATTAATAAATAAATTTTAATTATTTAAAACCATTATACATATTTTTCAGAATGTGATTATTACTATTCATACCATCTAATTCAACACCTAGGATATAAAGGGTTATTTTTCACAGTTCATTTAGACATGAGATTGTATATAATGAAAGTTATCATAGACTTTCATTTAACTTTTAAAAATATATATTATAAAATATAAAGATTTTATATTTTACAAGGTTAAAGATCATCATCTAATGATAAATAAATTTTTTTATTATCCTTAAATCCCCTAATAATACTGAACGTGTTCATGATACAAAGTAAAGCCTCCTCCAAAAAAACCTTATAATTTGTTCCATTTATAAGGATTTCATTATAATCTTCTAATAGTGATACAAAATTTAGATCAACTATATGAAGAATATTATCTTGAATGTGTATGGGATATATCTAAGATATTTTATGCTTTTGGACCACCTTGGGAACTAAACCAATAATTATCTAAATACAGAAATATTATTTGACTGGAGAACCAAGAGCTTCTTTCTTCCTTGATGAACACTTCATGGGATTCCAAATTATAGAGAAGAGAGCGTATATAATCATCATTACCATAAAATAAATATAATAAATAAATTGGTTCTCTTATTAGATATGAAAATAAACTTCATCTTATGTATCCCATTACTCATTAGTCTACCCATATTCAAAAAAAGTTTCATTGCTTAGTGCACTTATTATATTAACAAGTGCATAAAAAACCTTAATGTCTTCTGGTGAACCATCTATCATGTTGGTATTCATATATAGATTGAGTTACTTTAGTGATTTATTAGACCATAATACTACTATAAAATATGGAATCACCAAACCCATCTCTTGAGTTTTCCTGTTAGTACCTGAACAATCATTAGATACCCCAATAGTAACTATATACCAAATCTTACAATAAGAAACTACAAAGTTTTTTTATAATTCATGGTTTCATAGTCAACAAAAAATGCAACATTATCAAACTCAATATTAGCTACCCTTGATAAATCTCTTCCCAAAGCATTATTCATTTCAGTCCGATCCTAGAGAAAAAGGTCTGTATAAAAATAGAATAGGTTTCTCCTAGATAAGGATCAAAAATAGATCCATGTTTATCTTTCAGAAATTTTCCTCCAGCTATAAATGTTCTTGAATTTTAGGGAGAGATAACATTTCGAGTTCTACCATTTTTACCCTGTACATTTTCTCTATAATTATCTCATTCATATTAGTCAATTAACCTCTCTCGTGGTATATCAGCTATAGATGTTGAGATCAGGCCCACTGGAATTTATTTACCTTAATCCTTCCTCTCCCCTCATAACTCTAAAAATCCTTGTACATAAAAAAAGGCATCATATTCTTCCTAACGTAGAAAATATTCACATGCCCCCTTAAGGATCAAATCCCAAAGACTTGATTCCTTTGGTAGTTCTCCATTAAATGTACAATAGTAATACAATCCACATAAAAAGTTGGTAACTTATCACACACAAACATCAAACTAATATCATATTTATTAGTTGAAATAATTACCTTGTCTATTAAAGTTTCACTTAGGTGAATATCTACCAAAATCTGGGCGTAATGTCTAAACAGTATCATTTTAGTTTCCATGTCCATATATAATTCTCCCTCTAAATGACCACTACAATATCATAGAGAAAATAATAGGTTCTAAAGAACATAATTCAATATATAAATTATTATATATACTTATCCATAGGTTCCCATAATAGAATAATGATAAAAATCAAGAGACCATTTATGAATATATAAAGATCAATAATTCATATTGAATTCTATAAAACTCTTGGAATTTTTATTATTCTCATATGAGGGGAATAAGCAATGAAAAAAAATCCATTACTAAGGGAAATGTGACATCAATATATTAAATCCAAGAGTTTAGAAACATAAGTGAAAAAATCCTTGAGCCTCCAAGGTTTTTAACCATTTGAAAAAATAAGACATGTAATAATCTTTTTTACATTCCAAGACATTCTGAAATAGACTCATAATTAGATAACATAATATCCATAAATCCCTTCTTTAGAATTCATCTTGTGGATGAGTCCCTAAACGAATCCAAAGATCCCCCCATAAATTCTCAAACCTAACCTCTCCTAATTATTTTATGAGTCATCCTTATCATTATCGACCAAATGAGGGTAAATTCACTTTTCACCTACCAATAATTCCTAAATATCAATCCCAATGTCCTTTAAAAATGTTATTGGACAAACAAAAATCTAGAAATATGAATATCTATAAAGTTCACCATAAAATCACCTAGAATTTCCCATCCTAGCTCCCATTATCCTCCAATAATTATAATTATTACTAAAGCAATTAAATCAACATCATCATTATTAGTTTAATTTGTATTTTTAATTAAATCCTCCATTTTTTCTCAATTATTATTTTAATTATTTATTATATTATTATTTATTAATAATTTATTTAATTACTAATTATAATTAATAATATAATTAAAATAATATAATTAATGTTAATATTAATTATTTATAAATTATAATTTTTTAATTATAATTAATTATGAAATTGTATTATTATACAAATCTTAATTTGATAATTAATAATAAAGACTAATTATTAATAATTTATAAATAATCAAAAAGATTAAATAATATATATATATATATATATAATAGTTAGAGGGGATAACAAATTGTAAGTAATAAAAATACATGAACCCTAGAATTCCAAGCCTCGTCCCTCCCCATAAGGAATAAAAAGCACAAACTTGACCTATTTTGTTACATATTTATTACTTTTGGGCCCATATTCTTGATAGACCGAAGGCCTAACTGAATGTGTCCCAAAGGACCATAAAGTAGATGAATTTTAGGATGGAATGTGTATCCTGAATCATGTCATGTCACAAGTATTATTCCATGTCACCCCTTGTTAGTAGTCATCGCACCATGTTACTAGTCTGAATCTTGCATCCCCCCTCCAAGAATCACTGCATTGTCTTTCCCTCAAATATACTGTGGATATTCACCACTACTACCACATTAGAAATATATTTGGGAAGAGGTATATACGATAGATTTAAGAAAAACCATCTCTCTTTCGAGATTCCCAACCAACGATGGTTGTGTGGAACCCCGCCACATCGCCTACCTTTCATGACACACTATCAGATAGGTACCACTATGTAGATAGTCACATAGAAAACATCCATCCATCCCATATATAAATAGAAGGATAGTTGATAGGCACTGGTGTGATAATCCCTCTTTTGAGGCCTCCCACTCAGCAGTGACTACGTTTCATTATGCTACCCCACTTTCCTATTGTGCTGAGCTGTTTTCCTAGTCTCTCTATTTTACCTACTTCCTACTGATAATAGGTTGGAATCATTACAGACCAAAGGCCTTTGATGACACACAGGCCCTATAGCCCAAAGGCCCAAATTTGTGACTGAAAGATTAAATTGGGTGAATATTACCATTGATACAATACCTATAATAGTAATACTACAATATATAATATAGTTAGGTAATCTCACCTTTTTACTACACAAGTTTTCATTACATTTTACAGACAATGGATCTTTTAATTTTTAGTGTCTTGAAAATAATGTACATAATACATGAAAATATAAAAATATTATTCTAATCCACTTGAATGGATTCATAACAGGTTCATACTATGTTCAATTACTACATATCATATCCTAGATACATACATAAAATGAAATAGTGAGAATAAGGCCCAGTAAGGGAAAACAAGGGAAATAATTTACTTGTGATCTTGAAGAATATCAATACAAACATGAGGAATTACATAATGGCATGAGAAATGGAAAAAGAGGCATATCATAATAAAAATAAAATGATTCATAAAATGTAAATGTGGATACAATATTTAATTGAGTCATTCATAATAATATCACCAATGTTTATCACTGAGGTGTCATAAAAATTACTAAGGTTATTCACCAAGGTATCATACAACTTTTCATCTCTAGAGATTAAATTTTTTACCCAATGCATTTGAGCGCTATTAGGGGACACCCTTTATATATCTTAAGTAATTTTAGAAACATATATCATAATATAAATTTCATAAATAACCCATGGATAATAAAATAAATGGATTTCATAGCCAAATCATGGTGATTTAGAAAGTACTTAAAAATAAGATCCTTTTGTCATTTTAATCACATGAAAAATAAAGGTAGGTTTCATGTATTTCAATCCAAAAATTAGATATATAATTTTGAAATCTATGTGAATACATTTGTAGATAATGATTTTTGGTTATTCAGAAAATAAAAAAAAACAATTTCTTGTGAAAAGAGAGAAATTTTGAGGCATAAAATCGGCAACATAATATCTATAAAACATGGGTTTATAAAACATTAAAAATAGTGGGGACAAGGGTATCCAACTCATAAAATAATATTAATATACTAAAGGGATATAATAAAATTTATAGTGTAACGCCCCGACCCCAGCTACCCAGAGTCGGTGCATTACTTCGTAACATTGGCATGATCACAAAGGATCAAGTCTCGAAAGACCGATTAGTTTAGTAGCCTTGGAAACACTAGATACATTCATAAGTCTTTCATTACATCAAAAAGTGAAAAACTACAATAACAAAGTCTCCATAGTCCACACTCATATCCTCTTCCGACTATCCCTGCAGGTCATTCATAAAATACTTCTTCACATCCTGGAAAATATTAAAACATTGAAAGGGGTGAGCTCAGATGCTCAGTAAGGATAACAATAATGCGGAAGCTTTCATAAATAAACATTAACATTTAAGGCAATGTATAACTAAAACAAAAGCCTTTTAAACATGAACTTCAACATAATATGGCAAAAGTAAAATGAGATAATGCCATTTACTTCTTCACATGGATATTCTACTGGTCGAATAATCACATGCAATATCAATAACCACTTTCATAATGATGGAATGTATAATGCCGGACATTCTGAAACATTTTGTCAAGGCCTCGGCCAAGACATCTAAAATGATTAAGGCCTCGGCCAAAACCATAAATCAAATTGGGAAAGGGCCTCGGCCAATTCCACGTCTAGTTGTCTCATGAGACCTGCCGATGAAATTTTTTTAGAAGATACTTATGTTTAAAATTGCTCAAATATACTCCAGTGTTTTTATGAAAACATTATGCAAGCTTCTGAAAACAAAATAACTAATTCTGAGACTGCTCGACTAATTACAGGCCATGATGGGTCCACGCCCAATCCCTTCCTGACTACCACACTCGAGAGTCAGGTTTTCTGAAAACATTTTTAAGCTTGCGTTAAATACGTATACATTTGCACTGGATTTTCATATATTAGAGAGAAATATCTCTTTTTTTAAATCATTTAAAAATCACATAATTATAAAAGAAAACCTTTTGAATAAACGTAAAAGTCAAAGGGGTTTATACACCGTATAAAAGAAAGTTGTGTATAAAACAAAATATGCCTCAATGAATGGAGATTGAGAAGAAATCTCTTAAAAAGATAATTTTTAAATAAAATATATCTATTATGTGTATTCACTATATGTACACATAAAAAAAGTATAAATACATGATAGGACATAATAATATCATGACATAATTTGAAAGTAGGAGATTAACCCAAAGAATGGAAGTTGGGTTAAGAAGTTCCCTTACCTCGTGTCTGACTTGACTCAACCGTTCTTTAACCTCCTGAATAATAAACTAGAGTTAATATATACCTTATTAAGAACCATTTTCAACTTCATTATCCTTATTATATCACTTATTACAATGATATGAACATTATGTAATTATTTAAGTTAATAATGTTCATTTTGTCGGTATTTGGTTCTTAAGTCAAAAATAGGCTTCTTACACTTACATGTTGTTAATTTGGTCAAAGGTTCATTATATCCAGAATGGTATTCATGATTTAGATATCATATATGTCATATATATCCAGTACATACATTCATTTATAATATTACATCACATTTAGAGGTAAGAAATGAAATGCACCGTTCATGGAGACGGTAAGCCGTACGTACGCATGAACGCTACTTCCATTTCTATTTAATATTTTCTGGAATGGAATCATAATGATATGAGAGTATATTATAATTCCAGTATAATAACATATATAATATCATTAACTTTATCCTTCACACATCCCACATATGGTATTAACGAATCAAATCACTTTCAGGGGGCGGTAGTCCGCGCTTCCTAAAATGAAGATATCGTGTTTTACCCATAATGGAAACGATAAAGGTATGCCCAAAATGAAAAAAACAGAAGCTTAAGGAAAACATAAACATATTATATATCATATATAAAAATAGTGACATCATAATGGCCACCTTTTAAGGTGTTAAATGAGTGTTGAACAATCATCGTTTCGGGAGGCAGAATTTCGCCATCCACGGAAACCTTATGTTCTTTAACCATTTGATGTAGTTGTGTGGAAGTGTAGCTCAAATAAATCTTATAACAACATCCTAGTATATTTAAGATACTGGTGTTGTTACAAAAGAAGTAAATAAAAAGAGTTTAGGGGGTTGGAGAAGCAAAATAAAACAAAAGAACATGAGAGAATGAATTACCTTAAAAAGTGTAACTCCTTTTGAGTTGAGCCTAAAGGCTTCCTTTGAAAGGATTCTGCCCAAATGGAATCCTCTAGGATGAGGAGAGGGATGTGGAGAGAGCAAATGGGCAGGGGTTGGCCGAGCCAATGGCTTGAAGAGTGTGTGAAATGAGGTAGAGGTGGGGGCCTTTTATAAGAGGAGAGGAGGGGCACTTTTGGAAAGTAAAGGAACATTACATTATTTGAAAATGTGTTTCGGTTTTAAAAGGTCCCACATTGATAGAATTCGTGGATAAGGTGATAAGGCATCGAAATCCACTCATCCAATTGGTTTTGGCCATGTGTAGTTCATAGATTTTATATTATCTTTCCATTTTATTTAAATCGTCAAATAATGATGTCATCGCTGCATCATTATTATGTCATAAATAATTAAATTTATTTAATGTCTAAAAATTATAAAACAAATACTATGATATAGTAAATCTTTTTATCTTTCCAATGAATATTTATAATCAAAATTTGGACTTGTATAACCCCAATGAAAAATTGTTTTAGTAGAACAATTTATGTTAGTGTCATTTTCACTTTAACATTAAATAAAAAGTAATTTATGTTATTTCCCAACAAAAGTGGATCCATGGGGTCCCCAAGTTAGGCCATGGCTTGTATTGGTCGGCCATGACACAACCAATGAGGTTGGGACATGTGTATAGGTCATTTAATATTATTAAAGTATTATTTATACCTTAAACTACCCTAATTACCACTAATCGCGATTAAGAACTTAATAAGTTACTATTCACCAAAAAATTATTTTTATCCCATTGAACCACATTTTACTTCTTTATGACAACCATGTATGTCGGATTTTTGAAAATCAAATCACAGAAGTGGTAATATTTCATTTAAACGAAAAATCAGTTATTTAACAACCACTTAGTGGTTTCACTATTCATCAAAAATTGAAGTTTTTCAGAATAAGGCCAAAATTTCACCCTAAGCTATAATTGATATTCCGAATTGAAAAATGATGTCTATTTTACAAAATTCCAAACATATAAGTTGTATTAATTAATTTCATAATTAATTCCCGCTGTTACAACAAATAGCGTGTTTTTAAGAAACAATTTATATCAAAAGTTTGGCAATTGTTTATGTCCAATTTCAATGTTAAATTAATTCTAATGACCACCATTGGATAAAATGGTAAAAATATTTTCTAATTATACCTTAAAACCACTAAATAGTATAATTTATCTGTATAAATTATTTTGATTAAAAAAGTTGTTTTTATGTATATTTCACTATTCATAAAAAATTAGAAGTTCTCAGAAAAATACCAAAAATTCAACATAGGCTAATTTCGATATTACGAATACAAAAATGAAGTCCATTTTGAAATATAAAATTTCTATAATTTTAAAAAGTGGATATTACTATTCATAACGGCTATTTTGATTAGTTGCGGTGTGTTAGAACTCGAACTTGCGTACAATGCAAGCTATTGCATTATTGAATGAGAAGCGTATCGTGGAAGCTCGGGGTGTTACATTCTCCCCTCCTTCAATAAATTGTGTCCTCGCAATTTGAAATTTTTCTTTGATAATAAAAGGCTGAAAATAGAAAATACCTTTGTGGAAAACCCACATCGGAAATAAGGTTAATAAATATATAACATTAAAAGAAAGCAGGATAAGTACAAAGGTCACCCGATATAGCCCATTCTAGGATTCTATGAAAATATGGATATGGAGGAGAAACAAACCATCAAGGTCTGATGGAGAGTTATAGAAAACAGGATTAGGAGAAAGTTTAACCATAAGAAAATCACAAACTTGTGATTGGTTAAACGGTCATTGAATCCCCAGTTGGAAAAGATAACCGACAACATTTTTGTTTTAAGTTACCTTTTATTATGTTGAGGAATTTATTTATGAGATTTACTAAGAACGTAGGGGAATATACATACTTGTTATGTATACTTTCATTCGTTAATAAATTTTTACCACAAACCCAACTTTTACTCCAAATGGTAACGGAACTCAAAAATATTCTATTTATCCTAATTGTATAAGGTTCCAAATGTTAACACATACCATTTAGATTAGTAAAACGATTTTGTAATAACCAGGGACTTCCTGTAGGCTAGTGGTAGGAAATAAAGGCTTGTCGCACTATGGTTGTGGGTTCGATTCCTGCAGCTGTGTCCGACGCGACGGGTTATTCCCCACCCTGCAGGTTGTCCTTTTTCTAAAAATATAGTATTATAGTATTCCAGAAATAATCTTCAGAAAAGTTTTAACCTTAAACAATACTATTCAAAGTTCAACTTAATCCATCCCAACATTTATAGTTATCCAAAATACCTCTGTCCAGACTTTCTCTAAAAGGTCTCTTAATTCCAAAATCAATTTATCAGATTCCCCAAACAAAGAAATGTTTCTCTTATTGTCACATACCAAAAATATGATTACCTTAATCATATTAAAACCTTACTGAAATCAAAAAGTAATGTAGTACAATCCATATATATATATTACATTATTCTTATAACCAGAATATAATCCTTGAGTCCAAAAGCACCAATACATTAGTTATTCTGCTTCAACTATAGTAATAGCATAAGATTGTCCTTGATCCCTTGTCCTTTTCTGAGGTAAGTTTCCTTGACGCTTAGGACATTCATTTGCATAATGACCCATTTCTCTACAATTGTAGCATTCAACTTTGACAGCCTCTTTCTTTCCCTTGCAATCACGTGCCTGGTGACCTTTTTCTCCACATTTATAACAGACTCCCATTCCTTTTAGGCAAGTACCAGGGTGATTCTTCCCACAATTATCACATAATGGAAAATCCTTCTTTCCCTTTTTCCCTTTATCTGTCTCTTGTTCCACCGTTCTCTTCTTCTCTTGCTTTACTTTGTTGTCATAAGACTTAGAGAATTCCTTTTCTGTCTTGATAGCACATGAGACTATATCTTCGTATGATGAGAAGGATTGTGATACTAAAGCTCGTCGGAGAAATGGTTTTAACCCATCAAAGAAACGATCAATCTTACTCCTTGGGTTACGTATATAATCGGCAGCATGCCTCGCTAACCTTGTAAAGTTAGCCTCATACTTTGCGACATTCTCATCCTCCTTCTGCCTCAGACTCAGAAATTGCCTTTCCATATCTGCTCGATGGTCACGAGGAAAGTATTTTTCTAAGAAAAGCTCTTTGAACTCCCTCCATTCCATATTCGATACGTCATCATCTTCCTTTGTGTTTTGAATCAGTGACCACCACTGATCGGCATCTCCAGTGAGGCGGTAAACTGCCATGACAACCTTCTCCCTTTCACTACTCCCCAAGGCATGGAATATTTTCTCTAAGGAATTTATCCATTGCTCAGCTACTGTAGGATTTGTACTCCCATTGAAGGTTGGCGGTTGTTGCCTCATGAAACGGTCTAGCATTGATCCTCCACGTTGCGAATCAGGGTGCTCCATACGAGTAAGGTTGTTATTCATAACCTGCGTGAGTTGTCCCAGTATGGTAATAAGTTGATCAGCACCAGTTGTATCTCCAGGTCCACAATAATTATCTTGAGCAGGAGGGCAATCCCTACACGGAGTTCGTGCATTGATACAGTTTCCATTCCTTCTACTAGGCGCCATTTCTAAACAATGGCATAATCCAGATTAGTTTATGAATCAAAATACATAATTCCATACTTGTATAATACTTAACATAAATTGAACTATTTATGGATATAATCCATAATCATAAAAAGAAATGTTTCCTTTGAGGAAGTATGTACTCATAAACCTTACATAATGGTTTGTAAAGAAAATGAGAATTATCCTAAGCATATCCCCCGGGAGTGTCATAACCAAGAGTGCAGCAAGGCCCGTTGTCGTGCACCAGTTCCCGTTTGAGTCTAGCTCAAAGCGGTGTTTTCGGGTTTTACCCCTAGGTACATCTGTGCCAGAGCCACCTCTACCTGCTCGTATCCAGACAGGGATGTATTGCTCGGAAAACTCACAACATCTCTACAATACTAAAATTCTAGGAAGTTCTTCTATACTAATCCTCAAAGTCTATCTTTGGGCTATGTGCTCTAATCAGAGTTTATCTAAATCTAGCTTCCAAGGTTAGTACTAAACTGCCTCTGATACCAACTGTAACGCCCCGACCCCAGCTACCCAGAGTCGGTGCATTACTTCGTAACATTGGCATGATCACAAAGGATCAAGTCTCGAAAGACCGATTAGTTTAGTAGCCTTGGAAACACTAGATACATTCATAAGTCTTTCATTACATCAAAAAGTGAAAAACTACAATAACAAAGTCTCCATAGTCCACACTCATATCCTCTTCCGACTATCCCTGCAGGTCATTCATAAAATACTTCTTCACATCCTGGAAAATATTAAAACATTGAAAGGGGTGAGCTCAGATGCTCAGTAAGGATAACAATAATGCGGAAGCTTTCATAAATAAACATTAACATTTAAGGCAATGTATAACTAAAACAAAAGCCTTTTAAACATGAACTTCAACATAATATGGCAAAAGTAAAATGAGATAATGCCATTTACTTCTTCACATGGATATTCTACTGGTCGAATAATCACATGCAATATCAATAACCACTTTCATAATGATGGAATGTATAATGCCGGACATTCTGAAACATTTTGTCAAGGCCTCGGCCAAGACATCTAAAATGATTAAGGCCTCGGCCAAAACCATAAATCAAATTGGGAAAGGGCCTCGGCCAATTCCACGTCTAGTTGTCTCATGAGACCTGCCGATGAAATTTTTTTAGAAGATACTTATGTTTAAAATTGCTCAAATATACTCCAGTGTTTTTATGAAAACATTATGCAAGCTTCTGAAAACAAAATAACTAATTCTGAGACTGCTCGACTAATTACAGGCCATGATGGGTCCACGCCCAATCCCTTCCTGACTACCACACTCGAGAGTCAGGTTTTCTGAAAACATTTTTAAGCTTGCGTTAAATACGTATACATTTGCACTGGATTTTCATATATTAGAGAGAAATATCTCTTTTTTTAAATCATTTAAAAATCACATAATTATAAAAGAAAACCTTTTGAATAAACGTAAAAGTCAAAGGGGTTTATACACCGTATAAAAGAAAGTTGTGTATAAAACAAAATATGCCTCAATGAATGGAGATTGAGAAGAAATCTCTTAAAAAGATAATTTTTAAATAAAATATATCTATTATGTGTATTCACTATATGTACACATAAAAAAAGTATAAATACATGATAGGACATAATAATATCATGACATAATTTGAAAGTAGGAGATTAACCCAAAGAATGGAAGTTGGGTTAAGAAGTTCCCTTACCTCGTGTCTGACTTGACTCAACCGTTCTTTAACCTCCTGAATAATAAACTAGAGTTAATATATACCTTATTAAGAACCATTTTCAACTTCATTATCCTTATTATATCACTTATTACAATGATATGAACATTATGTAATTATTTAAGTTAATAATGTTCATTTTGTCGGTATTTGGTTCTTAAGTCAAAAATAGGCTTCTTACACTTACATGTTGTTAATTTGGTCAAAGGTTCATTATATCCAGAATGGTATTCATGATTTAGATATCATATATGTCATATATATCCAGTACATACATTCATTTATAATATTACATCACATTTAGAGGTAAGAAATGAAATGCACCGTTCATGGAGACGGTAAGCCGTACGTACGCATGAACGCTACTTCCATTTCTATTTAATATTTTCTGGAATGGAATCATAATGATATGAGAGTATATTATAATTCCAGTATAATAACATATATAATATCATTAACTTTATCCTTCACACATCCCACATATGGTATTAACGAATCAAATCACTTTCAGGGGGCGGTAGTCCGCGCTTCCTAAAATGAAGATATCGTGTTTTACCCATAATGGAAACCATAAAGGTATGCCCAAAATGAAAAAAACAGAAGCTTAAGGAAAACATAAACATATTATATATCATATATAAAAATAGTGACATCATAATGGCCACCTTTTAAGGTGTTAAATGAGTGTTGAACAATCATCGTTTCGGGAGGCAGAATTTCGCCATCCACGGAAACCTTATGTTCTTTAACCATTTGATGTAGTTGTGTGGAAGTGTAGCTCAAATAAATCTTATAACAACATCCTAGTATATTTAAGATACTGGTGTTGTTACAAAAGAAGTAAATAAAAAGAGTTTAGGGGGTTGGAGAAGCAAAATAAAACAAAAGAACATGAGAGAATGAATTACCTTAAAAAGTGTAACTCCTTTTGAGTTGAGCCTAAAGGCTTCCTTTGAAAGGATTCTGCCCAAATGGAATCCTCTAGGATGAGGAGAGGGATGTGGAGAGAGCAAATGGGCAGGGGTTGGCCGAGCCAATGGCTTGAAGAGTGTGTGAAATGAGGTAGAGGTGGGGGCCTTTTATAAGAGGAGAGGAGGGGCACTTTTGGAAAGTAAAGGAACATTACATTATTTGAAAATGTGTTTCGGTTTTAAAAGGTCCCACATTGATAGAATTCGTGGATAAGGTGATAAGGCATCGAAATCCACTCATCCAATTGGTTTTGGCCATGTGTAGTTCATAGATTTTATATTATCTTTCCATTTTATTTAAATCGTCAAATAATGATGTCATCGCTGCATCATTATTATGTCATAAATAATTAAATTTATTTAATGTCTAAAAATTATAAAACAAATACTATGATATAGTAAATCTTTTTATCTTTCCAATGACTATTTATAATCAAAATTTGGACTTGTATAACCCCAATTAAAAATTGTTTTAGTAGAACAATTTATGTTAGTGTCATTTTCACTTTAACATTAAATAAAAAGTAATTTATGTTATTTCCCAACAAAAGTGGATCCATGGGGTCCCCAAGTTAGGCCATGGCTTGTATTGGTCGGCCATGACACAACCAATGAGGTTGGGACATGTGTATAGGTCATTTAATATTATTAAAGTATTATTTATACCTTAAACTACCCTAATTACCACTAATCGCGATTAAGAACTTAATAAGTTACTATTCACCAAAAAATTATTTTTATCCCATTGAACCACATTTTACTTCTTTATGACAACCATGTATGTCGGATTTTTGAAAATCAAATCACAGAAGTGGTAATATTTCATTTAAACGAAAAATCAGTTATTTAACAACCACTTAGTGGTTTCACTATTCATCAAAAATTGAAGTTTTTCAGAATAAGGCCAAAATTTCACCCTAAGCTATAATTGATATTCCGAATTGAAAAATGATGTCTATTTTACAAAATTCCAAACATATAAGTTGTATTAATTAATTTCATAATTAATTCCCGCTGTTACAACAAATAGCGTGTTTTTAAGAAACAATTTATATCAAAAGTTTGGCAATTGTTTATGTCCAATTTCAATGTTAAATTAATTCTAATGACCACCATTGGATAAAATGGTAAAAATATTTTCTAATTATACCTTAAAACCACTAAATAGTATAATTTATCTGTATAAATTATTTTGATTAAAAAAGTTGTTTTTATGTATATTTCACTATTCATAAAAAATTAGAAGTTCTCAGAAAAATACCAAAAATTCAACATAGGCTAATTTCGATATTACGAATACAAAAATGAAGTCCATTTTGAAATATAAAATTTCTATAATTTTAAAAAGTGGTTATTACTATTCATAACGGCTATTTTGATTAGTTGCGGTGTGTTAGAACTCGAACTTGCGTACAATGCAAGCTATTGCATTATTGAATGAGAAGCGTATCGTGGAAGCTCGGGGAGTTACATATAGAATAACATAGTATTGAAATTTTAAACACACACCACATAAAAAAGATAACATTAAAGGAAAAGAGAAGTGGAGATTTCCCTTACAAAATTTCAACAACCTAACGACGTCACTTAAAAATTCATAAATGAGTTGATGAGAAAAAGGGGTCTCTAATAATTTTTAAATAATATATCAATTAAAGTGGATATATAATAATATATGTCAATATAATAAAATGGAAATTAAACGGCATAACATAAAAAGGAGTGCTCGATTAAAAGAGGATGGTGGTAAATTCCCTTACCATGGAGAGTGTTCCAAAAAATTGATGATTGAGACTTTTGGGGCTTGATGACACCTTGAGAGGACTCCTTGAGGGGTAAAAATACCACATATTCATTTAAAATGATTTTTAATGAAATGAAATGAAATAATGGGTGGGTATTTATAGAAAAAGTGAGTGATTTTTTTATTAATTTCCTTGGACACCTTGTTGGTGGTATTTGAAAAACCACAAGCTTGCCTATGGTATTTTCCCATGGTATTCGACACTTGTTACACTTATTGATTAACTTTAACACATAGTATTATAACATAATTTTAAATTAATCATTATATCATTATGAAATAGCTATGATTTCATTAAACTTACCGAAAAACTCAAACTGTATTTTTACTATTCACGAAAAACTCAAGTATTTTTTAAAATTATCATAAATTAACCCCAATCGAATGTAGATATTATAAATTCAAAAAATGAAATTTATTTTATCATAATAAATTTATAAATATGATAAATTTAACATTTAACTATAAAATAATTATTTATTAAAAATAATAGTGGATAGAAAATGAATAGTGAAATTTCATAGTGAAATTTTTGATACTTGAAAAACTAAAATTATTTTATCATTTATAATTAAAAATAAGTGTTTTTTATAAAACTATTTAATTACTATAAACATTATTAACAATATCGTAGTTTATTATAATAATTATATGTTTCCTGAAAAGTAAAATTTCGGACTGAAAAATAAATTTATCAAAATCTATCTCAATTTTTTAGGAAAAATGATTATTAAAATAGAAAAGATGAAAAAGAATTTATTAACACAAATGGTTTACACGTTATATAACTAATACCTTGAAACATAACCCCTTATAAGCCATGTACGAAATAATGTTAAGGTGTGCGATAGTGATAGAATCATTCTGCGGCTCAGATAACATCGCCCGAGTAGTAATTTACACTAACTTGAACTTATCATGTAGGTTATTTATTTCAAGATTCACTTGTTGACTCTTAGCATGGGCTTGGTCTAGATTAAATCCCAGTTACTCTACCTCCCACCCAATATATGATAAATGGGATTTGTATAACACAACTCTACTGGATGAGGCCATCAACTCTTCTTTCTGTATTAATTTTCCTTTGTCATTTATATTTATAAATATCAGTTATAATGTTAAAATTATTAAAAGGAGTATAGTTTCCAATGGTCATATTAACCAATGGTCATATTTAATAATATTCATATTTTCCAATGGTCATAATTGACAAATGGTCATATAACAGTCAAAACCCAGTGGTCACATTTTAATTTATACTCACTTTATTAATAAAGGGAAAATGTTTTGTTGAGTACAAAAATAATAAAACACAATTTTTTAGGAAAAAATAACGATTAAAAAAATTGGGGTCATTACATTCATTCCCCCTTAAGAAATTTCATCCCTAAAATTTCAACTCATGCTTTCATAAGAGATAATGAGTGGGTACTCTTGCCTCATTTCCTCCATTTGTTCCCACATCGCTTCTTCATACACATGGTTCCTCCATAACAAATTAATGACGTGGGTAGTATTGTTGTGTATAACCTTGTACCTACAGTCCGAGATCTCCATAAAAAACTCATCATAAGAGATATTTTTTTTCCATTTTACCACCTTCGAATTCAGTACATGTAAAGGGCCAGGTATGTACTTCTTCAAGAGAGATACGTGGAAAACATTATGAACTTATAATATATTTGGTAGAAGTTCTAGTAAATAGGCCACTACTCCTATGAAATCATGGATTTCATAGGGGCCAATGTACATGGGGATAAGCTCCCCTTTATTCCCAAATCACACGACTCTCTTCCATGGTGAAATTAGAAGAAATAAATTTTCACCAACATCAAACTCCAAGTCCCTTCGATGGTGGTCAACATAGCTCTTTTTTTTGACTCTGATCATCCGTAATGTTTTGTTGGATGACATGAACCTTTTCTATCATCTCTTTCACAAGATTAATCCCAAGGATATTTCTCTCATTAGTTTCATCCTAATAAGTAGGTGTTTTTTATTGCTTCTCATATAGAGGTTTATAGGGATCCATTTGAATTGTCAAATGGAAGCTGTTATTGTATGAGAACTAAAATAATGGGAGGTGTTGTTCCCATCCACCTATAAATTCTATAGAGCATGTTCTTAATATGTCCTTGAGTGTTTGAATAGTACATTCATATTGGAAATCAGTTTGGGGGTGATAGGCCGTACTGAAAATCAATTTGGTACTCAGAGCATGTTGAATACTTCTCTAGAATTTGTACGTGAACCTTGGATCATGATAAAAAATGATAGAAATTGGTACACCATATAACCTCACCACTTCCTTCACGTATATATTGGAAAGTTGGTCAATAGATAAGTCTTCATGGATAGTGATAAAATGGGTTGTCTTGGTCAGACAGTCCACTATAACCCATATCGTATTATTTCCTTTGGATGATTTCAAGAGACCAATGAAAAAATCCATAGTGATATTAGCCCACTTCCATACTGTTATGGGTAGTGGTTGTAATACCCCTTTAAGAAATTGTCACTCTGAATTCACTTGTTTACACACGAAGCACCTTTTAATGTAGTCATCTATCTCCCTTTTCATGTTATCCCACCAAAATTGACCAGGAAGGTCCCTATACATTTCAATACTTATATGATGTATAGATAATGTATAGCTATAAGCTTCATCTATGAGATCCTTCTTTATTTCTAGAATTTATAGAACACATAACCTTGTATGAAAATTAATTATACCTTATTGATCAATATTAAAATTATGTAACTTCTCATCCATCACATCCTCAAACATATTCTGCAACAAAAGATCATCACTTTGAGATTTATTGATCTTATCCAGTAATGAAGGTTGAGAAATTTTTTTGGGATAGGGTTGATGGTGTTCCTTCCCTTAAAATTACTATATACAGTTTTACTAGGTCTTTGATCAAGTGATATCCTTGAATCATCATAATTGATAGAACAATAGGGTCATTCCTACTTAATTCATCAGTGAATTTGTTTTCTCTTCTAGGGTGATAATGAATAAAACAATAATAGTCTTTAAGAAGTTCCAACCATCTCTTCTGTATCATGTTCAATTATTTTTGCATGAAAATATACTTCAAACTTTAGTGGTCTGTGTATGTATCACATTTCTTCCCATAAATATATTTCCTCCATATCTTCAGAGCAAAAACAACCCCAGCTAGCTCCAGATCATGTGTAGGATAATTCTTCTCACGAGCCTTTAACTTTCGAGATTCATGAGCAATCAAATTGTCATTTTGTATGAGGATTCACCCAATATCTTTTTGAGATTCATTTCTAAAAACAACAAATCCTTCTCCAATAGAGGGTAGGTTTAATATAGGTATAGTACCCAATCTCTTCTTTAGTTCTTGGAAACATTCCTTACACTCCTTTGTCCACATGAACTTAAACCCTTTTTGAGTTAACTTGGTTAGTGGATTAGAAATCCGTGAAATGTTTTTCACAAAACTCCTATAATATCCTTCTCAACGAATGAATATATGAATCTCAATTACTATTATAGGATGAGGCCACTCCTCCATAACCTTTGTCTTTATAGGGTCAATGGAGATTCCTCCACTGGTTACAATGTTCCCCAAGAAAGAAACTTTATGTAACCAAAAACTCACACATGATAAACTTTCCAAATAACCTCTCCTTCCTCGCAGTTTCTAGTATCACCCTTAGATGATCCTCATGCTCATCATGACTTTTGGAATATATTATAATATCATTAATAATAACTACCACAATGTTATCAAGGTATTCCTTGAAGATTCTATTCATAAAATATTTAAAAATATCAGGTGAGTTATTATTTTAGAAGGGCATAAAAACAAGCTCATAATGCCCATATCTTGATCAGAAAGAAGTATTTGGAATATATTATTTCTTCACCCTCAATTGTTGATAACTGGATTGAAGATAAATATTGAAAAATAATTGAGCCCCCTGAAGCTGGTCAAATAAATCATTAATTCTTGGAAGAGGGTACTTGTTCTTCACTATGATCCAATTAATTTATTTTTAATAAATGAATAATCACATTGATCAATCCTTTTTATTCAAAAAGAGAGTATTTTCTTTCCAAGGAGACACACTTGGTCAGATAAACTCACCCAAAATATATTGGAGTTATTTAATTAATTCCTCTAGATCCACATTTTTCATTCTATATAGAGTTTTTGATATCGTCTTGGAACCAGACATGAGTTCAATAGAGAACTCTACCTCTATTTCTAGGGGAGGTCTTGGAAACTCCTTAGGAAATACGTTAATGTATTCCTAAATGATGGGAAACTTTTATATTATTACACTTTCATCCCCTTATTCATCTTCACCAATCAACTCCATAAAGAAGGCTACAGGTGGGGCTTCTAAAAAAAGCTCAGGTTGAGATATCTCTCATTTGAAGATAATTATAGGTTCTCCACTAAAGAGTACTAATATTTCCTTTCTTCTACAATTGACGTTATCATTTTATTTTGAGAGACATGCCATCCCTAGTATAGTGTCTAATTATATCATGGTAATGACTACTAGATTTGTTACAAGATTGTGCTTTAAAAAGTAAATACTAGAGTTTCTATACACTAATGATGCTTGGATAATCCCACTACGAGTCTTGACTGATAACTATACATCTAGAAGTTCAATAATTAATTCTATATTCTTTGAAAAGTTGGAGGGAAAAGAGGAATACGTAGAAACAGAATCAAACAAAGTACTTGTTATCATTAAGGGAACAGTGAGAGTATATTCCACCACATCATTTGGATCTTAAACAGTAGTTTTTGTGATTGAAATACAACTACCTTTATCCCTTATCCTATTCTAAGGTTGATGCTGATTCCCCACCACTTACCTCGGATTTGGCTAGTGATTGACATAGTACCTACGCTTTCTACATTTGAACCATTGGACTTTAGGCATGGACTACACCATATTCCCCGTTAAATTTGTGTTGACAAGTTAAGACTTAACCTCACTATGACATTTTAGAGTTATATGGACATCTCTTCCACAATTATAACATTTCATGCTCTAGAGAAATCAATTCCTTGAATACTTATTCCCACACTTTTTGAATGAGGAAAGTTTCACTTTATTTCCATCTCTCCCATGATCAAAGTTCCTCCCCAGGTTTGGATATAGATATATCTTCTTCTCAATTTATTTTTTGAGACAATTTCATCTCACCAAACATCAGTTCAAACCTCATTCCACTCCATATGATTTCCTTATAAATTTTATAGTCTCGATTGGCCAAATTCTTCTATAGATGAGGTTTTAGTCCACTGAAGAATCTATAAAACCTGCCATTAGGATCCATGAAAAATACATAGGTATAATGGGAAAGTATTTTAAATTTCATCTCATAGCGTCCAATAGATTCATTCTCCTTCATCTTCAGCTCAAGGAATTCATTCACCATTTTCAGTCTCATTGAACAAGGGAAATAATTATTAAATAAGATTCCCTTAAACTATTCCCATTCTATAAATTCAATCTACCCTATTGGACTCATGTTTTTAATTAGTTCCCACCAATGATCAGCTTCTCCCTCTAAATATTACATATCAAGAGTGACATTACCTTGTTCTGGACAAATAGGTATAAAAAATATCTTTTCTATAGAGCTTATCCACTGTTCCACAATCAATGGGTCGGTAGATCCACATAACTTCAGTGGTCATTGAAACATAAAGGCCTCAAAGAAAAGTTGTTCCCTTCGTATTGAAACTGATCTCTTATCTTAAATCAAGTTATTGACCATAACTTGAGTTAGTTGATTCATCATTATTATGAAGGTTTCCAATCCGTCTACCATTAGAGGGCTGTCATCACATGGTCCCTATCACTTACCATTTACATGGTTCCTCATATTTCTTACAATTTTCTAAAAGAAGACAAACTTAGTGAGAAATAGGTTTCTTTTAATAATATTATAACTCTATAATAATTTTTTGTCTTAAAACATCATTCTTAAATTTGTTATTCATTAACGATAATTAAATTTTCTATAAATCCTTCATAATAGTTCATAAAAATCTTGTGATTAACCAAACATATTCCCTAGGAGTGTCAAACTAGGAGTGAGAAATGACCTGTTTTCATGAACTAGTTCCTATTTGAGTCTATCTCAAAGTGGTGTTTTCAGGTTTTACCCTTAGATACATATTGTGCTAGATCCACATCCATTTTTTGTATCTATACAGTGATTTCTTTTTTCAGAAACCACATAATTAATATTTCACTAAAATATCAGGATGTGTTCCTATATTAAACATTTTCCCTAAGGTTCTTCTTAATGTTTTCAAATATTTATTTCCAAAAATAAATAAATCTTACTTTGATATCAACTACGGCATCCCACATTTTTATTACTTATCTTTTCATTACATTTTACAAATAAAGGATCTTTTAATGTTTAGTGTCTTGGAAATAAGGTACATAATATATTAAAATATTAAAAATATTATAATACACATGAATGAATTCATAATAGTTTAATCCTAAGTTCAATTAGTACATATTTTAACCTAGGGACATACATCAAAGGAAAAGGTGAGCAAAAGGTCTATTAATGGAAAACAAGTGAAATAATTTACTTGTGATCTTGATGAATATCAATAAGAACTTGATAAATTTCATAAAGGCATGAGAAATGAAAGAGTAGTCATATCATAATAAAAATAACATGATTCATAACATGGAAATGTACCTACACCATTTAATTGAGTCATTCATAATCATATCACCAAGTTTTATCACCAAGGTGTCATAAAAATTACCAAGGTTATTCACCAAGGTATCATACAACTTGTCATCTCTAGAGATTAAATTCTTAACCCAATGAATTAGAGTGATATCAGGGCTCACCCTTAATATTTATTAATTAATGTGATACACATATATAATAAAAAACATTTCATAAATAACCCATGTATAATAAAATAAATGGGTTTCATATCAAAATCATGGTGTTTTAGAATGTTCTTAAAAATAAGATCCTTTTGTCAATTTAATACCACTAAAAAGGAAGGAAGGTTTCATGTATGTCAATACCAGAATTAAATATATCATTTTAAAATATATTTGAATACCCCTGGAGAAGAAAGTGGTTTTGGGTATTCATAAAATAAAATAAAATAATTTCTTGAGAAAAGAGAGAGATTTTAGGACGTAAAATCGGCACCATAACGACTATAAAACATGGTTTTAGAAAACATTAAAAAGAGACGGAACATGGGTATCCCACTCATAAATTAATCTAAATACATTAAAGAGATAGAATAAAATATATATAAGAACATATTATGTAAATTTTAAATATATACAACATAAAAATATAACTTTAAAGGAAAAGAAGAGTGGAGATTTTCCTTATGAAATTTTGGCTTCCTAATAGCGTCACTTAAAAATTAATAAAATGTATTTATTTGAAAGAAGGTTATCTCAAAATTTTTAAATAATATGGAAATTAATGGGTATATTTAATAAACTATCCCAACATAAGAAAATTGAAATTAAAAGTAATAACATAAAAAGGTTGTTTGATTAAAAGAGGAGGGTAATAGATTTCCTTACCTTGAAGAGTGTTCTGAAAACATGAGGATTGGGACCTTAGGGGATTGATGACACCTTATAAAGACTACTTGGGAGGTAAAAATATCATAGATTCATTGAGGATTATTTTGGAATGAATGTAAATGAAAGAATGAGTGAGTATTTATATAAAAAGTGAGAGTTTTTTTATTAATTTCCTTGGAAACCTTGTTGATGGAATTTGAAAAACCATGGGCTTTCCCATAGTATTTTCCCATGGTGTTGGACACATGGTAATCCTATTTATTTAATTTTACACATAGTATTCTACCATAATTTTAAATTTAATCATTACATCATTATGTCATAACTATGATGTCATTAAACTTACTGAAAAACTGAAACTGTATTTTTACTATTCATAAAAAACTAGATTATTTTATAAAATCATCATAAATTCACCCCAACATAATATAGATATTACAAATTAAAAAAATTATATTTAATTTATGATAATAAATATATAAATATGATAAATTTACCTTTTAACTATAAAATACTAATTTATTAAATATAATAGCCGATAGAAAATCCATTGTAAAATAGCATTGTGGAATTTCTAATACTTGAAAAAGTAAAAATATTTTATAATTTATAATTAAAAAGGAGTGTTTTTATAACACTATTTAGTTACCAAAAACAGTATAAATAATAACCTAGTTTATTATAATAATTATATGTTTCATGAAAAGTACAATTTCTATCTGAAAAATAAATTTATCAAAATCCATCTCAATTTTATTAAGAAAAACTATTCTCAAAATAGAAAATATTAAAAAAAATTATTAATGAAAAGTTTTTACACTTTATGTAACTACGAAATTGAAACATAACACCTTATAAAACCCACATACAACTTAAGGGTAAGGTGTGCGATGGTGATAGAATCATTGGAAGGCTCCGATAACATCACCCGAGTGGTAATTTCCACTTACTTAAGCTTCTCCCGTAGGTGATTTCTTACAAGCTTCACTTATTGAAGATTGACTTGGGATTGGTCTAGAGTGAAGACCAGTGATGCTTCCTCTCACCCAAGCTCTAACAAATGGAATTCATATGGCACAACTCTACTAGATAAGTCCATCAAATCTTCTTTCAGCATTAAGTTTTCTTTTGTTATTTTTATTTTTAAACACTAGTTATAACATTAAAATTATTAAAAGGAGTATAGTTTCCAACAGTCATATTAACCAATGGTCATGTTGACCAATGATCATAATTAACTAATGATCATATAATGTATGAAACTCTATTTTTATATTTAAATTTATACTCACTTCATTAATAAAGGGAAAAGGTTTTGTTGAGTAAAAAAATAATAAAACACAATTTTTTAGGAAGCAATTATCATTAAAAAAGGTTGGGTCATTACAATAGTGTTGGTATAATACCTACTAGAATCCTTCCCATGTATTTATTTGAAACAAAGATTTTTCATACTAAATTACATGGTGAATAACACTAAGAAAAACCCCAATTGTAAACATTGTAATTATAATAATATAATTATAATTAATAATAGTTTTAAATAAATTCTAATAACCAATAATGATATTTTATTTAATGAGGAAACTACAAATATTACAATTCAATTAATAGTATTTATAAAACAATTAATGTTAATGATATAATTAATTATAATAATAATAAATATACATAATAATCATTAATAATAACTATTAGTATTCATTTATAGATGGGGTGTAGTCGTACAGCTCTTGGTGAATATTGAGATTTGATTGAATAAGGTTTTTATGGTAATTTTTCAAGGTTTTGAGGTTGATGCCTAGTTTCTTCTTGATGATGGAATTTGGAATGAGAATTAAAAGGATGGATCTAGGATAACTGATAATGGAATGAATCTAAAAGAAATACATGGTTAGTTAAGAGGTTTGGATATTTAATATTTGATGTTCTCTTTCACTTCATTTAGGTATTATTCTATTGAAAGGATCATAGACAAAGGTTCGATGGATAATGTCAAGGACATTTAAAAGGCTATTTTGGAGAGGTTAGTCATGTATAATTAATCTATTATTGTAATTCTTGCTCTCCATAAAGGTGAAAATCCATGGAATCATGAAGAACTAGTATATAAGGTTTCTTCAATTTGGGGGTCTTCTGATTGGATGTTTTTTTTAAATTTTACATAGTTTATTTTTTATTTATTGTTTCCTTTTAATAAACTAAGATAATGATCATAAAATTTTAGAATTTTTCATTTGATTCTTGGTGTCCTTCAATTTCATAAAAGGACTCTGGTCTTTAATATATTAAATGTAAGGAATTCATTTTTATAGTATTGGATTAATATCCATGGTCATAACTAGATCCTATGGCATCTAAGGATCCACATGACATTGTTTCTTTAATTAGGGATCCAATTAAACTATTTAGAGAGATAAAACAAGTTATGTTTAACAATTTTTCTTGAATTTTAGTGGAAGGGGATCTTAGTTATATCCTTATTGATGAGGTTATTCTCTTTACTTCCAATGATGATATTAATATTCATGTGGAGTATGAAAAGGTTCCTCATTTTTGTGTGTATTGTAATGTTGTTGGGAATTTGAAAGATGTACATTATATGAATATTTTTTATAGTGGATGTGTTTTCAATTGTCACATAGTTAAATAGTTTTATAGTAATTTTTGTGGAAAGAATATAGATGTTACTTCAATTCAAATAGAATCTCTACAGTGTTCCAAAACTGGAAATCTTGTGGACATGTGGAACTGTTCTACCCATATTGGATAATATAATATAGGTATAAATAATATTAGAGATTCCATAAAGGTAAAACCCATTTAGAACTATATTAATGTGGCATGGCCTATGGCTGGTGTAGACCCCCTATGTCTATAATGGAAGTCCATATTCACCTAATAGAGCTTTTCAAGAATTTTATTGGGGTTGAATTAGTGAATGAGAGATATAGGATCTTTACAAGAGTTTCCTTTAAGTATTCATTTTCAAAATTCATGGCGAATAATAATTTTGATTTTGAATATGATTATTTTCATTCTAATAGTTATTTAGCTGCTCAAGTGGATGTAGATTATGATATGTAGTGGGATCACAAGTTGGTATCTACTAAAATTCTAAAATGTAAAATAAATATGGTTTGTACAACTCCGATACCAATACAACTTTCTTATGAAACTTATTCTTCTAATAAGGTTCAATAAAATAATATTACCACTGATATAGTGAAGTGAGTGGATTTTGTCTCTCTGGATTCAAGAGCCGCTAGTTATCTCACTACTAAGAATGCTTAGTTCTGTGTGGTTGTTATTGAAGTTAAGGAGGGTGATGATGGATTTATTCATGTTTCCAAGGATGTGATGGAAAAGAACATGTCCAATGATATATTGAATTTTTAGTCTGATAATTTTGTCACTTATATTTGACACCATTTTGTATAGCGAATACCCCTGGTGATGGAATTGTTTCCAACTCCCAATAGATCGAAGGGTAATTTAATGCATCTTTTTATGGATTGAGAAAGATTAAAATAGTGTAACTCTCCATGGTTGAGGGGAATATAACACCATGTTCCACTTTCATTTCTTCTCAGATCTAGATAGCCTTCAATAAGAGCATTTATTCTACTATTGATGTTATATCATTAAACTGAAATATTTAAAAATGGGTAGATCTCACCTCTAATAAAACCACTTATTTGGGTGAATTAAGGAAGAATAGGGTAAAATATAGGATAATCAACTATTATCGTTGAATAATGATTCAAACAATGACGTTAATATAGTAGGTTTGGCTACATATGTTGACTCACATTAGGAAGTGGATGAAATAGGCAGAGCAAGAAAATCCTACCCTTCCAAAGGTGTCGATTTTAAATGCATTGATAATTCTAATTATTTTCACAAAACACTAAAATATACTAAATAAGATATGGGTACACCCATGTGAAAGGTTACCACTTATAATTTCATTTTTGTACTTAATACTCTAAGAACTACTATGGAGGAATCTGATATTAAGGATACCTATGAGGAGGCTTTCCTTCAATTATTGCATGATATCTATTATGAATGGGGCTCGATGAATGAATGGTGATGAGGATAACATCCTCATGTTCAAGAATCTCATACATCTCAACACAATATGATTCTTCTATCTTAGGCTTATTTTTTAAAGGATCCTAAACCATACTATTATTTTTTCTATGTTTTTTTGGCTTTTGTGTGCTCTTTTATTCTACTTATAGCTCTTTGAATGTGGTTAGGAATGAAATGTATAACCCCATACTCTCCTTGATCTTGTTTTATATTTCTTAGTGAAGGTTCCTGACCCCAAATTATTTAAATTAATAATAATTAGTAGTGTAAATATTTTTTTAAAAGTAATTAAATATTAAATAAGTTATGCAATCTATAGATTCGAACATATTAATTGATGTCATTTATCAATGCTAAAATAGAGAATTGATAAATAGACTTCCATTATCAGTTATATAGAAAATCGTTGATAAAGACTACTTTCATTATGTCTAAAAAATAGCTGATAAAAGGTATACCATTATCAACATTTTTTAGCATTGATATTGGTCACCCTGCATATAATATAATTTGTATATAAATATTTGGATATTCTTAAATAATATGTATATAATATCTATAAATATATTTTATATATATATTTTATCATTTTTTTATTATTTTACTTATTTATAATTATATATAATTACGATTATATATATATTATAAAATATTTTGATATAAACTATATAAGTAAATATTAAAATACATTAAATAAAGTTCGTATTTAAATTTTTTATATAATTATATTAATACTAAATAATTTATAATATCCATATGTTTATAATTATACGTGTCTAAAAATAATTATATTTATATGATTATATATATTCTTAATTATTTAAATATATCACAATGTAAATATACATATATAATGTATATTTAAAATACAATATATAATAAAATAATAAATTTATTATCAATATTATTTTAATAATTTATATGTATATATATAATCAAATTTATACTAGTCAATAAATCTATTTATTAATTTATTTAAATACATTAAAAATTCACATGTAAATATAGTATATTAAAATTTTATTCAAATAATTATATAAATATATAAATGATGATATATTTATTTAAGTGTAATTACAGGTAATATATGTAAATAAATATAAATAGATATTATAATCAATGGTGTTGTGACACAAGTCTTTGAAAAGTCTCGAAGAGCTCGTTGTGCGACAAAATAAAAAATGTGAAAAAATAATGGGGGTCACAACAAGTATATGCATAAAATGTGTGTGTATGTGTATACGTATGTATGTTTGTGTGTATATGTATGTATATATAATTTTATGTATTTATATATATATATATATGTATGTTAGAATGTATGTGAATGTGTATTTACATGTTTGAGTGTGTATGCATGTATTTATATGTATGTATGTGAATGTATATGCATGTGTGTGAATGTGTATAAAAGAATGTGTGTGTATGTCTGTGTATATGTTTTTTTATATTTGTGTATGTTTTTTAATGTATGAATTCCAATATTTGTTTTTATATTTACTGAAACATTACTTTTATGTGTTAAGTGAGAACATGCACAAACAATTTGATCAAAAAACCAAAATTCAACCAAAAATAGGAATCAAAATTTAAATACAAACATCAATAGCATTCCCAAAAATCACAATTTCCCAAGTGAACAACATCATTGTGCCCCAATTATACTTTCTCCATTTAACAACAAACCGATACAACACCATTGGTGAACATGCCCATTAGAAACCATACACTTCCACCGCCATTATCATCAAAATAGACTGAATAATTATAGAAAGAAAAAACCTTTCAAACAATTTAAAGAGATATTCCACAAGAAATAGAAACAATAAACCTATTAACACACTAGAAATCATCATGGTACCATCACCGTCGAGTAATTAATCCCATCACATGACTCACAAATATTCCATGGAAAATCCACCATGAATAATGAAACTAGGGAGAAGTCCACTGAATGAAAACATGAAAACATTTGACATGACCTTCACCATTTCGAAGTAGACCAACACCATAGGCATAAACACCATAGAGAAGAAGATCCCACCAATCAACAATGAATACAGAATCACCGCACTATCAAGTTTTTAAAATAGTGTACATAAATATCTATGTTATTTAATAAAACATTACTATAGTAGTTAACAATCTATGCAAAAATCATCTAACTAAAAAGGGAGATATCATAGGCCTAGAATACACCAAACAAAGAAGAAAATGAAATATAAAAATTCAAGAAACTATCAACCAATCCCAACAACACCATCCCCAACCTAACAAAGACATGGGCTTATGACTAAGATAGAGTCCAAAGAAGTTGGATGGAAAGAAAGTATATAGGACCGTAGAGGAATATAATACCCTATGATGAAGGCCATAGAGAACTAAATGAGGATAAACCAAAATCACTAAGGTAGAGAAGGATTTAACACTAAC
Organism: Viscum album; assembly: GCA_963277665.1. NCBI lineage: Eukaryota > Viridiplantae > Streptophyta > Magnoliopsida > Santalales > Viscaceae > Viscum > Viscum album. The sequence continues at coordinate 1,978,795,313 of OY728157.1, read as the reverse complement.
TCTTTCACTTATCAAACATTAATATGAACCACTATGTTAGACTCAGGTTGGGATAAAAACAATGTTGGGTAGGCTGACAGGGATGAAAGATAATGTTCCTCATTTAAAATTACCAAAAATAAGGAACAACCACCACCTACCATAGAAAAACCCAGAAAATATTAATGAAGAAGAAATGGAATCGATACTAAAACCCCAAATAAACAAGAAACCTATACCTATAAAGAGAAAGAGGGAAAAATAGAAAATATAAAGGAAGAATATGTGACATAGAGGAGATACACCATCACTACCATGAAGGGTTTTAAGATAAAACCCTAGTGTGGATTTAGAAGGTGAGAGAGAGAGATAGAGAACCCTGTGTCATGAACCAACCTAGACACCCCAGTATACTAATACATGAGCCAACCCTAATATATCCCAAAGGGCATTCTCAATCCCCATAGCATGGAGACTATCACTTTGCATAAAAAAAGAATCAAAAGGAAAGAAATTTTCCATAAAATATAAGAAGATAAATGATACAAGTTGGTATTCCAAATACTTCTCAAGGATAAAGTACTATAATCAAATAGGTAATGAAACCCCAAAACATTACATTGGTAAAGTGACTCAACATCTGTAAAAGAAATGTCTCATACAACCCATGTTATATGTGGATCACATCTCTATCAGTCACCTTCATCAGTCCAGGTCCCATGAATCAAGTGCACCCACCAGCTCCATGTGGTGTTATAACTTTACTTGGACCTGGATTAAGATATTTTCTAATCATCAAAAGTAAAAGATAGGATGTGAGCTAAAAAACCTTGTAGGGTCTTAAAAAGTATTCCATAATCAATTCCATAACAATTAAACAATTTATGCATTCATTTTAAATAAATAAAATAATGGAAATTCATTTTCATATTTTATATCCAAAACAATATTCCAAATAAATACATGGAAGGTACATCATAAAATAAGAATTAATGAAAAATTTATATAATATAAAATATTTGGCATGAATAAAAAAGTTGATTAAAAAATGGAATGTATAATTACGTAAAAAAAAAGAACCATGGTCGTATACCCTAAGTTATGTTAGTTTCTGGCTATAATATCCTCACACTTATCAATCATCAATCATGGATTAATTATGTTTGAACACATCCCTACTTCCCAGGCCAACAGAACTAATCAATCAACACCCCATTAGGGGAACAATAACAATAAATAATGTTGAACTTGGTTTAGTTAGTGTTGTTATCATCAATCCATTTATAGGGATTCATAGTCCTAGAATTATTATCCTAATCACCTACTATCTACTCATGATCATAAGTGCTTAAATCAATTGATAAATTAGTCATAGCAATATCAATCATTTCAATTCAATTCATCATTCACAGTTCAAATTCCCAATTTTAGTTTCAACATTCGATTATTATTTAAAAAATCATAGTTTTTCATCAATTTAATAAATTTTCAAATAATATTTCATTTAAATGTAATTTTCTCAAGAATCAACGTCAAATAATTTCATAAAATCAATATTCAAGCCAAAAAATAAATATTTTCTCAAAATCTACCCTATAATTTCAATTCAATTAAAATTAGAGGGGTTTTTCAAAACATTTATGACCTTTTTATATAAAACATCAAATAATCTCAAATATGGATTTTTAGATAAATAAAAAACTCATTTTAATTCAATCAAGAGATTAAAGGTTTCAAAATAGTGTAAATCCTTATGGAACCACCCAATTTTAATCATGTGATCAAAAAACACCCACACTAGGAAATGCCAATGAAGAAAGAAGGTGAAATAGATCATGGAATCAACCCTAGAATCAAGATCCATCAAATCAGGGATTTATTTATCAATAATATGATGATATATCACTCTATAATAAGGAGATAAGGGATGATAAATGGAAATAGAATGAGGGGTTATTTACTTACTAGAAGAAGATCAAACACAATCACTAGTACTTAGATTCACAAAGAGAAGAGGTTAGAAGAGTTAATTTCACATATTGAGAGCCTCAAAAGACCATGGAATCATATTAATTAGGGTAAAACAGGGGTGTTAATAATTTTAAATAATGGTCCTAGTATTTTTAAAATAATTTTCATGGGATTAATTCTCTGCACATGGTTTTCTAGGTCGGGCCTCATTGTTAGTACTAATCATTCATTGACTGTGAATAGAGTATGTGGAAGCCCATACCTGCAGCAGGCTTATGAGATTTTCATGTGGTGGAATAATATATAATGAAGTGTCCACACTTGAGTTATTTTGATGTGGGACTCACAAAAGGGACCAATTCCGTTATCAATACTAAAAATATAGCACTAATAAGGGGTCCCTTTATCGGTGCTTTTTTTAACGTCCATTAAAGAACCCTTTATCATCATTTTTTCTAGAATTGATACATGCTATCATTTTATATTTCACGTATTATAGTAGTATTGATAAAACACTATTTTGGTAGTAATGGGATAATGAAAAAGGGTATGAAAAACTCTTAATCCAATATTTATAAAACATTCCACTAAATAGGTACTTGAATGAAGAAGTGGAAGAGGATAATTACCATTACATGAAGAGTCACTTCCTATAACATGAGGATGAATCCTTGAGGACTTACAGAAACATTGGACGGACTCTTTGGGAGTTAAAATTACTAGAACATAATGGATTATTTATTTGGAGTGGAAAAGAATTGAGGATGGGTGGGTATTTATAGTAATATAGGAGGACTTGTTTAATAATTTTCAAATATAGGTCTTGAAATTTTAGGTTTTTGAAACTAAAAACACATTGGCTTGATAAAGGGTTTTTTCTCATGGTTTTAAAAATTTGAGTAATGTTTTATATTTTTTTAATATATTAGAACCAAAATCCACATTTTAATATTACTTTGGACATGGAAAAGCGATTTTCCACAAAATAATGTTTTTAAACCCACAATTTTCATTTTAGACTTTGGAATGTTATTTATAGAATGGGAAATTAATTTAAATCCACTAATGTACATGATATTTATAAAATAAAATGTTTTAGGTCATGCATTTTGTTTAATTTTTTATTAACTCATTATTACATATATATGTGGTCATAAAACATAATGAAAACATAAAACCATATTTCTAATATTCATTGAAAAATATAGTAATTTTGAAAATTCTCAAAAATTCACCCTTACCAAATTTTGATGTGATGATTTCAAATATAAAAATAATTTTAGAAAAATGATTAAATAAATATGAGTATTTTAAATTTTAAAGAAAAAATCTATATTTATGGAAAAATAATAGTTTTTACCACATAGTCAAATTTCTAACACATATAAAAATCTATTAGTCCATTAAAAAAATATAGTATCATTTATATTTAAAGAAATAGTGTTCTAAAAGGATATTTTATGAAAATAAAATTTATATAGAATATCCATGTTTATAATAAAAGTGTATATATCGCCTAAGGATATAATAATGTTTTATATGTATCCAAAAAAATCTAATTATCATATTCATATTACATTTATGTATATTTATTAAATAAAATAATACTGAAAATGGGATGGGTAAAATAACTATTTCATTTATACAAAGGAAATTACACTTATAATATACTATGTTCTTGACACATAACCCCTTATTACCCTTGAATACACTCTAAGGGAAAGGGGTGTGACAGTGGTAATTTTATGGGGTTTCTTAGCTAGTAGAGACCTAGTTGCTATATATATTAACTTGAAATTATCCTGTAATCGATTTCATTCATGCTTCCCTTTTTAAAGCTTTTCTTAGGCTTGGTCAAGGGTGAACCCTAGTGATGTTACCTCCCTCCCATGTTCTAAAAAGTGTGCCTTAGGAGGAATTACTCTACAAGTTGAGGCCTCATTTATCCTTTCTACATCAATTATCGTTTTTCATTACCTTTGATAAACACTAAATATAACCAATGGTCATATTGATCAACAGTCAGATTACTATTCCCAATGATCAGATTACTATTCCCAATGGTTATGTTGCTATTCCCAATGGTCATATTAACTCCTATAAATATCTGTTAATTTCTTTATAAATTATTTACTATAATTCCTCTCAAGGTAATATATTTTTGAATTTATAAAATATCAATTGGTTTATTGAAAAAATAATTAGAATGTATTATTAATTATAGGGGGAATGACAAGTACAAGTACAAGGAAAGAAAGAATGAATGAAAGAAAAATTGAGTGAAAGAGGGAGATAATGAATATGGGACTATGGAGGATGGAAATAATGGAGGCTGGGGGAATCCCCTATAACAATGGTCATCACCTCTATAGGAAGTGTCCCAAGGCTGGAGAATCTAGTTAATGTTATATTGTGAGTAGAAAAATAGGAACTAAAGTCTGAAACTTTATTACCCTCATGCCGGACATGAAGAACATTGGTATGAGCTACGATTAAACCTATGTATCTACGAATGAGATAAGTGATTGACTAGGGAGAGCAGTGGATGATTGAGGAGTTAGACTCTACTAAAGTAGGAATGAAATTTTCCTCAGGGGTCATGCGAAGACTAGAGAGCAGTGCATGAGCCTCGGCTTGGAGACAATCCCCACTAAAAAATGTGTCATGAATTCCAAGAAAATAGGTCTATGAGAGTCCCAAACCACCATCCTCCCCGCATTATTCCTAAGATGCATGATCCATCGGTATTAAGTTTACGACCTATTGCATGCGGGGTCCATCGAACCCACCGACCTGGATTACCACTACTACCCGAGGAATGAGATACTTTCCTAGCCAAGGCCTGACCAATGGATTAGGAGTCCCACCAATTGGGACGTATATGAGCTAGATCAACTAGAATATTTTTTGATCAAAAAACACAAGCGATCTCAGAACAACTAGTACCATCATGATGAGTGTTGTTCCTCATATGCCATATAGTCTACCATCCAATGATAAGAATAAGTGCACGAGCCTTCAAATTATTTCCATTAACACCCAAACACTGGAACCCATGAAAGGGAAAACAACCCCTCGAAGAGGACTGGGTAGGCATGTTAGAAAAAGAATAAAGAGATCTCCAAACAATTTGAGCCCAGTCACATACGAAAAAAAGAGACACGGTCTCTTATCGGAGATACTTTCAAAAAAATGAGACATTGAGGTAATGTCCATGAAAATGATGTTTTACTCGGTATCCAACACTACTTGAAGAAAAATAGGGTATATGCTAGCTTTCTTGAATTTCATGCTCGTAGTTGGATATCCAGGGAAGCCAAACACAATGCCAACCCAATTATGAATCTAAAACTTGATCTCTCCCTTTCCAACAAGCCAATGAGAGTAGGTATGGAGATCAGAGAAGAATGGTTGTAGCATTCAACAAAGGGTGGAAGGGTGAGCTCTAGTCAAGACCATGTCATGGACATACTTCTCCATCATGAACCTACCCAGAAGCATGTAGTACTCAATAATTTCTTAGTCCATCCTCACTTTAAAACCTTGGATAGAAGTGGATAAGTTCCTGATATTAATTCATCCCCCCCCCCAATGGTCTCTCCATCCCATTCTAAGAGATCCAATGATGCCTCCCCTCTAACTGGGCATCCCAAATGAAAGTAGTCAGAATCATTTCAATAATCGAGACGACACCATTCAACATCTTGAGGGATGAAATTACATGCATGGGAATGGAAGTTAAGACACTATTAACCAGAGTGATTCTACCTCCAAATGAAAGAAAGTTATTCTTCCAATCCAAGATATGTCCCGTGATACAACCAACCAATTTGTCAAAGTTATGGATTCTTGGCCACCCTAGGGAGATTAAGGCTTGAAGATATTTCATCGGGAATTTATTTTTATAGATTCCCATATTTCTCTGAAGAAAATGAAATCACATTTCATAGAAATATGGGGCATTGCAAAGACTTTTCCTAGCTTGATTAACCACTTATACACTATGCTTGTAGTAGGTCTTAATAATTTTGTTGATGTTACAGAATGATTTACTATTAGAATTGGAAAAGATGAGGGTATCATATGTGAACATGAGGTGAGAAATCTCCAAAGCACTATATTTTCATCAGTAACGGTCGATGCTACTCACAATGATACTATTATTAATAAGGTAGCTAAGAATGTATTGAGAGAGAATGAAAAGGCTTGGAGAGTGTGGGTCTCCCTATCTAAGACCACAAAAATTATTAAAAAAAAATGAATCTTTGGACCATGAAGTAGATGGAAAACCACAAGGAAAAAATACATCTGAATAGGATATTTCTAGATCAGATAGAAAACCCCATGAAAGAGAACACTTTAAGGATAAAACTATATTCCACATGGTCATAAGATTTATCCATGTCGAGTTTGATATCCATATTAGATATTGGGGTGCTTAATTTAATATCTGTGATCATTTATTATGAAATAATAGTTTTCCCTTGGATATATCTCCCCTTAACAAACCTATGTTTTTCTTATGTGATCCAACATGGGAGATGCTCTAAAAGATGCTTCTTAATCATGCACTCCATGACGTGGTACAAAATATTACTCATACTAATCATGAAATAGTGCTGAATCATAGAGGGATCCTTGATTTTAGGGATGATCACTCGTTTAGTGGCATTGAAGACATGTGGTAAGTTACCTCCATGGAAAAATTCATGGATCACATCCACCAGGTCCTATTTAATTCGATCCCATGAGCCCCTGTAGATGGCACCAGGAAACCCATTGGTACCTGGATCAATTTTTGGGTTGAGATTCTAGACCACCTCATGAATTTCTTTCTCATATAGAATGGCTTCAAAGACATCATTATCATAATTTTATACACATGCTGGTATGACATAAAAAATCTTTCCCTGACCACTCAGACAGCTACCACTCCGACTGGGATTGGTACCTATAAGAAGGGTTTTAAAATTTGACTCATCCATACCTCCTACTACTTATCAGTCATTGGTTTAGGATCCAATTTCATAGAGGATGTTGTTCATAGAGTGTCACCACCTCTCTGTGTTCGTATGGGTGACAATCCCAATATACTAGAAAGACCTAAATTTTCCCATACTATTTTTTCTTATTTTATATTTTTCCCCATTGTAATTCCATCCATTTTAATGCGTTTATTTTCTAACTAATGTAACATTCTTCATTAATGAAATAATGTGATTTCAATTTTACTTTCTATGTGTTGTATATGAATAATACTAAATAATATACGATACATTAATTAATGAAAAAATGCACTAATAATGTATTGGTAATAAAAATTATTATATCATAAATATCATATATATTAATTAAATATATCGTCATTACCATACAATTAAAAATAGAAATTAAAAACAAATCACATCGCTTCATGGAGGTGGCCATCTGCACATACATATGAGTAACACTATCATTTTCCAACAAATTGGATGGTAAGAAGGTAGATGTGATATTATAATTATAAAAGCATAACTATGTTGTAAATATCATATATAAACATTAAACCAGTCATAATAATCATCCATGAATTATGGTGATGGAAATTTAATTGTATCACTACGTGGAGGTGGTAGTCCACACGTATGAACGAGCGATACTTTCACAACCCATTTGATAGAATAAAGTTTGGATAATTGTAGTTTCATAATAATAAAAAAATTTAAATATGTTGGGGATTATAATGTTGTTATATTATGATGAATACCACATAATTATAATATGAATAAAAATAAATAAATTGCAAGAGGTAGGGTAGGATGATCACCTTTTCTTTGGCAGACCACCTTTAGACCCTATCTTAAGCTTCCATTGAATGATATTTTAATATGAAAAGAACCTAAACTTAATGGATAGAGGTTTTTATACGGTAAATGTGTTGGTTTTTCCTGAGATATGTATCTCAAGAAGGATAAATGAAAATATAGAAGGGGTGCCCCTTTATAATGAAGAGAAATGACACACTTGGAATTACTAAAAATATAAAAATATAATTAAGTCATTCTCAATAAAAATGATTCAAAATGGATTTAGATTCCAATACAAAGAGTGTAAGGTTTAAATATCACAACTAATGAATTTTATTTTGGTTTTGGCATCATTTTAAACCATATATTTTTTTATTAACCCCTTTGTTAACCATTTTTTACCTTAATCACGGTAATAACTATTTTAATTTTAAAGGGTTACAATTTTACTTATAAGTTAACAATTAACAAATAAATGGAAAAGGGAAGACATTTTAAACCATATATTATCCTAATTATACTAATTAAGTTTTTTTGTAATTTTTAAATAATTTAATAAAATATTATTTTTCATAAAATATTATTAATTTCATTTTTGAAATAATTAATTTAATTGGACATTAGAGAAATAAATATTGTAATGTAATTCAAATATAAACAATTCAAACACTCCTAATATGTTTTATTTGTACACTATTTTTTTGTAACACAATTATGCATCCAATTTATAGTAATTTTAATGTTTTTAAAATCATTTATTTTATTTTTTCATTAATTAAACAAATATAATTTCATTGTTGCATAGGAATTCAAGGTAATTTTTCAATAACTAAAAATAAAAAAAATGATTAAAAATGATTTATATTTAAATAAAATATTTATAATTGAAATTATCCTCTTTTTATCATTATTTATTAATTTTAGAGACAATAAAGTCAATAGAGTGACATTTTTTTTATTTATTTTTTAAAAAATTAATATAAGGGTCACATTCAAAGAAATATTGAGCTGAGTGGCCATATATTCAACATTTGGATGGAAATGTTCAAAATAAACTCATTTAATAAGACAAATAATTGTTATAGAAAAATCTTAATGCCATATCCCAAAGTATTAACCACGTTTACCCATTTTTCCCTTACTAAGGTGAGAAAAAGTTACTATGGTTACTATTCATATTGACTAAAAATCAAAGGGAACTATTTAAAAAATTTGATCATTCTGATTCAAAATATGGAATAAATTCTTCATGATTAAATTTCTATAAGTGGTTGAATTTCATTTTAAAATAATCTTTCAAAACCCGATGAAATCTGCTTTTAGAAAAAAAAATCATAAACTTGATTTATTCATATCCCATGTCTAAAAAAAGATTATATGAATGTTAAATTTTTTTATTGAATATATAATATAACAATTTAATTAAAATAATTCACCAATACTGATTAATTTTATTAATTAAGATATTACACATTGCAAGAAAAAAAATTTAGTTTTTAGAAAAAACATCTCATTTACTTTAAAAATATTTTATTTTAATTTATAACTAATTGATAGCCAAAGAATTTATTTTATACATATGTAAATCATAAATTTTTCTTAATATAGTTAGTCCTATTCAAACTTATCAATTTAATGGCTAGGTTGTAACAGTATAATATATTATGATTCAATTAGACTCGAAGTTGCGTGTCTCACAAGCTATCTCAAAAAATTATTTGAAGAGAATTGTAACATAAATATTGGGGTGTTAAATTATAACCCATATTAAAATGAATTTATTATTCTAAATTACATCACTCTTATATAAAAAATTAGTGTATCTGTGTTTCATCGCATACTTAGGTTCCCATGCTGTTTCTTTGAATATCTAATTCCTCCAGATAACTTTAACAAAGTGAGTAGTCTTGTTTCATAGCACTTTATTTATACAATACAAACCTTATAAAAGTTATTATTAATATAAAGGATCATTCTCTATAGGTATGGACTCTTAGTTTGGTATATGTGAAGGATCATGTATGTACTTCCTTAGGAGAGATAAATGGAACACTTCATACACTTGAAAGACGTTTGGTGGAAGTGTCAATTGATAAGATATTTTCCATACTTGATCAATAATTTTGAAGAGGGAAACATATATAGGGATCAACTTTACCTTATTTCTGAATCTCATAACCTTCTAAAATTGATAAATTCAATGTAATACCTTCTCACCAACCTCAAATTCAAGATCACCTCGATGAATGTCATCATAATGTTTCTGTCAAATTTGAGATGTCTTGATGTGATACTGAATAGATCTAACATTATCTACCATTTCATAAAAAATCTCAAGCTTGAATATCTTTATTTATTTAACTTTATCCCAAAACGTTGGAGTTCTACACTTATTTGTCTCTGTGAATTCATAAGGATCCATCTGAATGGTCAAGTGAAATTTACTTCTGTAATAAAACTCAACTAGAGGAAAATATTGATCCAAAAAACCATTGAATTACATATAATAAGACATCAATATATCATCTAGAGTTTGAATAGTTCTCTCGAACTGATCATCTATTTGAGGATGATAATTAGTACTAAAACTCAACTTTGTATCCATGTCTTACTGAAGACTTTCCCAGAACTTATCGGTAAACCACACATACCATCAGAAACAACAGAATGTGGTACTCCATGCATCCTTAACACTTATTTAACGTATATTCTAGAAATGAAATAAATATAGAAATATTATCTAATATTAATTAATTATGATGAATTCATAAGGAAATGAACTACAACCAAAATAGCATTATGGACTTTATATGTTTTGGAGAGTCTATTGAAAAAATTCATGATTATGTTTTCCTATTTCCATTTTTGTATAGGTAACAGTTGTAAAATCATTTTAGTATTATATATATCAACTTTAAATTTCTGAAATTACAAGCACCGAGATACATACTCTACAATACCTATTTTAATGTTGTCCCATCATAAATTATCTTTCATATCTCTATACATATTTGTAATTCTAGGATGAATTGTTAATGTTGAACTATGAGCTTTATCTAATAGCCCGTTCTTTAAATCTGGTATGGATGGAACACATACACAATTCCTAAACCTTATCATTCTATCACAATTAGGGTTTAACTTTGGACCATTTATGAACTTTTTTTACTGCTGTATATCTTTCTTCTTCTCCTATTTTATCATTACATGGATAGATAAGTGGACACGCATTTGATATAGATAAGATTTATCCCAATACTTTAATATTTCCATATTAATCCTTTAAAACTATAGAAATATTATGTCTTTTATGATCCTCATTATAAACAAGATAACATGATCCTTTTGACTCAAAGTAACTACCACCTTGTTTTCTTTCCCAGAGTGGTAATGTATTGAGCAGTTTTAATCTTTAATCAACTCCAACCATCTTCTCTGGAACATATTCATATCTTTATGAGTGGATATGTTCTTTAAAATTTTATGATCAGTATATATATCACAACTTTGTCTATAAATACAATGCCTATATATCATTAATTAAAAAATTAGCACAACTAAATCATAATCATGATTTGGGTAATTTTTCTCATGAACCTTCAATTTTCATGAAGCATAGGGTATCACCATATCATTCATCATGAGGAAGCTTCCGAGTCCCTTCTCTGATGCATAATTATTGATAAAAATCATTAGTCATTATAGGTTAGTGTAAGAATGAGTTTGTTGACTAATATTCTATTCATTTCCTTGAAATTTTATCACATTCATTTATCTAAAGGAACTTGGATCCCTCTCAAGTAAACTAAGTGAGTATATTTGACATCTATGAGAAATTATTTACAAAGTGTTGAGAATTTACACCCAAATGAAGAAAAGTACATAGCTCAATCACTGGGTTTGGTTTGGGATAACATTCAAAAACTTTCTTCCTTGATAGATCCACCAATATACCATCAGACAAGACTATATAACCGAAAAATGAATATATTTGTATCAAAAATTCACACATAGTAAAATTTTTATACAAATTATCCTTCCTCAGTGTCTTTAAAACAATCATCAAATGATCTTCATACTCTTACTTACACTTTAAAAATATAATAATGTCATCTATAAATACTACCAAACACTAATAAAGGTAATCTCTAAGGACTCTGGACACTAAATCCATGAAGAAAACAGAGGAATTAGTAAAACTAAAAGGCAAAACTATAAATTCATAGTATCCATAGCTTGTAGAGAAGGCAGTCATGGGTATGTATTTACTTTTTAACCTTAAATAATAGTATATAGATCTCATATAAATCTTGGGAAAAAATTTATATCCTCATAATTTATCTAAAAAATCATCAATATGTGGCCGAGGATACTTATTTTTTATTATAATATTATTTAGTTCGTAATAATCATTTCAAATTCATATTGATCCACATTTATACTTAACAAAAGAATAGGTTCAACCCCTGGTAACACACTTGGATACATCAATCCCTTATTATGGTTGACTTAGAGTTTATTCTTCAATTCATGTAACTTAATTAAGGCCATTCTATAAGGTGTCTCTGAAATAAATGGAGTACTAGGTATGAGTTCTATTGAAAGAAAAACATCTCAATTTGGAATATTTCTATTAAATCATTCTATAAAAACATCAAAAAACTGTCATAAAATAGGAATATCTTCTATATTGAGTTTCTACCCAATCATCTAGGAAAAAACCCTTTTTGAATAAGAAACAAGACCCATATAGTGGATGAAATATCCATTAGATTCTTATATTATCATCACAGTCATAAACAGTCATAGTTCAGTTAAAATATAAAATATGACTTCTATTCCTCAAAAATTGATGTGGGATTTATGTAAACAAATTTAATTCCCACCTAATATAAAATCAAATTTAACTAGAGTGATAATAATGATATTTGTAGGAATCACATTCCCAAAAAAATTAATTTGGGAAGATTTATATACTTGAGATGTGATCATTATACCATTAAGTGTTTTATTTGATAATTAAATATCTAATCGTTGGGATGGTATTGTGATACCCTTAGAAAATTTCTCAAATATAAAAGAGTGGATAGATTTATAGTCAAATAAATCATTAGTTGGTATAGAGTGGATGTTATGTGTACCTTTCACCACTTCGTCTTCATAACCTACATAAGAAATAGTGATCTAATGATATTTTCCTTTGTTTTTGGGTTTTAGTGTTTTTTTATGATGATAATCATTATTAAACATCATATTTGATCACTGGTTATCATAATTCCTATACTCCTTTCATTTGAAACACTAGATTATGGGTAGTGCATTCTATTGAGATCTCTATCCATTTATTTCATTAAATATCATCATCACATCACTTTGACAATATTTTATTTATTGAATAGGATTCCCATACTTGAAACATCTTCTAGTTCTTTTCAGTAATTCACTTGATTTATCTTTCCCACATTTTTGGTAGGTAGGAGGTTGAAAATTTTTATTCTCTCCATGTAAAATACCACTGAAGCTTCCATGGAACCCCATATTCATTTTCTTATCAGTAGAACCATGAGTATTTCTAGCTTCCATTTCTAATTTGACTGCACATAGAATGATTTCATTATAGCATCCAAAGTCCCTTATGTATAATTCTCTTCAGAGATTTTGTTTTAAGAAACTGAAGAATTTATCCAACTTACATATAAGTTGGATGATAATACCAGAAGATTACCTCACATGTCTTGTAAAATTTATCTCATAGGTACCAATAAATTCATCATCCTTATGCTTTATCCTAAGTAATTACTTATCCATTTTCATATGAAGAATATGATGACATTACTTGTTAAAAAATAATCTCTTAAACTCATCCCACTCCATGGATTTAATTTATTATTATTTTCTTATATTATTGATAGAATTCCATCCATAATCTCCTTCAAATTCTAAATGATAAACAACCAAAATAATTTTTTTTGTTTCGAACATTATAGAACAGAAAATATACTTTCAATGGTACTAATCCATTTCTCAACAACTAGTGAATCAGAAGAACCACTAAAATAAGGTGTATGTTGCCTCATGAAGGACTAAATAGTATGTTTTTCTCACCTTTGATCATTTTTAAGGTCACTATAATTCCTAGCCTGAGAATGTCTCATGAGAATAGTAACAAGATTCTTTATTCCATATCTTATAGTATTTTGTTTCTCAGGTGTACAATCATTTTATTTTCCATTATATTTAATATTAACAGGGTTCTTTGGGTTCTATCAATTGACTAAAACCAAAAATCACTTTGAGGGAAATAATAATAATAGTGAGAAACTAAATAATCATTAAAATTCATTTATAGGATGTCTAAATAATGACATGTTTTATGTGATCTATGACACATTAGGTTTAGCTGAGGTCATACATGATAAGAATCTATTCAAATACATCATAATGGTTCATAAAAATTATGTGAGTTAACCCAATCATATCCCCTATGAGTTTCAAACTAGGTGCATAGTAAGGGCACACTCGCCATGCACCAGAATGATGATTGAGATATACTAGACCAACTTTTTTCATGGTTGTTACCCTGAGATGTATTTATATCAAAACCACATCCACTTGTAGTATCCAAACAGGGATGTATTTCTAGCAAAATCACATAATATATTTTTTATCAAAACATTAGGATGCAAACATATACTTATAATTATCCCCATAATGTTTAATAAAGTTATCTAATCTTAATCTCTAAATATTTACTAAACCTTTATATGATTCCACCTATAGTGACCCATATTTTTTACACATAGATATTACATCTTTTTAGATGAATATTCATTATAAAACATTAAAATTCATGTCAAAATCATATATGTTTAGTGTTTTTGGATACTAGATACATAATATTCATATTTCATGAATGATTTTCAGTATCTCCCAAAAAGATATTCCCACATAGTACTCATATTAGATATATCCTACTTAAAACCTTTATTCGTGATCCAAGGAAATGAAACTTAAGAAAGGGTGAGCTCAAATACTTGTTAAGGGAAAATAAGGGATATATCAATGATCAATTAAGCATAAAAAGAACATAAGGGTTTGAGAACATGAGAGTAACATTTGGAAAACCATTCCCATCAAATCATAGATCATAATCGTGAGTCATGGCATAAAGCATAGAAGTTCTTAAGACATGGTTCATAAAGTAATCAATGAACATAATCCATGAGAGTAGAACATTGTAATATGAATATGAAAAAAAACATAATCTTATAATAATGATATATTGTTTAAATAGAAATAGGTTCAATCATTAAATTAAGGATATGAAATTAGACCCTCATATATACTTATGAACATGAAACAATGTCAACACATAAACTTATGGATTTAAAACCAGGTCCAAACATAAAATAATGGTAATGAAATATAGGTCGATGCATAAAATTAGGAACATGGAAATGGGTTCATGTATAACATAATTAGTAAAAGAGTTATTAAACTTTAAAAAATTAATTGGCGAACTCTAATGGGACCAAATGTCACATAATCATAATCCAATCATATGTTCACCATAAGTTCATAATTCATTTATCATATATCATAGAATGTGTAAAAGAAATTGGTTTCATAAACATTACAACATTTCATCCTATCATAGCCTGTGGAATGTAAATGAGTTTCATAAACATCTTATCATCGTAATCATCATGCATCCATAAAAAGAATTAGTATGGTATAATTGGATCACAACCATAGTAAAACCCATATAATGTTAAATGATGTAATCATTAGACGAAAATTACTTTAAAATATCTCCGTAATTTCTCTTGAGGAAAATAACATTTTTAATTTGAAATCACTTTAAAATAATTTTTTCCAATTTATAAAGGAAACGTTTTCAATGAAAAGAACTTTGGAAATGTGTAAATGAATATTTAAATCATTTAGTGGTCATAATGTAATGAAATTACATTCATTCCATGTACGTTAAAACAAACATCCCTATCACATTTTCAATAAAAAGTCAAAAGCACCTTACTTGGAAAATGAAATGAATATTCATTTTAAACCATTATTTAAAAGTAAAACATGGGTAAAAATAAATTTAAAAAATCATAGTATAATAGCAAAAAAATTCTTAAAAACCTTTTTAGGAAACATGGACATGAAATAAAACATATTTTTGACCGAAGATAGTGATAAAGTTTGTTTTTCATAAAAACATTCTTTCATCCTCATGAGTTATTAATATGAGGAAAATGAATAAAAAAAATAAAATCCCTAGAAATAACCATTGGTGATAAAATGTATTGATTTTTTTAGATATATATATTACAATTTCATCATAAAAATATTAATAATAAACAATCCTGATAAGTAATGAGATTGTAACATAAATCCCTTACCTTGAGTTCAACTTACTTCAAAAGAGATATAGACACTCGTATAAAAAATTAATTGTATTATAATTATCTAAAAAAAATTCATTTTCATACTTATAATATCATATAATATCCACTTGTAATATTTATAAACCCATTTATTAACAATTCCTGATTTAAACTATTATTTTTGGGTTATAATTATTTTGTTTTTCATGTGAAATTTGATTCAGTAGATTCAGTCCTTATACTTTGATATTGGTTCCATTACCTGAATAATTTAAATCGTGATATAAATATCACATATATTCACAAGAAAAAACATGATAAATGGATTAAAATACATGGACTTTAATTTTTTTTTAAAAAATAAATAGTGTGTACAAAAGACATGATGGAGATGAAAACTGAAATTTATACACATGTCACCACCAAAAAAATAGAAAACTACATCAACATCATTTTTTAAGTATACCAACCCTTCCACATGAGTCGATATATCCCTTTGGATGTCTGACTCTCCTATATGTATTTGGATATTTCTAAAAATTTTCTTTATCATTCGCATCTAATGAGTTATCCCACTCACACTGAGAGTCAACAACTTGGTCTTTATCCATGATAATTTTTACTAACAATGCTGTAAATTATTTATTAGCACTAATCATATCTGTTCACTTGCATCATCCTAGGTCAAGGTCTCATTACGAGTCATATCCATAGGAAAGGATTGATTGATGGTAATATCCCCAAGTTAAGGCTCCCCAAACATATAAGAACATTCCACCTAGTAAAATTGTGATTTTAATAAAGAGGGAGAAACAACACAATCAACACTTATAGATTATTGGAAATATTGCATAATTCTCATTATTTTCTTAATTCCCTTCTTCTTAAGAATCTAAATATTGAAATAATAAAATAATAGACTATTAATGGTGTAAAAAATTGCAAATAACTTAGGTGAAATAACACCCTCCATCACACTTTTTCCATCTTGGGAAGAAAGGGAAGGAAACTCATATGTATCTCCAAAAATTGGAACAAGAATGTCATTTTATTTTAACTATTTTACAATGATCAGGTCATTACTAGTGGAGACCATGATAGAATGTGAGGTTTTGTTTTTCCTATGACCCTCATTCATATCACTTGAAAAACGAGCAACCTCATTGCAGATAATATCATCCTACATCACTCCAGCGGAAGACCTAGGAATTTTTCCCTCTAGCATCACATGGGAAAGATTAACACTCTTTACCTTACTATTACCTTTAATAAGAGAATCATAAACCACCATCTCATCATTAGTTGATCCATCAATGGATCCCTCCTCATGAAGGCCTGATTTTCGTTCTTTGGCATGATGTGACTGTTCATTTTTTATCATATATTTGTGAGTTTATCAAAGTGATGTTGCCTTCAAAGTTTCACTACCTCGCATTACTGAGAGTAGATGGAAGCATATCCCACCCATCCTCAGCATCAAAATATACCTGAAATGTTCGCTGGTATAGTCTTCTTAGATGGAAATCATCAAAATCATCCTCCAAAACAAGACCAATAACATGTAACTGAGATCCATTATCATGGGATGAAACCTCAACACCATTATAAGATAATACATTTTCTTCTGGAGGTGGAAATAGAGCCATTAACTACTTTAGTACCAACCACCACATCTATAAAGGAAGGAGAGGCTTGAACTAGATGTTTTACACATTTCTTTATGGGCCTATAAAAATTTCTAACCATATAAAGAGGCATAGAAGGGGAAACATTCCACTTTCCATAGATTTCATCATGAGTAGAAATATTCCCAAATTTAGTCCCATTATCAGAAGAAAACGTAAAAATTATAGATATCAACAAGATTCCCATATTTCTTAAAATTAAAAAATGTCAAACTCCTATGGAAGGTATCTCTAACATTTCTAATGCACAAGAATTTGGAGAAAAAATGAGGGACAAACTCACACTCAATATGAAGTGGGAATTTAAATTCACCAGTAATAAGATAAAAAAACTCAAAAAGTGTGACACTAAGATACAATTCAACTAAAATTCAGGAATAAAATATATAATAATCCATTTTAGACTCCTTTTCAAAAATTATTGATGAAAAAAATCTAAATAAATGTGATAAAGGATGACTGGTTGCCAAAATAGCCAATTCATTTTCTAAATGTGAAACCAAGACTGTGAAATAGTGTTCTTACAATGAAATAGATCAGACCAAGGATCACAATCTTGACATCAAAGGACCCATGAATTCACATTAACAAAGAAACTACTCTATATATTTAATTTTAGCTCATGAGAAGGGAAATTTATATGATAATACCCCAGACCAATCGACATGATATGCCAATTTTAAAAACCCCATACCTGGAGGAACTGTTTCCAATTATCTTTAAGCTTCTAGACATAATTCTTTGTTTGAGAGTTTATCCATGAAATAATGGAGTGTTTACCCTGAATGGCCCGAAGGCCTTCATTTTTATTGATTTTTGATAACCCCCCATTCAAGGGATGAGGGGGAACCCTTACAAGGCCCGTAGGCTCAGAGATTACATGGCCCATAGGCTTAGGAGATTACATGACCCGAAGGTATTAGGGAATTCAACCAAACTATCTACACGGAACTACCCCTCCCCAGTATCTACATCATGATTATAGCTCTCCACCTTCACATGAACATCTGGCTAAGCTTCCCGTGCATGCACAGGCTGGTCCTGATGGCATAGCCATACCCTCTCATTCGGACAAATCCATTTGGCTCTTCTCTGGTGAGTGCACCTGCTCTAAATCCTCTTTTAGGACTGCTATTTTTTATTGTAGTGTGTCTGGGGAAACTGCATGTGGCCCGAAGGCCTTGAGTTGGCCCTAAGGCCTTAAAGGTGGCCCGAAATCCCTACTGACCCGAAGGCCTGGGTAGCCCGAAAGCCTTAAGGACTCCAAGACCAAACCAGTGGCCTAAGGTGAATAGTTACAGCTACTACAGTACCGAACAGTACCTGCTATAGTAACTACTATAGTGGCTATTATAGTACACAGACAGTGTATAGTCTGCTACAGTACCTATACAATGTACAATTTTGCTACAGTATCACACAGTGTACAGTTCTGCTACAGTACCACACAGTGTATGGTACTGCTACACTATCGCACAGTGTATGGTACTCCTACAGTACCGCACATTGTACGGTACTGCTACAGTGCCGCTACAATACCTACTACAGTACCCCCAGAAATATGCCTATACCTGGCTTTGAACCAAGGTCTTGTGGATGCACATAAGGATAACTCACCAACTGGGCTGAGGTTCATGTGCATGAAGTGTTTACAATTGTAAATACATTATTGAAAAAACTTGTGAGGGTTTTTCAATAATTGGGAGTGATACATTTCAATATATCCAGTTTCTGGTCGATGCTGAATCACTCCAAAAACTATGGAAGAATATATTCATAGAAGAAAAACCCACTCATGCTGTAGTTGCATCCTTTAAAGCATCAAACTTATCAAAATCAATAGGTTCCTTAGAGTGATAAAGGGGTTCCTTCACCAGAGCACAAAATGCATCTCAAGAAACCAAATTAACAATATCCAAGCTAGAATTAGCCCCAATCTTCTTCAAAGGGCCAATGAAGTCCTCTGCCGGGTTGAAGTATCCCTATACATTCATTATATTTGAAGAGAATCACCCTAGTAACCATTTATGAAGTGTGATATTATCTACACAATTTACAACTATCTCATATATATTCATTATATACATATTTTGAATCATTCATAAAAGTTATATATTGAAAAATTAATCATGCCATTCATGAGGATAATAGGTCGTGCATATGAATTAACATCGTTTCAACTTTTCAATGGATGGAACAAAATAATGGTAAATAATAATTCAAATTTAAATAATCATAATTATATCATATATATCACATATATTAATTAAATCTGTCCTTATTTTCATCCAAGTAAAAACATAAATGAAAGACAAACCACATGGTTTCGTGGAGGTGGTAATCTACACATACAAACCCCCGACATTATCATTTTCCAACGAATTAGATTGTAATAAGGTAGATGTGATATTATAATTCTAGAAGTCCAATTATTTCATAATTATCAAATATATATATATATATAATTTAAACCTTTCATAATAATTATCCATGAAATATGGTGATAGAAAATGGATTGTATCGCTATGTAGAGGTGGTAGTCTAGACATACACACAAGTGCAACTTTCACATCCTATTTGATCACTATGGGAAAAACCGTTATTTGTGTCGGGAATAAAACCCATCGAAAATAGTCCATCGAAGAGGTTATTCGCGATGGGTTGGTCAACCTGTCACAAATAACCAATTATTTTCAACAGTAATAGGGTCCCCGTCTCAAAAACATACGCACAGATTGGCACAGTTTTCATGCCAAACCATGTGAAATGGTAATTGGGATGGGTTGGCACCACCCGTCGCAAATGTCAGGAGGCGGTAAGACCTAGTTGCAATGGGGAATCCCCCCGTCACAATTAGTTTGACCCCATAGGGTATTTGCGATGGGTCACGTCACAAATAATCAGCGGTGGAAAAAACTTATTTGCGACGGGATGTTGTCCCGTCACAGAAAGTGTGTCGGCATGTCAATTTTTGAGATGCGATCCATCGCAAATAACCTTTTAACCACCGACCGTAATTAATGTGGCCGAAGGTATTTGCGACGGGTCCCGTCCCAAAAAAGTACTATTAGAAATGAGTATCTCGTCGCTAATAGTTCCATCGCAACTAATCTAACTTAGATATACCCCCCTCGTTTTTTCTTCTCTCCACCTGAATTTCTTGTTTCTTTTGCTTCTGTGAACTCTAATTTTAGAGTAAAATTTTTTGAGAGTAAGAATTGTTTTACGAAGAAGTTGTGAAGCCTCCGACAATTATAAGGGATCATGTTTTAAGGTATTTATGTGTTATTTAATATATTAGTTATTTCATTTTTTTATATTAATTTTAATTAGTGTTGATTAGTTGCAATTAAGTTAGATTTAAATTGTTTTGTCATCAGTATTTATTTGTAATAATAAAATTTAATTATTAGTACTATTTCTTAGAAATTAGTAATAATTAATAATTATTAACGATAATTAGTAATGTATATAAATAATTAGTGGTAATTGGTAAATAGTAGCTATATTTTGCATTAAGTAATAGCAATTAACACAAATTAGTAATAATTATAAATAAAGAGTAATAATTTAAAAAATAGTAATAAATTTTAACAATTAGTAATAAATAGTATTATTTAGTAATAATTAGTAATAAATACTATAAATATTAATAAATAATAATAAATACTAATAAATACCAATAAATCATAATAAATAGTAATAAATAGTAATAAATAGTAATAAATAGTAATAGATAACAATAATTAGTAATAAATAATAGAAATTAGTAATAAATACTAATAATTAGTAATAAATACTAATAATAAGTAATAAATACTAATAATTAGTAATAAATAAAAATAAATAGCAATAAATACAAATAAATAGTAATAAATACTAATGAATAGTAATAATGTAGAGACCTGAAGCTTAACGTACATGGAAATTTAATTACTTTTGTGGAATACTTAGTAAATAACAAAACACACACACAAGGACCATAATAGTTTAGTGTCTTTGGACACTCGAAATATTATCTTCTAATCGTGGTGAAAGATATTAAACATCACCCATAAAGATCTTCCTTTTTTTACCTAAAACCTTTATTTATATCCTGGGGAAAATAAAACATAAAAGGGTGAGCTCAAATTCTTAGTAAGGGTAAACAAAAGAAATATCAATCACATCATATTCATAAGAACATAACATTTTGGAAATCTTAACCTGCAAAAGAGATCATAATATCCTATCATGGGATAAATCATAGTAGTGAAATGTATTCCCAATAATCATAACTTAAAACATGAAACTTTGTGTCATACACACATAATCATATAGAATCATTTCTTATTAGTCAAGACTCATTTCCAAGACTATCTTAGTGGATAAAGTCAATTTTTGAACCGAGTTCACTCCTCATTTCAGTCCTGTTTCACTGAACCGGTTTAACCTGCCATTCCAGCCATGTCTATCTCATGAGATATAAAATCTTTACCCAATGCATTGGAGGTAGATATAGGTCCCACCCATCTCATAATGATACCATTCTTATGTGTGCCACAAAATCATAAACCATGCATCACAGCATAACCCATGTAATAAAAATGGGAATCTTAAACATCGTGACATCATAAAAAAATTCATATAAGATAAAGGAATTCATAAAAATATTTCCATCACAACATAATCAAATCCATGTAATAATAAGGATAGAAAAATAACCCTATATTATCTTATATGGAATATAAATTTGGATAAAACTCTTGAACTCCATTCTCGAGGAAAATATCCTTTCTACTTCAAAAACATTTTTCCTTTCTTAACATGTCATACAATTTTAAAATAAAAGAAGTTGATTAAAAATAAACATGAAAACTTGTAAAGAAAGATTCTTGTAAATATTGTTTTAAAAATCCATTCATGCCGTATAAGTTAAAAAAAACATTCTTCTCGTACTTTTGTCGGAAAAATCAAAAAGTACCTCGTATGAAAAATGACAAAAGATTCCTTTCATATCTTTTACTAAAAACTCAAAGAAGGGTAAAATTGGATTTAAACAATTTTTGGTGGATGTAAATAATATTACATATTGAGGAAACATGTATGTGGATGATAAAATATACCCCAGTAAATTCCAAAGTATAAACCATCTCAGATAAAAATGAGATTGTGATATTTCCCTTACCTTAGGTCCGATTTGCTTCGTAAGTGTCCGAACCTCCTGTATAATGATTTAAATAATGTCATTGACTTATTCCAGAATCATAATCATTGTTATGATATCATATATGGTTCACTTATGACTTTATTTTACCCGTTCTTTTGTAAATTCCATGTGAAAGAGTGTTTTGGGTAAAATCGTTTCATTTGTCATCCGTGTTTTGACTTGTAATTATTCATATGATTACTTAGATCATGATTACATAATTATAGAATATAAAACATTATTTATATATAATATATATTCAGAATATACATATATATAATAGATCAGTAAATGGAAAGAAATACAGACGGTAGGCCGTACGTACACATGAACACTGTTTTTGTTTCCTTATTGAGTTGAATGGAATTAAGTAGATGACATACATATATATACACATAAATCCAGTATCATTATTATTTCATATATTTAATGATTAATTTTTATATATACTTTATAATCATTTATGAATTGTTAACGTGGAGAATGAATCTCATCGCGTTGTGGAGACGGTAGTCCGTACGTACGCACGAGCGATGATATCATTCTCATGATCGTGGAATTGTATTGGAGTGTATGTATACTATTTAAGAATAAATATCACTTTAAAATAATCATATTTAGTTATTATGTACACCATTATACCCATCCAAGTAAGGTGGTGGTGGAAAATAGATCACACCACGGTGTGGAGACGATATTCCGTACGTACGCACGCGTGGTGATTTCATTTTCTGTAGGATGCATAGATGGTGAAATAGGGTTGTTTCATACTTATAATAACATATCAGTATATGATTGAAACTTATGTTATTACTTCATAATGAAACAACCTAAAAAGAAGAATTGGAAGAAGAAATAATGTTGAAAGAATCGGTAACGGACATTACCTCTTCTTTGAAGCGCCTCTTTGAGATCTCTTTTTAGGGCACTAAAATTGGTCTTTGAAGAAGACCAGAACCTCTAGGATGTTTCTAGAGAAGTTTAGAATAGAATTTGGCAGGAGTTTGCCGAGCATGAAAGATCAATGTGGTGTGAGTAAGAGAGGGAGGAGGTGCCCTTTTATAAGGGAGGAGAGGGGCACCTTTGGAATAACTAAAAATATTATTTTATTATAAAGTCAAATTTGGTTTTAGATAGCTCCAAATTGATTTATTTCAAAGCTATGGTGGGGATTGGTAGAAATCCTCTCATACAATAGAATTTAGACAATTTTAGGTTCCTATTTTAACCTTATCATTTATATTTAACATTAAGTTAAATAATTTTACGTTTACCGTGTCTTCTTGTGTTCTTATACTATAAGGTTAATAAACTTACTATAAGCAGCCAAACAAAACCCAAGTTGTTTATTATTAATATATATAACCTTATATAAGTCATTTGGCCGTACCATATATTTTTAGGAATAAAATAACAATTAATAATATAATATTTGTTTTAAAAACTATTTTATGTCAATTTTGACACTATTTAGTAATTGATTTTTTTGAAACTCATAACCGAATGATTAGTTCGAAAAAGGTTCATTAAATCAATAATAACATGACATATTAACCTATAAAATTAGTGTAATTCATAAAAAGTCTCCAATTACATTTATTTGGGTATTTATAACATCAATTATTTCAATATTTCATTAATAAGATAATTACTGCATCATATTTGTGTCATAAATAAATTAAACTGTTTAATGTTTAAAAATTACAAATAAAATACCATTATGTAGGAAATATTTTTAGATTTTTAATTAATATTTATAGTCGAATTTATCTTATGTATAACCTTATATTAAAAATTATTTACTTATTAAAATTTGATTTTAACTATTTTAACCCTTCTTTAAATAAATAAATAATAAATGTCCTAATCTAATCCAAGTGGGCCTAAATGGTCATATTTTATTCCTAAGGTTTTTTTTGGTCGAATTACATTAATCCAATAGAATTAGGACATGTGTTAGGGTAATAATAATATCATTTTTACCCTTAATAACCCTATTTACTTTTAACCGTGGTAAAAAAAAGTAAAAAGTTACTATTCACCAAAAATTATTTTCATCTCATTGAACAAAATTTTACTTACTGAAATCAACCGTTTCTCTTGGATTTTTGAAATTCCACTCACAGAATCAGTATAATTGAGTTTTATGAAAAATTCATTTTTTTAACTACCACTTAGTGGTTTCACTATTTATCAAAAAATGAATGTTTCCAGAAAAATACCAAAAATTAGGCCTAAGCTGTATTTGATATTATGAACTCAAAAAATGATGTCTATTTTACCAAATTCAAAACATATCAGTTGCATTAATTAATTTAAAAATTAATTCTCGTCGTCAAATAGCGTGTTCCTAAGAGATAATAACTATCAAAAGATTGACACTTGTTTATGTCTGGTTTAAATGTGAAATTATATCCAATGACCAACATTGTATTAAATTGTAAAAATATATTTTAAATATACTTTCAAACCACTAAAATTAATAATTTATCACTATTAATTATTTTGATTAAAAAGGTTGTTTTTAATTAAAATTTAGTAATTTTCCCTACTCATCAGAAAATGAAAGTTATCCGAAAAGTACTAAAATTTTACCCTAAGCTAATTTCAATATTCCGAATCCAAAAATGAAGTCCATTTTAAAAAATAAAATTTATAAATTTTCAAAAATTGGTTATTACTATTAATAACGGCTAGTTTTAATAATATTTTAATAGCATATTGTTGTTTAGTGAAACTCGTTATTGCATACTACACACGCTATCGAGGAAGGTCGCGATTTCGTGTAATGAAAGGAAAGTAAAGGATGCGTGTGGTGCAAGATCATTTTGGTGTAGCATATAACACAAGACATTAATGAAATTAAAAATAATATTTTTCATAAAATCTCGGGGTGTTACATTCTACCCCCCTTAAAATGAATTTCTCCCTCGAAATTCGTCGGGGTTATAAATGATTTACTACTTGAAAGTTTCTTTAATAAAAACCCACATCGTAAAAATGAATACCAAAACCATTCTTTAAAAATAAAGTATGAAACATAACGGTTACCCAAATAAACTAATCACTGGGTTTCCACATAGGTAAAAATATGGATATGGAAGAGAAATCTAACCATCATGTTCTGATGGAGAGTGGTAGAAAACATGGCTATGGAAAAGCCAGCAATCACAAAGCCATAAATTTGTGATGATCTAAGGTACCATCTGATTCATCATATATAAGAGCACTAGGACAACATTTATGGTTTTCAAGATCATTTCCCTAAAGCTGATGAAATTGGAACTAGAAGAAATAATTTCTTGATTTTGGTATAGTCTCACCATTGGTTGTTCTTTGGACAATTTCCACTTCATATCTTAAATAAATGAAGTTGAATTTTTCATTCGTGATGTGTTAGCAGATCATGTGATAGAATGATGGGTCATTCCATCTGTCTCAAACAAAAGGTTAGAAATGTTATCAAAACTTACATAAGTCCATCTATAGTGAGATTAATCATATATGGTTCCTAAAATGGACTTATACTTCATATATCATACTACTTAATATAATAAAACTAGTTTCTACTAAACAGGGAATTCTTGTAGGCCAGTGTTAGGCGATAAAGGCCAGTCGCACTTCGGTTGTGGGTTCGATTCCCACAGCCTTGTCCGATGCGATGGGTTGTCGCCCGTCCTGCAGGTTGTCCTTTTTCTAAAGCTATATTACTATAAAATCCCATCAATAATATCGAAAAAAGTTCTATCCTAACTTATGTACAACATAATCCATTCCAATCTTTAGTCTTATCTAAAATACTTCGGTCCAAGCTCATAGTATAAAGAAAATGATTACTTGAAATGTCACATAACAATCACGTGAAAGCCATCATTTATCCCCCATATATCATAAGATATATCTTGTTCGTCAAATTACAAACATATGAATACCTTAATCATGTATTCTCTTGAAGAATGAATACCCATTGAAACTTAGAGAAAACATGAATGCAGTTAAAAGTTAACACTTTCCACAAACCAAAATCCTCAAAATTATTTATACTCAAACCATGATATCACTTAGTCCTTATATCAATCATGAGCTCATGAATACAATCAAACATCTCATTATCTTCCTATCCGTTCATTATGCGCATATCATCTTCTTACCAAAAATATCTCAATCACTTTCCATGGTTACCGGTACCATAAAATTATTGAAAACCACAATAGACCAATACATAAATATTCCAATATTCCACGATACTATATACAACATTATTTTGGAATCCCATTACATAAACACTTAATCATTCCACCACATCATTATCATATTCAACATCACCAATAGTGATTGCTTGTGACTTCCCTTTTTCCCTTTTTTAAGTGGTTTCTCATGTCGATCATCACTAAACCTTGGATAAGGGAATTTGTTAGCATAATGCCCCATTTCCTTGCACTTGAAGAATTGATGTGTTGGTGGTGCGTTCTCTATAGTCTTTTCTTTATTCACATCATTAGAAACCCGTTTTCCACTACTTCGACACTCAGCTGCTCGATGACCTTCTTTTCCATACATAAAACATTTTCTACTCCCTTTAAGACAATCTCCACCATGCTTCTTTCCACACTTTGAGCATAAGGAAACATTCAACTTCTTTTCACCATTATTTTGAGATTTCTCCTTGAACTTCATCTTTCGTTTCTTGTCAAAACTATGAGATGGATAAGTAACTCCAACTTCCATTTCTACCTTGAAAGCACAACACACAATTTCTTCATAGCTACTGAAGTCTCTTATAGCTAATTCCCTTCGAAGATTTGGTATTATTACACTGAAGAATCGATCAACTTTACTTTCAGGTTAGATGATAAAGCCAGATGCATACCTTTCATGTTACGACTCGATCCTACCCGAGCTCGAGCCGCAACTACCCCAAGCCCGCCTCCATAGGCCAGGGGCTGGCGACCAGCGCCGAAGGCACAACAACTCGGGGAGGCCTTTGCCTAAGCACCTGTGAACACACACACACAGCACACTCAATGCAAAAGTGCAGAGTAAAAGAAAAGAAAAGAACAAAAAAAGGGTCAACTACTATATATAAACCACAAAGTGCATTGAACTCTACATGTACAAAGTACAAACTGAAAAGAAAAGGGGAAAAACACGCGCACAACCAAAAAGTGCCAAAACCCGGCAATAGGTAAAAAAAGAAATAGCTGACGGGTCTCCCACCTAGAACCCAGCCACGACCACTGCACGCGGTCCAAGCTCCCAAGCTCCTACGCTCCACTGAAGCCACGACCAACCTGTCCGTCGTCTGCAAGGGAAAACCAAGTGCGGGCAAATCCCAAGCAGGGGTGAGTATAATAATACTCAGTAGGATACCCCGAAGGCTCAAGGGAGAAAAAAAGGAGGTACCGAAGGGTGAGCAGTAGAGCGAACAAGGAATATTAAAGGAGTACAACCAAGGGTGTAGTAAAGAGTAACAACTGAACCCAAAAAGAGAAGGGTAGAAGACTCGTCCTAACACAAGGAGCTAGGAACGGTGATAAGATGCACTTCTCGTCAAGATTCCGCTGCCTATTGTAGGAGAGTAGACTCATCCAACCATGAGAAGCTAGACGCCGAATGCACATGGCATACCCCGCACATCTTCGCCTCTCCTGGAAGTAGAGCAACCAAACCCAAGAAGTGGGTACCGGAAACAAGGTATATACAAGTCCATATTCTCAAAAAAGAAGCCCGAACAATGTCTTAAGGGCATCTCCATCCCATAGCTCAGCCCAAGAAAAAGAGGATCCAATAGTCCCAGAAGCAAACACTATTGATTCCCAGCATCCCGCACGCCTGCCCCGAACCGGAATCTAAGGGGCTAAATCACCGCACCTCGACACTATCCGCTTTGGGCGGCACTGACTCGCCCGCATGGTTTTAGATCATGTCATAAGAACGCATCTCAGTGGGTAAAGTGCCCCTCGTACATGAGAGTTCTAGGGGAACGTCAAACCACAACTCGTCACTGACCCGCAGTTGAGAGGTATTCTCAAAATCAAAGTCATCACAACACTGACCCGTATAACCAAGGGTCCCACTCCGGTAATCACGGAGGAAAGCCATAGACTAGCCTAGTCGAAAGGACTGAGTATGGAATGCCAACATGTGTCCCACTGCCCAGCCCTACTGGATGGTAATTCATAACTAGATATCGAGTGACCCACTGCCCAGCCCTACTGGAGGGTAAACCATAACACATCATCTGGAGACCCACTGCCCAGCCCCGCTGGAGGGTAGACCATAATACATCATCAGGCGACCCACTGCCCAGCCCCGCTGGAGGGTAGACCTGGAATAAGTCGACAGACGAACCACTGCCAAGCCTCACTGGAGGGTAGACCTGGATCTAGACGACGGGCGACCCACTGCCCAGCCCTGCTAGAGGGTAGACCCTAAGAGGTCGTCGGGTGACCCACTTCCCAGTCTCTGCTAGAGGGTAGACCCTAAGTGCATCGGGTGACCCACTGCCCAGTCTCTGCTGGAGGGTAGACCCTAATAGCGTCGGGTGACCCACTGCCCAGTCTCTGTTGGAGGGTAGACCCTAAGGAGTCGATAACCCACTTCCTAGCCCCGCTGAAGGGTAGAACTCAGAACTGCTCTAGCCATCTCCAATGGAGGGTACAACACTGGCCAACCGAAAATGGAGTGGGTAACGCGCAACCACCCAACTCCAGAACAACTCACCCCAAAAGAGGCTCAGTGCCTGTTCCATCATTGGGTGTCACTAGCACTACTACCGGCCGATCCATCGAGAACGAAACCAGGGGGAGGCCACTCAACCCTGCTGGTCAAACAAACGATCCCAGAGGGACCCTCTACGTCACGAGAGGTCAAAGTACGCAAGGCAAAACACGGCATGCACATGGGGCCCACACGACGTGTGGCCCCGCATTAACCCCAACTGAGCGCACAAACATCTCAGGTACAAACCATACGTACCTCCAATTTCTCCCGTATACTCTCAGAGTATACCTCATTCCAGCCCATTGGCTATCGTGCACACGACACCCGACGTCAACGCGAAGGCATGACGTAAAAAATCCAACCTACCACCTCATCGGCTGAGGCACAGCCAACCAAATCTCATAAACCATTTATATCACTTTCCCAAGAGTGCGCGATCACACGCCAAAAGTCCGCTACAAACAAGGTAGGGCAAACCACCACTAGAGCACCTTCCATGCTTCCACTTTTAACAAGATCGCGCAAGAGGCTCCGCACAACCAACCGGATCGTACCGTTGTAATCCTCGTGAAAAAACACGCGAGATCGACTACTAACTCGCCTCCAACGGATATCTGACGGAAAAGTCACCAACACCGCCTCACGCCCGTACGACGTCCCGTGATCCCGAGCCTCGGCCCTGAAAACAGTCGGGCACATCGCATCATTGCGATCCCCTTGGGAAAACAGGTCCAAATCATTACTCACTTGAGTGCAATGAATATCTGGAGAAAAATGCATTTCGGTGCACCGCACACGGGCGGTGCCACGTGGGACCTGCAACCCTGTCCCGAAACTCAACGAACGGATCGCACCGTTGCGATCCTCTCGAGAAAGCACACAAGATGGACTATCCACTTGTCCAAAATGGTCGCCCGGTGATAAAGATGGAAAATCACCATCGACGCTCAAACGGTCCTCGTGGGCCCCACACCATCATGTGGAATTACAGCGGGCAGACTGCGCCAACATGATGCCCTTGGAAAAACACCCAACATCGACTGCTCGCACGCCCTGAACGGACGTCCGAGGAAAAAGTCAATAAAACACTGCACGCAGCTCGAAAGACGGGTCGTGGGGCCTGTGCCTCAACTTCGTCTTCAACGCCTAAAACCACCCTGGAAACCTCCGCCTCGGTGTCAGGGTCGCAATGCCGCTGTCGACGCTCAAAACGGACGTCGGACGTGTCTGCGCCGTCCAAAACAAGATTCTCGGGGAATACACTCGTCCACTTAAGGACACGTCGCGCCTCCGCAGCCCCTTGTTTCAGGAATTAAAAATTTCCTAAACTAGCTATAAATATTCCCCACGACGCAAGGTCCATGCTGCCGCTGACGGCGCACAAAACGGAAGCCCGTAGCGAGAGCTACGAGCGTCGGAAATTCCAAAGGGGAAGCTCCCTTGGGCCGGACCGGCCCGGTCCGCCCACAGCCGGACCGCTGCCCGGCCACGGGTCCGGTTCGGTCCGCCGCGACCAGATGGCTGCAGCCAACGCCGCCGAATGGCCTTGACGGCCGGTCTCCTTTCCCCGCAGTGACCCGTGACATGTGGGTCGTGGTCGCGCCGCACGCGAGGTCGCGTACCCCGCGACCCCTCCTTCGCGCTACGCCGAAGCCGCCGAGAGCCCGCCTCGCCGCCGTCCGCAGCCGGCCGCGCAGTCTCCACGCTAGGACGAGCCGCCGCACTACCCTGGGAGCCGTCTCCGCCGCCGCCTCAACCTCGGACCGCCGTTGCCTGCTGGTGACGCGCCGCCGCCTAAGCCCGCTGGACCGCCGGAACCCGCCGGAAACACCCAGAACCTCCCGAATTTCCCGCAACCTTCGGTGAATGATTGCGAACGCCTCCGAATTCTGATTTCAAATCCGAAACAAGCATCAGAAAAAGAATACAATCTACTTCACATTCATTGTCTTGGATCGAAGATCGGGCAGCAATTCAACGTGCAAAATCGCGTTGGAAGTTAAGTGCGGGAATGAAAATGCAAAACGCAACATCCTACCTCGTGGGGATTCGCCCGAAGCATCGCGACGATCCGCCGGCATCACTGCACCTCGCCAGAGTCGCCTCGCCGGACCGTCTCTCCAGAGATGGAGGAGGAGAGGTGAGGGGTTTCGCCAGGGGGTTCAAGGGAGAATGGGGAGGGGGAGGGTTTAAATAAATTAATTAATGATTTAATTAATTTTAAACCCATGAAAAGACCCGCATCCGAAACTCCCGAAGGGGTTAAGGTTAAGCCTCCCCTAGGGTAAACACCACCTCCCGAGCACAACGGAGGTCTTGGAATTTTATTACGAGAACCCGTTAAAAAGTTATAAAATTTAACGTCTGAAGCCACTAAATTATGAAAACGCCCCTGGGGCCATTTTTCACAAACGGCACGTGCCCGCGAATCTTATACCCCTCCTAGGGTAAAAGGCACGCTCTGAACATAACAATGCCCTCAGTTTTCCAATCCGAGCCACCTTTTAAGAGAAACTCGAGTTTCATCATTAAATGAATAAATTAATTAAATAATTTATCCGTTTAACGTTCCTAAAGTGAGTGAGGGGTCCAAACGTCCTGCGCCGACATGTTTCATGTCATTCCTAGGGTAAACACCTCATTCCAGACCCATACGTACACTCTGATCTCCTATCCGGATCACCGTTTAGGAGTTATCGCATTTATTTGGCATTTCTAGTGTGAACGCACTAAAAATTTAATTTCGGCCACTCTGGGGCTCAGAATCGCACGCCGTCTGAAGGCGCTGCTCTGGAATATTATCAATAATATTCCACAGTCTTTCACAGCAGAAACCTGGGTTCTTACATCATTCCCTCCTTCAATATTTTCGTCCCCGAAAAGTAAAACTAGGGAGAAACACAGGGTACTAAGCCCACACCTGGCATTCCCATACCCAGAAGAACCCACACACAGCTCTGTGCCACCGCACACAAACCAAAGGATTAATCCGTTCACACAAGGTCGTCCCTTGCCAATGTCGTGAACCCACTCCAGAAATTGGGGTCAGGGCAAGGTGATAGGGTACCTCGCAATCCCTTTGTACGGTCTCATATGGCCCGAAGGCCCTCGGGGGTAGCTCACCTCCCCGGTCAAACCTCTATGTCGCACGCCGCGACTGGAATCACCGCCCGCACATGAAACAAGGCCTGGTGATTCCCTCCTTCAGAATATCCATATGGTGAAACACCCACGGATATCTGGTCATATAATATTTCACAGTCAATGTCTCTCAACGAAGACTCTCTTACACGCAGGGGGAGCGATGGAGTCGACGCCATCGAATAAAGAGAAAAAGGTCCTACACCTTTTACCATACCGACACATGGTTACACCGATGCCATGCGTCACATTAGTAACACGTCATGTGAGGAGAAAGGAGGAAAGCATCTCACAGGAAGAGTCTAACAATTCTACTGCAAGAAGTAGAAGAGTCTCAAGGGGTACCTCTCACCATCCCATGCTCTGCAGAATCATAGACATCCAAAGCTCAAGGCTGTCTGCGATCCCAATTGTTAGCTCCCGGAGCCTAACGTGGACCACCTAATGGTGATGGGATGACCTCGTAACGTCGTCCCCCACTACCCGATCCTCCCGCTCCTACGCTAGAACCACCCATCTGTGTACTACTCTGATCACGGCGCTTCCTATGCCTTGGTGGTGCGCCGGCTGCCTGCCCGAAGCTCTCAACAACTCGGGTCGGGCAGTCTCGTGCTAAGTGACCTCACCCGTCTCAAGCATAGCACCGAATCCCTCTGAGCTGCACTGGTGCCCTTCGGCGCCACTGTGGTGTACGACCACGCCCCTAAGTCCGGTTTTCAGAAATCCACCTGCGTCAAGGTTCTGCATGCTGATGCCTACTATCCGCGACAGACGTCTGAGCTCCAACGTGCCTGCTGCCACCACCAACACTAGGATGCGACAAGAAGCCCTCTGTCACTAACGCCTGCTCTAGAACCCCGCCATATGTGGAAATTCCCAAGGGTACTATGACATCATGAATCTCTCGGTGGAGACCCTAATCAAACTTCCGCGCTTGGATGTTGTAATCATGGACCAAGTCCGGGTAAAAGTGTGCACGGTCTACAAAAATAGCCGCGTACTCGGCCACCGTCATCCCTCCCTGCTGAAACTGCAGGAGCAATTGAATCCGAGCAGAGCACAAGCAGGAGGGGAAAAACTCCTCACGAAACAAAAACTGAAAGTCGTCCCACGAAAGTGACGACTCTCCAAGAAACTGAGTCACCAGACTCCACCAACGCCAAACTGCTCCGCAGAAAATTCTGGCTTCCAAATCCACTCTCTGATCTGTCGGCATCTGCACAAGCCTGAAAAGGCGAACCATTGTCTTGATCCAAGCCTCTGCTGCCTGAGGGTCTGTCTCACCACTGAACCTCAGCGGTCTCTACCGCTGGAACTCATGGAGCGCACTCAACCTACGCTCAAGCCCCGTCTGCCCTGCTGAAACTGCCTGCTGCTCAACAGGTGGGGGTGCTGCTACGAGCCCACTCGGAGAAAGGGGCTCGCATGATGGGTCTTGGACTATGGCCTCATAGCTCATAGGGTCGTCGTCACAAAACAAATCTTGTATCTTGGCTGGCTGTCTTCATGGAGACATCCTGAATATTATCAAGGAGTGCCGCAATCAGATGAGCATATATGTATATACCACTAACCACGATGGGGAGCTGACTCAAGAAGGACAGTCAATACCCAGTCATATGTGATGCACAAACAAATATTCCCGGCAACAAGTGTCTCAGCATGCCGAGTCGACAAGCGGGTTATCAGGGTCTTGGTGAATGGATATGTCGGCCGCCGCACCATCACTAGACTCCCTCGCCTGAGAGCCGCTCTCGAGACACGTTAACACGGTTTCCCTAAATCCCAACCAATTCCTCTTTTACAAACATCCGCACAATGTCCCAAGGAACGAACCACCTCTGATACCACTTTGTCACGACCGGACCCTACCCGGGCTCGAGCCGCAACTACCCCAAGCCCGCCTCCATAGGTCAGGGGCTGGCGACTAGCGCCTAAGGCACAACAACTCAGAGAGGCCTTTGCCTAAGCACCTATGAATAAACACATGTAGCACACTCAATGCATAAGTGCAGAGTAAAAGAAAAGACAAGAAAAAATGGGGCAACTGCTATATATAAACCAAAAAGTGCATCGAACACTACAAGTAAAAATTACAAACTGAAAATAAAAGGTGAAAAACACGCGCCCAACCAAAAAGTACCATAACCCGGCAACATGTAAACCAAAGAAACGGCTGATGGGTCTCCCACCTGGAACCCAACCATAACCACCGCACGTGGTCCAACCTCCCAAGCTCCTACGCTCCACTGAAGCCACGACCAACCTGTCTGTTGTCTGCAAGGGCACACCAAGTGCGGGAAAAGCCCAAGTAGGGGTGATTATAAGAATACTCAGTAGGATACCCCGAAGGCTCGAGGGAGAAACAAAGGAGGTACCGAAGGGTGAGCAGTAGAGCGGACATGGAATAGTAAAGAAGTACAACCAAGGGTGTAGTAAAGAGTAACAGCTCAACCCAACAAGAGAAAGATAGAAGAATCGTCCAAAAACAAGGAGCTAGAAACGGTGAGATGATGCACTTCTTGTCGAGATTTCGCTGCCTATAGAAGGAGAGTAGACTCATCCAACCACGAGAAGCTAGACGCGGAAAGCACGTGGCATACCCCGCGCATCTTCGCCTCTCCTGGAAGGAGAGAAACCAAACCCAAGAATTGGGTACCGGAAACAAGGTATATACAAGTCCATATGCTCAAACAAGAAGCTTGAACAACGTCGTAAGGGGATCTCCATCCCGTAGCTCAGCCCAAGAAAAAGAGTAGCCAATAGTCCCAGAAGCAAACACCATCGATTCCCAGCATCTCGCACGCCTGCCCCGAACCGCAAGCTAAGGGGCTCAATCACCGCACCTTGACACTATCCGCTTTGGGAGGCACTGACTCGCCCGCACGGTTTTAGATTGCGTCACAAGAACGCGTCTCAGTGGGGAAAGTTCCCCTCGTACTTGAGAGTTCTAGGGGAATGTCAAACCACAACTCGTCATTGCCCCGCAGTCGAGAGGTATTCTCAAAGTCAAAGTCATCACAACACTGACCCATATAACCAAGGGTCCCACTCTGGTAATCATGGAGGAAGGCCACAGACTAGCCTAGTCGAAAGGACTGAGTCTGGAATGCCAACAGGTGTCCCACTGCCCAGCCCTCCTGGAGGGTAATTCATAACCAGATATCCAGTGACCCACTGCCCAGCCCTGCTGGAGGGTAAACCATAACACATCATCTGGCGACCCACTACCCAGCCCCACTGGAGGGTAGACCTGGAATAAGTCAACAGGCGACCCACTACCCAGCTCCACTAGAGGGTAGACCTGGAACTAGACTACGGGTGACCCACTTCCCAGCCCTGCTAGAGGGTAGACCCTAAGAGGCCGTCGGGTGACCCACTGCCCAGTCTTTGCTAGAGGGTAGACCCTAAGTGCGTCGGGTGACCCACTGCCTAGTCTCTGCTGGAGGGTAGACCCTAATACCATAGGGTGACCCACTGCCTAGTCTCTGCTGGAGGGTAGACCCTAAGAAGTTGATAACCCACTGCGCAGCCCCGATGGAGGGTAGAACTCAGAACTGCTCTGGACATCTCCACTGGAGGGTACAACACTGGCCAACCGAACACGGAGTCGGTAACGCGCAACCACCCAACTCCAGAACAACTCACCCCAAAAGAGGCTCAGCACCTGTTCCATCACTGGGTGTCACTAGCACCGCTACCGACCGATCCATCGAGAACGAAACCAGGGGGAGGCCACTCAACCCTGCGGGTCAAACAAACAAGCCTAGAGGGACCCTCTACGTCGCGAGAGGTCAAAGTACACAAGGAAAAACACGACACACACATGGGGCCCACACGACGTGTGGCCCTGTGTCAACCCCAACTGAGCACACAAACATCTCAGGTACAAACCATACGTACCTCCAAGCGCTCCCGTATACTCCCAGAGTATACCTTGTTCCATCCCATAGGCTATCGTGCACACGGCACCCGACGTCAACGGGAAGCCATGATGTAATAACTCCAACCTGCCACCTCATCAGCTGAGGCACATACAACCACATCTCATAAACCATTTATATCACTCTCCCAAAAGGGTGCGATCACACACCAAAGGTCCGCTACAAACAAGGTAGGGAAAACCACCACTAGAGCACCTTCCATGCTTCCACTTCTAACAAGATTGCGCAAGAGGCTCCACACAACCAAATAGATCACACGGTTGTAATACTCGCGGAAAAACATGTGAGATCGACTACTTACTTGCCTCCAATGGATATCTGATGGAAAAGTCACCAACACCGCCTCACGCCCGTACGACGTCCCATGATCCCGAGCCTCAGACCCGAAAATAGTCGGGCACATCACACCATTGTGATCCCCTTAGGAAAACACGTCAAAAGCATTAATCACTTGAGTGCAACGAATATCCAGAGAAAAAGATGCATTTCGGAGCACCGCACATGAGCGGTGCCACGTGGGACCTGCAACCCGGTCCTGAAACTCAATAAACAGATCACACCGTTGCGATCCTCTCGAGAAAGCATACAAGATGGACTATCCACTTGTCCAAAACGGTCGCCTGGTGATAAAGATGTAAAATCACTGTCGACTCTCAAACGACCCTCATGGGCCCCACGACATCATGTGGAATTGCAGCGGGTAGACTGCGCCAACGCGATGCCCTCAGAAAAACACCCAACATCGACTGCTCGCACGCCCCGAACGGACGTCCGAGGAAAAAGTCGCTAAAACGCTGCACGCAGCTCGAAAGACGGGTTGTGGGGCCCACACATCAACTCTGGCTTCAATGCCTGAAACCAACCTAGAAACCTCCGCCTCAGTGTCAGGGTCGCAATGCCGCTGACGACGCTCAAAACGGACATCGGACGCGTCCGCGCCGTCCAAAACAAGATTCTCGGGGAATACACTCGTCCACTTAAGGACACGTTGCCCCTCTACGGACCCTTGTTTCGGGAATTAAAAATTCCCAAAACTGTCTCTAAACATTTCCCACGACGCAAGGTCCGCGCTGCCGCTGACGGCGCGCAAAATGGACGCCCGTAGCGAGAGCTACGGGCGTCGAAAATTCGGAAGGGGAAGCTCCATTGGGTCGGACCGGCTCGGACCGGCCGGTCCGCCCACAGCCGAGCCGCGGCCCGGTCCGGCCAATGCCACAGACTGGCCTTGGCGGTCGGTCTCCTTTCCTCGCAGTGACCCGTGACATGTGGGTCGCGGTCACGCCGCACGCGGGGTCGCGTACCCCGTGACCCCTCCCTCTTCACGCTACTCCGAAGCCGCAGAGAGCCCGCCTCGCCGCCGTCCGCAGCCGGCCGCGCCGTCGCCGCGCTAGGCCGAGCCGCCACGCCACCCTGGGAGCCGCCGCTGCCGCCGCCTCAACCTTGGACCACCGCCACCTGCAGGTGCCGCGCCGCTTCCTAAGACCGCCGGACCGCCGGAACCCGCCGGAAACACCCAGAACCTCCCGAATTTCCCACAACCTTCGGCGAACGATTGCGAACGCCTCCGAATTTCGATTTCAAATCCAAAACAAGAATCAGAAAAAGAATAAAATCTACTTCGCATTCATTGGATTGGATCAAATATCAGGCAGCAATTCAATGTGCAAAATCATGTTGGAAGTTAAGTGCATGAATGAAAATGCAAAACGCAACATCCTACCTCGTGGGGCTTCGCCCGAAGCTTCGCGACGATCCGCCGACATCACTGCACCTCGCTGGAGTCGCCTCGCCGGACCGTCTTGCTGGAGACGGAGGAGGAGAGGGGAGGGGTTTCGCCAGGGGGTTCAAGGGAGAAGGGGGAGGGGGAGGGTTTAAATAAATTAATTAATGATTTAATTAATTTAAAACCCCCGAAAAGACCCGCATCCGAAACTCCCGAAGGGGTCAAGGTTAAGCCTCCCCTTGGGTAAAAACCACCTCCTGAGCAAAAAGGAGGTCTCAGAATTTTATTACGAGACCCCGTTAAAAAGTTATAAAATTTAATGTCTGAAGCCACTAAATTACGAAAACGCCCCTGGGGCCATTTTTCACAAACGGCCCGCGCCCGTGAAACTTATACCCCTCCTAGGGTAAACGGCACGCTCCAAACTCAACGGTGCCCTCGGTTTTCTAATATGAGCCACCATTTAAGAGATACTATACTTTCATCATTAAATGAATAAATTAATTAATTAATTTATCCGTTTAACGTTCCGAAAGCGAGCGAGGGGTCAAAACGTCCCGCGCCGACAAGTTTTATGTTGTTCCTAGGGTAAAAACCCCATTCCTGACCCATCCATAGACTCGGACCTCCGATCCAGATCACCGTTTAGGAGTTATCACATTTATTTGGCGTTTCTAGTGTGAACGCACTGAAAATTTAATTCCGGCCACTCTGGGGCTCGGAATCGCACGTCGTCTGAAGGCACTGCTCTGGAATATTATCAAGAATATTCCAAAGTCTTTCACAGAAAAAACCCGAGTTATTATATTGCAAGCCTTGTAAAACTTTCTTCTTATATACCTACATTTTCATCATCCTTTTGCTTTAGTTCAAGAAACTCCTTCTCGATCATTGTTTGAAGAATTCGAGGGAAGTACTTATTGAAAGTTCTTAAACTCTTCCCATTACATGAACTCAATTTCATCTCTTGGCCTCGTATTCTTGATAAGATTCCACCATTGATCAGAATCACCTTCCAAACGATACACTGCTAAGATGACTTTATCATGTTCAGGACATTGAAGAACTGAAAATATCTTTTCAGTAGTACCGATCCATTGTTCAGCAACTAATGGATCAGTAGACCCACTGAATGAGGGTGGACGCTGCCTCATGAAGGACTCAATAGAATATTGTTCCCTTCTCTGCTCATTTGGAAGTCTAGAATGATTCATAGCTTGTGTAAGTATAGAAATAAGATTTTTCACTCCATATCCCAAAACATTTGTTTGTTCATGAGGAAAATCATTGCATTTTCCATTACATTGATCAACACGGTTCCTTCGGGTTCCAACCATCGTCTAAAACCCAAAAAGAATAGTGTGAGAGGCAAAAATCATGCTAGGGAAAACAACATAATAAAGAGGGAGTACCTTCAATATCTAAAATCTTAGGTTACCATAATTCTAGTACTATAACCTATACTTATACTTATCCTTAGGGACATCCCTACACATACCTTAGAAATATCTATAGGGATATCACTAATGTTCTCGCATCCTAGTTTCCAAAGGTTGACTAAACCTTTCCTCTGATACCAACTATAGAGACCTAAAGATTAACGTACATGGACATTTCATTACTTTTGCGGAATTCTTAGTACATAACAAAACACACACACAAGGACCATAATAGTTTAGTGTCTTTGGAAACTCGGAATATAAACTTCTAATCGTGGTGAAAGATCTTCAACATCTCCCATAAAGATCTTCCTTTTTTTTACCTAAAACCTTTATTTATATCCTGGGGAAAAGAAAACATAAAAGGGTGAGCTCAAATGCTCAGTAAGGTTAAATAAAAGAAATATCAATCACATCATATTCATAAGAACAAACATTTTGGAAATATTAACCTGCAAAAGAGATCATAATATCATAACATGGGATAAATCATAGAAGTGAAATGTAATCCCAATAGTCATAACTCAAAACATGATACTTTTTGGCATACACATATAATCATAGAGAATCATTTCTTATTAGTCAAGACTCATTTCCAAGACTATCTTAGTGGACAAAGTCCATTTCTGATCCGAGTTCACTCCTCGTTTCAGTCCTGTTTAACTAAACCGGTTTAACCTGCCGTTCCAGCCATGACTATCTCATGAGATATAAAATCTTTACCCAATTCACTGGAGGGTGATATAGGTCCCACCCATCTCATAATGATACCATTCTTATGTGTTCCACAAAATCATAAACCATAAATCATAGCATAACCCATGTAACAAAAATGGGAATCTTAAACACCGTGACATCATAAAAAAAATCATATAAGATAAAGGAATTCATAAAAATATTTCCATCACAACATAATAAAATCCATGTAAAAATAGAGATAGAAATAGAACCCTATGTTATCTTAGATGGAAAATAAATTTTGATAAAACTCTTGAACTCCATTCTTGAGGAAAATATCCTTTCTACTTCAAAAACATTTTTCCTTTCTTAACATGTCATACAATTTTAAACTAAAAGAAGTTGATTAAAAATAAACTTGAAAACTTGTAAAGGAATATTCTTGGAAATATTTTTTTAAAAATCCATTCATGTCGTATAAGTAAAAAAACATTCTTCTCGTACTTTTGTCAGAAAAGTCAAAACGTACCTCGTACTAAAAACGAAAAAAGATTAATTTCATATATTTTACTAAAAACTCACGGAATGGCAAAATTGGATTTAAAAATTTATAGGTGGATGTAAATAACATTACATATTTAGTAAACATGGAAGTGGATGGTAAAATACACCCCAGTAAATGCCAAAGTATAAACAATATCGGAAAAAAAAAATGAGATTGTGATATTTCCCTTACCTTAGGTCCAATTTGCTTCGTAAGTGTCCGAACCTCCTGTATAATGATTTAAATAATGTCATTGACTTATTCTAGAATCATACTCATTGTTATGATATTATATATGGTTCACTTATGACTTTATTTTACCCATTATGTTGTAAATTCCATGTTAAAGAGCGTTTTGGGTAAAATCGTTTCATTTGTCGTCCGTGTTTTGACTTGTAATTATTCATATGATTACTTAGATCATGATTACATAATTCCAGAATATAAAACATGATTTATATATAATATATATTCAGAATATAAATATATATAATAGATCAGTAAATGGAAAGAAATACACTGTTCATGGAGACGGTAGGCCGTACGTACGCATGAACGCTATTTTCGTTTCCTTATTGAGTTGAATGGAATTAAGTAGATGACATACATATATATACACATAAATCCAGTATCATTACTATGTCATATATTTCATGATTACTTATTATATATACTTTATAATCATTCATGAATGGTTAACGTGGAGAATGAATCTCATCGCGTCGCGGAGACGGTAGTCCGTACGTACGCATGAGCGATGATATCGCTCTCATGATCATGGAATTGTATTGGAGTGTATGTATAATATTTCAGAATCAATATCAATTTACAATAATAATATATAGTTATTATGTACACCATTATACCCATCCAAGTAAGGTGGTGGTGGAAAATAGATTACACCACGGCGTGGAGACGGTATTCCGTACGTACACACGCACGGTGATTTCATTTTCCGTAGGATGGATAGATGGTGAAATAGGGTTGTTTAATACTTATAATAACATATCGATATATGAGTGATACTGATGTTATTACTTCATAATTAAACAACCTAAAAAGAATAAGTGGAAGAAGAAATAAAGTTGAAAGAATCGGTAACGGATATTACCTCTTCTTTGAAGTGCCTCTTTGAGATCTCGTTTTAGGGAACTAAAATTGGTCTTTGAAGAAGACCAGGACCTCTAAGATGTTTCTAGGGAAGTGGAGAATAGAATTTGGCAGGGGTTGGCCGAGTTTGAAGGCTCAATGTGGTGTGAGGAAGAGAGGGTGGAGGTTCCCTTTTATAAGGGAGGAGAGGGGAACCTTTGGAATAACTAAAAATTTTATTATATTATAAAGTAAAATTCGGTTTTAGATAGCTCCGAATTGATTTATTTCGAAGCTAAGGTGGGGATAGGTCGAAATAATCTCATCCAATATAATTCAGACAAGTTTAGTTTCCTATTTTAACCTTATCATTTAGATTTAACATTAAGTTAAATAATTTTACTTTTACCGTGTCTTCTTGTGTTCTTATACTATAAGGTTAATAAACTTACTATAATCAGGAAAAAGAACCCCAAGTTGTATATTATTAATATATATAACCTTATCTAAGTCATTTGGCCGAACCATAGATTTTTAGGAATAAAATAACAATTAATAAAATAATATTTGTTTTAAAAACTATTTTATGTCAATTTTGACACTATTTAGTAATTGATTTTTGTGAAAATTATAACAGAATGATTAGTTCGAAAAAAGTTATTTAAATCAATAATAACATGTCATATTAACCTATAAAATTAGTGGAATTCATAAAAAGTCTCAAATTACATTTATTTGGGTATTTATAACATCGATTATGTCAATATTTCATTAATAAGATAATTACTGCATCATCATTGTGTCATAAATAAATAAAATTATTTAATGTCTAAAAATTACAAAGAAAATACCATTATGTAGGAAATCGTTTTAGCTTTCTAATGAATATTTATAGTCGAATTTATCTTATGTATAACATTATATTAAAAGTTATTTACTTATTAAACTTTGATTTTAACTATTTTAACCCTTCTTTAAATAAATTAATAATAAATGTCCTAATCTAATCCAAGTGGGCCTAAATGGTCATATTTTATTTCTAAGGTTTTTTTTGGTCGAATTACACTTATCCAATAGAATTAGGACAAGTGTTAGGGTAATAATAATATCATTTTTACCCTTAATTACCCAATTTACTTTTAACCGTGGTAAAAAAAAGTAAAAAGTTACTATTCACCACAAATTATTTTAATCTCATTGAACAACATTTTACTTACTGACATCAACTGTGTCTCTCAGATTTTTGAAATTCCACTCACAGAAGCGGTAAAATTAAGTTTTATGAAAAATTCATTTTTTTAACTACCACTTAGTGGTTTCACTATTCATCAAAAAAATGAAAGTTTCTAGAAAAATAACAAAAATTAGGCCTAAGCTATATTTGATATTTTGAACTCAAAAATTATGTCTATTTTACCAAATTCAAAACATATCAGTTGCATTAATTAATTTAAAAATCAATTCCTGTCGTCAAATAGCGTGTTCTTAAGTGATAATAACCATCAAATGATTGACACTTGTTTATGTCTGGTTTAAATGTGAAATTACATCCAATGACCAACATTGTATTAAATTGTAAAAATATATTCTAAATATACTTTAAAACCACTCAAATTAATAATTTATCACTATTAATTATTTCAATTAAAAAGGTTGTCTTTAATTAAAATTTAGTAATTTTCACTATTCGTCAGAAAATGAAAGTTATCCGAAAAGTACCAAAATTTCACCCTAAGCTAATTTCGATATTCCAAATCAAAAAATAAAGTCCATTTTGAAAAATAAAATTTACAAAATTTCAGAAAGTGGTTATTACTATTCATAACAGCTAGTTTTAATAATATTTTAATAGCATATTGTTGTTTAGTGAAACTCGTTATTGCGTACTATACACGCTATCGAGGAAGGTCGTGATTGCGTGTAATGCAAGGCAAGTCAAGGATGCGTGTTGTGCAAGCTCCTTTCGGTGTAGCGTACAACAGAAGACATTAATGAAATTAAAAAGAATATTTTTCATAAAATCTCGAGGTGTTACAAATAAATACTAATAAATAGATATAAATAATAATAAATAGAAATAAATATTTATAATTAGTAATAATTAGTAATAAATAGTAATAATTTGTAATTATTACTAATAAATATTAATAAATAGTAAAAAATAGTAATTAATACTAATAAATAATAATAAATAGTAATTAATAGTAATAAATAGTAATAAATACTAATAAAAAAGATAAATAGTAATAAATACTAATAAATTAAAAAAATAGTAATAAATAGATATAAATACTAATAAATAGTAATAAATAACAATAAATACTAATAAATAGTAATAAATACTAATAAATACTAATAAATTGTAATAAATACTAATAAATACTAATAAATATTAATAAATAGTAATAATTAGTAATAAATAGTAATAAATAGAAATAAATACCGATAAATAGAAATAAATACCGATAAATATTAATAAATACCAATAAATACAAAAAATAGTAATAAATATAAATAAATAGTAATAAATACCAATAAATAATAATAAATACTAATAAATAGTAATAAATACTTATAAATAGTAATATATACTAATGAATATGAATAAATAGTAATAATTAGTAAGAAATAGTAATAATTAGTAACAAACAGTAATAAATATTAATAAATAGTAATAAATTGTAATAAATTGTAATAATCAGT
The DNA here is from genome assembly GCA_963277665.1 of Viscum album. Lineage (NCBI taxonomy): Eukaryota > Viridiplantae > Streptophyta > Magnoliopsida > Santalales > Viscaceae > Viscum > Viscum album. The sequence goes on along the minus strand of OY728157.1, from coordinate 1,978,750,330 downwards.
AAATTAGTAAATTAGTAATAATTAGTAATAAATAGTAATAATTAGTAATAATGAGTAATAAATAGTAATAATTTGAAATAATTAGTAATAATTAGTAATAATTAGTAATAAATAGTAATAACTTGTAATAAATACTAATAAATACTAATAAATACTAATAATTACTAATAAATAGTAATAAATATTAATAAATATTAATAATTAGTAAATAATAGTAATAAATACTAATAAATAGTAATTAATAGTAATAAATTCTAATAAATAGTAATAAATACTAATAAATACTAATAAGTAGTAATAAATAGTAATGAATACTAATAAATACTAATAAATACTAATAAATACAAATAAATACTATTAAATAGTAATAATTAGTAATAAATAGTAACAATTAGTAATAAATACTAATAAATAGTCATAAATAAAAATAAATACTATGTAATACTAATAAATAGTAATAATTAGTAATAATTAGTAATAAATAGTAATAATTAGTAATAAATAGTAATAAATAGAAATAATTAGTAATAAATGGTAATAAATAGTAATAAATACTAATAATTAGTAAAAATTCGTAAAAATTAGTAATACTTAGTAATAATTATTAATAATTAGCAATAATTAGTAATAATTTGTAATTATTAGTAATAAATAGTAATAAATAGTAATAATTTGTAATAAATAGTAATAAAAAGTAATCATTAGTAATAATTAATAATAATTAGTAATAATTAGTAATAATTAGTAATAATTAGTAATAAATACTAATAAATAGTAATAAATAGAAATAAATAGAAATAAATAGAAATAAATAAAAATAAATTGTAATAAATTGTAATAAATAATAATAAATAGTAATAAATAGTAATACTTATTAATAATTAGTAATAATTAGTAATAATTAGTAATAATTAGTAATAATTAGTAATAATTACTAATAAATTGGAATAAATAGAAATAAATATCAATAAATAGAATTAAATAGAAATAAATAAAAATAATTAGTAATAAATAGAAATAAATAGCAATAAATAACAATAAATTGTAATAAATAACAATCATTTTCAATAATTTTCAATAATTAGCAGTAATTAGAAATAAAATCAATTGTACTAAATTGTAATAATTTGGCACAATTTTCATTGGAATTACTGCACTTCTTTTGCTCGATGAATCTTCTCCTTTCAACTCTCATTGACCCAAACCATTATAAAAATTATGCTTCTACATATGTAGATCCAATCTCATTTGCATGAGTTTGAATATGCATTCAAAGGACCACATTTTTTATAATGTTTTCAGGCAGTGACAGTTGCAATAAGAATATTTATCGATGAAAAGGGGGCTCTTTTCTCTCATGGGTCATTTACTTACATAATCTTCACACTGAAATCACAAAGAAGAATCTTCTCGGATGTATGCTTATGCATTCTCATATGAAAGATAATGAATAAGCGTACCTCTGAGATGATTCTTCGTTGTGATTTCAAGGTGAGAAAGTTGAAAGTAAATGAGTTGTTAGAGAAAAGAGTAGTCGTCAATCCACTGGAAATTGTGTCACCCGTAATTAATAGTAATTATTAAGAAGTAGTTGTAATTATTTTTCTTCTTTTTTTGGATAGTGTTTTTATAATTTCAAATTATTCAAAAATAGTAATGATTTAATATTTTGTTGAAAATTATGGAATAAGGATGTCGATAACAGTCATTGTTAGATGATCGTGCTTGGATAAATCAACATAAAAATACAAACGATTCTTGTTTAAGTTCTTTATATATTGAGGGTGTTGAATCTTTCTTATCATTTGCATCTTCAATACCAAAATTTCTTTTAGAAGGAATAATTAATTTTCCTTGTAAAAAATGTGCTCTAAGAACATGTGAAACATTTGAAAAGGTTGGGGAACATCTCTTGCAGTTTGGTTTTCAACCAGATTATGTTTTTTGGTATCAACACGGTGAATGAAGTTACAGAGAAGATACTAATAACTTGATTCTGGATCCATCACGGTTTCAAAATTTAGTACATGATGTTGCATGTCGATATATTCAACAAACTGAAACTCAGGATGCTATTGATTTAACTATTGAGTTGGCACCATCCTAATTTTATGAGTTGTTGAGGTCTGATGAGGATGCATTATAACCTGGTTGCAAAATAAGCTAATTAGAAGCAGTTGCAAAATTTATGGCTATTAAATCAGATAATACAATGTCAAACAACTGTTTTGATCAGATATTTGCTCTAGTTAAAACACTGTTACCGGAAGGAAATGTGATTCCTGTACTATAAGATCAAGAGGCTGGTTCGTAATCTGGGTCTTAGTTATCCAAATATTCATGCTTGTGAAAATGATTTAATCTTATATTCTGGTGAAAATGAGTAATTGGATGGTTGTCCCACATGTGGACAATCGAGGTATAAATAATCTCAACTAGGAAAGTCTGGATCGATTACTGTGAAACAGTTGAGATATTTCCCCCTTACACCCTGGTTGAATTGTTTGTTTATGTCTCTGAACACATCATCAATGATTTCATGGCACAAATCCAAGATTTCAACCAATAAAAGCTTGAATCATCCATCTGATGGTGATTCATGGAAACATTTTAACGGACTGCATCTGTCTTTTTCTTTTGAATCCTGAAACGTGCGATTGGGTATTTCTACTAACAGTTTCTGTATGTTTGTTTCATATAGTAGTTAGTATTAATGTTGGAATGTATTTATAACTCTGTACAATTTACCTCCATGGATATTGATGAAGTATTTCTATATATTTTTGAACTTATTAATCCTAGGACATCCGAAAAATAATAGTGATGTTTATTTGAAACCATTGATTAATGAGTTAAATTCATTATGGAGTAATGGTGTTAGTACATATGATTTTTCTGTGAAAAAAAATTTCATATTAAAAGTTATATTGATGTGGAAGATTAGTGACTTCCTGGAATATGGAAGTTATCTGGATAGAGTACACATGGTCTGAAATAATGTCCTTACTGTAAGAAATACCACAAATCCTTTGTGGTCATCAATGGAAATAAACCTTTCTATTTTGACTGTCATCACAGATTTCTTCAACCGATCATCCTTTTCGGAGGAACATATCTCATTTCAGAAAAGGCACAATTGAAAGAGATGAAACTTCAAAAATGATCATAGGTATAGAGTTAAAATCAGTTGTATTTTCATTACCTCCTATAACATTTGTGCCAAAAGTAAACCAAAATAAAATTCATGTATTTGGGAAAGAGAATAATTGGATAAAACGATGATTTTTTTGGGATCTTCAATATTGGTATGATTTTTTGGTCTGCCACATGTTGGATGTCATGCATATATAGAAGAACTATTTTGATAATTTATTTCATATAGTTTTGGATACACTAGGTAAGACCAAATATAATATAAATGCATGATTAGATCTTGCCCAAATTTGAAGATGACCGGAACTTGAACTGTTTCAAAATATCAGATCGAAAAGGTTAATGAAGCCAAAAGCAGCATATAAACGATCCAAAGAGAGTCTCTTATTATTTTGTCAGTGGATTGCAGATTTGATACTTCCAGATGGCTATGCTTCTAATTGGGGTACTTGTGTTTAGAATGGTCATATTACCGGATTAAAAAGTCATGATTTTCATGTCATAATGGAAAGACTTATACTGATTTGATTCAGAGGTTTGTTGAATTCTATGATTTGGGATTCGATAACAAACATATCATATTTTTTTGAGACATTTGTGTGGCGAAAATAGACTATGATGCACTAAGTATTGTGGAAGAAGATGTTGTTGTCATTATATGTAAACTAGAAAAAAATCCTCCTACGACTTTCTTTGACTCAATGGAACATATGATATTACATTTTCCACATGTAGCTATGTCACACCCATCTTTTCTAATTTATTTATTTATTTTTATTTTATTTTATTTTTTTTTAAATTTCTTTGCGTCGGGTAGTTCGGGTCCAATCCTGACATAAGATCTTTGAGTTCGTTGTGTTTGGGCCCTGTTTGCGTCCAGTGCAACGTGGTCGAAGCTGCGCGGCCTCGCTTAGTCCGTCGTGCGGCCCCTCCCGGTTCACTGCACGCCTTGCCGATGTTTAATTAATGAAATAAAATGAACTAACAATTGTTTCAATGATAATAATCATAATAATGTCACTTGAAGATATTATTATTATTATCTTAGATAATAATTCAATTTAGAACTTATTATTATTATTTTTTATATAGCATTTTGTTAGGCTGATCATTTTATAGTTTATTATCTAGTTAATTATGTTTATTGTGATTATTATTAATGTTATTAATGTGATTAGTATTATAATTATTATTTCACTTGACATTTTAATTTGGTTGATATTATCAAGTTATGGGGATAATTACAAAATTATTAACTCACCATTATTATAATATATATATTGAATGGCCTAAACTATATATATATATATATATATTTGGTTCTATTTTTTATTATTATTTTATTTCTATTCTTTATTTTATAACGTTTTTTTTAATTCTATTTTATTATTTTATTTTCTATTTTTCTCTCTCTTCTTCCCCTCTTTTCTTTCCCTACCTCTTCCTCCCGCCTCTCTATCTCGCCGCACCCCAAACCCTAATACTCAGCCGACTTCAATCGCCTCCCATATGAAACCTCACACTGCCTTCCTCCCGCCTGGAGAACACCTCGCACCAGCCTCCTCGCGCGTGCACCGTTCCTGGATCGTCGTCGCCTCTTGCCGCACCTCCTTCCCATGGCTCGCCGCCATCGAAACAGCTCCCGCCTGGCCAACCCGGATGCGCCGCACCTCTTTCTCCTTCTCGGAGTCACGTCGCGCCCCTCCCCTGTTTTTTTTTTCCTTTCCCGTCGGAACCCCCACCACCTCTTCTGGTTCGCTCCACACGCAGCTCGCCGGCTTTGTCCACCGGCCCCCCTGAATCCCGTAGCCCCTTCTCCTTCTGTTTTTCTATTTTTCTTTTTTTTCCTACTTCCGAACCAGCTCCCCGCACCCCCTGCTACCCACTCGGCCAACCACCCTGCCCCCCTACTGCCTTCCTCATCAGCCAAAACCGCACCCCCTCCCACTGGAACCCCTCGCCGTCGCGCCAAGCCCTCTCCCACACCGGACCACCACCGCTTCGCCCTGCTCCCTCTCCTCTTGGAGCACTACTGTGCGGTGGCCTCCCCCCCTCTCAGCCCGATTGAAGAGCAACCCCGCACCCCTCCCATGGCTGCCGACTCTAATCCGGTGTCGCCCCCTTTTCCCGTCGCGCTCCCTGGTCCGTCGTCCTCCAGTTCCCTCTTCTCGGTTGCATCCTCCTCCCCTCGTCAAACAGCTCTGCCGAACCCCTCCTATTAGGTGAGTTTTATTTTATTTTTATTATATGTTCATCTTCCAGCAGGTATGATGTTTGTTTTATGGTTTGATATTGATTATTGTTGGTTCGATCTATTGTTTAGGGTTCGCATTTGAGTTGTTGAGTTTCCGGTGAGAGTCTCATGTTGTTTGGGGTCCAATTTGTGCTAAATTTGGTCTGAATTTAATTCTTCTGTCGATATTATGTTCTTTAGGTTCTTTTTCTGAGTTCGTTTATGGTGCGCATTATGTGCGGTTGAAGAATTCAATGAATTTCTGGTTTAATTATTGGTGTTTTGGTTCAATTGTTTGTTTAGGATCAATTTTGGTTTTGTTTGAGTCGCGGTTGATGTGCGGCGGTCGTTGCGCACCACGGTCGTGAAGTCTGCGATGACGAGGTAGGTGGTTCCATGCCTTTGCATCATCTAGATAACTTAATTTGTTTGTTTAGTTAAACTTGATAAGTTCTATGATTTAATTGCATGGTGCTATATTTGTTTATAATGCTTTGCCATGCTCGTTTGATAAAAATTGGATTTTCGAAATGGTATGTTTTTGTGTTCTATATGTGTTGTTGTATAAATGGATGGTTGTGTTTTATAAGTTGCACGGAATGCGGTTTAAAAATTGTTTGACATGCGTGCATGGTAAAAATTGCACTCTCTTTAGAAGTGGTTATGTTTTTATTTATTTATTTATTTCGACCTTGTTGTGGTAAATTTTTAAAGTGTCTAATTAATTGTGCAAATGGTTCTTTGGTACATTTTTATGATGTGAAAATGGTATTTTGAAGGAGTTGAATACACATTCATTTTTAAAGTGGTGTATTTTTTTATAAAATGAGACATGTCCTTTGTGTGCGTGTCTTTGAAATAGTGTTTTGGTATGAAAGTGGTGACTTTTTGGTGTAATTTCAAGCTTGGTTTGTGAAATGTGAAAGTGGTGAATTATGTGAATGTGAAACTTGATTGAGCACAAGGGAAACCCTGGGTATCTAGGTGGGCAGACTAGAACTAGTGTGCTAGTGAGCCGGATGGGTATCGTCCCTGTTTCACTTAGCTGGATTGACGATTGCAACACTAACTAAACATGATATCTGAGGGTCGTGGCCTTCTAAGCCACGTGTTCTGAGGGTCGTGGCCTTCTAAGCCACGTTTTCTGAGGGTCGTGGCCTTCTAAGCCACGTTTCACCGAGACACGAGGTTTCTAGGGTCCCACTTGAGCTAGATGATCCTTAGGGGTTTTACCTATAGTGCTCTACCATCTGTGGCATGGTGCCTTCCATCGGCATATGGAGGACCATGCGGGTTAGCGTGTGTGTGTGTATGGGTGTGTGAGTGTGTGTGTGTGCTTGAGAGTGTGTGTGTGTGTGTGTGCCCATATTAAACTTTTCCCTTCCTTTCAAAAATCATATTTGTGAAATGCATTCCTTTTAGTGTTTCCCTTTAGCATTTGGCTTGTAAACGTTTTCTTTAAAACCATCTTGAAAGTATAATTTTGAATAAACACATTAAATTGTCTTTTTGATGTTGTGGCATGGAACCTTTTTATTGGGTGACGTCCTATTGGGCTTTTGGCTCACACCCTACATACACCTTTGGGTGTATGTAGACTTTGTTTCCTGTGAATTCCAGGTTGTGACTGTGTGCTCAGTGATGGTGGTTCAGGTGGCAGCTGGTCTTCTCATGCAGAATGGTGTTGATGTGGTCTCACTTCTGCCAGGAGGTTGGGTATGAGTTTAGTTTCCGCTGTCGTCTTTTCTTTTTTAGTTATTTCTTCAAGTTGTAGACTTTAAACTTGTTCATAGTTTAAAGGCACGTTTTGTTGTCTATTTCTAATTTCAGTTTATCTATCTGGTTAGTTGGTTTTTCTGTCTTGTATTTCAGGTAAATCGTTCCCACGTGCTAGTCTTGATACCCAGGCACTTGTGCCAGCCCGTGGGGATCGGGAACGCCCTTCGGGCCTTGCCGCGGACCGGGTCGGGTGCCGGGTCGGATGGCGACCCGGCCTGGTTCGTGACAAAATGGTATCAGAGGGCAAGGTTTTGCTCTCTTGGGTCGTTTGCTTTTGAGATGGAGTCAGACTGGGCCAAAATTAAGGTTGTCGGAACTCGGTGTTCTAGCTACGAGCAATGTGCCTGGCCAGCACACCTCGTGGCGGAACTCGAGTAACCAAAGTGTGTTGAGGTTTGTCTGTGTTTTTGGTCATTGCGGTTAATCTTGTCTATGGGAAATGAAAAAGGGGTAAGGTCAGTGGTCCCAGTGAGCTCGCAGGGTCTGGCAAGCCATGTGGAGCCGGGGACGCTGTCCTAGAATGCCCTCCATTGCAGCGGCATGACTGGCGTATGGCTGCCAACCATACGTTCCAGTCACCCTCTGACACAAGTTTTCTCTTGCGTCATTTCTCGTCTCTTTGTTTTTGATTCGTGAGAATTTGGTTTTTAGGTAAATATGTTTGGATCTTGGAAAATGTTTTCAAATGAAAGGTTTTAAAAAGAAAATGACGCGAAAGGTTTGAAAAGTGTGGGATGAATGTTTTGGTTTTGAAAAGTTGAAAGGTTTGGTTTTGACCCTTGGTGTTCTCGTGGGTAACCACATGCATGAGCGTATATGGGAAAAAAATGGTTAATGGCACGAGCGGATGAGTGCTCTGATGGATATGAGGTGGGTGCCAGTGCGGCACGAGAACATGCATGTGCGAGGCCCATGAGACACCATTGGTGTTTGTGCAACCCACTGGCTTTGCTTATTTTAAAATGTCTTGTTAAAGAAAATGTTTGGTGTTTTAGTAAACGGTGTTTGTGTGGCGTGTCCTTGTGTTTTTGAGATGTTGGATGCGTGGCGTTTTGAACTGAGTATTATTTCTGAATGGTTTATGTCCTGAGTTTGAGTTCTTATTTGTAAGTTGGGATGTAAGCGTGTGGTTAGTAAATTCCTTTGAAGAGTACATCGGGGAGCACTTGCAGTGGTTTCCCCTGCATGTTTGGTGTTTGCTTGTGGTATGTCTTGACTGTTGGACCAGTTTGGTTGGGTCCATAGTTTTCTTTCTTGACTAGTGTATGCCCCCACAAAGCATTGGCATGTGATTGAAGCACAACTACGAGGAATTCCCCGTTGGCCGGCACTCCAATTGATCGAAGGACTCTCTTTCTGAATTCTAGAATTGAACCCACCTATCCTTTTACAACAAGTGGATCCTCCCGCAACGGGATGACAGATGTGAGGGGAGTTGAGCAGAGTTTTGGTTTCCTTATGTTGTCTGAGTTGTCAGATATGAAATTTGACGTCGTTACGCATGAAGGTTTCCCCTAGAAATGGCGAAAGAAATTCTAGTGGGGAGGGGTAAAGGAGATTGAGAGCTGTCAGTGCTTATCGATGTCTTGAATGGTCGGTAGTGTTTACATTAGCCGCAAGGGTCATGTTCGGTGCCTTCTTGCAGTGTGAGACCTCTTTGATAATCAACAGTGGTTAAGAAGCAACCCTAAGTCTTCAGTGTAGTCTATCATTCTAAATGTCCTCTGATCTTTGTTTTGTCTTGTTTGAGAAAGAGGTTTACGTTAGGCCACTAGTGTGTCAGACCCAGTCACATGGGGATGCTACAGTCAATTGCAGGAATCATGTATTGTTTAAGACCTAGTTTGAATTCCTTCTCTGTATAATGTTCATCTCAACAGTAATGGTCATGTTCGGTGACGATTTGCGGCGTCGTGTTCCCATCCAGTATGACAAAGGGTGATTCGCATGCACCATTGCAGCTCTTATGTTGGTTGATGTTTTGTGTATGATCAGTTGGATGTCATGGTGTGTTGTGTCTGTTGGTGTATCCTTAGGTGCAATAGAATTTCGTGTGACACCAAAAAGGGAAGCTCCGTTCGGGAGTTTTCCATGCCTGACTACGAGGCAGAAGATGCTTCAAACATCAGGGCTCCAGCCATTGGCCTCGGAGTGAAGCTGGCACGTGGTCAGGAACCCCGAGAGTATATGAGACCCCGACTTTATTTCTGTCATCGGTGTTGAAAGTGAATGCAGCTCAAATTGATTTCTACGGTTGTTCTGCTCCAAACGAACCATCTGGTTGCATAAAGTTTTCATGATCATGTGGAGGCTTGTTCGTCTCGTTGACTTAAAGTCTTTGGGGTTGGGTCCCATTGGATGCAATCACCTTTAGTGGTCCTTGAGAGTCTGTTGGGGAAAAATCAGTCCCAAAATTTTATACTGCTCAACCCGGGATGTGGATGTGTTGGTCAGGTCTTAAGTCATGGTTCTGACGCCCGGGTGGTTAGGCCCCTCCCTCCCCGCCCCTTGTGGTGGGGCGTTTGGTCACCATTGAGAAGTTTTTCAAAGTTCTATGCATTTTGTTAGTTCAAATGGTGGGGAGTCCTCATGGACCTCCCCATGTTGGTTTTCTAGTCTCGCCTTTGGCGTTGGCTGGTTCCTAATGGTGGGGAGACCCACATTGGGTCTCGCACGAATGTCTCGAGGATGAATCAGTGCTGGACTTTTCTTTAATGGAGGGTAGTCCGCTCGAACCTCCCTCGTCGGTTGTCCACTCTCATTTCGAGCATCAGTGACTTCTTAATGGTGGGGAGCCCCTCGAGCTTCCCCATGTTGATCTATAGCTTCTGTTTTCAAAGATGGTTTGTCGATGAGTGATAGGAGTGTTCCGAGGACGTGGTTTGACCTCTTTTGTTCAAATTATCCAAGTGGTGTGGTTTCGGTTTCAGAGTGCTTGAGGTGTTTTGGCTTGTGAAGTTGGTTTCTGTGGGTGCGAGAGTCCCCTTTTCTTGATCAATCAACTGGAGGCATTCTAGCTCTTTGGGAGCAGCGACACATATCATAAAGTCTTTTTATGAGTTTCATGAGGTTGTCTTTGAGTCACTTTGTCTGAGCGTGATGCTTTTGCCTCTTTTCACTTGTTGATTGTGGAGATACTCTTTGAACTTTAGTGGGGTGTCAGTTTCTTCTTCGTATCTCAATCCTAGTTTTGGCTTTCCGGGGACGGAAAGCTTTATGGTGGGGAGAATTGTCACACCCATCTTTTCTAATTTATTTATTTATTTTTATTTTATTTTATTTTTTTTTAAATTTCTTTGCGTCGGGTAGTTCGGGTCCAATCCTGACATAAGATCTTTGAGTTCGTTGTGTTTGGGCCCTGTTTGCGTCCAGTGCAACGTGGTCGAAGCTGCGCGGCCTCTCTTAGTCCGTCGTGCGGCCCCTCCCGGTTCACTGCACGCCTTGCCGATGTTTAATTAATGAAATAAAATGAACTAACAATTGTTTCAATGATAATAATCATAATAATGTCACTTGAAGATATTATTATTATTATCTTAGATAATAATTCAATTTAGAACTTATTATTATTATTTTTTATATAGCATTTTGTTAGGCTGATCATTTTATAGTTTATTATCTAGTTAATTATGTTTATTGTGATTATTATTAATGTTATTAATGTGATTAGTATTATAATTATTATTTCACTTGACATTTTAATTTGGTTGATATTATCAAGTTATGGGGATAATTACAAAATTATTAACTCACCATTATTATAATATATATATTGAATGGCCTAAACTATATATATATATATATTTGGTTCTATTTTTTATTATTATTTTATTTCTATTCTTTATTTTATAACGTTTTTTTTAATTCTATTTTATTATTTTATTTTCTATTTTTCTCTCTCTTCTTCCCCTCTTTTCTTTCCCTACCTCTTCCTCCCGCCTCTCTATCTCGCCGCACCCCAAACCCTAATACTCAGCCGACTTCAATCGCCTCCCATATGAAACCTCACACTGCCTTCCTCCCGCCTGGAGAACACCTCGCACCAGCCTCCTCGCGCGTGCACCGTTCCTGGATCGTCGTCGCCTCTTGCCGCACCTCCTTCCCATGGCTCGCCGCCATCGAAACAGCTCCCGCCTGGCCAACCCGGATGCGCCGCACCTCTTTCTCCTTCTCGGAGTCACGTCGCGCCCCTCCCCTGTTTTTTTTTTCCTTTCCCGTCGGAACCCCCACCACCTCTTCTGGTTCGCTCCACACGCAGCTCGCCGGCTTTGTCCACCGGCCCCCCTGAATCCCGTAGCCCCTTCTCCTTCTGTTTTTCTATTTTTCTTTTTTTTCCTACTTCCGAACCAGCTCCCCGCACCCCCTGCTACCCACTCGGCCAACCACCCTGCCCCCCTACTGCCTTCCTCATCAGCCAAAACCGCACCCCCTCCCGCTGGAACCCCTCGCCGTCGCGCCAAGCCCTCTCCCACACCGGACCACCACCGCTTCGCCCTGCTCCCTCTCCTCTTGGAGCACTACTGTGCGGTGGCCTCCCCCCCTCTCAGCCCGATTGAAGAGCAACCCCGCACCCCTCCCATGGCTGCCGACTCTAATCCGGCGTCGCCCCCTTTTCCCGTCGCGCTCCCTGGTCCGTCGTCCTCCAGTTCCCTCTTCTCGGTTGCATCCTCCTCCCCTTGTCAAACAGCTCTGCCGAACCCCTCCTATTAGGTGAGTTTTATTTTATTTTTATTATATGTTCATCTTCCAGCAGGTATGATGTTTGTTTTATGGTTTGATATTGATTATTGTTGGTTCGATCTATTGTTTAGGGTTCGCATTTGAGTTGTTGAGTTTCCGGTGAGAGTCTCATGTTGTTTGGGGTCCAATTTGTGCTAAATTTGGTCTGAATTTAATTCTTCTGTCGATATTATGTTCTTTAGGTTCTTTTTCTGAGTTCGTTTATGGTGCGCATTATGTGCGGTTGAAGAATTCAATGAATTTCTGGTTTAATTATTGGTGTTTTGGTTCAATTGTTTGTTTAGGATCAATTTTGGTTTTGTTTGAGTCGCGGTTGATGTGCGGCGGTCGTTGCGCACCACGGTCGTGAAGTCTGCGATGACGAGGTAGGTGGTTCCATGCCTTTGCATCATCTAGATAACTTAATTTGTTTGTTTAGTTAAACTTGATAAGTTCTATGATTTAATTGCATGGTGCTATATTTGTTTATAATGCTTTGCCATGCTCGTTTGATAAAAATTGGATTTTCGAAATGGTATGTTTTTGTGTTCTATATGTGTTGTTGTATAAATGGATGGTTGTGTTTTATAAGTTGCACGGAATGCGGTTTAAAAATTGTTTGACATGCGTGCGTGGTAAAAATTGCACTCTCTTTAGAAGTGGTTATGTTTTTATTTATTTATTTATTTCGACCTTGTTGTGGTAAATTTTTAAAGTGTCTAATTAATTGTGAAAATGGTTCTTTGGTACATTTTTATGATGTGAAAATGGTATTTTGAAGGAGTTGAATACACATTCATTTTTAAAGTGGTGTATTTTTTTATAAAATGAGACATGTCCTTTGTGTGCGTGTCTTTGAAATAGTGTTTTGGTATGAAAGTGGTGACTTTTTGGTGTAATGTCAAGCTTGGTTTGTGAAATGTGAAAGTGGTGAATTATGTGAATGTGAATCTTGATTGAGCACAAGGGAAACCCTGGGTATCTAGGTGGGCAGACTAGAACTAGTGTGCTAGTGAGCCGGATGGGTATCGTCCCTGTTTCACTTAGCTGGATTGACGATTGCAACACTAACTAAACATGATATCTGAGGGTCGTGGCCTTCTAAGCCACGTGTTCTGAGGGTCGTGGCCTTCTAAGCCACGTTTTCTGAGGGTCGTGGCCTTCTAAGCCACGTTTCACCGAGACACGAGGTTTCTAGGGTCCCACTCGAGCTAGATGATCCTTAGGGGTTTTACCTATAGTGCTCTACCATCTGTGGCATGGTGCCTTCCATCGGCATATGGAGGACCATGCGGGTTAGCGTGTGTGTTTGTATGGGTGTGTGAGTGTGTGTGTGTGCTTGAGAGTGTGTGTGTGTGTGTGTGCCCATATTAAACTTTTCCCTTCCTTTCAAAAATCATATTTGTGAAATGCATTCCTTTTAGTGTTTCCCTTTAGCATTTGGCTTGTAAACGTTTTCTTTAAAACCATCTTGAAAGTATAATTTTGAATAAACACATTAAATTGTCTTTTTGATTTTGTGGCATGGAACCTTTTTATTGGGTGACGTCCTATTGGGCTTTTGGCTCACACCCTACATACACCTTTGGGTGTATGTAGACTTTGTTTCCTGTGAATTCCAGGTTGTGACTGTGTGCTCAGTGATGGTGGTTCAGGTGGCAGCTGGTCTTCTCATGCAGAATGGTGTTGATGTGGTCTCACTTCTGCCAGGAGGTTGGGTATGAGTTTAGTTTCCGCTGTCGTCTTTTCTTTTTTAGTTATTTCTTCAAGTTGTAGACTTTAAACTTGTTCATAGTTTAAAGGCACGTTTTGTTGTCTATTTCTAATTTCAGTTTATCTATCTGGTTAGTTGGGTTTTCTGTCTTGTATTTCGGGTAAATCGTTCCCACGTGCTAGTCTTGATACCCAGGCACTTGTGCCAGCCTGTGGGGATCGGGAACGCCCTTCGGGCCTTGCCGCGGACCGGGTCGGGCGCCGGGTCGGATGGCGACCCGGCCTGGTTCGTGACAAGCTAAATGTGGGGGTCCTGTACAGTTTCGATGGATGTACCCATTTGACAGATACATGCAGAAATTGAAGGAAAAAGTACATAACAAAGCATAAGTTGAAGGCTCAATTGCTGAAGCTTATTTCCAAGAGAATTTTTTCATACTCTCATTATTTTGACTATGAATATCCCTCAAAACACAACTACCTAGGATGGAATGAGGGGAATACTGATGATGAAAGGGACAATCAATAATCTATTTTTAATTATCTAGATATTGGATTTGGTGAAGTTCATGAATGATGGCTTTCAGATGATGAACATCACAGACCTCATACATATATTCTTCTCAACTGTGAAGAAATGAAATCATTTTTACTATGAGTGCTTCTATCACTTATTCTATTATTTATGTTACAGTAAGTAAACTTATTTTATTTGTAGGTTATATGATAATCATATCAAGAAATAGCTTCCACAAATTACAATAGTTGCTTTTGAAGAATGCCGAATTTTGTTTCTCTCAATGGTTTCAAAAACTGGTAACATAAATTATTAATGGTTTAACATATCAATTTATTTTATTATTTATTATATTGATAATTGTTTTAAAAATTTTCAGGTGTCTCAACATGATGATAAAATTGATAAGGGAATTTGTATATTGAGTAACCCACAATCCAAAATGGTTAAATCCTACAATGAATATGTAGTGAATGGTTTTTGATTTCATACACATGCATATGGGGAATCAAAAAAAATGAACAGAGGTGTTTTCTTGAGAGGATCACATCATAGAGAAACTAAAGTTGACTTTTATGGTATGCTGGATGAAATTATTGAACTATGTTATCCCGGGAAAAATTACATAAAAATGTTTAAATGTCAGTGGTTGAATACTGAGAGGGGCTTGAATGTTCATCTGATTCATGGAATTGCCGATATTAAATATAAAAGTCTTCTTGCAGTAAATGAACCATTTGTACTGGCTCAACTGGCACATCAAATATATTACACAAAGTACTGTGCTACTTCAAAAGACCTGAGTGATTGGGGGAGCATAATAAAAATAAAATATTGGGAAAATAAGTTTATTAAAACTGAATGTGGTTCCGATGAAGAACAAGGAATTGAAAATTTTCTAAAGACTACTCAAAATCTATCCTTTTCACAAAGAGTCATGAATATCGATGATGGCACCCCACAATTAAGGGTTGATAGTGACGATGAAGTTAATGATGTTATAAATGAATTTCAAATGGAAATAGATGATGAAACTGAAACTCATATGGATATTGATGATGCTGATGATGAATATGAAAGCATTGTCATCGTCAGATATGAAGATGATGATAAAGGTGAACATTGACATAGTTAAATTCTGGTTATAATCATAACTAATATATATCTATATGTAATAGTTATTTTCAACTATATACTAACAAGAATCATTTTATGTTTCAGATATACCATGATCTACTTCGTGATTTGGAGGAGGTTGAGATACATTTGGATGAGGACGATTTGGGATCATCTGAATCTTAGGATACTGGTAGTTTAGGGGGTATGCGGAGGGGGCACGGTCTTACACAACTTATTATTCCTAACCATATCCTCGAGTGGCTTCCACATCTTGGTTTCGATCCATGCATGCAGAGGTATGATAACCTCTGTGTTTTAGTTAGCTTTCATTAATTTATTTATATACTAATTGTTTGATTATTTGTTCTTTTTTCACCGTTTTGTGCATGTAGCTGTTGGAAAGGGGAGACCTATCATGAGAAATTATTTTTCTTATCCATAGATCACATGGGAACATATTCCCATTGATGTGTGGCTTGGAATTCTCAATCATTGGATGGTACGTAAATAAATAATCTTTATTTAGAAATTTATTTAATTAATAACATGATATTATAAATTATTTATAGGTTTTATGGTATCCCATCAATGATAGAATGCGGGATGCTATCTACGAGGCATGGGAGGTGTCTATGTGTGAGTGTCTCCGTCAGTTATTTCACAATTTGAGAAGGACAACAATTAAGAAAGTAGGAGCGACGTTATTTGATGAGTCATGTAGAGCCCACCAACCAGAATACATTTCATCTCACATTTGGGTTAAATTATGTTCACACTGGTTGAGTGGTGTATTTCAGAGGAGATCTTAATTGGGCTGACAGAACGAGGGGAGACAGGAGGTAACACATCGATATGGTAGTCATACATTCAGTACGCATAGAGAGAATCTAGTAAGCATATTTTTTAAATATTTTATACATCATTACATATAAATAGTTTATTTTATATTCATATATGCATTTGAGAATCCCGATATTACAGAGTATGACATTTATCAGAAGATATTCAATGATCTAGCCACTAGAGAGATTAGAGGTGATCGCCAGTGTCAGATTGTGGTCAGTATTGTTTCTTTTTCAGTTTGAAAATTAACTGCATATAATATTTTCACTATTTTAATTTCAAATTGAAAATAAAGAAGTCATATGAGGATGTGACCTCTTAGAAATGGGTTGATATTCAGGCCGAGATGGCTAATCAGACTAGTGCCCACCATTTTCGATGAGGTGGTATGAATGCAGGTGACTCAGTATACCTTTGAGAAGGGATGAGAAGTTGGTATCATATCTCATTTTACTCCTAATACTTATTATAGTACTACTACGTTGTCGGTGTATAGCTCGAGAGGATCTCATAGAGATGCATTGTCTTATGTCTCACAGTATTAGGAGCAGTTGCGAGCTCAATCTGAGCTAATAGAGAGTTTCTAGAAGCTGCAGGAAGAGATGCATCAACAACAACACGTAGAGAACATGCGTCTATGGCAGAAGCAGCAGCACGAGGAGGACATGTGTTGATGGCATCATCAGAAACAACAATAGCACGTTGAATACATGAGTTTATGGAAGCAGGAGGAGTAGCAACAACAAAAGGAGGACATGTGTTGATGGCAGCAACAACAACATGATCAGATGGAGTACATGCGTCGTCTGACTCATAGTTTAGGGATAGAGATTACTTCACCATCACCTCAAGATCCTCCATAATACTATCCCCCCCAGTGATTTTTTATTCTGCTAAAAACATTTGAATTGACCATTTTTCGTAATATAAACTATTTACACTTTTTGTCTTTTATATTGGTGCGAATATTGCATATTTTTTTATTTATTGTTAGTATTATATTTTTTAATATTTTTTATTTTTCTTCTAATATTAATAATAATAATTTATTATTTTTTATATTTTTTTTATGAATATTGAGAATTTTAATATTTTTGTATTATTTTAATAATATTAATTTTTTTTCCATTAATCATATTTTTTTATTTTATTAAGTATTTGACAATATTGATAATTTTAATATTTTTTTAATATTTTTATTATTTTAATAATATTAATATTTTTTTATTTTATTAATTATTTGCGACAGAACCTTTTACATCAGGGCCCCGTCGCAGATAGATTATATATATATATTTTTAAAAGTTTTTGTGATGAGTTGATTTACCATCACAATAAATTTATTGCGATGGGGCCCTGTTCCAAATAGACTATATGTATATATTAAAAGTTTTTGTGAAGGGATGATTTATCGTCGCAATAAATTTGTTGTGACAGGCCTGTCACAACAGGTTTATAACATATAAGTTATTTGCGATGGGCCGGTGTCCCATCGCAAAATCTTTTTGTGACGGGACTATCGCGAAAGGTTCTTGTATATATAATGTATTCAATCAGATATCTATTTGTGATGGGCTCATCACAAAAAATACTTTTTGCGGCGTCATTTTCTGCAATGGGCTATTTGCGATGGGACCCCGTCACAAAAGGGTTTTTGGGATGGGATCCCATTGCAAATAGCCCATCGCAAAACACCGAAATTCTAGAAGTGAATGGAATATAGTGTGGAAAATGGTGGTTACATAATAAAAATTACATTTAAATATATTAATTGATAAATAGCATAGAATTACATAAGGAATAAGAACAAATATATCGAAATTGGCTAAGTTGAATGATTACCTCTTATTCAATAGACCTCCTTTAGATATTTTTTAAGGAGATTTGGGATGGTATTTTAAGATGAAAAAAAACCCATATATTCTATCGGGAATTTGAGAAGGGAAATAGGTAGGTTTTGGTTGATATATGTTTCTCATTAATGTGTAAATAAAAGAGATAAGGGGTGACCATTTTAAGGGAGGGAAAGACACACTTGGAATTACCAAAATGATTAAAATATAATTAATCCATTCTAAAGAAAAATGATTCCAAATGGAAATATATTTAATGAAAAATAGGATATGGTTGAAATATCATCATACAATGAAATTTAAAAAGTTTCTTGGGTCATTGTAAACCTTATCATTTTGATTAACTACTTTATTAGCTATTTGTAACCTTAATCACGTCAATAACTATTTCAATATCAAGGGTTATAATTTTACTTATAAGGTATAAATTGAATTATAAATGGAAAATATATGAAATTTTAGACCATATAATATCGTAATTTTACTCTTAAAATAATTTTATGATTTTTAAATAGTTTGAAAAATATTATTTTTCATAAAATATCATTAATGTAATTTTAAACTAATAATTTAATTAGACATTAAAGTTATCAATATAGTAAAATAAATAAAATAAAAACCTTTAAAACATATATAATAAGTAATATTTACTAATTAAATTATTTAATCACAATAATTCATCCAGTTTATATTAATTTTATTATTTTTAAAATCATTAACCTTATTTTTTAGTTAATTGGATAAATATCATGTCACTGTCACGTAAGAATTTATGGAAATTAATAACTCCCTTAAAATTTAAAATAAATTACTATGATAAAAAAAATTAATTTATATTTCAAAGAATTCTTGTATAATCATAATTAACCTCTTTTTATCATTATGTAATAACTACTGAGATATTAAAGTCAAGAGAGTGACACTTTTTATTTATTCTTTTCTTAAATTAATATAATGGTCATATTCAATGAAAAATGGAACCAAGTTTCCATATATTCAATAAATGGATGGAAATGGCCAGAATCCACTTATAAAATATGATAAATTCAAGTGTTAAAGAAATTTCAAATGCTTATCAGAAAGTTTTAATCCAATTTTACCTATTTTAAACTTACCGAGGTGACAAAAACTTTACTACGGTAACTATTTATATTGAAAAAAATAAAATGGAACTATTTAACATATAGTTATTCCTAACTAAAAATATATAATAAATTTTTAAATATTCAATTTCTATAAGTGTAAGAAATTTATTTTTAAATAAGTGTACAAAACGTGATGAAAACCACTTGTAGAAAACATACATTTTTAATCATAAAACTCAATTTATTCTAATCCCATACCTGAAAATATCCAAGGAATATTAATTTTTTTATTGAATATATAATATATTAATTTCATTTAAATCATTCAAAAATTGTGATTATATTAGTTAATTATGATAAAACACATTGTATGGATAAATTTTTTTTTTAAAACCATCTCTTTTAATTTCAAAAGATTTTATTTTTATTAATAACCAATTAATAACAAATTAATTTATTTTATACATGTTTAAATCATAACTTTTTAATAATTTTTTATTACTATTCTTAATATCAAATTTAACATCTAGGTTATAATGGTATACTATATTACAGTTCATTTAGACTCAGTGTTGCACGTACTGCAAGCTATAAAAAAATATATTTGAAGAGAAATATAACATAAATCTCACGGTGTTAGATGCTTGGGTTAAGAAAAAAATTCATTGAAAAGTGTTGGTGTTACAAAAGAGAATGATGAAAATCAAGTGATACAGGGACCTATAGATTGTGATATTAATAGATCCTCCAGAGCTGAAGAAAATATGAGCATGGTTGTTTCTCCTAAACAATATTAGCCTCTAAATCTTCTTGTTGACATTTTCTCTAGTTTTTTGGATGTAGTTAATAATGATCAACCTATTACTATTACCTCATGAGTTTCTCCCTCCACTTAGAGAGAAGATCAAGAGATTCAAACTGATTCTTGTAAATCCAAAAAAGATTATAACACCCCAAATATTTTAATGTATTATTACCTTTATATAAGTTAATGTGTTCGATAATTTTCTCCACATGTAACACCGAACATAAATGAAACCATGATATATTTAGGTAAAATATAATTATTTAAGTATGGTCATTAAAAACTATCCATTGAGTTATCATCAATAAATATGAGTAATATCCTTATAAAATTGTAATATAAATAAAAAAGTATACTTTTAATATGAATGAAATGCAATTGGTATATTTAATCAAACTAACACGACCATTTTATACTTAGAAATGTATTTTTATAAATATTTCATTTTATGTGATATGATTTTATATTTCAAGATACTTTTGATTAATTATAATAAATTATATATGATATAAATAATTGGTTAACTGTAATTTAACTAGTTAATCATAGGAAATATGAATTAGAATGGAAAATATTCTAAAAAACTATTTTCCTATAAAAATAATTTTTTATTATATTTGATGATTTAATTAAAAATTTCATTTATAAATTTTGTAATTTAATAATGAAAAAATTAAAAAAATATTTATAAAAAAATATTAGTTTAAGATTATTTTTTGGGATTTTTTTGAAATATTGGTTTTTAGGTGAATAGTGAAAAAAACTGATTTTGCTAACTATCACTTTTTTAAAATTATCATATGAAAAAAATTAATTAAATGTTTTAAGCCTTTTATATTTAATATATATACATATATATTTTAATATAAAATAAATCATTTAAAATTACAATTTTTTTATGAAACCCATGTATATTGTTTTGGAAACATAAATAATATTTTTTTTCTAATTTTTTTATTCGCATATAATAAAAAATATTTTTTATCATTTATAGAAATTAAATATATAAAAATTGATTTAATATTTAATATAAATATTAATATATAATTTAGTAAGTTCAATTTCAATTTTGGGATTAAAAGAATGATTACTAAGATTAAAGTTAATGACTATGATAATGGGGAAACTGTTGTTTTCAAAGAATTGTTTTATTAATATTGTGTAATTTATATCTAATAAAATAAATTAATATATTTTATATAATAAATATAATATTAGTTATAAAATAATATTTAATTATAATAAAAAAATAAATTGGTAACCAATTCTAAATAATATTAAGAACACATATTGGATAAAAACCCATTTCCAACAAAAAATTGTATATATATATATATATATAATTTTTTAATTCATAATTTAATTTTATATTATTTAGAAATTGAATTAGATTAGATGAAGATTAAATTTAGGTTCATCACAGTCAAATTTATTATGAGGTCTTATTTTTTATTTTTATTAAAACCCAAATTACTTATTTAAAAACTAGTTACCATGGTAAAAACAAAAAAATGGTAAACGTAAAAAACTAAAAACAAATTATTTCTAACAAGTTTGAAACATGTGTGGAAATACATTTATGGGCATTTATTTACCCAAGATCACAAAAACTTGATTATTTCTAATTTTTTTGAGTCTTTCAACCTTGAATATTGTAATGATTTCATTGAAAAGTAAATGGGTATTCACAAAAGTGCCTTTTCTTCACTTATAAAAGTGGACAATTACACCACTTCATGATAAAAAAATTTCATAAAATTACTTCCTAAAGATCTACCATTTTTCAAAAAATATAATACTCTCTCATTTTCATAAGACTCTAGTCTCAATTATTTATCCCAATCCCTTCATTTCCATGGAATCTTTCAAGAGAAAGTTCAAAGTCTCAATCGATTATTACTTAATACATAACATTTTATTCGTAATATTTCTCTTAAAAACCCATCATTTCCATTATAATATTACAATATTAGTATATTTATTAAATCTAAGTTTTATTATTTTAATGGATCATCCTTTATTCATTCATTACCATTCACTTCAAGAAAATTAACATTAATTGTGCATTGTGCGGACTACCACCTCTATGAAATAACATTTTCAGTTTTCATATTGATTTTATTTCATTATCAATTACAATTAAAATATTTTTAAACAAATTAAAAATATCTAAATAATATCACTATTCTTCTTTTTTAATTATATTATAAACTTTCTTAACCATACTCACCCATTGGGATATATCTTGTTCATGTTTGGGTCAGTTGAACCACCTACTTGAATAATTCTATAAAACTCATTATAGATGACTATGGGAACTTAAATAATGATATTATTATAGATTATTAATCAATTAATTATTTTTATTTGTGTTTTTAGTGGATATATTATGTATTTAATATATTATTAAAATATAATCATCGATCTCTAAATTGCTAGAACAAGCCGACACTGATTCAATTTTCACACTAACATAATGAAAAACCATATAATAAATAAATTACATATGATTATAAATAGTATACATTATATTAAATATATAAGAATAAGGTTAATAATAATTTATATAATAAACATAATTTGATTATTAAGGAAGATAGGCGCATTCACAGAATAAATTTAGAACAAGGTAAGGGTTACCATCCCAAATTCCACTATTTGAGACATGTTTGGGATTATGCACCTAAATAATTTTATGTGGTGTATATACTGATTATTTGATATATCATATCATGAATTATCTTTTAATCATTATATATTATATTATATCATGTTTGGAATCATGGGGTTTTAATAAAAATGATATCCAAGCCACAAGGGTTCTTTGTCTCAACCATTAATTCCCTTAGACATGTCTATATATTAACCATGTTTTTATTTTCATAGTGTATTCACTACCCATGGAGGTATAATTATCACATATATTTTTATTCATATGAAATAATAATCCAAATCAGTTCATTTTTATCAAATGGGGTTTTACTCAATTGTTACCCTGTTGTAATGATTTTTTATAACTCAATTTTTATTCAATGAGTTATGATCATTATCTTGAACTAATTTTATTTAAATTAGGTAAATCATACCATTTGATTTTATTAAGTGGTATTCTAACATTTTTTACATTTTTATAACATAGACCCCTTTTCAAATACTTCATTCTTCATAAAGTATGTTACCCATAAGGGATATTGATAACCATAATCTCCATTCCTTGAGTTATAATGTTTCATCATTGAATTTAATTTTCCCTGATTGGGTTATCCAACCCTAATATTTAATTATATTTTATTTTAGAATATTTTTTAGGAAAATGGATTTTAAATTTAAAATGGTTTTATTATTCTTTTTTACAATCAGAGTTTTAAATAATGGTAATTTAAGAGTACTAAAAAGGTTCATTCATAATCAAATGTTTTATCTTTGGATAAAAATTTCTAAAAGAAAAATTCATGTCATGATGAAACAAAAAAATGTGGTGGATTGCGAGGTTCTCTCTCTATGGAAATGGGTCCTAGGGTTTCACTACGATGGCCTCAGTCAAATATTTCAATCCTTATGATGACTTTTTTGGACCTCTGAAGAAGGTGGATGGAGGTTCTGGTTCGAAGCTGCATCATGCACCTGCAGGATATGATTCGGGTAGGATTTCTTGGCCGAAATCCCTACAGGTAAGGGGATCTGACCGTTTTTTCCCTGATTCTCGAAGTGGTGAGTCTCCTTCTACTAATCTCATTTCGAGAAATGGTGCGCTTGTGGTTGTTGAAGCGAGTCCCCGATTCATTCAAGAATGAATTGATGCTTTGAAACACTCGATCATTGCCCGACTAAGATTGATGAAATCTATATGGAAGGTTGATGATATTCGGAAATGTCTCTAAGAGATCTGGGGTTTTGATGATTGGCAGATGGTTTCCATTGGTATGAATTTTTATCATTTTACTTTTGGGTCTAATGATTTGAAGATGAGGGACTGAAGTCATGGTTTTGTGAATCTTAAGCCTGATATTCTCATATTTCAGAACTGGGACCCCTGGTTTGATCCCTTTAAGGCCAAGAATACGATAGCTCAATCCTGGATCCGGATCAAAGGATTGAGCTGGGTATTTTGGCATCCGAATATCTTTTGGGATGTTGCATTAGCAGTAGTAAATCCTATTAAACATGATAAGGAGTCTGGATTCGTTTGGTTTAGCCATTTTTCTCACATTCTAGTTGAGTTTGATAGGTCTTTTCCCCTTGTTGAGATGGTTCTGTTGATTGCTGGTGATTTTATGTTTGAGCTTGATATTGAGTTTGAACATGTTCCCACAATCTTTAACAACTGTTTAGTTGTAGGACATGTTAGAGAAAAATGTAATCGAGGATTGCGATGATCCAACTGTAAATGGTATGGGCATCTTGTTGAATGCTTTAAGTTCAAATCCACAAGTTCTCCTACTCCATAAATTGGGATGGAAGGGGAAAATGATGGGGGGAAGGTTGTCCCTAATGGGTCATCATTGCCTTTGTCTTCCTCTGATGGCATGAAGGGTCTCTCACCTTCGACCATCAAGGTGGATTTGGTGAAAAACAATTTACCTGATTCTAGGAATGTGGAATTTGTTTATTTTGCTGATGTTGTTACTGGTTAGGACCCCAATGATAGGCCTATGAATGATCATCAAGGCAGGGGTGTGCTGTATAATCCCTTGGGTGATAGTACACCCCCTGTTTCTAGCTTGCATACAGTTGAGCATGGAGAACCCTCTAAATGGGGTGATATTTGTTATGATGGTGATGATAGTGAACATGATATGTATCATGATGATTTTCTGGAGGAGAAATACATTGATAAAGGTATGTTGTGCAGTCTTCCATCTGGTGGGAGAGGCTCTAATGATCACTCTGTTGAACAAAGGGGTGTACAAGGCTATAATACCATCAAGGCTTCTGATTCTCATACTGTTCCCCATACAGTAGGGGTCTCACAGGCCTCTGGTTCTTCTGCTGTTGTTCTCACAACAGCTATTGTGTTGCCTGGGAAAATAGGGGAGGTGAATGCTGGGAAGACTTCCCATAATAATACAGTAGCATATTTTGAGGCCCCTGTTGGACTTGCTTCTGTTTCTCTGGGTGAACCTGTCAATATTATATCAGCCTCACATGAGGCCACTGCTATATAGGAACCTGTTCTACCTTCCTCAGATGCTAAGGCCTTTTATGCCTGGGATGAAGGTTCTTTACCACTGGATCTCCGGACTTCATTGGATGAACCTGCCATCAAAATGGAAGTGACTCCCAAAAATGGGGATGCAACTTTGACTACTGCCACTGGTGCTACAAACATATTTTCCATGCTAGAATCAATGAATTCCCCTGATTTTGATCTGCTCTATATGGAGAGCCAAGAGAAGAAACATCATGTCACCATTAAAAGACCTGTTACTAATGAACCTTCTTTGGTTGCACAGGCTAGTGCTGAGCAAATTGGGCAGCCCGATACTGAGGAGTGCTTGGAGGATGGGGATAAAGGTTCTGATGAAGCAGATCATGGTGTCCTTCATGTTGACACTACGGATAATCTAGCTGATGCTCATCATGATGGCTCTGATGATGGAGGCACGGATGATCAGGGTGATGATTTTCAAATTTAGAATCAGTGGAAAAGAGGCAGAAATCCCATAGGGTGTGGTGGTCATCGTGGAAGAGCTGGGAGAGGAGGCAAGACCAGAGGTTGATTATGTTTTGATTACGTTGGTGTTTATCACTTGTATGCCAAATCTTTATCATTTATTGTATGCTTGAATTTTATTTTAATAATAATTTTGAAGATCATGGACTCACCTCCATGATTCCACTGTTATGGTAAAAAACTCCTGTCATTATCAAGGATCCATTATTAGAGATTCAATTTAAAAGTATATGTTTTTAATATATTTTCTTTCAAATTTTCAAAATTTATATTTCAAATTGACTTGCATGTTTTTATTATATGTCAATGTTAAAAATGTTTTCTAAAAGTTCTTTTATGTTTTCACCTCCATTTTAATTTTCATATTTATAAGGATTTATACTAATGGAATTTATGTTACATTATTTATCATCTAATAAATAAATATATTTATAATTTTGGGGATCAATATTATGGTATAAAACAATTCAATTCTTGATGCCTTCTTATGTGACACCATTTAAAGTATTATTTTGAAAGGATTTTTTTCATCTATGTCATCATCCATCCGATTTTCCTTGGATATAATGGAGATATGATCATTTACATTCATCTACACTATTTATCTAGATGGCTTATATAGGATTCATTTCTATTATAATAAATGATCTATCATTTCCATTGTCTTCCAAAATCATCCTTTATTATATGCATGATTTTTCATCCAATGTTTTTCCTCTTTAATCACTCTATATTTCTTTCCTTTGAGAGAATGGTGTTCACCTATATTTCATAAGTAAATTGATTTGGGAAATTATTAACTTAATTATCTACCCCTTTCTCCATACAGTGTTATCTTGAAGGATACTTACATAGAAAGCTATTTCATTCATTGATTATGAAACTATTGAAAATCTATATATTTATTATTCTAATAATATTTTTTATTGATTACCTAAGAAAGTAAACTATTATTGTTTAATCATCCATTATATTCCTCTGGATGGGTTATTATCATTTTATCCCTTTATTAACACGAGAAAAAATATTGGTGTTCAGAATGTTTTTATTCCAAGAAGGATGACTATTATCTACATTGATTATGTTTTATTTACTCATTATCTCATATGATGAATACATTGGAATTAAACAAGTGACAGGTAGTTCTTGAAATTACATATCCCCTCGATGAATTTATAGGTCTCATAAGACAAACATGATTGGTTATTTTGGTGTATGACTTCCCAAAACATGATATTTCTATGACAGTAATATCATGATGTATGGGCTTATAGTATGGAATTAGCTGTCAAACAATATGAATTTCATTGATAATAAACATATTATTTTTATCCATATGATCTATTTATTTTCATTATCAAATATTTACATATTATGTTATCAGTTTCAATTGATTATGACATTAAGATGATTACTTATTCCTACCCTAACATTTAGTCCATGTATATGTAATGATGTCATCAATTGTATGTTTTCCCTTAATCAACATTTGAGATAACCCTTCTTATCTTTACATTTCCCCTAGATATAAATAAATTTATTACACATGATATTTATAATAGGATAAATTTTTTGGATAAATTTTGGGAGATATTGGAAATATATTATAGATTATGAATTTTCATATATAAGGTAAAAAATATTTATGGCCTTTTTTAGTTTATGGTTTGTCCTACATCTTTAAATCCATAAACCTAAAAGGTCTTGGGAATATATATAGAAAATTATTTCCATTCATTCATGTAATTTTGGGATAGTTATTCTTGGTAAGATGTAGTTGGTGTTAAATCTAGTATATAAAGTATGTGTTTATGACATTAGATATGGGAGTGTGGGTCTAAGGTGCTATAATGATGCACTTGAACACGTATGCCAAATTTAGGATGATTTATTATAATCATGTTCTAAAAAGGGGTAAAAATACAATTTTATACTCAGATGTATTCATTAATATACATAATAGAAATTCTTAAAAAAACATATAGATTTTTCAAAATTTTATAGAACTATTTTCACTAGATCCTATGTGATATGCTTGGATAAAACAAACATCCTTCCCTAGCCAGATGTTGAGGAGGATCCTTCTTCAACCTATGATGAAGAGGATATAGATTATATCAATAATATCAATAACTATACTCTTATTAATATGGAATTATTTAAGGAAGAATTATATACTTGGGTTGAGGAATAAGAAAAACATACTTTTGATAGATATCTAAATGGGAAGATAATAGCGAATGATTACTTAAATATTATATAATGAATGTTTGATTGAGATTAATATGAAATTTAATATAATATTGATTTTTATTATCTTCACCTCTCTTATAAGTAACACTCTTTTCATTTATTGGTTTCTCTAACATGGGTACTGGTTGTGATCCCCTAGATTTCATTAATTGGATTTAGTCTTTCTCCTTTTTTCAAAATTAGGTTTTTTCCTTGATAATGGAATGATATGTTAAGTAATATTTAATTTAGATTATATAAATGTTGAATACTCATGGATTTATTTATGTGACCTAATATTTTTTTATAATTTCCAAATTTTATAAGGATGCAATGTTGAAGTTAGGGCTATGCTGCTTACTTGAATATAAAGACCTTTGGCTGTGAATGTGGGTTTTAATATGTAAATGTTTATTTAAAAGTGGTTGATGTAAATGAATATAATGAGTTTGATTTAACTATATATGAAACTAAATTGAATATATAACCTTTCATTATTCTGATAGATTCTGAGATACATTGGATATGTGAGCTCAACTAAGAATGGAAAACCTTAATAGGAGCGGTGGAATTTGATGTAGTCATCCAAATATCTTGCATTTTATAATTTGTCGGTTATTTTTTCACATGTTATCACGATTTCATTATATTATTGGTTTGAATAGGTACAACATGTGGAGTTCAAGGCTTTATTTTATTCTTTAACACCCAATTTTGTTTATGGAATGTAGTTGAGTTTATTGATGTGCATATTTACACTAGATGGGGCATGTTTGATGAATCCAAAATAAAAATGATCCATCAGTTACTGAATCACTAAATGTAGAATTAGAGGATGAAAACTACAAGAAAATATATTCAACATTGATTATCCTAGTAATTGAAGGCCTCCTCTAAATCTTCTCAATTGTTTTATTATATTTCATGAAGATAGTAGAGGATTGAGTTATTCCTTACCATAGAATGTTCTTAGGGTTGTATCCATATTATTTATAGAATTTTGATTGTAATTATTTTTTTAAAAATTAATGACTGAATGGAATTGATATAATAATGGTGGGAGATACAATCATTATACATGGACTTTTAGGTTGTCTATGGACCTGTCAATAATGATGCTGGATTTAATGACTTGAATTGTTTTCGGTATGACAAAACTGGATTCACTGAAAATGAATCCCAAATTCAGGTAACATTTTAAAAGAATATAATTATTTCTAAACAATTTATAATAATTTTTAAGTCCAAAAGTGGCCTAGATACCCTGGGGGAGGCGGTGAATCAGGGTATGGATAATCTTTTCAAAATATAATTACTACCTCCTGGATCATGACCTATTTATTATAAGGGTCACTTTGTTTTCACTTGAGTGTTAATAATGATCTTATTTTTTTCTTCTTTATCTTATGATGATGCTTTGAATGTAATGAAGGAAATCAAACACACAAGCACACATATTTTTACTTGGTTCACCCTTTCTGGGCTACATCCAAGGAGCATAAAGTGGCAATGTGTGATTGTACCAAATACACTACAACACACTACCAATTACAATGTTTGGGATAAATCACTTCAATTTATAGGCCCACTACCTTTACAAAGTGTAGGGTCTTCTCACTGTATTACCAAGGGTCACTCCCTATGTATCATCCTCTAGATCAATACCAATGTTAAGGATCACCATTTTCTTCTTCTTTAAGTCACTAATGTTGGAAGGGATCCACTCATCGTTTATAGACTTGTAGGTCCTTTAATTATTTTCAATGAAGTAATCCTCCACTGTATGTAGATGCCCTATTGATAACCCACTTTCATCCAATGATGAATTTCAGTTTACCACATATGTATTGGACAACTTCGAATATTTCATGCAACCCTTTCTGTGACTTATGCACAACTTTAATGCCTTGCATAAAAGATTTAACTTTGGTTGGAAAACACCTTTTTCACAAAACTTCGATCTTATGCATAAATCAAATCTTACATGAATCTTTCTTAGCTTACGTTAGGTGTCAAGCCTCGGAGCGACGTTTCTATCCCATCCTCCCACGGCTAGGGTTTTACATCAGGTCATCTTACTTCCCCCTCTGGTGTGGATCGACCTCATCAACAGTTGATTTGCCTCGATATGGTGTCAATGGGTTCTCTCCTTGTGTGGATTGTCTTTTCCCGGAGTGTGGTCATGTTTTTCTTTCCAGATTCAGACTTTTATATCAGATATGGTTTAATTTATTTCAATCAGGGAACACCTTGGATGATGCTGATCTCCCTTCTGGATCTGAGATTTCATGGTGGCTCTGGTTTCTTGGTGTGGGATTTTGTGTTCCTTGTGGTGTCTCTGGCGTTTCATCAGACAAATTATCCTCGAAAGGGCTGTCCCACTGGGGATTTCCATTGTGGACATGACATCTGGCACTGACTCCCCAGATTGGGTATGTTTGTTGTTGTCTTCGCCTTGTTTAGTGTCATCTTCAGCTTGTCTCTACTTGGTATCTCTGCTTGGTGACAACTTTCATCGTCTGTGAGGGGTTTTGTTTTTGGGATATCGACATGCGATGGAGTCCGAATCCGTCCGTTTTGTCTTCACTGTCTGGTGCTAGTTCCTGTGGCCTCTGAGACAGCCTTGGTGTGCCTCTCGGCTTCACGATCTCCGCTCATCTTCACTCGGCTGGACATAGGCATCTGGTTTGCTTCAATTGATTGAGGTTGCTTCTTTTTTTCTTGGAGGGGGGAGGCCCTGGATAGTTTCTGAATTATGCTTGTGTTGGGATGTCGGCTGCTGTTGTGCGATTCTGGTGATGGTGATTTTGTTGATGTTGATTTTAGTTGTCGATGGTGTTTGGATGAAGAGTTAATGGATGTTGGAGATGTGGTTTGGTATGGTGCTGTTGAAGAATGATGCTGAGGACTTGGAGCTGGAGTTATTTTATTGAATTGAAAGTGAGATACTGGATTGAATGGTTTGTTATTTGAAGGTGAGAAGTTTTTGATCTAGACGTGACTTCATGGACAGTCTTCAGAGATAGTTTAATATATTCCGATCATTCTTTGCACTGTTTTTTGGATTTGGTTATTTGATAGGGTATGGCGCAAGCCATCGGATCGGGCCTGTTCTTTGACATAGGACACTTGCTTTCCAATTATCCTTGCAACAGTGGAGTGCTTATTCATGTTCAAATGCTGGGGAAGATATGTTCAGTGTTTTTATTTGGGTTCTTCTCTTTCAATCCATCATGTCTGATTGTCCTATGTCAATGATATCATTGCGTTTCCACCCCCTTAATCCCTTAAAATGGGGTTTAATCTTATAATAAAAAATGTGAAGGCCTTTGGGTCGTTGGATGGATGGTGGAACTCGAATTCTTTAACAAAAATACCTTTGTATAAAATTATTACATGATCCAGATATCAGATTCTCTCTAAGTGTTGATCTATTTCAAATGAGGTGGGGAAACCTCTTATTTATAGGCATCTCCAGACTCTAAATGGAAGATTCGACAGGTCTCACAAGATCCCCTCTATGCATGAAAACCCCAATTTGACGTCGCATTAGGCGCACACGTTTCCTTCCTGCAAACTAATCTTTCACACATATTTCCAAATCATTCACGCACTTCATTATTTTTCCATATTTTTATGTTCTGATCCTGAAACATTCCTTGTGAGAAAGATTCCATACCATCTTAAATATTTCATGAATCATCCTTTTCAAAAAATACCTTTCTCCATTTTCTCGATTTTGAGGCCCAAAAATTTGGCAAGCACTAGAAAATGGAACCACCTTGTATATGTTCTATTTGTAACACCTTCAGATAATCCATTCCTATTTCATGGTTCTTTGACCACATATATTTTCAACAATATCTTCAGAACACCACAAATGACCAAGTAAACCCACTTTGTCAACAAACAAAATCAACAAAAAAATGATTCAATGTTTCCTTGATGAATTTTTACAAAACATATCCCCTTTGGGATTGTTGACTACCCATTCATATATTGATACCTATTTATAGCTTCATCCAAATTCTACTATCATTCTATTCATGTGATTCAGACAGTGATCAAGGATTTAATCAATATATACTCTAAGCCTACCTGAGCAATACTCAGTGTGATAAACAAGAGTATAATGAAATGTTCATCGACGAATCACTTCATTCCTGACACAAATTCTTGAAACCAAACAACACCCATCATCAAGAACCTCATATTTCATGATTTATATCCTTTGACTGATCACTTATAGCAACCTCATATTTAAAACTCCTCCCCCTATCTCGCCTATCTCATTTCTCCCTCTATCTCACTAATCCACATGTCAGCTTCTCCCCATATATTAACTTATGAAATTTTTTCCCTTCTTGTGCAAAAATTTATCCCCCTTAAAGAAGCACACATTATTCTCCCCATTTTTCAACAAACCCAAAGTTTACTCTTTTGTGGTCTAGAAAAAAGTAGGGAACATATATCAATACATTGTGGAAAACACACCATACCTCAAGGAGGGGGGGGGTCTTTCATCCACACCTTTCCAAGTGTGAGAGTCGACTGAACTCCTAGATCCAGTCAATGTATCTCAAATGCTTATTTGGGTAAGGCCTTATTCAGAATATCTACAACCTGGTGTTCTTGAGGCACATAATCCAACTTCATAATCCATTTTCCACATTCTTTTTTATAAAATTATATTTCATTTCAATGTTATTTTTCATTGAGTGATAGACTGTTTTTTATATGATTTATAGCACTTGAATTATTATAATGAATTCTTATTAGAGACTTCACATCAACTCCTATATCTTCAAGCTGTTGCTTCATCTATAACAACTGTGTGCACGATTGAGTGGCTGCAATATACTCAGCTTCTGAGTGATCAATAAAATATAATCTTGTTTCTTTCATAGCTAAGAAATACAAAATCCACCAAGATAGAATGCACCTCCTAATGTTGATTTCTTGTCATCTTCTAAACTGGACCAAACATCATCTGTGTATCCCAAAAATTCTAACTAATATTTTTCATTATACATCAAACCAAAATCTAAAGTGATCTTAATGTACCGAAGTATTAATTTTACTACAAGAATGTGGATTTCTGTGGGATTTATTTGTTATATTGCTTCTTATAAAGTGGAAAAAACAATATCTTGTCTTTTCACTATTATATACAGTAAAATACAAATAATTTTCTTGTATGTAGTGATATTGAATGCCTTTCCATTGTCATATTTAGATAGTTTTTTTCTAGGTAGAAACCATAGTTTTTATGTCCTTGGAATTATCCATTCTAAACCTTCTCAAACCCCCCTTGTAATATTTAGATTAAAAAATAAATTTTCCATTTCTTCCTTGTTTCACCTGTAAACCAATGAAAAACATCATCCCACTAGTCATTAACATTTTAAAGTCACTTTTCAGGAATTTTTCAAACTATTTGCACAGAGCTTCATTTGATCCACCAAATATTATTTCATCCACATAAACCAGCACCATCATCCTTTTATTACTATCAGTGTTGAAATATATATTGTAATCAACTCCACTATACTAAAAACCGAGCTTCTTCAAAAATAGATCTATCCTTGAATACCATGATCTTTGTGCATGTTTCAACCCATATAAATCCTTATTCAGCGAACAAAATCTACTCACATCATCATGAATTAAGAAACCATATGGTTGCTCAATATAAATTTATTCCTCTAGAACCCCATTTAGAAATTCTAACTTGACATCCATCTAGAAAACCTTGAACTTTCTTTGCACTATTATGGCCAAGGATAATATGATTGTCTCTAGAATTGAAACAGGTGAAAATTTTTCATCATCATTGATACCCTCTATCAGAGAGAACCCTATAAACACTATTCATGGTTTATTTCGAATCACAATTCCATCTTCATTCATTTTGTTGTGAAAGACCCATTTTCTCCCATTGATATTCTTATCTACTGGCCTAAAATCAATCTCTCATGTATCATTATTCTCAATATACGAAATATTTTCACTCATATCATAAACCTATTTCTCATCTATAGCTATTTCATCAAAAAAATTAGGCTCTCCCTGTGATAGAAAGGATGCCTACTGTAATGACTTTTTTCTTCATACTTAAACTGGCACTACCTCTTGGTTACTGCCATAAGAAAACTATTCAATATTCTGTTGAAGATTTTTTTCATTATCTAATATTGTGAAATCATTAATTTCAACTACTTTGGTAGCCTCATGTTGGGCTATTGTTGACATTATCTCAAAAATTCTTGGTATCCTTAAAGTAGTCAGCAAATACCATATTGTTAGGGAAAAATAGATAAACACAAAACATAAGAATGTTTCTGCTTGTCCCCCAGTCAGACTTCTTAAACATAGAATCTCATCATTTCTATACCATTTATATATTTAATCTAATTATAATATAAAAATTTCCCCCTATGATATGAAACTCTTCTAGTTTTAAGCCCAATGTTTAGACCCACAAATAGTTTTGTTCTCCTGCATCATTTTATCACATGTGACTGCAGGTTTGAGAAGATTCTCCAGATCAATAACATTTTCCAATTGTATCCAACATCAATGTAATTTCCATTGGATAAAGATACCATTTAACAATGATCCATCAACAGAACCTCTAAGACTACTAAGTTAGAACTCGGTACAGGAAACAAGAGATAAGTTAATAAAACCAACACTATCCATTGTACTCAATTAATTACATGCACCTCACGCATCGATAAAACATTAACTCCTTTCAATAAATTATTAATGATTTAATTATTTAGATCTTATAATTGATTTGAATCAATTGAAATTATAGAGCACATCACATAACCACATTGAATATTTCGATGCCACTTCCCCTTGGATCGTATCTCCTCTTGAACATGAAACAGGTGACCATTAATTAATAGAATTTACACACATAGGACAAGGAGACTCTCTATTATCCTCTAGAAGAAGATTGTGGTCAATCCTGTTGGATCAACCCTTTGATTATTTCTTAGAAAACACTGTACTCTTTATGTTCTTATTCCAACTGCCCAACCAACCTCAACAGTTCAGGGAATATGAATAAACATTCTTTTCCCGTATTCTAATTCTTCTTCTAATATTTTGGTTTTGGGGGTTTGGAATTATTCAAAATTTGGGGTATATACCCACTAGTAAAAATTTCTTTCTTTGAGGTTCCACCCAAATTCCATTTCTCATGATTCTTTTTATGAGCAGTAATGTCTCCACTAGCCATCTTCTCTATCTTATTCCTCTATTATTGGGATCTCTCCATTTCGTTCACTTCTCTCATTGTTAAGCATGTGATATTGTGGATATAATTTTCATTTATTTTTATTTTATCAGTTATTCATGTTGGATCGAGATTACATCAAATATACACAAGAGGGGGGTGAATTGTGTCTTTTTTAAAAATCATCATGAGATCGTGTTATATCATTTATCTTCAATCAGATAGATTAATGTAGCAGAAATATAAAATGTAGTGACACATGATATATAGTGGTTCAGGGAAAATAAGGCCCCTAGTCCACTCCACCAATGCTCTACTCTATGAGTTTGGTGATTTTCACTATCTGGTCCTCATCTCAACATACCTTTCAACAACTGAGTGCAGGTAGCTGACACCTTTACAATCAAAGGCAAAACACAGCCTTCTAGTTTAATCACAGAACCTACATAGCTTAAAACAAGAAGCAGGTCACTCAAGATAAAAAATATTTGTTCTTTTAAAATACTCACTCGATTGTTCTTCACAATTGCAATAGAATGTAATTAACAATAATTGGATCACCATCTTCAGAGAAAATTATCTTTAAGAAAGAGTCGTTATGAGTCGATCCGTTTGTAGTAGATATAGAAATATAAATCACAACTTCAGCACTAGCAGATTCACAATTGATATTCAATATCGAATAGTTGAATCTTTTGTCATGTATCTTCTTAATCAATAGAAATACAGATCGTGATTGACTCTATTTTTTTTCTTCTCTTCAAAAATATCGCACAATAGATCTCATATTTTGGTAGATGTATCTTCTCTTGTGTTCCTTATCACTCCTTTTTTAAAAATGTACATATACACACCTTAAAAACACTGATGTAACGAATACTTCCTCTACAAAAATCAGATCCAAAATCTTCACCTTTTTACTCACGTAATTCAAACATTTTAATTTATAGAGTAGTTGTAATTCTCCTTGTAAATCTCCATGAAATTCTCATTTTAATTCGATCTTTAAATGGATCTAAACTCATCAAAGACACGGTTTAAAATCACCTTTTAATCCGGCTAAAAATCAGCCTGATAATCCTCTTGCTGATCGTTAAATAATAATATCAACTTTAAACATTCCAATGCCAAATGAAAGGTTGAGTTGTACAGTATGCATCCTCTGAATGTAACATAGATCATAAATGTAAGGTTGATGACATAGACTTCAAAAGTAAGGTTGAAATCATATGGTTGATCGCAAACGTAGCATTGGATATCCATTCTTTTCTCTTCAACTCTCAAATGTATGATAAAAGATCAATACTTTTATAATCTTCCAAACGAAAGGTACATGATCCATACTTTTCTAAGAAACGTAAGGTTGTTTACAAAAGTAAGGTTGATAAACAATACTTTTGAGAAACAAACATAACATTTAACACCTATGTACGGTTCTCCTTCCATAATTTTCTCATATCCCAAATGTAGGGTTCTTTCCTAGCATAGTGTTCCGTTTCATACTTTTCCGATAATGTATGGTTGATTAACCATACTTTTCTGATAACTTGAAAAGTAAACATCGGCTTCCTTTCTTTATGATATGTTTCCACACGTAGGGTATGGACAATGATTCCAAAACACGCTTAAGAAATTCCCGAATATGTAGATCATGAATAGGGTTTTCATAACACGCTAATGAAAATACTTTAACAATTAAATATCGTTGTTCAAGAACTTAGATATTTCTTCTAGAAAGAAAAAAATAATAAATTCCTGAAAAATACATAAAAAATAAAATCATTAGAAAACTAATAAGGGTATTTGTGAGCATCAAAATCATCATAAAGAGATAGAGTATTGTTTGCAACAATCTCTCTCTTTTAAATAAAAACCATTATGTATTGTTGAAAACAAAACTTGCTCAATAATCTCCCCCGTTTTGATGATCAAAAAACCCATAAAATAATAAATAAAATTTATTTTCACAGTTAATTACATATAATTTAGAATTTTGAGTAGATAAAACAATATTTAATTTTAACAAGACTATTTAAAAAATAAATAAACATTGTGTTATCTATAATCATAAAAAAAATCTCCCCCTTTTTTCAAAAGTGAAAAAAAATATTTATCCAAACTTCTCCCTCTTAAAAGATCTTAATGTAAAAATTTGTAGTTCTCCTTTAATAAAAAGTGTTTTGTTTTT
The DNA here is from genome assembly GCA_963277665.1 of Viscum album. NCBI lineage: Eukaryota > Viridiplantae > Streptophyta > Magnoliopsida > Santalales > Viscaceae > Viscum > Viscum album. The sequence continues at coordinate 1,978,713,171 of OY728157.1, read as the reverse complement.
AAAGAAAAATTTTCTTAAAATTTCTCCCTAAAATAACATTTACAAAAATGTTAATAAGTGAAAATAAAATATTGTGTTTATCAAAATTTCTCCCCCTTTTTGTGATATCAAAAAGAATGAAAAAATATGGAATATAAGACATATTAATGTAGCACTGAACATAAGTAAATGCTATATATAACTATTTATGAATTAGTGTATCTAGAGTACTGGAATATCTAATTAAAGACAATAAAATAAACCCACACACAAATATATAATGAAACATATTTTAATTGGAAATAATAAGTACAAAATTTATAAATACAGGAATCAAGGGTTGGTCATGGTTTAGATAGGGTCAGTATTTTTTGAACTACTTCCTTGATTTCTGATAGCTGTCCCTTAGTCTCCTCATCATTCCATCACCAAGAATAACAATATGATTCCTATTCTCTTGAGTCATATGAATGTATTTAATTAAGTTGACTCAGAAAAACACATGTAGTCTTTATTCCTTTTCCATAAACAAAGAAATCTTCTGGGTTAACTTATCCAAGAGAGATTTGATTCCTAGTTTATTTGAGGTTAACTGGTCAACTAAAAATCTTTTTATTGTCCAGCAGCACTGAAAGAGGAGCGCTATTACATTGAAAATCATGCAACCTGTCCTTCATATCAACTAAGACAGTGGTTATTAACATAAATCGTCTGATCAAATCTGGTGAAGTATTTGAACCACTGGCCTCATTGATCCTGAAAGATGACAACTTTGTCTCCATAAATGATGTGAGATCTAACAAATTTGATTTCAGAACCATTTCAGTCTTTAATTTTTCAACCTCATTCAACATGTCTTTTCTAAAAAATTCAACTTCTTTCTTCGAAACTATACAAATTTTTAGCCTATGGAATTTTAATTTTTATGTTTCCAATGCTCTCCTCAGAGCAGCATTTTCTTGCTTTACTCTCTGCAACTCCCTTTATATTTATTCAACATCCTCATATTCGGATTTCTAGGTACTTTGTTCTTGATTTTCCTTTTTAGCATAAAATTGAATTACTAACACTAGGGGTAAGGATTCATCATCATTTTCCTCTTTATCTTATCTAACTAGTTGGTCTACAGATTTTTCATCTGACCCTTTTCCAGACTCTTCCACAAGAAATTCCTATTAAAGATATTCTATTTGTACTTATGAAGGGTTTTCATCTGGTACATCAGTAATCACTTCTTCTATTTGATGCTCTTGATTAATTTCATCTTCAGCTAATTGAGGACTGGCCACATCTACCCCAGGCACTGCCTCTTTTTCAATTTCAACTTCAAGTTATGGTTCTATTCTTTCAACATCAATTCTTTCCGGTTCAATGTCTGTAACCACCACATCCTGTTCGTGAGTCTCTTCTTCAGATTCTACTTGATGTGCAGATTAAATCTGAGTTTCTTCCACTGGTTCTGACCTCTCAATAACAACTTTCTTTGATTGTTTAGAAGTAGCTTCTCTTACAAATATGTAACTCAATAAATCATGTGAGGTTAAAACATTTGAAATTTTCGCTTCATGAGCAGTAACATCTCTTTTTATTTTTACTTGAATTCCTTCTTGACATGCTTCCTCTAGCACAGTCTCAACTTCAAAACTTATTCTTCTGGAAACAGAGCTAACTTTGTGTGTAGCTTGATTTTACTTTGACTTTTTAGGCTATGCCTGATCTCTCTCTTCTTCTACTTCTTCATCAGCTCATACAGGCAAGATTTTTTACTTTTACTGTACTCCAGAAATAACCAATTTTTCTTAAAGTACCAACATTAAAAACATTACTATGGTGACAACGAATTCTAGAATCAACCAGTCTCACCATGTATTTTTAGAACAAGAGTTATGAGATGAATCTCCCAAAAGGGTAGAAATTCATTCTAGCTTCACTTTAACAGCAATAACTCAGGTACCTCAAAATGTACCTAAGAAAATTTAATTTTACAACACTGAACAAAAGATACATTATGTACATGTTGGGATACAATATCTTCTCCATCTCTGACAGTCTGGGTGCTATCCCGGTTTGTACAAATTTCATAAGGATCTTCTGATCTGGTTCCAAATCCTTAACAAACATTTTCCTTATGGTAGTAGATCCAAACATAAAGGACATAATTTCTTCAGATTTATGCACAGAATATCCTATACTTTTCAAATCAAAATGAAACACTCCCTCATGAGGGAAGTTCAGTATTTGACTAATTTCAACTAAAGAGATTAAAAAATATCTATCCTCTATCTTAGCCATTATGGTGTCATAATCATCTCCCTAACTATATTGAACAAATTTAATGAAATATCAAAGCTCTACATCATACAAGAATTCCATATTCTCACTATTGATGGCCTGTTTGAGATTCTGAAATTATAGGGCTTGTTTTAACAACAAGTTCGTCTAAAATAACAATTATAAATTAATCACCTTTCCCTGTAGGATTTTTCTTCCTTATGAGCACTGTTTCATGGCATTTATATTATCGGCCTCATCATTTCTCTTAGTCTTTGAAATTTCTGAGAAAATACTTGAAGGTTTGAAGGTTAGGGTTTCAGAGGTTCTAATATTAGGGTTGACAAGCACTGGTGCAGTTTTGCGGGTTTTAAAGAGTTTTGATGGAAGTGAAACAGTTCATAATTCGAAAGGTTCTAACAACCTTGATTCCCGTGTTTTCAATAATTATTACATATATTTTAAAAACAAATAAAAATTTTATGTGGCGTATAGAAAAATAAATAAAAAGTTTAAATAAAAAAACATAATTAAAATGAATAAAATTTTAATTTTATTTAATATTAAATAAAACTATCCCACCTTAATAAAATAAAACCTTGCAGTGGGAAGTGGTTTAGTAAAAATATATTCTAATTGAATTTCAGTACTTACAATTTCCAAATATATATCTATTTTCAGAACATGATCTCTTAGAAAATGATGTCTGATATCAATATGCATAGTCCTAGAATGATTAATAGGATTTTTTTGAAATATTTATAGAAATAGTATTATCACATTAAATAATTGTATTATTAAAATTTCATCCAAAATCCATAAGATTGTTTTTCATCCACAACACTTGTGCACAGTAATTACCAGCAGAAACATATTCTGCCTCAGCTGTTGACAGGGCAACTGAATGTTGTTTCTTACTTGACCATGATACTAAGGATTTACCTAAAAAGTGACAAGGACCTAATGTGTTTTTCCTATCTAATCTAAAACTCCCAAAGTCTGCATCTGAATATGAAATTAAATTAAAATCAGAAGGTTTGGGATAATGTAGAGATTGAAAAACAGTTTTAAATATCTAAAAATTATTTGAAGAACTGTTCAATGGGATTCTTTTGGATTGGATTGAAATATAGCACAAAGACACACTGAATACATTATATCTGGCCTGCTAGTAGTAAGATATAATAAACTACCAATCATACCTCTATATAACTTGTTGTCAACTGACTTTCCAGTTTCATCCAAATCATGGTTTATATTAGTACTCATTGGAGTGGTATATGTTTTGCTTTTTTGAAGTCCAAATTTCTTAAGTAAATCAGTATTGTATTTTATTTGATTAAAAAAATGTTAATAATCTTGTTGAAAAATTTGAAGTCCTAAAAGGAAATTTAATTCTCCCATCATACTCATTTCAAATTATTTTTTCATTATATTTTAAAACTCATGACAAAGGGATTTTTTAGTTGATCCAAAAATTACATCATCAACATAAATTTGAACCAATAAAATATTAGAATTTATAGTTTTACTAAATAGTGTTGGATCTTCCATTCCAACAGTAAAATAATTTTTTAAAATAAAAGAGGTTAATCTTTCATACCAAGATCTAGGTGCTTGTTTAAGGCTTTAAAGAGATTTAGTATGTTTAAAAACAGAATTTGTTTTTTGTAATTTTTCAAAACCAAAAGGTTGATCAACATAAACTTCCTCAAATAAATAACCATTTAACATGGCAGACTTAATGTCCATCTGAAATAACTTAAAATTCATATGAGATGCATAGGCTAAAAGGATTTTAATAGCTTCTAAACTAGCTACATGTGAAAAGGTATCATCATTGTCTATACTTTCTTCCTAATTATATCGTTTTTCTAAAAGTATTGCTCTATTTATAGTTATTATTCCTTTTTCATCTTGTTTATTTTTAAAGACCCATTTTGTTCCCATCATTGAATAATTTTGTGGTCTTTCAACTAATTCCCATACTTCATTTCTTTTGAACTGGTTTAATTATTCTTGCATTGCTATCATCCATCTTTAACCATCTAATGCTTCTTCTATAGTCTTAGGTTCTAGTTGGGATAGAAAGGAAGAGAATTCTACAAGATTTCCTATATTTACTCTAGTTTTTATTCCTGTGTCTAAGTCACCTATTATATTTTCTAAAGGGTGATTCTTTAGGGTTCTAGTCTGTCTAGGTAATACACTTATAGGTTATTCATTATCATGTTCTTCTTAACTGGACTGAATTTCATTTATATCATTTTCAAAATCATTTTTCAAGTTCCCAAGTCTCATGTTATCATTAGTGTCAGATTCATCCATTTGATCTGTCCTTTTCTCAATGGGATTAGATTAATAAAATTTCACATGAACTAATTCTTCAACAATCCTTGAATTCTTATTATAGACTCTATAAGCTTCGGCGGTAGCTGAATATCCTAAGAAAATGTCTTCATCATATTTTGGATCAAACTTACAAAGACTGTTCTTGGTGTTCAAGGTGTAAACCATGCATCCAAAAACATTAAAGTAATTTACTTTAGGTTTTCTGATATTCCAATGTTCATAGGGTGTCTTTTTCAAAATTGGTCTAATTAAAACACTATTCATTATATAGTAGGTTGTGCTTACAGATTCTCCCTAAAAATAGGTAGGAAAACTATATTCATTTAGTATAGTCCTAGCCATTTCATGAATAGTCCTATTTCTTCTTTCAACAATTCCATTCTGTTGAGGTGTTCTTGGTGCAGAGAAAGTATGTTTAAGAACCTTGTTAGAGCAAAAGGAATTAAATTCCTAATTCTCAAATTATCCACCATGATCACTTATTAATGAAATTATATTAAAACCTTTTTCATTTTGATTATATTTACAAAAACTTTTAAATAAAGTAAAAGCTTCATTTTTAAATTTCAAAAATAAAATCCATGTAAATCTAGAATAATCATCAACTAAAACATATAATTATAATTTACCAGACAATATTGTCACCCTTCAAGGTCCAAACAAATACATATGGATAAGTTCTAGATGTTTAGTTATAGAAACTTTGTTAAAAGATTTGAATGATGATTTGTGTTGCTTTCCAAGTTGACATGCATCACAGAATCTATCACTTTCAAATATGAGACATGGAAAATCAGAAATTAATTGTTTCTTAGATAATTTATAAAAAACATAAACATTAAAATGTCCAAGTCTCCTATGCTAGATCCAAGATTCATTCACTTTAGTAGTTAAGAAATTTACTTGTTGTTTACACAAGGAATTTAAATCCAGGGTGTATTCATTATCAATTCTTGGTGATCAAAATTTAAACATTTTATTTTTTAAAACAGTACAACAATTATTAGAAAAAATCAACAGTATAACCATCATCACAGAGATGAGATATACTTATTAGATTGTATTTTAATCCCTGTACATAATGTACTTTTTTTATTAAGACAACCTATGGATCTCCAACTGTTCCAATATCAATGATTTTTTCTTTGGCATTGTCACCAAATGTGACAAGTCCACCCTCTTTTTGAGTGAGTGTAGATAAATTCGTTGAGTTTCCATTCATATGACTTGAGAAACCACTATCTATACAATATACGACTTTTATGCTTTTGTGACCTTCTCCCTACAAAGGTATTTAAACAAGTTTCTTTGGTACCCATATTTTATTGGGTCCAGTTGTGTTATCCAGCAAAGATCTAGGAATCCATACTTGCTTTGTTTTTCTAAAATCTACTGAATCAATTAAATTATTTGAAACAAAATCTTTCTTAATTCCACTTATTTGGGGTTGTCATAGGAAACAGTTTTTAGAAATATGTCCCCTTGTTCTACAGTAATTACTATTTAATCTTTTTGATCTTGGAACAAAATAATTCCTGTACAGCTTAGGTTTTTCACCATTACTACCAATTTTAAATATTTATTTCTTAATAACAGTTTTTCAGATAATTTCATTCAAGTAGTTTTGTCTTTTGGTAAAAATAAAGGCTGCAAAATTATATGTTTCTACTTATATTTGCAGTGTTTTTATTTTAGCTTCATGATTTGTATAGTCAATGTTAATGTAATTATACTTATCAGTTAACTCCTTAAATTTCATTAAAATTGTATCTCTTTCATCTGAAACAGCCTTGTGAATGTTATTTAAAGACTTATGCTTATTAAATAAAGAATAATATTTTTCTTCAAGCATATTGCAGTAGGCTGCAAGTTTTTCATTAGAGTAACTAGATTCAGAACTAGAGTCAGAAGAGTAGTAAGATTGTACCTCATCTGTTTCTGCCATAAAACACGTGTTGGATTTCATATTTACTTCTTCCTTCTATGAGTCTGATTCAGAAGTGCTACTAGAGTCTTCAGATACACTCCATATAGATTTCATTTCTTTCTTGTCCTTATTCTCATAATCATTCTTTTTGAAGAACTTATTCTTCTTGTCTTCCTTTAACTATAGACAGTCAGGTATGATGTGTCCCATTTTCTTGCACTCAAAACATATGACTTTCTTATCATCCTTTTAAAGGATTTTATGAATCCCTTATTATTTCTATAGATTTTAGTAAATTTTCTGGCTATCTGAGCCAGTTCCACATCATAATTTGATAAATCATAACTTTCTGATTTCAGTTTTACAATTTTCTTCATCTTTTTTCTTTGCGATGAAACATTCAAGGTAGTGTCATCTCTCTTGATAAACACTTTATGCTCATTTTCTTCATCTTTCATCTCAACTGCATACAACATTAGTGTTCCAATCAGTTCTCTCATGGTTAAGACTTTGATAGGTGTTGATTGTTGGATTGTAGCATAGATTCCATTCCATTTAGTAGGTAGTACTCTCAGTACTTTTAAAGCTTGATCAGCTTCTTTGATTGGGTCTCCCAAAGCTGTTATATTATTGACAATCTCTATCAACCTTCCATTCATTTGAATAATTCTTTCACCTTCAACCACTCATAATTTATCAAATTTAAGCTTAGCAGTAGCATATCTCATTACCCTGATATTGTTAGTTCATTCATAAGAAATAATAATAATTTTCCACATCTCATATGTTGTCAGCCATTGAGATACTCTGTTAAATTCATCAGGTCCTAGAACACATATAATTGCATTCATATCCTTCGAGTTCATATCATATTCTGCTTTTGTAGATGCACCCCATGTCTCAGGTTTTTCAAGTATTTCATATAGATTCATTATCTTAGAATAAACTCTGTATCCAAGGTTCTTCAGATAAATAATCATTTGTGAATTACAGTATCAATATTTTTCTCCATTGAAGTACAATGATCTAACCATAGACATTACCTCTCTTGTATTAGTCATCTTTCTCTGTGTATAATCCTTAATCGCTTTCAGCTTGTTAAAACTTTATCAAAAGCCCAACCCCGGATACCAATTGTTGGATCGAGATTACATCAAATATACACAAGAGGGGGTGAATTGTTTCTTTTTTAAAAATCGTCAAAAGATCATGTTCTGTCCTTTGTCTTTAATCAGATAGATTAATGTAGTGGAAATATGAAATGCAGGGACACATGATATATAGTGGTTCGTGGAACAGAAGACCCCTAGTCCACTCCACCAACTCTATACTCCACGAGCTTGGTGATTTTCACTATCTGGTCCTCATCTCAACATACCTTTCAACAACTGAGTTCAGATAGTTGACACCTTTACAATCCAAGGAAAAACACAGCCTTCTAGTTAAATCACAGAACCTACACAGCTTACAATGAGAAGCTGGTCACTGAAGATAAAAAGTATTTGTTCTTTGAAAATACTCTCCCGATTGTTCTTCACAACTGCAATAGAATGAAATTGGCAGTAAATGGATTTTTGTCTTCAGAAAGAATGATCTTCAAGAAAGATTCATTTTGAGTCGATCCCGTTGTAGTAGATATAGAAATATAAATCTCAACTTCAGTAGGAGCAGATTCACAATTGATATTCAATATTGAATAATTGAATATTTTGTCATGTATCTTCTTCTTTAACAAACAGAGCTTTTATCACTCTTCATAATCAACATAAATATAGATCATACAAAAGATCTCGTATTTTGATAAGTGTATCTGCTCTTGTGTTATTTATCACTCCTTTTTAAAAACGTACTTATACATACCTTAAAAATACAGATGTAACGAATACTTCCTTTGCAAAAATCAGATCCATAATCTTCGCATTTTTACTTGCATAATTCAAACATTTGAATATACAGAGTAGTCGTAACACTACTAGTAAATTTCCAGGAAAATATCCTTTTAATTTGATCCTAAAATGGCTCTGAAGTCGTCAAATGAGTGCTTTAAAATCAACTTTTAATCCGGCTTAAAATCAGCCTGATAATCCACTTGGAGATCATTGAATAATAATATAAACTTTAAACTTTCCGACACCAAATGTATGGTTCAGTTGTATAGTATGCATCCTTTGAACGTAACATAGATCATAAATGTAAGGTTCATGACGTAGCCTTCAAAAGTAAGTTTGACAACGTATGGTTGATCACAAACGTAGGGTTAGCCATCCATAATTTTCTCTTAAACTCTCAAACGTATGATAAAAGATCCTTAATTTTATAAGATTCCAAATGAAAGGTACATGATCCATACTTTTCCAAGAAATATAAGGTTTTTTACAAAAGTAAGGTTTATGAACCATACTTTTGACAAACAAACATAAATTTTAACACTTACGTACAGTGCTCCTTCCATACTTTTCTCATATCCCAAATGTAGGGTTCTTTCCTAACATATGGTCCCTTTTCATACTTTGTCGAAAACGTATGGTTGATTAACCATACATTTCTGATAACTTGTAATGTAAACCGTGGGTTCTTTTTTTTACGCTATGTTCCCACACGTAGGGTATGAACAGTGATTTCAAAACACGCTTAAGCAATTCCCAAATAGGTGGATCATGAATAGTGTTTCCAGAACACACTAATGTGAATATTTTAACAATTTAATCTCGTTGTTCAAGAACTTAAATATTTCATCCGGAAATAAAAATAATAAATTCCTAAAATATATTTAAAAAATAATATCATTAGAAAACAAATAAGGGTATTTGTGAGCATCCAAATCTTTATAAAGAGATAGAATATTATTCTCAACAATCTCCCTCTTTTAAATAAAAACATTATTTATTATTGAAAACAACTATTTCTCAACAATTCAAGTATCCACATCATTTATTTCTCCAGGTGGGTCTTCACTGAACTTACATTTTTATTACTCACAACTAGAGTAGCTCCTCCCTTTTTCTTCTAGGTTTTCTTCTTAATACAATATCTTACCGAATGCCTATAATCAGAACATATAAAGATATTTCATTAAAAACATACATCATGTAATTATTTCAAAGTTAATATGTTGATACAACTTGAGTTCTTTACTCTGACATTGAGCTCCCAGGCTTCTTGACACAGACTCGTATTATGTCCCTGTCTTCCAAACGAATAACATCTGATGGATTATTTCTTTTAAGAGGCATTCCTTTTATAATATTCATGAATCTTCTTCTTATTCCCATATTTAGAAATATTTGTACCTTTACAACATGAAACATATTCCAAATCCTCTAAAAAACAAATTTATGTGTGACCATGCATCTAAAAGAAATTTCACATGATGTCATTACTTCCTGTAAAAGACTTTTTATGTCTATATTTAGCACCTACTAGAAGTTTTCTATTTTCGGAACTATTCATGGATCTTTTCCTCTCATTCAAGGAAGAGGTTTTATCATATACAATATGAGTTTTTATTAATCTATATGGACTTTGGGATGATAAAATCCTTTCACGATTCTCATATGAAGTATCATATTTTATTTTCATTTCATCCTGACATCCGACCGGATAATAAAATAGTAAGTGCAGAGCATCCTTCAAATTGGGCTTTCCATTGGAATTATATTTTTTCACTTCTTTCTTCATTAATTCTTTCTCTTATATCAATTGTTGAATCTTCATATCCCTTGATTCAAATTAAGCATTAATTTATCTCTTGATATTATTCCCTTTTCTAATTTCATCTTCAAATTCATGTGTGATCTTATCCACCAGGACACTTTTATCCTTAATTTCATATTTTTCTTTAGAAAAAAATCAGAAAAACATGAACTCTCTTGTTGTAGAATTTGATTCTTCTGAACTAGTTCAGACAACTATGTTCTAAGATCATCATTTATGGATTTTTGATTCTGAATTTCATCTGAAATCTTATTCTATTGATTTTCATAATCTTTTGGTTTTTCTATAATTTTAGACATATTTTTTAGTTCTTTAGATTGAGAATCATTCTTCTCCCTCAGATCAGTAGCCACATCAATAATCCTTTTATTTAAACCTATTACCTAATTGACCTCAATTTCTAGTGCTTGGATCTATATATCTTTATATTTAATCTATCTATTCATGTTTCAATATAATTCCTTTGTTTCATGGACAACTTCCACTTTTGGCCTTCATAGAGTTTCTTCATCATCAGTAATTCATGAATCATTTAGAATATTAGGTTCGTTACTCATTCCTTCAACATCATTAAATGAGTAAGTGTTTTCACTGTATGATTTATCTAAATCGTTATTCTATTCACTAAATTATTCCTTCAAGTGAATCACACTCTTTCTATAGGCACTTCTTTTATGAGGAATACCACTAGAATTATATTTATTCTTAGAATTGCATACCTTTTCCATGGAACACCATGATAAGAGAAGAATGAATCATTAACTTCAACAACCGACTGAACCAATTTAGGGAAAATAAATCTAATAAAAGAAACCATCCCTCTGATACCAATTGTTTGGTCCAAAATGGGAATAGATACCCTGAGAGGGGGTGAATCTGGGTATGGATATTCTTTTCAAAAAATAATTATTACCCCAATGGATCTTGAACTTTTTATTATAAGGGTCGCTTTTTTTTCACTTGAGTGTTAATGTTGATCTTATTCTTTCTTTCTTTTTCTGATGATGATTCTTTTAATGTAATGCAGGAAAGAAAACACACATGTAAACTGATTTTTACTTGGTTCACCCTCACTGGGCTATATCCAAGGAGTATACAATGACGATGTGTCTTTGTACCGAATCCACTACAACACACTACCAATTACAATGTTCAGGATATATCACTTCCATTTCTAGGCTCATTGCCTTTACAAAGTGTAGGTTCTGCTCACTTCATTCCCAAGGGTCACTCCCAATGTCTCTTCCTTTGGCGCAGTGCCGGTGGGAAGGGTCACCATCTTCATCTTCCTTCACTCACTGCGGTTGTAAGGGATCCACTCATAGTTTATGGACATGTAGGTCCTTTAATTATTTATAATGAATTCATCCTCCACTGTACATAGATTCTCTATTGATGTACCACTTTTATCCACTGATGAATACCACTTTACCACATATGTATTGGGAAACTTCAAATCTTTCGTGAAACCCTTACTGTGCTTTGCACAAAAATATAATGCTCTGCGCCCAATATTTAAATTTTTTCATGTAACACCTTTTTCCTGAAACATCAATATTATGCGCAAATAAAATCTTACACACAACTTTATTAGCTTATCTACAACTCCAATTATTTCACACAACTATCTTTGAATGAAATTCTTACATGATCCGGTGCTTAGATTCTCTCTAACTGTTGAGCTCTTTTGAATGCGGGGGGGGGGGGAACCTCTTATTTATTGGCATCACTGACCCCTGCGCAAAAGATTCGGCATGTCACGCAAGATCCCCTCTATGCATGAAAAACCCAATTTGACGTCGCTTTGGGAACACAAGTTTCTTTCGCATAACCTCAACTTTCGCGCACATTTCCTAATATTTCGCACACATCATACCTTTTCAATATTTTGACGTTATGATCCTAAAAAATGCCTTGTGCGCAAACTTCCATAACATCTAAAATCTTGTGTGCAACTACCTTTACCAAAAACACCTTTCTTCATTTTCTCGATTGTGAGACCCAATAATTTGGCACACTATCAAATTATGCCACCTTGTATCTATTCTATTTTCACCACCTCTAGATTGTCCATTCCTTTTTCATGGTTCCCTTTCCAAATATATTGTCATCAATATCTCCAAAACACCACAAATGATCAAAGAAACCCACTTTTTCAACAAACACAATTAACCCAAAAATGCTTCGATGTCACATTGAGGGATATTTTCCCCATAATAATGCATTTTTTTGGTTTTATCTTTAATTTTTAATCACTAATTCACATGTTGGTGTATCCAGGTTGCACCTCAGGATTTGAAATATTATTTATTGTTCTTTAAAAAAATATTTGAGAAGTGTGAGTTAGGTTTCCCAGTCATGGATCAGGCTATTTCTGATATTTTTACCATTATTAGTGTTGACTTTTTGTTGACCAATCAACTTATATCAGTAGTAAGTCTAGAGAAGATATATTCTTGATACATAAGGGTAAACCGTTATGTTTCATGTTCCCTTACATATAAATCATTTAAAATTTATTAATTTTTTAATTTTTAACATTTTTTCATCTGATATAATTTCATAATTTTTAATATTTCAGTAATTTTTTAATTTTTTTAATATTTGTTCATTTAATATTTATTTTATTTTATTCAGTTTTAATATTTTTAATATATTTAATATTATTTCCATTTATACAATTAAAATCTAATCATTTTTACTATTTATTAATTTTTATTTTATATGTTTATATTTAAATATTTATACAATTATTATTTATTATAAATATTAATATAAATATATTTATTTTTTTATTAATTCATTTTTATTTTAATATTTAAAGATTCTTAATATTTTTTAAAATTTTTATATGTAATATTATTTATATATACATTTAATACATTTTTAATTGATTCATCTAAAAAAAATAGAAATTTTTAATTTCTAATATTTATACATTTAATATTTTGGAATTTATTAATTTTTAATATTCTTTAATATTTTTTATTTATTAATTTTATTTTCTTTGTAATTTATATAGTCAAAATTTATTCATTTTTTGTTAATATTTTTAAATTTAAATATTTTTTTAATTTTCATTTATTCATTTTTAATTAGAATACACTATTTATCCTATGTATTTAAATATAATATTTAATTTTTAATTTTTATTAGTGCTAATTTTTCTGTCGATATAGGTCCCTTTTATCATCACTTAAAAAGTGTTGATAAAAGCTACTTTTATTAGTGTATATAATTTTATCCCAAATAATGGTGTCATTTATCAAAAATTGTTTGTTAGAGATGATAAAACTGTTTTGTTATTTTGAAGTGAACTATAAAAGTTGTGCCTCTCTCTCTCATAATTCATTATCTTGTAAATATGAAACCTTATTTCCACTTTTGTAGAAAATTGTAGATGTATTGACTTGAAGTGCCTTGGATCAGGTTGCTCCACTGAATAGGTGGTGAATCTATGAAGACCAGTTTTGGAAATTTCACTCAATTTACATTAACCCCTATGGCCTATTAAATTCTGATATTATCAAATATAAATTCTCACTATAATCCGGCCATACAAGAAATAAAAATAACAAAGAAAAGAATATTTTTTACAATGTTATTCCCCTTATTTGGGATCTTACTTCTAATCTATGGTGTAATCATGGTTGATTTGTATCCCACACCATAGATTCTTAACTATAAACCCACTTATTTACATTCTTGAAGCATGATAATAGAGTCATTCTATTCCGGTTGAGAGACACACAAAACTAAGTAGTTTGACACTACTATCACATAGATACAAAAATTGGAATAAGATGGATCTCTTTGAGAATTCAGATACATTCACAATATCAGATGATATTCCACCATGATCATCTAGGGTATTCAAAAATAAATTTCTCAATCAATACAAAATAACTTGTAGATATGCTCCTCTATTCTCAAACTCAAATCAAATTTTCTGAATGATAGAGCTCAAACAGATATAAATAATTTCTTATGAAATTGAGAAAACATATTTTGTACTTCTCTAAGAACATATTCATTTTTTGGGATTTCTCAACCTCTCTCTCTCACTCTTATATTTATCAATATATTCAATAGTCAAGATATAAAGAATAAAAATAATTCTAGTTTTTTAATTTATAGCTCAAGATTCTAAATTCCTATCTCAACAGAATCACGCACCATTGTCCATTCTAATTCCTCATTTGGTTAGCCTCTCAAACATCCATTATGACCTCAGAATATTCTCACTTTTTATTAAATTATTATGTCCTTTATAATTCTAAAATTACCTATATTTACTTCTTCCCAATTAACTATAACTGAAAATCCATTAAGAAATATTAACCAACTAAAAATGTTAATCCAAAAATAATATATTTGTGATTTCTAGGAATACCCATATTTATATTCTCAATGAAACAACTTTAACTCATCTTCCTTTATTTTTACTACAACATAATAAAACATCATATATATATACTCAAAAACTTGATTATCTAAACATGAAATCCCAACTTTTATCGAATCAAAACTACTTTCAAGAGATTATATGAAATAAAAAATATCAAATCATTTTCACAAAAATACCAGAATTATTTTTTGGTGTTACTTTTTCACACACATAAATTTTGAAATATAAAAAAAACATTTCACATAAAATTCTCTTGAATGGTTCAATACATTTTCATAGTGATAATCCATTTTAAAATATTTCATGAAACATATTAAATAACATTTCAAATTGTGATGTCGAATTTTTTAAGGTCATCTTTTACATCATAAGAATTAGTTTCATTATTATATTAATATTCAATAAAATCTGAATTTCTAGTCTATTAACACAAAAAAAATTTCTTAAGATATGATTCTTGCATAAGTGGAATTATATTTACATAGGCAGATTAATTCTTACAAATAAGCAGACAGTGTTTATACAGATCATCCTTATGGTGCATGGATGATGCCTACACACTATAGATTCATGGTTACATAACTTGATGTTAATGAAGGTGATAATTATGTGTCACTTAATTAATTATTATAGAGACATGATTCATTATTAGGCTGATAGAAATGATGTTAATATAGAGTATAAGATCATCCTTTTGAAGATTATGGTTTGGAATAGAAACATAGCTAGTATTGAACTCCAAATAGAAATCCATATCCTCTTCAAACACCAAAATATCCTCTTGAATTCACTTAAAATATTATCATAACTTCTCAAAAAAATTATTCACAACATAAAATATTTTCTTAGTGACTTCCAGGTATTTTCAGTTAGGATTGAAAATAAATGAAAACCAACAGTAACTCCAAGATCACTTCAATCTCCCCTTTTGGATTTGTTGGAAACATTACTCAATTATTATAAATAAACTCAGATCTATTTATAATTCATAAAAACTCAAACAGAATCATAAAATCATAAAATATCTCATATTATAAGTTTCTTACAACATACTACCAAATAAGGTAATATTTTTGAGAGACTTATATCACACAATGTAAATAAATAGTGGACAAATTACTTATATTAACTCACCCTCAAGCCACCCATTATTTTATGACTTCTATATCTCACCTATATATAATAATATCCAAATATTCATAAGACCAGACAATGAAAACTCTCATTTTTTATTAATAACTCTATCCCCCTTTTGTAAAGAGTTTTCTTTCTAATTTATCCACATTTTTTAGTGAAATTCAAATCCTTGTAGAGGTAGTTTCCACAAATATTCAAGTTAGAGAATATAGATGAACATATAGTTTCATCCTTAAATCTTCTAATATTTCTATTTTAATTTATTCTAAAAAGATAAATGTCATATGATTCTTTGTATAAATCTAGTCAAACATGATATCTCCGATGACTACTAAATCTTTTATAAAATGATACCTAATGTAAATATGCTTGGTCCTAGAATGCTGCACCAGGTTATTTTATAGATCAATGACACTTTGATTGTCACAATGTTTCCCCAATGGAATATCAATCTCAACATGAATTTCATATTCACAGTAATATATAAATAATGTGTGCATTCATGAGTGATAGCCACAAACTCTACCATTGTTTTGATAAGTGTCACTATGTTCTGCTTCATATTATACCATCTCACAAAACCCTCACCAAGGAAGAATATCCCACCTAAAGTAGATCTTATATCAGTTCAACCACCTTCTCAATCCATATTAGTCATCCATGAAAGTTAAAATAATTCATTCATCTATCTAACATCACTCTGTTCATTGTTCCATTAATATATTTCAGAACTATTTTTGTTGTAAGCATGTGTGACTCACCTGGGTCACTATCAAAGCTAGTATAAATTTTCACTGCATAGGGTATGAAAGGTCTTGAAGATATAAAATATAAAGGGATCATAATAACCCTTTTAAATCATTTTTATTCAACATTTATTCTATTATCATACTTACATAGTTTCATTCCAAGTAAAATTGGCTTTGAATCTTCTCTTGAGTTTTTCATGTTAAACCCTTTTCAAATTTCCTTTGCATATTTTTCTTAATACAATAAAATTTAATTTAATTTCTACTCATTTTGAAAACTAATAAAGTATGTTAGTTTACCTAGTATTGACAATACAAACTTATTTTTGATCATCTTGTAAAATTCATCACATAGAAACTCTATTTCACTAGAAAATATTATTTCATATAAAAAACTATGAAAATCAAGGTACATGTGGAAAGTACCTTAAAATATAAATTTTTGTCAACATTGCCTTTTGAGAAAATGATTTTATTTAGTGAGACTTAAAGTTTTGAGTACCAAGATCTAGGATCCTATTTATATACATACAATTATTCTTTCAGTCTACATTTCATCTTGAAATCAAAATCAAGAATAAAACCTATATATTTATTAAAAAACACTTACTCATCTTGATCACTATTCAAAATAATTTATCTCACATCCATTTAATAGAGAGTATAATGTGTGTCTGAGTATAATCCCAAAAACATAAAAAGGTTTCCAACCATTCTATTATGGCAAATGAATCATCAAAATTATACCCTCTATTTGAGAATATCCCTTTCACACCACCCTTACCTTGTTTCTTATTATTTTTCCTTTTTCATTCACTTCTTTCCATAAACCCACTTGTTAGAAATGAAATTTTTATCAATTAGCCTTAATAAAGGATCTTAATTGATGCTTTTACCAATTAAATTCAAGACACCATTAATGTATTTCACCCACTCTTTATTATCAATATATTTATACATGGTTCATGGTTCAACATGTCATATAATAGTTTTTGGGTTTTCTATTCTCAATGTTATTCTAGTTTGGACTAGAGACTCATTATTACCAATTAAATTATCTATATAAATGTGAATTAGGACAATTTTATGTATCAAACCCTTGATAACAATATTATCATCATCATATGTATGATAATAGTCAACAACCCAACATTCTATTCAAATTCTTCTTGTTCTGGAATTTGTTTTTCAAAATTTGTCTTATTGACAACATGAATTAACTGATATTGAGCCTCATAAAACACCACTAATTTATGATCATTTTTAATTATTTTTTAATAAATAAATTACAATAAATTATGAAAACTTTTTTAGTGCCTATAGCCACTTCTATTAGATAATTGAACTATAAAGACCCATTCATCAACTTTATCTAAAATTATTCTCTGCTTTATATTTTTGATCTTTGTAAAGAACGGACTACAAAATAAGTTAAAGTAGTTGAAGGTTTTATTATTCTAGTACCACAACTCATACAATGTAAAATATTTCTTATGTCTCAAAATAAATTGGTTTTGAATGTGTATAGAAGCACACAAAGATTATCTCCAAAAATATTTTGAGATCTTGTTTTTACCTTGAACTATCCTACCCATCACAAAAATGATTCAATTATTCCTCTCTATAATACCACTATATTTTGGAGTATATATTGTTCTTAATTGATGCTTGATTCTATTTTTAGATAAATATCATTCAAATACATCACATGTATATTCCTTTCCATCTTCATATCATTTATTCTTGATGAAGAGTCCTAACACTTTTCTCAATTTACCTTCTAAAAATATTAAACATATCAATATCTTTTGACTTGTTCTAGAGGAACATTGCTTTTATTAATTAAGTACAATTATAAATGAATGTATGAAATATAAATTACCTCTTTTATTTTTTTTCATGGGACTACATAAATAAGTGTGAAAATATCTAGTGGCTTAGTGGAAAGAATGTTTAACTTTTTGTGAGATTTTAGAGTCATCTTAAATTTGAGGCATGCTACATAAAAAAATTAATATCTATTTTTAGATTGAATATATCTCTAAAAAATTCCTAATTATTAATTTTTTATATAATTATATTTAAAATATGACCAATCCATCTATTCTATAATATATTACCATATTTTTCATCCAAAAACCAAAAATTTGTTGGATCAACAATTAATAACTAATTTTAATTTCTTATTTTTCCCTCAAGACATTATAATTAAATCAATTAAGATATTAAGGATACATGAGTACTTGAAAAAAATACTCACACCCACCATAAATGAGATGAAAAACACTAAAAATGTAATACTTTAGTCATTGTATATATATAAAATTATTTAATTTCATATTTTTGAGCATCAATTTTGGCTGAGCAATTACCTTGATTTTTAGAGAACAATATTTATCAAATGTTTCTACTCCACATTAATGTTTCTAAATAGGTTTTAGATTATTCATATCACCTGACATGTGGAAAGATAACCCAATATTAAGAACCCATGATTTTTTATTATGCTATCCTTTAATAAAACTTCAACTTGAAAAGCTTTTTCTTTTTTTTTGGTTTCAAAATTCCCTTTTATTTTATAATATAGGGAATTTTTCTTGGAATGATTATCATAAATTTTAATTCACTATGACCCTGATACTCACAGATTCAAAAAAAGTTCTCAACATACCCAAATCTATTTTTTTATTGGAAAGCTAAAAATATTTTTCTTCATATGATGTCTTCTCTGAGAACTTGGATTCCAATCCTCTAAATAACCCCCTAAATTTCATGCCTCATTCTAGGTAGTGTTTTATTGTACCAACATGTGATTCCTTGAACCCAAACAACCTATATCCCCAATGGTAGCTTTAGAACCTAAATATTCTTAAAATATAAAAGTTACAATATAAATGATATCCAAAGTTTTATTCATTTTGTACAATTGGGGTATGAATTTTCTTATGCTTGGTTATTGAAGAGATTATAGAGCTTATCTCATTTCTACTAATATGGGAGAATATTTATCCCTATTTTTCGTTTCCAAAAATTGAATGGATTTTGTGTTTGAACCTATAATATTAGAAAAAATAGAATTATATATAGATTTTCTAGGATAAAATATATCATGTTGACATGATTATGATCCCTCCGAAATTTTATAGGATCAAACTCATACTTTAATAGAGTTTTTAAAGTTTTATTTTACCTTTTACATATCATTATTGACAACAAGGAAATTAGATAGAATCATAGAAAAATACACTTTTTTAAAGAATGTTTTTCATCATGATCCCTCACTATACTTTACTATTCAATATATTTCAACTAGAATTTTTTTATTTCACCAATAGTGGATGCTTATTTTTAAAAAATTCATTTTTTTCTTTAACAATCATCTTTTTTTCTTTTATCAGCTATTTCTTTTCATTCATGAGCTTGGTATTCTTCTCACTAAAATCATTCATCTCATATTTAAGCATGTATTCTATCTTAGTTTATTATGAATATCTTCTTTACTAATTTAAGTGTCAAATCCATTCTCAACACAGGCCATGGAATTGTTAAATTTCTTACCTAAGTTACTCTTAGATTCACTTCTATATGAATGTTTAACTTTATATTTTTTTTCTCATCATATTTATTCTCTTACATATATAAAATATCTTATTTCTTATTCCATATTTGTATGATTATTTTATACTTTTATCTCACTTATTTAACTATGGTTTCTCATCATCATAATACTCAAAATCGGCTACAATTTTTTAGGATAATTAATGGTACAATTCCCAATTCTATTACATCTATATAATATAGGTGGAATATTCCCATTATTATTTTTATTTTATTATTTAATATATATTTTAAATGAGGGTAATAAGTTTTTGATAGTATTTTTTTGTCATATTCATTTTATGATTCACTTAAATTTGTTTCATCAACAATTTCATGGCCTCAAAATCCATTTCTTCTTTAAAATTTTTAATGAAGGATATAATTTTTCTCATTTTATAATCTATGATAATGTTATGCAACCATGGGTGGAAAATTCCTCTCTATCTTCTAGATCAAATATATTAGTATTAATCACATCCAAAAATACACCCCATGATATTTTTAAAAATTCTATAATATCCAATTTTTTCACTAACCACCTAGATATTGATAACAATTTCATTTACATGATTAATATAGTAATTTATATTATCTACCTTATCTATTATTATTTATTCAAAACTACACCTCCAAATGTTTCATTGGGATTCCTTCACATTCACAAAGCCTTCATAACTAATTTATAATTTATCATATATTTATTTGGATGATTTAAGTTCCATCACTTTTTTGTGTAATGTTTCTAGAAAATAAATTATAATAACATTTTATACCTTCTCATAAACCTCTGTATTCATTTTATCAGTGAATGTCACCAGTGAATTCTTCTCAATAGGTGGAAAACCAATAAATTCAGTATTAAAAATTTCCATTACAAGAGATAAAATATATAGAAAAATCAAATTATTAAAACTATATTAGTTATTACCATTAAATATAGTAACAAAACAACTATTTATAGAATTTAGATTATCCATTCTCATCATCCAAGTGAATTTTATATAGGAACTTTGTTCTGATAAATGTTTAAGCTACCAGTATCTGGTTTCTCCAATTATAAGGGGTGGTGAATCAGTGGAGATCAGTTTTTATAGTTTATTTCAATTTTAATCAATACTTATAACTTTTTGAAGTTTGATTCATTCAAATATAAATTATCATTCTCACTAGATCATATAATAAATGGAAATATTAAAGAACCCAAGAATTTTTACAATGTTATACCCCTTAATGAGAAACAAAATCCTTTATATGATTTTTTAGTCTAAGAAACAGTGTATTATTTAGTATAAGAACAAATGTTTTCAATGATAAAACTTGACAATATTCATATTCAAACTGGATTAAGTAGTTTTACAACACCAATACAGAAATATAAAAACCAGAATGAGAAAGATCTCTTTGATCATTTGGATGCTTCAAAAATAATATATGATCTTCCTCCATGACCCTATATAAATTTCAATAATTAATTACTCACTAAATGTAGAATGAGATGTATATATCCTATTGTATTCGAAAATTTAAATCAATTTTTAAATTCTTGAGATCAAATAGATATAGAAAATCACTTATGAATATAGGTAACAAAACTATCATCTTCACTCACAAATTATTCAACAATCAAACATCCCCAATATCTATATCTATATCTCTCTTAGATGACCCATATTTTTTAAGAACCCTAACATATTTAATGAAAATAATTCTGATAATATAATTTTTGGATCACCATTATTTCTTATTCTCTCTATAAAACCAAACACCACAATCCTTTGTAATTCCTCATTTAGTTAGGCTCTCAATCATGAACCATGATCTCAAAATATTTTTCATTTTTCAATATCTATATATCTCCAAAATAATTCCACAATTACCCTTATTTACATCTTTCTCAATTTACTAGAAACAAAAATGCCTCAAGAAAAATTCAGAATAAAAAAAAATATGATAAATCATAAATAATACATTTTTGAAATCCAATAATACCCATATTTATATTCTCAATGTAACTACTCAAACTCATCTTCTTCAAATGTTACCATCACAAAATAGCTCTTCATGGTTCTAATTAGAAGATTGAATATCCAAACTCTATAACTCATTTTGAATCACTTAAAAACCTATTACAAGATATTATATAAACTATAAAATTACAAAGAATCATTAAAAATGATTTTTTTTTCTGGCATTCCTTCTTTCACATCCACTTATTCCAACTTCCCGGTAAATATTTGAAATAAAACCAGTTTGAATGTTTCAACATATATGTACAGTAATAATACATTTTTAAATAATTCATGAAACAAGCAGAATAACATTTTAAATTTTATGTTTTAGTCTTTAAATATCATATTTAGAATAACCAGATTTAGTTTCCTCAGACAATCCAAACTTTGGAACATGTGAATTTTTAGTCTTTAGACACCTTAAAAATTATTTATTTATCGATTCTTAAGAAGATAGTGTGATGATTAAAAATACATATTGGTTCTAACACTATAGTTTATAATTCATACATGGATCACACTTATAGTGTCTATATAATGCTTATTCTCAATAGATTCCTGCTTATACATCTTGGTGTCAATGGATATGATGATTAAAATGTGTTCAATTACTACTTATAATGACAAGAATAATTCTTACATTGATGGAAATGATGTTAACATAATGTATAGAATCATCCTTATGAAGATAATGGTTATATATAGAGAGTTATCTAGCATTCAACTCTAAATATAAATCTATTCCCTCTTTTGAAAAACACATAGCCTCTTAAATTCACCTAATACCTTCTCATAAAATCTCAAAAACACTCTTTATGAATTATAATAATCCCTCATTACCATCTAATGATTATTTACCAGTATTGAAAAAAATTAAAACCAACAATATCCTCAAAATAACTTCACAACCCTAGAAACTAAATGTAAGATATTATTAACTTGTTTTTAAGGATATACCAACCCAATGTTCTTGAGTTTTTGATGATTTTTTATTTACAATTATCTAAATTTGATCCTTGAATATCCTTTTTTATGTTTTAAATATGATCCAAATATGGTTTCAGATTTTTAATTTTTAATTTTCTCTAATTTTCATGGCGTATGGTGTATTTTTTTTCCATTTCGGGTCAACAAAACATAATTATTTTGTTTCATTAACCATTTATTTTATTTATTTTATACTTTTCCATTTATTTCTTTTAAATCTATTTATTATCTATTCATGTTATTTTAACCCTTATATTCTCCAATCCCTAGGGCTATGGGAAGCTAACACAATAGTGGTGAAGCCAAGGGAGGAAAAACGAATGATTACAATTGAATTTAAATACAACTTTCTTGCTCTTAATTATTTTTTTTAAAATGACTTAAGTTATTTGGTTATATGTGTTATTTCAATCCATAATTATCATTATTCTTCTTTTATTTCCCACTTCCATTAATTTTTCACAATCACACATTCAATTTTTTTTCATTATTTTCATTTTATTTCATATTGGGGGGTTAGATATTGAACTGAAGTGTGATACTCAAGATAGGACTACGTGTAGTAGGACACATATCTTCCAAATATCCAATAATAGGGATACGTCAAGGACTATATTCTTGATATATGAATGAATAATATTACTATACATATAGGAAGACATGAATTAGTTCACATTTAGTTATATTATTGTGATACTTAATTGAAAAACAATGAAATGTGATTTAGTCAATTGATTCATTGTAAATAATTAAGTTATAAATAAAATGAGGGTATAAAAATTAATATATAAATTATTGAATGATCTTTATTGAGTCCTACAAGGTTTTATAACTTTATATATAATTAGAATTGTTTTTTCTTTAATTTATTTTTAGTTTCACAATAAATAAAATCATAACATCAAATTTGAATTGTTTAATAATTTCAAAAATCATAAAAAATAATTAAAACACATAACTTACACAAATTAAAAACAATTAAGTTATATCATAGAGTGAATACCAATGGTTCACCATTGTGTTATGTCATTGGATTGTAGGTCCATTATCAAGATTTTCTTCTAATAAATAATGGTTTGTTATTCAATATTTAAATAAAACACATGCTATTTATTATTATTATGGATTTATTTCTATTAAATAAATATATAATTTATATAATTCACAATGTATTATAAAACATAAGCTATATATCTATTCTTTTATATACATTATATATTTTTGTATTATAATTTATAATTATATTTTTTATATGAATATTGTCTGTTTATTTATTTTTATTTTGTTAAATATAAATATTATTGAACTAAATAGGATTAATTTGGATCAAAATAGATGAATTAAAATTGTATTAATAAAATATTATGAGTATGCAGTCAGCTAGTTCATCAATTTATCAATAGATCATGGAAAATAATCTTCTTAAATCATTTTTCTATGTTTTTGTTGTTATTATTAAAGAAATATTTGTCTTGAGGAGGTGGAAGAACACCTAATCTTTTAAAGAATAAATTGAAGTTATAAATGTTTCACTAAACATGGGGAATAACTAAATGTATTTTGTTAATCAGATATCACTATGGTTTATGGATCATCTGATATGATTAAAATTTTAAAGGATGATGGGGATCATATTTAAAAAAATATTGAAAGTTGAAGATTACCATTACAATTTTTTGAATCTATTTGAAAAGTTAAAGAGCCATGAAAATATTCCATTGTATATTTTTTTTACTAAATATAAATAATTATCATCAAAACAAGGCTATATAATTTGAAATCTAGAAACAGATGGAGAAACAATATTTTTACAGATTTAATTTCACTATTTAATGATATGTTACCAGAGGATAATAAGATTCTTTATTAGACATATGATTCTAAATGAATTCCATTTTCAATGGGTACCATCTCTAAAAGAATACGTGAATATCCAAATGACTACATATTAATTTGAAAGGGCCATGAATCATATATAAAATTTCCAAAGTGTGGTGGAGATAAATAAAAGAAAAATTAATCATTTACTTTTAATGTTTTATGATACTTTCTAATAATTCCAAACTTTAGATAGCTATATATAATTAAGGATACTAAAAGGAAATTGAAAAACCACATAGATACAAGAATTATTGATGGGAAACATCATCACCCATATAACATTCCTCTATAGAAGAAAATTGATCAGGTGTATCATGAATTTATAAATGAGATGAGAAACCTCAATATTATGCCATCTACATATTGAATGAGTCCATTTTGTGTAATAATTAATAATCCTGGTACATGGTTGGTTATATTGATAAATTATAAAATTCCATCATGCTTAGGCATTAAGCACAAAAACATTAAATTTTATTGTATATATAAAGACCAAAATATCCCAACAATGATATTAATGGTTTTTTAGATTAACTGATTAAAAATTTAAAATTGATGTGAGATTCATGTGTTATATTTTATGATGGCCATAAGAAATGTTTCACATTTAAATCCATGTTATCCAGGATGATAAATGATATTCTTGTATATTAAAATCAATTAGGATATATAATTAAAGGAATTTTTGGGTGTCCTATTTATGAAGAAGGTATAGAATCAATTAGGCTGAAACATTCAATGAACACTATGTTTTTAAGACATGAACGTTTCTACCCAATTGATATAAATACTGATCATGGATGATGTAATTCAATGGGAATTCAAAAAAAGGTTCAAGATTTTCTCCTCTGATAGTTGATCAACTGTTTGAGAAAGATAAATATATTTTTCCTATTTTTGGTAAATCCTTTTAAAAAAAATATTTACAAAAATTTGTATGAAAAAAATATTGGTTTTTTTTAATTAATATACAGAAATTACTTGTATGTCGGAAATTTTTTGGATGACATGAACATGGAAAAAATATATTCTTTTATTTCATTAGCATGTTAATAAATTCACCTAACAAAACAATATCTAACATTAATGATAGGTTTTATATGATTGAAATAGGGATAAGGGAAGAGTTGGTAGTAGTGAAGGGGGAAAAGAAATAATTATCTTCCTCTAGAGGATTATACTCTTTTTAGGAAAGAGAGATTTCTATTTTTCAAATTCATGAATACTATAAAGGTTCTAGAAGGGTATTAATGAAATATTAATAATATCTTATTGATTAATGATTTAATGTAAAAAGGATTAAAATCAAATGATTGTTATGTTTTAATGATTGATTTAAGGTTTGTGAATTTACTTTGAATTATACTTAAAATTTTCCGACACACTTTAACAAGGAATTTCTTTTTTAAAGTCATATACAATAAATTTATGAAACCAATAACGTTTCCAACAATAGAAACCAATTTTTTCCATTTTAATTAAATAAGAGTTGTTATTCACAATATACTTATTTGATATTGTGGTTCACATGAATGATAACTTTTTTTGAGAAATCTTAATCTGTGATCTAGTAAATTATAGATAGATGTATCCCATTGAGAATTATATAAATATTTTTAAAGGGTATTCCAAAAATTGTTTTTGTGTATAAGGTTTTATTATATAGAGATATATTTTGAAGGAAGCTATTGAATTTTTTACCAAATACCTCTCTAATGGGGATTGAATTGGTCTCTAGAAATCATGTCACAATTGGTGTCCTATTGGTGAAGGAATTTAAAAGTGGGATGTTTTTAAAATCTTCATTATAGAGTGGGAGTAGTATCACCTTTACATTTTACATAACACTAGATATTGTTCCATATATTGAAATGAAAAAAAGTAATTATTAGGCATTTGAATCCATTAAAAGATGAAATATGGATATAAAATACACAAAATCAACAATTTATAGGAAGGTTTTGAGATAATATCTCTCTAGAGTAATCTAAAAATATGGATTCAATATCATAATCACTTCAATTACAAACTTTAAGATTAAGTATACATGTATTATGTGATAAGGGTTATATAATTAACAATTATATGTTTTATACAATATAACAAAATGAACAATGTAAACTAAAAAACATTGGAGTTACACTTATGATGGATATGATATATGTGTCTTGTGCCAATGATTGAATGTAATGTCCTGATGCAGGTGCTACTAAACCAGTTCCCCAAACTTGTTTTCTAGATGACCTCAAGTGTTCCTCCCTATATGCCAAAGGTAGCAGACTATCAATGAATGTATAATAAAACATGTGGGGAGACTATAACCATTTTCTATTTTGAAGAGACAAAAATATAAAAAAACATTGAAATTCAACAAAAATGAATAATCAACCATCACATACCACATTTGAAAATCGAGGAAGTACCAATAAACCAACATAGTAAACATGACATGTCACGATAGAATAAAGTTACAAAAGAGAAAAGAAAAGATACTAAAGAAAATCCTCACAATAGGTCATGAAATCATATCCAAACCCCTAATCCATGCTCCATCCCAAGTCAACCATCTATCAGAGGAACCTTAACATTATTAGAACCAGTAAACATGAAGTATGATTGGGTACCAATGGAGGACCAAGTAAGTTGTGAGTACAAATTAGTAGGCCACAACCACTAGTATTGATAACAATATCTAGTCTAATAATAGTGTGTGAATAAGTATAGATAAAAAAAGGTAAGGAAATAAATAAATAGGTTTCCTTATTAAATAGTATTCAAATTTAACCACAATTTCAATTGGGTTCCATGTGATTCCCAAACGCATCAAACCTACTTCATCCTGTGTCGGTCATATGAACCACATGTCATAGGGGTCACATATCATTTTTACATGGAGAATATGTTATGTCCTTGACTGATTCACCCCTAAAAATATAGCTAGACTGATCTCCAAATGGCCTCAAGCTCATTGTCCCATAAGCTAGAGGCTTTTGACTATCAAATAGGGTGTAATGGTAGTTCAGTGGAGAGGCTATACCCTCATACTCAGAGTTGTACAATGGTAACAAATTTTAAAAAGTAAGAAACAAAAAATTTAGTATAAATCAATGGTAAAGCAGTGTAAGATAGATGAAATATCAACTAAATATGAAATATGGACAATTATAGTTTATAGAAAGTATGCTTGTTAGATGATTGTACATAATCTAAAAAAGTAAACATACAACATTATTTAAAATTTAGTACAATATAGAAATCAAGTAAGAAATCAAATAAAAATCCCAAAAGCAATCTCCACGAGAATCCTAAGATCCATCTCAGTCCTGTTCTCCTGCATCCCTAGGTACAATAAAAAAACCAAAGAAAAGGTCCATATCCTACGAAAAAGTAGGTCTACTCAGGTTCCAATGGTACCCGAGTGGGGTGTGAGATATAAATCTCAGTAGGCCAGCACCTACCTTTTCATGCCCAATCCAATATATTCCATTTAAATCTAGCAGTGTAAAAGAAGATATCTAAAAAGTAAGGAAGTACTAAAAATTAAACATCATATAAAATACAGGTTTCCACTTATACCCAAATATGATTAATCAATTTCTTTTAAGAATGAAATATTTGATTTAACAGTCATGCCAGTTTCATTTTAACCGAGTTCAAAATATGCTCAACCAATTGAATTTGTAACACCCCAGGTAAATAAAGAATATGAAATTTTCATATTTATCCATATTTGTGAATAAAATATTAATAGGACTTTAAAGGGGACACTATACTCGATGGCGTACCCAACACGCAACAACGAGTTTCTTGGGAATCTTACGTTGCACTCTAATAATAAAATAATATTATTTTAAATGGTAGTTAACATGTAGCCATTGTATTTGCGGAAATGGATAGAAATAACTAAAATATGATTATATATGTTTTTAAATGTTTTTACATTTATCCAATATAAGATAAAGGCATAAAATACGGAAATAATTCAATTTTAGGCGTATATGCCCTAGTTTTCACTAAAGGTTCAGTTATCACCTTTTGTTGGAGAACCGTCATTAAATATAGTTTTGTTCACTCTTATACATCCTTTTGGACCAAATAAAACTCTTCTTAAGAATTGGGACATCAAAATTTACTTTGTGTAAATTTTTGGTATCTTTCTAAAAAAGTTCATTTTTAATGAATAGTGTAAAATGTTGTATTTTAATTCAAACCCCCTTTTTAATCTAATTTATTTATATTATTAGATTATCTTTTGAATTAGGTTTAAAGTGAAATTATAATATATCTTTACCATTAAATCCAATAGTGGTCATTGGAATTAATTTCACTTTGAAAACAGACTTAAACTAGTGTCAATCTTTTAATACTTATTGTTTCATAAAAACACGCAATTTGCTCTGACATCGGGAATTAATTATTAAATTAATTTAATATGACTTATATTTTTTGAATTTTGTAAAATAGTCTTCATTTTTGAATTCGAAATATCAAATATAGCTTAGGGTGAATTTTTGGGATTTTTCTGAAAAACTTCAATTTTTGATGAATAGTGAAACCACTAAGTGGCACTTATAAAAACTGATTTTTCCGTTTAAATGAAAATTTTCAATATTTGTGTTTTGAATTTCAAAAATCCGACATACATGGTTTTCATTAAGAAGTAAAATGTGGTTCAATGGGATAAAAATAATTTTTTGGTGAATAGTAACTTATTAAGTTTTTAATCGTGATTTGAGGTAATTAGTGTAGTTTAAGGTAAAAATAATGTTTTAATAATATGAAATGAATATGACACATGTCCTAACATCATTGGATGTGTCATGGCCGACCAAGACAACCCATGGGTCAACTTGGGGACCCCATGAAGCCACTTTGGTTGGAAAATGACATTAATATCTTTTTTTTAAAGTTAAAGTAAAAATGAGACAAACATGAAATGTTTTACTAAAACAATTTTTACATTGGGTTATACAAATAATAATTTTGACTATAAATATTCATTGGAAAGATAAAACGATTTCCTACATTATAGTATTTGTTTTATAATATTTAGACATTATATAAATTAAATTATTTATGATATCATGATGATGCAGCGATGACCTCATTATTTAACGATTTAAATAAAATGGAAAGATAATGTAATATCTAGGACCTACACATGTCCAAAATATATTGGATGAGTGGATTTAGAACCGTTATCACCTTATACTCGAAACACATCAATGTGGGACCTCTTAAATCTGAATACCATTTTAAAATAAAGTTACTTTTCTTTACCTTCCATGAGTGCCCCTCTTCTCCTCTTATAAAAGGCTCCCACCTCTACCTCCTTACCGACACTCCCAAAGCCTTTGGCTCGGCCAAACCCTGCCCATTTTGTCTCTCCACTTCCCTCTATAACTCCTTGATGCCTCACTTTGGGCAGAAGTCTTTCCGAGGAATCCTTTTAGCTCAAACCAAAGGGAGTTACCCGATTTTAAGGTAATGTTTTCAC
Organism: Viscum album; assembly: GCA_963277665.1. Lineage (NCBI taxonomy): Eukaryota > Viridiplantae > Streptophyta > Magnoliopsida > Santalales > Viscaceae > Viscum > Viscum album. Next base: position 1,978,682,660 of record OY728157.1, on the reverse strand, counting down.
TTGAGTCCTTTTGTTTTATTTTGCTTCTCCAACCCCCTAAAATCTTTTTATTCATTTCTTTTGTAACAACTAAATTATCATCAATATACTAGGATGTTGTTATAATAAGGATTAGAGCTACACTTTCACACACCTACATCTAATGGTTAAAGAACATACTGTTTCTGTGGATGGTGAATTTCTGCCTCCCGAAACGATGATTGTTCAAAATTCTTCTAACACCTTAAAAAGTGGCCATTAAGATGACAATATATTTATATATGATATATAATATGTTTATGTTTTCCTTAATCATCTGTATTTTTAATTTTGGGCATACTTTTATGGTTTCCATTATGGGTAAACGCGATATCTTCATTTAAGGAAGTGCGGACTACCGCCCCGTCAAAGTGATTTGATTCGTTAATACCATATGTGGTACGTATAAAGGATATATTTAATGATATTATATATGATACAATACGTTAATTAAAATACTATTATGTATCATTATGTTTTAATTCCATTAAATATGAAATAGAAATAGAAGTAGCGTTCATGCGTACGTACGACTTACCGTCTCCATGAACGGTACATTTCATTTCTTATCTCAAAATGTTACGTAATATTATAAGTACATATATATAATGGATATATATGTAATATATTACATCAAAATTATGGATATCAGTCTGTAATTATAAAATATATATATCTCTCTCATTTTGTTTTAATTCCATTAATAGGACAAAAAATGAAAGTAGCGTTCATGCGTACGTACGACCTACCGTCTCCATGAACGGTGCTTTTCATTTTTTATCTCCAAATGATATGGAATAGTATGAAATGAATATTTAATGGATATTTATGATATTTTAATCATTAATACTATTTTGCAAATTATTTACTTATAACTACATGGGCAATCTTTTTTCAAACAAGTTCATTTTTGACTCATGTACCAAACATCGGCAAAAACGTCTGATATGAACTAACATTATTAAACAATTATTATAACATTATAATATGTGATATGAACTGAATAATAATCTCTAAATGAGGTACGTAGGAAATTATTAATTGAACAAAGTTTATTATTCAGGAATATAAAGAAATGAACAAGACAAGTTGGACTTGAGGTAAGGGATCCTACTCCACTCTTTCTTTTTAAGTACACTCTTTTATGTCATTCCTTTTAAAGATCATATTTCATGTTATTGGGATGTTATTTTATATTACTCTTACTATAATTTTTATGTTCATATGATGAGGGACCATATTCTCTCTCATCAATCCATTTTGGAAGTTTTGAGTGGCACCGTTAGGCTGCCAAATTTTCGTAAGTGATCTAAACTCTCTCTTTCTCTTTAAGTACTCTCCTTTATGTCACTTCTTTTAAGCTCCTCTTTGATATGATGGGGGATGTTATTTTATATTCCTCTTTCTGTACATTTTATTTTAATGTAATGAGATACCCTATTTGATCTCATCAATCCATTTTTGGAAGTTTTAAGTGGCGCCGTTAGGCTGCCGAGTTTTCGTAAGGGATTTTTCGTCTCACTTTTATTCCCGTGAGATTTATGCTACATTTGCCACAATTTCCTTTGAGTGGTTTATTTAATGACCATTATTTTACTCATTGTGTAATATTCTTTCATTTATGAGTATTTACATCAATGTTGTATTGTCCTTCTTTCACGGGGCGTATGTTTCGAAAGATACCCATGTCGGTAAGGGAACCTTTCACCCTCCTCTTTTTAAAAGACTTATTTTGTTATGTCTTTTAATTCACATAATATTATTTTGGGATATGTTCTTCTATATCCTTATTGATGTAAATTTTATGTCTAAGTGATGAGATACCCTTTTTATCTCTCATCAACTCTTTTTCTGAATTTTAAAGTGACGCCATTAGGCTTTCTAATTATTGCAAGGGAACTTCTTAACCCAATTTCGATTCTTTGGGATAAACTTGTACACCTTGAATATGTCGTTCTATGATTATGTGTGAATTTCCTCTAATTGTTTTACACTTAATACCCAAATATATATCATGTATTCGTTTTTCACACATAGTAATGTAACTGATTTATCCTTAATACAAGGATACCATCTTTGTATGGGACTTCGTCTCAATCTCCTTTCATTGAGGCATATTTAGTTTTATACACAACCTTCTTTTAAACAGTGTATAAACCCCATTGACTTTAATGTTTATTAAAAAGAGAATATTTTTTATACGAAGCGTTTACTAAACGACAAATGGAATGTTTTTGTCGTATGTATGCGGCGAAAATGACTTCTCCGCCGCCGTGACCATTATTTGAGTTTCGACTTCCTCTCCAAGCCATACGTTCTTTTTAAAAGAAAAATAAATACCATGTTTTACTTTTCTTTTATTTTGGTATTGAAAATGGTTTTCATAATGTATTTATATCAATGTGTTGTATTGATATCTTGTGATTGAAAGGTGGAAATGTTATGTTTCCTTTATGCATGTTTTATGTGATACGATTATGTTGAGTTTCTTGGGCATTATTATGAGTATGGGTGGTTCCGTGATAAAATAAGGGAGGGTGAGCCCGATATAGCTCTCCAATGCATTGGGTAACACGAAGGAGTGAAACGTTAAGGTTTTTCTCCGAAGAGATTTAGGGAATATACTGTGATGGGTATTCCAAACGTAACCAAGAGGGTTACTCCCTACGTAAGAATGTTATGAATTCCTCAAGTTACCTTTATGTCTTATGATTTCTATGATTTAGTCATGGTTTGATGATGTATGTTAAAGTGCCTATGTTTTATGGGTAAAGTATGATTTCATTCTTATGTATATATGAACTCATGTTTCCTTTCCATATTTTTATAACCCTTACTGTGCTTTTTATGCTCATCCCAAGCTTTTGAAATGTTTTTCACAGGTCAAGGGAAAGGTAAAAGATGTGATGATAGTGTCAAGGACGTGTCAAGGATGTGTCAAGAAAGAATCCATGTTTTATTTTCAATATGTTTCCGTTGATGGGAAGAATGAATACTGTCTTTTATGTAACCACTTTGTTTAAATGTGGAATGTAATGCAAGTTTCATGATCTAATTATCTAAAACTCTAAACCTGAAAAGATCCTCAATGTGTAATCTTGTAATAACTCAAGCTTAAGCAAGGTTTACGGCTAGGGCCTTATAGTTGGTATCAGAGGTCGGTTTAGATAACTTTAGAGGTTAGGGTATTCTTTAAGCATAAGTGGCACTACCATAATGTTTAGGATTTCAGAAAGAATCCTAGTTTTAGATAAAGTGAATGAGTAAGTATATATTAGTGTTTACCTTCCTCATCAGTACATGATGGTTTTGTTTATATACTCACACTGAAATTTCTGTTTTTAGTGAATGGATGGATCTAGAAGGCACCAAAGTGACAACAGGTTTGAAGGAAACTGTGGTGGTTCTCTGATTAAGATACTAGATAAAATGGGGGATTCAATGAGGAAATTCATGGTTGTTCTAAACCAACTATCAAGGAGTCATGATCAACCACTTGAACCTTGGTATGATCTGTAATGCATCATGTATGAGATGACCAATCGATGTGGAAGTTCAGGTAATAATTATAAAGGTTACCATTAGAGTTTATATGATCCTTACTTTTGAGGTAATTATGGGTTACTCTTTGATATGGTGGAAAATGAAAGGCATGAGATAAAATTGAGGTTAAAATATGTTATGATTTTTTTTGAAGATTTTATCTCGTTTTGGGGAATATTTTAAGAATTATGTAGTTTTGAAAAAAGGACAACACGCAGACCGTGTGACAACCCATCGCGTCGGACAAAGCTGCGGGAATCGAACCCACAACCAAAGTGCGACTGATATTTATCGCCTACCACTGGACTACGTGAAGTCCCTGGTTAGTCTGACTGATTATTTTTAGTTATAGGATTTTATGAATTAAGAGTAAGTTGATTTTGGGTTATTTATGAAAATTATTAACCTATCATTGAGGATATGTGATTAGGTTAATTACTTTTCAATACGAGACTTTAGGAGAAACTGATGTTGTTTGGAGATAAATGTTACGATTTAACTTGGAAGACTATGTGACTAAATCTTTCAAATATTTGGGTTTCAATCTTAGATTGGTTTACTTTGAAGAATTTTATGGAAAAATTGTTTATCGAATGGTCCTTGTTGAACTTTGGGTTTGTTGGACAAATTTTGGAGATTATGAATAGATTTTCTTTTTATAAAGGGTTATCCTTTTCTGGATTTTCTAATCTTGTACTAACCTTTTTGGGTTTTGGATTTGGTTAAAGTCTAAAGACATGGGAAGTATATAGATCTCTTTTGTGGATTAGGTGATTCTCTAGAAGTTGATTATAGTACTCTTAATGCGAACAAGTCTCCCTAAATAATCGTCTTTTGGAAAAAATATGAGTTTGATTAAGGAATCTAGTAAAAGATGAAAGTCAACATGATAACTGATTATTTTTCCTTATGAATAAATTCCTCAATAAAAAGTAACTTAAAACAAAAAAGTTGTCTATTAACTTTTCATACTGGGGAATCGAATACCGTTTAACCCATCACAAGTTTGTGATTTTCTTATGGTTAACTTTCTTCTAGATATGTTTACTATCACTCTCCATCAGAACATGACCCTTTTTTTTCTCCTCCATATCCATATTTTCATACTTGGAATCCTAGTATGGTTTAACTTGGGTGACATTTGTACTTCTCTCCCATTCTTTTAAAGTGATTGTTTTACCGACTCTTGTTCCGATGTTGGACTTTCAAGGATGTTTCCAAGCTCAATTTTAAAAATTGCAAGGATGCAATTCCCAAAAGGGGGGAAGAATGTAACACCCTAGGTAAATAAAGAATATGACAATTTCATATTTATCCATATTTGTTAATAAAATATTAATATGACTTTAAAGGGGACTCTATGCTCGATGGCGTACCCAACACACAACAACGAGTTTCTTGGGAATCTTACGTTGAACTCTAATAATAAAATAATATTATTTTAAATGGTAGTTAACATTTAGCCATTGTATTGGCGGGAATGGATAGAAATAACTAAAATATGATTATATATGTTTTTACATTTATCCAATAAAAGATAAATGCATAAAATACGGAAATAATTCAATTTTAGGCGTATATGCCCTAGTTTTCACTAAAGGTTCACTTATCGCCTTTTGATGGAGAACCATCATTAAATATAGTTTTCTTCACACTTATACATCCTTTTGGACAAAATAAAACTATTCTTATGAATTGGGACATCAAAATTTACTTTGTGTAAATTTTTGGTATCTTTCTGATAAAGTTGTTTTTTAATGAATAGTACAAAATGTTGTATTTTAATTCAAAACCTCTTTTTAATCTAATTTATTTAAATGTTTATATTATCTTTTGAATTGGGTTTAAAGTGAAATTATAATATATCTTTACCATTAAATCCAATAGTGGTCGTTGGAATTAATTTCACTTTGAAAAGAGACTTAAACTAGTGTCAATCTTTTGATACTTATTGTTTCATAAAAACACGCTATTTGCTCTGTCAGCGGGAATTAATTATTAAATTAATTAATGTGAATTATATGTTTTGAATTTTGTAAAATAGACTTTATTTTTGAATTCAAAATATCAAATATAGCTTAGGGTCAATTTTTGGGATTTTTCTGAAAAACTTCAATTTTTGATGAATAGTGAAACCACTAAGTGGTACTTATAAAAACTGATTTTTCCATTTAAATGAAATTTTTTCCATCTCTGTGTTTTGAATTTCAAAAATCCGACATACATGGTTGTCATTAAGAAGTAAAATTTGGTTCAATGGGATAAAAATAATTTTTTGGTGAATAGTAACTTATTAAGTTTTTAATCGCGATTAGAGGTAATTAGTGTAGTTTAAGGTAAAAATAATGTTTTAATAACATGAAATGAAGTTGAAACATGTCCTAACCTCATTGAATGTGTCATCTCCGACCAATAAAACACATGGGTCAACTTGGGGACCCCATGAAACCACTTTTGTTGGAAAATGACATTAATATCTTTTTAATTAAAGTTAAAGTAAAAATGAGACAAACATGAAATGTTTTACTAAAGCAATTTTTACATGGGGTTATACAAATAATATTTTTAACTATAAATATTAATTGGAAATATAAAAATATTTCCTACATTATAGTATTTTTTTATAATTTTTAGACTTTAAATAAATTAAATTATTTGTGACATCATGATGATGCAGCAATGACCTCATTATTTAACGGTTTAAATAAAATAGAAAGTTAATGTAATATCTAAGACCTACACATGTCCAATATCCTATTGGATGAGTGGATTTTGAACTCTTATCACTTTATCCTCTAAACACATCAATTTTGGACCTCTTAAATCCGAATACCATTTTAAAATAAAGTGACCTTTCTTTACCATCCAAGAGTGCCCCTCCTCTCCTCTTATAAAAGGCCCCCACCTCTACCGCCTTACCCACACTCCCAAAGCCTTTGGCTCGGCCAACCCCTGCCCATTTTGTCTCTCCACTTCCCTATCTATCTCCTTGAGTCCTCACTTTGGTCATAAGGCTTCTCAAGGAAGCCTTTTAGCTCAAACCCAAGGGAGTTACTCGATTTTATGGTAATGTCTTCACTTGAGTCCTTTTGTTTTATTTTGCTTCTCCAACCCCCTAAAATCTTTTTATTCATTTCTTTTGTAACAAATCCAGTATAATAAATATACTAGGATGTTTTTATAAGAAGGATTCGATCTACACTTTCACACACCTACATCTAATGGTTAAAGAACATACTGTTTCTGTGGATGACGAATTTCTGCCTCCCGAAACGATGATTGTTCAACATTATTCTAACACCTTCAAAGGTGGCCATTAAGATGACACTATATTTATATATGATATATAATATTTTTATGTTTTCCTTAAGCTCCTGTATTTTTCATTTTGGGCATACCTTTATGGTTTCCATTATGGGTAAACGCGATATCTTCATTTAAGGAAGGGCGGACTACCGCCCCCTCAAAGTGATTTGATTCGTTAATACCATATGTGGTACATATAAAGGATATATTTAATGATATTATATATGATACCATACTGGAATTAAAATACTATTATGTATCATTATGTTTTAATTCCATTAAATATGAAATAGAAATGGAAGTAGCGTTCTTGCGTACGTACGACTTACCGTCTCCATGAACGGTACATTTCATTTCTTATCTCAAAATGTTATGTAATATTATAAGTACATATATATAATTGATATATATGTAATATATTACATCAAAATTATGGATATAATTTGGGAATTATAACATATATATATATATATCTCATTTTGTTTTAATTCCATTAATAGGACAAAAAATGAAAGTAGTGTTCATGCGTACGTACGACCTACCGTCTCCATGAACGATGCTTTTCGTTTTTTATCTCCAAATGATATGGAATAGTATGTAATTAATATTTACTGGATATATATGATATTTTAATCATTAATACTATTCTGGAAATTATTTACTTATAACTACATGGGCAATCTTTTTTCAAACAAGTTCATTTTTGACTCATGTACCAAACATCGGCAAAAACGTCTGATATGAACTAACATTATTAAAAAATTATTATAACATTATAATATGTGATATGAACTGAATAATAATCTCTAAAGGAGGTATGTAGGCAATTATTAATTGACCAAAGTTTATTATTCAGGAATATAAAGAAACGAACAAGACAAGTTGGACTTGAGGTAGGGGATCCTACTCCACTCTTTCTTTTTAAGTACACTCTTTTATGTAATTCCTTTTAAAGCTCATCTTTCTTATTATTGGGATGTTATTTTATATTACTCTTACTGTAATTTTTATGTTCATATGATGAGAGACCCTATTCTCTCTCATCAATCCATTTTGGAAGTTTTGAGTGGCGCCGTTAGGCTGCCGAATGTTCGTAAGAGATCTAAACTCTCTCTTTCTCTTTAAGTACTCTACTTTATGTCACTTCTTTTAAGCTCCTCTTTGTTATGATGTGGGATGTTCTTTTATATTCCTCTTGTTGTACATTTTATTTTAATGTGGTGAGATACCCTATTTGATCTCATCAATCCATTTTTGGAAGTTTTAAGTGGCGTCGTTAGGCTGCCGAGTTTTCGTAAGGGATTTTTCGTCTCACTTTTATTCCCGTGAGATTTATGCTACATTTGCCACAATTTACTTTGAGTAGTGTATTTACTGACCATTATTTAACTCATTGTATAATATTATTTCATTTATGAGTATTTACATCAATGTTGTATTGTCCTTCTTTCACGGGGCGTATGTTTCGAAAGATACCCATGTCGTTAAGGGAACCTTTCACCCCCCTCTTTTTAAAAGACTTATTTTGTTATGTCTTTTAATTCACATAATATTATTTTGGGATATGTTATTCTATATCCTTATTGATGTAAATTTTATGTCCAAGTGATGAGATACCCTTTTTATCTCTCATCAACTCTTTTTCTGAATTTTGATGTGACGCTGTTAGGCTGTCTAATTATTGCAAGGGAACTTCTTAACCCAATTTCGATTCTTTGGGATAAACTTATACACCTTGAATATGTCGTTCTATGATTATGTGTGAATTTCCTCTGATTGTTTTACACTTAATACCCACTTATATTTCGTGTATTTGTTTGTCACACATAGTTATGTAACTGATTTATCCTTAATCCAAGGATACCGTCTTTGTATGGGACTTCGTCTCAATCTCCTTTCATTGGGGCATATTTTGTTTTATACACAACCTTCTTTTATACAGTGTATAAACCCCGTTGACTTTTATGTTTATTAAAAATAGAATCTTTTTTATACGAAGCGTTTACTAAACGATAAAGGGAATGTTTTTGTCGTACGTATGCGGCAAAAATGACTTCTCTGCCGCCGTGACCATTATTTGAGTTTCAGCTTACTCTACAAGCCATACCTTCTTTTTAAAAGAAAAATAAATACCATGTTTTACTTTTCTTTTATTTTTCTATTAAAAATGGTTTTCATAATGTTTTTATATCAATGTGTTGTATTAATATCTTGTGATTGAAAGGTGGAAATGTTTTGTTTCCTTTATGCATGTTTTATGTGATACGATTATGTTGAGGTTCTTGGGCATCATTATGAAGACGGGTGGTTCCGTGATAAACTAAGGGCGGGTGAGCCCGATATAGCTCTCCAATGCATTGGGTAACGTGAAGGAGTGAAACGTTAAGGTTTCTCCGAATAGATTTAGGGAATATACTGTGATGGGTATTCCAAACGTAACCAAGAGGGTTACACCCTACGTAAGAATGTTTTGAATGCCTCAAGTTACCTTGATGTCTTATGATTTCTATGATTTATTCATTGTTTGATGAGGTATGTTAAAGTGCCTATGTTTTATGGGTAAAGTATGATTTCATTCTTATGTATATATGAACTCATGTTTCCTTTCCATATTTTTATAACCCTTACTGAGCTTTTTATGCTCATCCCAAGTTTTTGAAATGTTTTTCACAGGTCAAGGGAAAGGTACAAGATGTGATGATAGTGTCAAGGATGTGTCAAGGATGTGTCAAGAAAGAATCCATGTTTTATTTTCAATATGTTTCCGTTGATGGGAAGAATGAATACTGTCTTTTATGTAACCACTTTGTTTAAATGCGGAATATAATGAAAGTTTCATGATCTAATTCTCTAAAACTCTAAACCTGAAAAGATCCTCAATGTGTAATCTTGTAATAACTCAAGATTAAGTAAGGTTTAAGGCTGGGGCCTTATAGTTGGTATCGGAGGTAGGTTTAGATAACTTTGGAGGTTAGGGTATTCTTTAATCATAAGTGGCATTACCATAATGTTTAGGATTTCAGAAAGAGTCTTAGTTTTAGATAATGTGAATGAGTATGTATATATTAGTGTTTACCTTCCTCATTAGTACATGATGGTTTTGTTGATATACTCACACTGACATTTCTGTTTTTAGTGAATGGATGGATCTAGCAGGAACAAAAGTGACAACAGGTATGAAGGAAACTGTGGTGGTTCTCTGATTAAGATACTAGATAAAACGGGGGATTCAATGAGGAAATTCGTGGTTGTTCTAAACCAACTATCAAGGAGTCATGATCAACCACTTGAATCTTGGTATGATCTATAATGCATCATGTACGAGATGACCAATCGATGTGGAAGTTCAGGTAATAATTATAAAGGTAACCATTAGAGTTTATATGATCCTTACTTTTGAGGTAATTATGGGTTACTCTTTGATATGATTGAAAATGAAAGGCATGAGATAAAATTGAGGTTAAAATATGTTATGATTTTTTTGAAGATTTTATCTCGTTTTGGGGAATGTTTTAAGAAATATGTAGTTTTGGAAAAGGGACAACATGAAGACCGTGTGACAACCCATCGCGTCGGACAAAGCTGCGGGAATCGAACCCACAACCAAAGTGCGACTGGTATTTATCGCCTACCACTGGACTACGTGAAGTCCCTGGTTAGTTTGACTGATTCTTTTTAGTTATATGATTTTATGAATTAAGAGTAATTTGATTTTGGGTTATTTATGAAAATGATTAGCCTATCATGGAGAATATGTTATTAGGTTAATTAATTTTCAATACGAGACTTTAGGAAAAACATATATTGTTTGGAGATAAATGTTACGATTTAACATGGAAGACTATGTGACTAAATCTTTCAAATATTTGGGTTTCGATATTAGATTGGTTTACTTTGAAGAATTTTATGGACAGATTGTTTATCGAATGGTCCTCGTTGAACTTTGGGTTTGTTGGACAAATTTTGGAGATTAAGAATAGATTTTCTTTTTATAAAGGGTTATCCTTTTCTGGATTTTCTAATCTTGTACTATCCTTTTTTGGTTTTTGTTTTGGTTAAAGTCTAAAGACATGGGAAGTATATAGTTCTTTTTTGTGGATTAGGTGATTCTCTAGAAGTTTATTATAGTACTCTTAATGAGAACAAGTCTCCCTAAATAATCTTCTTTTGGAAAAAATATGAGTTTGATTAATGAATCTAGTAAAAGTTGAAAGTAAACATGATAAGTGATTATGTTTCCTTATGAATAAATTCATCAATAAAAATTAACTTAAAACAAAAATGTTTTCTATTAACTTTTCCTACTGGGGAATCGAATACCGTTTAACCCATCACAAGTTTGTTATTTTCTTATGGTTAACTTTCTCCTAGACATGTTTAATATCACTCTCCATCAGAACATGACCCTTTTTTTCTCCTCCATATTCATATTTTCATACTTGGAATCCTAGTATGGGTTAACTCTGGTGACATTTGTACTTCTCCCCCATTCTTTTAAAGTGATTGTTTTACCGACTCTTGTTCCGATGTGGGACTTTCAAGGATGTTTCCAAGCTCAATTTTAAAAATTGCGAGGACGCAATTCCCAAAAGGGGGGAAGGATGTAACACCCAAGGTAAATAAAGAATATTACATTTTCATATATATCCATATTTGTGAATAAAATATTAATATGACTTTAAAGGGGACGCTATGCTCGATGGCATACCCAACATGCAACAACGAGTTTCTTGGGAATCTTACGTTGCACTCTAATAATAAAATAATATTATTTTAAATGGTAGTTAACATGTAGCCATTGTATTGGATGGAATGGATAGAAATAACTAAAATATGATTATATATGTTTTTAAATGTTTTTACATTTATCCAATAAAAGATAAAGGCATAAAATACGGAAGTAATTCAATTTTAGTCTTATATGCCCTAGTTTTCACTAAAGGTTCACTTATCGCCTTTTGATAGAGAACCGTCATTAAATATAGTTTTGTTCACTATTATACATCCTTTTGGACCAAATAAAACTCTTCTTAATAATTAGGACATCAAAATTTACTTTGTGTAAATTTTTGGTATCTTTCTGATAAAGTTCATTTTTTAATGAATAATGTAAAATGTTGTATTTTAATTGAAAACCTCTTTTTAATATAATATATTTATATAATTAGATTATCTTTTGAATTGGGTTTAAAGTGAAATTAGAATATATTTTTACCATTAAATCCAATAGTGGTCATTGGAATTAATTTCACTTTGAAAACAGACTTAAACTAGTGTCAATCTTTTGATACCTATTGTTTCATAAAAACATGCAATTTTCTCTGATAGCAGGAATTAATTATTAAATTAATTAATGTGACTTATATGTTATGATTTTTGTAAAATAGACTTAATTTTTGAATTCGGAATATCAAATATAGATTAGGGTGAAGTTTTGGGATTTTTCTGAAAAACATCAATTTTTGATGAATAGTGAAACCACTAAGTGGTACTTATAAAAACTGATTTTTCCGTTTAAATGAAATTTTTCCATGTTTGTGTTTTGAATTTCAAAAATCCGACATACATGGTTGTCATTAAGAAGTAAAATGTGGTTCAATGGGATAAAAATAATTTTTTGGTGAATAGTAACTTATTATGTTTTTAATCGCGATTAGAGGTAATTAGTGTAGTTTAAGGTACAAATAATGTTTTAATAATATGAAATGAAGTTGACACATGTCCTAACCTCATTGGATGTGTCATGGCCGACCAAGAGAACCCATGTGTCATCTTGGGGACCCCATGAAGCCACTTTGGTTGGAAAATGACATTAATATCTTTTTATTTAAAGTTAAAGTAAAAATGAGACAAACATGAAATGTTTTACTAAAACAATTTTTACATGGGGTTATACAAATAAGCTTTTTGACTATAAATATTAATTGGAAAGATAAAAATATTTCCTACATTATAGTATTTTATTTATAATTTTTAGACATTAAATAAATTAAATTATTTATGACATCATGATGATACAGTGATGACCTCATTATTTAACGATTTAAATAAAATGGAAGGATAATGTAATATCTAAGACATACACATGTCCAAAACCTATTGTATGAGTGGATTTCGAACCCTTATCACATTATCCTCGAAACACATCATTGTGGGACCTCTTAAATCCGAATACCATTTTAAAATAAAGTGACTTTTCTTTACCTTCCAAGAGTGCCCCTCCTCTCCTCTTATAAAAGGCACCCAACTCTACCTCCTTACCCACACTCTCAAAGCCATTGTCTCAGCCAACCCCTGCCCATTTTGTCTCTCCACTTCCCTATCTAACTCCTTGAGGCCTCACTTTGGGCAGAAGTCTTCCCAAGGAAGCCTTTTATCTCAAACCAAAGGGAGTTACCCGATTTTAAGGTAATGTATTCACTTGAGTCCTTTTGTTTTAATTTGCTTCTCCAACCCCCTAAAATATTTTTATTCATTTCTTTTGTAACAAATAAAGTATCATAAATATACAAGGATGTTTTTATAAGAAGTATTCGAGCTACACTTTCACACACCTACATCTAATGGTTAAAGAACATACTGTTTCTGTGGATGGAGAATTTCTGTCTCCCGAAACGATGATTGTTCAAAATTCTTCTAACAACTTCAAAGGTGGCCATTAAGATGACAATATATTTATATATGATATATAATATGTTTATGTTTTCCTTAAGCTTCTGTATTTTTCATTTTGGGAATACCTTTATGGTTTCCATTATGGGTAAACACGATATCTTCATGTAAGGAAGTGCGGACTACCGCCCCCTCAAAGTGATTTGATTCGTTAATACCATATGTGGTACGTATAAAGGATATATTTAATGATATTATATATTATACCATACTGGAATTAAAATACTATTATGTATCATTATGTTTTAATTCCATTAAATATGAAATAGAAATGGAAGTAGCGTTCATGCGTACGTACGGCTTACCGTCTCCATGAATGGTACATTTCATTTCTTATCTCAAAATGTTTTGTAATATTATAAGTACATATATATAATGCATATATATGTAATATATTACATCAAAATTATGGATATCATTCTGGAATTATAACATATATATATCTCTCTCATTTTGTTTTAATTTCATTAATAGGACAAAAAATGAAAGTAGCGTTCATGCGTACGTACGGCCCACCGTCTCCATGAACGGTGCTTTTCGTTTTTTATCTCCAAATGATATGGAATAGTATGAAATTAATATTTACTGGATATATATGATATATTAATCATTAATACTATTCTGGATGTTATTTACTTATAACTACATGGGCAATCTTTTTTCAAACAAGTTCATTTTTGACTCTTGTACCAAACATCGGCAAAAACGTCTGATATGAACTAACATTATTAAACAATTATTATAACATTATAATATGTGATATGAAATGAATAATAATCTCTAAAGGAGGTAAGTAGGAAATTATTAATTGACCAAAGTTTATTATTCAGGAATATAAAGAAACGAACAAGACAAGTTGGACTTGAGGTAAGAGATCCTACTCCACTCTTTCTTTTTAAGTACACTCTTTTATGTCATTACTTTTAATGCTAATCTTTCTTGTTATTGGGATGTTCTTTTATATTAATATTACTGTAATTTTTATGTTCATATGATGAGAGACCCTATTCTCTATCATCAATCCATTTTGGAGGTTTTGAGTGTCGCCGTTTGGCTGCCGAATTTTCATAAGAGATCTAACCTCTCTCTTTCTCTTTAAGTACTCTCTTTTATGTCACTTCTTTTAAGCTCCTCTTTGTTATGATGGGGGATGTTATTTTATATTACTCTTGCTGTAAATTTTATTTTTATGTGATGAGATACCCTATTTGATCTCATCAATCCATTTTTTGAAGTTTTAAGTGGCGTCGTTAGGCTGCCAAGTTTTCGTAAGGGATTTTTCGTCTCACATTTATTCCTGTGAGATTTATGCTATATTTGCCACAATTTTCTTTGAGTAGTGTATTTACTGACCATTATTTTACTCATTGTGTAATATTCTTTCATTTATGAGTATTTACATCAATTTTGTATTGTCCTTCTTTCACGGGGTGTATGTTTTGAAAGATACCCATGTCGGTAAGGGAACCTTTCACCCTCCTCTTTTTAAAAGACTTATTTTGTTATGTATTTTAATTCAGATAATATTATTTTGGGATATGTTCTTATATATCCTTATTGATGTAAATTTTATGTCCAAGTGATGAGATACCCTTTTTATCTCTCATCAACTCTTTTTCTGAATTTTGAAGTGACGCCGTTAGGCTGTCTAATTATTGCAAGGGAACTTCTTAACCCAATTTCGATTCTTTGGGATAAACTTGTACACCTTGAATATGTCATTCTATGATTATGTGTGAATTTCCTCTAATTTTTTTACACTTATTACCCACTTATATTTCGTGTATTCGTTTGTCACACATAGTTATGTAACTGATTTATCCTTAATCTAAGGATACCGTCTTGGTATGGGACTTCGTCTCAATCTCCTTTCATTAAGGCATATTTTGTTTTATACACAACCTTCTTTTATAAAGTGTATAAACCCCGTTTACTTTTATGTTTATTAAAAAGAGAATCTTTTTTATACGAAGCGTTTACTAAACGACAAAGGGAATGTTTTTGTCGTACGTATGCGGCGAAAAGGAATTCTCCGCCACCATGACCATTATTTGAGTTTCGGCTTCCTCTACAAGCCATACCTTCTTTTTAAAAGAAAAATAAATAACATGTTTTAATTTTCTTTTATTTTGGTATTGAAAATGGTTTTCATAATGTTTTTATATCAATGTGTTGTATTGATATCTTGTTATTGAAAGGTGGAAATGTTATGTTTCCTTTATGAATGTTTTATGTGATACGATTATGTTGAGGTTCTTGGGCATTATTATGAAGACGGGTGGTTCCGTGATAAACAAAGGGCGGGTGAGCCCGATATAGCTCTCCAATGCATTGGGTAATGCGAAGGAGTGAAACGCTAAGGTTTCTCCGAAGAGATTTAGGGAATATACTTTGATGGGTATTCCAAACATAACCAAGAGGGTTACTCCCTACGTAATAATGTTATGAATGCTTCAAGTTACCTTTATGTCTTATGTTTTCTATGATTTATTCATGGTTTGATGAGGTATGTTAAAGTGACTATGTTTTATGGGTAAATTATGATTTAATTCTTATGTATATATGAACTCATGTTTCCTTTCCATATTTTTATAACCCTTACTGATATTTTTATGATCATCCCAAGTTTTTGAAATGTTTTTCACAGGTCAAGGGAAAGGTACAAGATGTGATGATAGTTTCAAGGATGTGTCAAGAAAGAATCCATGTTTTATTTTCAATATTTTTCTGTTGATGGGAAGAATGAATACTGTCTTTTATGTAACCAGTTTGTTTAAATGTGGAATGTAATGCAAGTTTCATGATCTAATTCTCTAAAACTCTAAACCTGAAAAGATCCTCAATGTGTAATCTTGTAATAACTCAATATTAAGTAAGGTTTAAGGCTGGGGCCTTATAGAATTAATAAGACTCGGGACCTAGCGCATAGCCTAGTGTCTCCCATAAATATTTAATCAAATATACCCAAACAGTCCATCAAAAAATCATAGTCAAGACTGAATCAAAGCTTGTTCATTGACTTGGAAGACACATCTCATGATTTGTTTCATTCATTAGTCAATTTATAACTTTATCCTATACTTGGAATTCCTAATTTGGAATCCAAGTATCACTTTAGGTTGAATATGAACCAAAACCATATAAGCCCATCCTAGTAAAACCTCTTAGGAACCTGATATCACTCTAGGCGTGGTAAAATGTCTCATCCACCTTAGTCTGTCCTTGGTGGTCCTTTAAGTAATCCACAAGTATCACCCATGGTATAATAATCAATTCCCTTGAGTCCTTTCTTGGAATCCCATATGGGATCCAAGTATCACTCGGTATATAACAGTCAAAATCCCCTACAATTATATCCCTGGAATTGTAATATGAATCCATGTATCATTTTTCTTATAATTGAATCCTAAATAGTCCTTCTATGTCACCCTTCAATTAGATCCATGTACTACCATTTCTTTAACATGGTTCAAGGAAATTGAGTCCTTCAGTGACATTATAATATGAATTCACATGTCACCCAAGTCTCTTAACCATTTAATCATCTCAATAATCATGAAATCAATTTCATTTCGAAATCCAAGCTCAAAACCATTGATATCTTATATCAATCTTACCTAAAAAGGGTAATTCAAGTAATTGTCCAACTTAGAAGGCTTACCTTTAATTTAAATGATTTTGGTATTTCTTTACAAGGGAATCTCAATCCTATGCATTGTAACAATGTCATTAAATATCGTTTAATCATGAGGATTTAATATGTACTATTCAATAGAAAAAACTTCACATATGCACCTCACTGAAAAATGTGGTTAGATAATAGGATAGCTATCAAGGCTTAGCTCAAAATTACTCACATGGTAAATTATTTATATCAAGATTATAAAGCTTAAATAAACTAATAAATGGAATAGTATTTTCTATCTCACAAGGTCATATCCATACAAAGGAAATTCATTCCTAATCATGAAATGCCATAATAGGGCCAGGGGTCATGGTCACTCATCCATTCCCATTAGATCAATTTAATTCACAATTCAAATTATAAAAAAATTTCATGTTTTACATCCCATGACATATAGTAAAAGGCACACCTAAGGGTGTCCAAGGACAAAATCCATTCAATAAAAAAACCAAAGGGGCACTTCAATTTCAAGTTATTAAAACAATAACCGACATAAAAAAGCTTATTTATAAGAATAGTCCAAGCCTAGAGATTCTAGGAACTTAATCTCAATTCAAGAAATTGCTTTTAAACATAACAACAGAGGCTACATGCTATCACACATCATATCAATAATGATACTAAAGCATAGAGAACATCCATGCAATATGGAAAAGCATTATTTAAATCAAATAATCACTACTTTTCATTCTAGAAGATACCGCACATCCATTGGAGGGGTTTTATTATAAAAAATGACTTTGTATATCAACAAATAATTTAACCCATTAATCATTTCATTCAAGAAATTTTAATCCAATCTATCAAAAAAAGGCATGATTCAAATTATATAAATTATCACATTAAGAATTTATAAAATTTAATAAGTCAAGGATAGGGATCCTACTGCAAAGGAAGACCAAGCCAAAGCTTCAACATTTGTTATATTTGGAAACAACCACTCGAAACCACCCCATACTCACACACACATACATTATTAAATATATATATCCTTTAATCCAAGCTTGTATTCCCCATTCCCTGAGAGAACACCCACAACAAATATACAAGCAAACACACACATAACTATGTTTGTGTGTGTTCATCTTAGAATATGGTCAATACTCTCTACAACAATTAATAGAACTATAAAAACATAACGGCAAGGTTCAACACACTACAATAAAATTACCAGTAACCCTCAAACACCTTAAGAATCTAAATTAAATGGTGTGAAACAAAACAGCGGCTGAATAACCGTACCCAAATTGATGGCAGTGAGACAAACTAACCTATAACACATCGCCTTTGGCAGTGAACACAAAAACCCGCACCTAGGAGTCTCGAGAGACCCTTCACATATCCTAACACTTGGAGAACATCAAAATTAGGGTTAGCTATAAACCCTTGGGTTCAATCACACAATACTAGGAAATGGGGTGATCAAATTGGATTAAATAGGGAGGTAGAAGGGAGGATAAATATTTACCTTATATATTTAAAGAGGATTCACAGAGATCTCTGTGGAAACCGACAACAGTAGAGGGAGTCAGGTGGCGTGTCACATGGACCGAAGGGGAATCCCCCATGGGTGAATCAAGAGAGTGAGGAAAATATGTGTAAGGATAGGTATTTAGTTTTTTCTGTTTTTTTAAATTATTTTAATTTCATAAAATAGAACACACCACACAGATTTCCCCACATGATTTTATAAACCGTGCACAAATTGTGCGGTGAATAGTTTGAGGTTACTACCTCCAAAAGAAACCTGTAAAGGATAGGCATGTAGTTTTAAAAACTTTTCAGATCCCATGCATACATCCACTGCCTCACTTGCATAAGGCCTCACTGTTTCCTACTTGGGCCACATGGTTTCATACATACCATGCGCCTTCTACAGTTCCTTCAAAACCATGTTTCCCTGGTCTGGAACTCCTGAAACTCCTCAAAACACCCAGAAAACTCATCAAGTCTTCAACCAAGGCAAAAAATATCACCTTGAAGTTATAAAACCCTCATAATTCCATTCCAAATTCCTGGTTGTAAAACTGTATGTACAGTAATCGCCAAGATTCAAATTCCCTTGGAATTTTGTTTGTTTCAAAATATGGATTCTTACAAACTCCCCACCTTGGAACTTATCATCCCTGAGAACACTAGGGGAAACAACAAAGACATCACCCAATCTTCAAGTGTCTTTAAGTATCATTAAAATGGTTGTATCATGTTTCCAAATTCCCAACACACATCAAAGTACATATTAAGCACACAACAGTTATGCCATCAAAACCCGCATTGATGCTCGATTACCAACTGATAAAATGTAGTGGCACTTAGCCATGCCTGCTTATCCAAAGAAACAATCATGTAAACATATTTTAAAACATCTAACCAATGTTTCTCCCCACCTTAGGCTTTAATCATTAGAAGAGGCCAATTACTAATCAAGGTTTTTACCATAGTTGGAATTTCCTTACAAAGCGCGCCCCTAATCGTTTTAATGACGCTCCCAATATATTTGAAAAAAAATTCCTTCCTTCAAGGATTATTCATTTGAAAGAATGATTTCACCGAAGTTAAAACTAGAATTATGGTGACCTTTCAAGACCAAACCATAACTTGGTAATTTAAAACAGTTTTACCTTAGCATAAATGAATGTGTAGATTGATTTAATCCCACTAGAAATATTACCCTTAAATCATTACATCCGAGTCTGACAACATGTCTGGGATAACCTCTAAGTCAACCCAACAAAGTTCATTGAACTATCCCTAGGTATCTCATAACCCATGCTATAAGTCAGATGTTGGTAAAAATCTAAAACGTCCACATAAGAACACAGACTGAGCCTAGAACGGCATCCTCCTGACAGTCAGATCAAAAGAAGTTGAAGGTTTCTAAAAGTCTATCTAAGGAATTCATACATGTGAACCCAAGTAACACTCATTACTAACGAAGACTCACAAAAAACCACACATCTAGCATACAACATAGATAGAGATGTAAAAATATACCTACATATTTTAATCATCAGCATGGTGTAATACTAACACTCTCTTAGTGCATCAAAGATGAAATCAAGAGAGGGGACATGATCTTCTCTTCGAGAATATTACACTAAAATAATACCAAGAGAACTATTCGAACCACTATTGGTTGACTTTTTTAGAATAAACTCAATTTCACCTCATCAACCAAGCCACATTGCCTATACCACCCAAGGAATTTGTGTTCTTTCTAACATTACCATCAAAACTCTTCCAAGACTAACCGTTTTTTAAAAGGGTTACAGACACATCCAAACTCATAAACATCATGTTTTTGAGCAGTCATAGACCCAATTAAAACTGTCAAGCTTCACAGGAATTCTTAAAAAGAAGTGACCATTTCTATGGTATTACTTAATTGTGTTATTTATACATGAAAGGAAACATTTAACTGAACTGAAGTGATTCTCTCCACCTATAGAGTTTCCTATCTGTCAAAATAAAGGATGAACCAACTGCTCATTAGTGCAATGGATCCATATTCTCCTTAAATGAATGCGGGACATTCGAAAATCCATGATCACCCCATAAACAAATTTGGCATGAAATATTCAATCAAACCGAATAGCGTGTCAAAACACCCAAGTCCGAGATAGTCCTTCTGAACAGTGGGATGAACTTATTTCCTTAATGCCCATGTCACTCTACTCTGGAGATGACCTAAAAAGGTACTCAATAACACAGACCTCAACAAATCAACTAAACTAAACAATTTCATTCTACCATTTTTCACTCCATGGGCACCGCGTACGTGAATGCATACTACCATGAGGATTTAGGACCAAGCATCGCCTCCTTGATATTATCCATAGGTTTTCCACTATATGAAATCAAGTATCAGATGTCTCACATAGAAACTAGCTCAAAATAAGATCATCTCATACAACTATTAACTCAGATGATGACGTAATGAGTCATCCATCATTGAAGAGAAGAGGGGTTCACACAACCACCAAAGCAGATGACCTTGCTTGAGGCATGTCTAACCGTTTGAACTAAGAATTCCTTGATCCTCATTTCCATATCAATAGTCAAGATGGAATTACCACCCATCTGAATAAGGGTTTCCATTTAAAATTAAAAGTCCTACTAGGGACAATAACACATGAACGACATCAAAAAATTAGAAAGATCATAGAAAAAATCTAGGAATCAAGATCAAAGGGTGATACATACCATGGGATATCCCCTTATAAAGCCTATGCATTGACCCTATCACTAAGTCATGAAAACAATATTTCACTAGGCTTAAGATCCCCTTTTTAGATAATCCATTTATAAGAATAATTGGATATGGATAAACTCTCACGTCTCTATTCCAAGGAATACCACCAGTAAAATTTTAACTACCATTACATGAGGGTTTAAAAAGATGACACCACTTCATTGAAATTCTGTCATAATTTGGAAATTTAGAACATAAATTCCTTTAAACTGATATGGTGACTGATAAGGGTCCCATTTAACTAACCTAGATTCTTCAAAAAGAAACCCAATAACAGTTGTTTAACTATAGAAATCATAATCACCATAATGTTTTATCTTATAAAAGTGTTCACCCACTGAACTACATGGGTCTAGTTGAGCATTTTAAAAATTAACCAATCCATTTAAGTTAAAAACTTAATAGATTTTATATTTATAACCATACCCAAATATACCATGGTTATGTAATAGCTCAGTCATATCAGTGGCCATCTACCAGTCTATAAGGCACCCATAAACCTTACGGTTGGAATTTGGAACCCAATAATCAAAATCATTCCACTTTAACATTCGAATTTAGCTACCGTTTCCATTTAAAAAAATTCTATAAACATTTATAAAGTTTTAGATATGGTTCAAGTATACGAGTTACCATTTATTTAAACATAAGGTGCTCGTACACCTTATGGTTGAAAAGTGACTCCCACTTAAAACACAACTAATATATTTTATTCAATGAAACCATTTACACATCAAACATATATAGCATGTTATCATAGGCAGTAACACAAAATCATGCTATAACATATAAGCATGGACTATCAGTAAAACATTCCAAAAGAAGAGGAATCTTAGAATATACTAACATAAGAATGATACACCACAGGAATGACATGATAAACAAATATGAATACAAAAACATCACCTAAACATGTACAAAACTAAGAATGGAATCACTCAAGGAGCATAATTATACGAAGCCGGAATCCTACTAATGCAGCTACATGGCATGGAATATACATGGAATGTGAATTTTCTATGTGCCAAATATGATGCATGTAATGATACATACATTCCATAATAGGCCATGGGAAAAATACCATACAATTTCCATAAATCTATAATACAGGTAAAATACACCATTCAATCAAGGTAAAATCATATAAACTATAATGTTTAATAATATAAATAGGGAAACAACCCTGATTTTTATTACACACATAAACATGATTTATGACATAAAATATTCACTTGATAAAACATAAAATATCGATAGGTCTAGTTTATTTGGGGATTAGGAACATTACATAACATCTTAGAACATAAAACACAAAACATCTTTATTGAAAACTTAATTTACATGTCCACTACATTCCCACATACTTAGCATTTCATGAGATAACCTGAGGACATGCATAAGAAAAGGGTGAGCTATAAATCCCAGTAAGGTATTAAACATGGAATAACATGAGGAATACAATACATGATAGAAAATAGGAATATCAATGGAGCACAATATAAACATGAACATAACTTCATGATAATGCAAGATAACATAACATGGAAATGTGGCAACAATACTTAACATGGAATTCACATGAGCCATTCTCATTGCACATAGAGCATGAGTAAACCCTTATTACACATGAAGAATTATTAAAACCTCGTTGAACTTGAATTATCATGATTCAACACCCACTTCACATGAAATATCATGATACTATACTTTACCCAATGCATTGGAGTGCTATCAGGGCACACTCTTCTTAAACATTTCATTTCATGCATAAGTGTGCCACATGGATCATATAACATAGAATCAATCAACATCATAAGTTATTCCATGATTAAGTAATTTGGAATAAATACATGAAATTACCATTAAATAGGTATATGTGCGTAAATTTGAATTCCCTTGATAGTGACATGGGTATGGTATTCACTACACACAGATCTTGGCTTGAAAAAACGTGATGCAATTTCAGCAGCATAACGATGGGACATAAGGATTCATGAAAATAGTTGATGAGATAGAAAAGGGTGTCTCATCATATGTACATGAAATGGGAAGTAATAGGGTCATACAGATACATGTACCAACAAATTTAATGGAATTTAGATGCATAATACAAAAGACATACCTGGATGTAAAAGAGGAGAGAGAAATCCCTCACGGAATTTCAGCATGGTAATGGGTGTACATGGGTGGCTTTAATGAGAGATAAAGGGGTATAAAATCATCCAAACAAAAAGAGGACAGTATGAGGGATGTGATGAATCATACCACAACAATTTTAATTAAACACAAAAGGGCATAAAAACCTAATGAAAATTAGATAAAAATGAGAAAGAAAGACATCCCTTACTTGAAAGTGTGATCCCAAAGGCTTGGGAGAGGCTTGAGAGAGCATTCCTAGGAGATTGGGGCACCTTGGGAGGATTATGGAGATAGGACGGAAAGGGTTGATCTACCTCCAAAGGCTTTTAGTGAATAGGAAGTGAGATCTTGGGTGGTTTTATATAGGAAAGGAGAGAGAATTCTTTATTATTTAGGTTTGGGACACCTCACATTAAACTAATCAATACCACAAACCAGCCCACGGTTTTGGCCGATGGTTTTTCCAAAGGGGAGTGTATAAAAATATTTTATAATGGAAAAGTCCTAAATTCTTAAAATAATAGAGTTTCTTATGTGGAGGTGAGTCAGACTCTCAAGGAAAACAATTTAAAGTGAAAAAATGTTTTATAAGTCTTGGAGGGTCCAAAAAAGCTTTGTAAAATAAATAAAACAAATATAAAATCACATTATTTTAATGATAAAACATATATTGGACGAATATAATTTTTATAAATTTTATTAACTCACTATTGGGTCATTATAATGTCATAAAACACATTATTTATTTAAACAATATTTAATTTTTACCCAAAAAATCGAATGTCTCAGAAAATTATGAAAAATTCACCATTGGATAATTTCAATATCTTAATTCAAAAAATAATATTCATTTTATCTAAATAATTTTCTAAATATGTGTATTTTTACTCTTAAAATAAAAACTGCCATTTCTAGAAAATTCATGGGTTTTGACAAAATCAAATTCTAAACCTTAATAAAAATTACAATTTCATTCATAAAATTATAATATCATTTATATATAATAAATATTAATTTAATTATAATAATATTTTATTAAAATATTATTTAATTCATAAATCTATTTATTCATCAAAAAATATTTCTTAGTTTAATATTAACTAAAAATACTATTTGTGCTTAAAAAAATATTTACAAAGTAACAATAATAAAATGAATGCACATTCTTTATACAAAAATATTTTATATAGTCATAGTTCTAGGGTCTTGTTAAATAACCCCTTATGATACCCGCATAAGACCAAAGGGTAAGGTGTGCGATGGTGACATACTCTTGGGGTGGCTCGGATAATATAGCTCGTGTGTTAATCTCTATTTACTTCCACTTCTCTCGTAGTCGGTTCCGCTCAATCTTAACGCGTTAAAGCTTTGATTGGTCTTTTTCAAGAGTGAATCACAATGATGTCACCTCCTTTTTTAGCTATGAAAAATGGGCTTTGTAAGGGGCAATTCTACTCGATGAGGTCATCACTTCCTTTGTCTGAGTAAATTGGATTTGTTAAAGCCCTATATTTATGGGTGGGTGATCAGTACCAAACATGGATATTTACCAAGAACCGACACATTTCTAGTCTATTTTATACCAGAACAAAACAATAATACAAAATGAAGAAGGTCCTCTAATACCACTTTGTAATATCCAGACCTAATTTACCACTAAATTGATTGGCAGACCGGTCACTACATGGATCCAAGCATGTCCCACCATACAACAGAGGCTACCGACTTGTAGTAAAGTGTAATGGTAGTTTAGTGGGGAGAATATACCCTCATACTCATAGTTTCACCATGGTAACTGATAATAAAAAGTATGAAAAAACAAATTAAATATAAAGTAATGATAAAGCAATAGAAGACAAATGTAATATCAACTAAATATGGAATATGGCCAATGTCAGTTTATACAAAGAATTTTTTTCAAATGATAGCACATGAGCTAAAATAGTAAACATTCAACATGATTTAAAATTTATTATAATAGATGAATCAAGTAATAAAATAACTACATATCCCAAAGGCTATCTCCACGAGTATCCTGAGCTCCGTCTCGGTCCTGTGCTCCAAACTCCATAGGTATAAGAAAAACAACACAAGAAAAGGTACATATACTTATCTAAAAGTATGTCTACTTGGGTGCCAATGGTACCTAAGTAGGTCATGAGATATAACTCTCAATAGACTAGCACCCATGGGGTCAAACCTAATCTATTATATGCCATTTAAATCTAGCAGTGTACAAGAAGATATTTAATAAGTAAGAATGTACTCAAAAGTAAGAATCTTATAAAATCATGGTTTCCAATTATACCCAAATATGATTATTAAATTTCATTTAAGTAAGAAATACCTGATTTATGAGTTAGGATAATGTCATTATAATTGTGTTCAAAAGATACTCAACCTATTGAATTAATAAGTCTCAAGACCCGGTGCATTGCTCAGTGTCTCCCATTAAGATATAATCAAATATTCCTAACTAGGAAATCTATAAGGAATATTCAAGACCAAATCCAAGCTTGTGATTTGAATTGGAAGTTGTGTCACATGATTCTTTTCATTCGTTAATCAATTTAAAACCTGATCCCATCCTTGGAATTCCAATGTTGGAATCCTAGTATCACTCTAGGATTAATACAAACCAACACCCTATAAGCCCATCCCAAGTGGACCTTTCTAGAACCTTCTATTTCACTTAGGGTGGTGTAATGTCTCAACCACCTGGGTCCATCATTGGTAGTCCTTTAAGGAATCCATGAGTATCACCTGTGGCATAATAATAAATTCCCTTGAGTTTGTCCTTGGAATCCTCTATTTTATCCAAGTATCACTGATCATATAATACTGAAAATACCATATGAGTCAGTCCAAGGAATTATAATATGAATCCATGTATCACTTGTATTATAATTTAAGCCTCAAGAGTCCTTCCATGACATCCTTCAATTGAATTCATGTGTCACCCTTGGTATAAATGTGGTCGAAGGAAATTGAGTTGGTATGTGGAATTATAATATGAATTCAAATGTCAAATAAGTCTTTTAACCATTTAATCATCTCAATAATAATACAATAAATTTCATTTATCATGCCAAGGTCAAAAAATGAGATCTTATATCAATCTCACCTCAAAAGGGTAACTCAAGGAATTGACCAACTCAAAAGACGTACCTTTACTTTAACTCATATGGGTATTTATTTATAAGGGAATATCAAGCCTAAGTATTGTAACCATGTTATTTAATATCATTTAATCATAATGATTTTATATTTCCCAATAAACACCAAGAACTTCACATATACACCTCACCTAAAAAGGTGGCTAAAGCACGAGAAAGCTATCAAGGCTTGGCTCACAATTTCTCATGTAGGGAATTCATTGTATCAAGTTTTTCATGCTTAGATTAAATACTACATGGAATAATATTATATATCTCACATGGAAATATCCATACAAAGTAAATTAATGTTTAATCAAGCAATGTCATAATAGGTCCAATGGTCATGCTCACTCATCCCTTCACATTTAATCCATTTAATTCACAATTACATTTATAAAAAATTTCACGTTTAACATCCTGTGACATGTGGTAAAAGGAACACGTAAGGGTGTCCAAGTCCAAAATCCATTCAATAAGTAAAACCCAAAGGGGTGCTTCGATTTCAAGGTATTTAACCTATAACCTACAAAAACAAGCCTCTTTAAAATCGTAGGCCAAGCCTAGTGATTCTATGAACTTAATATCATTTCAGGAAATTAATTTTAACCATAAAAATATGATGCTATATGTTATCATGACACATATAAACAATGATACTCAAGAATAGAGAACATCCAAGAAATATGTATAAGAATGATCTTAAACAACTAATAACTTATTTTCATCTTGGAAGATACCACTCCTCCATTGGATAGGTTTTATTATAAAAATATGACTTTGTCTATCAAAAAAACAAGTTAACCCATTAATAATTTCATTCAAGAAATCATAATTTAATCTATCAAAAGAAGGTATTATTCAAATTATTTTAATAAGAACTTTAAGCATTCTTAAAATTTAATAGTTTAAGGACAGGGATCCCACCTAAAATAAAGACCAAGACAATGCTTCAACACATGTTAGATTTGGTGGAAACCACTCGAAACCACCCCACACTCGCATTTACATACATTATTACACACACACACACACACAAATATATATATATTTTAATCCAAGAACATATTCCCCTATCTATGAGAGAATAGACATGAGGATGATATATATATATATATACACACAAATATATATATACATACCTTTGTATGTGTTTGTGCACCATCAAATATGATCAAAACTTCCTACAACAATTACTAGACCATTAAAACATAGAGATAAGGTTCAATGCACCACAATAAAATTACTTGGAACCATTAAACACCTTAAGACCCTAAATTAAAGGGTGAAAAAATAGTGGGTGAATAACTTTACCCAAATCTATGATAGTGAGCCAAATCGACGAGATACGTTTTTAGTTAAAATGTAACATTTTAATCCAAAATGTTCATAACATACTCAAAACCAAGAAAAAATGATCATATTTTCTTGAAAAAATAGGAAATTGATACAAATTTATTTTAAATGTTTTATGATTAAATTCACATCAATATAATACATGGGGTGTCTAGATTTACTAAAAGTGTGTGTTTATAGTTTAAAAGTTCTAATTATTAGGTAAAATGAGCGTCACAAAAAAAAACTAGGAAAAATGATTATATTATCACGATAATTTAGGACATAGAATCATGATTTATTTTTGATGTGTAGGATCAAACCATACATTAATCTAATTTATGGTGTGGCTGGTATATCTCAAAGTGTGTGTTTTTAGTATAAAAGTAACATTTAAGCTCACAACACATGTTACATAGTAAAATCTAAGAAAACATGCAAGAATTTTCATTATACAATATTTCAATGATTTTTGGTTTTTTCTATATAAGAATTAACATCACATAAATTTGGCACACAATCTGGTTAAATTGATAAAAAGTGTGTATTATCATTTTGATGTGACATTTTAATATAAGGAACACTTCATATACTCAAAACTAGGAATATTTACTTGGATTGTTTTTATAATTTAGTAAAATGATTCATGATTTATTTTTTACATGTATAAATTAACCACATATCTATCTAACACATTGTGTAGATGATATGACTAAAATATTATGTTTTTTGTATAAAAGTATCATTTTTTCACAAAATGTGCATCATAATGTCAAAACCAATAAAACATACTTATATTGTATTAATAATTTAAGAAAATGAAACAACATTAATTTTTTATTTTTTGAAATTAACAAAACATTAATTCAATAGACGCTATGGATGGATTGATTGAAGGTGTATGTTTTCATTTAGAAGTGACATTTTCATTTAAACTGAATCTCACATACTAAATAAATAATACATGTTCATATTGTCTTTACATGTTAGAAAAATGATTGTTGATTCATTTTCTAATTTTTTGAATTATCCTCACATCAATAAAGCACATGGTGTGGATGGATTGTTAAAAGATCATATATTCAATTTAAAAGTGACATTCGACTCCAAAACAGGAATCACATACTCATATCCTAGTAAAAAAAATCATATTTTCTTGATAATTTATTAAAATGATTCGTGTTTAATTTTTCTTGAGTTTAAAATAACCACATATCAATCTAACACATGGGGTGTATGGTATGATTGAAATTGAATGTTGTCATTTTAAAGTTGAATTTTAGTTCAAAACACGCATCACATACTTAAACCCAATAAATAATGCTTCAATTTTCTTTATACCTCAGTAAAAAAGATATATATTTCATTTTCGATGTGTAGAAATTCAAAACGCTTCATTCTGACATACAATATGAACTATTATAAATTGGATTTATACTAAAGGATTGGTAAAAACCATTGATATAGGTACCTAAGATAGATCCAATACCAATGATTTTGTTAACCTATTGGTATAAGAACTATGGAGAGACCATATACTAATGGATTAGCCAAAACTATTGGTATAGGTGCCTTAGAGAGACCATATACCAATGGTTTTTCTAAAATCATTTGTATAGGTTCCATGGGGAGACCCTATACCAACGATTCTTCTAGAACTATTGGTATGGATACCAAATTATAACAATGGTTCACCAAAACCATTGGTATAGGTCTATATGAATGGTTTTGAAAACCTTTATTATAGGTACTTGATTTTTTTAGAATTATTTTCTCAAATAACATTAATTTCATCAATATTTAAATTACTTTTAAACACACACACACACATATATGAATATTTATAAAATTATATTTAAAAAATTCATTTTATTTTAATGGTTAGGTCATCAAAATATAAGTGGGAGGTCTTTGGGTCAAAACCAGGGTTTTTTTTTAATTTAACATATACTAATAGTTTTAAAAACCATTGGTATAAATATTTTATATATCCTAGAAAAATTGTTGGGGAACCATTGGAATAGGATTAATTTAATTTAGAACTATCAAACGAGCCCCCAAACTAATGGTATATTCCATACAAATGGTTTAGAGGCCTAAAATTATAGTTCCAAACCATTGGTATATGATTTTTTTCCAGTTGGGGTGGTTAGAATGTCTGAAAGGGAGTGTTTTCATTTAAAAGTGACATTTATTTTCAAAATGCATATCACATTCTAAAAACCAAGAATATATAATTATATTGTATTTTTAAGTTAATAAAATCATTGATTTATTTTTGATGTGTAAGAATTAACCGCACATAAATCCAATACATGGTGTTTCCAGATTGACTAAAAGTGCTTGTCTTCAATTTAAAAGTGATGTTTTGAGCCAAAATGAATCACATACTCAAAACTAATAAAATATTCTCATATTTTCTTGATATTTTTGTAAAATTATATGTGATTTATTTTTTATTTATAGTAATTAACCTCATTTTAATCAAATAAAAAACATGAATAATATGATTATAAGTGCAATTTTTAGTATTAAAGTGGAATTTTAGTTCAAAACGAGCATCACATACTAAAAACTGGGAAAACACACTAGGATAGTCTTGATAGTTTAGGAATAAATTTTTTATTCATTTTTGATGTATATGAATTAATCATACATCAATCTGACACATGGTATGGGTGGGTTGATTGAAAGTGTATGTTTTTAGTTCAGAGGTGACATTTTATTCTAAAAAATATGTCTCATACTCATAACTGGGAAAGTGTGTTCAGATTGTATTTATAATTTTGGATACCAATATATGATTACCTTTTGATTTATAGGAATTAATATCATGTTAAACTAACACAATGTTGTTGGGTTGACTAAAAGTTCATGTAATCTATTTAGAAGTTAAATTTTAACACACAATGCCCATCACATATCCAAAACCAATTAAAATTACTTGAATTATCTTAATTCTTTAGAAAAATGATCTATGATTCATTTGTTGTCTATAGGAATTAATCACATATCAATTCACAAAACTGTGAGTTTAGATTGATTGAAAGTGCGTTCTTTCATGTGAATGTGATATTTTTATTTAAAACACATGTTACATACTCACATAAAAGAAAACACACTCGTATTGACATCATACATTAGGAAAATGATCCATGATTCAGTTTTGATGTGAAATAATTAACCTCACATTAATATGACACACGGTGTGGTCGGATTGACTACAAGTGTATGTTTTAAGTCAAAATGTGACATTTTAGTTAATAACACATATCATACTAAAAATAAGATGCAAATTATAATGTAAAGGGTTTTTTCCTCAATACTGTATAGTTGAAACTCCATATATTGAAACCTCTATTGTCTGGTATGAGACTTAGAATTGAACCCGGCCTTAGTAGTGGGTAGTTGGGGTGGTCACTTATGTTGTTGCAGCTTGTTATTGTCTTTCATTGCCATGTAGACCTGGATTCTGGAGAGAAGATAGAGATGTCTGGATTTTTCTATATGAAGGTTACGTATCATTTTCTTTATCTAATTTTAATTCCTTTTAATGTTATGTTATATTATGTGGTGTGAATTTGGAACTATAGAAACATGCCACTATGATAGCCTCGAGTCGTATGCCAAGAAGGTGATGACGAACATGCACCCGAGGTGGTGGTCCCTAATCTTTTAGTGATTCCTTCTATAGTTCCACATATGGAAACCCCTGTTATTGATGATATCATCATTGATCCTAGTTTTGAGGAGGCATTTTCTATATGATGAAAAATATGAAAGGTCTTGCTCAAAGAATCTTAACTATGGTAGAGTTGACTTGGGTGTTCTTGTAGTAGTATCCTCTCATATTTTCTAGGGATGGTGGACCTCAATATTAAAATTCATGGTTGGAGGTCATTCTTTCTAATTTGAAGCATCTGGTGACACCTCTAGAGTGGAGGGTTGGGCTCACTACTTATATTCTACACGGTTCTACCAAGTGATGGTGGGATGTTATTACCCAGACATACCAACATCGAGATATGATCTGGGTATAATTATATATGTTATTATATAAATAATTCTTTCCAAAGATAGTGAGGGATGACTGGGATAGAGAGTTTATGAACATACAATAGGGAACCATGACTATCATGGAATATTCTGCTCACTTCACTAAGATATAGTGGTTTGTGATGACTCTATCTGGTGATGATCTTATAACTACTAGAAAATTTGAGGATGGTCTAGTATACACCATCCAGTCACTGGTCAATGTCTTTCAACTGATGACTATTTCATATACATTCAACCAGACCCTCATTAATGGGAGGAATTTTAGGGAAGCTAATGGTGGGAACTAAAGTGGTTCGACATCATGATCATCCAATGTTTCTTCGAGTGGATTGAATCATCGGTTTGAGGTTTTACATGAGGGTAATAATAGTAAGAAGGTTCATACTGGTAGTTTCTTAATATGTCACCAGTGTAGGGAACCAGGAAATAATAAACCTTTGTTTATAAAAGATACAATTGAATGTCGAGGTTGTATATGGATGGGACATATCAAGAGCTTTATTAGTACTTTTACACCAGTGCCTAGAAAATGCGATGCTACGATTAACCCACAATACGAAGTGGGGATAGTAGTATCTCTATAGGAAGGAAACTATTATACCTTCTACAACTCGGACCAAGGTGGTGGTTGAGATAGAGGTGATCAGTCTCAAGTTTTTTAGTTCCAGTAGAGCGGGCCTGCTCAAGGAAGTCGGGTTGTGTCTCAAGGCCTCGATATGGAACAGTTAAATGTAGTGTATTCTATGTTGTAGAAGCATAGTGACATGCTTTCTACAGTTTTGGGTTCTATTATATTATCTACTACTTTAGTGTCTACTTTAATTGAAATGGGTGTGTCACATTCCTTTATATTTAAGACAATGACGGAGAGTTAGAGACTCAATATCAAATACTTCTGTGGTACGATGATGCTTGATACCCTGTTATATATCTGATAAGAGAGTGTTCATCGATGTATGGATTTTCCCATTAATATATGAAGATATATCTTTATATGGAATATTTTCATCCTCTACATGATATGGTTTGATGGAATTATCAATATGGATTGGTTGGTCCCCTATCAATATCACATTGATTGCTATCATTAGAGGGTGATGTTTATATCACCATAGGGTGGTAGACAAGTCCATAAGGGAGAATGGGACATCCATGTGTCTCAAGATGGACTTGAGAATTAGGGGCCAGACAAAGTGATAACCTATAATTTTAGTATTTTATTAGATGATCAGGGGTTATGAACCACTATTTTCCCTCCTGTAGTGAATTATTTCAAGGGAATCTTCCCAGATGAATTTTGTTGTTTACCTTCAGTGGGAGAGGTAGAATTTACCATTGAGCTAGTTCTAGGAGAATAAAATATTTCCATTCCTACATACAATATAGAACCCACATAGCTTCTAAATCTCAATAAATAGTTATAATACCTAGAGGATAAAGGTTTTACATGGACCGACACTTTTGCATGGGGTTCACCGATCCTTTCTTCCAAGAAGGCAGATGGTACCCTATAGATCTTCTTCGATTACAAATGTTTGAACTAGATCATGGTAAAGAACCGATATCCACTACCTCAAATAGAATACATATTCAAGAAGGTTTGATGAGTGAGAGTATTTTCAAATATTGATATCAGTTTGGGTTATCACCAGGTGTGTGTTAGGCCTTATGACATACCCCACATAGCTTTTAGGATCATGTATGGTTTTTATGAGTACCTAATAATATCTTTAGTTCTCACAAACATTCTAGTAATCTTTATGTTTTTGATGAATTAGGTTTTCCACTCATATCTAGATTAATTCATTTTAGTCTTTGAGGAAAAAATATTAGTGTATTCTCAAACTAAACATGGCCATGCCAACCATTTTGAGATCATTTTAAATACACTAAGATAGCATCATCTTTTTTATAAGCTCAGTAAATGAAACTTTTTGATCAATAATGTGCATTTATTGGGTTATACCATCTCATATTAAAGAGTATCAATAGACCCATAGAAGGTTAGTATCATATTTTACTAGGAGTACCCCAAAAACATCTGTGATATATGAAGTTTTGTGGGGCTAGTTAGGTATTACAAACACTTCATCCATGATTTATAATTCATAGTAGATCCCCTTATATACTTGGATAAAAATGTCATGAAATTAATATGGTAATAATATTATAAGGAATAAATTCTAGGGTTGAAGGGTAGAATGACTTCTATGTTGATCCTGATTCTGCTGGAACTAGGTGGGAGCTATACTATTTAATGTTATGCATCATGTTTCAGGATGGGATCTGTTTCGATGCTGGAATAGAAAGTCATAGAATATGTGTCTCATAATATGAGGACATATGATTATAATTACCCAATTAAAAACTTTGATCTAGATATTTTAGTTCATGGTTTTTGTTGTTGGATACACTATTTACTTAGGGAGGGTTTTGTGGTATTCACTGATCACATAATCATCATGTACATATTTACAAAACATGTTCTAAATCTTACGTTTCATAGATTGGTTGAGTATCTTTAGTCATTTAATTTTGAGATTTACTATATCCCTGAAAAAGGAAATGTTGTAGCTGATGCTCTGAGATGAAAGACTTAGACATAAGCCGCTTAGGAGGCCACCAATGAGTGGAAACTCATGGCCTTGTTTTTAGATATTCATGTTGAGATTTAGGATGATCATGGGAAGAATAAACTCTCAACAATAGTAGTGACCTATAATCATCTAGAATAGGTGTGAATGAGGAACCTTTCATATCTTGAAGGATTATTCCAAATGGAAAGTATCTCTGATGAGGATTCAACTTCTGTTTGGACCATGGGTGAGGATGAGACCCTATGCTTTCATGGGCATGTCTGTGTCCCAAAAAGACAATAGAGAGGATCTAATGTGGTAATTTCATGCTTCATCTTGGAAAGTAAATCCCGGTTTCCCCAATATTTATTTATAATTACATTTCCAGTATTGGTGGATTTGTATGAAATGGGAGATAACTAGTTGTATCAGTCGATGTTCGGCCTATCAGTAGGTGAAGGTGGAACTTCAGTGACCAATAGGACATCTACAGTAATTTTCCATTACCAAGTGGAAATAGTATGATGTATCTGTAGATTTTGTCACTAGTTTTCCTATATCACCTTGAGTAAACAATAGATCTTGGGTATTCATTGATTATTTGATGAAGGTCACACAGATTTTAATTAATTGATAGATCTTTTTTGCAGATGATATTGGGAGGACATACGTCACGTATGTCATATGTCTTCATGGAGCTCTATGATCTATCATATCTAACCGGGATTCCCACTTTACATCTTGGTTCTGGAAGGGGTTGCATAAGGCCTTGGGTAAATAGGTGATTCTGAGCACATATTATCACCCTCATACCAATGGACAAATAGAGCACACAATTTTGTTGTTAGAGGACATACTATGTGCATGTGTGGTAAATTTCAAGTGTTATTTGGAGAAACACATACCCCTAGTTGAGTTATCATATAATAAAATATTTTAGGATACCATCCAAATGGATCCTTATGAGGATTTATATGGTAGTCCTTTCTGATCACCTTTGTGCTGGTTAGAGGTTTCGGAGGAAGCTTGTCTTAGACCACATCTCATTTAGGTGACAACAGAGTTGGTCGAGTTGATCATAATGTGTGTCTTGATAAATAATTATAGATAATAGTCATATTAAAATCAATAATTCAAACCGATTAAGTTTGAGGTTGTGGAATGTGTTTTCTTGTGAGTCTCACCCAGGTTGGGCCATCGATGTATTCAGAGGCAAGGAAAGATTTATCCTTGATTTTTTGGGCCCATTGAGGTTGTGAAGTGAATTAGAGTAGTGGATTACTAGATAACACTTACTAAGATATAGTGTTATATGCATGATGTTTTTCATATATCTCAACTCCGCAAATATTATCCATACTAATCAAATTTTTTCTAACCTGGTTAGATTGAATTAGAGATAGACTCTTCTTTTGAAGAGAATCTGGTTCTTATCATGGATTAGAGCATGGTGGGACTTTGAGATATGTCCATTACTTTAGTACGAGTGATATGTAATCACATATGAGTACAACACAAGACTTGGGAATGGTAAACTAATATACGAGCCCAATGGATAAATCTTTTTTCAAATGATACCTCTTTGCCCATAGATGGAAAACTCGGAGATGAGTTGCTTTCTAGAGGGGAGGTTATAATGACCCGAATTTTCTCAAAGGTACATATCATTTTTTTTCAATTTAAATTCCTTAGTTTGACCTTTTCAATGATACTTAATGGGTTCATAATGGTGTTTGAGGCTTCTTTAGAGCTCAGATCCCTAGATTTGGGAGAAACGGACTGGGTCGCATGGTTATAAGAAATATTTTCACCCAACCCAAATGATTTCCCCTACCTATGTGGGGAATTTTAGAGGGGTTCAGGGAGGCACATATTTTTCTATAACCATGAGACCTGGGGTACATGAACATATGGAAATTTCAAAAATATCGAAAGTGGGTTTCGCACAGTTTGTGAACGGTTAGTAAAACCATGCACCTAGCCTGTGTGGGTTCCCTATTTAGACGATTGGTGGCACATGGTTGGTGAAATATTTGGACAAACATGCGGAAAAACCATGGAACCATGTCTGGAAGGGTTGTTTTATATTTATAACCTTAATTAACTAAAAAAATAACCCTCTATTTTCCCTTCTCATTTCCAGTGTCTGAAGCCTCCTTCCATCTCTTGTGGTTTCTTCCTCCTCTCAAGGTAGAGATATTATGTACTTATCTATCTAGAATCCAAATAAAAAATTTTCCGAATTATTGGATAGCTAGAGGTAATCTCTTAAATCCAATTTATTTCTTTTATAGTTTATCTTCCTGTCACTTCTCTTATTTTTATTCAAGATCTTATTCCGTATTTTCATGGAATTCATACATTCATCAATTTTATTCTGTTCTAGTTCAAATTTAAATCCATTATTAGATGAGGATTTTCCTATAGACCTAATGTAGGTTGTCTATTTTTTTTACCAAAAAGTCATTATGTTTTTATATATTCTTCATTATGTTTCACACCATACTTTTCCTCATATTTCCCTTAAATGTGTTGTTTATTTCTAAGTGAATTATATCATGTAGTTACACTCCTGTGGACCATTGATATGTAATTAAAGGTTGTTAAAATTATTCATTTCCACCCCTTTGTGTGAACTAAATTATTTTCCCATTATAATGTTATTTTTTAAATGAACAAACACCGCTTATATGGCCAACTTGGATTGGAAATAGAATTTTACCTTTTTATTAATTGTTAAATGGATCCAAGAACCATATATGTTTTTGGATTGACCTAGAATTTAATTTTCTTGTTTAATTAATTTAATGGATTAATTATAAAAAATGATAATGGGTGACATGGCCATTCCAAGTGATGCATGCTTTATTTGTAGATTATATGAATTTTGAAACCCATGGTTGAAAAGGTTATTGATAATTATGATGCGTTAGAGGTGATCCCATAAGTTATTATTATTATTATGAGTATGAAATTATCATGGCCTATTGAATGATGGTTTATGGGATTTTAAGAATGATTTTTCAATCTCCCTTACATCAGGTGTTGAGCATGGCATCTCTCACTATTATACTTTTATCTAGATGATGGTCATGGTGCTCTAGGTTACCTTGATTCAGGTGTTAGGAATGAAATCTCACCCAACCTATCTCAAGTGTTGAGAATGATGTCTCACATTCACGATGGGATTATAGCAATGTACTCTTACTTTATCCCATCGCTCAATAGACTAGTTATGGATGCCAGGGTAATGCCCGAGGTCTAGCTAGCACCTAGTATCCATGTATATGACTACCTATTTCCTCACATTCTTAGTGAATATACATGTATAAAATATATTAAAATTTTATATATTTTGTTACCTTTATATATATGGTTATTGATCAGAATATTACATTGGCCTATGATGAATCATGTAGAGCTAGCCAAGTGTCATGTAGAAACCTAAGCCAATTGGTATTTATTATTCAGAATTATATATTATTCATTTTACCTGATCATTATTATGTTATGTACACTTGAGGGATTATTTCAATACATTTTTGGTGGTGGCCTACTAAGTTTATCTAACACCCTACTCAGACATCCATTGTTAATCGAGTATACATCATGTTTGTAGGAATGTGTGAGGGAATTTACCCTGATATAGACTCTTGATTCATTTTACTAATATCATGAAGCATGGGAGTAAAAGACTGAGCATATACTTATTATTATCGTGGAGCAGTATTTTGTTGTTTTTTTATTTTTGTATAGAATATTGTATATACCAATCCCTTGTTTCCCTTTTTTTATACCAGCATGAAATTAAATCATTATATATGAATCATCCTTTGGATTTTAATTATTATTATAGTCTCTTTGTTATTTTTGATTCCAAAGTTTACTATTGTATTTTTTTCACTGTTCCATATGTTTGTATATGCTTAAACTCTTGTATATTTATTTATCTTATATTATATGAAACTATTATATGAGGGTATAGTCTCCCCACTGTACCAACTTATACCCTCACTACATATCGACATCCTCTGGTATACAAGGAGGTGCACTTGAGGTAATGTGACCCACCAGCTCGGGTAACCTTTTTAGAGGATCTCGTGTTAGGACGTTACACATCACTATATCTAGTTTATATCTACATGGTATGACTTCCATTTAATGATATATATCTTAAACCGAATTATGTAGTGTCAGTTAGGTGTCCATGAGGAACTTGGTCCAAAGTGATTTATTTATTTCATTACTTTTATTATTACTGGAACACTACTCATTTTATGTGTACATACTAAATCATTATAGACACCATTGGTGGTGTCCCACTAACTATATCTCACACCCTTCTCAGGCATCCCATGGTACCTGAGTAGACATCATGACTATGGGTATGGAAAAAATAATGAGCCTAACTTATGATGCTTTGTTTTTAGTAATAGTATGGAGTACAGGTGAAGATGACCAAACCTATGCTCATGATTCTAGTAGAGGAATATTTTAGTCTATTTTTCATTCATTTAGCATTTTTATAGGCCTTTACCCCTATATACTATGTACCTCACTTTTTTATAGCATCATGTTATGATTATCATTTTTGTATATGATATTCATTTATATTCCACTTTTTATTTATCTAAATGAATTATTATTCTACTACAAATTATTTATTACTACTTCTATTGGTTTTATTAATTATTTACCATTTTCAATTACTCTGATCATGAGGGTATAGTCTACCCAATGTACCATCATACACCCTCACTACTATTAGTCATCTTATAGAATTCATGGAGGCATGCATGGGTCATGTGGCCAATCGGCTTAGGGTACCTCTTAGTGGATTTTGGGTCAGGATGCTACAAAGTGGTATGGGAGACATTTTTTATTTTATATTACTATTTGCGTATTAGACATGAGACTAGAATGTATCAGAATTTGGTAATGATCAAGTTACTAGGAGTATCTGACCCATGTATATGGGAAACCCAAATTAACTAGGATGGGCTATTGCTGTCATTGGTTTGTACCTGTTACAATTGTCCTGATTTTACCACTGGGTGATGCAAATGTTTTATGATTTTATTATTGCAAATATTTTTTTTTGGAATTATTTTTTACTTGTCCTAGAATGATAATAAATTGTTATCTCATGCGTTATATTAGGCACTTAAGGATTAACATTTCATCCATTATGACATTCCATATTTATATTACTACATGAATTGCTTGTATTTACAAGGATTGGTGTGAGTTCCTTGATTATTATATATGGAAATGTGATATTTTTTCTTAATAGGATTAAATAATTGGATTCATTAAAATTAATTCATCAGTCTAAACATTTTTTCCAATATATATTGACGATGACACCAAAGTTAACCAATTATGATACGATTGAGCCATGAAACACTGGTTCTATGTGTTGAAATATTATCTGATTTGATATTTTAATGCTAATTGTAATTTATGATGAATTTAATTCTATAAATTGGTAATGGTATTTCGATTAATCAAATAATTATTCATGAATTTTTACATCTTGATACTGGTTGTATGGGTCAGATCGCAGTTACTTGACTAACTAATTGTAATTTATAAAGATTATGATTATATATTAATTGGGTATGGTGATGAAATTAATTGTATTATGATATATATATATATAAATATAAATGTGTATAAACATAAATAAACATAAAATTTAAATGAAAACGGTTACCGTTAAATGGGGAATCTAATTGAAAAGTAAAGGGTGTTTTCCTCTATACCATCCATTTGATACTCTATATACTGGAACCTATACTGATTGATGTGATACCTTGACCCTTACCCACCCATAGTAGTGGGAAGTATATAGTTTCTATTGTAGTTATTTGTGACCTTTATTATCACCTATACCTGACTTTAGTAATTATATGATAGGTATGAATTGTTTACAAGAAGGTTGTGTACGTGTCCTTTTATAAAATTATTGATCCTATCTACTTTTAAATTCTTATCTGATATCTATGTCTGTCAATTATAAAGATATTGCACCATGAATTCCTCAAGATTTTTGTTGGGAGGGTGGCAATGACCATACTCCATAGGTGGTGGGACTGGATCCCCTAGTATTACCTCTTATAGTTCCACATGTGATACCTCTTATTCTTCCTCCCCTAGGAGTCAATGGTCAGTTCTCGGATAGCTTCTTACACATCATGTATTCTATATAGGAATCTCTATTACCTTCCTCTTATATGGTAATGTTTACATGGGAGTTACAAAAAGAACATCCTCCTAGCATCTTAGGGGATGGTGGTCCTCAAGAAGCTGAGTCATAACTGGAGTCCATGTTTTCAATATTCAAGAATATAGAGACACCTCTAGAGAAGGAGGTGAAGCTCTCAACCTATATTCTCAATGATTTTTCCAAGTGCTGGTGGGATGTTATCACTCAGGCTGGTTGTCCTCAAGGTATGATCTAGGTGGACTTCCAGAAATCCTTTTATGACTACTTCTTTCTTTAGACACTAAGAGAAGACCACTCAAGGGAGTTTATAGATCTCTAGCAGGGAACTATATCCATGATGTAGTATTCATCTTGTTTCACCAAGCTTAATTTTTTTTATTATCTTTGACTGGTAAAAAATGAACACTAGTGAGATGACTTGAGGATGGAATTTTGTACGCCATATGATTGTAGGTGAATGTTTTACGATTGACCACCATTCTAGAGATAATGAACCAGGATTTTATCGTAGAGTATAACCTGAGGGATGTAGGAAATGTGAGCTATGGGGGTTCATCTTTGAGGTAGGGAGATGGTGTATCTAGTGTCAGGAAACATTATTTCAAGGTT
The DNA here is from genome assembly GCA_963277665.1 of Viscum album. Taxonomy (NCBI): domain Eukaryota; kingdom Viridiplantae; phylum Streptophyta; class Magnoliopsida; order Santalales; family Viscaceae; genus Viscum; species Viscum album. The sequence continues at coordinate 1,978,641,082 of OY728157.1, read as the reverse complement.
GATCATGAGTGAATTTACTGCCAAATGACATGAAATGATATATATATGTTTTTTCCACTAGTGTTTTTGTATATCCCATAAGAATCCCCAGTGTGTGAGGAACCCAATCGAGGGAAAAGGTTATGGCAGGATGGGTCACCTTTAGTTCTTTTACCGAGTTTTCCCCCTAGCGCTTAGTGAGAAGGGATCTACACTGACACCACATTCAAGTACAAGATCAGTATCTCTATGTTAGGTTAGGAGATGGTCTACTATTGGCTGGTCAGGATGAGGAGGTGGTCATGGAAAAGGTATTCATACTAAATTGGTTCAACGCAAATAGAGTGGAAAATCCCAGAGTGGTTAGGTGGCATCTCAGGGTTGTAGATCATGAAATATCTCTGCAATGCAGCCTACTCTTGAGTAGTAGAGTTTGGGGACTTCTACAGTATGATGTATTATTCTAGTACCCTATACTTTAGTTTCTTACTTTTTTGATATAGGTTATTTTCACTCTTTTATATCTATGAAAATTATCGAATGTCTAGAACAAGATATTGAGTACTTATGTGGAGTGATGATTATAGATACACCATTAGGGTTTCAATAGTAGATTATATGCCAGTACAAGGAGTTCCCCCATTGAAATAAGTTTTTACCAATTATTGTGGAATTTATTTTTTCTCATGATGACCGACTTAGACATCATTCTCAGTATAGAATAGTTGGTTCCATACCATGCCCATATTGATTGTTATCATCATAGGGTTTCTTCTACATCACCTAAGGGTAGTATGTGTATTCATAAGGGAGAATGGGATGTTCATGAGAGTTGAGATGGATGTGATCATCATGGGCTAGGTGGAGTGACAACCCAGATGGCTAGTCTTTTTATGAGAGATCAGGGAACACAACATACATAATTCCCACATACAGTGGATTGTTTTAGATACATATTCCCTAAGAACTTCTCTTGATTACCTCCCATGAGAGAGGTAGATTTCACCATTATGTTAGTTCCAGGAGTAAAACCAATGTTCATTACTCCTAATAGGAAAACACCTACTGAGCTCTAAGAATATAAGAAGTAGTTAAAGTACATAGAAGAAAAGGGTTTTATAAAACCGATTACTTCACCATGGAGTTCACATATCCTTTTTATAAAGAAGGTAGATGATACCATATAGTTTTGATTGGATTACTGGTGGTTGAAAAAACTTATGTTTAAGAACCGATATCCACTACCTTGTATGGACGACCTCTTTGACCAAATATGAGGAGAGATAATTTAATCCAAGATTGATTTGAGGTTGGGCTTCCATAAGGTCTGTATGAGGTCATAAAACATACCATGTACAATGTTCTTAAGTAGATATATCTTGTATGAGTATCTAGTTATGATTTTTTTCCTCACAAACATGCTCTCTATTTTAATATCTCTTAAGAATTGGGTTTTCCACCCGTATATGGATTGTTTTGTGGTAGTATTTGTGGAAGATTTATTGGTGTATTCTCTTACTTGAAACATCCATTCAAAACATATTGATATCTTGTTTAATACACTGATAAATAATCATTTATATGATAATATCACAAAATACCACTTTTTTATGGATAAGGTTCACTTCTTGGGTCGTATAATTTTAGAGTAAAGAGTATCCATTGACCTAGAGAAGGTGAGTGTTTTCATTTCCTGGATCAACCCAAGAACGTGTTTGATATTCATAGTTTATTGGGGATGGATGGCTGTTAAAGGTGTTTCATTTAGGAATTATCATGCCTAGAAATACCTCTTACAGGCTTGAATAAGAAGGGTGTGAAGTTATTTATGGTATTAATCATATATGATAAACTTTCTATATTTGAAAGGGAGATGACTTCTAGGCCAATCCTAGTTCTTCCAGAGTCGAGTAGAAGTTATATGGTTTATTTTGATTCTTTAAGAATCTGTCTTAGAGAAGTTATGATGTTGGGAGATCAATTTGTAGTGTATTGGTCCCACCATTTGAGACCTCATGAGAAACATTACCCTACACATGACCACGAGCTATCATCTATAGTTCATGACATATGGTATTGAATGAATTTCATATTGGGAGAGTGATTATTTGTTTAAACAGATCACAAAAGCCACAAATATATTTAAAAATAGTATGACATTAATGTAAAGAAAAATCTGTGGTTAGAATATCTATAGTCATTCAATATTGTGAAAGATTATACACCTAAAATGGGAACACAATAGATAACTCATTGAGCTAGAAGACTCATACATACGACATATGGGAGGCTAGTAGTGAGTGGTAGTTGATAGATGTGATGCCCTAACCCAATGTCCGTCTAACTTGTGTCCTGAGCTAGGGGGTCACATGGCCTCAAGCGCTCCTCCCCATACTCCAGAGGCTTCTAAATAGAAGAAAGTGTTTAAAGGTGTTATGATGGGGATATTTTACCCTTACGTCAAAGTGGAACAACAGATACAATAGTAAACATAAAGTAGTAGAAGAATTATATATGAACAAACTGAAATATTAAATACATGCAGAATAAATAGAACTGATCAACTAAATAATAATATAATCCACTAAGGTAGAGTCAGATACATGGATTCATGGAATGCTAATACAAAAGGGGAACATGGGGGGAAGAATATATAGTCATACTATAAAAAAATAAGAAAATAAAAAAATAAGACTCCTTAAGAATCTTAAGAATATACTCGGTCCTCTACTCTTATACTCCATCTATAAGCTAAGCATGTCAAATTCCAGTAGAAGGATGTTTTCCCATGTCATTAACTACAGTAAAATAATCTTCTTGGGTACCAAATTCATCCTAAGTATGGTGTGAGAAAAACATATCAGTAGGCCACCACCAAAAATGTATATGAATAATCCAAGTAGTGATTATATCTAAACAGTCTGTATGTAATATTAATTAATCAAAAAGATGAATAAATAAATAACCAGCCCGCTTCGATTCCAAAAAGATACCTGGAAGGTCTACCTGTTACATCTCATTGTCAGGAGGAATGTATGAATAGTATATATATATAGCAATAATATATACATAGTATTTTTATATATTTTATCAACCTATATAAACCAAGTACATGAGGTTTTAAGTGGTTATATACCTAAAATATTAGTTGCTGGCAAGACCAGGGCGTAACTCAAATATCTATAACTAGTCTAAATAAGAATATAAGCTCAAGAAGTAGGGTACATTACCTAAATATAATAAGGAGTGAGATATTTCAATCCTATCACTAGATATGGTGAGTGTTTCATCATGAAGACACTATAAACATGGGATGTAGTGAGTGAAGTCCAACGCCCAACTAGTGTTAGTGGTGCGAGATGTCATCCTCAACAACTGATGTGAGGGAGCGTGATTCCATCATACTCAATTGAAACCTTACCATTTTATCACATCCTATAGTAAGGAATATCAAATATATTTTTGGAATGAGTTATTTACCTCCAATGCATCTCAATATTCATGCTCAAGTACATTAAGACATTAAAATTAAATAAGCATTTATAAAGCATAAGAAATAGTCTTGGACTTACAACCCTTTACAAACCATTTAATTTAATATATTCATTTCATTTAAGGAAAGGTAAACCATCATGTATATTCCATTAAACATAATCAATCCATTTAAATCATCTAAACAAGAAAATTCAATTTGTAAATCTCATTGGTTCACTTAGAAGGTGACAAAATCAAGTAAAGCAACTGCCTAAATGGGAAATCCCAATTATAGGTTGAGAAAAATACCTAATAGGTTCTTTGGGTCCTATAAACATTTATATATCAAAGTAAATTCCATTTAATGTCTAATATGAAAGCTAAAAAGGTGTTTTAAGAAATTATCAATTAGCTATAAGGGCCAATTCAAAGTGGCACACCCAAGGGGTTTCCATAAATATAATAACAAACATCTATACTATCAAATAGAGATCAAAGAGTGTATATATAGGCCAAACGATCAATTTTCTATGAAGAACCCAATTAAAAGGGTACTATTGTCCAAATCCTACATGTTGCACAATGATATAGCTATGAGATGAAAAAAATCATGGGAAAAATGATGAGACCGCCTTCCTCAAGGCCTTAAATGACTCATCTCTATATATAGACCTCATATTTGAAAAAATTTAGATGATATCTGAGAAATGGTTGAACACCATAAAAATAGGGGAAAATATCATGCACCTAAATAGCACAATGGATTTGAAGATATAATTTATTTCAAGGTAATATGAAGGGAGAGAATAACATAAGTTATCCAACACTTCTTTCGGATCCTGATTCAGACATCAGATGAGAGAGATATATATGATCCCAAGTTGAGGGAGAAGAAACCTCGAGGGAGGAAGAGGGGATTCCCACCACTGGAAATGGGTGAGAGGAGAAGATAAATTAGGTTAGTATATTATATGTAGAAAAATATGTAATTTCACCTCAAAACATAAGGGCACACGATTAGAAAAATAGTGCACCAACCATCCTCTAGTCACTGCTACATAGGGAAACACCACATAGTTAGGTGCACAGTTTGTCTAACTATGCATAGAATATGAGAAAAGGATCTATTCCAAACCTATAATCGGCCACACGGATGTGCCCCTTAGGTCACATGGTTGTAGGAAAATTGTGTGGCCCATGGTTCCCCACTGTCTGTAACCGCACGGTTTTTGGGGAAACCATGCGGACTGGGCAACACAATTTTCTCTAATCATGAAACCCATTATTTTCTTCCCATTTTTGGTCTCCAATATCCAAAATATCCCTAGAAACACCCGATACCTACTTTACTTGATTATCCATCAATATTAGGGTCTTTTAATGAAATTAAAACCAAAATAAAAAAACTCATACCTTCGTGAAAATACAGGTCATTATAACCTCTTCTCCTTACAGATACTCATCCTTGATTTCGCCTTCTGGGGGTAAAGGGGTATTGTCAGAAAATAGTTCTGGCCATTATGATCGTATATCCACATCATGTTCCCAGGTATCATCCTATATCTAGTCATGCTTCCATAGCACCTATAGCAAAGGAAATGACCTACCTATGAGTGTAATCATGCTCTAATCAATAATAAAAATGGGACACTTATCATAGGAAGAATATACATTCAATTAAACCACATTGGGCTAAAATACATGTGTTGGGGATGGATAATATTGGTGAAACTGAGATACATGAAAACATCATGCATTGACTGGTATCTCTAAAGAAGTTCCAATCGGTACACCACTATTCTGATTTGTTTCACAACCGCAAAGAGTCCAATGAACCTCAGTGATAACTTACCTTGAATCTAAATATGTTAATGGACCAACCAAGGCGAGAATCAAAAGAAAACCTAGTCTCTGACCTCAAAATCAAGAGTTCAACAATGTATTTTGGAAGATGACTAGTTTTTGGATTGAGTTGCCATCATGTTATTTCTGATCAACTGTACATGCTTTGTAGTCTCCTGCATGACACATGGTCTACAAATCGTAGCCTCCCCTGCCTCTAGTCAGAATAGAGGTGAGTGGAAATAACTACCATATAAGTCTTGATAAAAAGAAAACTAAATGGCATCCTGAATGTTTTTACTATAATAGAACTTAATGAGGGGAATGTGTTTCTCCTAAAAACACTAAAACTCAAGAAGATATGCTTGAAGCATATCCTCTTACACCTAAACCATAAAATATATTTATCCATCATTCTATGGGTGATAGGTTGTGCTCATAATCACCTGTTTACCCAAGGCCTTTTGAAATCCCTACCAGAACTATGATGTAAAGTGAGTGTCTCTTTGTGAAATGATAGAACAAGGAGCTCCATGAAGACGTACAGCATCACTGACGTACAACCATCCTAACTAATCTATCTATAAGGTCTCTTGTACAGGTAAGAAGTGTGCAAACGTTTTCAAATTATCAACAAAAATCCACATCGTATCATTTCCTTGAGGTGATCTGGGTAGACCAGTCATGAAATCCATTGAAAAATCCCCCCATTTCCACTTGATAATGGACAGTTCTTGTAAAATCTTTGCCAAACGCTAATGTTCTACCTTTACCTGCTGATAGGAAGAACACCAAGTTATGAATCCATCAATTTTTCACTTCATTTATGGCCACTGACACTAGTGTCACATGTCTTGATATATTTTGGTGGCACCGAAGTGATTTTCACATACTAAGGAATAAAAATTCTACATAATCTTCTCTATGATGTCTGTTGGAACCCATACACACCCATGTAATAATAAGGTATCATCCCCATCCATATTCCAACCTAAAGATCTATCATAACTTGAATCACTTTCTCTTATTACAAGGAATTTGGGATCAGATAACTGCCTCGTTCGTACCTATTCTAGAAGATTAGAAGTCATAGCTAAGGTCGAGAGGATAATATTACCATGGTCCTCCTAAACCAAAATGTACATATCTAAGAATATGGCCATAAGATTCCATTTTGTAATATATTATTGAACCGCCTATGTTCGAGACTTCCAGATTATAGAATCATCCATATAATTTTTTTACCATGAATGTTGGAAAGCTTGAAATCAAATTACTATAGGTAATCAACCCACCTGCACTACTTGAGATTTAGATTCTTCTATGTAAATATGAAATTGAGTCTTTTGTGATCATTGAACTTAAAAAAACACTATCCATGTAGGTATTGTCTCAAACATCATAGATTATGAACAACCAAAACTAGATCAAGATCTTACATCGGGTAATTCTGCTCGTGGGGCCTCAATTGATGAGACTTTTACATGATGACTTGGTTATATTTCATTAAAATAGCTCTAATCCTACTACCTGATATTTCATAATAAACAATATAGATCCTTCCTATCTCTAGAAGAATTAGTATCGGAACTGAATTCAAATGTCCCTTTAACTCCTAAGAGGCTACTTCATAATCTTCTGACCATACAAATTTCAAAACCTTATTTTTCAAGCCCGTAAGAAGTGCTACAAGATGTGATAAATATTGGATGAAGTGTATGTAATACCCATAAATCCCTAATAAACTCTAAAGGTAAAATTTTTTATTGGGATTATCCAATGAAACTACAACTCTAACATTCTCTGGGACTACTAAAACTCCTGATTCCAAAATGATATGACCTAGGAAGTAGACTTTGTCAATCCAAAAGTGACATTTATTGAGCTTTGTATAGATTTGATGCCCTCTAAGTGTACTTATCATGATCTCAAGATGATTTTCATAGTCATGTTTTCTGCCTAAATAGACTAAGATATCATTAAGAAAGACCTCTATGAATGAATCTAGATATGAGTGTAAAACTTGATTCATAATATCCATGAATATTTTAAGTGTATTTATGGGTCCAAAAAACATGACTAGGTACTCGTATAGACCATACCTGCTCCTGAATGTTGTACGATGTATTTCTAAGGATATAACATGAACCTAGTGATTGATCGACCTCAAATATATCTTTAAAAAAATTCATGATCCTCATATTTAATCAAAGAGGTCATTTATTCTAGGCAGTGAATATCGGTTATTTACTGTGATATGGTTCAACTGACTATAATCCACACAGATCTGAAGAGTATCATCTTCCTTTATAGAAAAAATAACCTATAAACCCAAAGTATAAGTGTTGGTATTTATAAATCTTTTAGCCTCTAAATCCTAAAACTGTCTCTTAGGCTTTAATATCTCCTTAGGTGCCATCTTATAAGGAAGAATGGTCGCTGGTTTTGCTCCTACCACAAGATCAATGGTGAAATCTACCTCTCTCACAGAAGGATGACAAGAGAATTCATTAGGAATGATGTCATGGAATCACTCCACTATATAAGGAAATATAATGGGTCATAACACTTGGTCGTCTAGGAAAATATTAGTGATCTATGTTGGCACACTATTGAGCCTCTATTTCTCGGGTCCATCTCTAGTTACACTGACCTACCATTATCTCTTATGCATATGCCCAATACCCCTAGTGATGTAAACCTCACCCTATGATGATAGAAATAAATATAGGATTGATATGGAACTAACTAGTCCATACCAATGATTATGTAAAATCCCATAATGTCGAGGATATAAAGATTCCATACAAAGATGTAACTATATATCTTAAGGGAATGATACTTACAATGGTGAACACCCTCTGATCTGTTACCTAATGGGGTATCAAGATTCATAATTATATGAAAGTGTTCGATCTTGAGACCCATAATTCCCATAAAAGTATCATATATAATGGAGTGAGATGTGCCTATATCAAATAAAATAGACACTATTGTGGAGGATACTAGAATAATACCTCAAATAGTAGATAGTATGCACTATACTCCTCCATCATAAGATGGACTACATGTAAGTAGGCTATACCATCGACCTGATTCATTACCTGACTACCCTGAACAAACCCACTCTGATGGGATTGTGAATCATAGGCCATGCTTCCTCTACCTAAACCACCACCTTGGCCTGATCAGAATGTGGTATTCCAACTGCCCACCTAACATGATTCTACTGGCCCCACCCCTTATCATGGAGTGGGTATAGATCTATACTCACTAGGTACTATTGGGAAAGTACTACTGAAGCACTAGATATTCCCTCTCCTACCAAATTGTATACACTCTACTAAATCATTAAACCACTGAGGCTTCATGAGTCCCGATTTCCCACATTGGTGACGTATTCGAATATAGTCTTCATGTAAATCCTAACTACTTATACCTTCATGAGTAGCCTCAAAATGATTCTTTTTTCCAGAATTATAAGTACTGAAAGGTCTAGGTGCCTAACTTCCCTGACTCACACCACCATCCTCCTTCAAGTTTCATTATATGATAAGGTCCTAGTTAAAAATTTCAGAAGTAGTAGTCAACTTGAACATATTAACCTTTAGTAATATTTCATATACCAGCCCATCATAGAATTTCTTAGCCTTCGTAAGGTTATCACCCACTAGAGTTGGATCGAACTGCTACATCTCAGTGAAACAAGAAGAGTATTCCATAACTGATAGACTCTCATGATATAGGTTCATGATTTCTCCGCCTCTATCACCCCTCAATGTATGGGGAAATAAATAGTCTTATAAGATCATATGTAAATCCACCTAGACTATATAATGACATCAATCTTCTTAGGCAATGACATCCCACAACCTCTTCATTGAATCGTGCAGCATATACACAACTAATTTGACCCTCTACTCTAGAGTTATCTTCAGATGTTTGAATATATATATAATAACTTCTATACAAGACTCAATAGATTTTGGTTTAACATCCCTTGAAAATGTTAGACGATGATACTATAGTAATTCGCAAGCCAACTCTATAATGATCGAGGTAGGTCGAAGAAATTCTTGCATAGATTACAAAATATGTTGGAATCTCTCTTCAAACTAGGATTTAGGGACCATAACGAGTATAGGTAGAGGTTCCACATGTGGTAATATAGGATAAATCACTGGTGGCTCAGGGTCCAGCACCTCAGGATCATGGTTGTCACCTCCATCAGCGCGTGCGACTAGAGGATGTTGTGGAAACATAATTATACAATGAAAAATCCATGCCTTAGAAAATATTTAGGCAAATTGAATCTAAATTAGTTAAGAAACAAGGAAATTTATACAACCTTCCTATAGAAACAATCACACCCCACTACCAACTCTAAAATATTTGTATAGATGGTAAAGGAGACCAAAAAGGTCATAATAACATAAGAGATACCCCACTACTCACTAATAAGGATGGGTTCGTGTCCAATTCTCTTTGTCAGATATATATAAGATGGATATTATTACATTATAATTCATTTTTATTTTTTAAATATGTGCCTGTTAAAATATTTAAATCACCTGAAGTGTTTAAAATAGTTAGATTAACATTTTTTATCCATAAGGACCCCTACTCCTTATGAACCGAAATATGGCATCCACTTCACCCACACCATAACACATTCCAAACCATGGGACCAGTGGTCCATGGATCAACATTCCATAATTCAATACTTAGGGTGTCTTCTTTAACCTATTCTGAAAAAAAAATTATTTTAAAGAAGAAACTTTAAGTGTTAATTATGTTTTCCAATCCCTGTAGTAAGTGTTAGAAAAATTCAATACATATTCAAGTCTCTAAAAATTTGTATTGGAAGATTCATACTAAAAACTAAACATGGAATGGAAATATTCCTGACATATTAATCATATTCTTCTAATAGTGATGCATGTATTGTGATACCTTCATTTCATTGGGTCGTGGTAAGAAAATATTTTTCCAATCATACCAACATCAATAAAATCATAAAACAAGTGCATCACCCAATAGTGAAGTCATATAAACTTTAACATGAATGATCAATAACAATAATTTTTCATTCCATGTCATTTGGTTTTCCACTATACATGGGTTAGCTACATCTAAGAACAGGGTCAATTCCAAATCCCTTGTACTCCCAGTCTCTTGTCTAATGCCCAAATAGTAATATAAAGGAAAAACAAAGGCTCTGATACATCTTTTTAAAGTCGCTCCCTGGGATCCACTTAACCTGTGTCCCGAGTTGGCGGGTCACATGGCCTCAAACATGCCTCCCCATATGCAAGTGGTTGTCAAATAACAACGATGGTGTAAAGGTGGTATGATAGGGAGACTATACCCTCATGTCAGAGTGGCATAGTGAATTAAATAGTAAACATACAACAATAGAGGAAGTATATATGAAAAAAATGAAAGATTAAACAACGAATGAATTAATAGAACTGATCGACTAAATAATAACATAATCCATTAAGGTGGTGTTAGATACATGGATGCATGGAATGATGATACAAAAGGGGAACAAGGTGGTAGACAGATATAATCATACTATACCAAAAAAAAGGATAATCCATAAGAATCCATAGAATATTCCTAGTTCTATGGTCCTATTCTCCATCTATAAGATAAGAATGTCAAATACTAGTAGTAGAGTACTTTCCCTTTTCAATACCTAGAGTCAAATATTCTTCTCGTGTACCAAAGGCAGCCCGAGTAGGGTGTGAGATAAACATATTAGTAGGTCACCACCAACAGTGTCTATGCCTAATCCAAGAAGTGATCATTGCTTAACTGTGTGCCATCATGTCAGCACCCAAAAAATGTGACGTATCACATAAATCCTAATGAATAACTAGTGTTAGTGGTGTGAGATGTCTTATTCAACACCCGATGTAAGGGGGAGGGATTCCATCATTCTCAAACAAACCCTTAACATCATATTATTTGATGTTTCATGGGTAATTGTGGCATTTACACTTCCCTTTAAGTTGAGATGCTGATTTCGATTCATTCCATTGATTTTTCCAAGCACTTTGGTTAGAACAACCACTAGATTGAAAGTGAATCGACGACTATCCTACAAGCGATTTAGAATGGAATAACTCATCATTTATGACCAATTACTATGAAATGGATGGAATGAAACTGTTCTATTATCGATATTATGTAAATCATCACACATGTATATCAAGAAGCGAACACATTTTAAGATGGCCTGGCCAATTTGGGATTAGATCAAGACATTACTTAGTTTTAAGACCTCCCCGTTGATCTTATTTCCATTCACGAAAAATATTGTAATATGATCCCATATTTTAGACTCCTATAAACTTTATTTGAATAATTTTTTTTCTTTGGTCATTCTGGTCTAAGGAATCACCTACTTAAAAATATATATAAATATATATTTGTCATGAGGAATTTCAATCTTATGATTCTCAATATAATAGATCAATTCCATTAAGACATTACAATTTAATAAGTTTTTATATATCATAATAAATAGGCATGTCCTTAACACCCTTTATAAACAATTTCATATAATTCATTCAGTTCATTTAAGGAAATGGAAACCATAAGTTATAATTCATTACACTTAATAAATTTATTTAAACCATTGAAACAAGGAAATTCAATTTATAATGTTCATTGGGTCACTTAGGAGGCGAAAAATTAAAGTAAAGAAATCCCATTTATAACTTGAGTCAAATACCTAAGAGGTTATTTAGATCCTATAAACATCAATATATCAAAGTAAATTACATTTCAATTATAATCCAAAATTTAAAAAGGTGTTCCAGGCAATTATTAATTAGCTACAAGGGCCAATTCAAAGTGGAAAACCCAAGGGGTGTCCATAAATGGAATAAACAACCTATAAAATACCAAATAGAGATCAGAGGGTGTGTATCTAGGTGAAATTATCAATTTCATATGAAGAAACCAATTAAAATGGGATTCTCGACCAAAGCTTGTGTGCGGCATAATGACACAGCTATGAGAGAGATATATGAGATCCTAGGATGAGGGAGAAGAAAACCGATAGGAGGAATAGGGGTTACCCACCATTCTAAATGGGATATGGAAGAAATTAAATTAGGTTAATAGATTAAAGGAGTTAAAAATTGAAAATTCACATCAAAACATAAGGGTGCAAGGTTTGGCCACATGGTTGGACAAACCATTCACCAACCATGCTCCAGTCACTATTACTTAGGGGCACACCACATGGTTAGGTGCACAGTTTTTATTACCATGTGTAGACCACATGAAAAGGATATGTCCCAAACCTTCAATCAGCCACACAACAATGTTCTTGGGGTCACACAGTTGCAGACAAACCATGTGGCCCCTGCTTCCCCACTACCTACAACCACACGGTTTAGGGAAATTTTTTGGGCTAGGATGTACAATTTTCTATAACTATTTGGCCTAGTATTTTCTTCTCATTTCAGGGATCCATGCTCCAGAAGAGACCTAGATTCTCTTGATACATCATTGATTTGATTATCCATCAATATTAGGATCGTTTTTGTAAATTAAATCCAAACCAAAATAATCCATACCTTTGTGAAAATATGGGTGTTTAAAATGGAATTGTTTTCTAGGATTCCCCTTAAGATTCAATAATATTGAGGGAAACCTATTTTAGTAGCTTTAGTAGTGACATAATCCCATATAGAATGGGTAAGGATGATACTGCTTTCTGATACTGATGGCTTATTATTAAGGGAAAGAGTCTTAGGAGATGATCCACCTCTTGTTGGGTTATTGACGAGGATGAGATTGTGCACTTTGATAGATGTATCTGGGTTCCATTAGAAATATGGGAAGAGTTGATTCAAGGATCTCACACCTCTGTTTGGGAAGTTCACCTTGGCCTTACCAATATTTATCAATACATATGTTTTTAGTATTGATGTGTTGGTATGAAGTGGTTAATTTAAGGATTTATCAGTCAGTGCTCCACTTTTCTGCAGGTGAAGGCTAAGAACTAGCAACCTATTAGACTTCTAATGCCTCTGTACATTCCTGAGTCAATGTGGGACAATGTCACTAGGGATTTTGTGATTGTTTTTTCAAGATCCCCTTAAAGAAGTGATGTTTTCTGGGTGATCATCGATCAGTTAACCAAGTTGGAATACATATTACCTATCTAGGAGACCTTATAAATGGATGATACTAGAAGGATTTATATTCAGGATATTTTATTCTTTCATGGTGTTCCCCATTCTATTTTATTATACATAGATGCTCAGTTTACATAACAGTTATGGAAAGGGTTGTAGAAAGTACTTGGTTCATAGGTACTACTGAGAACATAATATCACCCTCAGACTAACTATAAATCTAAGTGGATGATACATGTGTTAGAGTAAATGCTCTAGGAATGAATCTTTGATTTCATAGGTTCATAGGAAAAACATATACCTTTAGTTGAGTTTTCTAATAATAATATTTTTTAGGAAAGGTTTTAGATGGCTCTCAATGAGGCCCTTTACGGTAGTCTATGTCTTTCACCTTTGTACTAGATATAGAAAGGTGAGACATCACTGTGGGGTCCTCATATCATTAATGAGACTTCAAAGAAAGTACAGCTGATTTAGAAATGAATGGCTACATCTTGGTCCAAGAAGAAATATTATAACCATTAGCATTGTTAACCTTTGGAGTTTGAGGTGATACATCTGGTCTTTCTATGAGTTTCACCTATATTGGGTCATAGATAGATTCAGATATAAGGAAAACTATCACCTCATTACATTTGGCCTTTTTAGGTGATTGATAGATTCATTTTGGTAGCCTATCAATTTCAATTACCTCAGAGGTACCATGCCTTGCATGATGTATTCCATGTATTGCAACTTCACCATTGTTACTCCGACCTATCACATTCATTTGATCCTAAGGATATCGAGATAGTTGTAGATTATACCTTTGAGGAGAATCCAATATTTATCATTGATTGGAGCATGAAGGCTCTCTGAGGTAGGTTAGTTCTTATTGTAAAGGTGCTATAGTAGCATGGTCATGTGCAGGATGAGGCCTGAGAGAGAGTGGCTAGTGTATGTGATCAGTGGATAAAACTTTTCTCAAAAGATACTTTACCACCCTCATAAGGGAAACTAAGGGACAAGTTATTTTTAAGAGGGGAGGCTGTAACATCCTGAATTTCTAGTGAGGTGCACATTATTTTTAATTTTGTCAAACCCTCATTATGTTTTCTTTTTGGCATATACCCTGGTGACTAGGCCTGAGGGCTAGTCAATTTTCATCTGGGAAGAAAGTAGTAAGAGGGATATAGGTTGAATATAGTCCAAATAAATGATGTTTAATGGTATGTATATATCCCTTACATGTAGTGAATTGACTTTTCTTTGGAGGGTAAAATCTGAGCATTACATAGCATGTAAAGTGTAAACACTTTGTAAATGTTTTGGTTGTATTTTTTTAAATGAAAAGGTGTTATTTTTTTAAAACCCCTCTTTTATCGCACATGAGAAACAGTGTGAAGGAGATCCTCCACACCTATACTAGGTTCCTCTATTGATCCTTTGTATGAGCTCTTTTCTCTTCTCTATCAGTTGTGTTGGATCTTTAAAATTAATCTACACATTCCTCTTCCTTCTTATCTTGTCTTATCTCACAATATTTTTCACTATTTTAGTGTTAGTTTATATACCATATTATTAGGTTTTTCATCCATTATTAATTTTTTTACCATTTTAGTTTGATTTAATAGCTGATATTGGATGGAGAGAGTACTACTGGATTAAGTCAGGTGGTCTATTTATTTTTCCCTAAAGTCCCATTTTATTTTTATCATATGCCATTATACCGTGCACCAGAATCCTCAAATGTCGCATATATAAAGTATATTAAATTAAATTAAATTTATTCCATCCATAAAATAGTCCTATGTAATAATTAATCAACATAATTAGTTGATATCCTCAATGTGATACACCACTATGGCTGTTCCCTTCCTTAAATTATTAAAAAACATATAGAATAGAATTAAACCACTAATTGAGTTATGTGTTTACCTTATAGAAAATACATTGGAATGTGAAATAATATAAAGAAAATGATTGTCCTTTTATGAGGACCTTGTGATTTCGTTCATAACTTAATTTAATTGAATAAAATGAATTTTCTAACTTGATTGAATTATTATTGTTATAATTCCTTGTTGAAATGGTATAAGTTATTTATAGTTAAATCATGCATTCATGACAAGACAAGGACGATACATGGGTCCCAAATTAAGGATAACTTGGATGGGATCATCATGCATCGTAATTAGTACTTTGTATGGAAAAAACATACAGTAGAGGTGATACTTCGATTCCTTATACAATGTCTTGAATGGGCTCAAAAGGTGGATTACTTACCTTCCAATGTGTGATATCGGTTCACTAGGGGACTCACCCTAGAAAGGATAAGTGTAAAGATTGGTATACCATGATATGATCAATACATGGTCTCCTATGTGAGAGACTCAGTACACACTCATAGTTTTATACTTTACACCATGTTGAGAGTGATACTTGGAAGTCCTTATATAGGTTTACATGGATGGAATTTTTTGGTAATGGGTATTCATAGTGCTCCATGAGTGATGCATAGGATTCATTTTTATGAATTTCCTTATATAGGCTAAATATTCTATTTATTAAATTCTATGAATTTTTATGCCAAAATCTATGAATGGATAACTATTATACCAGGGACATGTGCGCCAAGAAAAATAACAGGATTGGGTTTGGTTAATTATTGATATTTGATTTATGGTGTCCCATTACTACACCCAGTTTATATTTTAATATTTTGACCTCTGTTTAGAGATATCTATCTTAGACCAAATCAGGTAGTGTCGGTCAAGTGTCCATGAGGAACCCGATCAAAAGTAATTTATTTATTTACTTCTTCACTTTTATTATTACTCAAATGCTAATCTTTTTATATGCACAAACTGGATCATTATAGACACCATTGGTGGTGGCCTACTAAGTATATCTCACACCCTAATCAAGACACCCCTGGTACCCAAGAAGACTTGATGACTATAAGTATGGACAAAGGGAAGTTCCCAGCTTCTGATGCTTGATTTTCATTACTAGGATAGAGTACAAGAGTATAGGAATGAGCCTATGATCATGATGCTAGTAAAGTCATATTTTTGTATTTTAGTCTTTCATTTTGAATGTTTTATATGACGGTACCCCAATATCTAGTGTACCTCCCTTTTATATAAAATCATGTAATTGTTATCATTATTTCAAATGATATTGATTGAGCTTCCACCTGTTTATCTACCTAGATGTCTTATTATTTTGTTACTACATTTAACTTCTTACCTTGGTTCCATAAATTATTTACTATTTTGTATTACTCTGATCATGAGAGCATAGTCTCCCTAAAATACCATCATAGACCCTCACTACTAGTTGGAAACCTCTAGCATTTGGGGAGGAGTGATTGAGGTCATGTGGCCAACCAACTCAGGGTACGACTTAACGGCTTCCTATTCAGGATGTTGTAGATGGTATCATAAAGAATAATGAAATTTAATTGGTTTATTGTTCACCATATTTGATAAATTTAGTTTAATGAGTTTTACTAAATGTGATTTATGAAATTAGAGAGTATAGATTATATTTTAAAAAATAAAATTTAATAGTAATTTCTTTTTTGAGGGTATTGATTATGGAATCTTCTTAACATAAAAAATTGATTATTTTGGTTTTTTGTTATTATTTTTAAGTGTCTATTATTATTTTCAGATTAAAATGATTGATATTTTTATTAGAATAATAAGTCTATATTTTGTTATAGTTGTAATTTTTTTAAAAATGGGATTACATGTATTTTTAGGGAAGTTAGGCCTTTCTGGATAAATAATATTATTTTTTTAATTTTTTTTGAATTAATTAATTCATAAAGTATTGAGAAGAAAAAAAAGGAGTATGATAATATTTTTAGGGAAGTTAGGACTTTTTGGATAAATATTATTATTTTTAGTTGTTTTAATTTCAATTTTGAAACTCCCATGGTGGGGAGTACCATGAGTGGTACTCATTAGAATGATCAAGGAATATAAATTTGAAATATATATTTGTATTTGTTTTGGATGTGAAAAAGTAGTTACATGAATAAAGATTCTTCTTAAGGATGAGAATATTTATTGTGGGAGATATTAATTTCCTATGTTTGTGAATTAAATTTTTTGTCTAAGAGTTTTATTTAATTAGAGAAAATGTATTTTAGTGAAAATTTATTAGATAATTATTTATTCATTCAAATTAATAAATGAAATTATTATATGTTTGAATATTTGATGAGTAGTTAAAAATAATAATTATGATATTATTATTTATTTTAGATAAAATGAAAATATAAAGGTGTTGTTACTATATTTATTATTTCTCATTAAATTAAATAAAAGTTATTTTTCCATTTTTTGGGATGATATTTTTTATCAAATATATGAAAATATTGAATGAGAAAAAAATGATAATGATAATTTTATAGAAAATAAAATAATATGTGGTAGTAATTAAATTATTATGAGAGAAAGGGAATGTAGTAGGATTCTATATATACGCTACTAAATAGTGGAAACATAAAGAGTAAAGTAAATAAGAAAAAATGGAAGAAAAGAAAAAAATAACAATTGAAAATTGAAAACATTTTGGGGAAGGGAGGCATATTCACAATGGGTAGGCATGAGGTGGGGGATTTTACCCCTCTAGGATCTCTCTCTCATATTGTTTCCCCAATATTTAAATTTTTTCAATATTATTTATTTCAATATCTCATTGTACATTGATCAAAAATAAAAACCATCAATGGATTTTGATTTATATCAATGATAAGAAGGTTTAAAACAAGTTTCTTTTGTAGGAGTTAAATTAATTTTTATACAAATTTAATTAAATTATAATTTCATTTTTTAATTATATAATTTGGAGAATCTTATGATTAAAAATTTTATTGGAATCACCTCTATGTGGTGGAATAATAACCAACTTGAGATTTTAATGTATTTTGGTAAGATGACACATAAATAATCTTTTAAATTAAAACGATTATTAAATGATTGTTTTAAAACTTGATTTAAATGATAAAAAATTAATTCATAATGATAATGATAAATTATATAAATTAGGATTTTGTTCCATCTTTTGTTATAAAATGACTTGGTAAAAGAGACTTTTGAAATGTAAAAAATCTATTTGTATTAAATAATGCATATAAGGTGTTTTAAAATTTTTTTAATATGCTTTTCAAAGAATAAAATGAAATTAGAGTTATGAGATGTTTTCTTATTATTTATAAAATTTTATGGATATGATTTTAAATAGAAATTCATATGTCAAAGGTGTGTTTTCCCTTTAAAAATATTGATGTATATTTAAGATTATTTAAGGTGATTTGATGATATTTCCATTTCTTGTTTTAAAATGATTTATTAATTATTTTAAATCATTTAGAATAATCCTTAAAAATTTATTATATGTAATGTAATTATTTTAAACTATCCCCTTTGGATATGGGTAGTTAATGTTGTTTTATGATTATGTTTTATTTTTGAATTTTTTTGTTGTCCATTATATGTTTAATGAAATTCCAATTTTAATGGAAAATAGTTTTGATAATGAAAATATAAATATTTGAAATGATATTGGCACATGGGAACCCCCTATGCATAGGTAGGTAACCAAGGATAAGTACCAATAAGTATATGACACAATCTTTATAGCATTGTATTAATCCACTTACTAAATTTAACTATGATTTGGATTATATGTTTTTTATTACATCATATAGATTTCACCATGCCATGAGCCCATGAAATTTATCTCTATAGTGGATCTTTCATGATTTGGATTACATGATTTTGGTGCCATCAGATGGTTGATACCATGACACTAGGCCAATACAATGCTCTCTTCAGTGGCTCAAGCATGACTGGATATGATTTCTTAGAACAATAATTTTGTATGAGGGTCTTAAGTTACTTGGCCTTATAAAACTTAGGGTGTATCCCATAGTGCATGAATTAAATATTTTTTTACATGGAATTTACTTTCATTTTTAAAATTAATATAAATTGTGTCTTGTGCAACATTCTTACAGATGTAAAAATCATCTTTTCATATGGTATATTTTAAAACAATCATAAATCGTAATTACATTTAAAGGTCATGTATGGGGTGTAGGTAGGATTATAACTTCAAATTTTACACATTCCTAATATATTGCAGGTTCAATATATGTTCTACATTGATGTATCAAAGTGTTTTCAGATTCTATTATAGTTATCATGGAGGCGTTAAGTAAAGATTATTCACTTAGCATGATGTCATTGGTGGATATGACATGCATTTTTATTTTTGAAATGTATTACTTTAGTGTAATAGGTTATATCATCTTCCATACTAAATTTCTCGTCTTTGTATCAAAATATGTTCTTAGTTATATTGAAATGCATGGTTGTGTTTATTGGATTAATTTTTGGGTTATGAGTTGTATTTTATCCCTTATATTTATTTTATTTTATTTTTTTAAACTTTATTTCATATGTGTGGTTTTTTATAACTTATGGAATGGTCATGTCAGACTTCTAGGTGGAAGTATTTATTTTTTTATTTCTTTATCCAGTGAAATAATTCCCACTTATGTATTTCTGATGCCTATGAACTAGTTATTGGATTTTAGTTATTAGGATAACACACCTTAGGCCATGTCATGGGCTAGTTTTGATACTAGATCATGGGTATCTCATGTTGTTTTGTGACACTTACATATGGGTTACCCTATATGTAAGGTCCATTCACTTTTCAAAAAAAAAATAAAAAAAATTCTATACATCACTATTGTATTCACCGATAAAACTATCAATTGTAATGTATAAATGACAGTTCTAAAACTATTTAGGTAACTCAGTATATGAATAATATTTTACGATTCTACAAAAATCATTACATATGATTGGAAGGGGAAATTTATTTTTGTTAAATTAATTTATGAAATTAAATATATAATTTATTTATTTTTCATAAATTATCATAAATGGTATTTTGGGATATTTATTAATTTATAATGGTTTTTATAAATTAATTAATTATAAAGTGTTTATAATTAATTAAATATAATTCTATGTAATATTTATTAATATATGTTCCATAATATAATGTGAAAGTATTAAAATATATATTTAAAAGTATGTAATGACTTATAATTTAGATATAAAAATTTATATGGAAATTAAAAGTGTTAAAGGGTTTATAAATTTGAAAGATAAGATAAAATATAATGTGTTTATATTTGAAATTATGAATTGTTCAAAATATCTAATTTGAATCCTTCAAATTAAAAGGTCTTTAATTAGGATATTATTTAGGCCACAACTTAAAAAATTAATGAATTATTTAATTAACGTTTAAATGGAATTTAAATATTTCATATTTTGATTATTTATAAATTTTTACATAATAAAAATTTAAAAATAAATTGTTTATTTCTTATTTAATATCATATATTTAAAGTGTAATTTAATATAATGAATAATATGAAAGTTTTTATATTTTTGAATGAATATAAATTGTTTATATTCCATATTATAGAATTTTTATAATGTATAGATAAATTATAATGTCCTTATAATCATCATTTATTGATAAATTATTAAAAAATGATTATCTTATGTTTAAATATTTGAATTTTTATTTATTTAAAAGTTATTCACTATTTTATTCTTCATAGCTATAGTTTTTTAAAATTATATTTTTATTCTATAGTTTAATGTTGGTAAACTGACTCTAGAGTATTATCATAGATTCCTTTAAGGTGTTACATGCTAGGTATGATAATGGATTTAGTTTTCTTCTACAATGAATTTGGTCTGTAATTACAGTTATTAGTATGAATTTAGTTTCTGAATATAATTTATATACATTATGTGTTATATTTATAATGATTTGGAATTTATCTGGTGTAAATTATCATTGGGTAAAGGGACATCAAGTTAGATATCCCGTTGTCTGGGAGGATTATTCTTTTTTCTAGAAATGTGGGGTTGGTTATCTATGGTTCTAGGATTACACATGATGGGATTACTAATTTTATATAATTCTAAACCTTCCTATGAAAATTTTATATACCTAATGTGTCATGACATAACCCAAGCTGGGGATCGAGCCACAACTACCCCATTCCCACTGCCATGGGCTAGGGGTGGTGAAAAGCACTGAATACATAACTAACTCGGAGAATCCATTGCCTAAATACCTGTACACATGCACACAACTAACTCAATATAAATGTGTAGAGGGAGACAATAAAAGTTGAAACACTTATGCAAATAAACCACACATGTATGGACCTTTAAATAATATGATGTATGGTAGTGTAATATGAAAAGAAATGGATAAAAATACACACATATCTTGTAATGTTCCCCAAACTAACAAAAAAATGGAACTATAAAATAACTTAGAGATACCAACTCTTGGATTCCAAGCTATGACCACCATACGCAGTCCAAGCCTGCCATATCACTAAGCCTATCTGAAGTCATGATCAACCAGTTTGTCATCTAAAAAATACATGACACATTTTGGGATAATCTCATGCAGGAGTTTGTATATACATACCCAGTAAAATGCACCAAAAAGGGTGA
The DNA here is from genome assembly GCA_963277665.1 of Viscum album. Classification (NCBI taxonomy): domain Eukaryota; kingdom Viridiplantae; phylum Streptophyta; class Magnoliopsida; order Santalales; family Viscaceae; genus Viscum; species Viscum album. The sequence continues at coordinate 1,978,619,070 of OY728157.1, read as the reverse complement.
AGGGGGTGCAGTAAGAGATAAAAATGAAGACGAAAGTGTACATAGAACAAGGTATAGTAAAAGAGTAAAACTCAACCCAAAAATATAGTGAAAGTAATGTTTTCCAGACACAAGGATCTATAAATGATGATAATATGATCTTCTTGTCGAGTATTCTCTACCTATAGTAGGAGGGCAAACTCATCCAACCATGAGAAGCTAGGCACGAAAAGTACGTGGTATACCCTTCACGTCTTCACCTATCCTGGAAAGAGAGTGACCTAAAACCAAGAATTGGGTACTAAAGAGGGATATATATATATATATCTGTGTGTGTGTGTGTGTGTGCTCAGTAAATGAATCTCAAATGAGAGAGTCAGGGGATTTCCATCTCATAGTTCAGACCAAGAAAAAGAGTATCCAATAGTTCCAATGGATGTCCATCAACGATACCAAGCACCTCGTGTGTATTCCTTGAACACATAAGTCTGAGGGACTCAATCACCACACCATGATATTATCCACTTTAGGTGGCACTGAATTGCCCTCATGGTTTTAGGTCATGTCACAAAAACATGTTTTGGTTGGGAAAGTGCCTCTCTTATTTGTGAGTCCAAAACCACTTCAAACCACATCCTACCATTGTGCTGCATAGTCGAGGGGATATAAATTCAAGGTAAGGATCCCATGCCCTGGTGTGATAGGAGGGTCATACTCTGATAGTCACCTAAGAACTCTACAACCTAGATAGGTGAGTGGGTTATGCTCGATAATGTCATTAGAAAATGTCACTACCTAGTCCTACTAGAGTTTTAGCTTGGCGAGTCAGCAGGAAACTCCACTACCCAGCCCTATTGGAGGGTTATGTCTGGAAGATGTCATTAGGGAATGAAATTGGCCGACCCCACTAGAGAGTAAGACCCAAACTATCATCGGGGAATTCCACTTCTCACACCCTCCTAATGGTAAGCTAAGAACATTGTGAAAATCCACTACCCAATCCTACTAGAGGGTAAATCTGAATGATCCTTGGGGAAATCCACTGCCCATCCATGCTAGAGGGTTATGCCTAGAATTCTTTGGGGATTCTGTCTAATTTTTTCCATTATCGGGTGTACCCTCAGTGCTTGAGAAACCTATAACATTTTACATTGTATATAAAAATACAATTCAGATGGAACCATCACTTTATACATGGAAAACCCCTCAATATTGGCTACTCATCGAAAAAAATATAAGTTCAAATAATGGAGATAAAGATGTTCGAATATTTCTCAGAAAAACTCGAGGGGAGCACAACATGTGTGGGGACCCACACAACATGTGGTCTCACACTTTATCCTGGATGTGCCCTTGGTCGGTACATGTGTCCCATCCATGTAGAGGTACACATTTTGTAGGTGGACAATACAACATGTCCTGCCTTTCCATGGAACAGGTCGTGTCTACTGGTTGTGCCCGTGTACTCGGACCTCGTGTCTGTGTGGTTTGGTACACAACATGTGGATGGACATGTGATCCATAACACAGCTCACTCGAATGGAAAGGATGTACACAGTGTTTCAATGTATGTACACATTGTTATATCCTTATGGGTTTCCAAAACCCTAGAACCTCCCTTGAAAAAGGCTACACATCATGTGTTATTCATTGTACATGATGTGTAGTTTATATTTTTTCAGAAACCTCATATTCAATCCAATTCTCAAAATATATTCCAAACCATCTTGGATTCCACCTCAATTCTACTCAAAAAATGCAGATGTTTCCATAGATTTTAGATCTCATCCATAGTTCAGTGAAAATCTACTTTGATCACTGACGAGGGTATCATCATGAATTCTACATGCACTAAATAATTCAACACTTAGTGATCTATCTCCAAACCATCAAATTGAATGTCATTTCATTGCGAGAGTTCCATATTTGTACTCTTCTCACTATATCATCCTCATTTCATCAATCCATCACAAGTCCCAGTAACCGATTGAGATCATGTTTCCCAAAAACTATCAAATCGAGAACCACATGAATTACATCATTGAAGAATGCAAAGAATGAGGGAGAAAAAAACAAAAAGGGTTTATAATAGATCCATACAAGAGTTCTTGGATGATGATCAATAACGGGGCACCAGTTTAGATGAAAATTGATAAAAATAATGAAGAAATATGATACATGGTCTCATGTAAAGGCCAAAAAGGGTCAAGATCATTGAAAGATGAATGATATACTCATACATTTAATCCCAAGGAATAGAGACACCAAAGAAGATACCTACCTCTGTTTTGGACCAATATTTGGTGAAGAACATGTTCGCCAATGATTTTGAGAAGATCTAATCTGTTCATCATGCAACAATTCATTTTGATACAATGATTCATCATTCATCAAATGGATTTTCCAATGGAGGAGGGGAAGGGTGATTTTCCAACATATGTGAATTTTGAGCCAACACTAGCCAAATCCCATTAGTGATGAATTTATAAATTCATTTATGTCATGGTTTAATTAATTATTTAAATTAATTAATTGATTCACATAAACACATTTCCAATGAGCAAGGGGTCTGAATGTCCCTCACCGACTCATTTTCTACCATTACGATTGTAAACACCACATTCTGGATCCAATTTTGGTTTCAAATATTCAATCTGATCATCCATTTAAGAGTTATCATGTTTTCTTTAATTAACCATGCACAAATTATAAAATATATTTAATATTTTTATAAAATTATTCCTGGGAACACCGAGCCTTCGAATCACATGCAATCTTAGTGCCCATCTCTAGAAATATATATATAGAAATATTTCAAAGTCTTACAAGGAAAAAACCAGGTCTCTAAATTATTCCTTCCTTCAATATATTCATATCCAAAAAATAAAATCTAAGAAAAAAAATTTGTATATTAATCCCACATCTGGCTCTCCCACTCCCAAGAACTCTCTTATACATTTCTGTGTTTCCACTGCATGAAAACCAAAGGTATGGTCCACCCATGCATGGACTTCTTTTGTTAATCCTTGATCACCATTGGGTGCTCTATAAAGGTGGATCCATCCTCAATGTCTATCTCACCCCAGTCAATGACGTGTCTGTGGTCATACACATATCAGCTCATTTGTGACACATGGAATATGTCGTTCACCCTATCTAGATGTGGGGGTAGGGAGATGTGGTAGAAAATATCTCCAACCCTATAAATGATCTTGAATGATCTAATGAACCTCAGGGATAATTTCCTCTCCATCCAAACCTCTACATTACTTTTTCATGGGGAGGATCTCAGTAAACAAGGTCTCCCGAATCAAAATCCAATGGTTGATGAATGTGATTTGTGTAGGAATTTTTACACCTCTGGTTCATCCCCATATGATCACATATGACATGCACTTTCTCTATTATCGCTTACAATAATTATGTGCCCGTAATTGATGACTCTCAAATCACTATCCAGTACAAGGGTGACATGAAAGGTCTCTCGTACAAGGCATAAAAAGGTTCCATGCTAATGGTAGAGTAGTAGATATTGTTGTACACAGACTCTACCAAGGGTAGGTGATCCTCCCAGATCCAGCCAAAGTCTAACATGCAAGATATCAACATATCCTCTAACAGCTGGATAGTGGGATCAGTCTGCTGAACGATATGGGGATGAGAGGATGTACACAATTAAAAATGGGTCTTGAATACCTCATGTATAACTCTCCACAATCATGACGTAAACCTCATGTCACGATCAAAGACTATCATCGAGGGTACCCCGTGAAGGTGGAAGATCTCTTATACATATGATTTTCCCAAAATATACACTAAAATCTTCTTTCTAATGGAAAGGAAGTGCATTGACCTCATGAGTCAGACAGCTATAACCCAGATAGTGTTATGGCTCCTCATTTTTCACTGAAGCCCTATGATGGAGTCCATGTATATGTTATCCCATTTCCACTCTAGAGCCACGAGAGGATACAAAAAACCCATGGGGAATTGGTGCTTAGCTTAAACCTGCTGATAGGGGAGGCACATAGAGAAGAAATTGACTATGCTTCATCTCATGTCAGACTACCATGGCTATCACCGAATATCTCTATAAATCTTCTCTACACCCGTATTTACAGCTAGGGGAGAAGTGTAGAAATATCACATCACTTCCTCCTACAACATGACTGGAACCACTGTTTACCCTTGGAACAAGATGGCATGATTAACTCCTTTAAAATATCCATCTGGTGCATTTCCTATGGATATATGATCACGTAATACCTCACATTTGATTTCTCCCAGCTAGGAATCTCTCAAATGCTCAAGAAGTAAAGGGTTAAACACCATCAACTGAAGAAACGTTGTTCCCGACCCTACCCCACCAGGGTCAGCTACAGGGAAGCTAACTGATCTGAAGATTCCAACACTAAGAATGAATGATAATTTTTACTAAGGGAATCTGGCATAGTGTTTCCCTTACCTATATTATATACTATCGCAAAGTCATAGTCTTACAAGAACTCCAACAACCATCACTATCTTGGTTTCATGTCTCTCTACGTGAAGACATACATGAGACTCTGATGGTCTGAGTAAACCACAAAGTGAGCTCCCAGAAGATAGTGTATGCACATCCATAGGGTGAATACTAATTTTTCCATCTTTAGGTTGCGAGTTATGTAATTCAACTCATGGGGTCTCAAATTTCCCAACCCATATGAGATGACTAACTGACATTACATCAACACACTACCATGACCTAGCTCGTGAGGCATTGAAATACACTACGAACTCAATGCCTTCCTCTTGTAGTATCATCATTGGAAAACTCATCTGCCTTTGAATCAACGTCTCAAAGGACCTCTGGCATTTCTCGGACCATGTAAATGACTACCCTTTCTATTTCCGTGTAGTTAAAGGGGATAAAATTATAGATAATTATTCATAAAATCTCTTGTAGTTCCCTTCCAAACCAAGGAAGCTCCACACCTATGAAACACTCTTTGTTGTCTCCCAATAAATCACTCTTCGATATTTATTGGATCAATGGATAGACCATGTTTAGAAATGAAATTCCACAATAAGTGAACCTTTTGTATACAGAACTGGAACTTTAAGATCTTTCTATAAATTTGGTTCTATAGAAGAAAATCAAGAACCATCCTCAAGTGCTCTGCATGATTCTCCTATGATGTAGAGTAGATGAGTATGTCTTCAATGAATAAAACAAAAACTGGCCCAAGTATGGTTGGAATCTCTGGTTCATCAATCCCATAAAAAAGGAGGGGGTATTCTTCAGGCCAAAGGGAATCACTAAGAACTTATAGTGCCCGTAGAGACATCATTAAGCCAACATTGGAATATCAGCCTAAAAAAACCCTAAACTAATGGTAGACAAACCTTATATCAATCTTGCAGAACCATATCACACCTCAAAACTTATGAAAGAGGTCATAAATCCTCACAAAGGGGTACATGATCTTTATCATGGCCCATTTCATGCGATGACAGAAAATTCAAAGCTATATGTTCTCATTCTATTTTCTCACAAAAGAACTGATGTTTCATTAGGGGACACACTGGATATGATGAAACCTTTCTAATGAAATTCCTCCACCTACAACCATAGCTCCTGGATCTCATTAGGTTCCATCTGATATACCTTATAAAATATCTTGGTAGTCCCTGGTTTTAAGTCTATGAAAAAACTCCATCTCTTGTCTCATAAGTAATCCTAGAAAATCTCTGGGGAAGACATCCATATAACCATACAAAAACAGAGGAACCCAAATGACTAAAGAGCCTTATACACCAAGGTATACACTTATAAATTGAAGGGTGATAGGTTGTAACCTCCGGCTTGAATCATTCACCTATCCTACCATAATATCTCTCTCTAGAGAAGTAGAAACGCATACTATCAGTGTGTTAGAATATAACTTATTTGAGTTCTCAATCAATATGGGATTGAACCACGGTAATCCAATCCATGCACAAGATGAAATCATAGGGTTCTGTTGTGATGAACAAAAGGACCCATCTGAACCTCTCTACTTCAAGCGATAGATCCCACTACGGGTAGGTAAAAGTCACAGAAGAAGAGTTCCCTACAGAAACCTTGAGACAAAGTTATTATGAAAATGTCTCTAATGGGAGTTCGAGATCATAAAATAGGTTTTGAGAGATAAAATAATATCTAGAACATGTGCCTACTAATACAGAGGAAAGAGTAGAATAAAAAATATCTTACCTCAAATCATCTTGTTCATTGTAGGATCGTAGACATCAAAAGCATGCAGTTATCTATGGCCCCAGGTGATAAATATCTAAGACGGACATGGGACACCTGGTGGTGGTGGTGAAAGGATTTTATACTACCATCGTCCACTCATATATCTTCCTTCTCCTATTCTAGCTCCGCCTCCTTGGGGGCCACACATTCCATGTATGGAAGATCCCTGGTCATGATGTTATCTCTACCATGGTGGTCCATAAGCTATCTTCTTGGCCTTCTCAGCACGCCTAGTCAAGAATTCCCATCCCATGATACCTTTTCCACCATAAGTAAATAACTTCCCCTATCTAGGATTCTCTGATCCTCTATGCTATCTTGGTCCCATACCACCATGTGATTGATCCTACTCATGGAAGGGTATCCTATTCTAAGATCTCTGATACCTTCCATCTATTATAGATGACCCATATATGTTGTTCCCACTACCAGATACATCTATTTAACTTCCCTCTAACAGAATGATCTCAATCACCAGTACCCACTCCAAAACCCCAGCATAGGTGTGGATGCAAAAGGGAACTATGCTATCTCGGATCTCTCTACAGAGTCCCCGCTCAAACTTCATGGATCAGAAGTATCCATCACAGATCCTGTTGAGAGAGAAGCATGTAAGGTCTATGAACTTATTTTTATAATAATACACTATCATGCCTCCCTTTTGAAGCTCTATAAGCTCCTAAATATGAACCGAAAATAAGCAGGAGGGGTAGTAATCTTAATGGAACAGCTACTGGAAGTCAACCCATGAGAGTGCCAGCTCATCATGCATATAAGTAACCATGCTCCACCAATGCCCATATACTCCATGGAAAAGGATGGATTCCAAAAGACACCATATTCTCTATTGGGGTCCAAATAACCCTAAAGATACCGGCCACCAACTATAGACAATCCTCTACTGCCTGAGGATCTAGATCGCTATGGAACCTCAGTGGTCTCTGATGCTGGAACTCACAAAGTTTACTCATCCTGCACATGTCCCAAACCAACTATTCTAGGATTATCTACTTCTTAATTGGTTTAGGTGTAATAACCTACCCACCTAGAAGAAGGGGATTGTAGGATGGACCCTAAATTGAGGCCTCATTACTCATAGGGTCATCATCACAAATAGGACTTTGTATTCTGGTTGGTTGTCATCAGAGAGGCATCTTGAAATTTATCAAGGAGTATTGAAGTAAGATGAGCCCACCCACACACACACACACATATATATATACATTAAACCAAAAAATGGTGAGATGACTCATTAATTAAAATAAAAGACTTAATCCTAGATGATGCATAAACCATTAATCCCTGCAACAAATGTCTCAACACGCCGAGTCGAAAAGTTGGTAGTCAAGGTACTAATGAATAGATATATTGGTCACCCATACAATAACTAGACTCCCTATCCTAATATCCTCACTCATGACACTTTGAAGCTATTTCATTAAACCGAATCAATCATGTTTAATTGAATACATCTGAAAAACATCCCAAGAAATGATTTTTTTCTAATACCAATCTATCACGACCCAACCCAAGCCTAATCTCAAGATGAAACAACCCCAAGACCACCTCCATTGGCCAAAGAGTGGTGACAGGTGCCAAATTCAAAGCTAAATTATGGAGGTCTTTTCCTAATTACATATACACATGAACACATCCAACTCAATGAAAAAATTTTGAGGGAAGAAATTAAAAATGCAACATTGTAGTAAATAAATCAAACATGCATGGACCCTCTAAACAATATGAAGTAAAGTAGTATTAACTAAATATAAAAGGTGAAAAAATACACTCCCAACAAGAAATGTGTCCCATATAGACAAAAAACTAGAAAAGTAAAATAGCTGAGAGATCCCAACTCCTACATCCCAAGATATGACCACCGTACACAGTCCAAGTACCCTATATCCCTAAGCTCATCTGAATTCACGATCAACCTACCCATTTTCTGTAAAAGACATAACACATATTGGGTGAATCCCTGTAGGGGTGAGTATATACATACCATGTAGAATTCTTCAAAAAGGGTGAAGAGGGAACAATAAGAGATAAAACTAAAGAGGAAATCGGTAGATGAAAAAAGGTATAGTAAAACAGTAAAACTCAACCCAACAAGAGAGTGAAAGTAAACTTGTCCAAACACAAGAAGCTCAACAGGGTGAGAATATGAACATCTCATTGAGTATTATCTACCTATAGTATAATAGTAGACTCATCCAGCTATGATAATATAGACATGGAAAAACATGGCATACCCCATGTGTCTTCACCTCTCCTGGAAAGATAGTAACCAAAACCCAAGGAGTGGGAACCGAAGAAGGATATATATATATATTATCAATCAAAAGAATCTGAAATAAGAGAGTAAGGAGATATCCATATCATACCTCAGCCCAAGAATAAGAGTAGATAACAACTCCAAAGGAAGTCCATCAACGATTCCCATCACCTCATGTGTATGCCCTAAACACATAAGTCAAAGGGAACTAATCAACACGCCTTGATACTGTCCTATTTGGGCAACACTAACATACCTGCATGGTTTTAGGTCACTTCACAAAAATGTATCTTGGTGGGGAAAGTGTCCCTCTTAATTGTGAGTCCAAAGCGAAGTCAAACCACACATCATCACAATGTTTTATAGTTTAGGGGATTTAAATTATAGGTAATGATCTCAAGACCTGGTATAAAAGGAGGGTCTTACTCTGATAGTCACTGAGGTACTCCACTCCCCATCCTGGATGGAGGGTTTGATTAGGAATTTAATTGGGGAATTCCATTTCCCAAACCTACTAGAGGGTAATGGTGGTGATTCATCAATTAACTCAACTACGCAACCATGCAAGAGGGTTACGCCTGGAATATTTCATCAGGGAACATCAATGCCCGACAATTATAGAGGGTGAGACCAAAACTATCATCAGGGAACTCTCCCTCCCAACCTTACTGGAGGGTAATCCAAGAACATTGAGTAATTCCATTTCCTATTCTTACCAGTGGGTAACCCGAAAAGATCATTGAGGAAATCCAATTCCCAACCTTACTGAAGGGTTACTCTCAAAATTCTATAGTGATTCTGTTTGATTTCTACCATCATTGGGTGTCACCTTATCTCAAGCCAAACTAGAAATACTTCACATCGTATCTCTAAATATAATTCCAAGGGCGCCATTATGTTTTATGTGAAAAAACACAAAGGATAGGCTACTCATCGGCTAACATATGAGTTCAAACAAAGGAGATAAAAACATTCAAATATTGCTTAAAAGAACAACAGGAACACAACATGTGAGGGGACCCACATAGTGTCTGGTCCCACTTCATAGCCTATGTATATCCCCATCTGAAACATGGCTTTTCTTCCATGTAGAGGTATACATTGTGTATGTGGACTACACAATGTGTCCCACCTATCCAAAGATCTGGCCACACCTGCGGGTTGTGTCTATGTACTTAGACCCCATGTTTGTGTACTTTGGTATGCAACATGTGGATGGTTGTGTGTTCCATCACATTTCTCACTCACATAGAAAGATGGTACACAATGTTTCAAGGGAAGTACACGTCATTCCTTCTTTATGGGTTTCCAAAACCCTAGTGTTTCTGTTGAAAAAGGATACACTCTATGTGTTCTTCGTTGTACATGACATGTAGTTGTGATTTTTCCAAAAACCTCAGATTCAATCCTGTACTACAAATATGATATGATCATCTTGAATTTGGCCTCAATTTTGCTAAAAAAATGTAGATCTGTCCATAGATTTTGGATCTCATCCATGGTTTACCATGAATATGATCTGATCAACAATGAGGGTTTTACCGTTTATTCTACACACACCCAAGGCTTAAACAATTGATGACTCATATCCAAATATTTGGATTTAACTCCCTTTCATCATGATCGTTCTAGATATGTGCTCCACTCACAATAGCATCATCATTTCATTGATCAATCATGAATTCGGGTACCCAATCGAGTTTGGGTCACCCAGAAACTGTCGTACTAGGAACCATAGGGATTCCATCAGTGAAGAATGAAAATAAAGGGGAAGGAAAGCAAAAAAAACAAAGTATTAGAAAATTTCCAACCAAACATTATCAGATGAAGATAAATAATGTGGTTCCTAGTTAGGTAATAATTGATAAAACAATGACGAAATTTTGTACATGGGCTCATGCAAAGTCCAAACAGGGTGCAGATCATAGAAATACGAATGATCTACTCAAACATTTAACCCAAAGGTGTAGAAACAACAAATATGAGTCATAATTATATTTTTTATTGACCATTGGTGAATAATGTGGGTAAGAGTGGAATCTCAATAGAGGGGGGGGGGGTGAATAGAGTTCCGACATAAAATTTCTCATAAAAATGTTATTATAAAGACCCCCCAAATTTTGAAACGGCCTAGTTAATTAAGGTAGTATACATATAAATATTTAGTTTGTCAAAAGGTTTCTCAAAGGGTGATTAGTCTTCAAGAGAATCCGTATAAAACACTTCTTCACCTTTTGAAACATGTTTACAGAATTAAACACAAACACACACTATCCAAAACTAACTATCAATGTAAGTGTAAAACATTTTTATATTTTAGAAATTATAGGCAGTAGAAAAATAGATAAAACATATTATTACAAAAATATAGATCACAATGAAGTTAAAAAAGAGGTTCAGTCTCAAGATGAGACTTAATCCCCTCCAATTGGTGATCACCTACCCCCATGCAGTTTATATTAACAATAAACCTGATACACAGCCTATATCGGGATTTATAACAGTTTTAAATAACAGTCCAGTATTCACACCCACTACCACAATTATTCGTGGGAAAAAATCAATACAGAACATACATGGTCTTTTCTATAGTTATATGTGGGAAACAATATTTAAGTGATGTTTATGTGAGGATATTCATTATCCTCCGGTTCAAGCACAAGAGATAGTGTGTGTAACACACACACAAACACACTTCTCAGAAATGTAAAATGAAGGAACACAATATAGCTAAGATTATAGGCTTGTTTTTAGAAAGATATAAGTTTTTGTAGCTCGGATCTTGACTCCTTGGAGTGAAGAATTTGTTGTTCAAGTATTTCTCTAGAAGTTGTCCTCAAAACTAAGTATCGCAACTCTAGATTCTAGTTTCTAGGAATTGAGTGTTTTGCTTCTTATGCTTATTGAGAGTTCATGAAGCACAAAATAAAACCTTGAAATTGTTCTCGTGAAATGATCCTCTTGAGGTTCTTGGGTTCACAGTGTGATCATTGAATGGTTCTTTTTGATCTAGCAAGTAAGCTCCTTCACATGCACAGACACACGCTTCTCATTCCACTCTCTAATGCCTTTTCTTGCTCGGTCTTATCTTTTATATTTGAGGTTCGATAATAGGAATAAGTACATCATGTATGATCTTTATTGTACCTCATACTTTCCCTAGACAATATCTCTTGATATGTCTACAATCAGCATTAATTGATTTCAGAAGCACTAAATTACAAAAAAATGATTGTTAGAATAATCTTAAGAATTTGACAAAGTATGGAGTAGAAGAGTATGGTAGATTGGTAACGGTAGCCTTCACAATGTTAGGCTTCAACAGTAGGTGCACATCGCAGCCTTCATCGGTAACCTTTCCAATGGTAACCTTCCATCAGTAGCCTTCATCAACAGTAGCCTTGCATCAGTTTCCTTGAATCGGTGACCTTTGCATTGGTGACCTTTGCATCGGTGACCTTTGCATCAGGGACCTTTGCATTAGTGACCTTTTTACTTAGGGAAATGTTTCACTGTAAGCTTAAAAACAAGAGCGGTGAGATTAAAATTACATAGTTATTACTTTGATATAAACCTGATTTTCATATAAATGATTATCTTGTAAGAGAAAAAAATATGCTTTATATAAATGAAACATGATTATGGATTATCAAAACAAGTGAGTCCAATGACCTCTCCCTTTTTGATAATCACAAATTATGTCAGTGTGTTTGAATCAGAGTTAGGAACATTTGATAAAATCTTCAGAGGTGTGCATAATTACATTTTAACCATGTATATTATGGAAAAATATAGATAGTATATATATGAATAGATTTCAGTCAACATAAAAAACCACTCCACCTTTCAAGTTAGGGAGCTTAAAATTTAGACTAACTTACACTTATTTATCCACCTTTTTGATTAAAAAAAATAAAGAAAGACCAAAAGAAATAGAAGAGGATTTTCCATTATGTAAGTAAGAGTAAAATATGAAAAATTGTTACAAAGATCCATATCAACTTAGACATCCCACATTTAATCCACATCAGATATGCCCAAGGGAGCTTTTTCTTTGGAAGTTCAAGAGGAGGGTTCTGAAGAAGGAGGGATAGGCCTAGGGGTAGCAGTTGTCAGGGTTGGAGGAGATACAATAGAGGAATAAGTAGACCTATAATGAGTGGATCTCTAAGGAATCATAGGTGTCAAACTTTTGATGGACGGTGTAGGATTCATCATTGGTGAAGCACTGGTAGATCCTAAAGCAGCCGAGGTAGAAGGTAGGGCAGGAAGAACAATGATAGGAGTGAAGTCCCCATGGAGAAAGGGTAGAAAAAGATTTCTGAAATCCATAATAATACTTCCTACTCTTTCCATAGTAGAAATAAAATCATCCTTATTATCTATGAATTTATCTAAGGAAGGAGTCAACTCTTTGAGCCTTCTAACCTGATCCTTAAATGCTTGAGTGACATGTGGAATCCTCAAGTTCTCCAACAACAAATTAAAGTTACCATCCATCTGATACATAGTATACACAATTTTTTAGTAGAAATATACTTGCTCTGTGATGGCTTTCTGATCCTGAGAAGCTTCCCTTAAATAATTTCCTATAAGGTTATATATTTCTCTAGCGGTAGAAATGAACTGATTCATAGACTGAGGGTATGAGGTACTGGCACCAGAAAAAATCTCTACTTATTCTTTGAAAATAGATATGAAACCTTCTAGATCAATAGGAGGAGCAGCTGAAGATGAAGCAGATGAACACAAAGGTGCCATAGTGAAACCCACTGTCTCCTTAAAGGATTTGGTCAGCCCACTGATCAGCCTCTTCACATCATCATCTTGTCTACTCACATGTGACTCCATGGACTTATTAAAGTCCTAAAACACAGTGACCATTTGTTGAACCACACTTTTAACATATCTAAGATCTTTTTCCACCTGAGACCTTGAATCCATATATGATTCTAAACTAGAAATAGACTGCTTTACAAATTCCATTAAATCTGCCAAGGTTCTGATCTAATTCTCACAGTCCTTTACTTCATGTAGCAGGATGGAGTGAGAGGCAGAAACTTCCCTTTCCACTACAGAAGTTACGAATTCTTGATTTTGATTCATAGAATTCTCTAACCCAAAAAATATCTCATTAATGTGGCTCTTCAGATATGATTTTATTGATTCCAAATCATCCTTATTCACATATTCTCGAGGCCAAAGAACCACTGGCTGCACAATACTAGTCTCTGTAACGGAAGGGATTGGAGGACTTCTGAAAGGATAGTCATCATCAAAATCTCCATAGTCTAAACCTAAAACCACAAATCCAGGGTCTTTTGACCAGTCTTCTATCCCATGAGAAACAACAACTGAACCTGTGGCAATAAGTTCCTCCCCCTCACTTGGAGCAATCCCTTGATCAACCAAATTCATTAAAACCATACCTCTTTGATCTACTACATCAACAAAAGGGTCCACCACCACTTCCTCGACAGAATATTCAACAACTTTCAGAACAATTCTAGATTCAACTAAAGCAGCAACCTCTTCATCTAAACTTTTAACCATTTCTGTGTTCCCTATCAAGGGACTGAGACTTATTCCTTTTTCTTCAATTTCACCAGAAGCTGTCTCAAAATCATAATGACTAGATTTAGTGTCCTCATCCTCATCTGAGGTCTCTCTAATGTCTCTTAAGACATTTTATGCCCCTCCTTCTTCGCTAGTCTCTTCATCATCATTATCCATTTAGACTATCTCTCTTCTAGGAAATCTCTTTGGTTTACTAAGCTCACCAAATGATAAATTATTAGCACGAGGATTTTAGGGAAGGTCAAGATCACTCTTGTCATCTATAGGAGAATCATCTCTTTCTGGCACAAAATCATCCTCTTCTTCTTTATCTGAATAAGCAGGCTCTATATCATCAGGCTTTAGACCAGGATCTATCTTATCCACATGCCTAGTAATATGAGTGATAGGGTTGACTTCCTCATATAGTTTAGCTTCATCATGCACCGATATTCTTATTCAAGGGTTCCAATTTATCTTCATAAACTTGAAAATAACCTTTGTAATGCATAAATTTTCCCTTACTATAATTGTTTCCTCCTTATTTCCAGCAACTCTTTTCACCTTCAACATCAAGGATATCAATCTCGCATGAAAAAAGGCATTCGATTTGGAACTGGGATTTGTCATATCTTCTAATTGAATCATTACCAGTCTAATTTTTTTTATCTTCTATCCATGAATCAACAAATACAAAATAAATACGTCTTGATACTTCAAGGTAGGAAAGTCCCCTTTCTTGGGACTCAAGATATGCTGGACAAACTTAAACATAGTCTTGTCTTCTCCTTACATATTAGCAGCAATTAATTTCCTAGGGATCCCTCTCTTTGTCAGTTATGATAATACATATTCATAATAGAAAAACTTAGTAGTGGGAGGAACCACTTATGAGTAGTAATCATAAATCCCTTCATGTGGTACTCTCATACACTCAACCCATTCAATAGAGGAGAATCTTACACTTAATCCATTTACCCTTGAAGACATTATGTTCTCATCCTCAGCCTGTTTGAACATCAAAAACTCATAAAAATCCTTCACTAACTTCAGTTAATAGGGTCCATTGTTTTTTGCAAATCATTCGACCCATCCTTTAACTTCAGGTGCATTCGGCACTAAAGATCTACTTTCCAGCAACCATTTGGAACTTAGCCCTTTTCAACCATGATATCCCTATTCAATAGATGAGGTTTGATCAACATTTCTACTACATGGCTTCCACTACTCAACTTAGCTTGAGGTTTATTAGGATTTGATGCATCTCCTTTATCACTGACCAATGGTCACCTCAATCATTCCATTTCAATCTAGAGCGGTTCTAGGGTTTCAGAAGAAGGTGAGGTTCTTAGGTTAAAGAGCAAGAGGATCAAGGGAGAATTGGATTGAAATGTGGTATGTTCATTAATTTTATCACTTAGGGATCGAAAAAAAAATTAGATAAAAGAAATAAGTAATGTTGAAAACGTTTCATATTCCATTAGAGAAAATGCTAAGTCATGGAAAAGTTCAACTATCGGTAAGGTGACAACGGAGAGGTCTATCAGTGAGGTCTAATGGTGAGGTATATCGGTGAGGTCCTAACGGTGAGGTCCTAATAGTGAGGTAATCAGTGAGGTCTGAACGGTGAGGTCTTAACGGTGAGGTTACAACAGTGAGGTCTATCAGTGAGGTCCTAACAGCGAGGTCTATCAGTGAGGTCCTAATGCTGAGGTCTATCAGTGAGGTCCTAACGGTGAGGTCTTAATGATGAGGTTCCAACGGTGATGTTGAATACCTTAATAGTTCATCATACCTAACTCATGTTTGATGTAATTTAACCTCTCAAAATTCAAAGGCTTTATGAATATATAATCTAATTGATGTTCAGTGACAATGAATTCAAGAGTGATATCACCTCTTTGACAATGATCTCTCAAGAAGCGATGTCTCACATCAATGTGCTTTGTCCTAGCATGAGATACTTTATTTTTAGAGATGTTAACAGCTCTTGTATTATCACACTTTATAGAGACATGTTTGAATTGATATCCATAGTCTAGTAAAGTGTGTTTCATCAATATAATTTGAGCACAACAACTACTAGAAGATATATATTCAACTTCACTAGTAGATAATGAAAAAGAGTTCTGTTTCTTACTACACCATGATACTAGTGACTTTCCAAAAAGGTGAAAAGTTTTAGAGGTGCTCTTTCTATCTAAATTCCTGCCAGAAAATTCATCATCTGAATAACTTATTAAATAAAATTATTTTCCTCTTGGATAAAGTAGTCCTATGTTTGTAGTATACTTGAGATATTTAGAAATACTTTTAACAATAGTTAAATGAGACTCTTTGGGATTTGCTTGAAAGCGAGCACACATACATACACAGAACATAATATTAGGTCTGCTAGCAGCAAGATAGAGCAGAATCCCAATCATAGCTCTGTAATTGATTTGATCCACTGGTTTACCAGTTTCAACAACATCCAACTTATAGGTGGTACTCATAGGTATATCACTACCTTGATTGTAGTCCAAACCAAAATGTTTCAAAAGTTCATTAGTATATTTACTCTGATTTAAAATAATAGCACTTTTATTTTGAAAAATTTTAAATCTAAGGAAAAATTTAAGCTCCCCCATTAAACTCATTTCGAAATCATCTTGCAACATTTTTGAAAAATAAGTACATAAATAATTTTTAGGGCTCTAAAAATAATGTCATCTATATAAATCTATACTATTAAAACATCATTGGAAATTCTTTTAATAAAATGAATTGGATCCTCTATTCCTTTAGTAAAACCTTTTGAAATAATAAAAGAACTAAGTCTATCCTACCAAGCTCTTGGAGCTTGTTTTAGACCATATAAGGAATTATATAGTTAAAAGACATGATTTAAAAAATGTGGCTTTGTAAAACCAGGGGGTTGTTCAACAAATAACATTTTTTCCAATTATTTTGGGAGGAGATGATATGTTTTTCATTCTTTAATTCATAATGATCCAAGGAATTATCATCTGTCGAAGGGATTAACCAATGGAGGGGGGAAGAGAGCTTCACTAGCATATGTAAATTTTGAGCCAACACTGAAAAAATGTCTTTAGAGATGAATTTATAACATCATTATAGGTCATGGTTTTATTAATTAATTATTTCAATTAATTAATTGATTTTTTTTAAATGCACCACCAATGAACTAGGGGTTCGAATGTCCTGCCCCGATTCATTTTATGTCGTGGCTAGGGTAAACACCATGTTTCAAACCCAAAAATAGTCTACAATTTCCAATTTGATCAAATGTTTAAGATTTATCCCATTTTATTAAATTAAATGTACATGTAATATAAAATATATAATATATTTTTATAAAATTAATATCAGGCACACTGGGCCTCAGAATTGCACGTTGTCTCAGAACCTAGCTCTGAAATTTTATATAGAAATATTTCAAAGTCCTAAAAGGAAAAAGATGGATCTCAAAATAATGAATAGGATGAATATGTATATGTGTATATATATTTTGATTTTTGTGGAGTAACACATGATACTAGTTTCGTAAAGAGTTACACCTTAATATGGTCTGAGCATACTAATTTTGTAGAAGGGATATGATTCAAAAACTAAATTATTAGAAGCATATATAAATGTAAAGGGAATAATATGATATATAATGGTGATATTACATCCTCTTGAAAATACTAATTGTTATATTCCTTATAAAGAGGAACTTATTAAGACCTCAGTCATCTAATATATTAGGTTATGAAATAGCTACGTTTCCATGGATTATCTTTTCTAAGGAAAGTATGTAATATGTGACCATAATAGGATTAGGTCCATAATCATTGAATAATATTTATGATACATTTATCTGGATTTATAGTCATCCACCTTTTTCATTTATGATTCTTAACATAATTCTACAACATAATATTTCATTAACAAATTACAAAGTATCTTTTGAGGTTTAATGCCTTAGAAACTAGGAACATAATAAATGAATCACACAATCATTATTTAATCCTATTGAAATCCAAATTTAATTCCATAATATTTCACTTCACTATATATAATTTCCTAGGGACATACACCAAAGGAAAGGGTGAGAATAATGTTCTGTAAAGGGGAAACAAGTGAAATGGAACATGATCAATAATCATTGATAACACATGAGTCATAACATGAGAGAATAATCATAAATATATGATAAATAGCATTGAAATATTGATAACACATAAAATTTAGTTATTCAAAAACATATTTCCAAGGTTCATCACTAAGGTATCATAAAACATATTTTCGATGTTATTCACCAAGGTATTATATAACATATTTCCAAGGTTATTCACTAACGTTTCATAAAACATGTTACCATGTTTATTCACCAAGGTATAAAAAATATGTTATATTTAGAGATTAATTCATTTCCAAATTCATTTAAGTGTTGTCAAGGAACACCCATCATATTCCTAAATTTATATATGACACATATATCAATTATCATAATAAACCATTTCATTTATAACACATGGGAAATAATTAATGAGTTTCATATCAAATTATTTGAGTTCATAAGTTCTTAATGTTAATGAATTTTCACTATTTTAAACCACTAATAAGTGAATGTGAGTTTCAAAAATGGAAATAAATTATTAATGAACAATAATTACATATATATGAATACCGTTCAATGATAATAGGGTTGGGTATTCACTACATAAAAAGATCCCCATGGAAAAAAAAGTATGATTTCAACTTCATAAATGTTATACAAAATGGTTAATGTAATATGATTAATGAGAGATAATGTAAGTCTCTAATTATTAGGAAATTAAATGGGTAGTAATAGAATAATGTCAAAAAATGAGGAAATAATCAATTGAAAATCAAAATACTTATTATAAGGAAGTATTTGGAAAAAGAGAGGAAAGGGGAATACAACCCTTATAAAGGGGATTCCTAAAGCTTGAAATGATCTTCTTAAAACATTAAGAACTCTATGGAAATTTTCTAGACAGGGAAAATGAAGGAAATATTTTTCTCAAAGTATTGGTAGTGGATAGAAATGGTATAATAGGTGGGTATTTATAGAAAAAGAGGGAAATTATTTATTAATTACTACACTTTATCCTTAGAAAACGAGTTAACAAAAAATTAAAACCCATTCACCTTCCCATTTTTCCAACGGTATTTTATAGGGGAATTTTTTTAATATTTCATTATATTAAGGAAAAAAATTTAATTGATAATACTATGGAGATGGAAGGGATTCCATTTCATATATAATTATTTTTAAAACTTTAAAATTTTGGTTTAGGTTTCGGAAGATTCATTTTACGATTGGAAAATTAATCATATCACATTAACATACATTATTTTAATGAATAATACTATTTTTTTAATAAATATTCTTTTTTATTATTTATGATATCATTTTAAATAAATATTATTTCATAATACATATCATATATTCATTCTATATTTAATTTTTAAATAAAATTTGACCACCTCAAAAAATTATGAAAAATATATCATTGGTTAATTTTGAATTGTTGATTTAAAAAATGAATTCTTTTAATATATATATTTCGAAAATTTACGGATTGAACATTTAATTAAAGTAGTGTAGTATATTGAAAAAAAATATTTATATTAAAAATTATTTTTGTTATGAGTGATTACATTATATTTTATGTCATTTATTAATTATTATATGTTTAATAATTAATTATATATATATAATAGTTAAATTTTATGAAGCTATTATTCTAGATAATTGGAATGTATCTTTTAAATAAATAATTGATAAAATGGTGTTATTGAAAAAAACTATATGCATTATTATGACAATGATACGCCAATAAACATTTTATATGTATAAAAAACTAAATTATCAAATTATTTTTGTTATAATAAAACATTATATGTAATAGAAATTAATTTTTTTTAAAAAAATAGGTATTTCACCATTTCATTTCATTAAAAAACATATTACTTATCAAATTTTGAAGGAAATCGTTTTTATTAATATATACATAGAATAGGTAACAACCATTTAAAAATTAAATGAACTATGATGTAAGTAAAAATACATGATAAAGTATTATTTTAGAAGGGATATGATGTTTATTCACACATAATTTTTTTCATACAATGTTATATGATATTAGTTTAAAAGTTATGTGACTTTATAACTCTAAAAACATGCATCATACTATGTTATCCATTATATTTTAATGACATAATTATAAGGATGATATAATAATAAAAATAACATGTAATATAATTATCAAATAAAACTATAAATGTAAAAAATATTAGGATTATAGTGAAAGAGATATATGAATAAATATAAACTGGATGTAATATGGAAGAAATATAGATTATAGGGTATTAGTAGGCATTGCTCCCATGTTGACATTTAGTCATGGGTTCAATCCTTGTGGCTTATACAAAAGATACGGGTTGTTTCTCAACCTGTGAAGTACATTTTTTCTGAAAATATTTTAATAAATAAAATTTAATTGTAGTTAAAAATATATAAGGAAACAAATTAGGTGATAAATATGTACATAAATTATTTAATTAATATTATTAAAAACAAAATCAATGAAAATAATTTAACATTTATATACTTAATTTTAGAATAAAAATATTCATTAGAAATATAGAATGTTACATTCTAGCTGATTAAATAAATTTCATCATCATAATTTTAATTAAATATTCAAAAAATGAATAAAATATGTTCATATATAACTTTTAAAGTGGACATCACTATGTAATCTAATTATGTTGTCTCTTTTGGAGGTTTAAAGGCACATCAGGTTATGTCCATGAGTTCACAGAATGGCTCACAAGGTTTGTAAAATATAAAAAATATTTTCCCATTTACAATGGTGAAAAATTTATTTAAAAGAGTGTGATAAATGATATATTTTTATATTAAATCATGAATTTTGAAAATATAGTTTTGAAAAATCATTCCATAATTTTTTCTATAAAACCTTCAGAAATGATCCGATTAGAATTCTTGAAAACATGTTTAGATGGAAAAATATTTTAAACATCCTATAATTTTTAAAATTAGATAGATATATGATTTCAGATATCACCTTCCTCGAAAACTATTTAAAGGTTTAGAAGACTTTTTTTATTTGTGACATTTTGAAAAATTGATACCCAAGTTGTAATTTTTAAATTGATTAACCTAGAAATGTTAAGAATTTAAAATTTTAATGAAATTTTTGAAAGTACCATCATAATAAAATAATATATGAGGATAATAGGATATGTTGTAAAGTCACATTCAAGTGAGATGAATCATAAAAAATGTGGAAGGATTAGTTGAAATAGATTTTATAATAATGGTTACAATTAAATCATCAAGGAGGGATATGCGATTCTTTTTATCTTTCCACCCTTCCATATTGATATAATATTTTTAATTTTTTAAAATAACATAGTTATTAAATTAAATGAAATATATTTTATCAAATTATAACATGTTAAAAAACCTCATATTTCCATCTATTAACTAAGATAAATTAAATTTAGGGATGAGAATATTCAGACTAATAGGTCTACAAAAGAGAAACCATGAACATAGAAGGAATAACTCAAAATGACATATATACCCCATATTATGAATTTATGGTTTTAAATGTAAATTATCAATTGTATATTTTCTATGAGATTTTAAAAACTACCATTTTATTTAAATCCTTCGTGATGGTTTGTAAAGATCATATGAATTAATCAAATCATATCTCTCAGGAGTGTCTCGCCAGATGTGCAGTTTTGGCCCACTCACCGTGTATTACAACAACATGATATTTTAGAATTTATTTTATTTAAATAAATACTAATTTCAATATATTTTATCATATGAAACACAAATCTAAAACAAAAAGTAAAACATTATAGATAGATTATTATATAAATTTGATCGTTATAACCTAGCTATTGGATTGGAAGGTCTAAATAAATGTTACCACATTATGAAATATATTTAGAAAATTTTTCCAAATAAATTTTAATATTAGTTACTCGGAAATAACTACACTATTTTGAAGTATAATAATTAAATCTTATAAGGTTATGAACAATTAATGTTTTAAAATGGGTTATTTTTCTATAAAAGTGTATTTTCTTTATATTTTGTACTTTCATTTAAAAGATAAATTTTATAATTTTAGAATCTGAAATTAATAAAATGGTGTTATATTTTGAAATCATCATATGAAATTATTCATAAGATATTTGTTTTTTGATTTTTGTTAAAATCGTTGATTTTTAGGTGAATAGTCAAAAATACCGATTTTACAAATATTTTCATTTTTATGATATTAGCATGATGTAATAATAAGTTGAATGTTTATCAAAACGTTCTTATTGTCCATGTATAAATTTATAATGAAATATTAGATATTTTAAATTATAATATTGAATATAGAAATCTATGTTTGACATTTTGGAAATCTAGGTAATGTATTCAGTGAAATAAAAAAAAATTTTGTGGTGCTTCACTTTTAATCTATTTTCCCCAACGTAAAATTATATTTTGGTTTTCTTTTAAGGTAAAATACATATCCTTATAATTAACGTAATCTAATTAATTCAATTTAAATCAAAATTATGCATGATTATGATGCAAAATAATTTTTATTCTCAAAATAATCATTTTTCAAAAAAATTGTGTTTTACAAACTTATAATAAAATAATTTTTTTATAAAATTAAAAAAAATTATTATTAGAATACGATATCAACATTTGGAATTATAATTTACATAAAACATTTACAGGGATAATTTCATTTTTTTTCATAATAAATTATAACCATGTTAAAAGTTTATCATTGTGGTATTGGGTAAAAGGGATAAACAAGGTTAAAACTATGGTATAAAGCCTTAAAATATAACAAAAATCTGAAATTATTTCATTATATGAGTTTATTTCCACCAATAATATCCTATATTTGAAAATATGGAAATGTGGTTCTATTTTCCATTGATAATGACATTTATATTATTTTAGGTAAAAAATAATTTTAAAAGGTATTTTTTTAATATCTCCTATATGTTGTTATACGAATAAAAAGATGTTGTGAATTATTATAAAGAGTAATTTTGAAGATGAATTGTAACATCTTGTCACCTTCTTTTAGGTACTTCTTGAATCTTGTTTTTTTTCCTTTTTTTGGTGAGTTTCATGCCTCTCAAGGATGGAGATATTTTGAATAAGAAAATAATCTAAAATTTTGGAATTTTTCTTTGTTGGAGTTAATGGAGTACGATTATAAATATATCATCATGAGTTATACCATGGTGTGAGGGTTAAAATGTGGTGAGTATCATCTATATCATTGACCATCAGGTTGTGACATAGGGGAGATGGAGGTCAATTAGGGCTACATCATCGGCTTCTGGATGCACCGTATATACCATAAGGATAGTTTGCATAGCTACATCCAATATTAGAATATTTTTACCATAGATGGAAGGTTTCACCATAAATCTTCAGTGGGTGAATTTTTGTGCTACTTCCTATTTGGGAATAATTGTGGTGTGGGTCTTGTGTTGTTCCAATGATTTACCTCAGGTGAAGCAGATCAGGGTGAGTTCAATGGTGTGTTTTTGGAGGTTAGTTAACTAGGGGTGGTTATGGTGTGGTCTGAGTATATTGTGTGGTATGGTTGTTTTCATCCACTCTATGCCATGTCCATGGGGGTTGTGGCATGGTCTGTGTTTTTAAAAACATAAATGTCTTGAGAACCATTTTATATTCCATTTTATTCATTTAAACCCTTATTCTAAATTTTTTCTCTTGAAGGATCACTAATGTAATTTCAACTCCTAAAAACTCCAATCTTCTTGGATCAAAGCTCTGGTGGAAGTATTTAATTCCTCTTTGGTAAGCGATCTGTCCTTATTTTCTTGTTGCATATTTTCCCATATTCTCTCCTTTAAGATTGATTAATCCTCGTGTTATTGATGGATTGGATCTATGATTTGATGGATTGTTTTTATAGTAATTTTTTCTTGAACTTATACACCTTTTACTCCCTATTTATGTTCTTATTTCGGGTGATTGATAGTTTTACCGCTGATTAATGGTAGGTGGCTCCATATGTTTTTTCCTATAATTGAAACTTTTATTTTATTGATAGATTTGAAATAAATTTTTAAATGATTTAAAAAAATTGGATTTGAGAGAATTCATGAATGATTTGGTAAAAGCCATGGAGATTATGAAAACCCCATGTTTCAATGGAAATTGATATTAATGTGTGGATTTGAGAAAATTTATGTATTTTTTTGTATTTTTTTGATATAAATGTCTGATATTGAAAGATTATTTGAAAATGAAAGGACTGATGAAAACCTATGATTTGGTTTTTAAATGAGAAAGGAATATTCACAGCAGAATGTGGGAAATTTTATTTTGAACTGACTTGAAATGATTGATTTAAAAATGACTAATTTATTGGTTGAATGAACAACAAGTGATCCTAGGTATTTAGTGGGTATTTATGATAAGAATTCTAGGATATGACCCCTAAAACTATATTTATGGTGAAAAAACTGACCTAAACATACTGTGTCGTAATTTTTTTCTCTATGGTGATATGAGTCCGAATGGCCTGAGTTGTGGGATGTGTGCACACGTTAAGATGAGATCCTTAGTGAGTAGTGTGAGGATCCTATTACCATAAGCTAATTTATCATAGGGATTGATGCATGGTTCTATGATATAATTGATTTGATGATTAGTTTCCATTATTTATAGGACTATTTTATTAATACCAATTTTTTTAAATAAAATATTTTATATATAATGTTCATTTATAACTATTTTGATATATTTTCCATATTTTGATTATGAAATCTTGTTTTGTTAAAAATATGTGGATTCAATTCCATGCCTTTTATTATTTAAACTGAAATAATATTTGGTTTAATTATTATAGAATTGATTATAGAACACTTGGTGAGACCCTATTGGGCTTTATATATCACACCCAACCTTTTCCTTCAGGTGTTTTGTAGATTAACTTATACTAGATATGAGAAAAGTAAAAGTGACACTTAGAGGTGGTGTATGTTCTTGATCCTTGGGACCCAAAGTGATGGAGGTGATCGTTGATGATGTGATATACTTATTACATGGGTTTATCTTTGAGTTTTATCTTGTAATATGTTGTGTCTCTTGATGATGTACTATTTTAGTACTGTTCAACATATTTTTTTCTCATACTTTCTACCTTTGGAGTGTTGAGAATACTAACTTGTATTTTTTTCTTCTACTGTTTTGTGGAAAAATAATTCCCTTTTCCTCTTGTATGTTGATATGTGTTAGTCTCCAACCCATGGGGATCGAGAAAACCCTCGGTTCATGTCATAACTATCTTGGGTATCAGAGTATTAGGGTATTTTGGATGGTTCATGAAAAATTTGTATCAAAGGTGAAGGTTTTTCACCTTTAATTGGTGTTAGTATTAATTTTGTGTTTTCTTGGTAGAAAATAGCTGGGATTATAGAGACATAGGAGGTATTTGGGAGTAATTTATTGCCTATCTCTCATCATAATGAGCTTTAAGTTACCATGGGTGTTTGGGAAAAGGGTTTTGAGGAATGTTTTTTTAATTCTAGAACATTCCCTACTTCTAATCCAAGTATGTCAAAACCAAAATATTGAATTATGCTTTATGGAAATGATGTGCATCTGAATATTTCATGAGTTTATGATTTTTTTATCATTGTTAATGATTTCAGGGCTGTCTATTGATGTTTTGTATCGTTATTCCTTGAAGAAGATATTTTAATAGGCCCCAGGGGGGAAGTTGTTGGTGAACCAAAATAGGTGAATCCTCTTATTGACCCGAATCTTGATGAGATAGTGGTGTGTGATATCCAAGATTTGGGATAAGCACTTATACCCATTCTTGTTCACATTCTAATTGTGGAACCTTGAAGGGACAGATATAGATATTATTCTCAAGAGTTTCTTCATCAAAAACCTCTAGATTTTTCAGGATTGAATGATCCTCATGTTCATGAGGATTCATTGAAATGGATTGAGCTTATCTTGGAGTTCTTGAAAATTCTTGAAACTATAAAGTTGAAATGTGATACATTTAATCTTCACAGTCCTAACAGGTGATGGTGTATTTAGATGGTGATAGTGAAAGATCATGATTTTTTTGACAAGGAGAGATGATATATTAATCTTCGAGATCTTTAGTTACAAATTCATGCACCCACTAAGGGAAAAGATCATGCCAGAGATGGTTCATACCAGAAAGGCTAGAAGAAGATAAATTATGGGATACTTTGTTTCCTTCCCGTTTGATGAAGGAGAAAGAGCAGGCTGTGAAGCTTCGACTTAGAGACTGGATTTTCCTAATGAGGAATCAAAAATATTGGAGGCCACCATCATCAAATCTGATATCATTGATGATAGTGGGACAATCTAATTCAATGTGAATAGCATCCCATCCAAAATATTTTTCTGATGTCAACCCAGCAAGGATAGAAAAGGCCTCAACAACATCAGGCTCCCAAAGAGCATGGTAAGACTTTTTTTTAGCAGTGATGACTTGCCTTAGTGGTTCTGGACTATCAGTCCAATTCCAACAATTCCATCCTTGGTGATATATGAATAAACATTGATATTAAGGATTCCTTTTGTGGGGGGAACCATCTTGAAACTGTTGTGTGAGTGACAAAGATCCCATTCTGATCAGGGTCTCGATTCGAACCCTCAATCCAGGAGGTTTCTCATTCAATCCAAAATACATGAGGCTTTGATGTGTGGTTAAAGATGAATTCATTTCGTTGAATCCAGATGATCCATTCCATGATGAACAATAAAGAAACTCTATCAGCAATGAATAATGAAGACCACATCATCAGTAGTGCTTGGAGGTCCAACACCGTATCAAGAATAAGTTCTGTAGGAGATCCCCAAGCTTTCCAGATCTCCTCCACACCAGGAAACTAGAGTATAGCATGCAAGGGAGATTCCAGGATACCCAAACAAAGGGGAAATTACTTGTAATTCGTAACATGGATAAAAGAGAGGTATTATAGAGTAGGAAGAATACCCATTCACACTTTCCACTAGAAATAGGGGTTTTTTTGGGGGACCATCATATTCTAAAGTGTTTTCCAAAGTCCCTCAATTTCCTCATAGTGAGTATCAAGAGAATGATTGTAACCTAGTTTCTCCATATAGGATCCAAAAATTTCATTACACTAATAAAGACAAACCTATCCTGCATTCATTACACATGGGATGCTAAGAATAATTCTTTTGTCCCTTTCATTGAACTATGAATTAATTTTTTCCAAACACCAACCACTCCCAGAGTCATCAAAGAGGCAATAGATAGTGGCATTCTCAAATCCCAGAATAGCTAGCGAAGTATCCAATAGGCTATCTTTATCAATTAACTAGGAATCGTTATAAAATTTGACTTTAAATCCATCCCTAATCCTAAAACCCAAACCCTTAGCATGTAATTTCCGTTCTCCACAAATACTTCCCCATAGAAAGATGGGACGGAGGATAAGAGAGGAGTTCTAGAAATCCGAGTGGGGATAATATTTTTCATAAAGGATTCATGTATAGAAAGAAAAATGGTGAATCATGAGGCTCCACCCCTGTTTTTTCAAAAGGGAATCATTAAAAAGGTGGAGGCCCTGAAAACCCATTCCACCACCTGTTTTAGGTGTGTTGAGGGATTTCAATGTAAACCAATGAATTTGATTTCTTTTATTATTATGGACCCACCAGAAGTTAGCGATGCAGGAGTGTAATTTGTCAATAATCGCACCAAGAAACATGAATAGGGACATGATATATCTTGGGATAGACAAAACAGATTTCTTGATGATAGTTTCCTTCCCTGCTTTAGAAATTATTTTTGGAGTCCAGCCTTGGATTTATATCTCGATTCGATCCACTGTGGATGAGAAAATTTCTTTTTTTTATCTTCTAACAGTCATGGGTAGTCAAAGGTATTTATTATGCTTATTAACCATTTTAATACTTTTAACGAGACAAAGCTCCACTCTCTTGGTCGGTGGGACCCCAGTACTGAAAGAAATTATTGATTTTCCCTGATTAATTTCTTGTCCAGAAGCCCTCTCATAAAAAAGAATCACATCGTAGATAGAACGACATTCCTCATTTCTATCCCTTGAAAATAAAAGATAGTCATACAAAAAAATGATGATAAATATGTGGGATGATCCAAAAAACCTTTTCCCCGTGAATTAACTTAGAAGAAGTTGCCCATGAAAGGAGGTTAGAAGATACATCAGCAACTATGATGAATAGAAAGTTGGAGGGGGGATCTCCCTAGCGAAGGCCTCGAGTGGGTGAGAAGCCTTGGGTAAGTCCACCATTGAAATTAATATTAAATGAGATAGTAGAAACACTTTGCATGATTATATCTATCCATTTTGAGCAGAATTCCATTTTTGTCATAGAAAACTGAATAATGTGCCATTCCACTCTATCATAAGCCTTGGTTATATCTAGATTCCATGCCATAGTACCTATTTTTTGAAACCAATTTTGTTTTCCTAGAATTAAACACCTCATAGGCTACAATGAAATTATATGTGATAAGACTTTTTACGATAAAGGAACTTTGATTTTTAGAAATAATAGCAGGTAACCACATGCACAAATTATTGAATAAAATCTTAGAGAAAATCGTATAAGAGACATTGCATAAGCTGATTGGCTGGAAGTCTGAAGTAAAAAAGGGGTTTCACAATCATTGGGATGAGGGTAATAATTGTCTCATTAAGGGAGAAAATGATGATATCCCTAGCCTAAAAACCTTCCATAAGACCAGAAATGTCTGGGATGAAAATATGACAATATTTTTTAAAGAATAGAGCTTGGAATCCATTAGGACTAGGGACCTTTGTGGAATGGATATGTTTAAGAGCCTGTAAAATCTCATCATCTGAAAAATATTTTTCAAGCTGGAAATTCATTTTATCAGTGATCACGGGTTTGATGCATGACTCAAACTCAGTATAAATGGTGGGATCCGCTATAGTATAATGTTTCTGAAAAAAAACATGAATGAATATAATGAATACCTTCAATATTAGAGATAGTTATGCCATCAGGGTGAGAGAGGCAAGAAATAAAATTTCTATGACACCTTTAAGAATACTTCTAATGAAAGTATTGGGTGTTTTCATCCCCATCATTAACATGGGCTTCACACATGTGCATTACATAGAATATTTCCTTAATGTGAATGGATACAACCAGTTCAATTTGGAGAGAAACAATTCTGTAGAAAATTTCACTAGTTCGAGACTGTGAAAGAAGAGCGTTAAGCTCGCTCTCTAATGAGTCACATTTCTTGTTGGGTTGATGAAATTTTTTGTTGCTACATGACATCAGTTTAGTAGCCACCTATTGGAGGTTAAAAATAATTTTTGTGTTTCCTCCATCCCAACATGAACGGAAAATGACTTCACATTCAAAATATTTTTCCCATAATCTTTCAATTATGAAAGGTTTCCCAAATCTTGGGTTGCGACCACTGTGAGAGAAGTTGATGACAATAGGGCAGTGGTCTGAAAAATTCGTCAGCAGGTGGGTGATATGGAACATTTTGAGAATATTGGTCCATTTTGTCGATCCCTAGAATTTTTCCATGTGCTCGGAAATGCACGTGCATTACATGTTCCCACGAAACCAGGTGAAGAGGGATACCTTTAAAGAAAAGGTTAGCTACGTCCACTCTAACAATTTCATCATAGAAGTTGGACATCAAGGAATAACACTGAAATGATCCTCCGTGTTTTTAATTCTAAAATAAAATCTCTTTGAAATAACCACCAAAGAGGATAGGAAAAAGAAACCCTAATCGTATTGAATGAGAAGGTCCCACAATTTCAATTTCTCATTTTGTGATGGCCATCCATAGAAGCCCAAAAATGTCCATGGAAGAGAGAGGGAATCGTGAATGGCTACCACCACATGATTAGAGGAGTAAGAGGTGATTCTGACGTCAATTCATTCCTTCTAAATAAGACACAGTATCCTAGAGTGTCCTTGGAGAGAGACCGTGAAGCATCCATAAAAGCCACATTTTTACGTAAAACCCATGTTGTCCTTGTTTTCTAATATGGTTTTGGGCAAGAAAACCATATCAGGGTGACTTTTAGCACAATGGATCTAGATAATCCAGACCGTACATGGGGTTCCAAGACCACGACAGTTCCAACATATGATTTTCATTACTCTAAACAGGGTTGGGTCATACTTGCCTCCTCCACTGTAACTTCAAAGAACTATCCATCACCCGATGATTTCCACCATTTTGGAAGGATTTCAGTCAACTTTAATGTCTCTAATTTCCATTTATGATCCCTAGGCTTTAAATTAATAGGGTCAACACCAATAGAGTGTAATATGATGTCCCATTTTTTAAGATTCATTTGGGGGTCTTGGAGAATGATTCTGAGGTGTTTTTAAATGAGTGTAGTTGACCTACTCTGTTCTTGAGTTTATTATTTAGGAGTACAATCTTAATGATGAATTTGGTGGAATTAGGGACTCTATTTATGGTGTGGAGGCCATTAGTGGATGTTCGTTCTCTTCAAAGGGTATTTTATGTTTATAGAATTGATATGTTGTGCCTTTTCTTGTGAGAAAGGATGTAATGGGGGACTTCCATAGTTACCAATGGGAGGTGCACCTGATTACCATGAAGATATCATATGATATGCAATGATGATTCATGTCGATAGGTATGAGAAATGATATCAATGAATTTTTCTCTCAATGTTGTACATTACAATAGGTCATATCCAAACAATAGATACCTTCGATTTTTCTTTATCCACTTCCAGTGCCGACATGGATGTGGGATGAGACTTAAATAGAATTTATGGTTGGGTTTCCATGTACCCATTTAAGGAAGTATGTGATCTGAGTTGTTATCTATAGGATGACAAAATTAGCTTATTTTATACCAATTTGAGATAAAACCAATTTTTAGTACATAGGAAGTCTTTATGTGTTGTATATTTTCATATTACATAGATTTCAATCAGTTATAGTCACTGATAGGGATCCCTGTTTTACTTCACACTTCTGGAGGGGTATCTAGAAGG
This sequence comes from Viscum album, assembly GCA_963277665.1. Lineage (NCBI taxonomy): Eukaryota > Viridiplantae > Streptophyta > Magnoliopsida > Santalales > Viscaceae > Viscum > Viscum album. The sequence continues at coordinate 1,978,587,835 of OY728157.1, read as the reverse complement.
CCATGGGATCCATGGTATGTTTGAGCATGACATATCATTCACAGGTATATGTCTAGATAGTTAAATCTATATAGATCCTTGAGGAAATGTTACTTTCTTGTGTTCTTGACTTTTTTGGATCTTGGGATGACCATATGGGATTGGTGGATTTTTCCTATAATAATAGGTACTATTATTCTACCAGAATAGATCATTTTTCATCCTTTTATGGAAGGAGTTATAAATCTCAAATTTTTTCTTGGAAATTGGTGAATGTTACTTGGTTGGACTGATTTTGGTTCAATACAAGACGATAGGTATTTATTTTATAATTCATATAATGTTGATGGCACAAAGCCGGTATAAACCCTATTATGATCATCATTGATGGTCATTGGATTTTTTAGTTGGTGATTAGGTGTTCATGAGAGTTTCACCTTAGTTTGATCACGAACATATTAGGAAACATGTAACACTTGCATCGACGTTTTGGGTACTTTTGAGATTGTTTAGAGAGTGGGAAATGTGGCCTACCATTTTGAACTTCCATCATAGTAGAATTCAATACACAACATGTTTTATGTACCACAGCTTAAAAAGTATCTTTCTAACCCTTCTCATGTTATAATATCATAATATCTTGTTATTGATCCCGATTTACCCATAAATGATAATCCAGTCAAGATTTTTGATTCTAATACAAAGGTTCTTCATGGGATGATAATAACATTGGTCCAAAGGACATGGAAACATGGTTTTTATTCATAAGAGACTTGGGAGCATAAGGCATTGGGGAGATAGAAATGGCATCATCTCTTTAATATGGAAACTTCTTGACAGACTTAATGGGGATAAAAAAATTTTATGATGGGGAGGTTGTAACATCCCATTACCTTATTTCAGGTAATTGTGGACTATTTATTTGTTTCCCTTTTTTAGGTGAACTTTTGGCCTCTCTATGATAGAGTGTTTTTTTCTAGGGGGTGAAAAAAAGTTCATGGATGTGTGTTTATTGAAGATAATATATTCTGGGTAAAAATGAATCAATATGAGTTCTATCATAGTGAAAGGGATATGGTGTGGAGAGTACCAGCTATGTCGTGGACTATCGGGCCACACTATAGGGGATATTGAGGTCAGATAAGTATATGGAGTAGCCTTTTGGATACACTATGGATCCATGGAAGCTGGTTTGTATATCCACTGTCAATCAAAGCATATTTTTTCCCTAGAGGGTGGGTTGTTTTGTAGATCCTCTATTGGTGAATTTTGGTGCTACATCCTATTTAGGTGTAGTTGTGGTGTAGTGATTTTACTATTCCATAGCTTTATAAAAGTGTGATGTAGATATAGGTTAGGTATATGGAATATTTTCAAGAGGTTGGTTAACTGAGGTTAGCTGCGGCGTGGTATGAGGAGGCCAAGCCATTGTTTTGATATTTTCCATCTTTCTTTGTCATGAACATGGGGGTCACAGGATGTTCTATGTTTTTACATAATTAAATGAAATGATCTCAATTTTATATTCTTTTTCTTCTAATCGACCCTCATTCTAACTTTTGGATCATGGAGGATCCCTAGAGGCATTTCTACTCATATAAACTCCATTATTATCTTATAAAATCTTTGGTGGAATCATTTTATTTCCCTCTAGTAAGTGATCTATCCTTATTTTGGAGTTACCTATTATATTCTATTATCGCCTTTGTGAGTGCTGAATCTTATTAGTTGTGATGGATTGGATCCATTTTTTTATAAATGTTATTTATTGGTATTTCCTCTTAATCTTCCATGCCTCTGACTCTAAATTGGCATTCCCATTTTAGGTATTTGATTGTTTGATCACTAATTAAATGTAGGTGATTTATATTTTTTATATATAATTTAATCATTTAATTACGTGATTAATTTTAAATGAGTTTTCAAATGATTTTAATACTTTTATTTGGGATGAGTGATGGATTATGGAAAATTTATGGAGGTTATGAAAACTCCCAACTTCAATAGAATTTTAAATTGTCTGGATGAATTGATAAAATTAATGGCTATATTTGGGAATTTTGTTTTTCTAAAATAAATAGAATAAATTGAAGGATTATCTGAAAAGGCATGAATTTTTGAAAACTTATGTTTTTGTTTTGAATGGATAATTCATGTTTATAACTGAAAGAGGGAAATTATATTTTGAACTAATTTGAAATGAATTATTTTCCCATGATTGATTGATTGGTTGATTGATTGAAGTAAATCTAATTTTGGGTAGTTAGTGGTTAATTAGGATATTAATTCTAGGATATGATCACTTAGCACTAGATTGACAAAGAAAACACTGTCATAAACATACCATGGATTGATTTTTCCCCGATGTGGAGTTGATTCCTAATGTCCTAAGTCATGGGACATGTTCACACATTGATCCAAGATCTGTGATTAGTAGTGTGGGGATGATATTACCAAAAACTAACATACCATTTTACTTGAAACAATTTATATGATACACTTGATTTTATGATTAAATAGCATTTATTTATTGAACTATTTTATTAATTCAAAATATTTTATATAATTTTTTTTTATAAAATGTTCATTTAATCTTATTTGAATATATCTTCCTTCGTTTGATTATGAAATCGTGTTTTTTTAATATGTGAATTCCATTCTATTCCTTGTTTTATTTAAATTGAAATAATATTTGGGTTAATTTTTATTGAATTGATTATGGAACACTTGGTGAGAGCCTAATGGGATTTATAGCTCACACCATAACTTTTAATTCAGATATACCTAGATTACCTTATTCAAGGTATGATAAAAGGAAACATTCCACTTTGAAGTGGTTTATGTTCTAGATCCCTAGGACCTGGGGTGAGGGAGGTGACTGGTGGAAATGTGATCCACTTGTTACATGGGTTTATCTTTGAGTTTTATCATAGAATACATTGTGTCTCTTGATGATGTGCAGTTTGGTTACTATTCTATCTAATTTTTTATGGTATTTTCTCCTTTAGAGTTTTTATCATACTAGTCAATTACTCCTTCCAATATTTTATGGAAAAATCATTCCCCAGTGCATCTCGTATAATGTTAGGTGCTAGTTTCCATCCTGTGGGGATCAGGAATGCCCTTGAAGCCACATTAGGGCCAGCTCCAGTATTAGGGTCCTAGGGTATCAAAGCTGATTTGTGACATGAATAATTTTTTTATGTTTTTAATTTAATTTTAATCTTGGGTGATGGTATAATTACTTTGAAATCATACACATCATGGACACAATTATTGTGTAAGTTGTAGAAAAATCAAGTGAATGATTTAAGAAAAGTAAACGTATTTATATTAAGATGAGTTTGGGTATTTCCTGATCTTTATTGATAATTATGATGTGTAAGTGATTATTTATGTGTTTTAATTATAATTCAATATTTTTTTTTGATATGTTTAAAGTAAAATTTTGTGAATTTTCTAAAAAATGACCTTAAATGGTATTAAATGTTTAAAAATTATTTTTTAATTCATTAAAAAATCATAAAAAACTTATACTGAATCCATTTTATTGAATTATTTTGATCCTTCATGCATGGTTCATCTATATTCAACTTTTAATTCTTAAAATTAATTTCATGACCATTAAAAATTTAAATATTTAGAAAATACCTTTATTTTCCCTATAAAAAGAGACTCAATAAATGCTCTCCCAAGGAACATATGAGTTCAGTTTTTCCTTATTACTCTTCCATAATTAGTCTCAAAATTTCCCTTACCATGTTTTGGGAACCCATGAGTGACTATAAAATTACCATTCAATGGATTTAAACATAATCTAAACAAAGGTATCAAAAGAGTTGGTATATGTATTAACTAATTTATTTTGAGATGATTTCGTATTCTACTTACTCAAAATATGTTGTATCCATCATAAAATAATTAATTAATTATCATAAAAATAATTAAATGTTATTATTTTTGTGTATTAACTATTATCTACCTCATTTCCATCCAATGGAAAATGAAAGAATCGCTTGTGCGTGTATATGGATTTCCAGATCTGGGTCACACGGTTTAGGAGAACGGGTTACCAAACCGTGCGCAAACCGTGTGCACATCCCTAGCTCCATAAAAAGGGTCACACAGTTTAGGCGCACAGTTTACCCAAACCATGTGCAAACCGTGTGCACCTCCTTGCTACCAGATCAAAGGGCACACGGTTTATCCAAACCGAGCGCAAGCCATGCATATGACGTGCGCCCTTGCCTGCAAGTCTATTTCTCAACCTCCTGGGATCCGAACAAACCACAGATGCTACCCGGACCTTCCATAGAACATTACCCATATCAAACAATCCTAAAGGAAAGGTTTGAAAGGAAAACTAACGATCTGTACCTTTTCCAAAGAGTTGGGTCGTTACAACCTCCCCTCCTTAAAGAAAATCATCCCCGAGTTGGCCTTCCGAGGGTACTGAGGTGTCATCGATGAAAATCTCGGGCCATTGAGAATGTACATCATCCTCTCGATCCCAGGTCTTGTCATGTACTTGGCCATGTTGCCAGAGTACCCATACAAGAGGAAACATTTTCCAAGAAGTGTCTTCACGCCCCGGTCAACTATTCGGTTTTGATATTCCTTAAAGGAAGAATCCATGTCCAGTTCAACCTCATCAGGATGAAAAATGTGAGTTGGACTTGAAAAGTATCGGCGTAGCTGAGATACATGAAAAAAATCATGCATGGCCAGATACTCTGTGGAAGTGAAAGCTGGTAAGCTACTGGCCCGATTCACTTCACCACCTCAGAGGGTCCGACGATCCTCGGTGAAACCTTACCCTGCTTCTGTATATGCATATTCCCCAACCTGGGTAAGACCTTCAAGAAAACCCGGTCCCCATCCTCAAACTCAAGAGTTCACCAGTGATTGCTAGCATATGACTGTTATCTAGACTAGTCTATCTGCATACGTTTCTTAATAATCTATATCTGCTTCGTAGTCTCCTGCACAAGACATGGTCCTAGAACTGCTGCCTCCCCTGCTTCAAGCCAACACAAAGGTCAGCGACAAGGCCTACTATATAAGGCTTCATAGGGAGCCATCTCAATGGTAGCCTAGAATCTATTGTTATATCTGAACTTGAAAATAGGAATGTGTTTCTCCCATGAACCTCCAAAATCGAGAACACATGCACGTAACATATCCTCTAGTACCTGCATATTCCTCTTAGTATGCCCGTCAATCTGCGGGTGATAGCCTGTGCTCAAAAGTACCTGCATACCCAAGGCCTTTTGTAAACCCTACCAGAACCGAGATGTAAAACGAGGATCTCTGTCTGAGACAACAGAATGAGGTGCTCCATGAAGGCACACTATCTTTTTGACGTACATTCTTCCCAAGTTGTCAACCATGAAGGTCTCCCGCATAGGTAAGAAATTCATGACCTTCATCAGACAGTCGATGATAACCCATACTTCATCATTTCACGAGGTGACCTGGGTAAATTGGTTACAAATCCCGTAGAAACATCATCCCATTTCCACTCCAGAATGGACAATGGCTGCAAAAACCCTACCGGATGCTGATGTTCTTCCTTCACCTGCTGACAGGTGGAACATCGCGTGATTAAACCGACTATCTTCCGTTTCATGCTAGGCCACCAGTACTGTCATTGCAAATCACGATACATTTTGGTGATACCTGGGTGAACTTCCCATGAAGAGGCATGGAAATCCCTAATCAGCTCCTCTCTGATGTCTGCTGGGACCCATACACACTTACGGAACAATAAAGTATCACCCTCATCCATAGTCCAATCTGTAGAGGCATCATCAGTGACAATTTCTCGTAGAACAAGGCCTTCTAGATCTGACAACTGTCTAGCCCTGACCCGTTCCAAAAGAGTAGATTTCACCGCTAGGGCTGAGAGAATAGTCTGATCACGACCCTGCTAAACCTCAACATCCATCACCGAAAATAGGGCCATCAGCTTCCACCCCTCATTAGATTCCCGAACCACTTGCGACTGAGTTTTCCAACTCAGCGCATCAGCTAATGAATTTCCTTTCCCAGGTGTGTAGGCCGGTTTGAAGTCAAAGGATTGTAGGTACTAGACCCACCTGAGTTTCCTGGGATTTAGATCCCACTGAGTGAAGATATATTTGAGGCTTTTGTGTTCAGTGTATACCACAAAGTTCTCTCCCAACAAATAGTGTCTCCAACAGCGTAAGGCATGTGAAAATGCTGCTAGCTTGAGGTCATGCGTCAGATAGTTCCGTTCATGAGGTTTTAACTGACAAGAAACATACACAATGACTCGCTTGTCCTGCATCAAGGCAGCTCCAAGCCCGATACCAGACGCGTCACAAAAGACCATATAAGCTCTGCCTAGCTCTGGAAAGATCAGTATCAGTGTTGAAGTTAGTCTGCCCTTTAGTTCCTGAAAAGATACTTCACAAGGTTATGACCAATAGAATCTCACCACCTTTTTGGTCAAAGTTGTAAGCGGTGCTGCTAGGCATGAAAAGTCCTGAATGAACCGCCTATAATATCTGACAAGCCCCAAGAAACTCCTGATATCTAAGACGTTCTTGGGATTCTCCTTGGAAATTACAGCACTCACCTTCTCAGGGTCAACTGAAACTCCAGACTCATAAATAATGTGACCTAGGAAGTGAACCTTGTCTATCCAAAAGTGGCATTTTCTGATCATAACATAAAGCTGATGCTCTCTTAGTGTATTTGACATGATCTCAAGATGGGTTGCATGGTCGTTTCTCGAGCGTGAATAGATTAAGATATCATCGACAAATACAACCACAAAAAAATCAAGGTAAGGGTGAAAAATCTGATTCATAAGAGCCATAAACACTGCAGGTGCATTCGTAATCCCAAACGGCCTGACTAGGTACTCATAGAGACCATACCTGCTCCTGAACGTCATGGAAGGTATGTCCGAAGTCCTAACACGCACCTGGTGATACCCCGACTTCAAATATAGCTTTGAAAACACCTTTGATCTTCGGGGATGATCAAAGAGGTCGTCAATTCGAGGTAAAGGATACCCATTCTTAATAATCAGCTGGTTTAACTTATGATAATCCATGCAATGGTGAAGGGTACAATCTGCCTTCTTGGAAAAAAGAACCAGTGATCCCCAAGAAGAAGTACTGGGACCTATAAATCCTTTTGCTTTCAGGTCATCCAACTGACTCTAAATCTCCAGAAGTTCCTTAGGTGCCATCCTATAAGGAGGAATGGTCACTGGTGCTGCTCCTGGTATAAGCTCAATAGTAAACTCCACCTCTCGCACTAGAGGTAGACCTGAGAAATCATCAGGAAAGACATCACTGAAATGATCCACCACTGGAGGATAAACAATGGGTTTTAACCTGTGGTCATCAAGATATAGACTGAAAACCTGTGTCATGACACCACCTAAACTCTGGTGTTCCGGTCCTGCTCATGTCGCACTGAGATCCCATTCTCCCTTATGCATATGTGTGTCGCCCTATGGTAATGTAAACACCACCCTCTGATGATAGCAATCAATCTGATCTCTATAGGGAACTAACCAGTCCATCATGATTATTAACTCAAAACCGATCATATCCAGAAAAGACAGGTTCCAGATGAAAAGGTAACCACCCACCTCGAGGGGAAAATTCTGGAAACGATGAACTCCATCTGAACGGACACCCAACGGGGTATCTAATGTTATCATACCACAATAAGACTCTACGTCGAGGCCCAAACATCCAATAATCTCCTCTGATATAAAAGATTGATAAGCGCATGTATCAAACAAAGTAGATACTAATGTAGAGGCAACTAGAATCATACCTCGTATAATAGATGGTTTGACGTGATGCTCCTGCGGCATAGGCTTGACTGCATACAACTGGCCGACACCACAACACTGTGTCACAACCTGGTGACGTTGAGTAGACCTGCCCTGCTGGTGCTGAGAGTCATACTCCTGACTACCTCTACCAAGACTACTACCATGGCTTGATCGACCGACGGTATTCCAGCCGCCTGACTGATGTGATCCTGCCGATCCAGTGCCAGATCATGGAGTAGGTAATGATCCCTGCTCAATGGACCCTGGGTGAAAAGTCCTGCAGAAGCGGTGGAGATGACATAACCTACCACAACCTCTACACTCCACTGGATTTTGCGTACACTACCTCTTCATATGTCCTGGAACCCCACATTGGTGACATATAGGAGTATCACCTGAAAAAAGTGTCTAACCACCACTAACACCACGAGATTCCTCAAAACGTCACTTCTTCCTAGAAGCAGATCCACTAGAACCCTTCGATGCCGAATTGCCCTGGTTCACACAGTCCACTTCTCTCAAGTTCCTCTCTGTGATCAGTGCCTGATTGACAATCTATGAAATGGTTTTCAACCTGAACACGTTAACTTGAGACTGGATGGTGTAACACAACCCATCCTCAAAACTCCTAGTGGCCGTGAGATCATCTGCAACTAGTGTATGAGAAAAACGCTGTAACTCAATGAAACATGATGAATATTCCATAACTATCATGGTCCCTTGCTGAAGATTCATAAACTCCTTAGCTCTGTTAGCCCTCAAAGTCTGGGGAAAGAAGTAATCGTAGAATATGGTCTGAAAATTAGTTCATATCACATCTCTCTGTTGTCCCGACTGGGTGATGAAATCCCACCACCTCCTGGATGAACCACAATGCTTATAAGCTATGGGCATGACCCTCCGATCTGGAGGCGTCTCATGGTGCTTGAAGATGGTCAGAATAGCCACCAACAAGGGCTCCGCAGCAAGTGGGCCACCATCTCCCATAAATGTAGGAGGATTATGCGACTGAAACTCACGGGTCAACTCTGCTATACTCGAGGCAGGTCACAATCCACCTTGCATACATTGCATCATACAGAAGAAGTTCTAACAGAACTAGAAATCAACGCCCATCTTAGGAATAGCAAGAGGGGCCACAGGTGGCTGGACATGAAGATCAACTAGAAGCTCTGGGCCCGCCACCTCATGAATGTGATCGTCACTTCCTTCAGCACGCGCGACTCGAGGAAGTCTCAGAGTCATAGTGCTTCAATTCCAAATGAACGTCTCAAAATAAGGAACCAAAAAAATTAAAGGCTGAACTCTAGAAGCTAGGACAAGTACTAAGCCTTACTACCCCTAAGATCACTTATCCACACCCATAGGAACTGTTTGTAAAACATGCCACTGTTCAAATTTAACTTAATCCAGTGATATAGAATTTCCTAGCCCATAAGGGCCCATACTCCTCATGAACTGAAATATGACACACACATGGATGTCATTTCTCATTTACTAGCACTACTCAAGAATTTAAATTTCTTTTTAAGTAATGTATTGGTCTAGATGGAATGTCATTTTCCGATCCATAAGGGCCCATACACCTTATGAACCAAAGAGTGACACCCACTAAAACCACATAGTTCCTTAATCCAGAACAAGCATGAAGGGCTATCACAGTTGCACACATATTATCAAGGCATGGAAATAAACAACAAGAAATGCTCGCTGAAAATTTAAATGTGGCATGGAAATATGCATGGCCTAATCATATTGTTCCAATCGTGATGTATTCTCTAATTCATAACCCACATTTCATTGGGTCTAACCGTGAAATCCAAACTTCAACATCGCAAATCTCAACGACATCACAAAACATGTGAAGAACCCAACAGTGAAATGATATCAACAGTAAATAGCATAATCAATAACAATATAAAATAGCCAACTTGGGATTTTCCCCATACATGTGTTTGCGACGCCCAAGCATGGCTCATGGCTAAGTCCCTAAGTGTTCCCGATCTCCAAATTTTGTTGTCATCAAATAGTAAAGCAGTAAATAAAGAATACATCTGATACCACTTTGTGTTGTCCCAGACCTGGCTACCCCTCAACCCGAGCCCCGAGCACGGTTGGCCACATGACCCCTGGCTCGTCTCCCCATAGGCCAGGGGCTGCCGACTAGAAGTGGGGGTGTAATGGTATGTCAGTGGGGAGACTGTACCCCCATGTTAGAGTACACAGCAGAATGGAAGCAAGTGATAAAAATAGAGGAATCACAATCAATGGACAAACATGAGAAAAGGGAAACAGACAACCAAACAACTTAAGTAAGGAATACCCTGATAAATATACCAAAGCCACATAGGCAGTGTCTGATACAAAATGGATGCATGGCATTCTAGTACAATGGAAATAGAAGACATGAATGCTATACAATAATACAAAAAGAACAAAAGTAGTCCACAAGAATCTCTATCCAAGCTCGATCCTCTGCTCCGGATCTCCAGCTGGAACATACAAGTATCAACATCCTGAAGCAGGGCCTTTTCCCCTACTAGTACCTACAACAGTAATGTCCACACGGGTGCTCAAAAGGCCACCCGGGTAGGGTGTGAGACATGTCTCAGTAGGCCACCACCGACGATGTATACGTGTAATACAAATAAGTGTTCTCAAGAAAAGTGAGTAATAGGCTACAAGTAGGTAAAGAAAAGTAAATAAATAACCCCCCCCCCCCCCCCCCGCTCAGGTTTCGGAAGGACACCTGGCGGGTCTACCTACTTCAGCTCAAGGCTGGTAAACTAAAAAATCACCAGAGGTATAAGTACATTGATATAGGTTATCCCTGGCACGAGTTAACCATGCCTCTCTTCCATGCTTCTCACATACGCACAAGTATCACTAGCCCAAGGTATGAATGCCTCTTGTCCACAATCACTATAACCGGTGTGGGGTAGAAATGACTCCCACCCACAAATGTTATATGGGATCAAGGTATAAATTCCTCTCATCCTCAGTCACTGAGATTTATCTGGCACAACGTGAGAATGCCTCCCACCCAACACACAGGTTACCACAAGCATATCAATATAGCAAAGGATAACCATTCACATCACATTATATAAGGAAATCCATCTTATATCGTATCACATTTGCAATGCAAGGCATATATATCTTATAATATCACATAAGCAAGGAATGGAATACACACATTTCAATTTGTTAAAGGGGATCAAGCTCTCTCATCCTAGCCAACCTCTAACCAAGTCATTTCATTTGACTAACATGTAAAATTACCTTTCAAGACATTTCATTGAGGTTCAAAGGTGAAAAGGGGCCAATTCTCATGGAATAACACCTATGGTTGACCACTCCCAGTCCATAACGAATCCAAACACCCTAACAAGGTCAGATTCATCACTATTATAACACACGGGTCATTTAGATATGAAGCAGTCATTATAAATATGGGGTTTGGTGAAATACAAACCATTTCATGACAATAATAACTCAAAAAGACGAAAAACCATAATGGAAAACATGTGACCACCTACCCTAGAGATGTAGGCATAGGCTCACTTGATATCAACCACATATTTTTAGTAGATTGGAAGAGATCTGGGTTCCAGTCCAAAGCCTTGGAAGTAGGTCATATGAGCCTGCATTAAAATAAAAATATGGAAGGCAAGATTTTTCGATGAAGGAAGGGTGCGTTGGGTTAGCCTTACCTTGGCCTTCCAACGCTTCCGATGGATCAAGAAACTGACTCCAGATGAAGGATACACCAAGAGTAGAGTGAGAGAGAGGTTTGGAAGCTCAAGGAGGGATCCTCTTAGTTCTCTTCGTGGGAAGAAGAAAGAAATAGGCTTAAGCCTTATAAATTAATTAAGGGAAAAAGGGTAAATTCACCCAGATCTGGGTCGCACTGTTTACCAAACCGTGTGCACTTCCCTACCTCCAGAAAAATGTTCACACAATTTAGGCACACGGTTTCCCCAAACCTTGCGCAAACAGTGCGCACCTCCCTGCTTCCAGACCAAAGACCGCATGGTTTATCCAAACCATGTGCAAGCCATGCATAGGTCGTGCGCCCCTGTCTGCAAGTCCATTTCTCAACCTCCCAAGCTCCGAAAAAACCCCGGACACTCTCTGGGCCTTCCTTAGAACATTACCAACATTAAACAAGCTTAAAGGAAAGGTTCATAAGAAGAACTAATGATCCGTACCTTTTCCAAAGAGTCGGGTCGTTACATTGAACACGAGGTAAGGGTTCTTCAGCTCATTATTTCTTCATTGAGACATATTTCATGTTATACACCTATTTGTATTTATATAATGTATATACTGCCTATTTTTATATTATATCATGAATATATTCATATTAATCGTATTCAAATTTATATTTAAAGTCATTTATTTCAAAGGATTTATTGATTTTTTTAAAATTCACCAAAGTGATAATGGTTTATATTATAATCTCATTTCATTTTGGGATTATCTATGATAAATTTACATTTAGGTAAATGATATGATCCTCTTCTTTTAAACCCCACATATTTTCTTTATATATTGTTTTTTATTGTTTTTTATTGTTTTTTTTATTTATCTCCCTTTTGTAATTAAAATGGCCAAGAAAATATTTTTAAGAAAAGATGGCCTTATTTTCTCATTTTGGTTTGGAAAATTTCTCTTCGATATACAGGTTCTTCAAATTGTTTCACAAAGTTTTATAATATAATAAAATGTTTTAAAAATATCATTTTTATTAACATTAAATTTCTTTTCAAATGAATATAAGGAATATTTTCAATGTTCATTCATATGACCCACCTTTAACATTTTTACAAAAGTGTGAAAAAATTATTCTCTTTTAACGTATACAACATTAATGGATTTTTCCACCATAATGTATTTCAATTTTCATGAAACATCATTTAAAAAATTAATTGGTTTTACAAATGAAATCCAATTCCAATTTTTCATGGAATTTTATTTTTTGAAAGTTTTTAAATGAAAAAGTATATCTCTTCTTGATATTTAAATAATATTTTAAATGATTTAATAAATTTTTTTTTGAATTTATGTTAACATACTTTATGGATTTTTATGTGTCACTGATTATATAATTTTTTGATACCATCCACTTCTTTTCTCTAAAAGTCATATGATGATTATGTTTTAAGGATGAATCTATGAAACCTATTTTATTCCCATGGGTTATCTAATTTATGAATTAATGGTTAATTATATTATGTTCTCATAGTATAAATATGAATGGTTTATAATTATGTGATGGTTGGGTATGTTATAAGACTATAATGAAATCGGTAAAGTTTTATAACTCACGATGTCAAGTTTAAATGGGTATTTGGAACATGATAAAGATTGTATATGGGTATTTATCCCAAATCCGAGAGGCTACACATGTTTGTATCCCAATCCTAAGAAGGTATCAGGTGGTTAACCCAATCCTATTATGTGATGAATGAGCTGGTGGTAGCCTTGAAATATGATTTGGTATATATTCTGTTAGCCTCATCCTATTATGTGATGAATTACATAGTGGGTATCCTTGACATATTATTTATGTTCTTTTGCTCATGTAAAAAAATTATGTCTCAAACTAATGATATTGTGTCATGGATCAGGATTAATTATTGAAAATTATGCACTCTTATGACTCATTTCTTCTATTATAACAAATTTTTGTTCCATAATTCATGACTTATTTTGTATTAATGGGTTGTGTTTGAATTTCATATGTTATGATCATAGTCTCATTCTATTATTCTTTTCTTATGCATACATATGACCATCGATTGATGTCTCCCATGTTTTCCCTTATTGAGTATATTTGATCACCCTTTTATATTTTTCTATTTCCTAATTTTATTAATAAAGGTTTTAAGTATGACAATACTATAAGAGTATCAAGTGTGGATAATTTTGTGGGATATTCCAAAGTCTTCTTATGAAACATGAAAATCAATGTATAATGGGAAATGTTCCCATTTTATAAGAAACTCGTAGGTTTTTTATGTAATGTGGTTTTCATAATTCTCTATAAAAATAAATAAAAATTATTGGATATATATGTGTCTCAATATTTTATATTGATATTGTAATTATATATGGTTAAAATGGGTCACTTCATTTGGTATCAATTCTAGTATGTACATAATATGTTTTAGTTATAAATTATGGTGTACAGGTCTAGGGAATCTCTGTTCGTATGAAAGAAAATATTTAAATAAATTTATAGGTTATGAATTTATAAAGTGAGGATAATTTAATTGTTAATTATGTCATTATGGGTTGATTATTTATAGGGTGTGTTCGCACCTCAATTCACTGTTTCATTTTCACCCTTACACCACTATTTTAAACTGAATTCCTATTGAATATTATAAGTATAATAACAAATTTCACTTAATTTTAGATTAAATTATTATTTTTACCACTATTAAAAAGGGAAATGTTAATTTTTTTGATAATTTCATTGATGGTGGATGTGATTTGGAGGGTCCATGATGAAATTCAAGAAAAATGGGCCAAATTGCATATGATCCAAGCATATCAGTAGATGAAACCTCACACTACTACTAAACCGTGCATTAAAATGGGATTATATTTTTTGGGATGGTCTTAAATTCAATTTTCTACATTTCCTATGAAAAAACCCAATCCTAATTTGTCCATCTGGTGGCCCATCCGGACTGATCTGTCCATCATACTGAATCTACACGAAGTCCAAAGTGGTGTGTGGTGATCGGTCTATATCTTAGGTTGTAGGTCTCCAAATGATGCCGAAAAATTTGGTGGATATATTTATAAGTCAGGGATAAAACATTTTAATTTTATTCAAATCTAGATAATGATTTTTGGAGGTTTAAAACCATGTTCAATGTGGTTTTAAGAAATCTGTGTGCCCAAAACCACCTTCTACTTTGCCTATAAAATGGATCCTTGGGATCCCCATTTTAAAGTTCGTCCAGGAGGCAAATCTCTGATATTTTGGGGACCCAATGTATTCCTATTCTCATACAAGAATTTCTGTATTCCCCTATCCTCATATAGGGATCATGGAAGAAGGTGAAGTTCCACCTGACCCTCCTCCTCCTCTCAAGGGAGAGCTAAATGGTGAACGATCATTTCAGGGGAGCTAAACATGCTTGGGAGGGAGTTCCAACACTAGTTATTCTACTTGTTTTATGTGTTAAATATTTAAATAATTTCTTATGTTGATATTATTCTCCCCTTATAGAATTAATTTTGATATAATTACGTGAAACAGTTTTTATTTCAACACCGATTGGGATGAGATTTCACGTGGGAATCTTGGGTTTTTTCAATTGGACAATAAAATCATAAATTCTCTCTCAGAAATTTATCATATTTTAGTTTGATTTGGTATCCCTTTATCTATTATTAGGTAGAAAACCTTGACAACATGATCATTGTGTCAAGGTATGCTTCTCTGTGCATCTTTTAAAGGGGTAAGAGGGGAATCAAGATCATGACAACCCTCAACGAAAGAATTAAAAAAACCATGTGAAATTGTTAGAAAAAAGAACTATACAAGACATGTAGTGAAATTGAAATGATATCCTTCTCTCATAAATTAATAAATCACCACCTTTATGTATAATTTTTTTTAACAATTTTGATTAGGTTATTTTTTTTAAACTGTTTTCAAAATCACCCTTTATTTTACTGATCTTTATTGTAACTACATACTTCAAACTACCAACAATCCTTGATAGATGACTAATGGTCCACCCTAGACTAAAAATAAACCATAAAAAACACAATCAATTTTACATTTCATGACAACGCAATCAAATTTTGGCACCGTTTCCAGGGAGCACTTTGGTTTTTGGTGTGTGTTTTTGATAAGTTTTTTGTAAGTTTTGTGAATATTTATTTGTTTTATCGTATACCTTTAACTATATTTTTGTGTTATGATTTATTTATTTAGTAGGTTTGGTTCATTATGTGTTCTAATCTAGGTGATTTAACACCTTTAGAACCCGAACCAGAGAGGATCCTATGTGAGTGACACTGAGATACACAAGAGAACCCTTTGAAGGAGGACACACAAAACATCGAAACTCTTCTTGATCCTTCTACTTATTACATTTAAACTCACATTAAAACTAAACAAAACTTGTATAAAATGGATGAAAATAACAAGAAATTAAAATAACTAACCTAACCTGATGTTGATATCCAACCCACTTATATTCAATTACAAGGTGAGGCACCAAATTTTGAACTAAAATCTGGTGTAATTCACTTACTGCAAACATTTCATGGACTCACTGAAGAAGATCCACATAATACATAAAAGAATTTCATTCTATGTGTTCAACCTTAAAACATGCTAATGTGGATGAATAACAAGTATAGATAAGAGCATTAAAATTTTATTTAGTTTGCACTGTGAAATATTGGTTGTATTGTGTTAATTCACCAATTAGAGGTTGGGCGGACATGAAACAGATTTTTCTTGTAAAATACTTCCCATACACTAGAACATAATCAATAAAGAAATAAATATGTGTGATAATATGATCACAAGGAGAAAAACTTCATGAATATTGGGAGAGATTTAAGAGGTTATGTTTAAGTTGTCCACACCACCAAATAAGTGATCAACTATTAACTCATTACTTTTATGATGGTTTAATTCCTATTGATCGAAATATGATTGATGCTATTTTTGGTGGTGAAATAGTTGATAATACCTCAATTTTTGTGAGAACCCTGATTGAGAACATGGCTCAAAACACTCAACAATTCGATTCAAGGTCTAGTTTACCCATTTGAGGTGTCCATGAGGTGCAATGTACTGACTTTGAGAAGAAGGTGTACACAAGGCTCAATGAGGTAAGTACCCCTTTTCGAAATCTTGATCTTTCCCATGAGAAATACCAATATCCTCCTCCCATCCATTATGGTATATATTCTTTTGACACCCACTACTCTAACCAATGTCCTCAATTAAGATAAAGTTTTGCGAGTTGTGAGGAAATATTTACAGGTTGTCCCTATAACCAACCCTTTAGGCAAGAACCTTACTATCCATCCAACCCTGGGTGGAAATAAAACCAATCCTGCATGAAAGGGGGTATTAAAACCATCCTCAACATCCATGGAACCAATTGGGGAAGACTAGTCATCCACCACCACCTAAGAATCATCAACCACAAAAAAGGACATTCCAATAAACCCCTCCAAAACCTGAGCCTAGGCTAGAATATATGATGAAACAAATGGCTACCAACAATCTCCAACTCTAAAAAACCACCCAAGCTGTAACACCCTGAGATTATATGAAAAATATTCTTTTTAATTTCACTAATGTCTTGTGTTGTACGCTACACCAAAAGGAGCTTGAACAACATGAATCCTTGACTTTCCTTACATTACACACAATCGTGACCTTCCTCGATAGCGTGTGTAGTACGCAATACCGAGTTTCACTAAACAACGATATGCTATTAAAATATTATTAAAACTAGCCGTTATGAATAGTAATAACCACCTTTTAAAGTTTTAGAAATTTTACCTCTCAAAATGGACTTCATTTTTGGATTCGGAATATCGAAATTAGCTTAGGGTGAAATTTTGGTTATTTTCGGATAACTTTCATATTTTGATAAATAGTGAAAATTACTAAATTTTAATTAAAAACAACTTTTTCAATAGAAATAATTAATAGTGATAAATTATTAATTTGAGTGGTTTTAAAGTATATTTAGAATATATTTTTACAATTTAATACAATGTTGGTCATTAGATGTAATTTCACATTTAAACCAGTTATAAACAAGTTTCAATCTTTTGATAGTTATTATCTCTTAAAAACACGCTATTTGTTTTGACGACGGGAATTATTTTTTAAATTAGTTAATGAAACTGATATGTTTTGAATTTGGTAAAATAGACATCATTTTTGAGTTCATAATATCAAATATAGCTTAGGCCTAATTTTTGGTATTTTTATAAAAACATTAATTTTTTGATGAATAGTGAAACCACTAAGTGGTAGTTAAAAAACTGAATTTTTCATAAAACATAATTTTACAGCTTCTGTGAGTGGAATTTCAAAAATCCGAGAGACACGGTTGATGTCAGTAAGTAAAATGTGGTTCAATGAGATAAAAATATTTTTTTGGTGAATAGTAACTTTTTACTTTTTTACCACGATTAAAAGTAAATAGGGCAATTAAGGGTAGAAATGATATTATTATTACCCTAACACATGTCCTAATTCTATTGGACAAGTGTAATTCGACCAAAAACAAACTTAGGAATAAAATATGACCATTTTGGCCCACTTGGATTAGATTAGGACATTTATTATCAATTTATTTAAAGAAGGGTTAAAAGAGTTAAAATCAAAGTGTATTTACTAAAACATTTTTAATATGGGGTTATACATAAGATAAATTCGACTATAAATATTCATTAGAAAGATAAAAATATTTCCTACATAATGGAATTTTATTTTTAATTTTTAGACATCAAATAATCTAATTTAGTTATGACACAAAGATGATGAAGTAATTATCTTATTAATGAAATATTGACATAATTGATGTTATAAATGCCCAAATAAATATAATTTGAGACTTTTTATGAATTCCACTACTTTTCTAGGTTAATATGACATGTTAGTATTGATTTAAATAACTCTTTACGAACTAATCATTTTGTTATGAGTTTCAAAAAAATCAATTACTAAATAGTGTCAAAATTGACATAAATTTGTTTTTAAAACAAATATTATATTATTAATTGTTATTTTATTCCTAAAAATCTACGGTTCGGACAAATGACTTATATAAGGTTATATATATTAATAATAAACAACTTGGGGTTCATTTTTCTTCTTATAGTAAGTTTATTAACCTTATAGTGTAAGAACACAAGAAGACACGGTAAAAGTAAAATTCTTTAACTTAATGTTAAATCTAAATGATAAGGTTAAAATAGGAACTTAAACTTGTCTAAATTCTGTTGGATGAGAGGATTTCGACCCATCCCCACCATATCCTCTAAATAAATTAATTTGGAGCTATTTAAAACCGAACATGACTTTATAATAAAATAATATTTTTAGTTATTCCAAAGGTGCCCCTCTCCTCCCTTATAAAAGGGCACCTCCTCCCTCTCTTCCTCACACAACTTTGAGCCTTCAAGCTCAGCCAAAACCTGAAAAATTCTCCTCTACACTTCCCTAGAAACATCCTAGAGGTTCTGTTCTTCCTCAAAGACCAATTTTAGTGCCCTAAGAGGAGGTCTCAAAGAGGCGCTTTAAAGAAGAGGTAATTTCCGTTACCGATTCATTCAACTTTATTTCTTCTTCCACTTCTTATTCTTAGGTTGTTTCATTATGAAGTAATAACATCAGTATCACTCATATAATGATATGTTATTAATATTATGAAACAACCCTATTTCACCATCTATCCATCCTACGGAAAACAAAATCACCGCGCATGCGTACGTACGGAATACCGTCTCCACGCCATGGTGTAATCTTTTTTTCCACCAACACCTTACATGGATGGGTATTATGGTGTAAAGAATAACTATAAATAGTTATTATAACATCATAATTATTCTAATATATTGTATCATCCACTCCAATTCAATTCAATAATTATGGAAATGATATCATCGCTCGTGCGTACGTACGGACTACCGGCTCCACGACGCGGTGAGATTCATTCTCCATGTTAACCATTTAAGAATGATTATAAAGTATATATAAGCAATAATAATGAAATATATGACATTATAAAGCTACTGTATTTATGTGTATATATATGTATGTCATCTACTTAATTCCACTCAATTCAATAAGGAAACGAAAACAACGTTCATGCGTACGTACGACCTACCGTCTCCATGAACGGTGTATTTCTTTCCATTTATCGATCCATTATATATATGTATATTCTGAATATATATTATATATAAATCATGTTTTATATTCTATAATTAAGCAATTATTATCTATGTAATCATATGAATAATTACAAGTTAAAACACGAATGACAAATGAGATAATTTTACCCAAACGCTACTTTAACATGAATTTACAAAAGAACGGGTAATATAAAGTCATAAGTGAACAATCTATGATATAATAACAATGAATATGATTCTTTAATAAGTCAATGACATTATGTAAATCATTATACAGGAGGTTCGGACACTTACAAAGCAAATCGGACCTAAGGAAAGTGAAATATCACAATCTCATTTTTATCCGAGATTGTTTATACATTGGCATTTACTGGGGTGTATTTTATCATCCACATCCATGTTTACTCAATATTTAATATTATTTCCATCCAAGTACAATTGTTGAAATCCAATTTTACCCTTCGGTGAGTTTTTAGTAAAAAAATATGAAAGGAATCTTTTGTCGTTTTTCGTATGAGGTACTTTTTGACTTTTCCGACAAAAGTACGAAGAATGTTTTTTTACTTATACGGCTTGAATGGATTTTTAAAAAATTATTTCCAAGAAGCTTCCTTTACATGTTTTCAAGTTTATTTTTAATCAACTTATTTTAGTTCAATGTTTTATGACATGTTAAGAAAGGAAAAATGTTTTTGAAGAAGAAATGATATTTTCCTCAAGAATGGAGTTCAAGTGTTTTATCAAAATTATTTTCCATCTAAGATAATAAAGGGTTATGTTTTTATCCCTATTATTACATTGATTTGATTATGTTGTGATGGAATTATTTTTATGAATTCCTTTATCTTATATGAATTGTTTTATGATGTGATGATGTTTAAGACTCCCATTTGTATTACATGGGTTATGAAATGATGTATGATTTATGATTTTGTGGCACACATAAGAATGGTATCATTATGAGACGGGTGGGACATATTTCTCCCTCCAATGCATTGGGTAAAGATTTTATATCTCATGAGATAGACATGTCTAGAATGGTAGGTTATACCGGTTCAGTGAAACAGGACTAAAACGAGGGTGAATCGGTTCAGAAAGGGACTTTGTCCACTAAGATTGTCTTGGAAATGAGTCTTGACTAATAAGATATGATTCTCTATGATTATGTGTGTATGCCACAATGTTTCATGTTTTATTTTATGATTATTGGATTTTCATTTCACTACTATGATTTTTCCCATGTTATGAAATTATGCTATCTTTTGCAGGTTAAGATTTCCAAAATGTTATGTTCTTATGAACATGATGTGATTGATATTTCTTTTGTTTACCCTTACTGAGCATTTGAGCTCACCCTTTTATGTTTTCTTTTCCCCAGGATATAAAGAAAGGTTTTAGGTAAAAAAAGGAAGATCTTTATGGGAGATGTTGAAGATCTTTCTCAACGATTAGAAGATTATATTCCGAGTTTCCAAAGACACTAAACTATTACGGTCCTTGTGTGTGTGTTTTTGTAATGTACTAAGTATTCCGTAAAAGTAATGTAATGTACATGTACTTCAAGATACGGTTCTCTACAGTTGGTATCAGAGGAAAGGTTTAGTCAACTTTTGGAAACTAGGATGCGAGAACTTTAGTGAGATCCCTAGAGATATTTTTAAGGTATGTCTAGGAATCTCTCTAAGGTTAAGTATAAGTATAGGTTATAGTCCCAGAATTGCGCTAACGATCTTAGAATTAAACCTAAGATGTTAGATATTGAAGGTACTCCTCCTTTACTATGTTGTTTTCCCTAGCATTATTTTTGCCTCTCACACTATTCTTTTTGGGTTTTAGAAAATGGCTGGAAACAAGGTGATTCACAATAATGGAGGATATGATGGACAATGGAATGATATTCTTCATGAGAAACCAAATGAAATGGGATTTGGAAGTCAAAACATCATTATTATGCCGAATCAGCAATCTCATAATATGATCAATAAAGTAAAATTTGGTAAGTTTCCTGACTCGGCTAATAAGAGAAAGATGGAGTTTCATGATGATCATAGAGGAAAGAAAGTTCAATTTCCCCTATGTAAATCATGTGGGAAGAGGCATCAAGGAGAATGTTTCAAAGGAACTGGAAGATGATTTGGGTGTGGAAAAGAAGGACACAAAGCCAGTAAGTGCAAAGGAAAAGGTTCAGTTAACACCAGGGATGAGGATAATGGTATTGCTACGACATCAACAATGGTTAAATGTTTTAAATGTGGAATGTACGGGCATTATGCAAACCAATGCCCTAAGGGAAAGTCTCATTAAGAGAATCAGTATGGTCGAATGGGTAGTATTTATGTGGATGATGATGAAGAGACTAAAAATGATATGTGAGATGAAAGAATTGTTGAAGCTCGGTCAACGGTTTAAGAATGTAGTGTAATGATTACATGTTTATCATGTGTAATGTTGTATAAGTAATCTCATGGTACTATTGAATAAAGAGACATCTAAGGATTGTTACACTGTTGTATTTCCTTGAGTTTTGAAAATGTATGATTAATGTTATCAGTATCCATGAAAGGTTATTCAGATATTTTTGGAATGTAGATGATATGCGCATAATGAAGGGATACGGAGAAAATTAAATGTTTGATAGTATTCATGAGCTCATGACTGATATAAGGAAAAGGTTATATCATGGTTTGAGTATATTGAATTTTTGGATTTTGGTATGTGGTAAGAGTTAACTTTTGAAAGCATTCATGTTTTCACTAAGGTTTAATAAGTATTCATTTTTCAAGAGAATACATGATTAAGGTATTCACATGATTGGAATGTGACCAACAAGATATATGGGGGACAAATGATGGTGGTCACATGCTTGGTTGATGACATTTCAAGTAATCATTTTCTTTATACTATGAGCTTGGACCGAATTATTTTAGATAATCCTAAAGGTTGGAATTGATTATGTTGGACATAAGTTAGTATTGTTTAAGGATAGAACTTTTTTTGATATTATTGATGGGATGTTATAGTAATATAGTTTTAGAAAAAGGACAACCTTCAGGACGGGCGACAACCCATCACGTCGGACAAGGCTGTGGGAATCGAACCCACAACCGAAGTGCGACTGGCCCTTATCGCCTACCACTAGCCTACAAGAAGTCCCTGGTTAGTATAAACTAGTTTTATTTTATTAAGTGGTATGATATATGAAGTATAAGACCATTTTAGGAACCATATATGATTAATCTCACTATAGATCGACTTATGTATATTTAATAACTTTTGCTAACCTTTTGTTTGAGACAGATGGAATGACCCATCATTCTATCACATGATCTACTAACACTTCATGAATAACAAATTCAACTTCATTTATTTAAGAGATGAAGTGGAAATTGTTCAAGGCACGAACAACAGTGAGATTGTACCAAAATAAAGTAAGTATTTATTCTAATTCAAATTCTTCAACTTTAGGGAAATGATCTTGAAAACCAAAAATGTTGTCCTAGTGATCTTATATCTGATGAATTAGATGGTACCCTAGATCATCACAAATTTATGGCTTTATCCTTGTTCTCTACCACTCTCCATCAGAACATGATGGTTAGATTTTTCATCCATATCTGTATTTTCACCTATGTGGAAACCTAGTGATTAGTTTATTTCGGTAACCGTTACATTTCATAATTTTGTTTTTAAAGATTTGTTTTGGTATTACTTTTTACGATGTGGGTTTCTATCAAAGATACTTTCGAATAGTAAACCATTTATAACCCCGACGAATTTCGAGGGAGAAATTCATTTAAAGGGGGGTAGAATGTAACACCCTGAGATTTTATGAAAAATATTCTTTTTAATTTCATTAATGTCTTGTGTTGTATGCTACACAAAAAGGATCTTGCACAACACGCATCCTTAACTTGCCTTGCATTACACGCAATCGTGACCTTCCTCGATAGCGTGTGTAGTACGCAATACCGAGTTTCACTAAACAACGATATGCTATTAAAATATTATTAAAACTAGCCGTTATGAATAGTAATAACCACCTTTTAAAATTTTAGAAATTTTATCTCTCAAAATGGAATTCATTTTTGGATTCGGAATATCGAAATTAGCTTAGGGAGAAATTTTGGTGATTTTTGGATAACTTTCATATTTTGATGAATAGTGAAAATTACTAAATTTTAACTAAAAACAACTTTATCAATCGAAATAATTAATAGTGATAAATTATTATTTTGAGTGGTTTTAAAGTATATTTAGAATATATTTTTACAATTTAATACAATGTTGGTCATTGGAAGCAATTTCACATTTAAACCAGTTATAAACAAGTTTCAATCTTTTGATAGTTATTATCTCTTAAAAACACGCTATTTGTTTTGACGACGTGAATTAATTTTTAAATTAGTTAATGCAACTGATATGTTTTGAATTTGGTAAAATAGACATCATTTTTGAGTTCATAATATCAAATATAGCTTAGGCCTAATTTTTTGTATTTTTCTGAAACCTTTCAATTTTTGATGAATAGTGAAACCACTAAGTGGTAGTTAAAAAACTGAATTTTTCATAAAACATAATTTTACCGCTTCTGTGAGTGGAATTTCAAAAATTCGAGAGACACGGTTGATGTTAGTAAGTAAAATGTGGTTCAATGAGATAAAAATATTTTTTTGGTGAATAGTAACTTTTTACTTTTTTACCACGGTTAAAAGTAAATAGGGTAATTAAGGGTAGAAATGATATTATTATTACCCTAACACATGTCCTAATTCTATTGGACAAGTGTAATTCGACCAAAAACAAACTTAGGAATACAATATGACCATTTAGGCCCACTTGGATTCGATTAGGACATTTATTATTAATTTATTTAAAGAAGGGTTAAAAGAGTTAAAATCAAAGTTTATTTACTAAAACAATTTTAATATGGGGTTATACATATAAATTAGACTATAAATATTCATTAGAAATATAAAAAGATTTCCTACATAATGGTATTTTATTTGTAATTTTTAGACATCAAATAATTTAATTTAGTTATGACACAAAGATAATGCAGTAATTATCTTATTAATGAAATATTGACATAATTGATGTTATAAATGCCCAAATAAATATAATTTGAGACTTTTTATGAATTAAACTAATTTTATAGGTTAATATTACATGTTAGTATTGATTTAATTAACTTTTTACGAACTAATCATTCTGTTATGAGTTTCACAAAAATCAATTACTAAATAGTGTCAAAATTGACATAAAATAGTTTTTTAAAAAAATATTATATTATTAATTGTTATTTTATTCCTAAAAATATAAGGTTCGGCCAAATTACTTAGATAAGGTTATATATATTAATAATAAACAACTTGGGGTTAGTTTGGCTTCTTATAGTAAGTTTATTAACCTTATAGTCTAAGAACACAAGAAGACACGGTAAAAGTAAAATTATTTAACTTAATGTTAAATCTAAATGATAAGGTTAAAATAGGAACTTAAACTTGTCTAAATTCTATTGGATGAGAGTATTTCGACCCATACCCATCTTATCCTCGAAATAAATCAATTTGGAGCTATTTAAAACCGAAAATGACTTTATAATAAAATAATATTTTTAGTTATTCCAAAGGTGCCCCTCTCCTCCCTTATAAAAGGGCACCTCCTCCCTCTCTTCCTCACACAACATTGAGCCTTCAAGCTCGGCCAACCCCTGAATAATTCTACTCTCCACTTCCCTAGAAACATCCTAGAGTTTCTGGTCTTCCTCAAAGACCAATTTTAGTGCCCTAAGAGGAGGTCTCAAAGAGGCGCTTCAAAGAAGAGGTAATTTCCGTTACCGATTTTTTCAACTTTATTTCTTCTTCCACTTCTTCTTCTTAGGTTGTTTCATTATGAAGTAATAAAATAAGTATCACTAATATACTGATATTTTATTATATGTATGAAACAAACCTATTTCACCATCTATCCATCCTACGGAAAACAAAATCACCGCGCGTGCGTACGTACGGAATACCGTCTCCACGCCATGGTGTAATCTGTTTTCCACCAACACCTTACATAGATGGGTATTACGGTGTAATGAATAACTATACATAGTTATTATAACATCATAATGATTCTGATATATTGTATCATCCACTCTAATTCAATTCAATATTTATGGAAATGATATCATCGCTCGTGCGTACGTACGAACTACCGGCTCCACGACGCGGTGAGATTCATTCTCCATGTTAACCATTTAAGAATGATTATAAAGTATATATAAGCAATAATAATTAAATATATGACATTATAAAGCTGCTGGATTTATGTGTATATAAATGTATTTCATCTACTTAATTCCACTCAATTCAATAAGGAAACGAAAACAGCGTTCATGCGTACGTACGACCTACCGTCTTCATGAACAGTGTATTTCTTTCCATTTATCGATCCATTATATATATGAATATTCTGAATATATATTACATATAAATCATGTTTTATATTCTATAATTAAGTAATAATTATCTATGTAATCATATGAATAATTACAAGTTAAAACACGAACGACAAATGAGACGATTTTACCCAAAACGCTACTTTAACATGAATTTAAAAAAGAACGGGTAATATAAAGTTATATGTGAACCATATATGATATAATAACAATGAATATGATTCTGTAATAAGTCAATGACATTATTTAAATCCTTATACTGGAGGTTTGGACACTTACGGTGCAAATCGGACCTATGGTAAGGGAAATATCACAATCTCATTTTTATCTGAGATTGTTTATACTTTGGCATTTATTGGGGTGTATTTTATCATACACCTCCATGTTTTCTCAATATGTAATATTATTTCCATCCAACTACAATTGTTTAAATCCAATTTTACCATTCGGTGAGTTTTTAGTAAAAAAATATGAAAGGAATCTTTTGTCGTTTTTCGTACGAGGTACTTTTTGACTTTTCCGAAACAAGTACGAAGAACGTTTTTTTGAACTTATACAGCATGAATTGATTTTTAAAACATTATTTCCAAGAAGCTTCCTTTACAAGTTTTCATGTTTATTTTTAATCAACTTCTTTTAGTTTAATGTTTTATGACATGTTAAGAAAGGAAAAATGTTTTTGAAGAAGAAAGGATATTTTCCTCAAGAATGGAGTTCAAGTGTTTTATCAAAATTATTTTCCATATAAGATAATAAAGGGTTCTGTTTTTATCCCTATTATTACATTGATTTGATTAAGTTGTGATGGAATTATTTTTATGAATTCCATTATCTTATATGAATTGTTTTATTATGTGATGATGTTTAAGACTCCCATTTGTATTACATGGGTTATGAAATGATGTATGATTTATGATTTTGTGGCACACATAAGAATGGTATCATTATGAGATGGGTGAGACCTATGTCTCCCTCCAATGCATTGGGTAAAGATTTTATATCTCATGAGATAGACATGGCTGGAATGGTAGGTTATACCGGTTCTGTGAAACAGGACTGAAACGAGGGTGACTCGGTTCAGAAAGGGACTTTGTCCACTAAGATAGTCTTGGCAATGAGTCTTGACTAATAAGATATGATTCTCTATGATTATGTGTGTATGCCACAATGTTTCATGTTTTAAGTTATTATTATTGGATTTTCATTTCACTACTAAGATTTATCCCATGTTATGAAATTATGCTCTCTTTTGCAGGTTAAGATTTCCAAAATGTTATGTTCTTATGAATATGATGTGATTGATATTTCTTTTGTTTACCCTTACTGAGCATTTGAGCTCACCCTTTTATGTTTTCTTTTCCCCAGGATATAAAGAAAGGTTTTAGGTAAAAAAAGGAATATCTTTATGGGAGATGTTGAAGATCTTTCACCACGATTAGACAAATATATTCCGAGTTTCCAAAGACACTAAACTATTAAGGTTCTTGTGTGTGTGTTTTTGTAATGTAATAAGTATCCCGCAAAAGTAATGTAATGTACATGTACGTCAAGATATGGGTCTCTACACAAGCTACCTTAAAAGACCTAACAAACCAATTAATCCAACTTGCTAACTCAGTGGGGGAAATCCAAAGTCATGGGTCAGGTAAAATACCATCTCAACCAGTAGTTAACCCTAGGGATAAAGGAAATGTTAGTTCCATCACCCTTAGGAGTGGAACTCATCTTAAAATCCAAATTAACCCTCCAATATATTCATCTCCTCCTGAGGAAACCTCCATCCCAACTACAAAAAATGGTCCAAGAGACGAAAAACCTTGTCCTAAGAGAATCCCTTCAAAAGGAAAGAGTGTTTTTGTTGATGAGTCACCTATCCCAACCATTCCTCTTCCATTTCCCCAAAGGTCCAACCAACCATGAAAAAAATAAACTGAACTTGATAAATAAATATTAGAAACTTTAAAAAAAGTGCAGGTTAACACCCCCTTGATTTATGTTGTAAATAAAATTCCAAGATACACCATGTTTTTAAAGGATATGTGTACACACTGAAGGATACATAGAGGTGATGAGAATGTGAGCATGGGGAGAAGAGTCTCAGCATTGATAGAGCCATCACTTCCCATAAAATGCATTGATCTGGGAACATTCTCAATTCTGTGCACTATAGGGGAGAATTCCTTTTTCCAATGCTATTCTTGATTTAGTTTCCTTTATAAATGTGATGAATTACACCATTTAATCTTCATTAAGGGTCGGGGAATTGAACCCCACAGGAATTGTTGTTCAACATGGAAACCAGAGTACTGCACACCCTTCTGGTGTGTTAGAGGATGTTCTTGTGAGTGTAAAAATTTTAATTTTTCCTGCTGATTTTTATGCTCATAAAATTGAATATGATAGGATGAAAAGACATGAACCGATTATATTTGGGAGACCCTTCTTGAAAAATTCCAAAAATATAATAAATGTTCATATTGGTACATTATATATTGATTTTGGTGGTGACATTTTCTACTTTAACATCATTGATCCCATGAGTCACCCCTCATAAGAACATTCCTCTATTTGTTATCTCTATAAATGTACTACCTTACCCTAAAAACACTTATTTTCATTTCCATGATCCCTTTTATAAGTTTTCTTCATTTATTTAAATTCTAGGAAATGAATCATGCATTTATTTTTTAGTGGTCTAGAAACATTTCATGTGTGTTTATTAATTGATGATTTCTTGAACACTAAGGATATACTGACCATCGATTATATTTCTAAGCATGTAAAATCTTATTCCTCATCTAAGGATGACACAATTTATAAGTTAGATGAGATTAGTGAACTATCACTTTCACACAAACTCCCATTATTCCAAAATCCCCATGAATTAGAACTAAAACAACTAAATTAAGATTTAAAATATTCCTATATTCAGAATAGAAACATGTTTCCTGTCATAATTTCTAGTTCACTCCCTCATGGGAAGGAATTACAAATAATTGAACTTTTGAGGGAGTATAAAAATGCATTAGGATGGACACTTACCGACATTCTAGTTAATATCCCATCAATTTTCACACATCATATATTGTTAAATTATGAGGCTCAACCAGTGAGGTAGGAACAACAACGATTGAACCCAAACCTCTTAGATGTGGTTAAAAAGGAGGTAAAAAATTATTTGCTACTAGAATTATTTACCCCATCTAAGATATCTAAAGGGTTAGTCTAGTACAAGTGGTTCCTAAAAAAATGGTCTGATGGTAATTAAAAATGAAAATAATGAATTAGTTCCAAATCATGTGATGAATAGGTTGTGTGTCTGTATAGACTATCACCTATTAAACCAACACACAAGGAAGGACCATTTCCCATTTCCATTTATAGACCAAATGCTGGAGAGGCTAGTAGGGAAGTCCCATTTCTGTTTTCTTGATGGGTATTCTGGATATTTTCAGATCCATATTTCCCTCGAGGATCACCCAAAGACAAATTTTACATCCCACATTAGAACATTTTCATATAGGTGGATTCCATTGGTTATGTGCAATGCTCCATGTACATTCCATCGATGTATGGTTAGTATTTTTTGGATTACCTAGAGAATTTATTGGAAATTTTTGTGGATTATTTCACTATTTATGGATCCACTTTTGATGAATGTTTGAGTAGTCTTGGTTCAGTCCTACATCGCTGTATTGAAAATAATCACATATTAAATTATGATAAATACCATTTCATGACATGAAAAGTTATAGTTTTGGTACATGTAATTTCTGGTGATGGTATCCAAATTGATAAATCAAAAGTCGATGTCATTTATTACGTACCATTACCAAAACAATATATGAGATGTGTGGTCATTCCTAGGTCATGTTGAAATTTACCATCGTTTCATTCAAGAATTTAGTAAAATTGTACTCCCCCTATCCCGATTTCTCAAAAAAGAAAAGGAATTTTTTCTGACAATGAATGTGAGAAATATTTTAAAAATTAAAATGGTTTCTAATTTCACCCAAAATATTCCAACAGCATTGACGAGATTTATCATTTGATCTCATGTGTGACGTCTCTAACTATACAGTTGGGGCAGTCTTATCAAAAAGGTTTGGTCAAGATCCACATGTCATTCCCTATGCCTCATGTAATTTGGACCCTACCCAAGTAAACTTCACCTTAACTGAAAAATAATTTCTTTCCATTGTGTTTTCCTTGGTTAAATTTAGATTTTATCTTTCAGGGTCCAAAGTCATTGTGTTCTTAGACCATGAAACCCTCTGGCATCTTCTTAAGAAACCAAAATCCAAACCACGTCTCATTCTCTGGATGCTCCTCCTTCCGGAATTAAATTTAGAAATTAGAGATAAAAAAGGGGGCAAAATGTGGTGGATAACCATATTAGTAGTATCCAACCATCCTCAGACATTGAATCATCCTTATATATTCCCATAAATGACATGTTTCCTGATGAGAAACTGTATTGAGTACAAGATATTATTCCATGGTATGCTGAAATTGTAAATTATTTGGTATCATCTTGCATTTCTATAGATTTCAACAAAAATTAGGTTGACTATCTAAAACATGAGTCTTGTTTGTACATTTTGGATGAACCTTACCTTTGGAATACATGTAGTTATCAATTCCTAATGTATTTTGTTCCCGATAGTGGGTTTTAGTATGTCCTTAGGTTCTATCACACTCTTTCTTATGGGGGGCACATTGGTCCCCAACCGACTGCTCCCAATGTCCTTTATTATAGTCTCTTTTGGCCAACAATTTTTCTAGATGCCCGTGATTTCTATAAATCTTTTCCATGATGTCAAATAATGGGGAATGTATCTAAAAAAAATAAAATTCAATACAAACCCTTTCTATTCCAATAAATTTTCTATATTGGGGGCATTGAATTTACCAGACCATTGCCCAATTCATTTGGGAACCTTTACATTCTTCTGGTAGTGGATTATGTTTTAAAATGGGCAAGGGAACGAGCTAAATATACTAATGATTCTAAGTTAGTTGTGTAATTTTTGAGAAACCAACTCTTATATAGGTTTGGATTACTGAGGTTCATCATCAATGACTAGGGTTATCATTTTTGAAACTGAAAAATGAAATCTTTTTTGCATCTATAAAGAGCCGGGCATCAAGTGTCAAATGAATATCACCCACAATCCAATGGTCAATTTGAGGTGTAAAATAGAGTGGTAAAAAAAATTCTTCAAAAAATGGTTCAACCCAACATAAAAGATTTTATTCTTAGACTCAATGATTCATTATGTGCCTATGGTACTTCTTTCAAAACACATATTGGAATGTCACCCTATCATCTTGGGTTTGGAATGTTTTGTCACCTCCCTATTGAAATTGAGAACTAGTCCTATTATTCCATCAAATAAAGAAATTCTAATATTTTTGGTGAAGGTTATCAAAGGATTTTATAGATTCATAAGCTGTATGAAATGGGAAGATATTCATATGAAAACTCTTGGATTTATAATGAGAAAAACAAGGCTGCCCATGACCATCTCATCATTAATCGTCAGTTTCACATTTGGCTGAAGGTCCTCTTCTACAATGAAAGTCTAAAATTGACTGTAGGTAAGCTTCATTACCACTAGTTTGGACCATAAAAAGTTACTAAGGTCTCTCCATTTGGTGTTGTTCGGGTTAAAAATGAAGAAAAGAAGAAAACCTTCACTGCCAATGGGTAGTTACTAAAGCAATTCCATGAATCCATTCTAATTTCCCTAATAGAGGAACTCCAAGTTCATAAAGTAGTCTTATAATGACACCCACCCAATTTTATCCTTCCTTACCACATTATATTTTATAACAGTGAGGACACTACACCATTTAGGTGTGGAGGGATGGGTATATTCTTGGGTTAGTTAGGAATTTTCATCATCTTTCTTCTTTATCTCTTTTTCGATTTATGAATATTATTGTTACTTTCACCCATTTCCCTCACCCTAACCATTGTTCTAGAATATTACATTTTTTATGCCCACTTTATCATGGAAAATTATTCCCATTTAATCATGGATGTTATTGAAAATTCATGAGTATTCTCTATTTCATGTTGTTTTAACATTCAAATAAAATTATTATGAAATGTTCATTTCAACAAGAATTCAATATCGTGGTGTGACTTTCTCTTGAAATTTGGTTCTTTATCGATGATACAAATTGTTTTATCATTTTGAAACCTTTAAGAAGAGTGGTTCCCTTTTTTGAATAGTTTAAGGGAGAATTGTTTCGCTTAATCTCTCCAAACATTTTTTACCCAACCATGAAGTGTGAAGATTTATTACATAATAGAAGGTAAATATAAGTTATGTTTATTTTTCTCTACTTTCAAAAATCATTCTTCAATACATTTTTTCCTTATCCACACTTTTTCATTACTGTACTAGATTTACCAATGCATGTATACCTATTATCTGACTATTATACACCCTAAAAAACAAAAAACAAGGTTTTGTCTTGGACAAGTCAAAAATCACTCTACCACGACTTCTGATCATGTTATAACTATTACAATCAGTTTCATGAGGAGGTCAAACATGGGTTGAAATAAGAGTGTGAGATTTTTTCCAAGTGTAACTTTTGAAAAAATAATAAATGATGGGAGTGATGAAATGTACAACATATGAGGATATCTGGGTTGGGAGATTATGGTTTTAATTCTAGGAATTCTTAAGTGAGTGGTTCATAAAATATGATTTCAAAGGATGTGGGACAGGTTTAGTGGAACATATCATGTAAGTAGACAATTTTTAAAATAAATTAAATTTACTCGATAGAAAGTGGAGAAAATAGAATGAAATGATTGTCACACACACACGTAGAGAACTAATGACATGATTAACTTTTGAATTATTTTCATTTATTTTTATCATAAACCTCTTGTAATTTCATTCTGTTACAAATTTTGATATGTATTTTTCCATGCTCATTGACAATAACTCCTCAGTGAGATTTTTCATTGATCGCATTTCTATTAGGAATTAAATTTTCATTTAATGTTAAATCTTTATTAATTAGGAAATTTTTAAATGAATTTTTTTTTGAAATATTACTTTTCCAAGGAGTAAAAATTTTTATGTGTGGGGGTGTGATCGCACCATAATTCACTGTTTCATTTTCACCGTTACACCACTATTTTAAACTGAATTCTTATTGTAAATTCAAAATATAATAAAAAATTAAACCTAATTTTATATTAAAGTATTATTTTTATCCCTGTTAAAAATGTAAATGTTACTTGTTTTGATAATTTCATTGAAGGTGGAGGTGGTTTGGAGGGACCATGACGAAATTCAAGGAAAATGGGCCAAACTGTATATGATCACAGCACATCAGTGGACTAAACTGCACACTTATATTAAATCTTGCCTTAAATTGGGATGATATTTTGTTTCTGGTCCTAAATTCAATGGGATATATTTCATATTAAGAAAACAAAGCCAAATTTGTCCATCTGGTGGCCCACTAGACTGATATGTCTAGCACACTAAATCTGTACGAAGTCAAAAGTTGTGTGTTGTGATCTGTCCATATCTTGAGTTGTTTGTGTCCAAATAAATACAAAAATTTGGTGGATATATTCAGGGGTTGGGTCTACATATTTTAAATGTTTTAAAAATTGAGATAAGTCTTTAAGAAGGTTGAAAACCATATTCCAAGTGGTTTTAAGAAATCTCTGTGCCCAAAACCCCCTTCTACTTTGCCTATAAAATGGAAAATTGGGATAATAATTTTGAAGTTAATCTAGGATGAAATGATCTGGTATTTTGGAGGCCCAATGAATTCCCCTCCTCATCAAAGATGTTCTAGAGGCCTCTATCCTCATAGGGGGATCAAGGATGAACAAGAAGTTCCACCCGAGCCTCCTCCTCCACTTAATGGAGAGATAAACGGTGGATGATCATTTCAGGGAAGCTAAACACGCTTGAGAGGGAGTTACAACACTATTTATTCTATTGGTTTTGTTTAATTTGTTTGTTATATATTTCACTTATTTATTATCTTGATAGGATTCTCCCCTGATTTCATTTCTTTTGATATAATTTAGTGAAATGATTTTAATTTCAACGACGATTGGGTTGAGATTTCATGTGATAATCTTGGGTTGTTCCGATTTGACAACACAGGAATCACTAGTATATCACATGTATTTGATAATTTAGTTTTCTTTGGTTTCTCTTTTTCTATGATTGAGGACCAAACCTTGAAAACATGATCATTGAGTTAAGGTTTGCTTCATTGTGAATCATTTTAAGGGGTAAGAGGGGAATCAATATTTTGACAACCCTAAACCAAAGAATTAATAAAATCCATGTGCAATTTTCAGAAAAATGAACTATACACGATGTTTAGTGAACTTGCAATGATCTCCTTCTCTCATAAATTTTTAAATCACCACCTTTATATATAAACTTTTAAACTATTTTGATTAAGTTATTTTCTTAAAACTATTTTAAAAATCACCCCCTCTTTTAGTATTCATTATTAAAAATACATACTATAATTGTCATATTAATGAATTATTTTAAAGGTATTTTTCATTTAATTTCCATTATTTCATTTATTTGGGGGTTTCCCATGCATTTTGGTGGAACTGCTGGGTTTCCAAAATTTGGGCCAAACCATGAGCCCATTTCCAGATTTAAAAATATAATATGTTTTTTATAACTCCTTAATTTTTCCCCATTTTACACTCATTCCACTTCACAATTGTAATCCCATGGTATATTAAAACCACAATATCAATTTGGAACCCTTATGAATCCTTAATAATGATGCATTTGGGTTTTTATTAAGGTTTTGGGCTAGCCCGTAAGACCATTTCCTACTTGAAGTTATTTGTTTGATTTTTCAATATCTCATTCATTTTTACTATATTTCAGTTATTCAACCTCCCACAAAAATCCAAAAACCTAGGATCACCATAATTATCTATTTAGCTGATTTTAAGATTATTTGGATTGAGAATTAGCGATAAACCTCTCAGGGTTTCTCAAATTATCCAGATTTGAGAAGGTAATTTGATTGTTTCATAAACCTTTCAATTTTAACTCTGTCTCCCCCATTTCAGTCCCCACTTAACCTATTCATCCATATTCCAGCCTAACTATTAGTTTTGGTTTTTTTAGATGCAACCCTTGGTTGATTTTGGTATAGTTTCTTTAATATCTTTCAAGTGAATTCATTCATAGTATCTCCTATCTTCTGTTGAATTTGATTAATTTTCTTGAAGTTTCTTTTTTCCCTAGAATATAAGGTTCATACCTATGGTTTTATTTGGTTTCGTTTTTGTAAAATATTGGGGTTTTAGGTTGGATTTATCTTCCTTGTGGTGCGGCGGTGGTTTGGTTGATGTTTCGCAATAAGTTTTGAGGGTTTCAACACAAAAGGTAAGCGATTTCATGTGTAGACACTATTTGATGAGTTAGAATTCCTGATTTACTTTTTTTTTCATGTTATTTTTTTTTGTGGTTTTACAACTTTCTATTATGGATTTGGTTAAGTGTTTAATTTTATAGTTGCATTTTAGCTTGAAATTGGTTGTTTTCCATGTGTAACTCTTAGGGTATTATTTTGGTTTGTTTTATAACATATGAAATTTGTTTACTAAATATATTTGGGATTCCAATTATACATTGGTAGGGTCTTGGTGTGCCTTTGGGTTTAAAATATGGGGTTTTAATGGGTTTTATGTGTAAAACCAAGTTATGCCTCTTGAAAGTGTTTTATGAACATGTGTGTTTTCATATGCATCTTTTGTGGTATTATTCGAGGTGATTTTATAATACATGAGAGTGGTTTAATAAATATTTATAGGGATTCCAATTCAGTTTTTTATTGGTATTGGTATGATTTTGGCTTCGAAAGAGGGTGTTGAAATAGGTTTTGTGTGCAAAACACAATTATGCCCCTTGGATTTGTTTTATGAAAATTGTAAATGTTTTATTGGGTTAAAGAAAGTGGGTAAAGGATGTGTATGTATTGTTTTGGTGAGTGTGTTCAACTAAAATGTGTTTTTGAAAGATAAATTGGTCATTTTTGAGGTCAAACATTTTGATAATGTTTTGTAATTTTTCGAGGTGATTTATGAAATTGTGATGTGTGTGTGAAACATGTTTGTGGGCCATTTTGTGTGAGTGTGATGTGAAAAATGTATTTTTTTATTAAAAGGGTATTATGTAACATGTTATTGGGATTTTATTTTATGTTTAAAATCTTTGTAAAGGTTTTATAAAATTTTTAATGGATTTTTTGAATTGTGAAAGATATGCCAAATGTGTTGTGGGTAATTTTGGTGTGAGTTAGATTTAAAATCAATTTGAATAAAAAGG
The DNA here is from genome assembly GCA_963277665.1 of Viscum album. NCBI lineage: Eukaryota > Viridiplantae > Streptophyta > Magnoliopsida > Santalales > Viscaceae > Viscum > Viscum album. The sequence goes on along the minus strand of OY728157.1, from coordinate 1,978,551,303 downwards.
GGGATGATGTGACTTGTGTGAGATAAATGTGTGATTTCTGGTGAATTTATTATGTGTAAGTGGTATTTTCATGTGCATGTTATATTTTAAATCTTTTTGAACTTGATTGAGCACGAGAGGGAAACCGCAAGTATCTAGGTGGGTGGACGTGTACTAGTATGCTTGTGATCCCATGGGGTTTGATGTCAGTTTCACATAGAACATTTGATGCTTACAACACTAACTAAACTATGATGATGATGATGATTGGGGACCACTAGTTTATGGGTATGTTCTCTACTAGTGGCACATGCACGAGATAATATATTGTGATGGTTACTCTCACCAAGATACGATTTACCAGGGACCCACAGTGAGCTAGTGCCTAGGGGTTATTTTCTAGTTTCTTGTGCTCATAAGTAACTTTGTGCTTACCTTTGGCATATGATATGGTTCGATGGAAAATTTATTTGTGTTGGAAATATTTTTAAAAGTGTTGATTCTTTAAAATAGCCCACTTGAAATTTTTTTTTTATTTAATGTTTCATCTTTTAGAAATTGTAACTGGCATTTATTGTTTATAAAACTTTCAAGATTTTAATCATTGATTTTTTATCAGATGAAATATTTTAGTGGTGGTATCCTACTAGGCATTGGTTCACAACCTACATAAACCTTTGGGTGTAAGTTCACTTGCTTATTTTATTGTCACAGGTTTGGGTAAAGTTGTTGTACCAATGGTTAGGATTTTTAATGGTCCATCGTGATGCGGTTTGGTGGAGATACCTTGAAGGCAGTGCCTCTATCCATGTGTAGATTCTTGGGATGTTATTTTTTGTTTTATTCATTTTTATAGTCTTTGAATGTTGTTTTAAACCATGTAATTCAATTCAGAAATTTTGTAAAAGATGATTTTTTTAAAAAAAATTAGATTTGTTTTATTGGATTCATTTGTTTTTTATGTTTATAAACTCGGGTGAATAATTTCCAATTTTTAGTTTATGATACCCGGGCACTTTTTTCAGCCCATGGGGATTGGTAATTACTTTTTGGGCCTTGCCACGAGCTGGTTCAGGTGCCATTTTTAATGGTGACTAGATCAAGTTCGAGACAAAATGGTATCAAAGGAGGTTCAGGTTCACTTGTTGAGTCATGTTATTTGGGAAAGATTTGGGATAGTCTGGAGCTAGTATTTTCATAACATGAAGTTCATGTTAGGGGTAGTGTTCCTAGACAACACACCTCATTACAAGATTAAAGTATCCCTAGGATTTTAGGATTTATCTAAGTCCTTTGGTTTTCATGGTTTGCTGATGATTAGGGGAAATGAAAAGAGAGTGGGGTTAATGGTCTCAGTGAGCTTGCAGGGCCTGGAAATCCATGTGGAGCTGGGGATATTTTCCTAGAACACTCTCCATGACAGTGAAGTGACTGGAATATGGACTCCAACCATATGTCCAAGTCACCCAGTGAATCTAGTTTCCTCTCGCATTGTCTTGTGTTCTTTATTTTCGAAATCTTGGAAGTTTGGTTTTAAAGAAAAAATGACATGGTTTTAAGAAGCCTAAAGTTATTGTGAAATGATTTTATAATAAAGAGTAAATCATTTGATTTTCAAAATGGTGGAACTGAATTTTCAGAATTGTTTTGAAATGGAAAATGGTGTGATCACAGCTCTTTTGAAAGAAGAAAATTATGTTAAAGTTGGTTTTGAAAAAGTTTTTCCAATAGAGTTTTCCAAACTATTGAAAAGTGTTTTAATGGGATGATATGTTTTGAAATTGAGGTGAATGACTTTAAATTGATTTTTTATCTGAATGGTTGTGTCTTTATGAATGGTTTTGTAAGATGTAAATTGGGATTTTCATTTCATGCTTAGCGGTCTAGAGGAAAAGGAAGTATTGGTTGACAATTTTGTTTTTTAAAAGTGGAAAGAATTTTTCATACAACCTTTGGTATTTACATGAGAGACCACATGCATGGGTTTATATGGTATGATATATGGTTGATGGCAATGTTGGATGAGTGTCGGGATAGATATGAGGAGGGTGCACGATGTGGCATGGAAACATGCATGTGTGAGGCCCGTGGGGTACCATTGGTGGATATGCTAACCGATGAACCATTTGTTTTCAAAGAAATGTTTTTTAAAAGAAAAATGTCATCTTGATGACTGGTTTTGAACAATGTGTTTTATGTGTATTTGAAAATGTTGATGTTGTGGGATGTTTTGAGTCCAACAACCCCTTCGGTTTTAACTGTGTTTTGGGTTTGTGTTTGGTCAGTAAGTTGGGTTGAAAGACTGGTTAGTGATATCATCTAAGAAATTTTTAGGAATCCCTTATGGTGGTCCCCTTATATGTTTGGTTCTGATTTGTGGCACGTTTTGACCAATGAACCAACTTGGTTGGGTCTTTGGGTTCTCTCGTTGGATATTGTATGCCTCCATTAAGGGTTAGTGCATGACTGAAGTGCAACCCGTATTGTTTCTCCACTATAAAATACTCTAGTTGATCAATATAAGGAATATTTTCCTTGAGATTTGGAGATTGAGTCTACATAATTTCCTTTCTTGGTTTTTTTAGGATCCACTTGTAGCGAGAGAGTGGTCGAGGAAGGTTGAAAGATACCTTAGTTTCTTAAGATTCATAATTCATTGAAGATGTAAGTATTCTAGGATGGTTAGTGTGGATGGTGTTTAAGAGGGCCTTTGGGTCCTTCATAGTCTCTTCGAAGCAGGAGTTCATGTTAAACCACCAGTGTGGGAAATCTGGTCATGAGAGGCTATTATGACCACTTTCTGGAATTGTGTGTTGTTTTGGGATGTTGTATAAGGTCCCCCTCCACGTATTTTTTCTATCAATCACATTGGTCATGTTCGATGATGCGTTTTGAAGCTACATGCTTGTTTAAATGTAAATGTGAAGGTCGTGAAATCCTTTGAGAGTCTCTGTTGTGTTTGGAGTATGTCTCCCTTGGAAAAACACCAAAATACACTGTTTTAGAGGAAGGTGTTTATATGTAACCTTTCCTTCTATTGTTTCTCATCCAATTAAACAAGGTGTTTTGTGTGTGCATCTTCTAAGAACTTGTTTCAGTGAAATGTTGGGTAGGGTAAAGTGAGTTTGGAATGTGTTATGACTTGGTGAACCCATCTAGGATGAGGGTAGAGTTTTCATGGAACTGAAAAAAGATATTCTATTTGGGGGGTTTCCAAAGTCAAAATGCAAGGCCAAAGTTGCTTCAATCATTTAAGCTCTAGCAATTGGTCCTAGAGTAAAGGTGGTGCATAGTCTGGAGGAATCCTAGGGTCATTCAAACTTTTATACAATGTTATGTCCTTAGTTTGAAAGATGGGAATAGTTTAAGCCTCTGGTGTCATCATCTAGTTCAAATTGTTCCCATTCAGTGGTATATGTGGGAGGACCTTGTTTCCATGTTGTATCCTGAGTTCATACTTTACCCCTTTGGTTTCTTTATGTTTTTGAAGAAAAGTTGGAAATTTTGGCTAGTCAGATTAAAGAGCACGGTTTGTGCACGGTTAGTAGTAACTGTGTAAAAACCTAGGGAACCATGAATTAAGAGATAGTAGCTATTGCACGGTCTCCACACGGCCATGTGCCTTGGCCCATGTAACTGTGTGATGTTTCCCGATTTTACAGAATGCTCCGCATAGTTAGCACACAGTTTCCCAAATAGTGTAGACTAACCATGCGACCACACCATCTCTTTATGTTTTGGGGTCTTCTCATGTCGGACCATGCTATTCGATTTAGATGGTTGGTTATTATGGTGGAGAGACCCAATATGGGTCTCATATAAGTTATTTTGAAAAAATATAATGATATTATATCTCTTATATCAGGGAGTCTATTCAGGCCTCCCCCTATTAGTGTCTTCATTTCGTCTTGGAAAAATTTAAGTTTTCTCATACGGTGGGGAGCCCATTTGTGTCTCCCTATATCAATAAATCGATTTTTTCCTTAGTATTGGATTAGTGGTTGGTAGTATCGTTCAGAGATATCTAACAACCAAAATCCTCATTAGGTAAATGTTGGGATTGGAGAGCACCGAACAGTTTATTTAAAGTAAGGTCAGTATAACCTTGTTCGATGTTGTTGTTCATTTGGGTAAACAATTTGAGTCTTGTTCAGATGGTGTTTAAGCTATTTCGTTTGGTATGAATTCAGAATGTTGTTGATCATTAGAGGAAATTTGTGTATGTTTTGGATTGGGAGAGTATTCCTTCTTTTATTGATCAACTGGAGATATCTTAGCCTTTTCAATAGTGGTGAAACTTGGAAAAGGAGTCCATTTTTGGATTTTTGTTTGGGATTGGTTTTTTCTTTAGGCCTTACTATAGCTTTCTGAGGGTGGAAAGATTTTTGTTGGGGATAATTGTCACATATATGACTTATTTTAAAGTTATTTTTCATTTAATTTTCATTATTTATTTGATTTTTGAGTTTCCCATGAATTTTGGTTGAAATGGTGGGTTCTCAAAATTTGGGACAAATCATGAGCCCATTTACCGATTTATAAGTATTTTATTTCTTTTAAAACTCCTTAATTTTTCAACATTTTAAACCCATTAAACATCCCAATTGGTATCCCCTGGTATATTAAAACCACCATATCAATTTTGACCCCATATGAATCCATAATAATGATGGATTTGGGTTTTTTATTAAGGTTATGGGCCAACCCATAAGCCCATATCCTAATTTAAAATTTCTTTTTATGTGTTTAATATCTCAATAATTGTTTACTGTTTTTTGGTTATTCCACCTCCCACCCATATCCAACAACCCTAGAATAACTCTCATTATCTATTTAGCCTTTTTGAAGATCATTTAGATCGCAGATTTGGGATAAACCTCCCAGGGATTATAAAATCATCCAGATTTGAGATGGTAGTTTGATTCTTTCATAAAAATTTCAATTTCCACTCTTTATCCCCCATTTTAGTCCCCAATGAACCTAATAATCCTCATTAGAGCCTAAATATCAGTTTTGGTTTCTTGGAGATTCATCCATTTGTTGATTTGGGGGGATTTATTCATGATCTTCCAAGTAAGTGAATTCTTTCTTAGTATCTTTCATCTTCTTTGGGTTTTCATTCCTTTTCATGAAGTTCCCTTTCTTTTCAGAAGATAGGGTTCATACCTAGAATTTTATTTGGCTTCGTTTGGGTCAAATATTGGCATTTTAGGTTGGATTTATCTTCCATGTGGTGCAGAGGTGGTGTGGTTGATATTTCACACCATGTTTTGGGGGTTTCGACACAAAAGGTAGGAGATTCCATGTTTAGACACTCCTTGATGAGTTTTCATACTTTATTTACATATTTTTCATGTTCCTTATATTTTTTGAGTGGTGAAAAAACCATTTATGATGGATTTGGTTAAGCATTTAATTTTATAGTTTCATTTTAGCTTGAAATTCGGTGTTTTTCATGAGTAACTCTTAGGGTATTATTAGGGTGTGTTTTATAACATATGAAATTGGTTTAAAAAATATTTTCCAGCTGAAAATTATGATTTGGTAGGGTATTGGTGTGCCTTTGTGTTTAAAATAGGGTTTTAATGGGTTTTATGTGTAAAACCATGTTATGTCTCTTGAAAGTGTTTTATGAAATTGTGTGTTTTTTTCATGTGCATCTTTTGTGGTATTATTCGATGTAATTTTATAATACTTGAGATTGGTTTAATAAATATTTCTAGGGATTAAAATTCTGTTTTGTATTGGTATTGGTACAATTTTGGATTTTAAAGAGGGCGTTGAAAAAGGTTTTGGGTGCAAAACATAGTTATACCCCTTGGGTTTGGTTTATGAAAATTGTAAATGTTTTATTGAGTTAAAGAAAGTTGGAAAAGGATGTTTAAGTAATATTTTGGTGAGTTTGTTAACCAAAAATGATTTTTTTAAAGATAAAGTGGTCATTTGTGATGTCACACTTTTTGATAATGTTTTTTAATTTGTCGAGGTGATTTACGAAATTGTGATATGGGTGCGAAAGATGTTTATGGGAAGTTTTATGTGAGTGTGAAGTGGAAAATAGATTTTGTTTATGAAAATGGTAGTATGTATCATTTGAGTGGGATGTTATGTGATTTTTAGCATCTTGATAATGGTTTTATAAAATTGTGAATGTATTTGATGAATTGTGAAAAATAAGAAAAATTTGTTGTGGGCTATTTTGGTGTGAGTTTGATTTCAAAATCAATTTGAATAAAAAGGGGGATGTTGTGACTTCTGTGAGATACATGTGGTATTTTTGGTGAAGGTGTTATGTTTAAGTGGTATTTCCATGTGCTGGTTATATTTCTTTACTTTTTGAACTTGTTTGAGCACAAGAGGAAAACCCACATATCTAGGTGGGTGGATGTGTTCTAGTATGTGAGTGATCTCGTGGGGTTTGGCCTCAGTTTCACATAGCATGTTTGATTCGTACAACACTAACTAAACTATGATGATGATGAAGATTGGTGACCACTAGGTTATGGGTATGTTCCCTACTATTGGATTGTGCACGAGAATAGATATTGTGATGGTTATTCTCACCAAGATACGAGGTACCTGGGACCCATAGTGTGTTAGTGCCTAGGGGTTATTTTCCCGTTTCTTGTGATCATTAGTAACTTTGTGCATACCGTCGTCATATGGTATGGTTGGATGGAAAATCAAGTAGTGTTGGTATTTTTTATAAAAGTTTTGATTCATTAAAATAGCCCACTTGAAAACTATTTGTTTTTATTTAAAGTTACATCTTTTATAAATTGTAACTAGTATTTCTTGTTTACAAAACATGCAAGATTTTTGTATTTGAATGTTTATCACATGGAATCTCTTAGTGGTGGTATCTTACTGGGATTTCTCTCACACCCTACATACACCATTAGGTGTAATTAGACTTTATTATTTTATTGTCACGGGTTTTGGTATAGCTGTTATGCCAATGGTTCAGGTTTTTAGTGGTCTATCATGATGCAGTGTTATGAAGATGGATTGAGGGCGGTGCCTCTCGCCATGTGGATATTATTGGGATGTCCATTTTGGTTTATTCCATTTTTATAGTCTTTGAGAGTTGTTTTAAACCATGTAATTCAATTCTGAAATTTTGTAACAGATGATTTTTTTTAGAAATCCATATTTGTTTTATTGGATTCATTTGTTGTTTATGTTTATAAACTCAGGTAAATCATTCCCAATTTTTATTTTATGATACCTGGGCACTTGTTCTAGCCCGTGGGGATCGGGAATACCCTTTCGGGCCTTCCCAAGGGTTGGGTCAGGTGCTGGTTTTGATGGCGACCAGATCTGGTTTGTGACAATAAACTACCAACGCTCCATGAGAGATGACCTGGGGTCTTCCGTAGACTATAAATCCCCCATAAAAATATAATCAATTTGATATTTCATGATAATGATGTCAAGATTATCATAAGTATAGAGGCATAAATATCATTTTGAAAATTTATGTTATTTTATTTTCAAGTGACCAATGAAATTCTGGGAAAATGTTTATTGGGTATTAATATGTCATTGAGGTATATGTAACCCTTAAATTTATCATCTTATTTAGTGTGAAGTAATTGACTAAGAATAGTATTGGGGAAATAAGTTGACTGAATTGAATAATATTTACAGTTAATACAACGATTGATGATGAAGTAATTATGATTAATGGAGATAAAGGTTTACTATATTTTTGGGAACATTATAGGATTAAGGTGACTAGATATTTTTTGGTAGATATGGATTTTATATAAAAAATTATTGACATTATTTTTGGAATAATTATTTTATGTCCTTTTTAAGGTATATATGATTTTATTATGGTTTTATATTAATACAGTTTTTAGAAGATATGATCAAGGAATAAATATTTTTGGAATAATAATTTATAAGTAAATAATATTATTTTGGTATAAATGTTAATTTCAACTTAGAAGAAAATGTTATAAAATCTTTTATAATTTCATTATCAAATTTGTTTAGGCATATTTTGAAAAGTTTTTAGGATATTATTTATAGAATGATCTATGTAGAATGTTGAGGGTTATTATTGAGGATATAGAAATTGATGTATTATTTCTTCATATTATTTTTTATTTATATTATTTATTATCTTATCTTGTACTATAAATTTTGGGTTTTGTAAATTTCAAAGATAATATATACATATTGTCATCATTTTATTAATTTTATGTTCTATTGAATGTATGTTTTAGAACATAAGGAATGAAATATTCATCATTTTTATTTAATATTTAGAATATGAGATGAAGCAAGGATGTAAAATAGTTTGAAACACAACCAAAAAATGAAATTTTTCTTATGGAATGGAAATAAATCAAGTGAGTATATTTTCACATATTCTACATCTTGATGGTAAAATAAATCTTCAACCTCAATCCATAAGAGGATATATTTATTGGAACCTATGTAAAAAATATCACAATTTTTATGAACCCCCCTAGTGGTATCCCTCTCGGGATGACAATAATGGGAGGTGGATATTGACCCCAGATTACTACATTCAGTAGGCTTCAAGTCAGCGATTAAAACCAAGGGTATACAAATAACACACATGGAATGCATTAATCTTAATAAAAAAATTGGATTATGAGAATAAATGTCAATAACTAAATAACTCCATTATAAAAATAAAACAAAGGAAACCAAACCATCCCTATATGTAGACATAATTTCAACAATTACCTTAGGGGCTCTAAATAAAAACTAATGGAAAATCCTAGGGTAGTGACTCAACCATAGTTCCAATTACCAAGCATGTAATGTCCAGCTCAATTCTTGAAGCCCTCTTGAAAACATGAAAAAACTATTTATATATATGTAAGGTAATAATCACATGTATAATCTATAGGATCATACCCAATGATTCACATGAACATGTGGAAAGAGTATACTAATTCCATGTTGAAAAAACTGTAAAACCAATAAGCATCTACTAGTTAAACTAGTTCCTGATCATACCAAGGTTGACACACCAAATAACACATCCATGTATAATAATATTAGAAGAATCATATGAAAAAGCGTAACCCAAACTACTTCCCCACTGGCTTTCCACACTCAGTCCCTAATGTCATAATTCATTGTGCTTTCATTACTTTCGTATCCCTCAACTTCATACAATTACAACTTTCATCATAATCGATAAGCCCCATACCTTAATCCGTACCTCAACCATCACATCCACAACATCGCATAACCAATTTAATACAACTGGAGTAGTAGGTTATCTTGAACATAAAGGACATCAACCTCATGTCCTCCTCCTACCATTCCTATCCCTGACTATGATCCATTCCATACTCTCATCAATCATCACCTCTAGTTCACTATAACTACAAGACATCACAAATCTTGTGTATCAACCTTGTTTGGAAGATAGATAAGGGATGAGGGGGTATAATTCTATCTTCCCTCAATAACCTGGATGTTTTGGGAAGACACTAAGAACTAAAAACCGTTGGGCGTTGGTGTAACTAGATCAATTGTGTGGGGTCCCTATAAACATCAAAAGGAAAATACTATTTATAATAGCTACAAACAAGCCCATCTTATGGGTTTACACAACAAAAAACCACCCAATTACCCCAAACTCTATATCACCACCATCACATGTCAATATTTCACCCATAATACTAACTACCCATAAATCCCACTTACAAATAACAGAATCACACATCATTTTCATAGTTACCATTTTACCACATCAATTTCCAACCATTTAAGTATTCATTTACAGTCTTTCCATATTTAATAGAAATTAATTATCTAGCCAAGGCCTACATTTATTCTCATTCATTCCCATTCATTTAAGTATAATTATCTGATTTAACATCCATTGTTCATTTATTTCAATTCTAAACCATTTAATATATCCTAGGTTTATTTACCTTAAATTAACATTTTCAAGCTTTCCTTATCTACTAGGTAACTACTGAGCCAAAGAACAACACTATAAACCAGTGACACATCAACCGCATAACTTATATATTACATTCCACCACCTCAACATGACATATTCCAAGCCATAACCACAACCCAACCATCTTTTTGCAACATTCTCATAAAAAAAACCTCCTAACTCAATCACTTAACATAATCCCTCATCCATTTTCATGAAAAACAAACATAGAATCATTTCCACCACATTCCAACTCATACCAATTCAAAACCATCACTAGTAAAATCTCTAAAAGATACTCACATACATCACCTAAGATGAATCAATAATAATATAAACAAATATTAACACATTTTGGCTTCTGCATGTACCATACATTCAATTCAATGGAATCTATAACATCACATATTCTTTAGCACATGTATTATAAAAGAACTCTATATTTCCATGGGAAATGAGTTCATTAACCATATTTGAGTGATTAGTATTATTCATGAATGATGATGTTGGTAAAAGTAATTACAACAAGGGTGTCATTATTCTCAACAATAACAACCCAAATAAGGTTCCCAACAATAGTTATTTCCAAAAATAGCAACAATAAAGTATCATAATAAGTAATTCCATAAAAATAATAAAAAATGTTATTAATCCCCATTATAATAAAATTTAGTTAAAATGATTCCTTAAATTTATTAATTCGGCCCTTAATTTCCACTCACAATATGTCAAACACATACAATTCCTTCACATACCCTAAAAATTGAGAGAATGATGATCCTTTACATTAAACATGATTTTTAAATTTTCTACATATGAATAGAATAAATAATAGAAATCTCATGACCAAGATCACACTATGGATGGATAAAAAACCTAGATCCCAAAAACCTCTATAAATCTTCATCCACCATAACATGCAAAACATATATCTCTCCAAGCATAAAATTCTCCACACAGAAGAACACAAGATATACTGGGAAGGAAAATAGAGGAATCACCTTAAAATTTTAAATGTTCAATATTTGTATGCCAAGAACAAAATCCCACAAGTATAGGGTGAATATACCTAAGAAATTACTTTGGAGTCACCCAAGAATCGATAGAAAATACTGTAGTAAGATAGGAGTTGATGTGGGGTCTAAACTTTATGGGGAATCTGGAAATTAGAAATCTGTGAATTAAAACCCTAAACCATAATTTAAAGGTTCTGGTCAAAACCGTGTCTGATAAACATGATGTGTTCTACACCGAAGATCCTATATAGTAGGATAAGGATAGTGAAACAAATGAATGACCTTGTCACAAAATTTTAGTGACAATGAGGAAGGCCACACCACAACCCAACTCTAAAATGCAGTGACCCCAAAATCAGTAGAACTAAAAAAGTTCCTCCCATATAAATCAGCACCAGAACCAATAATATTCCTCACAGCTATGAAAAAATAGGATTAAACACCAAATCTAAAAATATCATGGATGCACACCACAACCAAGCTCTCTGAAAATCCATACTAACCTCCAACAGACATCCCCTATGTAGATCTATCATCTATGATGAAAAAGTACTACCCTGGTAGAATTATACTTTAAACACCTATCCAAACAACATATACCCTCAAAAAAGTATGTGTACCAAATATTTGATCCCTTTGACCTCTATCACCTAAAGTCTCACAATGTAATGGGTTAGAAAGTCCATATTATTAAAACTAATATATCAAGATATGTTTTTCCTCTGACACTCAATCATAATAATAATTATAATTATCAAATATATGTTTTTTTATAAATATTTATTAAGATTGATAGTATTTCCTAAGATATTAAGGATGATATCTCATTATTAATAATAACTTGAGTCTAGACAATCATGTAGATGACCATAAATATTTTCTATGGTGTGTGATAATTATAATTGTGAGGGAACAATTTATTTAATGGGGTAGAATATAAAACCTCAAGATTTTAAATTTTATATTATTTTAATACATAAATTTTTTAAAATTGTGTACCAAACTCAACATAGAGCTAAAAAAACCACGATATGCTATAGAAATGTGATTTTTAAAATTTGATTTTTATAGCCTAGTCAGTAGATTGACAAGTATGAATAAGAGTAACTCAATTATGAAATATTTATATAAATTTTTTACAACTAAAATTTATTGATTATTTCATAGGAAACAAGTACTCAATTTAGAATGATAAGAATGAAAAAAAGCTTATGAACAATTAATGTTTAAAAGTAGTCATTTTTCAATTAAAACTGGTTTTGTTTATATATTTTATTTTCAATTAAAAGATAAATTAATGGATTTTATATTATCAAATTGTTAAAATGGAATTAAAATTTTAAATTATATTTTCAAAATATTATTTAGATATATTTTCGGAATTTATTTAAAATAGTTGACATTTGGGTGAATAGTAAAAAAAATACTGATTTTACAAATTCTATCATTTTTAGAAAATTTTCAATATTTAATAGATTATTGAATTTATATTAAACCATTTTTCTATAACAAGTAAATATTCTAGAATTAATATAATACATTTTATTATATAATATTGATCTTAGAAATTTATGTTTTACATTTTGGAAATCTAAGTAATGTTTATATTCAAATAACGTCTATTTTCAATACTTCTATTTTAATCAAGATTTAAAAAGGTTAATTTTGATTTTGGATCATTATTAATGTCAAATAATCCTCATTTTATTTAAAAAAGTATAATTAATTAAATTTAAAAACATATTATGATTGATTTTGGTAAAACAAACTTTTTATACTTAAAATAGACACTTTTCTAAAAATAGCTTCTCATGTGATTTGAGAACTTATATTAAAATGTATTTTTTTAAAAATAAATATATAGAATATTATAATATTTAATATTTAATTTTAATAATATTGTATATAATTGGTTCTATTACAATTTTATTTTTTTGTCATAATGAATCTTGTCCATGAATTTTTTTATCACCATAGTAAAAAAGTAAAATGGGTTAAACGAGGTTTAAAATACGGATAAGGCCTAAAAATCTCACAATAACCTGATTTTATTTCATTTTATGAGTTTATTTTTACTAAAATCATCCTATATTTAAAAATATGGAAATTTTATATCATTTCCTTTGATAATGACCTCTATATTATTTTTTTTAAAGAATAAGTAAAGAATGTCACTCTATTTATTCTAATATCTCTAATACATTTTCATTAGAATATAATGATGTTATTAATGGTTACAAATGGTTTCTAAATGAATATATTATTTTTATGATATTATTTTATTTTAAATTTTTAGTGATGGTATAATTACCTTGAATGCTTACTCATCACAGATGCATCCCTTGTGCAAGAGAAAAAAATATAGTTAGTGATTTTAAAAACATTAAAAGTGATAATATTCAGATGTATTAGTGTATTACATGAGAATTTTAGATACTTATAAAGGTTATGTAGTGATTTATGTGTTTTAATAATAATTCAATTATTATATTGAAACTTTCAAATTCTAATTTTGTGAACAGTCTAGAAAATGACCTTTATTGGTTTTTAATGATTAAATATAATTTATGAATTTTTTATAAAATAAAAAATATATTATATTTACTCAATTATGTGGTAAATTCTATATCTTATCATTTATGGTTAATTTCTATGCCACTTATATTTTTTAAAATTATATTCCCGAACCTTTTTTTTATCAGGTAGGGGGTAACACCCCTTTATTGTTAAGAAAAGAAAACCCACTTTTAAATAGGGTTGAGATGTAACCATTTATATGAACTGAAGACCAAGTGGTATGAATAACCATTTAATTTTGATGTCCTAAATGCATTGTGGCCTGAATGTCAATGTAAATGACTCGAAGGATCGAGCTGGGTAACCAGACATTACATCATGATTCCAGCCTTTCCCCTGCGAAACCCCCCCTTAGAGAAACTATTGTATTTCAATGAAACAATGTGAAGTCATGAAACAGAACCCCTCATTATCCCACATCTAGAAAGTGGTCTTGATGATAGGTTTTAGCACATCCATTTCTCTTTCAAGCATCCCACCTAGCAACACTTGTATGTTTCCATGCCATTATACTTCTAATATGCATCACATCACCCGTCATGTCATCACCCATAACATTATGTGTTGCCCCCTCTACTAAATAACATCATTTTGTGCATCGCAATGTAATGTTTTGGAAGAGAACCCCTATATTACAAATGGTTAAAGGGAAAATGATAGTTTTTAGTGAACCAATCACTCTTCCGAGTTTCCCACCCAAATATTTGGTGTGAAGCTGCACTGCAAACTTAATACATTGCACTGATCAACTAGTATCTTTTCATCATATACTACTCTATAGTGGACTGATGGCCCAAGTGATGACCCATAGGTCTCGAGGCCTGAAGATGAAAAAAATACACATAAGACTAAGCCAAGATGAATGAATCATAGCTCATAAACATCAATCCCAACCCCCAAACAAGAAGTAGGGATGACCCATGGGGTTACCACCCAATCCACATCCAAGCCCCACCCTAGCCCAGTGACCTCAACCGTTTCCAATATCATTGATCATCGTATCCAGAACATATCAAACCAGATAATCATCATAGCCAAATATCCACCTATTGAATCTTGAACATTGGCCATATCGTCATGACTTCCATACACTATAGTCAAATCACCACCATCATCATGATCACTGGAACCCACCGCATAATACCATTCCATAAACATCCTATATAAAATGACATTGAACACCACCCACGTACCCTGATATGTCAACACTATGTGGACCATAAACCATATTTGAAGAGGAGAATGTTTCTCACAACACCAACAATGACCTCCAACCCAAAATTGGAGCTATTGATGACCCAAAATGGAAAGGCTCCATCAATTAAAACTAAAACCAAAAAAATGTCACAGATTAATTTCATCTGATTGAATCTAATCCATATCCACCTGAAATCCAAAAAATAGTTAATATTATTAAAAACAAAATAAAAATAATGAATTTGAAATTTACATATTTATTTTTAGAATAAAAATCTTAATTGGAAATATGTGATGTTAGAAAGAGACCCTAAGAGGATTTATGTAGTTTAGGAAAATAGTTGACTTCTTATATATAATGGATTGGGAAACTAGTTTTCCACTCAAATATCCAAGATTTATATATAATATTACATGGCTGATATATAGCCTAACAAATATTTTGTCCGATAAATGATATATCAAACTAATTGAATAGTGAAATATTTCTATTATACCACTAATGGAAATGATATGATTCTAAATGGGTCATCATTTTAGTGGGATCTCATTTAATAAAAGTCCTTATTAAGTGTTAGTAAAACACGATACCCATCTGATAAAATATTCAGTTATAGATGATATCATCATCATCATTAAACATAACATTGAAATCATTTCTTGAATGGGGAGGATTAATGTAAGAAATCTTTATGATCAACATCATTAGATGTGTTTAATAAAGATAAATTATATGTGTCAGAGTAACACTTACATGAGTAAGCTAGTGATGAAGTTAATCAACAAAAGAATATTGAGTTTTATTAGAATCATTGAATGATTCACTAAATTTTTTAATGTAATTATATGTAAGATAACTGAATTAGTTTTATCCACCATAAATATTCTCAATATGATTCTTTATAATAACATATGGATACTAGAGGATTTTTAAAGGATCATTTTGGTTATAAAGATTATTTTATTTACATTGATGAAAATATTCTTATAATGTGAATGAGTTCAATAAATATTTAACCCTTAAATATCAAAGTGTTTATAATATACGAATTGGGAATATCATGTCAACATTTTGGTTATGATTAAATATTACATGTTGGTAAAAGTTTAATTTAGAAGAAGAATAGTTAGTTTGAGAGTCCAAAAATATTCCATCATGTTAACAGTTGGGGTCATTAGAACCAAGCATCATCAAGAAGATAGTGTGATGATTTTATAGGATAGAATTTTCTAGGATATCTAAGGTGTTTTTTGAGATTCCATGGAATGTTTATGTTAGTTATTGGTGTTATATAAATCAAATCTTTTATTTTGAATAATATAAGATACCAAATATACAATTTACAAATATTTTAAATGTAAAGTATTTTAAAATAATTAGAATAATTAATATAACTTTTAGTTTGTTTTAAAGTGATAAAGTTAGGAGTTATTATATCATAGAGTTAAATAAAAAATAATAAATCAAGTTCATATGGTTCTACATAAATAATTTTTATCATTATCTAATTTCTTATATATAATAAGAGAAGTTGTTTACTAGTAATGATTTTTTATGAAACATTTGATAATGAACTCTATAAAAAAAATTTATGATTCATTATGTTTTATAAAAATATTTTAGAAGAATATAAGCATAAAAAAATTATTTAGGATAAAGGTGTTTATATGGATATTTTATAAAATAAGAGGGATATGGTTCCACCACCCATTAGTGGCGTATTTTAAATAATAATCTTCTTTTCCAAAATAATCTCCAAATATTTAGAATAAAATATATGACATGGAAACCATAAATTATTTGTTTAATATTCATACATAATGGAAATAATTTTTTTTAACAAAAATGAGTTTAAGAAAATTATTATGATATTTTGAAGAGAATATATTATCTAAGTTCCATGTGGGAGTATGTTTGGACTTGTAGAAATTAAAATATGAATAATAAATGATTATACCAGTCAAAAAATTAAATAAAATTACACTGAATAAACAAAAAAAATTAGGTATGTGATATTAAATAGAAATGTGAAGGTTTACATTTAGTTACTATGGGGAAGTGAATATCACTAGTTTCAAAAGGGTTATTCTACTAAAATCAAAAATTGAATTTCAATTTATCTTAAATGAATTTATGGTGTTCGGGTAAGTAATAATGAAAATAATTACCTTAGTTACTATAATATTTAAAATAAGATTTTTATGAAACAAGTTCTATGAAAGATGATGATGTACATAGAATGAGTTCTTTGATGAAAATAAAATTTTACATTGTATTATTTGATGTTGTGAACTTAAAAAGTTTCAATATGTTAAATAAGTTGAACATAAGGAATATAATTCCTAAACATCACCATTTTTCAAAATTTATTTTTTAAAATATGTTAGTCAATAAAGAATTTAGTGAGAAGATCTTATTAGGAGGTAATATAGTGATGTTTTAGGAATTTCGTATAGATGTAAAGTGTTAATAACACCATATAAAGTGTAGAAAAAATAAATTTGTTTGGGATTTATATCATATATAACATGTTAGATAGATAAAAATATTGGATTTTTTAAAAATTCTTAAAAGGTTTTAGGAATATAAAATATCAAAAAAAGGAAATCACCAGTTTATTATTATTTTACATTTATTTTATATATATATTTATGTAAATTTCATAAAGTTTAATTATAATTTACCTCTTAAAGTAATACATTAAGTTGTCTCAAACTAATGTTTTTAATGTATTAATATATCCTATGATGAAATTTTAAGGATGGAATGATTATGAATCATGTATAATGAAACACAAAAATCACATGAGGTAGAAAAAAGGTTTTCTGCACTGGATGGATCACAAAATCTACCACATAGTGTATAATACAATTTAAATTTGGTATACAAGGGGTGGATGGATCATTTTTGGAGTCCCCACTATGATAAGATGGTAAGATACATAGAATAAAAACCTCTAAACATTGATACCTTTCTTATGTAGTGTCTAGTGATTCGTTAATCAAGGGTTTTTGGGTATGTTGATAATCATTTCATCAGTTTGAGCATAACTAAGATGAGATTTTTCCTCTCATGTGACACGTATGACATATAGGACCTTTGTTTAAAAATACGTAGGGAGTGTGTGGCTACCTTTGATAGTATAGAATATTTTTTCTATTATTCTTAAGGAAATGTGATATTCTCATTAAAAAATATAAATGACATATGATGTATTCATTAACCTCTCCAATATATACTTAGAGAGCTAAGAATATATGAGTATTTTTTTTATAAAATTTACATACTTTACATCTCATTGTCACTCAATATATTAGGAAAAGTGAGTGAATGATAATACATGATTGTTTGATGTGAAAAGTGGAATCGAGTATAGAGATACATGTGTTTGATAGATATCATTCCATTTTACTTTATGTCATGAGTTTCACTTATGAATTGATAATGGTTTCTATTTTCTTTCACATATAGACCCAAAGATTGTTATATTCTATAAACTCTATAATGGTTCATGGGGTTACACATTATGCTTAACCTAATGGGGGATAATTTTGGCTCAAAGATATAATCTACTAGTGTTTTAAATATGGTCTAAAGGAGATTATAGGGGTATTCCAAATGTATTTCATGTTATTTGATACATGGTGAAGTTGATTATAGCTTTCCAAAAGTGTTTTTGGAAGTTATGAAAATGGTTATTTGGAAATGGTTTGGAATGTTATTGTATATAATATAATATAAGGTGAAATGAAACAATGTCATTAAGGCTTTATCATATGTTTGATATTGAAGGAGATAATCCCTATATCCATTATGTATATGATTCGTTTAGACATGTCATATTATATGATATTGGGATATCACAAAGCATGATTTAATTCTATTTATCCTTCATATCATATTGTACAACTTTATATATCATAATGAATGGTATATGATACCATTCCACTATATTTTATTGTTTTGGTGGTCTAATGATAATTGTAATCATTCAAGAAGTGGTTTCACATAAGATATCATTTATTATTCATTTCATATGATGGAATTTATGGAAATTTTGATGAAGTAAAAGGATGTATTAAATGTAACCACATGAATAAAATTGAAACATATGAGTTAATTCACATACACTCAATGTGAATTTTAAAAGGATTTATATATTGGTATTCACCATGAGATTTTTTGATGAAATTGTTTCAAATCATTGTGTAATGACCTAATATTTTATAAAATATTCCTCCTATAATAAACACTTTGTTCGATAGATTTATCCAAACAAACACTGAAAAAAATATAGACCAATCATAAAATTGGAAGTTTTAAATAGTGGTAATTGAATAATTAAATATATAAAAATATAAACAAATATATATATAAGAATACAACAAAATAATGTTTACTTTAAATATTGACTCAATTTGGGTACTTAAGTAAATAATCAAATATTTTTTTTATAATTTATTATTTTCATGTATAATATATTTTTGAATGAATAAAAGGTTTATACGTGTTTACTTATTAATTTATAGGATATTAGTATAATAATCGATAATATACCAATACTTTTTTCCTATAAAATAATGATTTTTTCTATATTTTATATATTTAATTAAAAAATAAAAGTTATAAACATTGAGATGTAAATTTGAAAAAATTAACCTCATTTTTTATTTATAAAGGAAATAATAGCTAATGATGATTTTTTTTTCTATTTTTATAAAAAAATTGGTTCTTAGGTGAGTAGTACAATATATTGTTTTTATAAATATTGTGCCTTTTATGGAATTATTAGTTTATGATAATGAATTTAAAATTCATGAAAAATATTTCTTAAAAAAATATGTGTTTCATAAGGTATATTATAAATCTAAAAATATTGAATATATTTTCAAAACCTATATTTTATTTTTCAAAACTTATGTAATATTGTTCTCCAAAAATTTCTTTCAATAAATTATATAATTTTATACAAAAATTAATTTTTATAACTTTTATATATTGAATTAAATTAAATGGATTTAAAATTTATAATCACTGGGTCCAAATTATGTAATAAGAATCAATTTTTTTTTAATAATAATGGATATGTTCCTTTGGTAAAAACTAGTTACCGTAGTAAATGTTAAAATGGTAAAAGTAAAATTCTAAGAGTAAATGAACTCAAACATGTTTAAAACGTCGATGAGATTGTGTGGTTGAGACTGTTCTAGACCTTTTCAGTTATAATTTCCATTACTAATTATTTTTTATTCACTTTTATTGAGATTGACTTTCAATTATTAAAAATTTAATGGTTTTTACAAAAATATCATTTATTTTCACTTATAAAGTGGATCTCTACTCCTAACATTATGTAAGATCTCAGATTTTGTGAATGTACATCATTGTATAAAATTTGAGTTTCAATATCTTGTTTAGGGTTGAAGAAATGTATCTTAGGTGTATGAGGGGCCTCAATGGTGTTCTTGGGGTTCATAACTTGAAAGGAAGGGGAAACTAGGCCAATCTGTGAAAGGCGCGTGGTTTTTTCACGGTTAGGTAAACCGTGCGGCCTGCCCAAAAGAACTGTGAAATGATTGGCAGTGGCATATAACCTGGATAGCGCATAGTTGATCAATCCATGTGACCTTCTTGGGTAATTTTTCAACCCAAATTCCCTTAGTAAGTGTCTTGCACATGGTTTGTGCATCATTTGAAAAACTGTGTAAGTAAACTATGCATCCTAGTAAAGTTAGAAGAAATTAAAAACTTTCCATTACGGGATTTTTATGTTCCACCAGATTTCTCCCTAATCTCTCCTCATCTCAACCCTACGGATAAACCAAATCGACTCAAGCTTCCCAAGGGTGGTTCTCCTTCAATTTTTGTCAATTTGGAGTTCCTTTGGTTGCGTATTGAAGCCCCAGGTAAGTCTAATGCTCCTCTTGATCCTCTTTTCAGAATTAGGATTTGTAATTTGTTTCATCTTCTCATGAATCCCTAAAACGTTTTTATGGTGGAATCTATGTTGGGGATTCAATGTGTTCTTGAATCCAAATCTAAGTCTATGATTAGTTGTGCATTAATCATCATATTTGAGGTAGGTGGTCTATAAGGTATATCTCATTGTTTTTATATCGATATGTGCATATGAATCTGTGTTCTTTTGCCCCTCCTATTGTGTTCTTTGTACCTTTAGTGAGATACGGTAAAATGTGTGTCTAAGTGATAAATGTAACCCCTCATGGTCCCCATGGGATTCATGGAGGATGAATTCACCATTTTAGGGCCACCCATGGGGTGCGTTGGTATTCCCAAACCTAGAGAATGGTATGGTTAAGTGAAGGGTTTCCGAGTGATAATTTGGAGCCCATAATGAATATGTTTTATTGGTTGATTAAGTTGAAAATGGAAAAATTATAGTTTTTCCTAGTGTGATAATTGAATAAGGGGTAGTTTGGTATGACACGAAATAGAAAAAATTGGTTAAATGAGATTATGTCGAATGCTTAATGTTTTTTTAGAAATGCCAAAGAGGATCAGTGCATGTAAAATGGAGAACTTGTAAATGGGTAATATCATAGGAAAATGGGGGATATTTGAAATGGTATGTAATAAGGGAATTGATGAATATGTTGAATGGGTTATTAGAAGATAATTTAGGGGTATACCAAAAGGGATTAATGTAATAGAGTGGTTGTGCTATATGATATAATAATTTTACGTGAAAAGAATAAGTGTAAAAATTCTTGTGAAATGGAAAATGGGATAAATGGGTTAAATCAAGGTAATTTATGAAAATTGTCTAATGTATGGAAATTGTTTAATATACTAAATGTTTTAGGGAATGATAATGGGAATTCGACTAAATAGCTATGTAATATAAATAATAAATGGGTTAATGGGTTATTACATGGTATTAATTCCCATGGTATATTGTTATGGAATGTAGTTTTTATTTGTATTGATTGTGTTTGGTTGTGATATTGTATGTGTGTGGTAAATGAAAAAATAATCATGTGCACATGGATTGGTAAAGAGGGGTATTGATATGAGTTTTTATTCCCATGGGTCGAGTTAGATTGTGGCTCTAAACACCACCTCTAAATTAATAGGTTTCGGAAGGGGACAAAAGATCTATTCCCCTAATGGTTTCTTTCCACCCAAATCAAGGTTTTGAGGTGAGGATAATGTGTTTATGTGAGGTGTTTATCCTTAGTGAGATAGGGACATGAATTATTACCTTATGCATAGTGAGGGATTCCCTTAGACTCATGTATAGATGATGTATATGCCTAACCCATGGAACACATGAACATAGTTGATTATGTAAAGAAGCTAGATATGTACTGAATAGAGTAATATGGATTGAAATGTATATGATACTCATTGTGAACTAATGGGTACTAAGTTGTTCTTTTTTTGGTTTACCTTGTAATTTATTCATATTTTCATGCACTATCTAGTAGACTAGTTATTTTGTAGACACCATTGGTGGTGGACAACTGAGTTTTTTACTCACATCCTTCTTGGGACGTCATTGGGTACCTAAGAAAATTTCAATGTTGCAGGTTAGACAAGAGAAAAGGCCTTATTCTAGGATGTAGAGTTAGGATTAGGATATGCACAGATAAGGATTCAGACTTTGATTCGGGAGTTGTTCTAGGGATTTAGACATTTGTTTTTTTTAGTTTGGGTTTCATTAATTTTGGAACTATTAGTTTGTCATGACATGGTTAATGCTGAATTGTGGTTTGTACCTTGTTTTGGGAGATGTTTAGTTATGCATGTTTATTGGTTATTTCATATTGTTTCCTCTACTTATATTTTTTTATGATGTGTCTCACTCTGATACAGAGGGTATAGTCTCCCCACATGACTTATTAGACTCTCACCACTAGTAATCAACCATTGGTGTATGGGGAGGAATACTTGAGGTTATGTGATGACTTGTCTTAGGGAACCAGTTTAGTGACTCCCAGGTCAGGGATGTTACAAAGTGGTATTATAGGAGTTTACTTTCTCTTTATTTTGTCTTACTATTTTGGGATGGTAGACTGGATACAAGGAAGTTTCATGCCTTGGTAACAATCTTGTGCTTAGTAGTAGCTAACCCATGTACGGGGGAAAACCAAGTTACCCAGGGTGAGAGTTTTTGTTTTGATATGTGTTATTATAATGGAATGATAATTCACCATTGGGTGATGCACATGTTTTGTGATTTGATTGATTTGTGATATTTTTCTCATGGATTTAATGTCATGAGGTTTTGTATTCATGCATAATTTTAGGCACCTAAGGATCTATGTAGCATGAATCATAATAGGAACATGTGGGATGTATGTGCAAGGAATTGAGAGTAGAATTCATTTTACTTGAAAATTTTAAATAAAATGGTGCCTAATAATGGTGATCAAAGTGGGTAATTGGAATGAATATAAATGAATAGTTAAGGAATATTCTTTATAAAGAATCGTTATGACCAGGTTAAAATTTTGGGTGTGGTAAATTGTAATGATCGAACAGTTTCCACAAGAGAATGATTTTCATAGTGACCATGAAATAGTTAATAAATTTTTCCTAAAGAAAATATTAAATGAGTTAAAATGATGATAGAAACATGTTTTGAAATATTAAATGTACCGAAAAGAAAATAATTCTATTTTAAAAGAAGAAAAAACGATTTTAAGGAGATATTTGAAGAGAGATTTGTGATTAAGTAATTTGGTTTTCCAATTTTGACCATGACCTGTGGTAAGATGCAGGTTGAAGGTAGTATTAGAGATGTGAACATGTCCATTAGAATTGTGTATGTGGAGTGGGTTAAGTATGGAAGGTACTAAATTATTCTATTGTGGTCTATACCTATTAGACTTCCCTTGAGATATTTATTGATGATATTTTTTGGGAATATGGATCTGTGTAATGATTTTTAATGTTTGGGGTAAATAGAATGTTCTAAAGAATGAACCTTTGGGTGTCCCTCGTTGTTTTTTAGATATTTGGCATCCTTGAGGTCTTAAGGTGTTGTTTGATACTGTGAAAGTAGTAATCCTTGTGGGTTTTAATTAGGTGGGTTGTATGATGGACATAAGAATGAGTTTCTTGGTTGTAGTATCATTAGTGGTAGGATTTTGTCATGGGTACGGTGACCCATGTGGGTTTAGACCTTGCGAGTTGTATTTTCAACCATAAAGTGGGGGTGTTTGGATCATAGTGCTGATGCATATGTACTTTTGGTGTGGAACCTAGTTTAAACAATCGCTTGGGGTGTTATGCACAATGTGTATCAGAATGGGGGTGAGAGTGATGTTTGGGAACATTGATCATTCACAACTTGATGTGTGTGGGTTGGAGAGAGAATAAATTGATTTTCTCTGTCGTGACTCCATTTTAGGGAGCTTGTATCACTCGACCTTCAATGTGACCTATGAGAGAGGTGGACGGGGTTACTAGTGCTCTTGGGTGTGTGTCAAACAAGTGGATGTTTTGGATAGGGATAGTGGGACATGGAAAGTGTTTCCTAACATTATATTGGATTATGGGCTACATGGAAAGACTAATGGTGAGTTATGAAACTTGATTTGGGGTTACATATTGACAATTTTTGGAAAATAAAGTGTGACATTATGATAGGCCAGGCCAGCGATGCAGGTTTCTTAGAATAATAAGAATAGAATAATATTAGAGGTAGAATCAATTCATATGAGTACCATCAAATTTTGGTAAATGGTATAGTAATGCCCTATATTTTCACAAGGGAACTTGATTACTTGTGGTAGTTTGTAAGGATTGTTTCGAAGGTGACACCTGATGTGAGAGTGGTTGTGTGGCTGAGATTGTTTTTACGACTATTTTGGTTTCTAGATGAAATGTTGAGAATGCCTTGGGTCCGATGAGACTGACTGGCCAAGAGGAATGTTTAGGTGAGTAAGTGGACATTGTGATAGGATTAGGTGAGTCTTTCATTGTGGGAAATAAAGTTGGTGTAAGAGTGCTCTCCTGAGAGTGTGAAACCTTGAGAGCCCTAATGAGTCCTAGATATGGGCATGTAATAGAAGGGCATGATTTCAATCCTGATAAGTGTCTTTCAATCTAGATGAAACCAAGATGATAAGCGTGATTATGCGATAGACTGTTGGTTTGATTGGGGTTGTGGAGAATTGTCTTTTGAATTTATACTATTAGTGGAATAACATAAGAGATTGAGTAGTGTGGTAGAATTAGTTCCAAAAGAAATGTTGGTTCTTGACTACATGGAAGATGGTCATGGATTGGTGGTGAGTCTTGGTTGGAAATAAAGCCTGAGTGGTGGTGGTTAAGTGCCGACATGATGTGTGTAGTATGTAAGCTTGAGATCTTTGGTAGATCATGGTATCCCATGGTGGGAGGTGAAATCAGAAATTGATAATTTGGTGGTGGTGTTATTTTAAAACTTCTTATCATACCTTAGTTAGTAACTATCATGCCAAATATCTTGACATCATCCTAGGTATGATGATAATCTCTAGATGTATTCCTAGAAACTAGAAGGTGTATTGGTTGGAAGAGGTACATCTGTATTTTACACTCATGGGGGCGGTATACGTGGAGCTGGATGATGGTATGTACACCATCGACGGATTCGAGTGAGGTCCTTGGGATAGAATGAGTGGTGACAAACATCATGGGTTTCATTCACATAATTCAAGTATGGGCTATGTGATATTTTCATTTTCGTGTTCTAGGAAAATCTATACAACCATATATAAGTTTTGGGGCTCATCTTGTGATTGAATGTAAATCGTGGTGGTTAGAATCCCTCATGGAGGGAAATGGTAAAGAATATAATAAGGTGGGGAGTGATAAATTTGTATTGGATGTGGAGTGGAGACTGATGGATTGATGTAGTAACACTGGGATTCCAATGAGGAACCTATGAGGTGTATGTTGGGTCTCTAAAAGATGCCAGGTGGGCCTTGATAATGGTGGCTATTTGGGTCGATCTTGTTCTTTGGGTTCAAGGTGGTTCCAAATGAAATATAAGGTTTTCTAGTCTAAAACTCAAAGGGGGTAGCGTTCCAGTAGTGGGATATGGGTGTTCTGGGACAAACCAAACAGGGGTGGTCCGACCTTGGATGGTAAACATGAATGGGTTTGGTGAGAGTAACCCAACTCTGGGTTGAATTTGAAGTAGAATGTGCCATTAGAAAAGGAAGTTTTACTTGAGATATGTCAATTTGATGTTAGTACCATAATGGATAGAGTAGCAATGTCCTCTTGGGAGGCTTCAATGGAAAGAATGGATGCCAAAACAGGGTTATGTTTATATGGATGTTCGGGAACAGTAAATTAGAACATCTCAAGTAAGTTGTGAAAGTTGAGTTAAGATTTTTATGGTCTTCCTTTGATAGTGGGGGTTCCAGATAATGAATGATAGTGGAGATAACCATAAGGTATGGTTGGATTGGTGATTACATGATCATAGATTCGGGTTGGAGGGACTCGATTGATCACTATTCGAGTGAGTTGGCCTTAATAGAAAGCATTAGAACGAGTCTACATGACTGAGTTCCCAGGATTTTTCGATGAGTTTGGATGTATGATTGTGGAATGGGATATTTGGGACATGAGGGGTGGATCTACGTAAGTCTAGAAATTTGGTTGGAAGGTTCATTTGTTTTCCTCCAAATGATATCTGGTTTGGTCACCGTTATAGTTTTGAAAATAGAGGAAAATGATGGAAAATGATTTGGGCCATGAGTTGTGAAATGGGTTAGACCGATGGGGTGTCGATTGGTTTATACATGATGATATGATGTTGTGTACAAATATTTCATGTGCTATGAATAAATCACTATTGCCTATGTTTTTCCAATGAAGTTCTAATGGGTTTAGGTGTGGTTAAAGGCGATATGTCCTTCGAGGAGTATATGGCTTGTGTGGTGGATCGTAGTGAGAAGGTCTTGCTAGGAATGACAGTGCCTTGGGATCAGGTTTTATGGAATCATGGTAATGTTATGGAGGAAACATATTTATGGTAAATGGATAATAGGTCCTATTTTCTTGATCTACATCTTTTGAAAGCCGATAATGATTATGAATGTAGTTCGAGGAAGAACTGTTAAAAGGTAGAGAGGTTGTAAGATCTCGGATTTTGTGAATATGAATCCTTGTGTAAAATTGTGGTTTAAATAACTTTTTAGGGTTAAAGAAATGTTTACCGGGTGTATGAGGGGCCTTAGGGGTGTTTTGGGGGTACGTAACACGAAAGGAAGGGGAAACTGAGCCAATCTGTGCAAGGCACACGGTTTGCACATAGTTATGTAAACCATGTGGCCTGCCTAGGGAAACTATGCAACCACAGGTTGTGGCATATCCCGTGGATGGTGAACGGTTTGTCAAACCAAGATACCTTCCCAAGTAACCAAGCGACCCAACGTACCCTGTGTGGTGGCTTGGATGTGGTTTGTGCACAATTTAGAAAACCATTGGAGTAAAGCGTCCAGCCCAATAAAGTTAGGAAAAATTAAAAGAAATGTTATTATGGAATTTTTATGTTCCATCCAATTTCCCCCTCATTTATCCCACTCTAAATCTTACAAGAAAAAACAAAATCGAACCAATCTTATCAAGGGTTGTTCTCATTCACTTTTTGGCCATTTGAGGTGTCGTTGGTTGCGGATCAAAGCCCCGGGAAGTCCAACACGCCTCTTGCTTCTCTTTTTTGGATTAGGTCTTGTTGTTTCTCTCATATTCTTCTTAATCCCTAAAACCCATTTTTATGGTGTAATCTATGTTGGGATTTAATGGGAGCTTGAAATGGATCTAAGACTATTTTTAGGAGTGTGTTCATCATCAGATTTGAGGTAGGTGGTCTATAAGTTATATCCCGTGGTTTTTATATAGATACGTGCATAAGAAATTGTGTTCTTGTGTCCCTCTTGTTGCATTCTTGGTAACTTTAGTGTGATCTAGTAAAATGGGTGTCTAAATGATAAATTGAACCCATCATGGTCCCCTTGGGATTCATGGAAGATGACATGTCCATTTTAAGGCCACCCATGGGGAGAACTGACATTCATGAACCTAGATAATGGTAGGGTTAAGTGAAGGGTTCATGAGTGATAATGCAGAGCTCATGAAGAATATGTTTTATTAGTTCATTAATTTGAAAATGGAATAAATATTGTTTTCCATAGGATGATAATGGAATAAGGGTATGTTTGGTATGACACAAAATTGGAAAATGGGTTAAATGAGATTATGTCGAATGTTTAATGAATTTTGTTATAAATTCTAAAGTGGAATAGTGCCTCTGAAATGGTGAACTAGTAAATTGGTAATGGCATGGGAAAATGGGGAATATGTAAAATGGGTGGTAATAAGGTAATTAGTGAATATTTTGAAAGGGTTAATACCTAAGAATTATGGGTTATACCTAAAGGGTTTAATGTTATAGAGTTGTTGTGATATATGATATAAGAATTGTAATTGAAAATCATAAGTAGAGAAATTCTTATGAAATGATAATGGGTTAAATGGGATAATGTAGGGAAATTGATGAAAATTAGATTATGTATGGGAATTTTTGAATATAATTAATGGTTTAGGGAATGAGAATGAGAATTGGGGTAAACGGCTATGTAATGTAAATGATAAATGTGTTAATGTGTTATATCATAGTATTAATTCCCACAATTAATGGTTATGGAGTGAATTTTCTATTTTTATTTATTTTGTTTGGTTGTGATATTGTATGTCTATGGTAAATGGATAAATAAGAATGTTCACATGTCTTGGAAGAGTGGGGTATTGACATGAGGTTCTACGCCCATGGGTCGAGTTAGACGGAGGCTCTAAAATCCACCCCAAAATTCATGTGTTTGGAAAGGGGAAAGAGAATCCATTCCCCTAACAATTTCATTCCACTCGGATTGAGGTTTTGAGGTGAGGATAATGTTTTGATGTGAGGTGTTTATCCCTACTAAGATACAGACTTGACTTATTCCATTATGCATAGTGATGGATTTCCTTAGACTCATGTGTAGATGATGTATATGCCTAACCCAGGGAACACGTGAAGATAGTGGATTAAGTAAAGAAGATGGATACATGGTGAATATAGTAATAATGATAAAAATGGTTCGGATACAAATTATTAACTAATGGCTACTGAGTTGTTATTTTTTTGGTTTACCTTTTCAGTTATTCATATTTTCATGCACTATATAGTAGAATGGATATTTTGGAGACACTGTTGGTGGTGGCCTACTGAGTTTTTTACTCACAACATGCTCGGGCCACTGTTGGGTACCCGTGCAGATTTAATGGTTGTTGGTCAGGACAAGGGCAAATGCTTTATGCTAGAACGTAGATTTGGGATTAGGATATTCATAGGTGAGGATCCAGATGTGGTTTCAAGACCCGTTCGGGGGATTTATCCATTTGTTTTTTACTTTGGGTTTTATTCACTTTGGAACTATTAATATGTCATGACATGGTTGATGTTGAATTTTGTTTTGTACCCAGTTTTGGGAGATGTTTGGCTATGCATGTTTATTGGTTGTTTCATATTTTTTCTGTAATTTATATTGTGTTTTGTTATTTATCACTTTGGTAAAGAGGATATAGTCTCCCCACATTACTTATTAGACCCTCTCCCCTAGTTGGAAAACTACAGCATATAGGGAGGTGCGTTTGAGGTCATGTGACGACTTGGCTCGGGGAAGAGGTTTAGTGGACCTCTGGTCGGGGATGTTTCAAATTATCTTGCAAAACAAAACCCTACTATTAAATAAAAATAAACACAAACCTTTACTTAACACTTTTAGACACCTTAAATTTATTTTTTTCTTCTCAAAATTCCGTCCCTTAATATTTTATCCCCCTTCACAAAGGAGGTAATCCAAGCAGTGAGGTGTAAATTTCTAACCGCTCCATTCTCATTTCCAATTATTTATGTGATCATCTACTTAATCAAATTAAATTACCCTATATTATAATTATAACATTATCATAATATTATACTAATATTTTATTATAATAATGTAACAATCTTTAACAACCCTTCCCTTTCCATTAAGAAAAATGAAAACGTTTATCATGTTTTTGTGTGGATTACAATCTCTATGAATAAACGTGTTTAGTTTTTCTTAACCACCTAACATGGAACATATAAAAGTGTAATTTAATAAATAAGTATGTTATATACGAAATGTTTAATATTTTTAAATAAAAAACCGAATTCTCATTTTCTTTTGATCCTCGAAAAATGAAATTATCACTCATTCATATGTTCAAACTACCGCCTCCATGGGATGATTCATTTAATTTTTCTATAAAACCATAATGCATGTTTTTATTATTTATTTAATATATATATATATATTATTATATATCATTGATGTGAATCTTTAGGTAATAATAATAATTGAAAACTATAATAAAGTAATCCATTGATACCGATAAATAACTTGAAACTTGTTTACCACTGAATTCACTTTCATAGAATTAATAAATAACTTTAATGTAATGGAATTATAAAATTATAATACATTTTATTACATCCATTTTGGTACATTTAATGGTTTTATAATGATTAAGTTTTTAAAAATAAGAATGTATGACAAAATCATTAAAAAATTAGTATAAATGATCGACACAAGTTTATAAAAATCCAATACAAAAGGAGAATTATTACAAATTAAAGCTATAAAATGAAAATGTATATCAATTAGGACATTAAATATGAAATTATGATGTTTATCCTTATAATATAGGAGGATTAAAAACATCTTATGGGAATCAAGAGTAATTGTAAGGGGCTTTGGTAACTCAAATATTTTTCTTTGAGTTATGTAGTTTCTTTTGGACATAAACCTTAATTATATGTTTGGTTAAATTTTAGTAAAAGAAAATAAATTATTTGATATTTTATAAGTGAAAAAAGAAAATTAATTATTATGATTCCTATTTTTGTGTTTGCATCAATAAATTAGTAAAAGAAAAAAATATTATTTGGATTTCTCTGTATCTTGTTTGGTGAATCTTTTTAAAGGAAAGGAAAAGAAATTATTTTGGGGTAAATATAGAAAATAGGAATAAAATTGAAATTTTAAAATATTAACAACCCTGCATCATCATTTATTTCCAAATAATCCCAATTTTGGGGTGATTGAAAAACTATAGTAGGATAGAAATCTTTTTTACGGCGTCCTTCTCACCATCATTGTTTATTTAAATTTTAAAAAGGATAAAATTCAAAACAAGGACTAATCTATCCCCTAAATATCATTTATTTTCTCTCTTTATCACCCCCTAAAATCTATAATTAAATGTTTCGAAATGAAAGATGGAAAATGGACTGTCTGGAGACCGTGCCCTCAATCGAGAAAAGAATAACTAGTTTTTTAGATTTCATATCCTTCATGGATGTTTTTTCTAGGAGAAATCATTTGTCTAATTCTCATAGAGAGCCTATAGATTAACACATCCAGCTAAGGAAGTACTGACACATAGGTCTCACTGAAATTTATTTCCATAAAGATAAGGTTCTATATATTTTCTTTAAATTATGTTATTTTCTTGTTGGAAAATCTACCAAGCGTATACCCTCACAATATTTTATGAGAAAAACCATAGAATCGATTGGATTTACAAATTTTAATGTGGGACTTTTTAATTCTTTCTAGGCATATTTTCAATTTAAATCTAAAAATGATTACTATCCTATTTTGATGATAGATTCTTAGTCCTTTAGTGGATGTTACATGAATGGTTTAAAATGTTACCCTAATTTATTCATGGATTTTGAGTCTCCAATTTCACCAATATTGTTAGGGTTTGCTAGTATACCAATAAATTTATTCAATAAGGGTGATCTTTTCCCAATTACCAATTTAGTTAGGAAACCATTTTAACTATCTACTAAAATAAAAAAAATTATCGGCATTTTGTTCCAATAGTTTGCATAGAAAATTATTTTTTTCAACCTCTTGCTCCCCAAATTTGGATACAAAATGGAAAAACTATTTTCCTTCAATATATATATTTTTCTAAAATCTTTCAGTTTATTGGGGTAAATGCCTTTCATTTGGAAAATCATAAAAGTAATGTAGAATCAAGAATATTTTTTTCATCACCTTTAAACGTATTAAGTCAATCAGGGTTGAAAAAAGAGTGAGTAAAGACCTAGATCATGCTTTATATGAATAGAATAATATTGGTATTTACAAGGATATTAATCATACTTTATTAGATATTTATAAATATCATCCTTCTCTGGTTGTTCCAAATGGACCTAAATATGGTGATTTCAATACGTAGAATTTCAATGAAGATAAATGAATTTAATAAAAATATTGCCTCTAGTTTTTGAGAGTTATAATGTCGTTAAAAAATTTTAAGAGTAAAACAATAGTTTTTAGTCAGAAGATAGTGAATATTTACCTGATAATGCTGAGAAATCTTGTTATATAAAGGATGGATTATTTGAAATTGAGTTCTAAGAATGGTAAAAAAAACAAATAATTGATTTAGATGGATTCATCACTTTTAATCCCAAGAATACTCATCAGCATAGATATTATTATAATCTTGAAATAACTATTGTCACTAAATCCTTTGAGGCCTCTAGAACACAAAATGAAAATTTCCCCTCACCTTCTACTAATATCAACCCTTCTTGCTCACCTAAAGGTTAGGATGCTTAGAAAATGATATTTTTTTATTAAGATATTGACCCAGATCTTAAATGATCCTATAGAAATGGTGAGGACTTGGGGAAGGAACTAGAAACATGGTTAGAGGAGCAAGATGCTGTTTTATTACAAAAATACAAAGATCAAAACATTCTTATAGAAACCTACCATCAAATATGGAAACAAATTCTTTCAAAAATGGTAGAATAATTTTAACATAAACCTGCTTTCAATTATAAATGAATTCCATGGAAATAAATCCTTTTTATCCTCTCTTGGTTATCTTTCTACTTTGAGACACCTCATATTATTAATTATTCATTGAGTATGGATCATTTGGGGATGACGAGACAATATCACTTTCTTTTTTGTGCCTAATTAGTCTGGTATTTTGTGTCTGTAATGTTAAAAATATAAAATTGACAAGAAATATTATTTATTTAATATATTCTAAGTCCTTATTAACATGGAAAATTTTCACATTTTTCTCTAGGTTATGTGATGAAAGATGGTCAACCATGAATATGTGTTTTTCAGTTTTTTGTTCTTTGAATCAAATAAAATATTTTTGGATTTTTTCATGTTAATCAGTGTTTTTATCCTCATATGTTGAAGAATGGAATATTAGGAATGTTTTTGTTTTATAAACCTAAAGATATTGTGGTATTGGTATGTTTTATTCCTATGTTGTTTATCATTGATAAGGATCCCCAAAAAAATGCGTGAGAAGTGATACATGGATGAAATGGTGGTGTAGCCTTGAGATGAGAATGATATTCGTATGGGTATATTTTGTAGTTGAAATTCCTTGAAAATATTTTTGTGATTTTTCTTTACATTTATTATCAATATTTTCCCCTTGAGCCTATTTTTTTCCATGGTCTCTAGCAATATTTTACTCATTTTATTTGGTTGTGATTCATGGTTTTTATAATTTTTATGTATTTTATGATGAAGATTTTTTACATGTTTTTTGAAGTCTTTCTTGGCGTTTTTGGTTGAACAGGGACAAAAAAATTTCTTCTCAGGGTGTTATGAACTATTCATCGTGAAAACACATGTTTTAGTAATTAAGATTTTTTATGTGATGCTTTTTTGTCACACATGTTTTCCACTTGGTGGTTCATGCAATTATTGAAAATCAGTTCTTTTGTTTTCTTCTTTAAGACTGTTTTATTTAAATGTATTTTAGCTACTGAATATTTGGTTCTTCAGTGTGTTCGGGATAGATTACCAATCACTTGGTTGTTGTATATTTCTAGTGCAATTGTCCACTTGGGCTGCTTTAGAATGTATGTTTTTAGTGAAGGGATGGTTTTCTGCTTCACACTTATATGGTTGATCTTCTTTGGGATGATCCCATTTTTTGTTTTGTAATTTTTAGCTGATTTGATGTTTTCTAAACTCATTGTATCTCATTAAATCATTCTACCCATTTTATGTTTTAATAAATTTTTATAAGTGTGATTTTTTTCCCAATTAAAACATCATTCTGTTAAAAAAATCAACCTTAAATGTTTCTTTATATTCAATGATCCCTTATTTCTTATGATATACAATTTTTTCTTTCTGGGGAAATATTTTATTAATTCAAATCCCCTTCCATGAATTATTTTCTTTTCAGTAAAATTATAATGTGTGTTTAATAATTCCCAACCTCTTAAGTGCTTGTTTCTCTAAAATGTCTCTTTTATTCAAGATCAGGTTTTCACTTACCGCACAACTAGAAATTGTGGAGATGACCATGCCTCAATACCAACTAGTTTCTAGAACCATTAGTATAGACCAATTTCTAGAATTTTATACCAATGGTTTTTAAAAATCATTCGTATTGGGAAACCTATACCAAAAGTTTTTAAAAAATATTGGTATATAGAAGCTCGTAACAGTTGTTTTAAAAAAGTCATTATAATAGGGTCTTAACATAATATCTTAAAATGGCCCTCCTTCCCTCCCCACCCATGGTCCCTAATCCCCTTACCCCAACCAGAGACCTCCCTTCTCTTCTGCACTAGGTATATCCACTCATTGATTGATTGTTTTGTTCCATTCTTCTTCAATATCAATTTAGTGAGTTCCAAATCCATTATATTTTATACCGATGATTGTTTACATTTTTATCTACATATCAAAACCTAACACAGATCCTGTTAGGTCATGATTCTTCTTTATTATTTGAAAACAGTTTATTTATATTATTTTTGTAATATTATTTCATAATAAATGTGAATTTAGTATGTATATATCTTTTTAAATTTAGTTATACAACACATAAAAAAAATATAATATAATTTTTTTTGTGATATATATTAACTGATTAGATAATTTAATATTATAGTAATTTTTTTATTTTTTTATTTATTAAGGGTTTGTGAAATTATTTATTTTATTGTATTATTTTCATAATTTAATGATCAAATTTTTTTCATAATTAATTTAAATCTAATAGTATGTATTAGTTTTTTTCTAATTCCATGTCTTATACTTTATTTGGGTCATTTCTAGTATGAATTTATTATAGAATATATTATATCTTATTATTTTTTGGAATTCATAATAGTATGGTTTGATACCTTTCGAATTAAAATTGGTAATTGGATTATCTTATTAGAAATGATCCGTAGAAATGTGATACTAAGTCATGTATTGATGTAATTATGAATGTTTCCCTAAAAATATATATGTATCAAAGACAATAGTTCTGATATTGGATGATACATTATTGTTATTATCTAGTAAATTTTTTTATGATAAAGAAACATGTATTTAATTGTATTTATTTCATATTAAAAACAAGGAAATTGTTTTTAAAACAATTGTTTCATAATGAGCAGTGCATTCCTGTAGAGGATTCTGCAAATCATCTCCTAAATCTCTCCTCAGAGGTTTTTTCAACTGATCTTACTATGAATGTTTAAGAGTTTCTACTTGATCTCATCTCTTCTGATATTGATAAATCCATGAAAATAGATGAGCCTTAAATTATTTCATAGGAGAAAATTCTGTTAAATGGGAAGGGGGAAGGAAAGATACATATTTCGAATACAATTGAAATTTCAACTGAAGACTCTTCTATTAAGAATCTTACTATAGGGGAAGTCAATCCTCCCAGATAGAACCTCACCGATGATGTCCCAAAAAGACTCAAAATCCGCCAAAACTTCCAAAAAGGCATGTATTTACAGGAAATCAAAAAGATAAATAGAGATGAAATAAAAGGGGACCTCACCCCCAAACCAAAATCATTATGAGGATACTCTTCTAGAACTTCCAGGGAATATACTACCATATCACATAAGGTTCCCCCAATCTCTTTGCAGTTAGGTACAAACCTGATCTTATTTCTCTCTCTGATCCAATGATTACTACTTCAAATCAAATCACTCTTTTCATCATTAGAGGATACTTGATACTGGGAACCACTCAATCTGTTTCTAGTCCTGATAGGATTTGACACCTTGTCCATAGTTGTGTTGACAAGACAACCATTTTCCACGAGAATAAGTAGATCATCACCATCAATTTCTTTGATTCTGGTTGGAAAACATTCTGCACAATTTTTTATGCCTCCAACAACTACATTTACAGAAGGTTATTGTGAATTTAAATAAAGGGCATGTCATGTCTCATTATCGATTCATGGATTATCATGGGAGAATTCAAGTCAATCATTTATGAAGATTAGAATCTTAGAACTATTGTTATCCCTATATCTATCAACGATTTTAGAGCCTTTATAGAAGAAGAAAAACAAACTGAAATCAATCTCATTAGGGCCAAATTTATCGGGTACATGAGGAAAATCAATGGAATAAGAAAAATCAGAATTGATAGAGAATTTTTCAATTATGTCTCCCTTGGTAATTGGAGATCAATATCATCTATCACTCTGGCTAAACACAACTCTGACCATCACCACATCTGGGTTAGTTTTCTTGATAATGAGAGGAGGCAAACCATACCAGTCATGTTTAATAATGCATGGTCTACTCTCTCAAAAATTATCCAGGATTATTGGGCCTCAAATGCGTGTAATATCAATCCCCTGGTCTACATTTCAAAGATTAAAATACTCAAGAAAAACTGAAATAACGGAGAAATGTGAAGTTCATCTTGCTAGATGCAGAAATTGATGCCCTTGAATGCTTCATACATGATCTCCAAGAAGAAATTACTTGGAGAAACATTTCTAGAGACACTTCTTAAGAATATGAGAATCCAATAAGCTCCAAAATCTCACCCAACTCAATGACAACATCAAAAAAGACACCTTCAAAATTCGTTGGATCACTGATGGTGATAGAAACACCAAATTATTCAATGCTCTACGAAGGGTTAAAATGGGAAAAATATCCCCACTCATTACTCCAAGATAGAGACTGAATCCTAGAGGAAAGACGTGTTCTTTCCAATCACACTATCTCTTTCTACACAAATATATTTAATTGACCATTAAGGAATGCAGTGCTAAGGAAAAGCATCATTCCTAAATTGATTACTAAGGAAAAAAAATCTTTTCTCACATCCACGACCATAGATTTTGAAATCAAAGAAGAAGTCTTTGGCCTTAAAAAAGAATGTTCTCTTGGGCCAGACGAGTTCAAAAATTGCTTCTTCCAATCCTATTAGAATGTCATTCAGAATGATGTGTGCAAGATTATAAAGAATTTTTTCAAAGGCGAGTCTTTTAATCAATGATTCAATGTTTATTTCATTTCCTTAAATTCCAAAATTTTAGAATGATAGTGACATAAGTTAATTTCAGACCATTGTTCTCATCAACACAATCCACAAATTCATAAAAAATATCATTTCTAATAGACTTTCCTGGGTATCAGATAAAATTATATATTGGAAGCAATTTGGATTTGTAAAACAATGGAACACACATGAGTGTTTTCTAACTACTTCAGAGTTTGTTAACCTCCTTAGAAAGCCCAATTGCGGAGGGAATATTGCACTAAATCGTGACATTAAAAAGACTTTGACACAATGGA
The DNA here is from genome assembly GCA_963277665.1 of Viscum album. Lineage (NCBI taxonomy): Eukaryota > Viridiplantae > Streptophyta > Magnoliopsida > Santalales > Viscaceae > Viscum > Viscum album. Next base: position 1,978,513,936 of record OY728157.1, on the reverse strand, counting down.
TTGAGTATTAATAGGAAATGTGCTTCACAACTTTCTCTTTAGCATGCAGTTTATACGTTGGATCAAATATATGCTTGAATTGACTAACATATCCATTCTTTTTAATGGGTCCCTGAAAGGACACTTTAAATTATCCAAGGGTGAGATAGGAGGATCCCCTTTCATCCATTATATTTTCAATTGTAGAGGATTATCTGAGTATGATCTTTATCTACATAGTTTACATGGGTGAAATAAAAACTATTAGTGTCTAGAGGAATCTATGATCCTTCCAATTTATTTTTTGTAGATGAAATTGTAATATTTTCTCATGGAGATAGAAGTAATACCAACAATATCAAGAATTCCCTTCAACATTATGAAAGTGTTTTGGGCCATGAAATTAGTTGGAGAAAGTTGTTTATCTAATTTGGAAAGAATATTCCAGCTACAAGGAAGAACTATATCATGAATTACTTGAGAATAAAATAAGGATCACTCCCTTTCATTTACATTTGAGTCCCCATGTTCTGGGGAAAGCCTCACGCCTCTCACTTTTCCAATTCCACGAGTCAAATTACAAAAACTCTTGCTTCTGGGAAAGGTATTTCATTCTCAATGGCTAGACGAATCTGTATTTTCAAGAATTTGGTTACCTTAAAGTTGGTTTATTTGTTCATGGTGTATTTAATGACTGAATCTTTTATTAAAACATTGAACTCCAAGATGAGGAACTTTTCATGGAGTGGAAACATACTGGAATGAAAGATAATTACAGCTTCTTGAAAATAGTGATGCATGCCTAATGGTTTAAGAGGTCTTGGTATCAAGAAACTGTAACTCTTTAACTAGTCTTTGAAAGCACAGTTCATGTGTTGGTTAACCAAAAACAAATATACACCCCTATTATTTCTCAAATCTAGATTTTTTCCAAGTCTTGAATCAGGAAAACTGAATTACCTAGATTCCTCTATTTAGCATGGTCTGAGAACTATCTTTCAGAAAATCAATAGGAACTCTCAATTGGATGGTAAATAGGAATTCCCCTATCATATTTTGGAATGACAACTGGATTGGTGTTCCCTTTATTTTCGGGTTCATCTCCTCAGACCATGAACATGACCATAAAATATCGATCAATGATCAGTTAGAGAATCTGGACTTGCTCCCTCATGATATTACCTCAATTGTATCCAACTATGACCTCATCAACATAGAGGATATGCACATTTGGTAATAGTCTTCAAATGGAATTCTTGATTCAAAATTATTCAATAATAATTTATTTCAAAGCAATCAAAAATGGATTGGTGATTTAAATAAAAAGTGGATGCTTCCTTTTAGGTTCACCCTATTATGGAGACTCTCTCCTAACAAGGTTCCAATGGAAAGAACCATCAATGTGCTTGAATTTCCCTATATTCTAAATGTGTTCTATTTCACCAACACTGAGAAGATGTATATCTTCTCTTGTTGTCCTGAAAAAAATTCTTAATCCTTATGGAAGGATTTATTCGACATCTTTGTGATGTATCCCCCTCAAACTGAATCCTTGCAGCACTTCTTGACTTCTCTTCTTGGCATCCAGCTTTCTATGTAGGTTTTAGGGTGACCTATATAGAACAGATCTACATTATATGGTGAGGCAGGAATAAGGCTATACATAGCCAGATCTGTTTTAATGTGCCTCATCCCATTGTGGTTATTACTAACATAATTCAAAATGAAAATTCACTAGATTCCAAGAGTTGTAGAAACTCAGTTAGGGACCTTATGGTTTGGAGGTATCTGAACCATCCGAGAAACTTTCCACAAACTCATGGAACTCTAAATGTTTTTTGGATTCCCCCGTCACGGCTTGGTTGAAATGTATCATAGATAGAGCCTCAAGGAGAAACCCGTGGCCATCAGGATATGGGGCCATTTTAAAAGACTATAATGGGGATGTTGTGGAATACCTTCATGGTCCTTGTAGCAATGTCACTTACATAGAATCATAAATTATGGGCCTAATAAGAGAAATTGATATTGCAAGTCAAAGTAATTTATAGAGAATATGGCTCGAGTGTGATTCCACTACCATTGTTCAAGCTATCAGGATGGGGCATGCTCACCTCTCATGGAAGCTAATAGTGAGGTGGGATAACTGTCTAGGAAGGATTTATTCTATGAGCTACATTATAACTCATACATGTCATGAATCCAATTATATTGTTAATGGTCTTGCAAACAAAGGATTTAAAAAAATGGGGTGCATCTACTCCAATATTCTTCCTTGTGAAATGATCCCCATTTTTCTTTGGGACAAATGTAAACTACCTTCCTTCATACTCATGTAATCTTTCTTTAATTTAATAAAGGATACATTGTACTCATTATTCTCAAAAATAATCTACTAGTTTGATTTGATGACTTTAATATTAAAATTGGTTGTAATGAATTTCTAAATTATTTGTTACTATTTCAATACTAACATAAAATTTTCTCTTATAATATAATTGATAGAAGATGGATGTTTCATACTGATCGGATCTCAAATGAGTTTCAATAGAATTTTGATTTTTTATATTTTTCATTTAAAAATGATTTAGACTGAGTTATTATACATTTATTTCATTATAATTATGTTGGAAGACCTTGGTTGTGTCAGAAAGAAGTTAGATACGATATAAAAAAGTTTTTTTCAAATAAACTATTATGTTTGGTATTAAATTGGAGAGATGATAAAATATTACATTATTCAATAATAGAATGGAAAGAGTGGTATAAATAATTTTATATTTGATCATTTTCTATTTGTGAATCATCATGAGAATGATAGTATGATAATTTATGAAGATGATAATATCAATATACATGAAGAAAATCATGAATGATGTTGAGAGAGTGAAAAAATTAATGGATGATGGAAGGACTATTGTTTATCTAAAATGAAATAAATTGAAAAAATTATAATTTTTAATGTGGTTATATTATGGAAAAATATCAATGAAATTTATAATATCTCTATTGATTATATTATTATATTTTAATTAACTTAATAATAATGTAGATATTCCATCAAATCGTTATATGGAAGGAAAGTTAATTATCAATATTGGACTTTTTACTAAGAAAATTTGTTATTTCCTGAAATATTTCAATATATTCTGGGTGGGAACAAAAAAAATAAATGACTACAAAGAATTTGGTATATCTTGATGGAAGCCAAATGTATGTGGAAAAACATCTTACATGCAATTAAAATTCTTGTGTAACTTTCCATTTATTCTTAGGCTTCAAAATATATTCATGTATTCTAAAATCTCAAAAAATATATGATGGGTGATACTGAGATAATTAAAGATAATAATGAGTTGGTTCACAAAAAAATGGATTAACATAATAGAATATTGGTGCATGAAATCCTTATTTCATAGTTGAGGTGCATAATGTTAGTTTCGATCTGTCCTGTGATCGTTTTAATCCATTTGGTCAGAGGCTTACTTTTCACAGTATATGGCCAGTTTTTATTCACATTTATAATGTCACTCCATGGGTGTGTATGAAAAATCCATTCATTATATTGAGTAAACTAATATTTGGACCTCCTGATCATGTCAAATATATATATGTCTACTTGTAACCTTTAATATAGAATTTGAAGAAACTCTGGGATGTGGGAGTGTACACATTTGATGCATCTTTAAAAAATATATTTCATATTTTTGATTCCCTTATAAAGACAATAAGTTATTTACCTACTTATATAATGATGAATGGTTAGATAAAAAAGGAAAACTATAATTTTATATTTATATAAAGAATACATGATCTTGAAGACTTAGATTTCATCATAATTTTTGTTTAATGGGGCATCGATGATTCTTTCCAATGGATTATCCATGATAAGATGAATCACCGGAAGTTTTATAATATAATTGAAGCTAAAAATCCTCCTCAACGCATGTTAGGAACTAATGTTCTTAATAAATTGAAATATATTGTGTTTTCATTTGGTAATGTTTAGATGAAATCTAAAAAAAGGAATAATGTTGACATTGAAACTACTTACATTTAAAAAATGAAAAGTATCCTTTTTGAGATTTTGTATTGTTCTACTAATGTTTTATGTCATCTTTAGAGGTAATTCACCTTAATAAAAATATATGTGTATTTTTTTTCAATTCTTCTAAATATTAAGAGGAATACCAAAGATGACTTACGATCTTAGCATGACTTGTTAGATTGGGGTATTCAACCAGAACTGCATCCCATGAGTATCAGTGAGAATAAATAGAAAGTTCCATCTTATTCTTATGTGATGAAACCTTAAAATTTTTGTAATTGTTGGATAATATCAAGGATCCCAATGGATATTCAAGAAATATATCTATATGAGTAGATAATAGATAGTTAAAACTATTATCCCCAAAAACTCATGATTATTACATCCTTATTCATGAATTCATTCCAATAAGAATCCAACATTTACTATTAAATAATGTAATGGTTACATTGATTTGATTGTTCCATTTTTATAAATACATTTGTGCTAAAAGTTTATCCATGTATTTATTGATAAAAATCATGTAAGAGGCCCCATTAATTATGTGTGAGTTGGAGAAAACTTCTCTTCCATCATTTTTCACCTGCATGTTGCATCTAACAGTCCATATTTTAACTAAAACACTTATTAGGGGACCCATTTATTTTCTATGGAAGTATACTGATAATGAAATATGTTCTAAATTATGTATTATTTCCGAAACAAGAATCATCTTGATGTTTCCATTATGAGAGGTCATCTGGTTCAAGAATATATAGATTTTGGTTCAATGTATTTTTATGATGTGAACAAAAGATGTAACCAGACAATGAGAAATAAATATGAGTTGTATGTGTAAATTTCTCCCCATTTTCATCTCATACCCAAATATGAGGAATTACTAGGTCATATACATTAGCGACATTGAGGTTTAAGGAGCGGGATCTGACACATCGTATAACATTTTTTAATTTAGGTTTGTTCGATGACTATATCAAGAAAGGAATTTGAATATGTATATATTATATCATAATAAAAAATTTCAAATATACCATAAACATTTATTATCATTTTATGTAGGGAACATAAAAAAATTATAAGTTGGGTTCATCACTCTTTGACTCTGATAAAGAGAGAGAATTTTCATAGAAAATAGATTCTTACTTGGTTGAAATCAAAGGTATGACCATTAATTTAATCAAATATAAATATATATATTAATTTAATTGTATTATAAATATATATTTTATATATTGAGTTTATGTTTTGAGTTTATTTCTCAAGAATTAAGAGAGTTGGATTTTGGTCCTAATACATTGGTTTGTGAATGAAGATATCTAATAATCAGTGGGTATAAATTTTTTACAACTAATCTAGTGGTGAATATGAGAACTCAAGATGATCGCATTATGTTAACTACAAAAATGGACTATTATTCTAGGGTATCATATAGTAGGACTCAATATGAAATTGTGTCTTATTATGTAGTTTTTAAGATAATATTGTAATTAGATGATTACTCTCATGGTCGAGTCACTATGATGATATGAAAATGGTTTGATTAAATGATGAAACATGATACATTTATTTATGAATTTAGATTTAGATTTATTGACATGAATCACTTCTTGGATACATATAACAAATATAATTTGGAATCAATGGAATTTTTTTTGAATGATCATCAGAGACCTGCTTATGGTGTCATTATTAAATTAATCCCAAGACATATTTTTTATGATGGTGGGGAAAAAGTCACTATTGGTGGCCCCATTATTGTTGACCAAAATATTGTATTGGATGACTCAAATTACCCTATTGTGAGAATTAATGTTAAACCTAAAGTAGTGGTGGGTAATGTATATAAGTTAGAATATATGTTAAAAGTTAATTTAATTTATCTTGATGTGGTTTTCCTAGGTTGTTACTACTATAATATCCTTGATTTGATTGAAGTTTGGAATTATATGTTTTTTTAGTTTTTTTTTATTTTCATTACAGTTAATTAGATTTATTTGAATTCATAAAACTAGGTTTAAGACTTTTTTTAAAATGTATATATTTGTTTAAATTATAGTTTCTAAATAATGTACTTAAATAAACATATATGAAATAGTATTTTAAAACCAGTTTAAAACACTTTATTAAGAAATATTACATTGGGTTCTTAAAACTATTTTAAACCGGGTGTATACAATAGGATATTATGATATTTTTTATGAATTGTTTGAATTTTAATTTGTATTCATGATATTTAAAAACAATTTTTAAGAAATGTATATTTCATTATTATATATATTATATAATATATTGAATAAATTCAAAGAAAGTTACTATTTGATAATAATTTAGGACTATACGACCCATGGCTTCTTCCTTTGGTTCCTATACTGAGTATAACAATTATGATATTTTTATCCTGCCTTAAATTCAATTTCATATTCTTCATATTTATAAAATTTATTTTTGGGGAATTTATATCAACCATATTGGACCTCTACTCAGCCTACTAGTGGGGTTATCCTCCATGGGTAATCGAGTGGGGGTATTACTAGAGCTACATAGAGTACCCATCATACCTGTTCACACCCAGATTTTCCAGCAAACATCCCATCTACCACAATTTTTCCTCCTCCACTTGAGCCTCTAGGGATGTTCCTACCTATTTATCCATCATTATCTTATTTATTATCTACTTCTCATAGACTATTTCCATATCCTATTATGTATCTATAACCCTTCTATCCTTATCCTTCCATGTCTACACAACCTCTATTACCTACTCCTATCAATCCCAGATATAATGATTTTACTCCTTTAACTTCCACTTCATAGCATGTAGATGAATTAGAGCATGCATTGTAACTAAAAAAATACTTAAGAGGATACTAATCTAGAATATCCCATGGATCCATCAGAGCATAATGATCATCTTGGGACTGGTTTATGTTTATAAGTGTGTCAAATTATATCACATTAATTTTTTTCATTTGTATTGTGAATTAATTATACTTTTATCATTATCTTATTCAATTAAATATTCTAATAGGTGATGTGGGTTCACCCATGTGGGTGAAACCTGAAATTATTAAACAAAAATCATGGTAGATTATAACAATGATAACTAAATTATTGGTAAAAATTATAAACAATGTAGAAGTTTCATAGTGACATTATCCGTGTATAGTGATATCATTGTAGTTTAACTAGTTTTATGGAGGAATATCAGTAATCAAATAAAATATAATGTATGAGAGGAGATATGGGTACGAAAAACTAGTTGAATTGAAATCTATATTATTATTTTATTTATATGAATTAACATGCTTACCACATCATTGATTTATGTTTTCTGGTGGTCAATCTATGAATGTGACATGATTAATAGAACTTGGGTAATTATGGATATCATATAAAAATGAGTTATATGTTAGTTATAAGAGTAGTGTTGTAACTGAGTTAGAGGTAGTACCAATATTCAATTACTATCCAACTATACAATGCCAAAAAATAATCATTTATTAAAAGAGTGATGAGTTTATGGTATTATTAAAATTTAATGGTTTGTATTGAAAATGTAGTTATTATTAATTGTATTGAATTTATGTTTTTAGGTTTCATTAGAAAGGAAAAAAAGAACATGGATTCTATGAAGTACATGCACACTTTGGGGGCACTATAATATAGGCTCATGATTGGTCCATGTATGTTTTAAAACCAATTGAGTTTTACTAGGCACTAAAAGAACAAAAAAACCAAACTTTTATTTAATAAAACTAAATATAAGTTAATAAAATTAAATGGAATATAATCAAATCTTACATAAGAAACTAAACTGTCCTATTCCAAATTAAAAAATACGCACAAAAACCAAATATGTACAATTTTAATCGAACCAAAGAAACCTTATATAATCAAAATTTAACCAATCCAATCCAATGAAACCCTCCCTAAAATGAGTTGGACCAAACAAAACAAAATAAACTAAAACAATATTGAACCGAATGAAATATAGTTTAATCAATTTAAATGGAATAATACTAAACCAAAGATAAAAAATATATCATCCTTTTATTAATATAATAGTACCCACTTAATTCAAATTAGAAAAATTGACATGAACAAAACATAACTCAACTATTTCAAAAGAATATAACACAAATTATCCTACCATAAATTGAATCAAACCAATTGAAAATATATTTATTTTAATTGAATGGATGTGAAATAATATAATCTATATCAATTAGAACAAAACTAATTGAAACATCGTTTAATTAAATCACCATGAAATGAATTAAATGTAAATAAACCATATCATACAGAGTAGAAGGAATGAAAAAATCATTTAATAGATCGAAACAATACCAAAAAAGATGAAACAAGATGCATAAGAACTGACTCGAATCATAAAAAACAATACAAATACAACTCTATGAGGGTCAAACTAAATGAAATTAATTTAAATAAAGTCTAATTTAATTTAATATATTTGAAATCAACTAACACATTAAAAACTGAATCAAATAAAACTAAATAAAATTTAATATAATTTAATTTAATTGAGATGAACAAAAAAACATGAATTTTCTATACTGAATCAAACTGATAATATTTGAATCCTACTTATTTAAACTAGGTATAAAAGTGTTAAATCATCTTAACAAGTGTTTCATTGAACTAAACTAACTCAAACCTAGTAAAATTAAAAAAATTAATTAATATGATTAAAACTAAAGAAAAGATCCAATCAAAATTGACCGAATACAAAATGTTATAAAATTAATTTGAACATATCTTTAATAAAGAATTATATTTTCATTAAAATTTAATTGATTTTTTTGTCTTGATAAATACAATATTGGATGGAATGAGTAAATTTTTTCCATAAATTTCATATTATTAAATAATATAGTCTTATAATAAATAATTTCATTTACATCAAGATACATAGAGCATGAATAGTTGTGTGCCTCAAGAAAAATTATTTTTCTCAAGTAGGAGGAAAAAAGATGAAAGTTCTATAAACTAATAAACACTAGAAATGATTTTAAGTATTTTTATTGATATTTAAATTTTTGATATGTAATTAATAATGAAATATCTTATTTATATTTTCAATAGTGTTCTCTAGAGGCTTGAGATGGGAAATAAGATGACAACTTCAGTTTAAATGATCAATTTAGACAACTATTAGGTGAGGAGCACCAATGGATAGTCAGATGTTGACCTGAGAATAACATTATATCCACTAGGTATTGGATTCATCAAGTGCTTCTCAAGGATTTGGAAGAATCGAGTTACAAAATGATCATGCAAAACAAGATGAGGGTAAACAAATAGTTATACATGAGCGTGAAAGAGATAAAATGGTCATCAAGCAGTTCTTAAAAGCTATGATAGATTTATGTACATAACTTACATTATAGGATGATATGGTTTTTGATTCATTTATAGAAAAATATTTCTTTTTATATGATTAAATAGGTGATGAAAATGAGGTTATTAGTGGTGTTTTAGATGACGAAACTCCAGGTGAAAATGACGATGTTGAAAACAACGATTCTAGTGAGGGTTTTCATGATATTGGCGATGAATATTATGGTAGTTTCGGTGATGAGGGATATATTTATCCTCTATATTTTTAGGTTTATAGTAGAGAAAAAAAATTTGTGGATAGTTTTCCATGTCTAAAACTGATCGATTATGTGGATTGTAAATATATATTGTATTATTTAGAATGGTTCGAAAACTATTAACATGATAATCATTTAGAGAAATTATAAATATATAATATATGTACTATATGTAATGTGTACTATGGTTGGTATTTTGTTTTCAAAGAGTTAAATTGATTATGTGGAGCTACTATATGTGCATGTGGGGCTAGATAGGGAGAGAATGCTATACCAATGGTTGTCCAATATCGTTGGTATACATATTTACTAGTGGTTTAGTATAAACCTTTTGTAATCAAAATTTTCCATGGTCTATACCAATGTTTTCTAGTGAAACCATTCGTATAACACAATAGTGATGTCTTAAGACCCCTTGGTTAATAAAACCATTGGTATAGGGTATTCCAATGGTTCTATGGTCTATACAAATAGTTTAAAACTGTTGTTATAAGGTAGTTTTTCAGATGTTCTGTTAACATTATGCTTTTATATTTTTAAATTAAAATATGTTTCATTCATTTTATCTCTATACATTCCATGTAAGATAATTTTTGTTACTCTAATTTATGATTTTTAATTCATTTTTCTGTTTATGTCAAAATGAATTTATTTCCATGATGTTTTTTATAAATAACCCATGATTTTATGAAGTTCATCTTTGGGGGGATTTAATTTGGTATCAATTTATCAAGTGTATTTGGTTATTTAAGTAATACCTTTTGAAATATAATTTGAAACCCTTTATTAATCTTGGGTCTTTATGGTGTAATGATTTGATTTTTTTGTGTGGCACACCTATGTTTGTTATATATTTAATTTTTGGGTCAGCTATATACTTTCCTCCAATGCATTGGGTAATGATTTACATCTCATAAGATAATGGTGAAATGAGTAATGATTCTTGATCCAAAATGGGAAAAAAGTTGTGATACATAATGCACTATGGGAAATAGGTTTTGATTCTTGATCAACTATGGTAAATAGGTTGTGATTACCAATCCCCTATGGTAAACTTCTTGTGATGGATGATATACTATGAGAAATATTTTGTGATGTATGATCATTTATAAGAAACATTTTGTAATTCATGGTCCACTATGGAAAACTTGTGTTAATGTCTAACCCATAATGTCATGTTTTTATAATTATTTCAGTGCCACTTTCATTGATATGTGAATATGATGTGTTCCACTATTATTGATTTAAATATCATGTTTTTATATTATTTAAACCATGTTATTTTTTGATCATATGGGATTACTTGTTTCCATATCATTCTATATGAACTATTTTTTGGGTTCCATCTTCTTTAAATCAGACATTCTTCTCCTTCTTATATTCTTTAATATAAATCTTATATGACACTAGGAAATATATTGACATTTTTATTTCTCTCTTAATGTGTGTTTTATATCACTAATTTCTTATGTTTTCATTTCTCATAGAATGAGGATGAGTTTAACTTGGGAGATGGTTATAAGAAGAACTAATGTGATGATATTTTGGGGGAATGTATGAAATAATTGTAAAACAAGAAGATTGTGTAGTTAATATTTACTGAAATGGAGCCTATTGATTATTAGGATGTTATGTTTATTATGTAATTTAATGTCTTAATTATGAAAATGATGTAAATAAAGGAATTTTTAGTCCATATCACCTTATATGGTACTAGAGTTAAGGATAAAATATTTTTTCCGATTTCTTTAGTAACCTTTTATATTATGGTTAGATAACCACAGTAAAAGCCCAACATATGAGTCTATGTATAAGATAGTATCATGAAATATTGGTAAATTATTGAGTAGGTGGTTTTCCAATCAATACATCCATGTTTGGATACTAGAAAGTGGATCTGACTATTGAAAAGATGCACCACGTGTTAATGACCCCAAAAGGGTTTGCTAAGAATTAACTCGATAATCACTCTAACGCATGATGAGTTGGACTAAGACTACACACAAGGATAAAAACTCTCAGGGGGTATGATTTGGTTGATAATTTTCACTTTATGAACATCTATGAATAATTTATTTCCTAATTACTTTAAGGGATTAAGATATGAAGTATAAGATAACCAAATTAAAAGTAACCTAGAATTTATATTAGTTAAACTAAAGGAATAATAGGTCAGAAAGATATGGAAAATGGGTAAAATGTTATATGGTTGAATCCCTTTTATGTTAATGATTATGTTAATCCCCCTAATAAGTTAAATTTTTGTCACTCATGTTAATCCCTTTTGGTTCTAGATATTGATGAAACCCAAAGGAACGAAATTAATAATGGATGTGAGGGATAATGCGATGATTAAACCTAAAAATAACCCAATACAATGGGGGTTATAGTAAACGAAATTTTGAAATTATCACCCTTATCTCATATAATATGAATAATAACACAATTCATGTTAAGCTCTCAAATGCACGAAGGAGGGAGTAACTAGATATTGAGTATTTAATACAACAACATCAAACCTCCTTCAGTGCCTCTTATAATCCACTTGTTATATAGCAAGGGATAATTTTGATGGAAAAGTTATTTTTTATTTTGTTGTCAGTGGAACATGAGAAGGTTTTCCTAACTATCTATTGGTCAGAAAGTGAGTCTGATAAATGAATAACTTTTATTAAGAATATAGTGAAGGAGGAAGTAGACTCTATTCTAGTGACCCGGCCCTAGAGATATTGGATCTTGTGTCTACTACCATTACATTGGCATGATTACAAGGAATCAAATCCTAAAGGACCGAAGAGTTTAGTAGACATGGTAGAACAGATACATATAGGGGTCTTGTATTATAAATGAAAACACTAATTACAACATAATTTTTTTATTTAAGGATAATAACTTTATTCCATCTAGTGTATCCTTGCATATATTTCTTAGTACACTTCTTAGAATTCATAGGGAAAGGAAACATAATAAGGGTGATCTAAAATTCTCATTAAGGATAATATATAATGGAAGAATTAATTAACCAATGAGAATAATAATTATGGCATGGTAAATAACTGAACACACAAACCATTTAGTAAATAAACTGATAACGAAATGAATCTATAGACTTTGTTATAGTAAAAATCTCATGGATAAAAAATATTTAATCAAAATGAAGGAAATTATTAATTATTGAACATCATGTCTCAAGCACATGAAAACAACTACTATCAAGATCAATCTTCTAGATAGTTTAAAAAAATAGGTAAAAACCCATTTAATTTTTACAACTTATTTGTCTCCTGAGAACCTATAGATTAATTGATGGGCTATATGATTTTGGTCCCCACCCATCATTTCTTGTCCAAATCATTCCTCATATCGAATAATTGTTTTAATCAATATACATTATACCTTATCAAATATTTATATTGAATAGAGGATTCATATTTACCATTATTTCCCTTAACAATTAAATAAATTTCAAAGTACACACTATATAAAAAATGGTATACGTCTTAGAAACTAATAATATATATGAGAATTTATATGGATATTTAGGGTAAATTCAATTTCAAATGATCAAAATAAATTTTATATTTCATGGGTCTAAAAGGAATCAAGGAATTTAATGGCATTACTATACGTGGAAAAATCAATAATAAACCATCCAGAAGAATAATAAGGATGGTAATAATAAAAAAATACTAAGTGGAGTAAAAAAGGTTTTTTTCATTGATGAATTTGAATACTATAAAAATAACTTTTAAAAACATTATTGAGGAAAATATAATTTTTATTTTGAAAAAAATTGAAATAATTTTCCTTGAAAATAACTTTTTAATACATTTTATTACAAAATTATCCTTTTAAATTTGCTAAGTAAGAATCAATGAAATGATGGTGTGTAAATATATACATGTTGTAGGTATAAAAAGAACATTCCTTTTACATGGTAAAAATGTTAGAAAAATTTCTGGTCCGCAATGAGATATGAATATCCATTGAAAACATTGGTAAAATAAAAAAAGGTAAAAATTTATTTAATAAATCATTTTGGATTTGTTAAAAATATTTTTGAAAACCTTTCTAGAAAACATGGTTTTTAGAAGAAAACTGGTTCTCTAACTAAAGAGAGAAATGAAGTCATAATTTCTTAAAAATATTTTATAAAACATTTTATGTACCAAAGAGTGGGAAGATGGTACTATTATTTGGTAAAGCACATGAATAACTAGAGGATGAGAAAAATAAAGGGTTTATTAGACAATTATCAAATAATTTATTCTGATGGAAATTCATGTGTAAATAATCTCGAACAAAATGAAATTTTAAATTATGATCTTGAAAATATTATAACATTGAACTGAGAATCAATCAATGTGTATATTATTTATATGAATTGTAAATACACTTAAGGAAGTAGAAATAAATAAATAGATAGTCAACATAATTATACACATACTAATATAATATTAATGATAATGAGATAGTAGTCTGACCCAATTTGTTTATGAAATTCCTTTCCACTTGGAAACTTTTAACTCAAATCCCCTTAGATTAAATAATTAAAATTTAAACACGCAATATAATAAAGAATGAATGAATCCTGATATTATATGAAATAGTGAAATTATGTACCCCAGATATATGAAATTAGGTGCACAACAAAAAACTGATTATTTCAAGAGAAATTTAATAACCACAAAAGAAAGTGATACTGCAAATATAATCATTAAAATTGTTCTCAAAGTCAATAACCTTCAAACATCCCGAAGTGTCCCATAGAACTTCGAAACATTTGAATCATAATATCTATAGAGGGAATAAAATTAAATTAATCTTATAATATCATGAAAATAAATATATTCATGATATAAAATTTCAAACGGATGTATATACACCATATTAAAGAAACTGGATGCATAACAATAAATAAGTCTTAATAGAATATAAATTATAACATCCCAAGTATTTATATAATAATAATTATTCATATTTATTAATATTTATGAATTATATAGTATTTTTTCATTTAAAGGGGTGCCATGTTCGATAGTGTGCCTGACACAAAATAATGGGTTTCTCCAAAATCATACATTGTACACAAGACTGAGTTATATTGAAAAATAATACATTATTAATATTATTATTTTAAATGGAAGTTAACTCCTAACCATTGTATTAGTAGGAATAAAAAAATTTACTATATTATGTTTACACATGTTTTTAAATGTTTTTTACTTTCTTTTAATAAATTTTATAGGCTTAAAATGAGAATAAATCCAATTTTATGCATAAATACTCTAATATTTTAAAAAGAAAGTTTTACCACCTTTTGATGGCGAACCCTTTTTTAAAATATTGTTTTAGTTAATTTTATAAGTTAAATTTGACAAAATAAACTTCTTATTTGGAATCACGACATCAAAATTTACTTTGGTTTAATTTTTGTTAGTTTTTTGTAATATTCCATTTTTAATGATTAGTGAAAAATACTGCATTTTAATTCAAAACTTTATATCCATCAAATTTAGTTATATTGTTACATTAACATTTAACATTTTTTAAGATATTATTATTTGATGTTTTTATCATTTAATCCAATTATGAACATTGGATGTAATTTCACATTTAAATTGGATATAAACACATGTAAATCTTTTGATGGTTTTTAATTTTTTTAAACTTATTTTATCAATCCGTCAATGGGATTAACTTAAAAATTTATTTGTCTCATATTTGTGATTTTAATTTTTAAAAATTTAAATACATGGTTTTAATAAATATGAAAAATTCGATCTTATAGGATCATAATATTTTTGGGGGGAATAGTATCTTTATAATTTTATTTGTCATGGTTTAAGGGTAAATCAGGTAAATAAGGATTTAAATAATATTATAATAATATAAAACTACCCTAACACTTATAATAACCTTATTGGATGATTTATGGATGATAAATAAAATCCTTGGGCCGAACCTTTGGCCTTTTATTCCACTTTTGTGTGATTAAGGTGTTTATAATATTTAATTTAAAGTAATAGAAAAAATATCACAATCATATCTCTTCGTACTAATTTTTTTTAATATGGGGTTATACAATTGATATATTTGACTATAAATAGTCATTATAATTAAATAAATATTACATACATCAAGGTGTTTTATTTTTAATTTTTTGATATTAAATAACTAAATTTAACTGTAACAAAATGATGACGCAATAACATATTTATTAAAGGAATAATCAAATAAATGGGAATAATAATATAAAAATAAATATAATTTGAACTAATGGATTCCATACATGAATTTTATCGGTGAATAAAACATATTATAAGTTCATTATATTAATTTTTTCAAAGTTATATCTCTTTTTTGATTTTATTTAAATACTATGAAATGAATAGTTTCAAAATGGACACTATTGATATTTTAAAAAAATAATATTTTAGTAAATAATTTTAAAATAAATAAAATATTTTAAAATTAAAAAATGAATATGATAAGGTCTAAAAGTTTATAAATTATCCATTTATGGAAAATTTACCCCATATTTAAAATTTATAGCTTCAAAATTTTTAAAATGTTGTTACCACAATTAAAATTAAAAGATAATAATTAAGGGTAAACCGAAATGATATGGTTTAAAATAAAATCAATACATGCCTAAAAATTATTTTATGAGGGGATTTTGAAATAAAAATAACTTATATTTGAAATAAATTTTATTTGGGCCATTTTTAATCGAAATTAAATTTATATTAATTTAATACTTTTAATAATTCTAAGGGTGCCCATCCCCTCTCATATAAAAGGGATCATTCCTCCTTATTATATACACTTAAAAAGTATTTTGAATCGACAAATATCAATCCAAAAACCTTAATAGAATCCCTATCCAAATTCTTGAAGCCTTATTTTATGAATAACACTTTCTTTAGTGGTGTTAAAGTGTTTTTAAAAGGTTATCAACCAAAGAAGATGTATCATTTTATTTAAGTATTTCTATTTTACTTCTTCAAATTACTTAAAATATCCTCCAAAAATTATGAGTTAATAACTAAAGTATACACAATATACTTAGATTTGATTATGTTAATATTATAACATCAATCCATATCCACTTCTATTAAATGGGAAAGGAATTAATCATCTGTGCGTATGTGTGAACTATCACCTCTACAAACCGATCTAATTTATTTTCCATAACGGTCTCTCATGAGTATTTATAATATTGTAATTAAAGTTAATATGAAATATTAATGACATATTAATAATTATAATATAATAATATATCAATTACATTATTACTTCCATGCATATAAAAATTATAACGTCATTCGTGCGTACATGTGAACCATCACCTATACAAAGCAATATGACTCATTTTTATTCATTATATCACTTGTATGATATATATAAGTATATTTAAATTATTAATATGATATTAATGATTTTATTATCATTATTTAAAGATAAAATAATAATTACCTTACTTCCATAATGATCAATTAAAAATGAAGACGTTACTCACATGTATGTACGACATACCATCTCCATGAATATAACTTTGTTCATTTTTCATAACCACACTTTGTGGATTGATTTAAAGGTATAATTTATAAATAAAAATTTAAATAATATAATTAATATTATTTTCTAGATTATGTAATTATTTCCACATGGAATAGTGACATCAAACCATGTTCATTTTTTATTGAAGTGCCAAATATCGACAAAACATATGATATGAACATAAATAATTATGTAATTTTTTTAACATGATCATTAGTGATATAAAAGAAATAATAAAAATAGAAAATTTTCTCATGAAAATAAAAATTAACCCAAGTTTGTTATTCAGGAAGAAAAAGGAACATATCTGATGAATCGAACATAATGTTGGGTACTTCATCCCAATATCCTTTCATTGAGGAATATTTTTATGTTATAAACCACTTTATTTTATAGAGTGTATAAAAAACCCCTTTTAATTTTAATTAATTCCAAGGTTTTCAAATGGAATATTTTTATACAAAGTGTTTTAATTTCTTTACAAAATGATAAAAATAATGTTTTTAACGTATGTAGGGATAATGAATTCTCTACCTCCATAATTTTTATTTGATATTGGGATTCCTATATATTCCACAATGTTTTTAAAAGAAAAAAAGAAATCCCTTATTCCCTTTTTGTGTTTTTTGTTATTGAAAATTATTTTTAAAGTGGATTTACTATTTCAATTTCATGAAATGAATTTCTTGTGATTGTAAATGAAAATTTAAGAGTAAAATGTTGATAATTCAAATATTTTATGTGTTATGTATATATAATGGTACCTAGACATTTAACGGATGATTATGCGATAAACAAAACATGGGTGGTTACTAATAAACCAAATACGGGTAGTTACATGATAAACCAAAGATAGGTGGTTCTGGGAGAATCCAAATATGGGCTGTTATGTTATAACCTCTAATGCATTGTGTATGGAAGTTGGCCAAATGACTATTCCATTTGTAAGAGTGATATGAGTGGAAGTCAGCCGTATGGTTATTTCCATTAATTATGATTGTTTCCCAAGTTACTTTCATAAATTATATGTTATTTATATGAGTTTAATGGTAATATTTTGATTAAAAAAAGGGTAATAAATGAGATTATATTCAATGAAGAGTATTTACTACTTCATAATGGGTGAAAATATTACTTTATGATTAACTATTCATGGTTTATATTTTTTCACAAGACTAATTGTTTTCCTTCTTTGTGTATCCCTTACTGAGAATTTTATGCTCATAACATGTTTTGAAATTTTTTTTCATAGAATTTAAATAATAATAGATTCAAGGATGGGATCATGGAAAATTTAAGTTGTTTAAACATGAAATGAAACCATATTTCTTTTTAAAAGTTTTTGTTTTATGACAAAATGTATAGTGAGTATAAGTGTCTACATTTTAATATTTAAGCTGTTATCTATTATTTATGACATAATTCTATAAATCTATAAACCTGGAATGATCCTCAATGTTAATTAAAGTGAAATTATTTACTTATCTCAAGATTATGTAATTTATAAGGCTAGGGCCTTATATAAATTAAGATAAAATCTCTTACATTGCATTTCCTTTTTTGGAGAAAGTCCTTTAAATTTTTTATATAATAGTTGTAAACATGTAAATAACTAATACCAGAACCATAATAATAGTTATAATATCATATATTATCTTCTTAAAATATATTATTACCCGTTTGTTAACAATCTTCCATTATTTTCACTATATTAGGGTGTTAATTTCCTAGTTTGTCGAGTATGTGTTAACTTGTTACTTATTGTTATTATTTATTTGATCATGGTTTAATCATATAAAAAATTTAAACCATGATTTAAATATCATATATATTCAGTATCTATGTATTTATAATAATCATTAATGTTTGGAGATAGGAAATGAAATACACCATTCATGGAGACGGTAGTTCGTACGTACACATGAAAGTTACTTTCATTTCTTTTTCATATTAAAAGAATGAAAATCAAATTATATATATGTATATTATAACTGAAATATCATATATTTTTCATATACATTACAGTGGTTTTTTAAAACTATCTATTATACCTTCCATGTATAGTGTGAACAAATCACATCGCTTTTAGGAGGCGGTAGTCCTCATTTCCACAAACGATGTTATCATATTTAAAAAAATGGAAAGCATAAAGGAATGTTATATATAAAAATTAAAGAAGAATAAAGACATTATAAATATCATATATATCATATATAAACAGATTTTTCATCATAATTCCCACCATGAAAGGTGGTAAGGGAAGAACGAACAATCGTAGTTTTTTGAGGCGGTAGTTCACCGTACACAAAAATGGTATGTTCGTAACCCATTATATGGAAGTGTGTGCAAGTGTATGTAGAAACCTTAACAGAAAAACATCTAAGTATATTTTTTATGCTGTTTTTATTATATAATCATTTAATAAGTAGAGGTGAGGGGTGGATAATGGAAATAAATCTAAAGATCTTTAATAAAGATGTTACCTCTTAATCAAGTAACTCTTTTTGGTTTGAACAAAAGGGATACCATGGATGGATTTATGACAAATTTTAATTTTATAGGTTTATTTGAGGGATTTATAGGAGTTATTTAGGAAAATATTGATCTATCTAAAGTGTCTTGAGATATGAGATAAAGTGGGAGGTGTGAGTTCCTTTTTATAGTGGTGGAGGAGTGACATTCTTGTAAATTTTTTGAAAGACATTTCCACCCAAGTTTTCCCATTGAAATTGAATCCAATAATTGTCCAAATTAGATACAAGGGATTATAGGGTCTAAATATTTCCATCTAATGTATTTTTTATAGGTGTATAGGTCATTTTGGCCTTTAAGTTTAATGATTTGTCCCTTGTTAAGCTAATTTTTCTCTTAATCATTATAATCATTTTTTTTACATTTCCGAATAATTTTTATCAGAAACTAAGTTAAAATTATTAGAAATTAGAAATCATAATTATTCCAAATATGGAATCTACTTTTAAAAATTCCAATCACATAATTGGGAAAAATTAATTTAAATTTAATCCTGCATATGGGACGATAATACAAGTTTTTAAAATAAAATGTTTCAAAGTTTTCTATGTTTTTATATCCAATTTCAAATTGAAATTGATACCAATGATATAAATTCGATTAATAAATAAAAAAAATTATCTAATTAAACATTAAAAAAAAATAACCTAATAAATAAAATATATTAAAAAATAGTTTTGAATTAGAATTTAGTATTTTTTTACTATTCATTAAAAAATAAAACTTAACAGAAAACATAAAAAACATACTCTAAATTTTTTTGATGATTCACTTTTAAAAATAAATTTTATTTTTACATACTATATTTAAAAAATTTCAAAAATTTGGATTTAAAATAGGTTCTTCATTAAAGGGAATTAAAAGTGCCTTTATAAAAATATAGTTGTTTATGTATGATAATTGGTTTGTTCTCATCTTATTCCTATAAAATAAATTGGATGAATATAAAAAAAATGATTTAATTTAATATATATATATATTTACCATTAATATCATTTATTAATTGTAATTAATTTAATTTATTAGGCTAAAACATCTTTGTGATAATAAATATAGTTTTCTAAAAAAACATTCCCTTTATATTCAATTAGTTATTATAATCATTTATAAATAATTTTTATCCAATGAATTTAGATTATATTTTGGGTAAACCACATAATTTCATAATTTATATAATACAGTTTATAACTGCTAATTTAATAGCTAGGTTATATATTATTATATTAAATAATAATATTTTAATAATATATTATTGTTCTGTAAAAATCAGTCTTGGGTGTAACGTAATCTATTGAATAGACTCATTTTTGCTTGTGATGTATAAAAAATCAATTTCAAATTCATTGAAAGATATAAATTATTTGGAGTTATTTAAAATGGAAAATATATTATAAATTATTTAGATATTACATTCCCTTACATGCTTTGTGTTTCATGTCATACATGCTATCGAATACAATGTTCTTGCTTTATTTTTTAGGGGATCTAAATTCTCTCCACCATAATAAAAATTTTTACACATAATTTAATCTCAATCATGGTAAAATATTGTTTGATATTTCATATGTTTGAAATTACACATTGTGGGAAGGGTTTGTAATACATCCTCTAGAAAAGAGAGAATGAGAAGTAAAAAGGTTACATGAAATAACATATAAATAAGTCTCTAGGTAGGATACAATTAGTAGAAATTAGAGATACATACATGGATTAAAAGAGTTAATATTTATAGGGAGTGATTTAGGACATCAATCACAAAAAAAATTAATTATAAATTGAAATTTGAGGGCCTCAAATCCATAAATCTGAAATGATTTAAAAGACCATCCATTAAAAAGAGGTTTTGGAAAACATTTTTTTAAGATCCTTTTCCTCGTGTTGAGAAATTCCTTTAATTACTAAGAATATAATGAAATTTACTTAAATTATATGTTTTAATTTCATATGAACAACTCAATATTTTTTTTCTTTCATCAAACTCTAATTGATCCCTTAGTTCCTGAAATGGGTATCAAAAAATTAACATTAATCCCTAAAGAACTAAAATAAACATCTAATGGAAAAGGACTATAAAATACTGAAAAGTATTTACATTTGTCTCTATATATTTTCCAAAGACAATATGATTAAGAAATTAATTTGTAAACCTAAAAAGTTACACCATCGGTTCATCATTAATATTATTTTGTTAAATTTTTTAACTAAAAACAATGACAAATTAACTAGGAAATTTCAAAGGATAGTGTTTAGAATGAAAGACTTATCATCCTTCGGTTATGGTTTCAAGACCCGCAGTCTTTACAAACATAATTGGTTTTCACCCAACATATAGGTTTTCCTTTTCTAAAACCATATTAATATAATTTCAAAAATAAATATGTGGCCATCCTTGAAATAATGTTAATCACTAAATAGGCTTTTAACTAAGAATTCAAATACAACCCTAATATATAAATACTCAATCCACTTATATCCACATTGATTATTTCTTAGTCTAGTGTTTATCTTCTAGAATATTTCATTAACTCGGGTAATTTCTAGGTTCCCCATATTTATGGCAACAAACTATAAATGATTCCTTAGGATGAGTTCAATTTCCTTCTATCACACTCTTCATTTTCCCCATTAATTAATTTCATTATGTCTTTATTTCCCATGCATAATGAATTTTCCCATTCCATTGATAAACATTCCTAAGTGTCTCTTTCCACTTTTATTCCATGAGGGAAATCGATCCTTCTTCTCTCCATGGTCTCCACCACTTGATCTCTTAGAAAACTCCATCATTCTCTTCATTGGTCAGTTTGGGAGTTGGTTAAGGTATATGTTGTTAATCATATTTCAGGAAAAAATAATTGGGCATAAACAAGATATATTTCACTCCAACTAACACATCATTTGGTTTCTCATTGACACCCCCTTTTCCTACAGGATCAATGTTAACTGGAATCATTAGGGTATCGACCATTTACTAAAACTAGTAATCAGAGCATGAGAAAAATTAGTTATAAAAAAACATATAATAATTTATAGGATACCTAAATATCAACACATTATCTTCAATATAAAACATCTTTTGTTTAAACTAGGTTATTCATTGTCAAAATGACTCATAATGGTTTGTAAATAAAATGTGAATTATTCTAAGAATATCCCATGGGAGGTTCAAACCAAGTATGCAGTAAGACCCATTGTTGTGCACCAGTTTATGCCAAGTCAAACCTGACACACCTTAAAGGAAGTTGTTACTCTTAGTTACATCTGTTCTTGATCCACGAACACTTATATTTTTCACAAAGGGATGTATTTTTAGGAAAATAATATAATCTACATCTAACCAAAACCTTAGGATGTTCTCCTGTAATTATCCTAAAATTACACCTTAGTGTTATGTTCTCTAATCTATGTTTTCCTAAATCTATTTTCCAAGGTTCCTACTAAAATTCCTCTCATAAAAAATATAACGACCCAACCCAAGAGATCCTGAAGCCAGTGTATACTACCATTAAATTGGCATGATTCGAAGTAATCAAATCCATAATGATGGGAGAGTTTAGAAGTATTGGTGAATTAGATACATACATGAGTCTAGTATTATAAATGAATACACTAATTAAAACATATTTTTTTTATTTGAGGATAATAACTTTATGACATATTGATTTTCTTTTCATATCATTATTATTCCACTTATTGGAATTTCTGGGG
This sequence comes from Viscum album, assembly GCA_963277665.1. NCBI lineage: Eukaryota > Viridiplantae > Streptophyta > Magnoliopsida > Santalales > Viscaceae > Viscum > Viscum album. The sequence continues at coordinate 1,978,490,491 of OY728157.1, read as the reverse complement.
AATGGAAACATAATAAGGGTGATCTTAAATTCTCAGTATGGTTAAAGTATAATATAAGAAATAATGAATCAATGAAAATAATAATTATGGAAAGGTAAATAACTGAACACATATTTTATTTAATCAATAAATTGATAATTAAATGCATCCATATACTTTGTCATAGTGAAAATGTAATGGATAATAAATATTAAAATAAAATTAAGTCAATGATTAATTATTGGATGTCATGTCTCAAACACATGAAAACCTCTACTACAAATATCCACCCTCCAATAAGTTAAAAAATACAGGTAGAATCTAATTTAATTTGCACAACATATTTTTCACATGAAAACCATTCAATGTATCGAGGGGATATATAATTTCTTGGTCACCCCCATCATTTAATGTCCAAATCATTCTTTATATCTAATAATTGATTTAATCAATAAAAACTACACCTTATAAAATATCCAAATTATATAAAGGATACATATTTATCAATATTTCCACAAATAATCAAATTAATTTTAAAGTAAAAACCATATGAAAAATGTTATATGGTACACGAAATAATCATATCCATGAAAAATCATATATATATTTATGGGAAATTCAACTCCAAATGAGCATAGGAAATTTAATATTTCAAGGGGACTAAAAAGAATCATGGAAGTGAATTTCAATTCTATCCTTACCTAATTAATAATAAACCATACAAATAAATAATAAAGATGGTATCAAAACAAAAAATCCCATGTGGATTAAAAAATAAAGGTCTTGTTGACTTTTATGAATATAAATACAATAAACATATCATTTAAAAACATTATTAATGAAAATATACTTTTTATTTTGAGTTTTTTTAATTACTTTTCCTTGAAAATCACTTTTGAAAAAAATTTCTTTAAAAATTCACCTTTTAAACATACATATGATGTTTTAAACAAATGAAAAGGTGTATATCCACACATTCCATATGAGGTAAAAAGAATATTCATTTTTCATAGTAAAATGGTTAGAAAAATGCCTTGTTCTGGATGAGAGAAAAAGATTCCATTGAAAACATCGGTAAAAGAAAAAGGGGTAAAAATGTATTTAATAAATAATTTTGGAATGGTTAAAACTATTTTTAAAAACAATTTTATGAAATAAGGTTTTTAGAAGAAAATATTTTCTTTGGCTAAAGAGATAAATGAACTTAGGTTTTCTTAAAAATATTTTTTAAAACATGAGTAGATTACATGTATCAACTATAAATTGATATAAGGAAGTGGAGACAAATCAATATATAGTAAATTTAATTATACTCATAAAAATATAATATTAACTACAATGAGGTATCAGTATAACACAATTGGGTTATGAGATTATTTTCCACTTGCTAACTTTTAACTCAAATCCCCTTAGATGAAATAATTGAAATTTAAACTCAAATTATCACGAAGAATGAATGAATCATGATATTATATGAAGAGAAGAAGTATGTACACCCTATATAATAAATTATGTAGATAAAGATAAATTTATTGTTTCAAGGTAACAATCAAAAGAGGAAGTGATATTGAAAATATAATCATTAAAAACATTCTCAAAGAGAATAAACTGTAAAACATTCCAAAGAATCCCATACCACATTGAAACATTTGAATAATAACATAAATGAAGTAATAACATTAAATAAAACGTATAATATCATGATTATAAAAATATTTATGATATAACATGTGAATGTGATGTATATACACCATATAAAAGGATCTAGGTGTATAATAACAACTAAGTACCAATAGAAGGTAAATCGAGACGAAATCCCTTACCTTGCATTTCCTTTTTGGGTGAACGTCATTTGACAAAATTTATAATGGTTTTAAACATGTCAATAACTAATATAAGAAACATAATCATATTTATAATATCATATATTATATTCTTATAATATCTTATTACCCTTTTGTTAATAATCATTCATTATTTTAACTATTTCAGGTGTTAATTGCCATGTTTTTTGAGTATGTTTTAACTTGTTAATTGTTGTTCTTATTAAATAGATCATGGTTTCATAATCTACAGAATTTAAATTGTTATTTTAAAATCAAATATATTCATAATACATTCATTTATAATAATCTATAAAGTTTGAAGATAGGAAATGAAATGCCCTGTTTATAGAGATGGTAGGTCATATATACACATGAACGTTAATTTCAATTATTTTTATATTAAAAGAATAAGAATAAAATTATATATATTTATATTATAATTAAAGTATCATATAAATTTCATATATGTAACAAATATTTATTAAAACCGTCTTTTATAAATTCTATGTATAGTTCGAACGAATCACATCGTTTTCAGGAGGCAGTAGTCCACATTTCCACAAATGATGTTCTTGAATTTACACTAAATGGAAATCATAAATTTGTGTTATATATAAAAATTATAGAAGTATAAATATGTTATAAATATAATATATATAATATATAAATATTATTTCCATAATAATTCCCACTACGAGAGGTGGTAAAGGAAAAATGAACAATCATCATTTTACGAGGTTGTAGTTCTCCGTACACATCAATGGTAATTTTGTTAACCATTAGATGGAAGTGTGTATAAGTGTAGGTAGAACCCTAAAAATTAAAAAAAAATAGTATATTTAGGATACTATTGTTTTATATAGTCATTGAATAATGAGAGTTGAGGGGGTGGAGAATGGAAATAAAACAGAAGTGATTGAAGAAAGATGTTACCTCTTAATCAAGTAACTCTTTTTGGTTCGAACCAAAAATATTCCTTGGATGGATTTATGACCAAATTTATGATTGTAGGTTTATAGTAGGGGTTTTTAGGATATATTTGGGTAGATATTGGCAAATCGAATGTGTCTTGAGGAGTGTGAGGAAGTGGGATGGGTGAGTGTCTTTTTATAGAGGAGGAGTGACATTCTTGAAAATTTTTGGGAAGGGAATTACACCGCACATTTTTCCCATTTCAAGTGGATACAATAATAGTAAAATTTCTAAAAAAAGGTAGGATATATTATAAATATGGAATTCATATGTATTTTTGACAATTTTACAGGTCATTTTGGCCCTTAAGTTTAAGGTTTGGTCCATTTAAGCTATTTTCCTCTAAATTGTTGCAATTAATTTTAATTAAATTCACTAATATTTTTTGTCAAAAACTAATTTGAAATTAATAAAAATTAAAAATTATTCTTATTCAAAATATGGAATCCATTTTTCTAAATTTAAATCACAGAATTTAAAGAAATTAATTTAAGTTTAATCACACATATGGGACGACCACATGAGTTTTTAAAGTAAAAATGTTCAAAAGATTGCAAAGTTTTTATATCCAAATTCAAAGTATAATTTATTACAATGAAATAAATTATATTCATTAATAAAAAATTTATTTAATTATACTTTACAATCAATATAAAACACAATTTTACCATAGAAATAAAATATATTAAAAAGTAGTTTTGAATTAAAATTCAGTATTTTTTAATATTAATTAAAAAATAAAACTTCTCAAAAAAATACCATAAAATCACCCTAACCAAATTTTGATGTTTCTATTTAAAATATTGAGTTTATTTTGACATATAAGGTCTATATAACTTCCAAATATTTTATTCAAAACATGTTCTCTATTAAAATGTAACGTCCCGACCCGGCTCACCACTAAACTGGAGGCCGGACCAGTCGCCACATGACCTCAAGCGCGCCTCCCCGTACTCTAGAGGCTTCCGACTAGCAGTGAGGGTATAAGGATAGTCAGTTGGGAGACTATACCCTAAATTTAGTGTTCAAAAAAATAAAAAGGAAATAAATAACGGAAACGGTATAATAAATTAAAAAGCAGCGGAAATCAGATTTTATAAATCTTGTACAAAACAAATGGCCAACGCCAAATTATTCAACAGATGCATGCCATAAATTCTAATGATAAAAAAGTAAAAAAAATGAACAAAACAGCATTCTTTACATTTCAATGCATAAATAAATAAAAAAATGACTCAAAACCCCAAGGGCGATCACCTCGAGCATCCTGAGCCTCCGCTCGGTCATGTGCTCATAACTCCCATGTAAATGCGAACAAAAAAGTCCTACAACCAAATAGAATCTACTCAGGTACCCAGTGCAATGGCGCCCTGAGTATGGTGTGAGATATAAATCTCAGTAGGTCGGGACCACTGTTGTTTACCCCAAACCAGACATTTAATAAATAACTTATAACATGTGAAGGCATGCTTAAATTAATTAAACGATACAATGTAACTACATACCCAAGTACCTACTTCATCCCTCAGCAGGTGTCTAAGCCTGCATTATAGATTTGTCATACATACTCAATATTCATTACATAATCATCCATCGGTTATTAATTATTCCAATCTTAATAAATTATGATGGTCTTGAGATTCGTCATAAACCCAACATCTCCCGTATAAATCACTCCCCACATATGTCTCTAAAGACCATCTATGTAATCAAAGTAAAGACTAATTCCAAGCTTGTGCTTTGGCTTGGATAACACGTCATAAGTTATTCAATTCAACCTTTCATATACTATTTCTAAGCCCACCCACTAAAATTGGTTCACCCAAATCATAAATAAGTCTGAAACCTTCCTCATAAACAATTCACAAATCATCATGTCTAAACAGCCTTCATTAACCATTAACTCATTTCATGCACGATCAATTTGACCCACAGTCCAATGTTAATTAATGGGTGTAGAACATCATGTCTAGCACCATTATGATTATTTTGAGCATCAGTCCTTGTCTCACAACCCATGGGTATTTGGAGCATCAATCCCGGACCCATAGAAGAATATTTGCTTGCAAGCTGGGTGTAGAACACTATGTCTAGCACCCAGTGAGTATTTGGAGCTTTAGTCCTTATCTCACAACCCATTTATCAATCATAAGTATATATTTATCATTGGTGTAGAACACCATGTCTATCACCTCATGAGTATTTGGAGCTTCATTCCTTGTCTCACAACCCGTTTATCAATCATACATACATATTTATCGTTGGTGTAGAACACCATGTCTAACACCCCAAAACCATCCATTAATTAATTAATAAATTAATTAATCCAATGTGTTAGTTAATTCAACAACTAATTAACAACATAAATCACCCTTCCAAAGTCAACCCCTAATTAACCATTCAATATCTCAATAGTAAATAATTAATTAACAATTAATTGTTCATAGAAATCCAAATAAATGATTAACTCAACATTTAATTATCCAAATTAGTTAACAAGTCTGAACCCGTCCACTCAAACAGTGATTCGTCCAGGACATTACCAATTTACATGCACATCATAATCATCACAAAATATGATGAACAAGCTCATATATTTAGCAACCATCTCACGCATCATCTCATAATATAGAACAACTCCATCCAAGAAGACTTTATGCATGGAAATTTTACAAGTATCAACAAGTACCCTTGGCCAACAGTCATAACAAACAATCAATTCACAATCTTAATTTAATGCATGAAAATTAATTAATTCAAAAATTAAATAACTAAATATTATCTCTTAAACCAATCATAAATTAATTAACCATTTAAAATTTAACATGTAATAATTAATCCATCCATTAATTATTACCAATTTCCAATTTATACTTTTGACCATGTCAAATATTCAATATTCCCAATCATCATTAAAAGCCACAAATTTCATTACAACTCATGACATGATAATTAATTCTACAATTAATTACCCTATTATACATTATGACCATTCAAATCATTTAACTGTTTGATCATATCACTTAAACCAAATTAGAAAAACATGATTAAAAACTACACATGTTCAAGCACTCATTTATCTCATGTGGGCGGCATCATTTAATAACATAAATAGTGTCATGCATCGACATATCATAATCAAGGAAACTTACATTCTCAATTTATTTAAAGAACTTATAATTATTATAATAAAGTGTTAATGATTTGAGACCCCACCACGGGGTGACACCATTTTAAATCCAAAGCGCTTTAATGTACTTGGTAGAAACCAGTCCATAACTCATCCATAATCACACGTGTGTACACCATTATATATGTATTTATATCTATGCGTGTTGTCTACATTGATCAACAAAAACTAAATATATTAAACAGGTAACCAGAATCAAAGTTTTATTGAACAACTTACCTCTAACATGGTACCAGGAACTCATAAAAAAAATTAGCAGGCCTTAATATAACTGGTGAAAAACCAAACTACAGTTTTAGAAACTAACCCGAACCAACGACGACAAGGCAATTTGAGACCATCCGCCATGCCCTTGGCGGAGGATGTCAGATTATTGACCAATGGGTCTTGAGTCAACATTCGAATATTATAAAAATAGAGGAACACAATGATCAGATTAAACCCAAACCATTGGGTTTTAGATGAAAAAAAGGCGAGGGGGAGAAGTCAGATGATTATTGGGATTCACCAGTTATACAAAGATAGACTCACCTTGACGAGGCAGAAATGATTCGTGAAGAGTCCGAAGGGAATCATTGCATGAAAAGTGGTGTCTGGGAGAGGGGTGGTGCACCTCTAGGTATTTCCCGGAGGGGGGTTGCGCCATGGTGGTCGCACGCTGCAGGAGCTCCACCCGGGTGTCACGCTACTGCAGGGAGGGTCACTCGGGGGTTCACGTGCCTCTTGGTCGCACCGTGGGAAAGAGATCACACCGAGGAGGGAGCATGAAGGTGGTAGGAAGGGGCCACGTCATGGGGTGCACTGATGCATTCATGTCGCACCTTGTGCGTAGGGAGGAAGAAGAGGGGAAATCGATTCCCTTTATTTTATTTTTCAAACCCCTAAATTAATTTCCATTAATAATAGTTATTATTAAAATATTAAAACCCAATAATAATACTACCATTAATGCGATAATAATGATCATAAAAGATAATAATAATACCCATTTTATTATTATTATTATACACATTAAACACTTATCTAAAAAGTAAAAAAATCCCTAATTAATCCTTCTTAAAGGAAACATTTCATTTGAGAAAATCAAACTCCCCTTTACTCCCCAATTTAATTAAAATCTCTTTGACTTAAAAGTAAAAAAAATTCATTTCCCACAATTAATAAAATTAGTTTTCCCTTGAATTAAATTAATTAAAATAATAATAATAATAATAATAAGATCATCATCATTATTATTATTAAAAAATTCATTTTTTTAAAAAATTTCATCCCAAACCCCCCAATCCATTACTATTATTATTTATAATAATAATATCCATAATGATCAATAATTATGACATTCATAAAACCATAATAATAATAATATAATTATTATTACTCAAACCTTTGATATAACCCAACAACTCTATTAAATAACCACACTTCATCATTAAATTCGATACTACTTATTTAATTAAGTGTTTCATCGAGATACCCAACAACCTCATTAAATTCACCTAAATGTTAAACCCTGTTAAATAAAAATAGAACTTTGACAAACCCTGTAATTAAATTGTATTAATAGAAACAATAAAAAGCCCATTTTAATTATTTCCAACCTCCCAATTTAAATCCACAGTAATTATCCAATTAATTTTTAACCTACATTTATTATTCTTCTAAAAAATGATTTTAAATTAATTATAATACTCCATATTGATCATCAAATTATTTTAACATTTATTTAGTTAAGTAACCACAAACATAATAATAACATCATCATTATTATTATTCAAACTATCATTTATTTAAAAACCCAAACCCCCTATTTATTACAATATCATTAATATGAAAAAAACTCCAACCCGTAACCCCTCATTTAAATAAAAGTTTCTTTGAGAATATCAAAAGCCACATTTAATTCTCATAAATGATATACTCCTTTAACATGAAATTAAAATTTCAATTTATCAAAATAACTTATGACTCTGTAATAATAACAATGACATTATTATTATTAGCACATTCCACCATTTAATAAAAAATGTTCCTTTAATAATTCTAAAAGTCTTCACTTAAATAAAACGGTTCTTTGATATACCCAAAAGCCACGTCAATACCTTCAACTACCATTTAATTAATTATTTAATATTTAATAAATTTAACAACCACAATAATATTAATAATAACTTAATTATTGTTATTATTATTAAATATTTAGTTTAATTAATCCAAAACTCTCATATAATCATATTTTATTAAAATAATAATAATAATTTATTAAATAAGATAAACTGTATAGGTTGGACTGCAACCATGCGCTGTCCATGAAGATCCATTAAAGTATATTTTTATGGATGCGGTGCACCTGAGACTCATTGGGACACCCTCTAAAATTTGTCGAGTAATTACGCAATTCCAAAAATGAGACCATTAGGTGTTCCAACACTCAGAATTAAATTCCAGATCTCGGTTTAAAAAAATTGAACCCTTGATAAATCGAATTATTTTTTGAAAACATTCATATTGTAAACCGGTTCAAAAACACGGAACGTTACAATATACCCACATTAAAAACATCTCATCCCCGAGAAGCCATTGAGAGCCACTACTAAATCAACTGACCTACCAAGGTCATTTAAAAAGTCCAGTAAAAAAATTACCGGGCAACTCTGTTCTAAAATCTCGACATCACCTGCTAACACTTTTACAAAAAATGATGAAAAAATACCCACCATAGAAATTTCCTTGTCATCTAAAGAAAATATTAGCCTCCCACCAATGCGTGTTTTTAGAATACATTAATGCATGTGTGTGACATTCACCGAACCATGTTCACCAAGTCAAACATTTAACATAAAAATCCGTAACATAAACCTATCGCTGTGAGAAAACAACTGAGTCCCAAGAAGTCCTCCTGAGTAGTGGGACAAACTTACATTAATAGCCTAGAACATTATATGGGTAATACAAACTATGGGTTAACCCCTTACGAAATATAAACATTGACCCTCTGTCTTGGTCATGCAGAACTGAAATCACAAGGTTCAAAAAAACCCCTTTTTCTTTTAGGAATTTAATTTAATTCATTTCAAACTTTTAATAATTGAATAAATTTCAGCATAAACACAAGTACATATTCACAACAAGTCACATGGTTTTCAAAACAACAACCTACAGGAAAATAGGAATGTTATCACAAACATCCTCTTTAATCGTCATTCAAAGTTATTCAAATATAAACAGGGAATTTAGAATCTAAATTTATTTTACAGAAAGGGCGACCTCCAAAGTTCTCATTTATTCAATCTGGGTTCTTCCAAAAGCAACCCATCAAGATTTCATTATAATCAAAACTCAGAAGTTTTACATTTGTAACCATTTTCAAACATATTATGGTTGTATAAGGTTCAAACACATGGGTGTCCATCTACCAATCGATAAGGCGCCCATACACCTTATCATTGGGATTTGGCTCCCATTTATCACAATAACCATTTATTTAACATTTTATCGTTATCACCCCTTTCACAAATCGAAAACATCTCTAACATGTTAGAATAAGAAATAACACAACAAAATGCTATAACACAGAAGCATGGCACAACAAAAAAACATGCTACTAACTGAAACATTATGGAATATAATCACTCTAGCATGTTAAATATATTATCGGAACAAGATATCTAGAGAGGCATTCTAAAGCAGATCAAAATATGGCATTGCACCAAGGGAACACAGTCCAAATTAGCGGGCATCCTACTAATGCAACTACATGGCTTGTTATATGCATGACATGTGAATCTCTATGTGACTAAGATGACGCATGTAAGAAACTTCATTTCCATATCAGGCTAGGACAACTGTATTTCAAAATTCTCAAAATCAATAAATAGAAGAAAATACAACAGTCACTCAAGGTGAAATCATATCAACTATAACCTCTAATAGTACAAACATCAATTACCATCCCTGGCCACTCGGTCATTTCCCGTACCTGAGGTGATCATTCCCAAGCACGACTATTAACCTAAGCACTGACACATTCCTAGTCTCCTGTCTACCAACCCCAAAATAGAAAGACAATGGAAAAGAAAGAAAACCTAAACCTCTGATACCACTTTGTAACGTCCCGACCCAGCTCACCACTAAACTGGAGGCCGGACCGGTTGCCACATGACCTCAAGCGCGCCTCCTCGTACGCCAGAGGCTGCCGACTAGCAGCGAGGGTATAAGGATAGTCAGTGGGGAGACAATACCCCCATTTAGTGTTCAGAAATTGAAAAAAGAAAATAAATAGCGGAAATAGTATAATAAATGAATATGCAGAGGAAAGAAGATTTTATAAATCTTGTACAAAATAAATCATGAACACCAAATTATACAGTGGATGCATGCATGACATCAAAATGATAAAAAAGTAGAAAAAAGTGAACAAAATATCATACATTACATTTCAATGCACAAATAAATAAAAAATGACTCAAATCCCCAAGGGAGATCTCCTAGAGAATCCTAAGCCTCCGCTCGGTCCTGTGCTCCTAACTCACATGTAAATGAAAACAAAAAAGTCCTAAAACCAAATAGAATCTACTCGGGTACCCAGTGCAATGGTGGCCCGAGTAGGGTATGAGATATAAATCTCAGTAGGATGGTACCACCGGTGTCTACCCCAAACCAGACATTTAATAAATAACTGATAACATGTGAAGGCATGCATACATTAAGTAAACGGTACAATGTAACTATATACATAAGTACCTACTTCATCGCTCATCTGGTGTCTGAACCTGCATTATACATTTGTCATACATACTCAATATTTATTACATAATCATTCATCGGTTATTAATTATTCCAATATTAATAAATTATGATGGTCTTGAGATTCGGCCTACGCCCAACATCTCCCATATAAATCACTCACCATAGATGTCTCTAAAGACCACCTATGTAATCAAAGTAAAGACTAATTCCAAGCTTGTTCTTTTTCTTGGATAACGCATCATAAGTTATTAAATACAACCTTTCATATACTAAGTCTGAGCCTGCCCACTAAAAGTGGTTCACCGAAATCACAAATAAGTCTGAAACCTTCCTCATAAACAATTCACAAATCATCATGTGTCAACATCCTTCATTAACCATTAACTCATTTCATGCATGAACAATTGGAACCACCATCCAATGTTAATTAATGGGTGTAGACCATCATGTCTTGCACCCTCAAGAGTATTTGGAGCATCAGTCCTTGTCTCACAACCCATGGGTATTTGGAGCATCAGTCTATGACCCATAGAAGAATATTTTCTTGTAAGCTGGGTGTAGAATTCCTTGTCTAGCACCCAATGAGTATTTGGATCTTCACTCCTTGTCTCACAACCCAATTATCAATTATACATATATATATATATATATTTATCATTGGTGTAGAGCACCATGTCTATCACCCCGTGAATATTTGGAGCTTCAGTCCATGTCTCTCAACCCATTTATCAATCATACATATATATTTATCATTGGTGTAGAACACCATGTCTAACACCCAAAAACCATACATTAATTAATTCATAAATTAATTAATCCAATCCTTTAATTACTTAACAAGTAATATACAACATAAATCTCCCATAAAAATTCAAACCTTAATTAACCATTCAACATCTTAATAGTAAATAATTAATTAACAATTAATTGCTCTTAGAAATGAAAATAAACGATGAACTCAACATTTAATTATCCAAATTCGTTAACAAGTCTGAACCCATCCACTCAAACAGTGATTCGTCCAGGACATTAACAATTTACATGCACATCATAATTATCACAAAACATGCTGAACAAGCCCATATATTTAGTAACCATATCACCCATCATCTCATAATATAGAACAACTCCATATAAGACAAATTTATGCATGAAAATCTAACAATTATCTAAAATTACCCTTGGCCAAAAGTCGTAACAAACAATCAATTCACAATATTAATTTAATGCATGCAAATTAATTAATTCCAAAATTAATTAATTAAATATTATCTCTTAAACCAATCATAAATTAATTAACCATTTAACATTTAATATGTAATAATTAATCCATCCATTAATTATTACCAATTTTCATTTTATACTTTTGAAGATGTAAAATATTCAATATACCCAATCATCATTAAAAGCCACAAATTTTATTCCAACTCATGACTTGATAATTAATTATACAATTAATTACCCTATTATACATTATACCCATTCAAATCATTCAACTGTTTAATCATATCACTTTAACCAAATTAGAAAAACATGCTTAAAACCACAAAAGTTTAAGCCCTCATTTATCTCATGTGGGAGGCATCATTTAATAACTTCAAAAGTGTCATGCATCGACATATCATAATCAAGGAAACTTACATTCTCAATTTATTTAAAGAATCTATAATTCTTAGAATAATGTTTTAAGGATTTGAGACCCTACCTCGGGGTGGCACCATTTTAAATCCAAAGCGCTTTAATGTACTTGGCAGCAACCAGTCCACAACTCATCCGTAATCACACGTGCGCACAACTTTATATATATATATATATCTGTGTGCATTGTCTACATTGATCAAAAAAAATTACATATATTAAATCAGTAACTAGAATCAATGTTTTAATGAACAACACACCTCTAACTTGGTACCAGGAACTCATAAAAAATTTACATGCATTAATATAACCGGTGAAAAACCAAACCGCAGGTTCAGAAACTAACCCGAACCAATGACGAGAAGACAATTTGGGACCATCCGCCTCGCCCTTGGCGACAGATGTCGGGTTATGGACCAATGGGTCCCGAGTCAACATTCACATATTCTAAAAATAGAGGAACTCAATGATCAGATTAAACCCGAACCATTGGGTTTTAGCTGAGAAAACAAGGCGAGAGAGAGGAGTCAAATGATCGATGAGAATCACTAGTTATACACAGACATACTCACCTTGACGAGACAGACAAAATTTGTGAAGAGTCAGATGGGAATCGTCGTGTGCAAAGTGGTGTCCGGGAGATGGGTGGTGCGCCCCTATGTATTGCCCAGTGGGGGTTTGCGCCACGACAGTCACACGCTGTTGGAGCTCCGCCCGGGTGTCACACTGCTGCATGGAGGTTCACTTGGGGGTTCACGTGCCTCTTGGTCACACCACGGGAAGGAGCTCATGCTGAGGAGGGAGCTTGAAGGAGGGAGGTAGGGTCCGCGTCATGGGGTGCGCTACTACGTGCGTGTTGCACCTTGTGCATAGGGAGGAAGAAGATGGGAATTAGATTCCCTTTATTTTCTTTTTCGAACCCCTAAATTAATTTCCATTAATAATAGTTATTATTAAACTCTTAAAACCCAATAATAATACTACCATTAATGCGATAATAATAATAATAAAAGATAATAATAATACCCATTTTATTATTATTATTATACACATTAAACACTTATCTAAAAAGTAAAAAAACCCTAATTAATCCTTCTTAAAGAAAATGTTTCATTTGAGAAAATCAAACTCCCCTTTACTCCTCAAATAAATTAAAATCTCTTTGAATTCAAAGATAAAAAAATTTCCTTTCCCATAATTTGTAAAATTCTTTTTTCCTTAAATGTAATTAATTAACAAAAAATAATAATAATTAGATCATCATCATTATTATTATTAAAACTTTCATTTTTTTTAAAATTTCATCCAAAACTCCCCAATTCATTACTATTATTATTTATAATAATAATATCCATAATGGTTAATAATTATGACACTCTTAGAACCATAATAATAATAATATACTTATTATTACTCAAACCTTTGATATAACCCAACAACTCTATTAAATAACCACAATCCTTCATTAAATTCGAAACTGCTTATTTAAATAAGTATTTCATCGAGATACCCAACAACCTCGTTAAATTCACCTAAATATTACACCCCATTAAATAAAAATAGAACTTTGACAAACCCAATAATTAAATTGTATTAAAAGAAACAAAAAAACGCCCATTTTAATTATGTCCAACCTCCCTATTTAAATCCACATTAATTATTCAATTCGTTTTTAACCTTCATTTATTATTCTTGTAATAAATGTTTTGTAATTAATTAAAAAACTCCATATTGATCATTAAATTCTTTTAACATTTATTTAACTAAGTAACCACAAAAATAATAATAACATCATTATTATTATTATTCATATATTCATTTATTTAAAATCCCAAACCCCCAATTTATTACAATATCATTAATATGATAAAAACTCAAACCCATAACCCCTAATTTAGTTAAAAGTTTCTTTGAGAAGCTCAAAATTCACATTTAATTCTCATAAATGATACACTCCTTTAACATGCAATTAAAATCTCAATGTATCAAAATAATTTATGACTCTGTAATAATAATAATGACATTATTATTATTAACACATTCCTCTATTTAATTAAAAGGGTCCTTTAATAATTCTGAAACACTTCAATTAAATAAAACGGTTCTTTGATAATCCCAAAATCCACATCAATACCTTCAACTTCTATTTAATTAATTATTTGACATTCAATAAATTTAACAACCACAGTAATAGTAATAATAAATTTATTATTATTATTATTATTAAAATTTTATTTTAATTATTACAAAACTCTCATATGACCATATTTAATTAAAATAATAATAATTAAAATTTATTAAATACGATAAACAGTATAGGTTGGACCGCAACCATGCGCTGCCCATGCAGATCCATTAATGTCTATTTTTTCGGATCTGGTGCACCCGAGACTCATCGGGACACCCACTAAAATTTATCGCATAATTACGCAATTCCAGAATCGACACCATTAGGTGTTCCAACACTCAGAATAAAATTCCATAGCTCAGTTTAAAAAAATGAACCGTTGATAAATCGAAAAAAAATTTAAAAAAATTCATATTTTAACCCGGTTAAAAAACACGAGACTTTAAAATATACCCACCTTAAAAACTTGTCGTCCCCGTGAAGCCATCGGGAACCAATACTAAATCAACCTACCAGCCAAGTTAATTTAAAAAGACTGGTCAAAAAAATTACCAGACAACTCCATTCCAAAATCTTGACATCACCTGATGACACGTTTATCAAAAAATGATGCAACAATTCCCACCATATAATTTTCCATGGAATCTCAAGAAATGATTAGCTGCTCACCAATGCGTGGTTTTAGAATACATTAATTCATGTGTGTGAAATTCGTCAAACCGTGTTCACCACATCAAACGTTGAAAAAAAATCTGTAACATAAACCTATCGGCGTGCCAAAACAACCGAGTCCCAATAAGTCCTCCCTAGTAGTGGGACGCACTTAATTTAATATCCTAGAACATTCTATGGGTACTACCTACCACGGGTTATCCCCTTACGAAACATAAACATTGACCCTCTATCTTGGTCACATAAAACTGAAATCACAAGGTTAAAAACCCCTTTTTCTTTTTGGAATTTTATTTAATTCATTTCAAAATTTTAACATTTGAATGAATTTTAGCATACACACAAGTACAAATTCACAACAAGTCACTTGGTTTTCAAAACAATAACCTACAGAAAAAAATATGCATGTTATCACAAACATCCTCTTTAATCATCATTCAAAGTTATTCAAATATAAACAGGCAATTTAGCATCTAAATTACTTTTACAGAAAAGGCGACCTCCAATGATCTCATTTATTCAATCTAGGTTCTTCCAAAAGCAACCCAAAAATAGTTCATTATAATCAAAACTCAGCAGTTTTACATTTGTAACCATTTTCAAACATATTATGGTTATATAAGGTTCAAAAACATTGGTGGCCATCTACCAATCGATAAGGCACCCATACACCTTATCGTTGGAATTTGGATCCCATTAATCACAATCAAAATTTATTTAACATTTTGTCTTTAGCACCCCTTTCACATATACAAATCATCTCTAACATGTTAGCATAAGCAATAACACAATAACATTCTATAACACAGAAGCACGACACAACAACAAAACATGCTAATAACTGAAACAATATGGAATATAATCACTCAAGCATGTTAAATATATTACCAGAACAAGCTATATAGAGAGGCATGCAAAATCAGATCAAAATATGGTATTTCACCCAAGGAACACAATCCAAATTAGCTGGCATCCTACTAATGCAACTACAAGGCATGTTATATGCATGACATGTGAATCTATAAGTGACTAAGATGATGCTTGTACGAAACTTCTTTTCAATATCAGGCCAAGCCAATTATTTTTCAAAATTCTCAAAATCAATAAACAGAAAAAAAATACACCAGTCACTCAAGGTGAGATCATATCAACTGTAACCTCTAATAGTACAAACATCAATTCCCATCCCTGGCCACTAGGTCATTTACCATACATGATGTGACAAGTCCAATGAATGACTACTAACCCAAGCAAAGACACATTCCTAGTCTCCTGTCTACCAACCCCAAAACAGAAAGACAAAGGAAAAGACAGAAAACCTAAACCTCTGATACCACTTTGTAATGTCCCGACCCGGCTCACCACTGAACTGGAGGCCAGACCGGTCGCAACATGACCTCAAGCGCACCTCCCCATATTCTAGAGGCTGCTGAATAGCAGCGAGGGACTATGGATAGGAAGTGTGGAGACTATATCCTCATTTTAGTGTTCAAAAATAGAAAAAAGCAATAAATAGGGGAAACAGTATAATAAATGAATAAGCAGCGAAAAGAAGATTTTATATATCTTGTACAAAACAAATAGCCAACGCCAAATTATACAGCGGATTCATGCATGAAATTATAATGATACAAAAGTAAAAAACAGTGAACAAAAAAGTATGCTTTAAATTTCAATGCATAAATAAATAAAAAATGTCTCAAAGCCCCAAAGACAATCTCCTCGATCATCCTGAGCCTCTGCTCGGTCCTGTGCTCCTAACTTCCATGTAAATGCAAACAACAAATCCTACAACCAAATAGAATCTACTCAGGTACCTAGTGCAATGGAGGCCCGAGTAGGGTGTGAGATATAAATCTCAGTAAGTCGGGACCACTGGTGTCTACCCCAATCTAGACATTTAATAAAAAACTTATAACATGTGAAGGCATGAATAAATTAAGTAAACGGTATAATGTAACTATATACTCAAGTACCTGCTTCATCCCTCTTATGGTGTCTGAAAATGCATTATACATTTGTCATACATACTCAATATTCATTACATAATCATTCATCGGTTATTAGTTATTCCAATCTTAAAAAATTACGATGGTCTTCAGATTCGGCCTACGCCCAACATCTCCTGTATAAATCACTCACCATAGATGTCTCTAAAGACCATCTATGTAATCAATGTAAAGACTAATTTCAAGCTTGTTCATTGGCTTGGATAACGCGTCATATGTTATTCAATTCATCCTTTCATTTACTAAGTCTGAGCACGCCCACTAAAAGTGGTTCACCCAAATCATAAATAAGTCTGAAACCTTCCCCATAAACAATTCACAAATCATCATGTCTCAATAGACTTCATTAACCATTAACTAATTTCATGCACGAACAATTAGACTCACATTATAATGTTAATTAATGGGTGTAGAACATCATGTCTAGCACCCTCATGAGTATTTAGAGCGTCAGTCCTTGTCTCACAACCCATGAGTATTTGGAGAAGCAGTCCCTAACCCATAAAAGAATATTTTCTTGCAAGCTGGGTGTAGAACACCATGTCTAGCACCCATTGAGTATTTGGAGCATCAGCCCTTGTCTCACAACCCATTTATCAATCATACGTATATATTTATCATTGTTGTAGAACACCATGTATATCACCCTGTGAGTATTTGGAGCTTCAATCCTTGTCTCACAACTCATTTATCAATCATATGTATATATTTATCATTGATGTAGAACACCATGTCTAACACCCCAAAACCATCCATTAATTAATTCATAAATTAATTAATCCCATCTTTTAATTAATTCAACACTAAATAACAACATAAACCACCCATCAAAAGTAAACCCTTAATTAACCATTCAACATCTCAATAGTAAATAATTAAATAAAAATTAATTGTTCTTAGCAATCCTAATAAATGATTAACTCAACATTTAATTATCCAAATTCGTTAACAAGTCTAATCCCGTCCACTCAAAAAGTGATTCATCTAAGACTTTAACAATTTACATGCACATCATAATCATCACAAAACATGCTGAACAAGCCCATATATTTAGAAACCATCTCACACATCATCTCATAATATAGAACAAATCCATCCAAGATGACTTTATGCACTAAAATCTAACAAGTATGAAAAATTTCTTTTGGCCAATAGTTGTAACAGACAATCAATTCACAATCATAATTTAATTCATGCAAATTAATTAACTCAAAAATTAATTAATTACATATTATATCTTAAACCAATCATAAATTAATTAATAATTTTACATTTAATATGTAATAATTAATCCATCCATTAATTATTACCAATTTCCAATTTATACTTTTGAACATGTCAAATACTCAATATTTCCAATCATCATTAAAAGCCACAAATTTTATTCCAACTCATGACTTCATAATTAATTCTATAATTAATTACCCTATTATTCATTCTTCCCATTAAAATAATTTAATTTTTTAATCATATCACTTTAACCAAATTAGAAAAACATGCTTAAAAACAACACAAGTTCAAGCCCTCATTTATCTCATGTCGGCGGCATCATTTAATAACTTCAAAAGTGTCATGCATCGACATATCATAATCAAGGAAACTTACATTCTCAATTTATTTAAAGAATCTACAATTCTTAATATAAAGTGTTAAGGATTTGAGACCCTACCTCGGGGTGGCACCATTTTAAATCCGAAGTGCTTTAATGTACTTGGCAGCAACCAGTCCACAACTCGTCCATAATCGCACATGCGCACACCTTTATATATATATATATATATATATATATATATATGTGTGCGTTGTCTACATTGATCAATGAAAATTACATATATTAACCCAGTAACCACAATAAATGTTGTAATGAACAACACACCTCTAACTTGGTACCAGGAACTCATAAAACAATTAGCAGGCCTTAACATAACCGGGGCAAAACCAAACCGCAGGTTCAGAAACTAACCCGAACCAACGACGACAAGAAAATTCGAGACCATCTGCCTTGTCCTTGGTAGTGGATGTCGGATAATGGACCAATGCGTCCCAAGTCAAAATTTGAATATTCTAAAAATAGAGGAACACAATAATCAGATTAAACCCAAACCTTTGTGTTTTTTCAGAGAAAACAAGGAGAGAGAGAGGAGTCAAATGATCGATGTGAATCACCAGTTATACATAGACAGACTCACCTTGACGAGGCAGACAAGATTCTTGAAGAGTCTGAGGGGAATCGTCGCGCACAAAGTGGTGTCTCGGAGAGGGGTGGTGCGCCTTTAGGTATTGCCCAGAGGGGGGTTGCGCCACGGTGGTCGCGCACACTGCAGGAGATCTGCCCGGGTGCCACGTTGTTGTAGGGAGGGTCACTCGGGGGTTCACGTGCCTCTTGGTCACACCATGGGAAGGAGCTCATGACGAGGAGGGAGCTTGAAGGAGGGAGGAAGGGGTCGTGTGATGGGGTGCGCTGCTGCGTGCTTGTTGCACCTTCTGCGTAGGGAGAATGAAGAGGGGAATTTGATTCCCTTTATTTTATTTTTCAAACCCCTAAATTAATTTCCATTAATAATATTTATTATTAAACTCTTAAAACCCTTTAATAATAGTACCATAAATGTGATAATAATAATAATAATAAAAGATAATAATAATACCAATTTTATTATTATTATTATACACATTAAACACTTATATAAAAAGTAAAAAACTCCCTAAGTAATCCTTCTTAAAGGAAACATTTCATTTGAGAAAATCAAACTCCCCTTTACTCATCAATTAAATTAAAATCTCTTTGACTTCAAAGTAATAAAAAAAGTTCCTTTTCCCACAATTAATAAAATTCTTTTTTCCTTGAATTTAATTAATTAACAAAAAAATAATAGTAATAATTAGATCATCATCATCATTATTATTAAAACTTTCATTTTTTTTAAATTTCAACCAAAACACCCCAATTCATTACTATTATTATTTATAATAATAATTTCCATAATGATCAATAATTATGACACTTGTAAAACCATAATAATAATAATATAATTATTATTACTCAAACCTTTGATATAACCCAACAACTCAATTAAATAACCACACTCCTTCATTAAATTAGAAACAGCTTATTTAATTAAGAGTTTCATTGAGATACCCAACAACCTCATTAAATTCACCTAAATATTACACCCCATTGAATAAAAATAAAACTTTGACAAACCCCATAATTAAATTGCATTAAAAGATACAATAAAACTCCCATTTTAATTATGTCCAACCACCCCACTTAAATCCACATTAATTATCCAATTCATTTTTAACCTTCATTTATTATTCTTGTAATAAATATTTCATAATTAATTATAAAACTTCATATTTATCATTAAATTCTTTTAACATTTATTTAACCAAGTAACCACAAATATAATAATAACATCATTATTATTATTATTCAAACTTTAATTTATTTAAAAACCCAAACCCCAAATTTTTTACAATATCATTAATATGATAAAAAATACAACCCATAACCCCACATTTAATTAAATGTTTCATTGAGAAGCTCAAAAGCCACATTTAATTCTCATAAATGATACACTCTTTTAACATGAAATTAAAATCTCAAAGTATCCAAATAATTTATTACTCCGTAATAATAATAATGACATTATTATTATTATCACATTGCTCCATTTAATAAAAAATGGTCCTTTAATTATTCTGAAACTCTTGATTTAAATAAAATGGTTCTTTGATAAACACAAAATCCATGTCAATACCTTCAACTTCCATTTAATTAATTCATTAAAATTAAATAAATTTAACAACCGAAATAATAGTAATAACAACTTCATTATTATTATTATTATTAAAACATTATTATAATTGATCCAAAACTCTCATATAATCATATTTAATTTAAAAAATAATAATTATAATTTATTAAATAAGATAAACTATACAGGTTGGACTGCAACCATGCTCTACCCATGCATATCCATTAAAGTCTATTTTTTTCGAATTCGGTGCACCCGAGACTCATCCGGACACCCTCTAAAATTTATCGGGTAATTACGTAATTACAGAAATGACACCATTAGGTGTTCCAACACTCAGAATATAATTCCAGAGCTCGGTTTAAAAAACATGAACCATTGATAAATCGATTTTTTTTAAAACATTCATATTTTAACCCAGTTCAAAAACATGGGACTTTACATAAAAGGTGGTAAAAGTGCCTTAATAAAAATATATCTTTTTTCTGTGATATTGGGTTTGTTCCCATCTTATACCTATAAAATAAATTGGATGAATATAAAAAGAATTTAACTAAATATATAATATATATATTTAATTAATACCATTCACTAATTTTAAATAATTTAATTTATTTGGATAAAATAACATTGTGAGTATAAAAATAGTTTTCTATGAAAACATTCCCTTTATATTCAGTTTTTTATTTAAATCGTTTCTAGTTACTTTTTAACCAATGAATTCATTTTATATTTTTTTGTAAAGCACATAAATTTATATGTTAGTTACTAATATTCATAACCACTAATTTAACTAGTAGGTTATATCTTATTATATTAAATAATAATATTTTAACAATATAGTATTGTTTGGTAAAACATGGTCTTACATGTAATGCGAGCCATTGAAGAAACTCGTTGTTGGATGCAATGTATTCTAACTCAGTGTCACATTCATTTCAATCTTTGAATTATATTTAAATTATTTAAAATATTAAATATGTTATAAAATCAAAGGATATTACTTTCCCTTACAATATTAGTATTGCATGTCACACACACTATTTAATGTCGTGTTTTTAATTTATATTTTTGGGGAGTTACATATATGGTATGGGAAGAGTTAAAAAAATATTATTCACTATGTATTTTCCTCAAAATCTTCACATGAATATTTATATTAAATTATTGGATTTGAAATTAAATGATGAAGAATCCATTGGTTCTTATGAATAAAACTTCATAAGACTATTGAGGAATCCCTCTGGCTTTGTTACAGATTATGAGAGTAATATTAAATTATTCGTTTGTGGCCTTAAAAATATATTAAAAGAGAAATTGATATAATAGACTTTGGTATCTATTAAAATATCATCCAATGTGCACATAAGGTGGATGTTGGTATTGGATACTATCATTACTCCAGGGAAAATAAACAAAATATGGAGTTTTAGGGGAACTCGGATGGAACATAATAGGAAGTAATGACTATTACAATCCATTCATGCTTGAAACATGGGAATAAACACCCAAGAAAATTTATTTAGTGGTTTATAAAGACGTTTTAAATGTGGAAGATCTTTACATCAAGCTTGTGAATTATAAAAGGGCGAAAAAACCAATAGTAAACAAGAAGGTCCTCACTAATGATCCTTCTACTCTTCAATATTTCAAATAAATTTTTTTTTGGAATTATTTGATTTAATGATCTAACTATAAATTTAATGAAGAGAATAGGCCCTATAAACTACCCAAACCTAGGGGAAAGGGGAGATAATACACAATCACAACCTCTAAGGTGGATCACGATAATTAAGTGGTGCGTAATACACCTCTATTCAAGATTTGTGAATTCCTTATTTGATTCTGGTTCTTTATATAAATTTATATCACATGTCTTTTATAAGGATATTGAATCATCACCTCAATATTTGGGTATTGAACTTTCTAAGAAAACTCTTGGTGGTATGATGATTTCATATAAGATACAAAACCCTCTCAGACCAAGATTTCTGGGAAGATAATTTCTATAGATCTAATTCTTCACCGCATATATGAATTTCAAATTATATTGGGTATAGATTGAAAATCTCTGTATATATCCCATATCAATTTTTAGGATAAGGTGATGTCATTTAATATTTTATATTATCCTATTCATAAGTATCAACATAAGGATTATCAACCCTTTGATAAAAATTTTATAATACGAGATCTAATATCAAGAAATGAGGTATTTATAGCTCAAATGATTAGAAAAGAATTTATCATTGACTACATGCCCAATATAAAAATATATACTGATGTATTCCTAGAAGAACTACCTATTATTCCCCTAGATCACGAGTTTGAGTTATTTATTGAACTTATAAGTGGATATATTCTTATCTCAAAGAGTTTATATAGGATAGATTCTATTAAATTGGAGCAATTAAAGAAGTAGCTAAAAGAGAATTTTGACAAGGGTTTTATCCTCCTCAATGCAACACCGTGGGGATAAATAGTCCTCTTTGTTAAGAATAATTATGGATTAATGAATTTATTCATAGAGTATAATGAGATTAAAAAAATAAAAATTAATATTAAATATCATTTACACCATATCAATTACCAATTCAATCAACTCAGAGGATCTCTATACTTATCAAGGATTGACATTCAATCCTGATGTTACCAGTTCATTGTCCAAAAGGAGGATATTTACAAAATATATTTCCAAACATGATATGTACATTATGGATTTATATTGACTCAATTAGGAAAAACTAATGATCCTACCATCCTTATGTATCTAAAAAATAGAATCATTATAGACCACCTAGATCAATTTTTGTTTATCTTTAAAGATGATATTATTATATACTTAGAAAGAAAGTAAGAGAATGAATATTATTTATAGATTTTTTTAAAGACCATTATATATGAGAAAATATATTCCAATATTAGCTAGTGTGAATTATGGATATAGAATGTATTATTATTTTATCATATAATCACAAGCAAGGGTATATCCATAGATCCATCAAAGATGGAAGTTATCGAGAAATGTCCCAGAACACCTATTGTAACTAAAATCGATAGTTTTATTAGGATAGCAGGGTATTATCGATGCATTTGGATAATTTTAACCTCAATATAAAATCAAATAACTAAGTTAACACATAAGGGAGTAAAGTTACTTTGAATAATTTAATGATAAAACTGTTTCAAGGAACTAAAATAGATGTTAGTCATGCACTCATACTTAAAATAACCTATAGTGGGGAAGGTTTTGTAATATACAAAATTGATTCAAAAAAATTGGAATGTGTCCCCATATATAATGATAAGGTAATATCTTAATCCCCATGCCAATTAATGACTCATGAGAATAATTCCCCAACACATTATTTTAGAGATGGTAGTAGTGATATTTTCATTAAAGATTTGGAATCACTATATATATATAGAAAAGTATGAAATATATATTGATAATAAGAGAATGAAATATATATTAAAACATAAGGAGTTTAATATGTCCCAAATGATATGGTTTTAATAGATAAAATATTAAAATTTAATTATACATTACCACCTTAGGAAGGAAAATAAGTTGGTTGATGCTATGAGAAGAAAAGATCATAAGAGAATGAAATATATCATTTATAATAAGAATCTATTGAGTAACAACTTAATATTAATTATACTCTTATTGATAGTAAAATATTACATAATCCAAAAAAAATACTATTTCAGATAAAAAAATTATACATTATAAATTGATTATAAATGTTGTGTATTGGGTATCATAAACTAGTAATTTTTATGACTAAATATAATATGAAATGTTTGTACTAATATATAATGTTTTTCAAATAAATAAAATTTTCATTTATTTATTTATTCATTTTGGAATATTCATGTATAGTTTTTTATGAAATGTTAATATTGTGTATGTTTTAATTTAGGTTATATATTTTTCTTATAAAATTTTCATTTAATACATTACATGATATGTATGACTATGTATGATTTTGTTTTCATATACCTTAATTTTGGTTTTTAATTAAATTTATTAGCTGAAATTTTGTTATTAAATATAGTTTATACGTATTATGTATTTGAGTTATGAGGTTATTGGAATCTATCTTGATTAAAGTAACCCTAGGTAGAGGGACTTTAGGATGGGAGTCACACATAATTGTAGGCTTATTCATTATTCTACAAAGTTGGTGATTTTCTATTTATGGCTCTAGGATTACTCATGTGGGGATTTAAAATTTTAAATAATTATAAATTTTTACATGAAAATTTCATATACCTTAAGAATATGATGAATTTAGATATGTGTAAATATGTTTTTCTTCTATTCTCGGATGAGAAACACAAATTTTGGCTTGTGAAATGAGTAACACATTAATATGGTTTGAACATATTTATTTTCAGGCTAAAAAAGGAAATCTAAAACTAAATTTTTAGATGAATTCATACATAATGTAATAAAACAAGACATTATTATGATTTAATGGGATATAATAGTTATTTATTTAATAAGAATATTATATATACTAAATTGGTGAGACATTAATAAAAATAGTCTTCAAATAATAAGTATGGGACTCCTTCTAATGTAGCACTTTTCATGAAATCGGTCATTTATAATGGCGGACACTTACCATTAGGTTCCCATAGATTATATTATATAAGGATAGAATGTAAAATGGTCACCCTAACCACTATGATGTGATTGATAATATCTGTCTACTAAATATATTCATAGATTGGTTACATGCTTAATAGAAGTAAGTCATTATGAAATATTGGTATCTAGTCACTAAATGGATATGATGTATGAGATTATCATTTTCAGTGGGAGTAATTTCATTAAAATTACATCATGAAAATATATAAAACATGATACTCACCCATAGATATGTCTTCATTATAGATTATATTATACATCATGTTTATATTTTTGTGACCTTTTATAGGTATGCCCTATAAAACTATTCAAAATTGGTATCTAAGTTTGAAAATTATACTCAATGAGATTAATTCATAGAACTTGAATGTGAATGTTATATAAATCAGTTTTTCAAAACTAACACATGGGTATTAGATACCAGGTGTTCATTGCACATTTCTATGTATAAACACTGACTTAGAGATATGTCATAATTAAATAAATGTAGATTAGATATTTATATTGTAAATGAGGAAAGAGTTATTATATTGAAGGTTAGAAATTATGGTGTAAGTCTGTATAGTGAATTGGTTCACAAATTAGAAAAATTTTATTATACTCTCTCCATAATTTATCTGTATATTTTTTTGAGAATATAGAATTTTAATTCATTATCATGAACAAATTTCTTTATATATATATGAATAAAATGTTTAATAGAATAAAAAATTTGGTAAATATCTTATACATTCTAGATATAGACAATAATATATGAAACATTCAGAATAAGAATTTCATGATTGTCTCTAAAACCACTTATTATTGGTTGTGTCACATTTTTTATATAAATAATAAACACATTCAAAGACACTATATATATCGAATATTGGAATAATTTTATTATCAATATTTTGATAACTATGAAAATTTCTTATATGGAAAAAATGACCAAAACTTATTTTAATGGATAAGGTGAAAGGGATAGTGGACTATTGTATCTTATATATTGAAAGGTATAATGACTAATGAGTACATAAGCATATAGTGGGTTTAGATATTTTGTAACATTTTATAAAGAACTCAGTTAGCATGGTTGTGTATTTTTTATGATAGATAAGTATAATTATTTAAAAAAGATCAAGAAGTTTCACAATGAAGTAAAAAATAAATTGGGAAAATGTATAAAGATTATCTAATCATAATGGGTGGTGAATAATTATTTTTAGAATTCATTGATCATATAAGTGATTGTGTAATTTTCCCACATATCACTCCTATTAGAATACCATAGTGGAATGTTGTGTCTAAGAGAAGTAATTGTACCATATTGAACATGGTTAGTTCAACGATGAGTTAGTACAAACTTCTAATTTAGTTTTGGGATATTCTCTAAAAACTAGTATATTTCTTTTTAACTATATTTCATTTAATGGATTCATAAATAAACAATTTGATATATGGAATTGGAAACATCCAAATATAAATATGCGAAATTTTTAGGTTTTTGAATTATTTGTATAAAATTTATATTTTGATAAACTCGACCAAAAATATGAGAAATGTCTTTTTGTTAGTTATCTAAAAGCAGTAGTTAGATAATAATTTTAAAATATTACTTGGAAAAAAGTGTTTATAGACTAAAATGGTGACTTCCTTGAGAATAAGGACATCAATGAAAGAGTTTGTGGGAGGAATGTTGAACTTAGAGAAGTAAAATTCAAATAAATAAAAAAATTTCATAAGATAGATGTTGAGATGGTTCCATAATGATTTGTGTAAGAATAACTGAGTCTAGTTATAAAAAATCAGAAAGTAATTGTGGGATTTAATATTATACTAAGAGATATAGATTTTTTTGACAAATAATGATGAATTAATGTTCATATATAATGATTTTACTACCAACTGAGAGGCCATTGAGATTTCTTATTCAAAAATATGGATAAATTCCATGAAATTTGATATGGACTCTATGTACACTAAATTGGAGTATGGAATTGAAGAGGTGATACCCATAGGGTGTAAGTGGATTTTTCACTAGAAAAATGACAACGAGGGTAGTGTTTATACCTATAATAATCATCATGAATCAGAAGGTTACAAAAAAATCATGTTATAAACTATTAATAAACTTATTCAATTATTGACATTATAATATCTATTCATATATTTATTTTCAAAAAGATCATTATAATTATTAGATATATAAAATGGATATAAAAACCAATTTACTTAATGAGAATTAAGTTGATGATGCATATTTGATACATCCTAAAAGTTTTAAATTTAAAATTAGTATACTATGGTAAACAAGTTTCAAAAATATAATAATGGATTGAAGCATGTTTCTTAGAGTAAGAATATATGGTTTAAAAATGAAATAAAAGATTTTGGTTTCATCCAAAACATATATTATTACACCATATACAATAAGATAAGTGGGGGAGTGGTGGTATTTCCAATATTGAATGTGGATGATTTATTTCATATTACAAATGATATATTGACTTAAAATTATTTAAATATATGGTTAGGGAAATGATTCTTAAACGAGGAAATTAAGTAATTATATTATTTTGATTTTAAATTCATATTATTCCTTTACATTGATTAATTAATTAATTTTTCTAACGAAAGGATTATTTCATTAGATTTTTAGAATATTGGTAAAAATGGATAGAATTGTGAATTTAATTGATTTATTTAATTTATAGAATAAAATTAATAACCAAGTATTGATAATAATTTTGTTTGTTGTTTGATGGAGAATAAGTTGGTGTAAGGGTTCAAAAGAAAATTTCACAATGTCCATACATTAAAGTTCTAAAGGAATACTTAAGAGATATTACTGATAGGCCTTATGTAGATTTAATTTCAAAAGGGAAAACATTACATATTTATCAACAAATATGTATGAGTTACTATGTGATATTTAAGATCCTTATAGTAGATACATAAGTGTCAATGGCTTATATGTAAGAGTATCTGGTCAATACATAATAGTCCCTTGGCTGATATGTAAAGGTAACCCCATGGATATATTGATACATAAAGGTTAAAACATTTTCAATGTAGAAAATTTCCAATGATATATAATAATAAATTTAATAAAATATATAACATGTAAAGTTTATATCCTTTTCATAATCATAATAATGTAATGTCACTTGCGGATTATATATTTTTTTCAAAACAATCTTGGGGAATTGCTGCTATGAAGATCATCTTGATTTCAATATAATGGAACCATAAAGATATTCTAAATAAACTAAAATATAGAAGTAAAAAAATCAAAATCCATCAAGTCAAATTAGGAGATAATATTTTTAAGTTTCTTGACAGTCAACAAGTGTTAATGAATCATGGGTTTTTAGAGTTTGGAATTATGGCCTTGTTTTGGAATATTTTATTTTTTATTTGTTCTCCCAGAACATTGAGGGATAAACCGTTTTTGTGATAGGGATAAAAGGTAGGAAAACCTCTTTATAAATCATTATTTTCAATATTAATAGTAAATTCTTTTTTATTATTTTATCTTGGTTTCAAGTGTTGATATATTTAATAGATTTCGATTGTATTTTGATTATGCTAATTGATTTTTTACATGCGATGATAAATTATTTTCTCCATAAAGTTCATATTTTTCATATATGATGTAATGTGTATGGTTTTTTAGAAATATATCAAGATTTGTTTATATATCTGAAGAAAGTAGTGGATCTCTCTAGATTTCCCAGTGTAACTTCACCCAATTTAGAGTTTTTATAACACCACATGACTTCTACAACACATAATTACATGATTCGTAATAGGTATTTCAAATTATTAAATTTATAAGATCTTTTAGTTTTAGAGTTTTGGAGAATTAGGAAAACCATTAAATAATAAAGTGGAAATTTCCCAAAAATGTAAATTTTTCCCACAAAAACTAGTTCTTAAATTTACACCCCTTTTTCAATTAAGACACATATTGTTATTTTAGTATGAGTAACCATAGTAGAAATTTTGTCATTGACATATTTTCTACTCATCCTCATATCCTGTAAAAACATTTGATAATGTTGTATGATAAAAATAAATCATAGTAAGTGATGTAAAAATAATGTAATCTTATTATTCTAATGAAAAATAAGGAAACCCAAGAACATGATTACCTTTATCACAATAAAACTGTGAGAATATAAATAAAACATATCTACATGAAAAAATAAAACTTTTAACAAATAAAAACTTTAAAACCCTTTATCAGTATTGACCATCATGATGATGACATGAAGTATATGAGAACTCTTGAAAATATTTCTGAAAAAATTAAATCATTCACCATTCAATGTTATTAAATTGTTCCTTCCCCATGAAATAAAAATATTTCCATAAAAAATTTATAAATAAAAAATTGGTATCTTGATATATTATATTCATAACACATGTTCACTCATGTTTTACTCGTGTCTAAAATAACTAATTACTAATTGATTGTATTGGATTAAAATACCTAGTTAACTCCCTCACTTTTCTCATTTGAACACTAAATCCTTACCCAATGCGATAAAGATCTATTTTCAGCACACCCATCATCAAGAGATATGTCAATATCACTGATCATCATCTATAATTCCCATGTAGTGCATCATGAAGGAAACATTTATAACATTTAACTTTTTTATCATAAAACCCATGAAAACTCATTTTTAACCATATGAAAAAGTACTTTCCATTTTCATATAAAAATAAGAATAATTATCCATTTCTTTTGAAAACTATTTAAATTAAAAAATTACAAGAAAATTTGAATTAAATTTACTTTGTAAAACCAAAAAAACTATAATAGTAATATTCTTGAAAAACAATGTTCATGATGGTTGGAAAATCTATTCATGCTTTATATATTTAAAAAATTATTTTTCACTTTGGTAAAATGAGTTGAAAGTGACCCGTATGAAAAATGTTAACAAAAATAATTTCTAATCCTTTGAAAAAAAGTAAAAATTAGTAAAAAAATATAATTTAATAATATTTTATGTATAAATATTAAAATTAATGAAACATTTAAAACTAAATTGATATGGATGAAAAATAGTTAAAAGGAATACCTTAAAACAAGTTATTAAAGAAAAATATCTTACCTCAATTCATGTCTAGATTCATACGTTCTCTAACTCATTAATAATAAAAATATGCTAGTTATTTCATTTATTAAGAACCTTTTCATTTTTTATTAATTAATAATTATTCATTGTTTTCTATTTGTTAGCATGTTTTATTTAGTTACTAAATCAGTTAAGTTTATGTTAGATGTTTTTAGGTTGTTTAGTTGATAATATCAAAAATAAATTCGATGAGTTTTCCATATAAAAATGGTCTCCTTTTATATATATCTAGAATTTTAAACAGGTTATAATTATCTTTATTATACATTAAATATAATTTTATAACCATACATGTAAAGCGGTCATGAAAAATGAATCATATCATTTCATGGAGATGATAGCTCATACATACGCATGACTGATGTTTTCATTTTTATAATGGGTGTAAAATAAATAAATTTGATGATATTTTAATTTTATATAAACCTAAATATGCTATAGAATTCATATTAATTCATCATTTCCATCCTTATGACCATCCTTGTGAGGTGGTAATGAAAAATGAATCTCATTTCCTAGTAGAGGTTGTAGTCTGCACGTACACATGAGTGACATTAACAATTTCCAAATGATGGAAGGGTTAGAATTTAAGTAGTATAAAATCAAAATTATATCATATATATTAATTTAATACATCTGTTTATCTAGGAATATGATCTGGTGATGAAAAATGAAACACATCACTTAGTAGAACTGGTAGTCCACATGTACACATGAGAAAAGTATTCATTTCTAATAGGATGGAAAATAAGAATAAAAAGGGTTGTTCCATATACAAAACTATATTTTAGTAATTCTAATATAATTATGTTATTATATCATCATGGTTATATATGTTTTTAAGGAGGTGGGAAAGTAAATAAATATAAAAACCCTCAGTTAAAAAGTTATACCACTTCATTGTTAAATAACCTTTTTCTTATACATTAATCCTTCTAGAATTTTTAATTTTAGGAGTATAGGACCTCTATGATGTATGGATATAATTTTAGAGAGGTTCTTAGACATATTTTTTAGTTAAAACTAAACTTAATATGTGTTTTGAAAATGTTGAAGTGTTTCCATTTTATAGGAAATGATCAATTCCATTTTAATAATTTTTTAATATTTAATGATCAAGAATGTAATTTTAAAATATTCAATTGTAACATACAAGAACCATTAATTATAGGCTCAGATATTTCCCATCCACTTGAATAGTTAGAGGATTTGTATGATATTTTATGACTTAAATATAAATTTTAAACATTAAATATAATTTAAAATTATTTTCATGAATACTAACATATTTAGCATTAAATACATCAAGATGACTATATAATTAAAAAAATAAATACATTCATCATCATTATTCACTTATAATTATAAAATAAATTAATTTACAACTATAATTCATCCAAAACATAATACTTTTAATTTTTTTAATATCATTTACTTAATTTTTATACTACTTGCACAAGTGCTACACCAACGTTTCTTAAAATTTTAAGCAATCATACCATCACTAAAATTTATAAATAAATAAATATCATACAAATAATTTTATCATATTTAAATCAAAAATTTAAAATCATCCATAATTTATTTCTATCCCTAAATAAATATATTAGATATATTAATAGAAATAGAGTGAAATTTTGTAATAATTTTTTAATTAAAATAATATAAAGGTCATAATAAATTGAATTTGGAACAAAATTGAAAAAATTATCAAATATAAGGTGATAATGGTTAAAATTACTTCATCTAATAAGATTTATGATGATATTTTGAATTCTTATCCCAAATTTTTAACCCTAATTAACATGTTTTACCACTACAATGGTGATAAACTTTTATCATGGTTATCAGTCATTATGAATAAAAATGAAATCAAAAATATATTATAAATTGAGAATTTTGAGCTGAAAACATACATTTTTATAAAAATAGGGGATTATTTATTTTTATGATCTTATATTAAAATAAATTTTTACTAATGGGGGTTCATTTATTTTTGATCTTAAATATGTAATCCATTTTCTAGGATTCAATTTCCAAAATTTTCAAAAATTAATTTTAATATAAGCTCAAAAAAAGCAATGAACCCCAATTTTTATAAAAATCAATGTTTCAAGCATAAAAATGTTTTTATACCGAATTCAAGTATAAATTTGATTCCCATAGAATTAATTTGATTATTTTTAATAAAATTAAAATTATTTTACATTAAAAAAAAACAACAACCAAATTGATCATTGAAAATACTTTGATTAAAAGTAAATAAATGATTGTTTTTACAAAATTGGTACTTTTCACTTGTAATGGCCCGGGTTTTAGGGGTCCATTACTTTGTGAAAATATTATGTTGGGTGTTCTGGTCTGGGAATCTCGGTGTAATGGTAGGCCCATCGGTAGCCTTAGCCTACAAGCAGCAGGCCTACCGGTAGCTCGGTCTACCGTAGGTGCCGCCTACTGGTAGCTCGGTCTACTAGTGGCTGCAGCCTACCTGTGGTTCTCAACTACCGGTGGCTCTCGCCTACCCCCAAAGGTTCTTTCTTGTAGTGGTCCTTTTTGCACAAATTGGGGTTTAAACCCTATTTTGACCCCTTTAAGCTTGTTTTAAAGCCCAGTAATGCCCATAAACGTTTTAACTAAATATTTAATGAATTAACCATGTGTGTGCGTCAGTTTAAACTGCCCGACCCTTTAATGACATCTGGGGTCGCATGGTCAACCCACGACCTCGTGCCTTACGCGGTTTCATGTTTTAATCTCAACCTTCCCCGACCTTATAAACAAAAGGGTTCTCCCGAGGTTTCTTTTCTCGATCACCCTGCGCTAGAGTACCCTTCATTCAGACGAACCACTTTTCATCCAGGCGAGACGCATCTCTATGCGTGATGTTCCGCACCCGGCCTAAGCATCTATTGTTGATCAACATGTAGGAAATTTCTCCTTCGTCTCTCTCTTTTGTGTATCATGCAGGGTGGGCGTGCTTTTGATTCTATAGAATTGGATAAACCAGACCTAAATAAATATAATGAGCTGATTCTAAAAATAAAGAGGGGGGCTGTGATTATTGATGCTATTTTATATTACGATGTTCTTTCTGAATTGTGCAGGATTAGGCCTACTGAAAATCATGGCCATTGGTGGTCTTTATCTGTGCACTAACGAACCCCTGGTGATGTTTTAAATTACTTGTTTTGTAATTATGAACTCCTGCTGTGAAAGGAAAATTGGTTAATCACGTATATCTGGATAAATAAATTGAAAGCACCAGGATCAATCCCTTCTGTGATAACCCCGGTTAAGACATAGAAATTGAAATCATGGAGTGTGTTAAATCTTATAAATCTGAAAATACCAGCATGGCCCTACTTTGTGTTGGTGGTAGGGGTTTGGTTTTTTTCATCACGGGCTAATTGCTGGAGATGTGGGAGGGGATGGGACCACCTGTTTTTATACTCTCGGTGGTTATAAAATTGGGGATGGGATCCCCTGTTGTTATGGGTTTGGTGGTTGTGAGTTTTAAGACTAGTTGGTTACCTTGTTTATATCATGAATTGGGGTGGGACCCTTTGTTGTTGAGAAACCCTTTTTTCTCCTGGATATTGGGCATGGGGCTGTAACTTAGGGTTCTCTTTAGTTTATGTGGCTTTATGAGAGAACCAGGTGTGGGCATTATGGTTGATGCTTGACTGTTTGCCTTCCTGGACTTGTGCCTATGCTTATTAGTTGCCTAGTAGTGCATAAACATATTTAGACACTATTACTGAACAAAAAAAAAGAATGGGACAAATGGGTTTTGTTGCCAAGAGTCGTGACTCGGACTTGAGTGTTGTTTGTTTCCTTTAGAATGGCTGAAGAAAAACCTAACTTTGGGTGAGTGCTTATTACCTATACATACTTGTAGTTTTGTGTTTCTTATTCACGCCCCAACCAAGTTGAGCACTTAGTGCCAAACACCCCCATTTCATGGGGGAGGGTGTTTTTCCCAACACTATTATTAGTGGATGGTTATTAGCTCTTTTTATGCTACTTTTCTCGGATATCCCAAGTATCTTCGGGTAGGTTGTGATGGCCTGAGGTCCATTATTTTCCCAAGAATCTTCGGGCAGGGTAGTGTGGTGGTTGGCTAGGTGTGTGCGGCAGGTGGTTTCCCAAGAATCTTCAGGATGAGGCCCAGGTGTCTTCAGGTGTGCCAGTGGATCTTCTATCCCAGTTGTCTTCAGGCGTGGTGGTGGTTGTTCTAGCCTAGGTGTTTGTCCGCATGGTTATGTGTGACAGTTGTGGCCCGTGTGTTTGCGGGTGGGATTCGGCAATGGGACTGCGTGTGGTTGTGGCCCAGGTGTGTGGGGGAGGGTGTGGCAATGGGACTGCGGTGAGAATGGAAGGATTGGTTTGATGCATAGGATGTCTCCATAACCAATTGGAAAGTGGTTTGGGGTACCAAAACATCAATGTGCTCTTATTATATATATTACATGACTTGAGTTATTTGGGGAGTGTGCCTTGGTGAGGCATGGGTGGATAGTTTACCATGTTAGGTGTTTGGTTTACTCTTTTCTCATAAGACTTTAGTACGTTCCCCCACTTGTGCACGAGAGTCTTTGGTTTTCCCTACTGAGTGTACTTGTATGCTCACCCTACGTATATAAAACTGCTTTCAGGATTTCAGGAGGACTTCGGGGATCACGCATGACCTTAATAGCTCGGACCTTTGGGGCAGTTGCAGTTGCTGTTTTTCCTTCTTTGGTACTTACCCTCGTATTCAATTTTGTACTTTGTGGCTTTTACTTTTGGAACATGCATGTGGGAATGGATTACTTTTGGCTATACTTTTCTCTTAGTTTTGTTGTTGTTGGGTTTCATCATCTTATCTCCCGATCCTATAAAACAAAAAAGGGTAATGCCTTCTATTTAGTGTGTGATTCTATACCCTTGGTGCTAGTCGCCACTCCGAGACCTATTGAAGGTGGGTTTCAGGGGTCATTATCTCTCCTTCAACTTATAGAAGGAAGGTCCTGCCGGTCTGTTGACCCTTCCCTCCTTTTGGTGAAGGCGGGTCGTGACATCACTAATCACTTAAAAATCAACCTTTACAAAAAATACACAAAATTTTATCTTAGGATTATTTTTAAATGATTATTTGAAAATTAAAAGTACATTTTTTTCAAATACAATTTCTAAATGTGAAAAAAATAGTCATAACACCTATGAATAAAATGAAATAAATACTATTTTTAAAAAAAATATATATTTGAAATATAAAATGAATTTATACTCATTCATTATCAAGTAAACAGAATTAGATAAATGCCAATTTATTTAAAATAGTGTATAAATTTTATTTATATCATTCATATATTTATTAACTTAATTTAATTTGATAATAATATATTATAGACATAAATTAGTTTTCTAAAAAAATATCTGTTAATCTTAAATGATAATATTTAAAATTGAGTTCTTATTTCCAAGTAATTAATCATTGCATTTGTATTATGGAAAAATTATCTATATATATTTCATAATTTTATTACTCATGTCCATTCCTGCCAATCCATCAGTTATGTTATAATGTTCATATTTTATTAATAATATTTTAAAAGTATTGTGTGGTTCATTTAAGTATGCTCTTGCATCTGGTACATGCTATCAAACATAATATTCATTTAAAGGAAAATAAACTAAAATCATAGGGTGTTACATTCTCCTCCACTTAATGAAATTTAATCCTCTTGATTTTAATTTGATTCTCTCATAAT
The DNA here is from genome assembly GCA_963277665.1 of Viscum album. NCBI lineage: Eukaryota > Viridiplantae > Streptophyta > Magnoliopsida > Santalales > Viscaceae > Viscum > Viscum album. The sequence goes on along the minus strand of OY728157.1, from coordinate 1,978,454,025 downwards.
GAATTTGTTATAACATAATAATAAAATAAGATATAGATTTAATCATGAACAATAATTTTTTGTTCAAAATCCATAAATATATTATTTCATAAATGCTTGTAACTCTCTAAGTCTCATACTTGGAAATGAATTTCTAAACACATACCTTGATATATGGGAATTTTTTTTTCAAATAAGACTCGATAGATTTATCTTCTTATTTATTTAGTTGAGTAATTATTTTACCATAGAGATAGAGAATATGAGAAATAATTACATGATTTATTTCCCAAATTTCACCCTTCAATTTTTTTGATCCATTTTCCACCACTCCTTTATCTCATAAAAATTACTCTGATGATTTTTTCATTTCTTATGTACTAAAATTAACATTCAATATATCATAAGATCCAAAAAATGATGAAGATTTATTTATCATTTTTCTATCCATTAACCTAAACAAAAAAGTCAGATCATATTACGATAATATCTAATATGAAGAAATACTACTTTAATCTCTAAATACAGAACAAAAACACCCAATGTTCAACTTAAAACATTACTTAAATATAAAACATTAAAACTATTCAGAATATTCTAGAAAAAAATTTAATCCCAATTATTATAATGATTTTATCATATATTTATCAAAGAAAATCTATCTCCAAAAAGCCTAAATCACACATAAAACCACATATCGAAAAATGTATATTCCATAATCATATATTTTAAAAAATATGCTAATAATTTTTGTAAATTACTCAAATCACCATAAAACCATCAAATACGACTCAAAAAAGATTACCGAATCCTTAATCCTCAAATAAAATCCAATTTTAACGAAAAATATTTCCATTTACCATAATCATGTAATGTTTCCAATGTATTTAAATTCATTAAAAGTTTCTTTTATCACTTATTCAAAAAATTAATTTTAAATGTCATGGATATCTATATGATAAAAAATATGCTCTTGAAGAGAGTGTATAGATCATGAGAATGAATAAAAATACATTTATAATTTCCCTAGATATAGTACAATGGCTAATATTGGGGTCAATATCAAGGAAGTTGTGTCAAATTCACTATTGATCTTCAAAAAATAATTTTTCGTTTTTAAATATAGTGAAATAAGGAAATATAACATGAAATAGAGATGAATAATGAAGAGAGGGTGATTTAAATATGAACAATATGAGATAGAAAGAAAAAAAAAGAAATAAGAATATGAATTCAATAAGAACAAGTCCATATCTGGATTTATCCACTCATCAACTACCTATCATAGATCTCCAAAATTATTATATCATTTCCCAAACTCACTCAGTGCATTCTTGATCTCTTGAGTCACACACCTCTCTCACCCAAGACAATGAACTTCTATGTGTGAAATCTCATCTGGTACATAAGTACTCTCGCAAAAGTGAAGGATCACCAAATAAGACCACTACAACCAATAATCTCTTCCTAACTGAAGTGGTATTCATTATTTCTTCAATCATAGAGGCACTCCCAGATACTCACTAATGTTATGTAAGAAAAAAAAAGGATATAGATGAATGGATAAAGAGTACCGGACACTTCTGTTAGTTTTTTGTGCCCTCACATCACCACTTACATCGTCACTATCCTCCACAAGCAAGGAATACGAACTATGATCAAAATTAAGTTCAAATCTCCAAGAAGCATTAGATCTTTACTCCCTGGACCTGGACTCATGGGTTAGCCCTTCATCTCTAAAGGTCCTATATCACATCACTTGATGAAAGAATAATGAACATTGTTTTATTTATAATATGAAAATTAAACTACAAAGTGTTATAAATTGGAGATGAAAATATGGAATTATCTATTATCTCAGTGAATCAAGAGTCAATTCCCATGTCTGAGGATAGTGAAAAATGAGGATAACCTCTTTAATTAGTCTAAAAACTATGTAGAAAAATGTTACAAAAAATTTCTAACAAGAAGTAAAATTTACAAGACGTGTCTTGAGGTTCACATTATCAACTAACAATGAATCCCAGTAAGTGTAGTAACATTATATAACGACATTTGAATGACCCATTTAAAAAAATTATAGGGGGATATTTTTTTAAACATGGTTTCTGAAGTATTTCTAGTATCATTCAAACCCTTTTGTTCTTATGAAAACATCCATTTCAATCCCAGGCTATCCCCGAGCTTCAGTCCCCCCATCAATTATTTTCTCAATTAGAATTAATGGCCACAGAATTCAAATTTATTTGCTGGGTTATGATGAAATATAACCATTTATTGATTTTTTGGTCCCATTTTATGTGACTCGAATTCTCTTCTGCAAAAATAGGTGAAGAATGAATATTTGACTATGCGGATATTCTATTATGTAATAATTTCAAGAATTCCAAATCCATACCTCCTATGTCATCCTCTGATCAAACTCGCATTCTTTTGTGAAATATATGATCTTGAATCTCATTTTAATCATCTCATATTGTTTTTTACTTTAAAAGGACCCATTAACCATAATCTCAACTTGGATTCCTTGAGTTTGTTTTTAGAAAAGGATCAAGTTGGAACAACCCCATAACTCATCACCATGATTGAATCTAAAATCATAACCTCAATCAAATTTATTCTAAAATATCTTTGGAAGAACACAAAAAACATCATATTTCCATCCCTATGAAACCCTAGAGCCTCACCATTTGAGATCATGGAGGCCCATCATCTTATTCATCAAATTTCACACAGATTAAGAAAACAATGAACACTAACTTGGATCATCGAGCATTAGTCACCCCAATTTTGAAACTTCAGTTCATCCTCCTTTGTGAATTGAAGTCAACTTCTATATTTTCAGTACTCTAATTTGAATTAAGCATGGAATTACAGTTTCATCAGTAACATCATCCCTGTTGGTGGATGTTGGAAAACAATCCCCCAAGGTATCATTGAAGAATTTTTTAAGGTGATTGTGTTTGTTGACAAAGTGGACATTTGTGTTGTGATTGTTGACAAAGAAAACCATGATGTACAAATTTGTTGATAAAAGGGATTTCATGGTGGCATGTCGAGTTCAAGGGATATGGTTAACGATCCATGTTTGATTCATGAATTTCGACAAAGGCATGGATGATATAGAGGTGGTACAAAAAGAGAGGATACAAGGTGGAGTCATTTTCTAGTGTTTTCCAAATTTTTGGGCCTAAAATTCGAGAAATAGAGAAAAGTGTTTTTGGAAAAGGGACTTGCATTCCATTGATGTGAAGGAGATTAATCTTGTGAACCATATGTTTTTCAAGATTAGAACATCAAAATATGGTAAAGGGAAAATGGGTGCCCAAGTTTTAGGGTCGGTCACACAAGTGACTTGCGTGGTAGAGACTTGCGCGCCGAAACTTGCACACTGAGGGGGACTTGTGAACCGTCACATAGGGTGTCCAAATGTCTATAAATAGAGGTTTACCCCTACACATTCTGGAAGAGTTCAACACATATAAAAATCAGATCTCCCTTCGCACAGGTGTGGTGGTTGCGCAAGTGGTGGTGTGGTAGCACAAGTTTAAGTTGCGCACCAGGTGATAGTAACGCACCAAAGATGGTTTGGGAGCGAAAGGAAGTGAGTCGCCCAATTTTAGAGTTGAAGAAGGAGGTTTCACACAAGTGGTTGAGGTGGACTTGCATGCCAGGTTTTGAAGAATCACGATAGTTGATTGTTGCGCGCCAAAATGGGTTTGGGTGTGAAAGGGTGTGAGTCGCGCACGTTTGGAGTTGCAAAAGTTTGTGTCATGAAAGTGGTTGAGATGGACCTATGCACCAGTTAGAACTTGTGTGCTGATACTTGTGCGCTGGCTCAGAGAAGGGAACTAGGTAAGGTTGATTCACGGTAGTGATTCAGGGCTGCGTGAAAGCTGGAAGACTACCTAATACCTTCAGTGCAAAGTGAGATTCATCTATGGGTGAAAGTTGGAATTCAATAGAGAATCCACATACAACGGGGGATGAATTCATTAGTGATAATGAAGAGACCTACAGGTCTATAAACTGTGAGTGGATCCTTTCCAGAGGAGTGAGTAAAGGGAGAGGAAGAAGGTGATCCTCTCCACCGGTAGTGAGCCAGAGACAGAAACAGGAAGTGACCCTTGGGAAAGTAGTGAGATGACCCTAAACATTGTAAAGGCAGTGAGCCTGGGAACAGAAGTGATCTATCCTGAACCTTGTAAATAGCAGTGTGCTTTTTGTGGATTTTGTTCAGCATCACATTGTCGTTGTATGCTCCTTGGACGTATCCCAATGAGGGTGAACCAAGTAAAAATCACTGTGTCTGCCTTCTTACTTCCCTGCATTGAATTTAAGGCATCATCATCATATAAAGAAGAAAATAAGTGATCCTAATAATCACACAAGTGCAAACAAAGTGACTATTGTAATAAAGAGGTCATGATCCAGTGGGGCAGGAAGAATTTTGAAAAATAATATATATACCCTGATTCAACCCCCTCCTCTCAGGGTATATAGGACCCTATTGGTCTTAATAGTGAATGTTTGTTCTAGGACGGTGTTGCCCCCTAATTGTCAAAAGGGGAAGGTAGGGTTGGTGGATTCTGGGTATCCAACCCCACCAATTGATCCTATGAGAGAGTAGCAGTAGGGGTGAGGGTTTCCTATAAAAGGCAAGAGCATCATCCCATTTGCACAATCTAATCTCTCACATTCATCCGGTTCGATTTACCATTTGAGTGCGGTATTTAGTGAGGCATTTACCCCATTATTCATGAGGGATATTATGAGGTTGTTCTCCATGTTATTGTGATGGAGTGTGTAACCACATTTACCCATAGTGATTATTCTATTTACCCATAGTTTTTTACCCCGTCAATTTGGTTGTTTTTTCACATTACATCTGGGGTAATTTATTTGTTCATTTTTTAAATTATTTTTTGTCATGATTATTTCTACGATGTGGGCCAATAATTTTTGGTCCCAAAAAGTGGCATCGGAGGGCAGGTTCTAGCCCAGTGTTGTTCACATTTTCAGGTATTATAAATTTTCATAAATTTGAGTATGCTATTTGATTGCGACTCTGGTTGATATTTCATATCACAAAAAATTTATTGAGATTATTAACTACAACATTGTGAAACAACAGATTTTCTTGACTGATGACATATCTAGATGGTGGCGAAATACAAGATCGATAAATTCAATGGGAATAATTTTTTGTTGTGGAAAATGAAGATTCAGGAAGTGCTGCGAAAGGATAATTTTCAACAGATAATTGATGAAATACCGACGGAAGTGATGATAGAGCATGGTTCTAGTGAAATCATGAATCATGGCATGGAAAGAAATGTGGAGAGTACTTCTGGAAGTGGAGATATACTTGTCAGTGAAGCAGCAATGACTGTTGAAACCCGGAAGCATATCAACAATGCATGGATAATTGACTTGGGAGAAACATGGAACATGATATCTCGATGAGAATGGTTTGCCCATTTTGAAACTATATCAGAAGGAATTTTGTACACGGGGAAAGATCACACCTTAATGTTCATTGGAGTCAGTACCATCAAATTGAAGATGCATGACATAACTATTCGAACCATCCAAGGAGTAAATCATGTGAAGGGCCTGAAGAAGAACATATTTTCTTTGGGATAATTCGATGACATCAAATGCAAGACATGCACCAATAATGGAGTGATGGGAATTTTGAAGGGTTCTCTTGTAGTAATGAAGGTGGAAAATATCTCTAAGAACTTTTATGTGCTTATGGATGAAAAGTAAAAGGAGGCAAAGATGGTTGTCGCATCAACTAAATTGATATAAGAATTGAAGACGTTATGGCATTAGAAGCTATGACATATATCAAAACGAGACCTGAATATTCTTGTGGATCATAAGTTGATGCCCAGTCCTACAAAGGTATCCTTACCATTTTTTGAGCATTGTGTTTTGAGAAAGCAACATATGTTATGGTTCGGGACGTCAACAACATGAAGTCAGGAGATCTTAGAGTTGATCCATTCCAACATTTGGAAAGAACCGGTAATATCCCTCTGAGGAGAAAGGTACGTTGTATCCTTTATTGATGAATATTCTAGGAGATGTTGGGTGTACCTAATAAAGAGGAAATCAGATGTTTTTTAAGTCTTCAAAACATTCAAAGCACAAAAGGATTTTGAATCTGGAAAGAACATCAGGTGTCTGAGGACTAACAACGGTGGAGAATATAGAAGAAAGTGTTTTGAAACTTTTTGTCAACAAGAAGGAATCAACAGATAGTTCACAGTGTCATACAGTCCTCATAAGAATGGAGTGGGGGAGAAGATGAAAAAACCCTATTAGATAGAACAAGGGAGATGTTGAAGACTACAGGAATTGCCAAATCATTTTGGGAATATGCAGTGAATACTGCTTGTTATGTGATCAATAGATCTCCTTTAATGGCGATTGATCTGAAGACACCAATAGAGATGTGGACTGGTAAAACCACTGACTATTCTCGATTATATACTTTTGGAAGTCCTGTATATGCATTATTTAATAACTAGGAAAGGTTGAATTTGTATTCAAGATACAAGAAATGTATCTTCTTGGGGTATGTTGTTGGTTTGAAGGGGTATTATTTGTGAGACCCCAATGCCTGCAAACTTACCATCCGCAACGATTCCATTTTTGTAGAAGACATGGTGCAAAGGAAAATTTATCGAGACATTGGGAATCATAATACAGAAACTACAATAGTCGAATTAGAGGGAAAATCTAAGGAAGAACTAGTTTCCTCTAAGGCATTACCAGAGCATGATGATCAAGTACCAGTTGAGTCTAGACCACGATGGTCAACTAGGGATAAAAGAGCACTAGTATGGCACTCAAACTATGTCATTGAGAGAAATATCTAATACTAATTTTTGGTGGAGGATAGAGACCCATCTTCTTTTGTGTATGCGACCCATAGTCCATATGTATCCTCATGGATGTCAGCGATGTAGGAGGAACCTAAAGCACTGAAAAAGAAAAATATGTGGTATCTTGTTCCATTACCGCATGGAAGGAAGGATATCGAAAATAAATGGTTTTTTAAGATCATGTAGGTTGGAAAGGAACCGGTGGAAATATATCGTGAAATATTGATGGTCAAAGTATTTTCTAATAAGGAAGGTATTGATTTCAATGAAATAGTTTCTCATGTTTTCGGACAAATGAATGTTCGGTTAGTTCTAGTGATGTGTTCGAAAAATATTTTACATCTAGAGTAGCTGGATGTGAAGACTGATTTTCTTCATGGTGATCTTGATGAAAAGATCTATATGCTCCAAGGGTTTTTAGAAGTGGGTAAATAGAACGATGTTTGTAGGTTGGAAAAATATTTGTAAATTCTCAAAGAGGAATCAATGTATTTTCACTAGAGATTTGATTCCTATATCATGATCATTAGATACAACAGACTTAATTCAGATCCTTGTGAATATTTAAGGGTTTCAGATGGTAATTATTTCAACATTATTATATTGTATTTCGATGAAATAATTTTTTCAGGCCCCAAAAATGATCTGATCTATGAGACAAAGGAATAATTGATTAGGGAGTTTGATATGATGGACTTAGGACCAGCAAACTAGATTCTTGGGATTCATATTTACCGAGACAAAAATATTGATAATATTTGGCTATCACATAATAACTACTTATATAGAGTCATGAAATTATTCAATATGCAAGACCCTAACCCAATATCTACCCCTATTCTTGTTAATTTCATGTTATCCTCAATGATGAGTCCTAATAGTGAAGTATAGAGAATGGAAGTGTCTCAAGTACTGTATAAATTAGTAGTCACATGTCTGATGTTTGTTATGTTTTGCACTAGACCAGACATTTCACTTGTAGTGGGTGAAGTTAGTCGATGCATGGATAATCCAGAACGAGAGAATTGGAGCACAGTGAAGAGGATCCTGAGATACATCAAGGAGACTTCAGGTAATACATTATGTTATGGATGATCGAATTTCAATATCAGAGGATATATTGATTCAAATTTTTTAGGTAATTCTGATAAGATAAAATCCATTATAGGATATGTGTTTACACTTACAAGAGGAGATGTGAGCTTGATTTCAATGTTACAGTCAGTTGTGGATTTATACATGATAGAGGCAGAGTACATGGCAGCTGTAATTCATACAAAGAGGTGATTTGGATGATAAGGTTGTTGGAGGAGCTAGAACAAAGATAGAATAATATTCCATTGTTTTGTGACAATTAGAGAACCTTGTACATCTCAAGGAATACATTTTTTCATTCTAGGATAAAGAACATTGGGTTACATTATCACTTTTTCTGAGATATGGTGGAGAAAAGAAGTTTGGACATAAAAAATGATTCACACAAATGAAAATCAGGTAGATTTACTAATGAAGGTAGTTGACTCTGATAAGTTCAAAAGGTGAGCATCCTAGAACTGCTTTCCAGAGACATGGGCATCATTTTTGGAAGATATAAAGGATTTATGGATGTTTTATTGGTGCTCAATCAATATCTAAGTGGGAGATGTGTTGCCAGATGTTTATTACAGTGTGATGCCACCCCCTAATTGTAAAAGGGGGTAGGCATGGTTTGTGGGAGGTGGGTGGATAACCAAACCAATTGATCCTATGATAGAGGAAAAGTAGGGGTGGGGGTTTCCTATAAAAGGAAAGAGCATCATCCCATTTGTGGAATCTCATCTCTCACCTTTATCTTGTTCTTATTACCATTTGAGTGCGGTATTTAGTGAGGTGTTTTCCCCATTATTCATGAGATATATTATAGGGTTGTTCTCCTTGTAATAGTGAGAGAGTGTGTAACCACATTTACCCATAGTGATCCTTCAATTTTCCCATGGTTTCTTACCCCTTCCATTTGGGGGTTTTTCTATGTTACATATTATGTAATTTATTTCTGCATTTGGAACTTTACTTTATCTCAAGATTATTACAAAATTGTGGGTCAATCCTTTTCAGTCCCAACAATATCCTTGGATGCAGTGTCTTTAATCGATGATCATCTACCTCATATGAGGTCAGTTTCTCCTCAATTACCAATTGGTGCTCGAGATAAGCTTGGTCTTATTCACTTGAGGTTTATCAATTGGTTTTAGGTTCTCATTGACACCAAAATTTGGCATCTTCTATGGTGTTTTCTTCAATAATATTCTAGTTTCATTTGAATAGGTGTATCTTGTCATCATTATAAGAAAACTCATGATTCGATCATTGAACATTGATGATTCATCACCAAATTATGTTTTTTTCTATGTACGTTATTTATTCTGGGATCTTTTGAGAATAACATTGATTTCAAAATTTGGATTTTTGATTTCTATTTTTGGTGGGTGTCCATATTTGGATTTGGGGGATTGAGTCCCTAAGTGGTGGTATCATGAAGGTGGGTGAATCCATGGAAGGTGGCACTTCAAGGGAGTAGTACGGGTTCATGGTAGTAGTATAGGGGAGGATAACTGTAGCTAGAGAGGGGAATAGTAGGAAGGTAGTGGAAGTAAGAGGAATGAAAGTAGTGAGAATAGTAGGAATGGTAGTAGAATATTTATTTATTTATTCCAAGGAAGATTTTTGGTAGAAAATATCCTCATGGAAGAAAAAATGGGTAGTCACGATAGTAGGAGGCGAGCTATATTAAGGCAGGGGAATGGTAGAAAATTCCTCTTTTTCATGGTTGCATAACAGGGGAACATCAACCAAGATTTTTTCTTCCTAGATCATAGCGGAAAAGTAGTGAGGGGAATGATAGAACGAAACTCAATGGAAAAAGAATTTGAAATTGTATATGAATGTTCAATGGTCATGGTCATAGTGGAGAAAAAAACACAAAAAACTACAGACTCAGTAAAATTCAAAAAAACGATGATTTAAATAAAAATTTAATCCATCAATTTACTCAATTTAGAAAATATATAATTCTAAAAAAAATCAATAAAATGATTTTATATAATTTTATAAAATGAATTTAATCCTCCAAAAAACCTCATTTAAACAACTATATTAAAAAATAATTATAAAATAAGAGTATTTAAATCATAAGAAAATAAATTCCCTGAATTTTTAATTAATTATGCCCAAAACCACCATCCTCGTTTTAGAATATTAAATGGGTAACATAAAACATCACTGAATAAAAAATAATAATAAATGATTCATTAAAAAACATCTTCACTTCTAAAACATATTACATTCATAAAAAAGATATTAGAAAAAATAAACAAAAATAATGTCACAAAAAATTACCCCAAAATTAATAAATTGAAATCTTGGTAAATTCAATGTGTTTTATTTATTTAAAAGAATACTAAAAAACATTAATACACAACCTTGGTTATATTTCATATATTGGAATTAGAGAGTATCATTGTACCATTAGTTTCAAAAAAAAATCATGCCTCCTTTGAGAATCCGTCACACTACCCAACATCAATTCAAATTCATGTTCTTGTTCTAGGATCGAAAAAAATATTAAATTTAAGTGGGATTAGAACCATAAAAAGTTTCACCATTAATTATCACTATCCCTTAAGTTCCAAAAAGGGATATTTTTCACTTCATTGATTCAAATTGAATGATTATTGTAATGTCCCCGACCCAGAAGCCACTAAACTGGTGCCCCAATCCAGGTCACCACATGACCTCAAGTGCTCCTCCCCATATGTATAAGGTTTTCGACTAGAAGAGAGGGTACAATAAGAAATGTAGAGATTATATTCCATATTTATCCCTATCTCATACTAATCATCATATTACCCAACCATCATGTTCATTTTGGTCTTTATCGAAGCACAATACAATTTCATTCTTAACATTTTTGTTACCAATGTTCAAGAAGGTTGGCGTACTCCATGGGTGGGCCTAAATTGGTCAAATAATCCTCAATGAATCCCATTGGGATCATGAGGTGTTAAAATTTTCATTAGACACCCATTTTACCAAATCTCACTAAAGACACTAAAACCACAACAAGGGTGAAATAATAACACAATATCATATACAGAAGTTTATAATAAAAGTGTGAGATAAAACTTGTAGACCACCTAACTCAAATCTATTGAAGAATAAACTCCTAATCATAGCCTTAGATACCAATGAAATCCCACTTTAGAGTCTTAACATATGTTCCATTAGAAAAATAGGGGTTTATAGCTTCATAAGAATATGGGAGAAACTACAAACCCTAATCCAGAAAAGAGAATCAAGGGATGTGTTAGACTGACATAGAGCTTCGATCTACAACTAATGATGCTCCAAATGTCTTAGAATCAAAGTATAATGGACCACTATAAGAATGGGTTTTCCATGTTTGTTACTAGGGTTTCATGGGTGGAAATGGGGGAGAAAATCATGTAGGAACTTAAGAATCCTAAAGTGATAATTTTTTTAAAATTTTCAACTTTAATGGGGTGTATGTTTTACCCACATGGTTTGCCAAACCATACACATACCGTGTTAAATAAAATATCTAAGGAGATTTGGGTAGCATGGATACCCATTGATTCCTTCATGGTTTGAAAACTGTGCACCAACCATTTGAAATGCTACTTTCTAGACCCACACGGTTTCACCTTCCCCTCACACGGTTTTCACTAACCGTGTGAAAACCCTGAATCATGCACATAAATGCCCTTTTTTCCTTTTATTTCATGTCCTGAACCCATATGACACCTCTAAGCCTCCCCCATAAACATAAGAAACATTTATTTAACCAAAAAATAGGCTTAAACCGAAACTTAACAAAAAACATTCCACACGAAAAATTGGGATCTTACAATATCCCCAACTTATAACAGCTCATCCTTGAGTCACCCTCCTAGGAACCTCTGAATCTTCGAAGAAAAGAGATCGGGAAACTACACTTTCATATCTGACTCCCAATCCCAATTTTCTTCCTGAACAATACCATGCATTCACAAAACTCTGTCCAAGGGTACAATCGTTCCCTACAAGACCTTGTCACTATGATCCATGATATGAACGAGTTGCTCCTCAAAGGATGCATCAACCTAAATCTCAATTTCTGCAACATCGATCAATTGATATGGGTCAAGGCGATACTTTCAAAGCTTTGAAACATGAAAATCATAATTCATACCACTATATTGTTGTGGGAGAGCCAATCAGTACACCACCGATCTGATCCTCTCCACAATCTCAAATGGTCCCACGTAACCGGGTGCCAACTTAACCAATTTCTGAATCCGAAAGTGACTCTACCTTAGAGAAACTCAAAGAAACACAAGATCACCCACAAAAAACTCAAGAGGTCTACGATGCTTATCCACATATGACTTATTCCTACTCTAATCCATTTCCATACATTTTTGGATCAACTGAATTTGTTCTAATATCTCATGCATGATACTCAGCCCCAAAAAATTTGATTATCTAGCCTCTAACCAAAATAATGGAGATATACATGGACTCTCATAGATTGAATCAAATGGTACCTTTTGAATAGTATCCTCAAAAAAATTGTGGTAAGAAAAATCAATAAGTGTCATGTTCTTTTCCCACGATCCACCAAAATCTAGGACACAAGCCCTCAACATGTCCTCTAACACCTAAATGGTTCACTCTAATTTCCTATCCTTCTATTGGTGGAAATTTGTACTCAATAACACCGAGGTACCAAGAACTTACTATTACCCCTTCTAGAATCACAAGTTATGAAGATCATGATCAGGCACTATAGTCTGCGGTATCCCATGCAGTCACACTATCTCCCGAACATATAACTCTCCAAACTGGTCAGTGGTGAAAGTCTCTTGAATTAATAAGAATTGAGTCTCCTTATTAAATTAATCCAAAATTATCTAAATTTCATGATTCTTATGAGACTTCAACATAAGACCCACCATGAAGTCCATCATTACGTCATCCCGTTTCTATTTTGGAAAGGCTAGTAACTGTAACAAACCACCCGACCGTTGATGTTCAACCTTCACCTACTGAAAGGTAAGGCATCATTCCACAAAACCTTCGATTTATTTCTTCATCCTAGGACACCAATACTGTTTATGGAGATCATGATGCAATTTGGGTTGACTAGGATGCATCACCCACTTTGATACATGGAAAACATTTTTCAACTCTTCTCGCAAACATGTTGGCACAATGACATGGTCAAAAACATACACAATCCCATCATCCCCAACAGTCCAACCAAAATGTGGATCCCAACATTTAATTAATTCATTTATATTAAAACATTCCAGATCTTCAAGATGAATTTCCTTGACCAGACTCAAAATCTCAAACTCAATTGCTATAGATGCAAGGGTCATCTACCCTTTCACATCCTATAACTCAAGATGCATTTCAGTAAATAACGCCATCATATTTATCTAAGATATGGACTCTTGAACTGCTTAGTTTTTATATTTTTGACTAAAAATATCTGCAACACTATTTCAAATTCCCAATGTGTAGACCAGATCGAAGTCAAAAGACTACATATACTCAACACATCTTCACTTTTGAAGATTCAAATCATGCTGAGAGAAGTTGTACTTAAGGATATTATGATCGTTGTACATCGTGAATTGATATCCCAAAAAATACTACCTCCAAAACATTAATTCATACACCAACATAGGCAACTCAATATAATGAGTGGGGTAATTTTCTTCATGATGACTCAAATACTATGAAGCATACACAATGACCCAATCATCTAACATCAACACCGATCCAAACACCAGACGCACCACAAAACATGATATACCCCTTATTGGACTCGATTAAGATCATAAAGGGTGCAGTATTCAACCAGTTATTTAACTCATAGAAAGAATCCTCACATTCCCCAGACCATTCAAACCTGACACCCTTCTTAGTCAAACATGAAATTGGTGCTACCAATCAGGATAAGTCTTTAATATACCTTCAGTAATACCCAGAAAAACCCAGAAAACTATGAACATTAGAAACATTATTGGGATACTCCCAAGAAACAACTACATTCCCATATTTCGGGTATACTAATACAACTTCCTCATATATAACATGACCCATGAAATACACCGTATAAATCTAGAAGTGACATTTTGATAGCTTGATGTATTGATCGTGCTCTCATAGAATAATTAGTATGATGTTAAGATGTTTGGAATGATCATCAAGAGTTTTAGAGTACACCAAGATGTCATTGAAAAAGACAACTTCAAACTGATCTATATAAGGTTGAAAGATTAAATTTATTAGATTCATTAACACTGTCAGCACATTGGTCAACCCGAACGATATCACCACAAACTCATACAATCCATACCTACTCATAAAATATGTATGTGGTATATCATAAGGTCTCACCCTCATTTGGTGATACCTTTATATCATATGTATCTTATAAAACACTAAATCACCTGTTGGTTGGTCAAAAATGTCATCTATTTGAGGAATAGGGTATCAATTCTTAACTGTCATTTGATTCAACTTCCTATAATCAATACATAGCCTCAACAATACGTCAGCCATCTTGGAAAACCACACTGGACATCCCCAAGGTGACATGATAGGAAGATTGAATCCCTTTCTCCCAACTTCCTCCAACTAAACCTTACGTTCTCGGATTACCATTGGTGAAATTTGATATGGCAGAATCAAAACCAGTTATTCCCCTAGTAGCAATTCTACCGTGAAATTAATATCTCTCTTGGGAGAGATCCTTGAAAAGTAATAAAGAAACCCTTCCTAGAACCAACCCATCGCATGATAAAATACATCATACTCCACTCTCTCATCATCAAGAAAATAACAATCCAATTGAGCTATGAGATCACCAAACTACTCCCAAAAAGGACCCGCACAACTTTTCTAGATATCAAATTCACCACGATATACATATGTTTCCTCTTCAAGAGATGTAAATATTACATAGGGGTGGTAACATCCAATATGGGTCTGGTAAAACGCCATCCAATCCATTCACATAATCAGTTCAAAACCTAACTTCTTGAGGATAAACAAGTCACACAAGAAATGGTACCCACCAACCTCGAGAGCACAACCCTTAAATTGTATAATATCCTTGGCTCACACCCCGAAGAGAGTGTCAATCGACATAAAAAAACACACATGATAGAAAATATAGAAGATTCAAGGATCATACATTGAGTAGTCAACAATCATGCATCGCTACTTCCAGGTGTAGACTGGACTGTGTGAAGCTAACATGCCCCTCTTCCCTTGGATCCAACTTGAGTTATTGGTGCTGCACTGCTCTGCTAATGTGGGTGCTCTAACCCTGGAGTACCACATCTTCTGCATCTACTAGTATGGAATGTCAATATCCAAATCCCTTCCTGATATAGGGTAACTTATCCCCTTACCACACTCATTGTCTTCCTCAAGCCTCTCTGCGTGCCCAGTTGGTGAGGATTCTTGCCGAATCTCTACACATGCCCCATTCTGCCACATGATCGACACTACATTGGTGGTCGGGGAAACTGATCCCGCACATGTCCTAACTGAAAATATTGATAACAAAACACATGATCTACACCCTGAGAGTTTTAACCTCTCTTTTGACTACTCTATTCACTTACACCTGGATGGAATCCCCCAAAATAATGCTTTCTACCAACAGAGGTTGCACCACTCGCTCGTCCTGCTTGTTCCATAAGTCCACTACTTGAAGACCTATTCAGGTTCCCTTCGAAGATAAGGTCTTGGTACACTACCTATGTAAATATTTTTAATCAAAAGATATTAACCTAAGACCAGATCTCATGGCTCATCCCATCCTGGAAACATTTCTCCGTTGTTGCCTTGTCTTATGAAAATGTTAGAATTAAGAGTCACAAATTAGTGAAACAGCTAGCATATCCCATCAAAAACATTTCCCATTGGGTTAGACTCATAAAATACATATCCTTATCCTACCTCAATGTCTTTGGATAGAAATGATCCAAAAATATTTCCTAAAAATCCTCCCATAACATTCTTTTATCTTGTACGTTCTGCGCCATGATGTCCCACCAACACTTTTTTCCAGCCTCCCGATATATAGGCCTCCAACATGATTCTATTCTTAAAAGAAGTCTCCAAATTGTCAAGAATCATATATATGGACTCTATTTATAACTCATCTACCTCTAGACCACCCTCTATAGTAATGGCCAAAGGGTGCTATAGCTAAAACTCCTCAATCATCTCAAACATGCTCAGTACAACCCATGTTCCATCATTTTCAAGAAGCGAGTAAGGTTCTCATGAAAATTCCATTATCTACTATCCTATATCACACCATCATATTTCTATACTACTAGTGGTGTGTTTTAGGAAATATCCTATTGTCTCCCAACTAGAACCCGACGTCATGGTGTCATTTCTCTACAATGCCAAACACAAGATTTAGAACACATAAAATAAAGATTCAATGTTCACATAAAACATGTATATCTACTAGTCATAAAAAAACCTTTTATCACACATATCATCCGAAAGGTTATCATCACATATAAAACACTACCCTCAACCGTCTCTTCCATTGTTCATGGTTGACATGGGTAAACCAACTTACATAATCATGAGTCTTCCACTAGACACCCTTTCCAAAACCATTTTTATACTCATAATATAAATCTTCATCATATACACATTTACCATTTCAAAACTTGTTATAATTAATGATTTCAACTCACATTGAACCCTTAATTAAGCACAACTCTCTAACCATTATTTAACATTTTTCAATTTTTACCAATTTTCATCATTTTATTAGACATAATTTTCTTTAAATTTTTAAGGAAGTAAAATGAATTATACCCTTCATAACTTACACACACATTTCATATGTTCCTATTATGATGCATTCCACTCTTGTACCTAAGTTCCTATAATGATGCATAAATACACAATATTAGGCTATCATGGCCATGAGCCCAAAAATTTCACAAATAGTCAAATCACACAACAAGTGCATCGCCCAATAGTGAAATATCATCAAATGTAACAAATCGAATAAAAAATAACAATTCCATCCCATGGTACTAGATTTTCCCTCATACATGGGTTAGATACTCCCAAGAAAGAGCTCACTACCAAGACCCGACACATCATAATATCCTTTCTACCATCCCAAATAGTAATTGCATAGAAAACACCTTCTCAGATACCACTTTGTAACATCCTCATCTTGGGATTCACTAAACTGGTGCCCTGGGCCAGCTCACCACATGACCTCAAGAACACCTCCCTATATGCTAGAGGTTATTGACTAGCAGCAAGGGTCAAATAAGACACATGGGGAGACCATACCCTATTTACTAGAGTAATCCACAATAAATAACCAATAAATAATGGGAAAATTTGATAACCAAAGAACATGCATAAAAAACCAAATCCCAAACAGGGTACAAGTCCACAAGAAAATAGTAAATATGTCATTTCATGATCACTAGGCAAAAGTGAAGGAAAAACCCAAAATAAAGACAAAAATTTGAATCCCTTAAATGTGTCCTGACTCCGTGTCTAGATCATCATGCATGAATATCCCAAGTACAACTCAAATCTCTAGCATATGGAGTTTTTCATTATCCTAACTTGAAAACATGAAATCTTCTCAGGTACCCATTGGTGGCCCGAATAGGGTGTGAGTAGAAATTAGTTTGGCACCACCAATGGTTCCTAAAAAATATCCAGTACAATAGATAGTGCAAGAAAAACAAAAAGAAAAGATAAAATGAGAAAAATTTAATTTATGTGACATTAGTTTTCAATGTTTTAGTTAAACCATTTCTATCATGTTTCTAACTCTATTAATTATACCATTGCCCTCAATTAATTTATTTTCATCACCTATTCAATGTATTAGGAATATTCATCAACTTTTAATGCATTAAGTGGGATGAGTCAAGTTACTTATGTCGCTAGGGGTAATGAAACAAAAACTTATACAAAACATTGACCTTGAAGCCTAGGTCCTGGTGGTCTCATGAAATGTAACCTTTAGGGGAATAGAACTTTGTCCCCTTCCCTAAATCTTGCATTGTGGGGTGGATTTTAGAGCCTCATTCTAACTCGACCCAAGGGCATATAGCCTAATGTCAATACCCCACACTATAAAGCAATGTACACATGATTATTTATCCATTAACCACACATATATCATATTACAAACAAACACAACCAACACATATGGAAGTCAAAAACCACAACAAACAAAATTTTAATTAATATCATTTTAAAATACATTAACACATTTTCCAATTATATTATATATCTATTTATCCCCATTTCCCATTTCTGATGCCAAACTCGCATTTAATATTCACATATTCCCATTCAATAACCCATTTAAAATATTCCAAAATTCCATTATGAAAATCCATTTAACATATTACCCAATTTACAAGCCATTACCAATTTAACATGTTTACTACTTCATTTTCACTAATCCTCTTAGTCATTTTAACACAATTCGTAATCCATTTGACACAATCTCAATTAAACCAATTAATCCATTTTCATGCCCTACCAAACAACCCATTAGTCCATTATAAATACAAGGACATACTATCCATATCCTATATTAATCTTCAAATTACCCATCCATCGTGTTCATTTTAGGTTGTACCAAACCCTAATAAAATATCATACTTAACATTTATGATACCCAAGTTCAGGAAGGTTAGCACACCCCATGGGTGGTCCTAAATTGGTAAAATCATCCCCAATTCATCCCAAATGGATCATGAGGGGTTCAATTTTTCATTAGTCACACATTTTTTTACCAAATATCACTAATTAAATGAAAACCACAACAAGGGGGAAACAATAACACAATCTCATATACAAAAGTCCATATACAAAAACATGGAATAAAACATTTAGACCACTTACCTTCAATCCATTGACGAACACACTCTTAATAATAGCCTTAGATCCTGATACATACCACCTTTAAAGTATAAACCTATGTTCCACCATAAAAATAGGGTTTTATAACTTCTGAAGAAGATGTGAGAAACCAGAAATCTTAATCTGTAAAAGAGAAGCAAGGGGTGTGCTGGACTTACCTGGAGCTTCAATCTACAACCAACGGTTCTCCAAATAGCCTAGAGTAAAATTAGAAGGTACTTTGAGAATATTAAGTCATCCAATTTCATTATAAGGGTTTAAATGGAGGAAATGAGGGAGAAAATCAGGTAGAAACATAAGAATCCCAAAGTTACAATTTTGTAGAAATTTCAACTTTAATGGGGTGCACATTTTACCCACACGGTTTTGGAAACCATGTGAAAACCATGAGCAATCAAATATCGAAGGGGATTTGGGTCACACAGTTACCTATAGAGGCATGTCCATTTTGACAACCATGTGTCAACCATGTGGAATTCCATTGATTAGGCCTGTGCGGTTTGGCCTTCCCCTCTCACAGCTTTCACTAACCATGCACAAATGAAGTAATATGCATAAAAATACCGTTATCCTTTTATTTCATGTTTTGAACCCCTGGGACACCACTGATCATCCCCATGAACTTAGGAAACATTTATTTAACTAAAAAAATATACTTAAACTGAATCCTAACAAAAAAAATACCTCAAGACAAACCAGGATCTTATGATTATTTTACTAGTCAACCGACCCCTTGTTTGTCTAGGTTCAACATTCCCATCACCATAATGAACCCATTTTTGACATATAATCCCTTAATTAAAATTTTCACAACCATGAATTTATGCATATATCTATACAATAAGTTAATGGATTTAAAAACTGATTTATTTATTTACACACACACCCATTGTCTAATGTCAAAAATAATCACCATGGGATCCTAATTACCAATTTTTTCTAATTTCAAAGGACTTATATGATTATAATTTGAGTTTGTTATTTGATATTTTTTTCATAAAGGTTTTTCCCATATTTTCAAGTTCATGAATTTAATATCCTCAAAAAAAATCAATTCCACATAGATCCTACATATCACACTCCCCTTCCAAGATCTCAAACCATATTTCTATAAAAATAGTTCACAATATCACTCTACAATCATGAAATTACATAAATTTTTTACTCATTAAATCCCTCAATAGAGTATAAAATTATCACCAAGTCAAGTCACATTGAATTTTTATTTTCCTAATCAAGAGATTTACCAAAACAGTGTCTTTGTTTACACATAGAAATGGATGAATTTCGGAAAAACAATTGTGGATTTTCTATATGTGTTGAATTGAAGCACGGTTTGGCATAATGAAAGATGTATCTCCCTCACACTTAAAACCCAAAATTACCCCTAATTTTCAATACTAAGGTGGGGAAAACAATTTATGACAATATGGTTCAAAATAAAATTTCAATTTTAGAAGTTCACAAAATGTTAGAAGGGTGACAAGAAAGTTCAAAACAAAAAAATATCTTCACATCCAAACCAATTTTCAAAAAAAATTATTTTGAAAAGATCATGATTTTTATTCTTTGTAAATATAGAAAATAAATCTCAATTCAAATTAAATAGTGGAATGATAAACTATATTATGCCGAATAGGTAAATTTTTAAATCCAAATTCATTTTTTGTGTGTTTTCCAGGTCAACAATTAGGTTCAAATTGATTTTGAATATTATAAATACCATAGAAATATTAACTTATAAAATAAAAAACATTTTTATAACTTAAATTAAAATAAAAATGGGGAATCCCCCACTTTCACAATCCAAATTGGGATTCCATCTAACCCAAAACCCAGATTGGCCCATGGCATGATCTGAAGGGAATTTCCAATCCCCACAGGCTGGAAACTAGTGCTTTCCCATAAAACAACCCATCTGGAAATTATTTAACCCATAAGATTTAGCCCAAAACAACCCACAAGATAAATCCATCACAACATAATCAACATCCAAAAATAAAGGAAATATAAGATAACATTACAACATCAGTTAAGAATTTAAAATTTACAACTAAAACAAAAATAGCCAAAAGGGGAGAGGAGCCAATTAAAAGGCCAAGACTCCATGAAACATGAGGTTCAACATCCCTCATACCGCATCCACCGAAAACTATCAAAAGAGGAACCTCTAGCCCTTATATTCACCACCACCACCATGGAAAGACAATACTTTACATGGGTCAAACAAAACATGGCCTGCATACACCCAAGGGTGATGTAGGGTGTGACTCAATGAGCCCAGTAGGATACCACAAAAAGAGATTCCATACAATTGACATCATAAGTCAAATTAACATGAAATTAATAAAATAAATGAAAATTCAATTTCAAAATAAGACATGTTTTGAAATTAAAATGAAATAAATCCAATAATACACGTAACAATAAGCATAACCAGAGAACCACATGAAATACCTATGGTAATGGGGTTAGCTGGGTCCTAGGATCCTCATACTCTCGGTGATAAAACCATCTCCCAAACACAATTTCCTTGATCGAGCCACAAATCCCCATCACATATATGTTTTTTTAGTATTGTAACGTAATGTAGTTAGTGGTACCGGTCCGTAGACTTATCGACTGTCCAAATATAGTAGACCTAGTCTTCCTACCTAGATACCCTGGATTCACTTATGATCAATTCCATTCCAGATGTCACATGAACCACCTATTACACAATCACACATCTAATAATAGAAACACACACAAAACAACCACTTATAATAGAAAAATCACTATTTTACCCTTATAAACACCAAAACCATTTGAAAACATGATTCGCACCACCCAAAAAATTTAAAACCCATTAAAAAAAATAAAGTGTACTAAAATCATAAAAAACAATTAAAATCATGTAACATCATACATTTTTATTGTATGATTCCAGAAATGGGTTCATATCTACAACCACACCAAAGAGAGACCTTATAAAGGCAATAACACATCACATTCATCAATATTTAACCCAAGGAAAAAATATTGAGCCCAAATTGGGTCGACATATCCACTAAAGAAAGTATAACACAAGTGATAAAGAATAAAATACCACGAAATTGATGAAAATATGAAATTAGAATCTTACTTGGATACTTATTGGGTATTACACCAAAATCCACATAATATTTGGAGCCCAAGGGAGTGGGAGAGGATAGGGGGAGGTTCCTAGTTTTATGGAGTCAAAAGGGGTATGGAAATGGATGATTTGGGGTAAAAATTAATGAGGGGTAGTTTAGGAATTATGATATTTTTAAAGTCCTGGTAGGCCACAAAGTTTAGCCACGTGGTTTTTCAAACAGTGTGGAAAATATGTCCAAGAGGAAAGATGGATGCAAAATTTTCTTAGTGGGGACTCAAGCTTGTGAACCTCAGAAAGATCCACTATCTAGGGTGCATGGTTAGCCCAAAAATCTGTATTCAAGGCCATGTGACCTCAACAATACCACTATCCAGTGTTCATAGTTTCTACTGGGCTGGCACACGATTTATACAAATCATGATCGAATCATGTTCCTCATTCTTTCCACCAAAAAACACCATTTTTTCTCAAAAACCATTGAGAAATCCACATAAAAAAAATTTACCAGAAAAATAAAAAATAAAATACCTCAAAATAAAACCATGTATGTGAAATTTCTACTCACCGTGAAGACTTTTTGCCCTTGAAATTTCATTTTTAAGCCTGATCAGAGAATGGGTTTGGATACTAATCCTCCACCCAAGACTATAACTCCCATATCTCATGATCATCATTCTCGTTATACAAAATAACCCACACCAATGGTATGGATTTCCCCCGAATAATGTTTTCTTGGGAATCCATAATATTCACCAGTCACTCGAGCATAGAATAATCAGATTTTACCTCCAATTCTTCCCAATTCAGTATGTGAGATGGGTCAAAATTTTACTACATCAACTGTGAGACGTGGAATAAAACATGAATCAGCATTAACTAGTTCTGAAAATCTAACTGGTATTCCACCCTAACAACTCTATCGGTCACCACGTAAGGTCTGATATACCTTGGCATCAACTTCCCTTTCTTACTACGACATCAGTGACCCAAGTGAGGGGCCACCTTTAGAAACACTTGGTCACCCACTAATAATTCTAAGGCTTAATTCTATTGACCAGCATAAGACTTGAGGTGGCTATATGCAATTAAAAATTATTATTGATTTACTAAATTTTATCATACATCTCCTCCACAAGGATTGGTCCCATTAGAGAATTATTGACCACTTTTGTCCAGTACAATGGAAAAATACATGGAAACCATAAATCACCTCAAAGGGAGTCATTTTAATCGAATATTGGTAACTATTATTATACAAAATCGCCAAAAATCTTAAATGGTTATCCCACAAGCCTCTAAAATCCAACACACAATTATGAAACATGTTTTCCAAGTTCTAGTTCACCCATTTTTTCTATCCTTCCATCTATGGATGGTATGTCATGCTCAACATGACTTGAGATCCCATTTCCTTATGATGTCTTTCCCAAAACCGAGAGGAAAATTGGGGCTATATTTCTAAAAAGTAGCTGAATATACACCATGAAGCCTCACTGCCTTATGAATATATCAGTATCCAGACTCATCCACCTTGGTTGAATCCTTGATCCAAATGAAATGGGTTGATTTGGTCATATGGTCAATCACCACCCAAATCATGGTTCTTTCCTACGATGTATTAGGTAAGAAAATGATGAAGTCCATGGTGACATCATCCCACTTCCATGTATGAATATGGATTTGTTGATGCAAATATTAGGGCCTCTAATGCTTGGATTTAACCTGCTGGAAGGTATGACATCAGGATACAAATTCATCTACATCCCATCTCATACATGGCCACCAAAACCAGTGACACACATTGTAAAACATCTTGATGATACCAGGATGAATAGAACACTAATATTGGGGTCTATCATGCATCCCCGCCTTATGAAAAGAAAACATCACCATGATGCAACCCTAAAAAAACTCCATAAGAAAAATGACCACTCTCTAGGCACCTTCCCACTATTTATAAATTTTCTAGAGTGTTGGAACAACTTATTATTAGGTTTCTCATCCAGGATCAACTCCAAGAGGGATATAATCAATTGAACATTGGAAAATAACATACCTTCACTATGGTCCTTAGATTCAATATGTATCTAAGAAAAAATCCCAATCAGATTCCACTCATCACTGGACTCTTTTAATACTTTACCTAGTATTTTACTCCTCAAATAATCCACTATCACATTCCATTTTGTTGGGGTATAAACGATATCAAAATCAAACCCCTGCAGGTATTAAAACCATCAATGCTACCTCATATTCAGATTCTTCTAGAATAAAATTTAGGTCGTGTTCTTATGGTTTTAATAAACAACAAATTTCTCCCCAAAGAGATAGGGACTCCATGATTTCAAGGAATGAATCACTATCATTAATTTCAGGTCATTGGTGGGACAATTTCATTCACGTAGTCAGAGTTAAAAAGATTTTTACACCACCACATGGTCATCCTACATAAACATGCACACAATAATCATACTTAAAGTGTAGAAAAATACAACGCATCCCATCCCCAATTCTGGAAAGATCGGGATGGGATAAATGTTCAAATGAATCTTCAACTCCTTGAAAGATTCTTGACACTCTAGACTCCATTCAAACATCAAACCTTTTCAGGTAAGTGTGGTCATGTGTAAAGTAAGATACGATATATCCCTGAAAAAACACTTGTAATACCTTTATTATCCTAGAAATATCCAGATCTAGATGAATTTATTCAGTTTATCTCAAGAAATCACTTCTTCAATATTCTCTAGGTCCATAGATACCCCACATTCTTAGATCACGTGGCCCAAAAAATTTACCACCTTGGTCCATAAAGTTCACTTAGAAAGATTAGCAAAAAATTGTGATCTTGAAGAGTACCTAACATGGAACTCATTTTTTTTCTCATTCTCATCCTTAGTCCTAGAGTAAACCTGGATTTAATCTACAGACAAATTGAAAAAGGATTCGAGGTATTGATGGAACACCCAGTTCATAAGTTCCATGAAAACCATTGGAGAATTTTTTAACCTAAATGGACTGACCGAATACTTGAAGTATATGTACCTACTTCTGAAGGTTTTATTGGGAAAATCTACCTCACTGACCCTAACCTAATGATACCCAGAGCATAGGTTGGTATTATAGAACCACATTTCACCCTTTTAGCTAATAAAAGAGGTCATTAATATAGGGAAATGGGTGTTTATTTTTTTATTGTTACCCTCTTCAACTTCCAGTAGTTGATGCACAACCAGAGGGATCTATCATCCTTCTAAGAAAATAGAACTAGGTCAGCCCAAGGTGAGACACATAGGTAAATGGATACTTTGGATTCAAAATATACAATCTATAATTTAATTCCCCCAACTTGGTAGGGGTCATACGATATGAGGTAAGAGATATCATTTGTGTTATTTTAGTGAAATAGATGGTGAAATCCACACCTCACTCTGGAAGAAACCATGAGAAATAATCTAGAAATAACTATGGGAATTCATCAGCCAAAGGGTGTAATCCATCCTCATATCATCTACCATCATCCTCTGACACAATATAAGATATCTATAAATTAAGACTGCCCAACTTTGGGAGTATAGGTCCATATTTTCCTAACCAAGGACACCATTCACTATGAAAAATATGGGTGATCTCATCAAGTGCAACAAATATCACTCACCAATGATGAAAATCGATATGCACCTTAAAATAAACTATCCATTCCATATCGACGATCACATAAAAAAGATTAATCTCCATAACCAAGAAGTATCACTCCAACATAACCCCCAAAAGAGTGAGAGAACATGATAGGCATCTGAAACCCTACTCCCTCTTCTTACCAAGTGGTTTCACCAATTCCATCATATATACTATAAGATCGGTTTTGAATTTAAATACTTCCAGGATATGGGCATAAATAAATGAATTAGAATTTCCCATTACAAAACAAAGAAACAACTATAGATGATGCAATAAAAATTGTATCCTGTGCAGTTGTAGGTCCTACATATGATTCCACTGGCACCTAATCCATAGCATAGAGGTTCAGAATCTCTACCAAAGCCTGAGATTAGTTACAATCATGTGTCCCTGACTTGAGATGACTCTACCCATAAAAGGATCGAACACTTCCACCATGACCAAAACATTGAGAAAACATATCCCTTGATGCACCAGATTGAGATGGTAATTCACTATTGACTGAGGATCCCACACCACTTTGAGTTGGAATACCACTATTACATAACCTATACAGGTTCCCCAAATTCCCACACTAATGGAGGGGTATATGTGGAACTAGAAATGCTACCCCCACATTCCCTAACCATCCACACCGATATCATATGACTGAACCACCATCAATGGTCATAGAATAAGGAGGTTAGAATGGGTGGCTTGAGCTACCACATTCTTCTTTCTCCTACTTGTCATGATTCCTTTTTCTTTCTTAAGAACCACCACCTCCCTGGTACACTACTGAACTTCTATAGAAAAACCAAACTTTTCGGTGTGATCAATCTCTACCATCAAGGCCCAATAAAATATTTCATCTTACATATTGAGCTTGAACAAGTAGACGTGGGGTTAAATTTCTAACTGAAACCTTATCTCAAAATGGTGAGCCTTTAAATACTCATTAGAGACTGCCTTGAGTGAGAAATAGACCAATGACATGAAGCAGTTGGTTTATTCCAACATGGATCGATCCCCCAAATAGAGATCCAAAAACTCTCTGGTCTTGGAAATGGACAAGGTATTAGGGAGACATATCTCATTAAAGATAGCCTTGAATTTATTCTAGCACATCTGATAATATTTACCCACCAGGACCACCAAGTCCCCCCACATATGACTGGGACCTTCCAACATAAATGAAACACACTTCACCTTAACCGCCTCAAGAGTGTTAAGAAATCCAAAAATCCTCTTGATATTTTCAATACAATCCTCAACTTCCTCGGGGTATGGGATTCCTTGGAAGGAAACAGTCTTTTTCTTGACAAACTCATGTTATTTTTCCTTTTTTAGACCTTGTTCAACTTCCTTAGCATGAGAAGGACTAGAGCTCACTCCCTGAACTAATACCAAAACAACCAAAACCACAACTTTCACTAACCTCTAATCAACTGATAAGGGAGAACTCTCATTGGAATATTCCCATGGTTTCACAGGAAGTATATAGGGAGCCATGATGTTGCATGAATCAACAAGAGGAATTCAAAAAATAAATACACTATATGGAAAATTTTAAGTAACAAAAAACATCAAACACATATATAATTCATGAAAACCCCATAAAAACTGAAATAAAAAGTCAAATCACTCTATCTTACTATGGTGTCCATGCATAGTCTGCAGCCTATACATCACACATGGAAGAGTATTCAAATAAAACCCCAAACATCCCATGGTGACCCAACGATTTTTATGAGGTGTGTAGGCCACACACCCCACTTGCAACCAGGACCTAAATCCCCAACATTCTTAACTCCAATCTATCTTGAATCTCCCAAATATCATGACAAAAAGAAAGGGAAAAACTTGACTCATATACCATTTTGTCACAAACCAATCCAGGATACATCTTATCCACACTCGAACTGGCATGTGGCATGGCTCTAAGGGCATTCTCGATCCCTATGGGCTAGAAACTAGTTCATAGGAATCAAGAAATTTTTTTTGGAATTATTTATACAATATGAATCAATTGAAAATAACCCACAATATATGTACATCACAACATAATAAACATCCAAAAATAAAGGGACTATAAGATAGCACTACAACATGGAAGGACTTGACTTTACCTAGGTCAAACATGATAAGGTCTATACACACCCAAGGTTATATATAGGCTGTGGTACAATGTTCCTAGTAGGAAACTACAAAAATATATTCCATACAATTGATATCATAAGATAAATTAACATGATAGTTTTAAAATAAAGGAAAATGCATTTTCTAAATAAGACATTCTTTGAAAATTAAAGGAAGTAAAGCTGGTGATAAACTAAATGATAATCATAGCATGGTCATCATGGGAAATCCCTAATGTACTAGGGTTAGTGGGGTCCTAGAATACTCAAACTCTCAGTTATCAAACAATCTATCGGGCATAATGGTCCGGTTTGAGCCACCAATCTCCATAACATGCATGTTTAGTTAGTGTTGTAATGTAATCCTATTAAGCATATATAACCACAGCCCTAACGACTCACATAACATACTAGACTTAGTATTTCCACCTATATACCATGAATTCCCCTATTCTCAAGTCCATTACTCATGTCACATGAACCACTTCTTACATAAACACACTTCAAACAATAGAAACACATGCAAACAAATCCACTTACAATAGGAAAATAATTATTTAACCTATGTTTTGTTTTGGTTGTATTTGTTGTCAAACTATAGGTATGCTGAAGAAAGAAAGGATGTTGATGAATGAGAATTCAGAATGACAGGGTTTTAATGAAGTTTTTGTTTTGTGGGTGACATGTTTTTCTTTGAAAATAGAAATGTATTCCAATTAACTTTGTTTCTAGAAACAATTGTACTAATGGTGGTATTGATAGAAATAAGAATCACCATGAAAGTCCATTGAAGAAATATAATGAGAAGAAGTAGATTTGAAAGTTAAAACATCTTGCTGGATGCAGATGGACATCTGATTCACTCTGAATACAATGAGAAAGATGTGTTTGATTTATTAGAGAATCAGAGTCCATATGACTATGATTGAGTCAATCGTGACAATGTTTTGATGATTTTTCATTCATATAAATCATGATTTGAATTGAAAAACTATGATAAAAGCTTGATAGATTAAAGGGGGAGTGAAAGAGATGCTTCCAATCAGAAAATAATCGTATTCATATTGTTTTCCAAAACAATTAGAAAAGAATCGTATTCAGATAGATTTTCAAAACAATCGGAAAGGAATCATATTCAGATTTATCATATCTAGATAGAAGAGATAAAGAAGTGGTACCAATTTTTTTTCAAAATAATCAGAAAATAATTGTATTCAGATTTATCTTATCCAGATTGTAGAGATAAAGAATTGGTACGAATTGTATTTCAAAACAATAAAAAAAGAATCGTATTCAGATTTATTGTATCTAGATGGAGGAGAGAAAGAAGTGGTACTGATTGTTTTTCAAAACAATCAGAAAATAATTAAATACATATTGTATCTATTTTATTTCAATACAATCATATCCATATGGGATCGACTGTCTTTCAAAAAAATTGGATACCGAGTAGAAGTAAAATATTTGGTGCTGATTTGTATTCTGGTGGTGTCAATGGAAGGTGGTGCCGATAAAAAGTGGTGCCGATGGGAAAAGTGATGCCGATGGAATGTGGTTCCAATTTAATTGGTGTTTTTGGAATATTTTATGATGATGGAAGATGAGACACTAGTTTTTTACAAAAAAATTGTATTCGGGTATAGGAAAAGAAAAGATATGATGTTGATTGAAAATGAATCACATTCAGATTGTATTGTATCGTATCTGGGTAGATCTTCATCATCATATTGTTTTGTATCGTATCCAGGTAGATATTTGTTATCCGATTTCTTTTTATTTTATCTATTAAGATCATCCTTATCATATTTTTTTGTATCATATCAAAACAGATCATTATTTTCAGATTATAATTGATCATAACTAGAATGATCTTAACCAGAATGATCATACCCAGAAACGATCATATCCAGAATGGTCGTATCTTGAATCATTGTATTCAAGATGACCGTATCCAGACAATTTTTATTTAGAAAAAAACATTCTTAGGTAGATATGAAAATCAATAATAAGGAATGAATGTAATGTTACAATACTTTCTAATTGAAATCAGTCAATGATAAAGCTCGTCCTCAATTAATTCAAGTTCATGAATGAAGTCATGATACAATTACATGGGTTTGAATGAAGTTAGTTGCTATAGTTGATGTCTTTTTTCATGCGGGTAAAGAGAAAACAAAAGATAATGTGAATGATTAATGAATTGTAAAAGGGGGAGTATTTCATTTGAAAGAGTGTTTTGGGGAAGAATTAATTTCTCCGTACATTTTTTTTCAAATGGTACATACCTTTGTTTTGAATAAGTAAGCATGAGAGAATCAGACAAAGATGATCAGAACCAAGTATTTCTCATCAATTTTAATCGTATTGACGATTGAAATTGGAGTATGAAGAAGAAGTGGTGAAGGCTATGGAAGTTTTGAGAAGAATCAATAATCGTTGACAAAGTCATAATTGCTCTGAGATTTCAAGATAAATTCAAATTTTTGTTAATTTAAGTCAGTGGTAAATTGTTTTGGGATTCTCACCTAACCATGTTTTGGGTCACCTATAAAAGGCGTGGAGTACATTGTACTTGTGTGAAGATGAAGTACTGTTCATTGTATTAGAGAGAGAATATATATGTTTTTAGAGAGAGAAAGTAATACCATTTTGTTTTATATTAGAGAAAATTTGATGTGGAAGATGTGAAAGAGAAGAGTAAAGATTCCAATGATTGTATTCAGCTGATCATTGTATTTAGTATTTATCATATTTACTGAATTATCATATTTAGCTTGTCAGGTTTATTCAGCTGATTTTGGTATTGGGATGAATTAATTAGCATCAATAATTTTATGTTGTGTATCATTGTATTGGGTTTCTTGTATTGAGGAAGTTTTTTATTCTGAATTTAAGTAGTACTGATTAATTGTCACTACATTCTATCAAGAAAATCGGACTTGAAGAATTGTATTCAAAGAATCGTACTCAGAGAATCAGACTTGGAAAATTAGACATGATATTTGGACTGATTTCTTTAGCAATGTCCTTTGAGGTTCTTACCTTTTTCTGGGTAAGGAATTGATGAATTTTATTTAAATTTAATATATTTATTTAATTAAAAAGAATCACAGGTATCATGAGTTTTTACAAAACAATTGTATTACCATATTGTGCAAAGAGGGTGCACATGCACAAGTGGGATTGTTTAATAGTGCAACACAAGTGTAACGGTACTTCCTACTCGTTGTAATCCAAGGATTGTTTTCTTAGTATATTGTATGGTATTGGATAATTTCCAAACCATAAAGAGGATGTAGCTATTTTTATTGAATAGTGAACCTTGTAAATCATTGTGTTCTTGTGGATGTGTGTTGAGTTTGTTTTCAATAGGGAGTTTAAATCTCTAACAGGAGATGAAGGTTGTTTCAATTGAAAAGAAATATAAAAGAAAAATAGTATCACTGATTCATCCCCTCCCCATATCAGTGATACATTACTCTAACTGGGCACTTTCAGTTCTCAAGTCTATTCGTCATGTCACACGAACCACCACTTAAACAATCACACTTCCAACAATAGAAACACATGTAAAAAAATCAACTTATAATAGAAAAATAACCATTTATCCATTAATCAAACCAATAACCTTTAAAATAATGATTTGAATCACCCACACATTTTTTAGAACACATTAGAAAATAAATCAATCATAACAAAATCATCAAAAAATTTCAAATCATGGAACCACCTATATCTTTTTTGGAAAATTCTATAAATGGGTTGATAACTACAACCGTACCAAGGAGAGACCTTATAAAGGAAATAAAACATCACATTCATCAATATTTAACCCCATGAAACTATATTGACCCCACATTGGGTCAACCTATCTATTGAATAAAATAGAACACAAGAGAGAAAGGAGAAAATGCCAAGAAGGGAGAAAATAAGAACTTAAGAGCTTACTTAGAGACTTCTTGAAGAGTACACCCAAATCCACCTAATATTTAGAGCCCAAGGGAGTGGGATAGGAGAAGGATACCTAGGGTTAGTGAGTTTAACGGGGGAATTAAATTGGTGATTTGGGGTAAAATCCAAGATGGGTAATTTAGGAAATTCAAAAAAATCAAATTTCTAACAGGTCGCATGTTTTGGCATCATGATTTTCAAAACTGTGCACCAACTGTATTGCAACTCTATTCTAGAGGAATGTTGGTTGCACAGTTTTCCTAGAGAAATAACACACCCATGCACCTAGTTATGCACCTTAAAAAGTGCCATTTTATTTTGTGCATGGTTATCCTACATGCATGTGTGCTGGGTTGTGCGACCTAGATACTGCCACTATCTAGGGTGCATGGTTTTCAATTAGCAGGTACATGGTTTCTTATAACTATTCACCGATTGTGCACCTCCTTTTGTACAACATGATAACCGAAATTTTATCAAATACTTTCGAGACACCCACGTAACACATATAGGACCAAAATATAAAATAGAAAAATATCTCAAAATAAAACAATGAAAATGACACCCATAGTTAATCTTTAGTAATATTTTGTATGAAAGGGTGGAATTAAAATAAGTACTCCCATGATGAAGAATATTTATGAATTGAAATTAATGAAAATAACACCTATGGTTATCTTGTGAAGGATCAATGGATTCTTCAATTGAGTTTATATATGACTTAAATAGATCTACATTAGATTTTTACTTTTGAAATTCAAAATATAATGAAACCAAATTTGATTTTAGGTGGTTTTGATCTAGTAAGAATCAACTTATAGCACCTCTTGGCCATGAAAATTAACATGATTGTTCCTTGGTTTCTCATTTGTCATTTGGGTGCCTTTTAATAGTCATTCACCTTATGTATGCACTACCTGGTTATTTCCAACAAAAATAAATCAAACAGTTAAACAATGTAAATTAATATAATACCATGAATGAGATAATAATAAGACAATCTTGGGATAACGCCCCATGGGGTGCTATGTTTGGGCTACCCACAGTAGGATAGTCATTGTATAAACCCCATCCAAAATGAGATTTTAGGATTTTTCTTAAAAACTACCACATGTTCTTCACTCCAAATATATTCCATTATCTCTTGTATATCCACCCCCCTGAGTAGCTTCTTTGAGGTCCCACTATTTTAACATAATAATCATGTGGCATTGTGGAGTGGGAAAAAATATAAGTGCTATTCTCATCTCATTCATCATGAGAAACAATTTTCATAAGTTTTAAAATCCATTCCCTATGATTTGACGTCTCTACTAGTCCATTTTGTACAATGAATCCTTCATTTACTATTAAAACTGTGTCATCATCCTATTTTGACCCTCTATATAGCTCTAACCAATCTTCTTCCTCTTCAACGATTTCTCCCACAGTTAAATTTTCATTAAATATAGGGAGCTCCAAAAGTTCTTCAACAAGTGAAATCTCACGTTCTTCTTGACTCTCTATAAAATTATTGATATAAGATTCCTTCTCAATACCTACAATGTGAGTAAAACTATAAATATCATACTCAATATAATCAAAACAAAATAAAAAACAAAACTTCTTCCATGTAATTTTCAACTCCATAAATTAGTGCATATTTTCCTTATTTATGATGGAAAATTTCTCCTATCAGTATATCTAGGATAGGAGTAAAGTTTCCAGCCTCCTCACACCTCTCTTCAAAATAGAATAATTCAGTTGTGGTGTCTTCTAAGGAAAAGGGTAGTGTGTGTTGAACTAGTTGAGTCTGTGTAATCACATACAAATCATTTGAAATTTTAGTGAAATTAAAATCATTAGAATGAATATTAGTGATAAAATGAAAATTGAAGAGCGACTAATATCTCCAAATTCTGCCTAACCCATCACTTTTCATCCCTTAAAAGATGTTTAGTAAAGTTGATCTTGAATCTCAAATAGTGGGTCAATGGGTATTTTTGTCTAGAATGTATGAATCACTAATTTCTTCTCTTTTATCCTACTATTCTTCTCTTTTATTCTCAACTACTTTATTAAAAGTTTTTTAAATGGAATGATAGAGTTATATCTTACTCTTTTGGTTTTCTCAATACTTAGAAAAAAATTTGAACATTTTCCATCACTAAATGATATTAAGAAATTTCATCATCAATAAGTTATAAACATTTTCATTCTTTCACAGATTATTGAAATTGAACTATATCTTCCCCACGTTCCTGAAGTAGAGAATACGCTAATAGTGATATTGAATTATAAATTCATGTGTCAATAATTGTTTTATTATTATTATTATTATTATTTTATAGTAGAAAAATTTATGAAAAAGTGGGAAAACTACTAAGATAAATGTTTTTCCTCAGCAACAACACTCATTTGATGAGAAAATATTTTTTGTGAGGACTATCACAAATACATTTATATTTTTCCTAGATATAACACTGTGGATAACCTCAGGGTCGGTCTCAATGAAGAAGTGTTGAATTTTTTAATGAGATTAATTTTTTTGTTTTTAAATATATATTAAAAGTAGTAAGTAAAACAAAAAAATATGATGAATGAAGTGAGAGTGAGCGCAACAAGAACAAGAGGATAAAAAAAAGAACAAGAGGATAAAAAAGAAAAATCTAGATCAAGGTTGATCTACTCTTTTACTACATAACATAAACCTCTATATGCTGTAAATAATTTCCCAAACTCACGTACTAATTTTTCTATCTCTCAAGTCACACACCTCTCTAACCCAAAATGATGAACACGTAAACACATAATCAATTCTGGTACATAAATACTCTCCTAAAAGAG
The DNA here is from genome assembly GCA_963277665.1 of Viscum album. Classification (NCBI taxonomy): domain Eukaryota; kingdom Viridiplantae; phylum Streptophyta; class Magnoliopsida; order Santalales; family Viscaceae; genus Viscum; species Viscum album. Next base: position 1,978,419,460 of record OY728157.1, on the reverse strand, counting down.
ATGGGTCGGACCACTGAAACCAAAAATATCTTTCATGTAAAATTGATCTTCTTAAGATATATAATCAAATAGATACTTCTAGATACTCTCTCAAATGATCTACGAAAATAATGGTATACAAATGAAGGGAAAAATAGTAATGAAGACTTTTCATGGCTGGTTGTGCTCTGGGATCACCCCTTACACTGTCACTGTCTATCAAGTGCAAGGAAAAAAGATAGTGATCAACCTAAATTTTGGATATACTTGTATCATTAGAGCTTCACTCCATATCCATGGACTCATGGGTTATACCTTCATATTTGAAAGGATTTTAGTGACTACCAAAATCAGTTTCTAAATTCCTTTAGCCTCTATAAAGTGACCACTTTTTGTGATCACGATTACTCAGTCACTAAATGTCAATAGTGACCAATTTTGGAGGCTACTATAACTCCCCACTAAAAACACAAGAATTTGGGTGTTATATGTGGTGCATGGAGATGTGGGAAGTAGTAAAAGGTGTAAGGGGTGTTGTGGTTGATGGATAACCCTTCTCACTAGCCATGACAGACATACGACAGATATAGGGTACCTAGTATATTGGGGGCGGTTGATGGAGTGTGAAGGATAATATAGGTCATTAATGGAGCGAGAAAATTAGTATATTAGGAGAAATTAGTTGGTAGGGAGGTGTTTTTGGTGGACGGTGGTTGGTCAGGGGTCGCAGAGGGGATAGGGGTGGAGAAGGGAAAGTTGCAACGGTAGAGTGAATAGTGATGCAGTAAAATCTTCACTAGAATTATGGGAGTATTAATAGTTTCCAAAACAGGTGAATAATACCATATTTAGTGACCTCTATTGGTGGTTTCTATAACCTAAACCTAAAATAAACATTTTCTTCGTAGCGATAGGAGGATGTAATAATGAACATTGTTGTATTTAAAATATGAAAACAATGTATCAAAATGTGAGAAATGGGGGAAGAGAATATAGAATTAGATCCTATATATAATAATAGAGAGTTGATCCATATGTCTAGAGATAGTAGGTACCAAAGAGAACCCCTCTACTTATTCCAAAAACTAAATAGAAAAAATTATCATTCAAATTCTAATAGGTAGTAAAATGCACTTGGTGTGACTTGAGGTGCCCATCATCTGCACCCAATAAATATTAGTAAGTGAAATAATACTTGGTAACTATAAGTGAACATACCATGTAATTAGGATCTAGGGGAATATTCATCTCAGTAAAATTTATGAATTATTTTCGCAATCCTCTAAAACCTTCTTGTACTTTTCATAACTTCTAGTTCATTCCCAGACCTTCACCAAGCACACGTCGATTGGAATATTTTCCAAATTATAATTAATGGACCTAAAATTTCAATTTATTTTATATGTTCGGATGTAATATTATTCCCACACCCTCTTATCAATTTTTGGGCCATTTTAGTGTGATAGTAATTCCCTTATACAAACCTCGATGATGAATAACTATTCATCATAATTAAAATATGTGATTTTGTCGAGCTATTGGGATTTTAAAATTAAACCCTTCTATTTCATCCTTTTATAAATCCCACATTAAACTTATTGGGTGAATTATTGGAGATTTAATCTCAGTTTAATCATTTAGAATTTTAGTAAACATCAAAAGGACCCATTGAACTTGAGCTTGAATTCATCTCCTTGATTCGGTTTTGAGAAAAGGCTCAAGTTGGAACCTCATGGAACCAGATAACATGTTGGTAGGTTAAACTAAAACCTCCATCAAATGCACACTCAAATTACATTGACACAAAACATCAAACACCCTATGTTCATCCACATGAAATCCTAGATTCCCAACATTTGAGTGCATAGAGGCCCAACATTTCCTTCATCGAAGCACAAATAGTGGATGAAAACAACCAACATCAACTTGGGTCGTAGAGCGCCAGTCACCCAACTTATAAAACTCAATATCATATTCCTTCATTATTTAGAGTTGGATTCTTGATTTTGGGTGGTTTTCTATGAATCAATCTTAGATTTATAGTTTTATCATCACTATCATCTCCTCGAATTTGGTGACTTCAATTGACACTCATATTCCATTGTTGAGGCTTGTTCTCTCATGACCAGCAGTCAGTGCTCAAGACGATCTTGGCCTTCTTCACTAAAGGTTCATCAATCAGTTTTAGCTTCTCATTGACACCCATATTTGGAATGTTCTATGGTGGATACTTTGATAATATTTGATATTTAATTTATCAGGTGAATCTCATCATCATCATAAGAAAACTCAAGATTCATTCTTTGAGAATCGATGAGTCATCTCCCGATTAGGTTTTGGGTGATGTAAATCGATGTGTCTAGGATCTTTTGAAAAAAAACTTGATTTTGGATTGATACTTTTCTATTTCTTGTTTTATGGGTGTTCTCTTTATGGATAGGAGTAAGGGGAATAATATCATTTCACTCAACGGTATAAGATTTTTCAATTTAACAGTGTTCAAAGTATCTAGTATGGTCAAAGTGGATCAAAAACGTAGAAAACTACAAAATTGGTGGAATTATATAATTTAAATAAAAATTAATAAATTAATTTACCCATTTTTTAATATATTTAATTCCAAAATTAATTAAAAAAATTAAATCTTTTAATTTTATAAAATGAACTTAAGCATATAGAATACATCAATTAAAAAAAATTAAAAAAAACATTTTAATAAAAAAAATAAGTTCGTAAATCATAGGAAAATAAATTTGAATAAATTTCAAATTTTTAATGACCAAAATCGATAACTTCATTTCAGAATATTCAATGAATAACATAAAATATCACTAATTAACATAAATTAAAAAATTATTCCATAAATTTTTTTTAATTCAAAAAAACATTAAATTCATAAAAAGTGATGTGGAAGAATTAAAAAAAATTCACTTCACTTCCCAAATTGTAATAGTCATTTTATTTTAGTTATCCATAATTATTTCAATATCAAAGGTCATATTAACCATAATGGTTATCAATTTCTTTCAACTTATTTCCAAAAAACCTAAAATCATTTTTCAAATAACCTTTTCAACAAATTTCATGTTAAACATCAAGGTTACATATACCTAAAACATCTATTAAAAAATAATAATTTTCTCCTGAAGTAATCCTATCACATAAACTATACAAGAGTATAAATCCATTTAAACTTATGATCATCCTTAAATTTGTCAACCATTAAATATAATACCACTATATAATAACACTTCAAACTCTGTATGTTATCCAACATCCTTCATAAACCGTTAACAAAGCATTGTTTTATTCTTCCATAACACTTCATATAATTAAAAATATGAATCATGTCCTAAGAGTTATAAATCTAAATATAATCATGTTTTTTTACTTTAAAAATAATAAAAAAAATGTAATTCAAACCTTTTATATGTAATTTGTAGTTTCTTCATCTTCTTTGACTTTTCATGACCTTTAATCACTTGATCTTGTTAATCACCTTCATGAGCTTTCCAACTAGGGAATATATTTACGTAAGTCAATTCACTCTAAATTTCAAAAATTGAATCTATACCTTGTGAATAACATTAATCCCCACCATTGTGTTGACATTCATTTTTCCTTGGAAGTATATTTTTTTATACCCTCCTTTACCACGTATTAAACATCTTCTTTGAGAAATTTACCTAGGTGCTTATTCTCACATTATTCTTACATAGGATGTTGAATCCATTTACCTTTAAGAACTTTTTCATATGAAAATCCATGCAACTCCATTTTTATCTTATTATATGAATTAAAAAAAACTAAATTAGGTTCATGTTATTAATCAGAAATCAATATATATGGTAAGTAATAACCATAATAGTTTTTACTCTAGCTCATATCCCATTTGGTCCCTCATTTAGACAACCACCACAATGTCATCTACATAAATTTTTAACTTAGTTTCTATTAGTTCCATCCATTTACTAAAACAAAAAACAATTAGTGTGAGTATGTCCAATAAAATCATAATAAATAATCTTAATAAGAGGATAAAAAATAATATAACCATAACCTTGACATATTCTATTATTCTCTTTTGATTCATCCCAAAATCACCATAATTATATATAATATAATAAAATTTTATGTTATAGAATACTTTTAACTTATGGACAAATAACATCCTAACCTTTAATGTTATATAATCTCTTCCTCTGATACCAATTATAAAAACCCATTCCTTCAACAACCAATAATATTACGATGTATTATTATGGTTTCAATTTCTTACATTCCAAGGAACTTTTGTGTATATGGTTTTATAGAATTAGGAAAATCATTACATAATAAATTGGACATTTCCACACTCTGTACATTTTTTCCACCAAATAGGTTCTTAAATTTATACCCCTATTTCTTTAAAGTAACTTATTCTTCACTTTGGAAAATTCACTATACTGTAATGATTAGCTGTGATATAGTTCATACTCATCCTTATTTCCTATGAAAACATATTAAATTGTGGGATGAGAAATAGGATAGGTTCACAATATGTGAATTATTAGGTGTAACCATGGATTGACTATGAGTTATGGATATATTTGTTCCAATGATGTTTTCTAGGGTTGATCATAATTTGAAAAACTATGATAAGGTCCCTGAAAATCATTCTAATGTATGGGTTTGGGTAAAGTGGTTATTAAACAGATTTCACATGGTTCGTCTAACCATGCGACTATTCCATCGTAAAAATGTGCTTTAGTTTTCTAGGGATAGTAGCTCCTACACTGTTATCACATATTTTTTCTAACCATGTGACCCAGAGGAATTTCTAAAAAATATAAAATTACACTGATATCCTTTTCCATTTTAACTCTAATTTCCTATTAATCCTTCATTAGATCATGTTATCCTCTATTTAACACTATAGTAGGTTCTCTCCTTGGTCTCTTGGTGTTTCTCTATTATTCATGGTGTATGTCTTTGATGTATTCTTTAATTTCTAAACATCACCTATTTCTCTTTTTGGATGTCCCTTAGGCGTCTTTTCTCCTTCAATTGTTGAATTTATTAAGGGTTTTGTAAGTTGTATTTAGAGATTTTTATGGGTAATTGTTGACTATTCGTTAGATCTAGGTTGGATAGGGCTCGATCTCTTCCTTTCTAACCATCATTTTTTAAGGAAACTTAATTTTATTCATTGGCGAGGTAGATATCTCTCTAAAATGGATCTATATCTGAATATAAATGATGTTCTAATAAATTTATTTTGTTTCCTTAATGAAATTTTTTGATTTGATATCATAGGGGTTTTTTTCATAAAATTACATCTTGAGTTTCATGAAGATATCATTTAAAGAGGATTTCCATTCAAATAATTTTATGTTATTCTTTTGTTTAATAAAATTCATCAAAGAAGGGTTTGAATCTAAATTGAATTTTGGTTCATGGGAACAGTGATGATTCACTTGTAAAGATGTTTTAAAATGTTTTGGTCATGTTTACATTAATTTTTTGTGAAAACTTATCACTTTGGGAACCATAGGTGGGCCAGGTTATGGACATATGAAAAACATAGAGATTGTAGATCCACTAGGTCTTATGGTTGTGATATTGATAGGTTATTGCAGGAATTGATATCAGTAGGATTCAAAATATATTCTTTTAGTATTCCATGTGTGTCCTAGTATTTATTCCCATTATCTAGAGCCCAACTTGTGTTTGGTTTTATACATGATGGTATTGTTTGATGTTTGATTTCTAGCATGTTTATCTTATGGTTTTACCATGGTTGGTTTTGATATTTTCCCTTTATTTATATCTTTTATAATTTATTTTATACATTTTTGATTTGAATGTGGTAGGTTTTAAAGGAAAAAAGGTTCTTTGTGAAAAAGTATTTTCAATTGAAATAACTTTTATAAATTTGTTATATTTTTAGGACGGAAATAATAATTTCTTGGTGATATGAATTTTATATATTATTGATGTTATCAAACTATGAATTTTCCTCAAACCCTGTATATGCCTTTGGGAATATGCATAATTGGTTTTTTAGGATACCGATGAAGGAAAGAGTGAATTATAGCTTGATGGGTTCTCTTGGTCAACGTTTCTTCTACAATGGGTTGGGATGACAATGAAATATGGTCACATAGAGATTTAGTTTTGGACATGGATTTGTTTAATTTTTGGGTTTAGACTTTCTATCTTGGTTTGTATGTTCCTCGGTTGTGTACATCTTCTTCAATAATTTATTTTAATTTTTTTATCTAATTTCATTTATAAAAGAGACATTTTTTTAATGTGGTTATCTCTAACTTTTATCAAGTTATCTTGTTTGACGTGTCATTTTGACCTGGGTAGTTTTGTTAAAAAATGGTATCAAAAGGAATACCAAGATGGATGTGTTATGAAAATACCATGTTTGGATCGAATTTTATGGTAACTACGTGTTAGGATTTTTTTATTCAACGTGGTAAGTGTGGGAGGGGACTTGGATAGCTTACTTTCCTGCCTAACTCATAGTTACCAAGGGTGGTTCAGGGGTTTTCAGGAAGAAAGAGCTTGATTTTGGGGTTCATTTAGATAACCCTTGTCTCATTTTATATATGTTATCAATGTTTTTATTATGGTTTTTGATATTTTTCTTTTTCTTTGTAAATTTATTCATATTCTAATTGGATATTAAATCTTGGGATTAACAAATAATTAATCCTAGAAGAACGCCTCCTAATCCAAGATTAGAATTTGTGATAAACTTTTTTTAGGTGAATCCACTAATATAGACATCATTAAAGGAAGAATTTATCATGACAATATATACTCTAAGCTAGAAATGTATTTAAAAATATGAACATAAGGTTGACCGTGCATTGGAATTTACAAAGAAGAATCCACAAATATTTCATGATGATAAGGGACCCTATGAATCTAAAAAGTGTTTTGAATGAAATTTTTCCACTTCTTGAAGAATTTAGAGGACTCAAATTTGGATTTCACTTTCTAAATTATTAAAGGACCGAGTATGAAATGTTTTAACTCCATCATGAAAGATTAGTTTCACATGGACCCAACATAAAACAATTTCAATACAATCCTAAAATAGAAATTTTATCAAAAATTGTTCTATTTGGTGAAGACTCAAGAATTTTTGACCTTGGAGAAAGGGTAACATTTAATTAGAAAGCAGGCCACTCATTTTCCCAAGATAGTTCACACATCACCAAAACATAATTATAAGGACTATCATAAATGTTGGAGTATTGAAATAGCTTTGAGGGATGACATTCATTTTATGTTGACCCTATTGTTCATAATTACCTTTGCTGAGGTGGTTGACAAAGAAGTTATGGATGAGGTTGACTTAGGTGGGAAGAAGGATTTAAGTGGAGCTTTAGTTGTAGCAGGGGGAGCTAGAGTGTATCGTACGGATAGAATAGGAAACATAGTAAGGAAAATGTTTTCTCATTTGGAGTAGTTTTAGTGGATTCCATAGGTCAACACCAGATGATATTCTATTTGTCTAATATCCTTATCCACATTAATCCTGACAATATTGTGGCAACCATGAATTTATTTCATTGTGGAAAATATGATCAACTAAGGTATTGTTGTGGAAGAATATCCTATAGTAGTGAAGCTATATTCAGTCTTACCAAAGGCTCCCAGGTTTTTTCTGATACAACAAAGTGTGGTGAATCTAATTCTAATTAAAAGGGGGATAATCATGCAATAAAGAAAGCTCAGTAGTACTTTGTGGTTTTCTAAGATTTATTTTCAATCGGGTACCATCATTTGAGGTTCTTAGAGTAGGATGTTCCAACAAAAACATCTATAAGAAGCTATGGACTTTATGAGTATTTGGTTATTCCATTTGGTTTTACTAATGAATATTTATTTTTTATAGCTTTGATAAATAATATTTTCAATGTTTCTTGGACTATTTTTAGTAATTTTGTTAATGGTATTTAACTAAAATGTTTTTTATTTATAACACACACAAGGAAAGAAAACCAACCTGGGGACTTGACCCCACAACCGCCACCCCAAACCCTAATCCCCCTTCCACCACAGCCACCTACATAGGGCATTATGGATAGCATTTTAGTGCATTTCATATCAAAGTAATAACATAGGGATTATCTATATATCATTCTCAAAGCTCTAAGAGAACATTATATCTATATGCATATTTCTATATATGGATTTTGGATCCAATAGGTGACATTATTTTGTCATTTCATATATGATAATAGAATATTATTTAATCTTAAAGATATCCAAGTGGTGGTTTCCAAGGAGAAACAAAAAAATTTGTTTTAGATTTAGTGATTTATGGGATTAGCTGGTTATTACATAAATTTTTTATATTCATCCATGGTTTCATCTATAATGATTGAGTTAAACTGTAAGGGTGTTAAGTTTGAATGGAATGATAATTTTCAAAGAAAATTTTAGGAACTTATGGATAGATTCAATTTAGATCTAGTTTTAATTCTTGTGAAACTAGGTGTGGGTTATGTTGTTTTCTTTAATGCCTCATTTATGAGTTTATGATGTCTTCTAATGCTATGTAAATTGGTGGTGGGATAAGGTTCTCATCAACTATTTTCTCATGAGACAAACTATCTTACCAATGATCTCGAGTTGGATGGATTGGTGCATTCTCTTAAGACATAGTGCCACTATCTCTTCAGTGAGAGGTTTACTATATATCGAGACCCTAAGAGCCTAAATTATATTTTCAACCAGAGATATTCAAACTTAAGATTGATATTTTGAGTTCAATATCTTCAAAATTTTAATTTTGATATTTCATATGCACCTAAGAGAGATTATTTGGTCATCAATGCATTGATCAGGAGGTTACTTACACAATATTTAAAGGAATTTGTAGAGGAATGGTAGTTGATGAGATTTTCTGTTGAGATGAGCATGGAAGTGGAAGAGGCTGATTATAAGGTGTTGTTAGCTCATGTGAAATATGGTTCATTAGTTGATGATCGTATTTAACTTTGGAAATAATAATATATCAAGTTTTAGTGTTCTGGTGAAATCCATAATGGTGGAAAGACATCAAGTGTTTGGTCTTGGTCTCCAAATGGTGTATTATATTTTCAAGGGCGATTGTTCATTGTAATATGTCTAATGAAAGAGTTGATTTATAGTGGAAATAATTCAAGGTTTTACATTAACCATATAACTAATATGGTATATCATGATTTGATACATCGGTATTGGAGGTCGGGGAGGTGGTGGTCAATTTCAGTCTTCATATCATGATGCCTTACATTCTTTAAGATTAACAGAGCAACAAATACATGTTCATTTTTTGTATCCTTTAACCATTCAAAAAATGGAATTTGGAAGATATATCTATGGTCTTAATTGTTGGTTTACCATAAAATCATAGTGAGAGGGATCACATTTGGGTGATCATTGATCAAATAATGAAATAATCTCATTTCCTTACTATTAAAGGAATGATGAAGGTAGAAGATATCAAGCATATTTATGTTTTATAAGTCATAAAGCTCTATAGAGTGTATTATGTGGTCATTTTTAATGGGATCTAAGGCTTACATCTAGTTTTTTGGAAGTGTTTTCAAGAGATTATGGGTAACCAATTAAAGGTAAGCATATTGTATCACCCACATATAGATAGAAAGAATGAGTGATCCATTCAGATTTATGAGGATATGCAACGATCATCTATGCTTAATTTTGGTGGTTCATTAGAAAAGAATTTGTATTTGGCCGATTTCTCTTATAATAGTAGTTATAAGTCTTTAATTTAAATGGATCCTTCAAAATAATAGCAAGGATGACCATGTAGATCTCTTTTATGTTGGTAGGAACTGGGAAAATAGTTCTTGGTTAGACTGAGTCTTATCCAAGTGAAAATGGATAAGGTTAAGTTGACCCGAAAGATGTTATAAAAAACTAAGAGTCTCTAAAAATCCTATACATACTATCATTAACACCCATTGTATTTTTTAAGTAGGTGACTAGGTTTCATAGGACATTGTCATTTGGGTAATCAGGGTAAGTTGTCATCGATGTTTATTTGACCTTTTAAGAGCATTGAATGATTTAGAATGTTGGATTATCATATATACTTTTTTCATGAATGAATTTGATTCATAATGTGTTCCATGTTTCACAATTGATATGGTATCGAACAAATCATTTTCATGTGATAGTGTGGGAGGATATTGAACTTGATTCTAATACCTTAGTGATTTAGCAAATTGATATGATTATGGATCATCAATATAAGTGTCTATATGGTAAAATGATTCCTTTATCCCATGTACTATGGTAGTCCAGATGGGACTTCCATGAAATTTTGGAGTGGGATGCATTAATGAGGTAGTATTTTCCTTATCTCATTGATAGTCCAATGTTGTTAGAACATTTTATGGATATAAAGTGACATGGTGGGAAGAATTACATTTCCCTCCATGTCACTGGTATATTTTATTTTAGTCCTATTTTATATCTCTTGGGGTTGTAAAAGATTTCAAGAGTTATGGGTTTTGAATTTTTAGTTTTAGGAGAAACATGCTAGATACAAGGTTTATTCACAGTTATTAGTAACCATACAGTAACTATTAAATATGGGTTTGTTGGTTCCAATGGTATTTTTAACGGTTTGATCTTAATATTTCAAACCATGTGAGGGTTTATGAAGGCTGATAGCGTAATGGATTTGGGTTTAGAGTTTGTTTCATATATTTAACATGGTTTTTATAATCATGTGTCTATTACAAGGTAATTGTGTGATTTATTTTTTAAGAGATAATTAATACCCCATGATTAGCCCATAGTTTGTCTAACTATGTAGCCTAACCATTCAAACCGTTTGAAATTCATAAAATTTGAAAATTACCCTAATAATCATAGTTATTATAAACTATAATATCCCCCCAATCCCTCATTAGCTAGAACTGGTCTCTCTTTGATGCTCTAGAAAGTTATACCCTTGGTGGCATGGTGTTTCTCCTTTGTTCTTGGTGGATCTCTCAGATGTATGTTACTATTTTCACATGTTTCCTCTTCCACTTTATAGATCTCTCCTTGATCTATCTTCTCTTTAAGCGGTTAAATATCATGAAGAATTTGATGGCTAGATCTATATTTTTATGGGGAAATGATCAATATCATTTCAATATAGGATAAATATGAATTAATCTCTTCAATTCTCAACCATTTTTTGAAGGATCCATATTTTTCTATATTAGAGAGTTATTCATCTCTTTACATTGGTATAATCTTTGATATACTTTATGTTTTCGTAAATTTATTTGGTTTTGTATAATAAAAATATTTATTTGTAATCAAATATGGATTTTTTTAAAAAATTAATCATGAGTGGAATGAAGAAGGGTTTTAATTATGTTTTCCCATAAAAATATTATTATGAACTTTGTATGTTTGATAAAATTCCTTAAAGATGATTTTGAGTCTAAATTGGATTTTAAAGCATGATATTGGTGGTTCTTTGATTATTAAAATGTTTTAGAAAGTTTGGATCATGTGTACTTGAATATTTTGTGAAAACATGGAACTTTTAGGACCTTGGGTGGGTCGGGTTATGGACATATAAAAACCTTACTGATTATGAATCCACTAGTGGTTATATTTTTAATATTCATAAAATTTGGAATGAATTTATTCCATTATGATTAATGTTATTCAAGCTTAGTGTTTCTTATAAGTCCTAGTATTTATTGACCTAGTCTAGAGCCCATATTGTTCTTGGTTTTATACATAATGGTATTGTTTCAGGTTTGATTTCTCACATGTTTATATTATGGTTTTACATGGTTCATTTTGATATTTTCCCTCTATTTATATATTATGTAAATATTCATATTCTTTTTTTATTTGAATTTAGTCGGTTTTAAAGGAATCTAAAATATTTTTGTGAAAAAAGTGTTTCAAAATGAAACAACATGAAGAAACATTTTTTGTTTTAATTATATAACTAATAGGTTCATAGTTGTTGGAATTATATATATTATTGATTTTATATTATTTGTAATTTTCCTCACACCTAGAATATTTCATTTGATGCATTCATATTAGGTTTTTTATGATACAGGTAAAGGGAAGAGTGTCATATAGCATGATGTATTCTATTAGTTTATGTTTCCTTCATAGTGGGTCGGGATAATGGTGATATATGGTCACATGGATATTTGGTTTTGGACCTGGCTAGTTTCATTTTTGGGTTTATAATTTTTTTATTGGTTTTTATGTCTCATTGTTTTTTACCTCTTCTTATGCGATGTACTCTGATTGTTTATTTTTTTCAGTTACACATGAGATATTTAGTGGTTTATGTGTTGATATTCACCTTGTAGAGAGTCATATTAGGTGTCATTTAATGTCAAATTGGGTTGGTTCATTAAAATTAATTTTCATAAAAAATCATGAAGTAAGCATGAGGTATATGATAAATCGTGAAAACATTCCATGAATACAAGCCATTCACCTTTAATTTTTTAAAAGTTTTACTTCCTCATGAATTCCAAGGATCTTCATAAAAAAACTTATCAAGCACAAAATAGGTATCCAGTAGCATCATATTTATAACCCATGTTCACTCATGTTTCCCCATGTTGGAAATAATTGATTCCTAGTTAATTTCATAATTGTAACCTTCTTTATTATTTCATTTATTTTTTCCATTTAAAGACTAAATCACTACCCAATTCATTGAAGAGATATATCAGGCTCACCCATCATCAATACCAATATTAGGATTATGCAACATAAAATATAGTATAAAATTATCATTTCATAAAATAAACATTTATAATCTTTCACTTTTTCATCATAAAATCCTTGAAAAAATCATTTCAAACCTTATGAAAAAGAGGTTTCCATTTTCACATAAAAATAAAATGAAATATCACTTTCTTTTGAAAACCCTTTAAAATGAAAAAGTCACAAGAAATGGGAATTGAATTAAATTTATAAAACCATGAAATCATTAAGAGTAATTTTACTATCAAATAAATGGTATGACTATTGGAAAATTTGTTCATGATTTTATAATTTTAAAAAACATTCATTTTCTTATTATTAAAAAATTTCCAAAGTGACCTATATGAAAAACCTTAAAAACATTCCTTTTTAAAACTTTTTAAAGAAATCCAAAAATTTGTTTAAATTTAACATTAATAGCTTTTCATTTATAAATAAAAACATTATTGGAACATTTAAAAGAACATGGATATGAAGGAATTTAGTTAAAAGAAATACATTAAAATAAGGTTTTAAATAAAAATAAATTAGATAAAGTCATTGTTGGCGCCAAAAATATGGCCCAAAAGGAAGGAACGAAAAAGATAGCTGGCGCGCTGCCTCGCGAAGCTCAGCCGCGAAGCACCGCCGCGAAGCGCGGTCGCGAAGCGCCCCAACCATGGCGGGGCCGCGAAGCTCCGGAGGCGGTAATCCTCCGCGAACCCGTTTGACGTTCGCGAGCCGCCGTGAAGCACCAGAGGCGGTAATCCTCCGCGAACCCGTTTGACGTTCGCGAGCCGCCGCGAAGCACCAGAGGCGGTAATCCTCTGCGAACACATTTGACGTTCGCGAGCCGCCGCGAAGCACCAAAGGCGGCGCGCGAGCCCTGCTTCGGGGCGCCCCTTCCCTATAAATACTCGACTCCCCCTGAGTCCCGAGGGCGGACAACCCGACCTTTCGGCTTCTCCTCTCCCGAATCGCGAAGCACGCTTTTCCCCGGGAATCATGAGCTCCGTGAGGTATTTCTACTTCGAGAGACGACTCTGATTTGTTTCGTTTTGAGCCCCTCTTCCGAGAGGGATGCCCTTCGCGAAGCTCAAGGGCGTTCGCGAAGGAAGGGGATTCCCAAGGGAACCCGGGCAGCCGCGGAGCACTTGTGCTTCGCAAAACACCCAACCCATACGAGTAATCCCTATGCTAAGGCAGGATCGCTCCACTTCGCGAAGCACATTGCTTGGCAGGACCCTGCGTCGTGAACCACTCCTTCTTCGCGAGGCAGTGCTCCGCGAAAACTGTTCCACTTCGCGAAGCACCTCCCACTCTCACCTATGTCCCATGCTAAGGCCAAGGCACCCCACTTCACAGATCACACTCCTCTGCTTAGCGATTCCTCTTTTCATGCGACCCTCCAGGTTTGCACGATGTGATTTCAAAGTCCCATGGACAACACCTCCCGTAGCGTTGCTTCGCCTAATGCTTCTTCACATAGGCACGCTAACGACTATTTCTTCTTCGCATAGCCACGCTAACGTGGACCCCTCGATGGTTCGTCCCACGACCCCCCTTTACCATGGCCTTACCGACACCTTCCCTTCCCCAAGGACCAGAGGGTATCGGTTATGTAAGCCCTAGGGGTGTGGAGTGAACCCACATCGTCCGAGCTGCAGGACGTTAAACTGCCAAGTACCACGTCCTCAACACATGACATTAAACTGTGACCCAACCTCGTCTCCCTCACGAAGGGTCCCCCCAACTCGAACATTTTTTACACCACTCGTCTCCACGGGATTGGAACTCTTCCACACATGGAATGAGATCCTCCTTGTCGGAGTGGTGTATGTTCACAGGGGAAGGGCTGCCTCAGAGCGTAAGCCTCTAACCTTTGGTACGGATGATTTCACCCGTGCATCTCGGTACTTCCCCACTACCAAGGTCAGTGGAGGACGTGAGAGGGAATGAGGCACCTCCCATCATCGGACCAAGGTCCATCTTTCCCGCGCTTTGTCGCGCCCTGGGCCTCCATCCTGGAGTAAGTCCCAACACCATGGGCCGCCCAACGCGTAAGCCCCTCTTCGCTTCTCACGGACGCACCCTTCGCGACGTGATCGTCAGGTCCATGCAACCTCTTGTTTCTCACACCGAGCATGACTCACGTGGGCTTAGAGTGAGCACCGACCCTGACAAACACCTTCTGAACTACGAGGTCTTTGATCCATGTCAAGGCATGGTACGTAGGAAGCCTCTACGAGGTTCAAGCCCGTCCGTCTCTCACGTCGGGTTTCACCCCCGTCTAGCACGACGTTAAACTGCAATTCCGGTCCAGTGGTAAGCCATTGCGACCCACACCTTCTGAACTACGAGGTCTTTGATCCATGTCAAGGCATGGTACGTAGGAAGCCTCTACGAGGTTCAAGCCCGCCTGTCTCTCACGTCGGGTTTCACCCCCGTCCAGCACGACGTTAAACTGCAATTCCGGTCCAGTGGTAATCCATTGCGACCCACACCTTCTGAACTACGAGGTCTTTGATCCATGTCAAGGCATGGTACGTAGGAAGCCTCTACGAGGTTCAAGCCCGCCCGTCTCTCACGTCGGGTTTCACCCCCGTCCAGCACGACGTTAAACTGCAATTCCGGTCCAGTGGTAAGCCAGTGTGACCCACACCTTCTGAACTACGAGGTCTTTGATCCATGTCAAGGCATGGTACGTAGGAAGCCTCTACGAGGTTCAAGCCCGCCCATCTCTCACGTTGGGTTTTACCCCCGTCCAGCACGATGTTAAACTGCAATTCCGGTCTAGTGGTAAGCCATTGCGACCCACACCTTCTGAACTACGAGGTCTTTGATCCATGTCAAGGCATGGTACGTAGGAAGCCTCCACGAGGTTCAAGCCCACCCGTCGCTCATTCACGTCGGGTCCCATTCCAGTCCAGCGGTAAGCCGTTGTGACCATCTGGACTACGAGGTCTTTGATCCATGTCAAGGCATGGTACGTAGGAAGCCTCCATAATGTTCAAGTCCACCCGTCGTTTATTCACGTCAGGGTTCACTATCGTCCCGCATGACGTTAAACTGTATTCTCCGAACTACGAGGTCTTTGATCCGTGTCGAGGCATGGTACGTTGGAAGCCTTTATGAGGTTCAAGCCCACCACCCATTGGATCAAGGTCCACTTTCACGTCGGTTCACCGACAAAACCCCTTTTGAACTACGAGGTCTTTGATCCATGTCAAGGCATGGTACGTAGGAAGGCTCCACGAGGTTCAAGCCCACCCATCACCCAATTGATGTCGGTACGCTGACGACATTCATCGGGCCAAGGTCCAGCTTCACGTCGGTTTACTGGCACCCTCCCGAACTACGCGGACGTTGATTCCCTGCCACGGGGATACGTAGGAAGCCTCTTCAAGGCTCAAGCCCAACTTCACTGTCGCCCCCCTGCGATGGTCCCATTTCAATCTCATCCGTCTCCGCTGGACGTTAAACTCGCGGCATACCCTGTGTTGAACACGGGAAGCTGAGGAAAACCTCAGATACGTGTCTATGACATTTAATTCCCCGCGCTCGATGTGGGATGCCTCGAGCTTCCACGCCCTCGAGAAGCCTTGTGATCAAGGATAACAGACAGACATGCCAGGTACCCCAGCATCCAGACACGCTACTGATGCCTCAACGTGACTACTCCCCTGACCGAAGGTTGCTGCCCTGACTGGACCCTTTGGAATGTCCCGACAGAAGTAGTGTAATTAACCGGTGTCCATGGAAACATGGCACTGGGAAGAGTTTCACGAACTACGTATTAAATCTATAAGGGAGACCCGGACTAGGTGATGAGTTCTGAGGAGGAATCCAGAGGAGGAAGAACCGACATCCCATCTTCCCGTTTCGATCAAGGAGAAGACGTACCTGAACAAGGAACGAATTCCACCCGCCTTTGGAAAGCGGGAATGCGGGGCAACAAAGCCGCGCGTCCCCCCTCACGGACGGATGCGCGCGCGCCCCGAAGAAAGCGTCAGAAACAGAAATGGTGAACCCAACGTGAAGTTCTTCTCCTCAGCATGGAGATTAGTAGCGTTCGAGACACTAGTAGATTGACGTGTTGCCGGATCCAGATATCCGGTGCCTGGTCCCGCCAAGCAAGTAGCGGGCCTGTCGTGGAACTCACCGGAAGTCGGGGTAGGAGAGCGTGGGGCACTCCGCTCTGCAGCGTCTTGGCGTGGATCCTTCTCACAGACATGGAGGATGGAAGAACGCTGGGGCACTGGCTGTCAATCTTTTTCCCCTCAGCACTAATGAGTTGATCCCTTCGTTTTCCAGGAACCAGGTTGCTATTTCAGAGATGCGGTCACCATCCGCTCCTTGCCCGCGCAGGGGCAGGGGCAACACCACGACGACCACTCCACATGGCGCCACCACCGCCACGACGGCCACTCCACATGGCACCACCACTGCCAAGAAGGCTACCACATCACGGAATATGGGACGTCTACGTCCCCTTTCCCCATCAGAGGTCATCCAACGAAGGGTGATCAACAGCCTCGTGCGCAGGTACGAGGAGGAAGGGGTCATCCCGACTAGGGATATGGCCCGCTTGGACCTGGAGGCCTCCAGGCCCCGCCATCAACGCCGCCCTAACCGGCCGCGCAGGGAGCCCCTTCTCCCAAACCAGACATTCAACCGTTTCGGGAGCCTATCTCTGGAACGCATTGACGACTCTTCGCCTTACGCTGAAGAGGCAGGCGCTGTCCGGCTCAGCCCGCTCAGGGTCCCGACCCAGGGCCCCCAGGCGAGAGCTCCCGTCCGGCCGCGTCAGCGCCGCCGTCCGGCCCCGCAGGAAGAGCAGGCAGACTACGTCCCTGCACCACCTGCAGCGGCCCGCCTGACCCGACGTCAGCGCCGGGCCCGGGCTGAGGACGCTCGCCTAGGCACGTCCACGTCGACAGCTACAGTGGCCCGAGCCACCGCCGACGTACATTATGAAGCCCCCGTGTACATTGAGCAGGGGAACCCCTTTACCCAACCAGGATCGAGACCCCAACTGCCCCACGGGCAGGCTGGGTTGACTCTCCGGGTTGCAGGCCCAAGTAGTGATCGCCGCAAGCTAACCCGCGGTGATGCCACCCCGTACGGAGGTCCTCCCCGTAACACTACTCCACAGAGCGTGGGCCTTCCCCGCTCTGAGGTTCATCATGGAGGCATGCCTCGTGCTGCCCCCATCCTGCAGGAAGACCTGCCCCGTGGCAGTGATGCTCAGCGCGGAAACATTTCCCGCGCCCGCTGTACAAGGTAAGGAGTCCATCCTTCTGAAGGCACCGTCCATCCGGTCCTTCTTCAATGTGGGGGTCCCCCCTACGTCCTCTCTGCGACTGGCGAAGGTCCTCCTCACCCCAGCAACTCAAGGAGTGAAGGTCAGCCTCGCTCCACTCGCATTGACCATGGAGGCCTTCCCCATGCTCCTGCCAGTTCCAACAGAGGCCCCGCCCACATGGGTACTGTTCATGGAGGTCCTCCCCATGTCCCCTTTGACATTTTCCCTGGTGCCCCTCGCACCCCTGATGTCTCGAGTGGGGGCCCTCTCCGCCACGGCGCCGGCGCCGCCCCAAGGCTGCCTGATATGGGTCAACCCTGTCCCGAAGAGCCACCCAGGGGCAGAAGAGCGGGTCGTCGCCGCCAAAAGAAGAATCCTGGGAAGGCCTAGGGGGAGATCAAACCTGCCCGCTTCTCCGATTCGGAAGCGGAATGCGATTCAGCGATGGAACCTTCTCCCAGCTCCTCTGTATCAAGGACTGGGGAAAGAACCAGACGCGTCAGCCTCGTTCTCCCAGAATTTGAGGTCCACCGGATTCCCGTCTCTTTCCGCAGGTACATCCAGGAGGAAGAAATCCTGGGAATTCCGCAGGTTTCGACCGCGCAGTCACCGCCATCGTCACCCGAAGCGCCCTCTACCTCTACTTGGGATCACGAGGAGCTGTTTTGGGGGTCAACGGTGGTAGAGCCACGACATGACCGGACACCGGTAATGGCGATTCCCGTACCCGAAGCAGTGGCAATTAGCCCGTCCTATCGTGACATTGTGGTCAGGTCACCTCGCTCTTCAGAGGAAGGCCCAGATTTCGGTGGCCAGTCTGCTCGCTCGCCGTATTCTCCACCGCCGAGTTTTCTATCCCAAAGGTCCACCTCGGTACCACTTCCGGTTCCTCAGCCGCCCCCGGTTGATGAGTGGGGTAATGTAGGGCCGAACCCTGAGGACGAACCCAGGAGCTTCTGGAGTATTCTTGCGGCGGACTACTTCCCAGAGAAGTTCTGGCCCACGGCGGCACAGAATTTCCGCGTACCCGAGTCGCTTACCGCTGAAGAAGTGGGATGCTTTTGTCGAACCCTGTGGGCGACGCACTTCCACCTCCGCTGTGAACGGGTAGTATACCCCAGGGGTCGAGAGCACTTCGAGGAGATTGGCAAACAGTGCCGCCTGATTGATGCAGCGGCGCTCCTTGTGGCCCAGCACCCCGAGTCGCCTGTTCACCAGAGTTCCCTCCAACGAAAATGCGTTCAGAGTTTCAAGGCACTCCGCAAGATCGTCAGGGAAGCCACCCCCCATGTGCAAGTCTGTGGCTGGGGACACTATGCTGCCCTTCTGTTCGATCCTATTCGACGACAACCCGATTCGCTATGCGACATCGAGGACATGCCTTCGAGAGGAATCGCGGTCCACATGGCCGACATTGTGGACAGGGAAGACGAACTGGAACTCCTTGATGGAGACTTCCCCCCAGAGGGTGCACCGCCACTACTCGACCCATCAGGGAGAGTCACCCATCAGCAGAGGAACCTGCTAGGCCTGCCCGTACCCACCGAGTCGCTGGTACTCGGTCGAAACACCGGCAAAGGTAAAGAGCACGTCGGAACCGTCAAGCACTCTGACCCGTCCGCCTCTGTGTAGAAAACAGACGAGGATCCTGAGAAGGCCCCGTTACGCCAACATCTTGCTGATCAGAAGAGGCTGTTTGACGAACTATTGGCTGAGCGCGCCGGAGAGAGGCGACCCGACTATGGTAATCCCAGGCCGGGGCAGCAGGGGCAGGAACAATTTCCCCCGGTGAGATGCCTCTGGGCAACCCTGATCATGCTACTTCCGCGGATAGGGTGGAAGCCGGAACATACGGCAAGAGGGCGCGATACATCTCGCCAAACCCCCCTGAGCGACGGGGCAATCTGAGGAATCCAACCCGTGTTCCCCCAGTCGCCCAGCAGGTCGTCCAACCAGTTGACCCGCGAGCGGCTGAAGCCGTCTACCGTGTTGAAGAACCTGGAAATGCGCTTGTGGTTAGGGATCCCCGTCAAGACAGGGACCCCCACCCGGAGGACCTTATTGCGGAACTTACAGCCCGCCTCGAGGCGTTGGAAACACGGCAGGTGGCGGTCACACCGGATGGAAAGCCTTATCTCGCGTGGGTGGATGATATGCCCGCGCCTCCGGGTTTTGGGAACCCCACTTTCGCGCCTTTTAACGGGATAGGGGACCCACCCCAGCACTTGGCTCATTTCTCCTCCAGGTGTGGCCCCATGCTGGGGACCCCAGCTCAGCAAGAAGCCGCTAAGCTCCGATGTTTTGTACAGACATTGGAAGGTCCGACATTCGTCTGGTACAGCTAGCTCCCTATCGGATCAGTGACCGGTTGGGAGGATCTTTGCCGGCAGTTCTTATACCAGTTCAGCTCCACCACGCGAAAGACCAGCATTGCGGACCTCTTCAAGTGCAAACAGAGGCCTGATGAGCGGGTTGCGGACTTTATTGCCCGGTGGAAAGGACTTACGTATTCCCTCGATATGCCACTGACTCAGGAGCAATTACTGACGATGTGTGTGGGGAACGTTAAGACAGAGCTGGTACCCTCCTTGATTACCCAGAACTATCCTGGAGGGTTCAGAGATTTCTCAGATAAGGCCCAGCGCCTCGAAGAGGCCCTACAGCAGGCTAGTCAGGCACGTTTGCTGCCCCCTATGATCCCAGCCAGGAGGGCCACCAGGGCTGAACCCACCACGGTGGCTCAAATAGAAGCCCCGAGGCAGCTGGAATTGGTACCCGGCGGCACCACCCCCGCAACCCCGTAGAGGTCCTCCACCTCAAGCACAGGCTCCTGCCCAGCAGCGACCGCCTCAGAACCGACATGTTCCCCCGCGCAATGTGCTGCCACCACCTAGGTGAGACAACCAGGCGCCGCCTCCTCGGCAGGCCCCTCCGGTCCCTCGACAGGACCAGGCCCCCAGGGCTCCTTACCCGGAAAGAAAGTACCATACCTATTCGTTCAACGAAAATCAGGTCCCTGGCTACTTCCGAAGTGCTCTAGAGCAAGGGATCGTGCATCTGCCTGAGTGCAGGAGGCCGGCAGAGGCGCATCTCACCGATCACCCCAACTATTGCCCTTATCATCGGATCCTGGGGCACACCCTCAAGCGATGCTATGTGTTTAAAGACTGGATTCAGGACCAGGTCAACAACAACATAGTCAAGTTGGGCCCAGCGCCAGCGCAAGTGGAAGGCGTCTTTGCGGGATCAGAAATCGGCAGCGACAGCGAAGGTGAGTGGCAGCAGGTCCCTAGCCGCGGGTCCCAGAAATACGACAACTGGATGGCTCGAAAAACCGTCGTCCGTGCCCAGGGTATCATCCGGGCACGCCTGAAGCAGTCAGATCCTTCAGAAGAAGTAGTCGGTGCCTCAGCATCGTCTTCACAGTCGGCCTCTGCCCAAAAGGGCAAGCAGCGGCGACGCAAGAAGAAGCAACGTGCACCGCCAGTGCCGTCGTCATCCCGCACTCTTGGAGAATTTATGCCTCCCGAAATGGGCATTCCTCCCAGAATCCACCCAGCGGTGGATGAATCTTCAAGCGATAGTCAAGGGTACGCTTCGGTTAACACCGTGGAGCTGGTAAAGCCCTATATGACCCCCGACGAGGGGGAACCCCAGGCAGACCTCCCCAACGTTTCCAGCCGACGCCAACGTCGGCGGAATCGCAATCGCGCCGGTCATCGAGGTACGTCAGCGGGCACTTGTGACCAAGCTGTGCACGCTACCGAGACCAGGCAGTAGGCTCAGCGCAGATCTCAGCACGCGCAGACCCATCCAGCACCCTCGGTTCTACCTCCACCGTCGTTCGTGCTGCTGGATCGGGGGGAGCCGCCTTGTTCGTATCACAGCCAGTCTTTCCCGGTGACAGGCCAGCCTCCGCTGTCCGATCTTAGTCCGGCGACTACTCTTCAGGCTTCTACTGGTAGGCATCAAGATGTACCCAGTACTAGTTACTCGCCGGTTCAGCCAGCCGGACCCGCTGTGCATCCAAATGCCGAACGACCTTCTGTAAGCAGAGGTTCGCGTTTGGCACGAAAGTACGATGTTCTGAAGCATCTGGTCGGCATCCCGGCGAGGCTTTCCATCTTCGAGGCCCTTCGCCTATCATCTGAAATGCGCGAGGCACTTGCCGAGGCCCTAAGGAACCCCCTCCAGTTCGAGACGGAAGTGGCAGCTGCAGAAGCCTTCCATACCGAGACGATTGAAAACACCGAATGTCAGGCGGTTATCTCGTTCTCTGGTGAAGATGAGGACCCCCCTATACAGGGGCACATTTTCCCACTGTATATCACTGGCCACTTCAACGGTGTGGAAGTCCGCCGATGTCTCGTTGACACGGGTTCTAGAATCAACCTAATTCCGACCCGGACGCTGCGAAAGCTGGGTCTGTCCGAAGGTGATTTAACTCCCTCTGACCTAAGGATCCAGGGGTATGACAGGATAGAGCAAACCCGAGTCTGCAAGATCTGCCTGAAGACCCAGTTCGGTGGCTTAATTGCCAGCACCGAGTTCATGGTTATTTCTCAGGACACCACCTACAACGCATTGATGGGTAGGCCATGGCTCCATCTGCATGCAGCGGTCCCCTCGTTGTATCACCAGTGCCTTAAGTACTCTCTCAACGGTCGAGTAGGCGTGCTCCAAGGAGACGCGTCCCCTTTCGCTTCTTGTGAGGCCCGCTATCTGGATGCGGGTTATTACAAAAGTAAGGACAAGAAAATCCTGGTAAGCGAGGATGAGCCTGCCCCGATCACAAGTGATCCCTGGGCAAGCATGGACGACGCCTACATCCTCCCGATCCACCGGTTGGAGGCAACGATCCCCGACATGGGACAATGTTTTTTTGTTTCGGGTACGCAAGGAAGTCATGTTCCCGTGTCCAAGCGACGACGGAAAATCACCTCGTACTCCTACATCAACCAGGCTCAGGTCATCCCGGAACCTCCTACCCCTGTACGGTACCGGGACGTCAAGCTGATGACAACGGCGGTGCGCCATACGTGTCTCTTTCGCCGGGCTGGAATTAACCGACTCAGGCCGACACGTCACCACTGCTTTGATATCATCAAGAGTGGCCCCTTAGGCCGAAGGCCAGATGGGATCGGATCAAATGCATTCATTGCTATGGTCTCAACGACAAGTGAGTCTCCTGATGTGATGACCGCTGCTGCCCAAGCCGACACCAGTTGCCCCTCGGGTTTTGAGAGTCCAGAAGCATCTTCCGTCGCAAGAAGTCCCCCCATGGCTGGGGAGGAAGACTTGGAGGATGCTCCCCCAGCCTTTGAAGAAGGCGTCTCTACCACGGTTGATGAACTGGTACAGGTAAACCTTGGTAGCGAGGTAGATCCAAGACCCACATTGATCAGTGTGGCCATGTCCCTCGAGGAGCGGCAGCAGTATGTAGACTTCCTCAAACAGCACCGCGATGTGTTTGCCTGGAGTTACGATGAGATTCCAGGGCTGGATCCCCAAGTGGTCGTCCACCGTCTGGGTCTCCCGGCAAAACACCGTGGGTTCAAGAAGCCTCCCAGGAGAATGCACCCTTCTCATGGTGTTATGGTTGAGGCCGAAGTTGACAAGATTATCAAAGCCAACTTCATTAAGAAGGTCCAGTACCCCAAATGACTCGCCAACATTGTGCCGGCCAGGAAGAAGAATGGGCAGATCAGAGTCTGCATCGACTTCCGCGATCTCAATCGCCACTGCCCAAAGGATGACTTCCCACTCCCAGTGACGGAACTGTTGATTGACGCCACGGCCGGGTTCCAAGCCCTCTCTTTCATGGATGGGTATTCCGGGTATAACCAGGTCCGGATGGCCCCCGAAGACGAGGAGTCCACTACCTTCAGGGCTCCCCAGGGTACCTTTTGCTACCGGGTAATGCCATTCGGTTTGAAAAATGCAGGTTCCACTTATCATAGGGCCATGCATCACATATTCAAACCGATCCTCTGGACATTGGTGGAATGCTACGTGGATGACCTTGTAGTCAAATCACGCCAGCGCCAGGACCATCTCAAAGACCTTGAGAAAGTGTTCGGTTTCCTCCGTTCCCGTCACCTGAAGATGAACCCGCTGAAGTGTGCCTTCGGAGTCACCTCCGGGAAGTTTCTGGGCTTCGTTGTCAGATACCGAGGTATCGAGATCGACCCGGAGAAGATCAAGGCCATCAGCCAAATGCCTCCCCCGAGCAACATTCGGGAGCTTCGAGGCCTGCAAGGCCACTTAGCCTATATACGCCGATTCATTGCGAATTTGGCCGGCAAGTGTAAGCACTTTTCCCGGCTCATGAAGAAAGACGCTGCCTACGAGTGGGATGAGGAGTTTCGGGCCGCCTTCGAGGAAATCATGCAGTATCTGCTCCAACCTCCGGTCTTGATGCCACCCGTCTCCGGAAAGCCGCTGGTCCTTTACGTGACTGCCCTGGAGAGATCCCTCGGTGCGCTGCTCGCCCAGAAGAATAACGAGGGCACTGAGAACAGTCTCTACTATCTCAGCTGCATGCTTCTCGATACGGAGGTCATATACTCCCCTATCGAAAAGAGCTGCCTTGCGCTCGTCTTCGCTGTGCAGAAGTTGCGGCACTACCTGCAACACCACGAGGTACAATTGATCTCTCGGGTAGATCCGCTGAAGTACATCCTGAACCGCCCCATGCTGACTGGCCGACTACCACGGTGGACGGTGATTCTCCAGCAGTTTGATATCAGGTTTATACCTCAGAAGGCCATTAAGGGACAGGCATTGGCAGACTTTTTAGCTGCTCATCCAACCTCCGCGGATCAATCCCTGGACCTGGACTTTCCCGACGAGACGATCCTCTCAGTTGATCATGCTGCCCCATGTTGGCAAATGCATTTCGACGGCGCCTCCCGGAGCCCCACCGGTAGAAGGCTCAACGACCCCAAGCTCAACAGAGTGGGTCTGGGTATTGTTTTTATTACCCCGGCGCAAGCCGTCCTGCCGCAATCGTTCCTGTTGTCAGAAGGTTGTACAAACAACGAGGCAGAGTACCGGGCTCTCATCACCGGCCTCGAGTTGGCCCTTGAGATCCATGTCCCCCATCTGCATGTGAAGGGAGATTCCGAGATGGTAATCAGACAGGTTAATGGTGACTACGTCTTCAGGAAGCCATAGCTTGCACTGTTGCTGGAGTACACCCTCCTCCTAATGGCCCAGTTCTCTTTTCGGCCAGAGGTTACCCATGTCCCGCAGTCGCAGAACGGCCAAGCGGACGCCCTGGCTGGCTTAGTCGCGTCGCTCGCAGAACCCGAGCAAGATGATTTGGTCATACACGTGGCCCACCGGAGAGTCATTGCTCCCGTCACCCAAGAGGATCGTGATGGCCTGCGGGTAAGTTATCTCACCGCCGGACCCTCCATATAGGGAGTCCCAGGTTCGTCAGACGCAGTGGTTGAAACCACCCCTGACTGGAGAGCGCCTTTTGTCAAGTATCTCCAAAATGGTCAGCTCCCGGACGACCGAGCCGAACGCGAGCGAATACGACGCCGCGCACTGCAATTTACCCTCCAGAGCGGCCCCAGTCTTGAGCAGATCCTCTATAAACGGAGTTTCGATGGTGTCCTCCTCCATTGCATCCAAGGAGTAGAGATACCTCAAGTTATGAAAGAGGTTCATGCCAGTTCCTGTGGCGCCCATCAAGCTGGGCCGAAGTTGTCCCAGCAAATCCGGAGGTTAGGGTACTTCTGGCCCTCCATGATCCACGATTGTATTGGATACGCCAAGAGATGTCACGTGTGCCAAGTACACGCCAACTTATTGCATCGGCCGCCAGAACCCCTCCACCCCACCAAGTACTCTTGGCCATTTGCGGTATGGGGACTTGATGTAGTGGGACCGTATCCGCCGGCAACATCCCGCCAGTGCAGGTTCATCCTGACTGCTACAGATTTCTTCTCCAAGTGGGAAGAAGCAGTTCCGCTCAAAGAGGTCAAGGCCCGTTTCATCATTGACTTTGTCAGCTGCAACATTATCCACCGGTTTGGAGTCCCTCACTTTGTCCTCACCGATAACGGCACCAACTTCCGGGCAGCCGAATTGAAGAAATTGTACGCTAAGTACGACATCCGGTCAAACCATACCTCCCGTTACCACGCACAGGCGAATGGACAGATCGAGGCGTTCAACAAGACCCTCTCTAACATTCTGCAGAAGATGGTTGGTAATAACAAGAAGAGTTGGCCAGACAAGCTCCCCAACGCCCTCTGGGCTTACCGGACGACGACTCGCAACTCTACCCAGGTGACCCCATATTCCCTGGTGTATGGAGCTGAGGCCGTCCTACCCATTGAGATCCAGCTGCCGTCGCTGCGCACTGCAGTTTATGATCACCAGACATCAGATGAGGTAGCCGAGATCCGTCTAGCTGAGTTGGAAGCACTAGACGAGAACCGGATCCGTGCCCTGCACAATCTGGAAAGGCATCAGGACAAGATAGCGAGAGCCTTTGACAAGAAGGTTCGTCTCCGCTCTTTTCTGCAGGGTGACCTGGTATTGGCCCTTCGAGCGCCAATGATTCCCGGTAGGAAACCACCCAAGTTGGAACCCAAATGGGAAGGGCCTTATATCATCCATAAGGTTTACCCCAACAGAGCATACTCTTTGGTGACCCCAGATGGAGAGCGTATAACTCCTCCCACCAATGCCAAATTCCTCAAGCGATACTTTTCCTAGCGCAAAAAAGTGGTCCTGCACGACCCTAAACTGCGAGAGGGTCCTGCACGACCCTAAACCGCATTGGTCCTACACGACCCTAAACTGCGAGAGGGTCCTGCACGACCCTAAACTGCGACTTGGTCCCGCATGACCTTAAACTGCCGCTCCGTCCTCACTGCAAAACGTTAAACTGCAAGCCATTCAGGTCTTCCTGACCGAGGCTCAGCCTCAGGCACCTCGGCCTCTTTGGGCCCCTGGCCCCGTCTCCACCGCGGTCTGGCCCCAGGCCCCCTCGTTTCTCTACGACTTACCCTCTTACAGGATCGTACGGTACGGTGTAGGACTACGTCCTCACGTTGGGATCATGTACCATACCGTACAATCCCCGAATGAGATGCCCCTCGTCCCGCATGACGTTAAACTGCATGTCAATAACTACGTATGGCTTGATTCCCATCTTCATGGGATACGTAGGAACGCTCGGACGCCTCGTCTTGAGCCCAGCCCCAAGCTTTTCTCTTCCGCTATTCCCCCTGGGGATAGTATTCATGGAGGATCTTTGTGTAGCAGGGAGTAGGCTTTCTTGGCCCTGCTCATGCAACCCCACTCGCGCAAATATTGTAAAGGTCGCACCATGCACCCACTCCCGTTCTTCTACCCTCCCACGTCCTTACCGCATGACGCTAAACTTCATGGCCTTCAAGAACTACGTATGGCTTGATTCTCATCCTTATGAGATACGTAGGAACGCCCGGACATTTCGTCCGTTGGCCCAGCCCAAAAGCTAAAATCTTCCCCTCGGGTCAAGACATGGCAGGGTGCACACTTTTGCCCCGACCCACGTCGAGCAAGCCTCGACCCGGCTGCACATTCCCCCTGGAGGTGTTTGCCCCTTTCGTGGATGAATGCAACTGAGCTTCACCCACTCCTTGATTGGGATTCTGCCACCTTTTCACGCCCCTGAGGGTTTTCTCAAGCAACAAGTCGATACAAGTCCCGCGTTGCGAATTTGGTCAGTGGTCGACGCTCATTTGATGTCCCCATGCGGGTCACCATAGGAACGCTGTGTTTTGAACATGGTTAACAGTGTCCTGGATCTTCGGGTCCACCCCGAGATGCCCCAGGCATCAAGAACAGTGATCCCCTCTGCCCCATCCCAAGGTGACAAACTTCCCCCAGGTGGTGCTAGCGATCCGGGCCACGGCCCAAGATTCCTCAAAAGGGTGTACGGTGTGATGTAGGACTGCATCCTCATTCACATCGGGATCATGTTCCATGCCGTACGACCTCCCTTTACGAGGCTCATCCTCAGGCCCTTTGGCCTCCTTGGGCCCCTAGCCCCTCGTCCTCATGTAAGACGTTAAACTACAAACCAGTCAGGCCTTTCTGACTGATAACTTCCCCTTTTCTCTGGGCCACGGCCCAGGATTCCTCACCTGGAGTGTACAGTGTGGTGTGGGACTACGTCCTCATTCACATTGGGATCATGTACCATGCCGTACGAATCCCCTTACGAGGCCCAGCCTCAGGCCCTTTGGCCCCCTTGGGCCCCTGGCCCCCCGTCCTCTTGTAAGACGTTAAACTACAAACCAGTCAGACCTTCCTGACTGCTGCTTGACCTTAGGCCCCTTGGCCTTTCCAGGTCACAGCTTAGGTCCCTTGTTACCTGGAGTGTACGGTGTGGTGTGGGACTACGTCCTCATTCACGTCGGGATCATGTACGTGCCGTGCAACTCCTTTTACGAGGCCCATCCTCAGGCCCCTTGGCCTCCTCGGGTCCCCGACCCCCGTCCTCATGTAAGACGTTAAACTACAAACCAGTCAGGCCTTCCTGACCGAGGCCCAGCCTCAGGCCCTTTGGCCCCCTTGGGCCCCTGGCCCCCCGTCCTCATGTAAGACGTTAAACTACAAACCAGTCAGACCTTCCTGACTGATGGTTGACCTTAGGCCCCTTGGCCTTTCCAGGTCACAGCTTAGGTCCCTTCTTACCCGGAGTGTACGGTGTGATGTGGGACTACGTCCTCATTCATGTCGGGATCATGTACCGTGCCATGAAACTCCTTTTACGAGGCCCAGCCTCAGGCCCCTTGGCCTCCTCGGGTCCCCGACCCCCGTCCTCATGTAAGACGTTAAACTACAAACCAGTCAGGCCTTCCTGACCGAGGCTCAGCCCCAGGCCCCTTGGCCTTTCCGGGCCGCGGACCAGGACCTATTTTATAGGATCGTATGGTGTGACGTAGGACTACGTCTTTATTGATGACGGCTTCTTTACCATTCCATACACCTCCCTTGTTTAGGGGTATATTATTCCCCTCCTCGTCCAGTATGACGTTAAACTGCATTTCAAGAACTACGTGTGGCTTGATTCCCATCCTAATGGGATACGTAGGATCACCTGAATGTCTAAGCTTCGGGTCCAGCCCCATCTCTCGAGAATCCCCATCCCATCTTGGCCCCTTGGCCCATCCTTCCTCCGTGAGGCGATCATATGGTGTGGTGTGGGATTATGTCCTCATTCACGACGGTCTCGTGATGACCACGCCATGCTCCCACCCCCTACTGAGTTGTTTCGTCGATCCCTCTTTTTCGGCGGTTCACCAATGTGCTTAAGAGTACTCTGCTTTATTACCTGGAATGCCAAGCTTTACTCGGACACGTCAACACTCACTTTCCAGGCTTTGCGTATCCTCGCATCAGGGCTTTCATCATCTTTCGCACCCGGAGGGACCCCCAAGAACGGCCTGGATACTACGCCCAAGGGCTCTCCTACCGACACGGGCCAACGCCCCCCAGGGTTTCGGACAACAAATCGATAAAATCCCGCGTTGCGAATATGGTCAGCGGTCGATGCTCGTTTGTTGTTCCCACCTCAGGCTAATGCGATACAGACGCTGTGTTTCCGTCATGGATAACAGTTTTCATCTGTCGTCACGCCAACCCATTAAGCCCAAATGCCGGGTACACAATTCACACCCTTCATCACTTCATCATGTCCAAGTAGAGTCTCGGGACTCTTGGTACTTTTCCCCTGTGCACGTCTGCGCGTTGGAGGAACAAGCTACGTCAAAAGTGTCCTTCGGAACTCTCTGCTGACTCCCCATTGGTGGACGCCCCAAGTATTGCGATGAGGATACCCCCCTTGTTTCCCACATCGAATTTATCTCATGTGGGCTTTGGGATTGGGTTAACATCTGTACTTACTCGGGAGTTGTCACCATCCACGGTCCGAGCTCTAAGACCATAAACTAAGACTCTCATCTGGAACTACGTTCAAGACCCCTTGTCTTCGGACCCAGCCTGAGTTCAGCAAATTTACTTCTCTAATCCTGCCTTCAGGACCCTGATCACAGGGCTGCGTGGCACAGTGTAGGACTACGTCCTCATTCACGTCGGGTTTGAAACAACTGCACCACGCACGCCCCCATTCTGAGGTTCAGTCCTCATGTTCCCTGTCCTGCATGAAGTTAAAAGGCACCCTTCAGAACTACGTGTGGCTTGATTCCCATCCTAATGGGATACGTAGGACCACCTGGATGTCCAAAGTTCGGGTCCAGCCCCATCTCTCGATCACCCTCAAAGTTGAGTCCCTTGACTCCTTGCAGTGGTTCACCCATGTATTAAGAGCACTCTAGTCTAGGACCAAGAGTGTCTGGTTCAACTTGATCAAGTTCCTTCCACTTGTCAAGCTTCGTGTTCCCCTCTATTCGGACTTCCATCATTTTTCACACCCGGAGGGACCCCCGATAACGGCCTGGATACTACGCCCAAGGGCTCTCCTACCGATACGGGCAACGCCCCCCAGGGTTTCAGACAACAAATCGATAAAATCCCGCGTTGCGAATATGGTCAGCGGTTGATTCTTGTTTTGTTAGTCCTCATTTCAGGCTAACGCGACAGGATTCTGTGTTGCGAACATGGTCAGCAGTAATCCTCTATCGTCACGCCAGCCCCTTCAGTCCTTGAATGTTGGTTGCATGATTCACATCATTTTCCACCCCATCATGTCCATGTGGAATCTCGACACTTTTGGCGCTATCCCTCAGTGCACCTTTGCATGCTAGGGGGACAAATCTGCAATCTGGCATCCTTTGGGACTCCCATGGTCCGAGCTCTAAGACCATAAACTAAGACCCATTCGGGACTACGTTCAAATTCCCATCCTCATGGGATACGTAGGACTGCCCAGACGCCCTGTCTCTGGGTACAACCCATTCAAGAAGCCAGTCTCTCTCCATGTTTCACCTCTGTGTAGGCCCCTCGGCCTAAGGTTTCCCTCTCCGGATGGCGCACAATGTGATGTGGGATCATGTCTCCGTCAATTGTGTTTTATAACGCTGCGCACATTTCCCTCCTAGCATCGTCTCTGCTACGTCTACGCTGCATGACGATAAAATGCATGCTTGGTCCTATCATATGACCCTAAACTGTGACATTATCGTCCTGGCCGCACGACGAAAAACGACACCGCATTGTGGTGACCTCACTGTAGAGGACATGACGTTGGGTATTGGTCATGTGTCATACCGTTTGTCAACGCCCATCGCGGCTTGATTCATGTGGCGACATTACGACCTACTGTTTTAGGCCTATCGCTTCACAAAAAAACCATTCACCTTAAAGAACAAACAAGATACATCAAATTCCGCTTCATTAGTGCAAGGGTTGTGCCCACACTTCCCTTTTCCCCTGGCACTGGTACCTTACCGTGCCACCTTCCAGAACTACGTATGGCTTGATTCTCATCCTTATGAGATACGTAGGAGCGCCCAGGTACATCCCCGCGAGCCCAGCCTAACCCTGGTGTTCGGTCCCTTGACTCGAGCATTTCCCCAGAGAATGCATGGTAAGCAAGACTATGTCCTCATTCACGTCATGTTTTGATGTCATGCGACCCCTGATCCCTTTTTCCAATCCATGGTCCGAGTTCTATGACCATAAACTAAGATCACCCCAAGGGAAAAGAATCTGCTCCCTCTCTCTAATACTTTTCGTTGCCGTATTCATATGTGTTTTGATAAAAATCCCGAAGCATGGGATTTTCACAGGGACATTCCCCTCATCTCATGACCAAGCTTCGTGAGCTCGCTATTTGGATCCTCATCCTCTTCCACATCCAAAAGGACCCTCGGACAACGTGGATACTAAGCTTAAGGGCTCTCCATGAATGCTGGACCTAAGGGCCCTTCAATCGTTTCGGGCCAACGTCCCCACGGATCTCTGACAACATTTGTGACATGGTCCCGTGTTTTGAACATGGTCAACGGTCGACCCTCATTTGTTTGTTCCCACCTCAGGCTAACGCGACAGGATGCTGTGTTGCGAACATGGTCAGCAGTAATCCTCCATCGTCATGCCACCATCATTTTGATCTGAATCTTGAGCACCATGATTCACACATTTCCACTCCCTCATGTTCAAGTGGAACTCCATCATACTCGGCTCTTTCTCTTCGCGCATCTAGGTGCGCTGAATGATCATGTTAGTGTCATCGGGCCGGTAGTCACTGAGCATCCCTTTTCCCTAACCTGGACCTCTCTACGTCGGGAAATTCCCACCACTACTACTTGTTTCCCACACCGAGCACGACTCACGTGGGCTTAGTAGTTTTGGCTGTATATGTACCAACACGGTCAGGCTTCTCCTCATCCCATTGACGTTAAACTGCGCTTCCAGAACTATGTGTGGCTTGATTCCCATCATCACGTGGGATACGTAGAGACGCCCAGGCATTTCACCTAGGGTTCAGCCCCTGGAATCACGAAACCTTGTTCCTCCCCATTTCCAGCCCTCACCAGAGAGGCCCTATCTGAAAGAAAGAATGATTCGTGATCAGGCCGATGCGCCCATCTGGCGTACTCCCACCACGGTGGTGCAACTACCGAAGTGTTGGATTCTTTTTGAACAAACCACCACTCCGTGTTCCACGCTTTGCGTACCCCTTATTCGGACCCTCATCCTCTTTCGCGTCTAAAGGAACCCCCTAACGGCCTGGTCTCATGCCGCATCGGCTCACCTACCGTCCTGGGCCAACGTTCCGGAAGACTGGTCATGTCTGGAAGGACCCCCTAACAGTATGGATGTCTGACCTATGGTCCACCAACTGTCCTGGGCCAATGTTCTGAAAGATTGATCGACAACAAATTGATAAAATCCCGCGTTGCGAATATGGTCAGCGGTCGATGCTCATATGTTGTCCCCATTTCAGGCTAACGCAGTAAGGATACCGTTTGTCCTCCACGGTTAACGGTTGTCCTTTATTGTCACGACATCCCCACAGTGTTCTGAATTTGGGCATCGTGATTCACACTTCCCATTTTCATCTGTTTGAACTGATTTCAGCGCCCCTGGCGTTGCCCCGTTCGTGCATAAGAGCACGTTGAAGAAATGGTAATTCGGCTATCTTGGGAGTTCCTCCTCCGATCAAGCCTTCCCCATCTTTCGGGAATCTGGACTGGCTTGAGGAATTGTCGTCAAACGTCCCGCAAACATTGTAGGGATGTAACAAGGCAATTCAATAGTGGAAATCGTGCGTGCCACGACACTCAAAACAAAGGAGAAGGAAAGAGTTGAAGCACAAAAGTGTTAATAAAAGTTTCTTTCGGGTTTGTTACAATACACGGGGGTTGATTTCCCCAATGGACGGGTTGACCCCGTCAAAGGAGCGTTGCAGCTCCGCCACCCGCTGACTTGCGGCATCCAAAGCCTGTTGCCGCTGATTCAACTCCCGCTCCTCTTCAGCAGCGGCGGGGCATAATTTGTCAACTCTGGCCCTGGCCCTTTCTACCTCGGCCCGGACGGCAGCCATCCTTCCAGAGGTCTGCCCCATATGCTCCTCAGCCTCCACTAGCTGGGCCTTCAATCGTGAGACCAGCTCAGATTGCGCATCAAGAGTGGCTGAAAGCTCGTTGGCCCGGATCTGCATCTGTTGGACCTCGCCTTCGGCCTCCTGGAGCTTCCTAATGCTGGTTGCCTTCCTCCGCTGCCATCCCACGCTCAGCCCACAATCATGCTCCTGGATCTTCTCATCCATGAGGTCTCGGATGAGCGCGTGAGAGCGTTGGGCATCCACTCCCCCGGCACACAGTTCGCGCAACCGCGAGCGGAGCCTATCCATTTCGGCCAGCCATTGCACTTGGGGAGTGTCCCTGATAAAGTGTGTGATTAGCCTCCATGACCGGCGGCGGACTATGCTGTTGTCTTCCTCATAATAGGTCGTTTCGTCCCAATCCGCGCGGTCGGCAGGCTCGTACGCAGGATATGCCTGCAGGAATTCCTCAGCGGGATCTGCATCTGGTGTTGAGTCCGGTACGACACCTGACGCCGGCGCAGGCACGACAGGACTGAGACCGACCGGTTTATCCTCTTCCTCAGAGTCCACCTCAATGACTTCAGGTATGGCCCTACTGGTTGTCCCGCCAATGATGGTGTGCGCCGCAGCTTGAGGAGGTGAAGGGACTATCGTCACCATCACCGGCATGCCCCTGGGAGGGACGCCGCCAGACATCCCGACCAGCCTCACTCCAGCAGCCCCCGCCAGTCGGAGAACTGTATGACAGAAAGGGACATAAATGTTAGTTGGCATGGCCCACATGTGGCAACGAGGAGACCGGTGGAGGAGACTTACGAAGATCGACTTCCGAGCGCTGCTCCTGGGCCGGTACTGATGGGACCCCGAGACGAGGACCCCCGTATACTGTTGGAAGGTCTGGAGATTCCAGAGGAGCCGCCTCAGACCCCCTGGTCCCACCAGACGCAGAACTGGATGCAACCATATGCGCAGGTTCTGACGGTCCCGCAACATCACCCGCCAAGGAGCGAGAACGAGGCCTACGAAAAAGTTCCTCCTGCATGGCTCAAACATTGATGAGAAGTCCATAGGGACCCAAAAACAGGTCGTAAGGAGAGAAGTTCGGAATGCTACCTCAAGAGCCTCCACGAAGTCGTCGGATTCTGAGCTTCGGTCTCCGACCTATCCCTCCTCCAACGGGCTCCCTCCTCCAGCCTCGTCCCCCTGAGAAGAGTCCCCTGATTCCTCCGGCAAGGGGAAGCGCTCCCTCAGATCGGCAGCCGATAACTGTGGAGGGACTGTCTGATTCAACAGTACCCTCACCCGGTCTGTCATTGGGCGAGGGACACCACTGGAGTGGACTTAATCCTCCAAATCGTTCAAGTATTGCTCTGCCTCTGCCGGAGACACCATGAATCCAGCCCGAACTGGGCCTATGCCCGGCAGTTCCATCCCGAGGCGATTCAGGTGGGCCCACATCTCAGGTGGGCTGAGGAATTGCCGGTTGACATCCCAAATGTCCCAAGCTTCCGGAAAGACAGCATCTTCTACCAGGTCAATGTGACGCAACCGCTTCCCCGGAGCCTGAGTGGGTATCCTACGGAACCCCCTCGGTGGCCGCCCCTCCGGATGACCCTGCTCTCCCGGAACCACCGGATCCGCCGCTGCTGCCGAACCCTCGGCCGGTGCGGGTCTCGCCGCCATGGCAGCCCCGCTGCCGCGAGCGGCCCTAGCTGCCCTCCGACCTCGACCTCGAGATAAAGGAGGCCCACCATCGCCATCCCGAATCATTGGCTGCTTCAGCATCTCCCCCGGGTAAGCGGCCTCCCAGCTGATGGTGTACTCCTTCGCTAATCCGAAGGCGGCGGTGGACGGAGGCAATGCGATCTGCATCTTTCCATCCTCACGTGTGAACATGATCCACAGCTGCCTCATCACACATGGGTGCTCCTCGTGACGCACCTCCCAGTATACCTGCGGGGTCAGCCGCTGGAGGCACCAGAACTGCCTCGCAAAACGATGCGGGGTGTACGGTTCACATATTGGCTCACGATCTATCCAAGCCACCAAAACTCCACCTCGGAAGGCC
The DNA here is from genome assembly GCA_963277665.1 of Viscum album. NCBI lineage: Eukaryota > Viridiplantae > Streptophyta > Magnoliopsida > Santalales > Viscaceae > Viscum > Viscum album. Next base: position 1,978,383,841 of record OY728157.1, on the reverse strand, counting down.
AGGAGGTAAGCCCGATGTTCTTCCGTTCCCCGTCCATCATCAGTAAGACTCCCCGTCGGCAGTGGGAAGGGATGAAAGTTGAACTCGTCCACCCTCCACACCCTATTCAGCACCATCGGAACGGCCAGTTTGAATGGGAAGCTCCCAACTGCGTTCAAAATGGAGGGGCGAAAGTCTGATCCCGGCGGCGAAATGGGGTTTGGATACTTGTAAATCCCCCTGATATGCGCCGCGATCCACCCATACAGGAGGTGGAAGGGCCCACATATTCTTGGCGGCTTCTTGCCCTCGCTAATACGCCGCAGCATTCTGTATAGTTTGGCGAGCATCGGGATCCCCAGGTTGATCCGCTGCCCCATGGCCAACATCGATTCCATGATGAACGAGCTGGGCCGTACCCCCATTCTTGTATCTCTCACCGGTAGGATCCACCCACAGATGAGAGCTGCGATGAACGCCGCCAGCCTGACTATTGGCTGTTGTTCAGTGCTAACACTGAATCCCCAAGTCTTCCATTGGCTGTCCTCCAAAACCCGCCAATACGAGTGTCCCTTGCCCCGCTGGGCTGCCCTTGGACAAGTTCGAGGACTTGGAGGGAACTCTCGATCTTCTGGGAAGTTCAGGAAGCGTTTGAACCATCTTCTGAAGTGGACATCCCTCACTGCTTCCTTGTCCTCTCCAGGGACAAGCGCCATCAGCGCTGACGCCAGCCGTGGCATTTGCTCAGCATCTCCCCACACGCTGGCAACGGGGAGGAACTCGTCATACATGGCCCCCAATATCGGGACCCCGGAAACCAGTTAGACATCCCAAAGGCCGATGCCCACCTCCCCGTGATGTAGGTGAAAAGTGTTGGTTCTGGGCGACCATCTACTCAACAGTTCCGACATCAGTTGCTTTGGTTGGTAAATGTGGAACTGGGAGGCCCATGCCACCTCATACAATCCCACTCTCCTCAGCTCGGCCTCGAACCCCTCGCAGGAGGCACCTACCCAGTAGGTCCAAGCCCAGTCATCGGTAAAGTTGCCGCCCTGGCGTAGGTCCCACTCATCAGACCATCCCTTCTTCGGATTCTGCAGATCCGCCTTCAGCATGGTGCGGTAGAGAGGAGGGGACCTCTCCGGCTGCAGTGGCCTCCCGTCAATGTCGTTCATATGATTGTAGAGGCAATCAGCGGTGACGGGTGTGAAATCCTCCTGTGCATAACCATCTGCCGCCCTGAACCATTGGTGCTGGCATGGTGTGCTCCTGAACCAGCAAGCTGGTTCATCCCTTCTTGCCTCAGGGATGAAGACGTCATCCCTCAGCCCGAAGTCGTACAACGGCAGTTTCTTGCACTGCGGGTAATCCTTCTGACCTTCCGACAGCAGGTCTGTCAAGGAAGTGTGGTCCGAGTGGCTTCGAACCATTTCCCCCAAGACTAGACGGTTGGCCATCTCATCTCGACGAGCAGCATCTGCGAGGACCCCCAAGACAGCTTCTTGATGGGCCATTTTAACTCTGGTCCTCAGAAAAGGATTCTTTCGGATGGATCGTGAAGCTCGATCGCGAATCCGGATCGCGATGGTCGGTCGCAAGTTCAAACCGCGAAGTCCGGCCAAGGCAGACAAGCAAAGGTTCGCTTAGCGCGAACGCGGAGTCGGAGACTCGCGGTTCGCCGCGAAGTTCGATTCGCTGAGTGCTGTCGCGGAGTATGCGGAGCTTCGCGAAATCGAGAGCGCAAAAAGACAAGGAAGTCACGTGAAGACAAAAGAGGGCGGACCCCCTATTTATAGGCGACGACCCCAGAGCATCGCGGCGCGCCTCAACCGCGCGAAGCATCGTGGCGCGTCCGAATCCGTGGCCCCGACGAGCACCGCGGGGCCCCTTCGCGATGCCACATCACGAACCACCTACAATTTTGGAGATTTTCCCTCAGACTTCGACCCTTCACCCTCCGCGGCTCCAAGTCTGAGGGGGGGCATTTGTTGGCGCCAAAAATATGGCCCAAAAGGAAGGAAAGAAAAAGATAGACGGTGCGCTGCCTCGCGAAGCTCAGCCGCGAAGCACCGCCGCGAAGCGCCCCAACCATGGCGAGGCCGCGAAGCTCCGGAGGCGGTAATCCTCCGCGAACCCGTTTGATGTTCGCGAGCCGCCGCGAAGCACCAGAGGCGGTAATCCTCCGCGAACCCGTTTGACGTTCGCGAGCCGCCGCGAAGCACCAGAGGCGGTAATCCTCCGCGAACCCGTTTGACGGTCGCGAGCCGCCGCGATGCACCAGAGGCGGCGCGCGAGCCCTGCTTCGCGGCGCCCCTTCCCTATAAATACTCGACTCCCCCTGAGTCCCGAGGGCGGACAACCCGACCTTTCGGCTTTTCCTCTCCCGAATCGTGAAGCACGCTTTTCCCCGGGAATCATGAGCTCCGCGAGGTATTTCTACTTCGCGAGACGACTCTGATTTGTTTCGTTTTGAGCCCCTCTTCCGAGAGGGATTCCCTTCGCGAAGCTCAAGGGCGTTCGCGAAGGAAGGGGATTCCCAAGGGAACCCGGGAAGCCGCGGAGCACTTGTGCTTTGCGAAACACCCAACCCATACGAGTAATCCCTATGCTAAGGCAGGATCGCTCCACTTCGCGAAGCACAATGCTTGGCAGGACCCTGCTACGCGAACCACTCCTTCTTCGCGAGGCAGTGCTCCGCGAACACTGTTCCACTTCGCGAAGAACCTCCCACTCTCACCTATGTCCCATGCTAAGGCCAAGGCACCCCACTTCGCAAAGCACACTCCTCTGCTTAGCGATTCCTCTTTCTGTGCGACCCTCCAGGTTTGCACGATGTGATTTCAAAGTCCCATGGACAACACCTCCCGTAGCGTTGCTTCGCCTAATGCTTCTTCGCATAGGCACGCTAACGGCTATTGCTTCTTCGCATAGCCACGCTAACGTGGACCCCTCGATGGTTCGTCCCACGACCCCCATTTACCATGGCCTTACCGGAACCTTCCCTTCCCCAAGGACCAGAGGGTACCGGTTATGTAAGCCCTAGGGGTGTGGAGTGAACCCACATCGTCCGAGCAGCAGGACGTTAAACTGCCAAGTACCACGTCCTCAACACATGATGTTAAACTGTGACCCAACCTCATCTCCCTCATGAAGGGTCCCCCCAACTCGAACATTTTTTACACCACTCGTCTCCACGGGAATGGAACTCTTCCGCACATGGAATGAGATCCTCCTTGTCGGAGTGGTGTATGTTCACAGGGGAATGGCTGCCTCAGAGCGTAAGCCCCTAACCTTTGGTACGGATGATTGCACCCGTGCTTCTCGGTACTTCCCCACTACCAAGGTCAGTGGAGGACGTGATAGGGAATGAGGCACCTCCCATCGTCGGACCAAGGTCCATCTTTCCCGCGCTTTGTCGCACCATGGGCCTCCATCCTGGAGTAAGTCCCAACACCATGGGCCGCCCAACGCGTAAGCCCCTCTTCGCTTCTCACGGACTCACCCTTCGCGACGTGATCGTCAGGTCCATGCAACCTCTTGTTTCTCACACCGAGCATGACTCACGTGGGCTTAGAGTGAGCACCGACCCTGACAAACACCTTCTGAACTACGAGGTCTTTGATCCATGTCAAGGCATGGTACGTAGGAAGCCTCTACGAGGTTCAAGCCCGCCCGTCTCTCACGTTGGGTTTCACCCCCGTCCAGCACGACGTTAAACTGCAATTCCGGTCCAGTGGTAAGCCATTGCAACCCACACCTTCTGAACTACGAGGTCTTTGATCCATGTCAAGGCATGGTACGTAGGAAGCCTCTACGAGGTTCAAGCCCGCCCGTCTCTCACATCGGGTTTCACCCCCGTCCAGCACGACGTTAAACTGCAATTCCGGTCCAGTGGTAAGCCATTGCGACCCACACCTTCTGAACTACGAGGTCTTTGATCCATGTCAAGGCATGGTACGTAGGAAGCCTCTACGAGGTTCAAGCCCGCCCGTCTCTCACGTCGGGTTTCACCCCCGTCCAGCACGACGTTAAACTGCAATTCCGGTCCAGTGGTAAGCCATTGCAACCCACACCTTCTGAACTACGAGGTCTTTGATCCATGTCAAGGCATGGTACGTAGGAAGCCTCTACGAGGTTCAAGCCCACCCATCTCTCACGTCGGGTTTCACCCCCGTCCAGCACGACGTTAAACTGCAATTCCGGTCCAGTGGTAAGCCATTGCGACCCACACCTTCTGAACTACGAGGTCCTTGATCCATGTCAAGGCATGGTACGTAGGAAGCCTCCACGAGGTTCAAGCCCACCCGTCGCTCATTCACGTCGGGTCCCATTCCAGTCCAGCGGTAAGCCGTTGTGACCATCTGGACTACGAGGTCTTTGATCCATGTCAAGGCATGGTACGTAGGAAGCCTCCATAATGTTCAAGTCCACCCGTCGTTTATTCACGTCAGGGTTCACTATCGTCCCGCATGACGTTAAACTGTATTCTCCGAACTACGAGGTCATTGATCCGTGTCAAGGCATGGTAAGTAGGAAGCCTTTATGAGGTTCAAGCCCACCACCCATTGGATCAAGGTCCACTTTCACGTCGGTTCACCGACAAAACCCCTTTTGAACTACGAGGTCTTTGATCCATGTCAAGGCATGGTACGTAGGAAGCCTCCACGAGGTTCAAGCCCACCCATCACCCAATTCACGTCGGTACGCTGACGACATTCATCGGGCCAAGGTCCAGCTTCACGTCGGTTTACCGGAACCCTCCCGAACTATGCGGACTTTGATTCCCTGCCACAGCGATACATAGGAAGCCTCTTCAAGGCTCAAGCCCAACTTCACTGTCGCCCCCCTACGATGGTCCCATTTCACTCTCATCCGTCTCCGCTAGACGTTAAACTCGCGGCATACCCTGTGTTGAACACGGGAAGCTGAGGAAAACCTCAGATACATGTCTATGACATGTAATTCCCCGCGCTCGATGTGGGATGCCTCGGGCTTCCACGCCCTTGAGAAGCCTTGTGATCAAGGATAACAGACAGACATTCCAGGTACCCCAGCATCCAGACACGCTACTGATGCCTCAACGTGACTACTCCCCTGACCGAAGGTTGCTTCCCTGACTGGACCCTTTGGAATGTCCCGACAGAAGCAGTGTAATTAACCGGTGTCCATGGAAACATGGCACTGGGAAGAGTTTCACGAACTATGTATTAAATCTATAAGGGAGACCCGGACTAGGTGACGAGTTCTGAGGAGGAATCCACAGGAGGAAGAACCGACATCCCATCATCCCGTTTCGATCAAGGAGCAGACGTACCTGAACAAGGAATGAATGTCGCCCACCTTTGGAAAGCGGGAATGCGGGGCAACAAAGCCGCATGTCCCCCCTCACGGACGGATGCGCGCGCGCCCTGGCGAAAGCGTCGGAAACAGTCATATATAGCTTCATATGTTATTTCACTCCAAAATAATAAAATTATATTAGCTATTAACTTCCTTAATAACCATTTTCATGTTCATTAAAATATCATTATTAATTTTATTTAATTTATTGCCATATTTTATTTATTTATTAAATTAGTTAAGTTTACATCAGATGTTTTTAGGTTATTTGGTTTATAATCTCAAATAATAGTGGTATTTTATTCATTGTAAAAGGGGAAATTTTTATATAATATAAAAAATATTATACATGTAATAATTATCATTTTTATACATTAAATATAATTTTATAACTATCCATGTAAAGTTGTCATGAAAAATTAATCAGCTTGTTTTTTGGAGTTGGTAGTCTATATGTATGCATGAATGATGCTTTCATTTTCCTATTGGGTGGAAAAGAAAAAAAGAGATATTGTTTTACTTTTAAAAAATAATAAATATTTTATACATGATGTTTTTATTCATTAGTTCAACACTTATGACTACCCTTATGGGTGGTAATGAAAAATGAATCACATCTCTTTGTGGATGTGGTAGTCTATAAGTATGAATGAGTGACGTTATCATCATAAAACATATGGAAGGATAAAAAGGTAGGTAATGAATAAAAATAATTATTTCATAAATATCATATATATTCATTTAATCCATAATTATAACCATCTATATAATTCAAATTTGACAAACTAAAAACATCGTTTCGAGGAACTGGTAGTCCACATGTACGTGTGAGGGGATTTTCATTTCAAATTTTTGGAAAATGGGTTGCAAAAGGGTTTTCCTACAACATAATAATATTTTAGTATATGAAATATATTTATATTATTATATCATAATTATTATAGAATTATTAAAGCATGTTGAAGAATAACTAATCATGAAAACACTCTATTAAGAGTTATAACACTTATTTAGAAAACCACCTTTGGCTTACACCCTAAGCCATATAGGATTGGTCATGTGGTTAGAACAGTACCTATAGTATGTATGGATGGAATTTTATAGAGGTATATTGAAATATTATTTTTATGAAACCAAAATTTAGTTGTGTTTTGAAAACGATGAATTGAGTCCCTTTTTATTAAAAAAATTCAAAGGAGTTTTCACAATTTTACAATCATTAAGTGTTAGTAATGTAATTATAAAAATTCAAAGTGGTACATACATGAACCATGAAAGGTAATAAATTCAATTTTCCTTAAAATTTATTAATTAGGGTATTTATTAGGATTTTTTAATGATATAAAATAATTAACCATGAAATATAATTTAAAATCATTTTCATGACTACTCACATATTTTGACTTAAAAGGCATTAAGATAACAATGAAATTAGAACCTAAATAAATTCATAAAAACTATTACCTTAATAAAATATGATAAATCATGGAATAAAATAAATCATCCAAAACATATGAATTTGAATTTTTTAGAACCATTTACATGATTTTTGTAATTTCACCACAAGAACTATATCGACATTTCATAAATGTTCTATGTGATTATAACATCAATAAAAATTAAATGTAAATTCATATCATAGAAATAATTTATTCATGTTTAACATATATAATCTTATATAACATATATTTATTAATATAAAAACATATTATATATTTTATAAGATGGAGAGTGTCATTTTTTAATTATTCATTACATAAAATCATCAAAGGTCATGATCAAAGGAAAGTGAGATTGTTTTAATATTTTCAAATATAAGGTGATATGTTTTTAAATAACCTCATACAATAAATTTTGTTATGATATCTCATGACCTTATCATATTGTTTTATCCCTAATTGACAAGTTTTATCCCTTACCACTGATATAAAATTTTAGCATGGTTTTTATTTACTATGACTAAAAATGAAATTGAAATTTTAATAAAATTTGTAAATTATAATTCCAAATAAAGAATAAATTTTTCAGGTTTAAATTTCCATAATTTTTAAATGTTATTTTTAATATATGTTCTCACAATTCAATGAAAAAACTATTTTTCAAAAAATGCTTATTTTTATCGTAAAAATGATTTTATAACTAAATCACATCTAATTCTGATTTACATGGATTTAATAGGATTATTTTTAATAAAATAAACCTTATTTGACATTAAAAAATCCTAAAGTAAATGAAACATTGAAATTATTTCTATTTAATGTAATGAAATTATAGTTTTTAAAAAATTTGTATTTTTCATTATTCACTAAAAATAAACATTTTCAGAACAATCCTAAAAATTTATATTAATATTATATTAATATTATTATATGAGGGATTATTTAAATTTTTTCAAATAAAATTTCTAAATGTGGTAGAAGTTAGTAATAATATTTGTGTATAAAATATATGAAATACTATTCTTGAGGAAACTATATTTATATGTATAAAATGGATTTATGCTCATTACTTATTTAGTAACCACCATTATGTGGATAAAAAGTTATTTTATTAAGTATATTATCTATAAATATCATTAAAATCATTCATCAATAGTGATTAACTAAATTTACTTCGATAAGAATATATTGTCCAAGTAAGTCATTTTTCTAAAATATACCTCCTTTATTTTTTTATGATTTTATTTAAAAACTAATTATTATTTTATAATAATTAATCCATACATTTGTATTAAGGAAAATTTTTCTACATATATTTCATAATTTGGTTACTCATGTTCATACCCTCCAATCAAATGTCTAGGTTAAAATGGTCACAAACAAATAATAATATTTTAATCATATTTTGTGGTTAATTTAATCTCATTGATGCATGTAATACATGATATCTAATAAATACTAATTTAAATAAAAATAAAATAAAATATAAGTTTATTATTTTTTATCGAGTAATTTTGGGAGAGCCCATTACTGAGATATTAAGTGGATTTTGTGATATCTTCCCTCACTCATAGAAAGGAGGATTAGTCAATAATGTTCACTTTCAATTTGGAACTCACACTCCCTAACACCCATTGTAGGTAAAGAAGCTATTGTGAATTCTCTCATTATTCAAATCGTAGAATGAGGATTAATCAATTTAAGGCAAGGATAATATTAAAATTGTTCATCTAACCCCAAAATCATTCACTTAATGCATCACATGATAAAACACCTTTTTTATCTATTGAATTGTTATTAAACCACTTCAAACCAAACTCCTACTATTTTTATGCCTCCCATTATTTTAATATAAATAAAAGACAAATAATTTAGGAAGTGTAGTGGATGGTTGTGAGGTGACTTGAGAAAAACTCATGTCATCTCCCAATTAATTCATATGGTATTTCTAATTTTTATTTGATATCCCCATGAAAATTTTTCAATCACCTCTTAGTTATAGGAATGAGTAAATAAACCTATTTACCAGGCATAAATATCTACAAGGATATCTCTAAGAGAATATTAGACTAATTCATAATATAAACATTAGTAATGTACTAAATAGGTTTATTATGGAGATCGTCTAAAAGTGGTATATTCAAAATCAATCTATATATTTAGAAATGATGGATAAAATTATTTTTTCATATTATATAGGATATATATTGTATTTTATGTTATTCAGTTGACCTTATGTTTCTTATTCTTTGAACATAACAAGTATATAATAATCCAATAATAGTGATATTCACAAGATTAATTTTAATAACATCATTAAGTACATAAAAACAAAAAACGATATATTCTTGGTGTTTATATGAGAGTATTAGATCATGGTAAATAGTCACACAGATGTTGGTTTATAATTATACAAAGATGACATGATATCTCAATTTAGTTTTATGTTTATCATGAATAGTGGATATATCTGTTTAAATAGTTCCAAATAACACACCTTAGCAGTCTTGGAAATAATGGTTGAGAACTTTACTATATCAGATGATACAAAAAAGTTGTTTGGATTAAGAATTTCAATTCTGAACATGGGTTGGTTCTTAGGATCGAGGGAGCAATAAAACATTACATTGAAAATAACATAGTTATTTCTCAATATAAGAAATCATGGTCTTACTAATGTACCACACACATCCTTCACATATACCATCTCATTCAAGAGATCTTTCAGAAGGTTCGTGTAATGATTTATTGAGTGGCTATAAAGGAGAATGTCATGGATCCATTGAAAAAAAATCAACATAGAAAAATCTTGAGGTTTTTGTGGAATATCTTGGTATTAGACACATAATGGATTATATGTAATGGTTATAAAATGTATCATGATTTAATAATAAAGAAAATATATATAACATTTTATTATTTGTGATGTTTCTATATTACATGAATAATAAAATGATGGTATCCTCTCAAATTATGGCTTTGTGTTTTCCTTTATTTATTATCATCATAGATTATTATGTTTTGTGATGATATTTTAATGTTAGTGTTAGTAAAATATTATATGTGATACAAAGAGTTGTATACATGATACAAAGAATAGAATCATGAGGTAATAAGTTGAGACTTATTATCTGGATTGACCCTATATGGTATTCCAAATGAAATTTCATATGGTTAGTGATATACCTAAAAGTGTGTTGATGCCTACGAAATAAGCATCAGAAAAATCACAAGGGAAGAAATACCTAATTATGGGTATTATTTTCCCAGAAAAATTAGGGAAGAAGGGGGTGGTCGAGGAATCATTAAGCTATTGAGAGACTCATAATCGCGTGACCATTTCAAGGTCACACAAAGGCCCCATTCATGGAACATAGCCTGTAGCTAATGTCATGGATCCCTCTTCAACAAACCTGCATGCTCTTGTGAAGTCCCTCCAGAAAGCCAAATGGGCACCCCTAGAATTCATGGTTTTACATTGGAAAGTTACTGAAAACCCATCCAGAATCCTTACTTAATAATTAGGTACGACATTATAAAGGAAGATACCACCAATGGTCATGAAGCTCATGCACTAGGTCATCATTAGTAAGAATAATATCCCTTGGGAAATATAAACAATCTTGTATGACCTCCAAGCCTTCACCACAAAAAACAAAAAAGATAAATGGAGGATGAAAGAGGGGTTTGAGGATACTTAAAGGCATGCGATGAACACCCTGAGTGATCCACGAGATGTCATGAGTCCTCGATGACATGTCTGCCTCACCTCGAAAAATCCCCTTGGCTTGTCAGCCTTGCTGTATGGAAGTCCTCAAAAGTGTTCGGACAACGCTGCAATGCTATAAAGATAGATGGATAGACCTTTGCACTATATTATTTCACACTCACCATATGACCCGTATTGGTCAAGCGATACATCACACAAAATTGAGTAAAAATCCTAGATAGTACTCGTGAAAACTCAAGTTATCCATGATCTTTGTAAAATAAAATAAAGTAGATAGAAAGGTAGAAGGTGATAGGGGTTCACAGTCATTGAAATTCAAGAAACGTGCACCTATAGTGACCTGTGACATGGCATGAGTCCTCGATGACACATACACCTTACCTTACGAAATCATGTTTTCTTTTTAGCCTCACTGTACAGAAATCCTCGGACATGTCTAGGAAACCCTGTGACGCTCTAACAATGAATGGATGGATTATTCCATAAAATGCTCGCACACCCCCATGAGACCCAAATTGGTCACATGATGCATCTCTAAAAAGGATAATAAATACCCTAGGAAACATACATAAAATTTCCCATGAATCCAAACCTTTTTTACAGCTGATAAAGGGGACTAAAAGGGATGAGGAGAGAGGTACTCACGGTCGCTGAAATGCATACAACACACCCAGCGTACCCACAATTCTTTCCCATGAGTCCCCAAGACAAGTCACCCAAGGTCTCGCCAGTGTCTTCCCATGGGCATTTGAATCTTGTGAAGGCCATCAGGCATGTCATCATAACAAAATATAGTTCCTTCAACACAACCACATGATTTAACAAGTCTTAAATAATAAAAAATTATCTCATAAAGGATGCATTGAAGAAGGAGACATGTGATCACTAATAATCAAGATATGTTCTAGAAGTAGTCCATGGAAGAGACTCATAAAATCATGTGGCACTAGGCCCCTTTTCCAAATGTATCGTTGAATTGTGCTAGATACACTGCACAAGTTTTTGAGTATCAGGGGTGGAGATGCCTATAAATTCCCCACCCCAACATGAAGAAAGGGCCAGATTATTAATCGATCGTACACCCATGTTCTACAGTATCTGAGTCTCAACTTCTGCATACTTATTAGGGAAACTGATCATGAAACCGACCAAATTTCCATCAGGTAATATACCAGTAGAAATTCAGAGTATTCTTTCACTAGACATAAAGTTCTTTATGTGATCACTCATAGAACACATGAGGGACTTTCAACAGAACATATGAAGAATATACCTCATTCCCTATAAATCATTTAAGACTCATAGAAAATATAAATGAACAGATCTAAGGCATTTTCAATACAAGGGTTAGTAAAAAGATGAAATGTGAAAGGCCTTAGAAATATATTTGTTCAATGAACCTCAAATGCTTTGCATATGTCACCTGAAGACGTGCAACTACACCAGGACATGCCAATAAAATATTGCAACACTCCTTCAACATGTAATCTGGGACTCGCAGAATACTCCAAAAATGTCATAAAATGTATCATGGTCCCCCTACAGACACCTCTTGGATCTCGCGAACCCTTTGGGTATCTCACCAAGGGCCAGTGACGTTCTTCAGAAACATCACCGAACTCATATAATGGTGCATGTTCACGCCAACCGAGTCTTGTGAAGGCATTTGGGTATGACAAATAGGCCACATCAAGACCGGTGGAGGAACGTGGCATGAGGTTATGTGATTTTTATGAAATCATGCAGGGCATGCAAGCGCGTCTTGCATAGGACATCATCATGGGAAGAATGTTGTGGGCCTCCTTCAAAGGAAGATACGAAGATCCTTAGAGATTTGTCTTAGGTAGAAGAACATGACATACTAGGCTGTAACGTTGCATGTTTGGCCATATTGAATAGATTTCTGAATCTGTTTGGGGGATTGTTGGAAGAGGAGACATTGGTTTTTTGAAGGAAAACTGGGCTGGGGAAACACTCTTCTTCCCAGGTTGTCCTTCCCCCGATATTTCCTTCAAAGAAGCAAGAAAATATCATACGTTCCTCGAGGCTGTACGTAATGAGGAACAAAAGGCGGTGTTTGATAGTATTGGATTGGTTTAGGAGGAGGATAGATGTTGTTCCATGGGTTCGAATCGGGGAAAATTCTCCACCCGGGAGTTTGGGAGGAGCATGTGTGTGGGGATCGCCTTGGATGAATGGGCTCAGAAGTACTGGTGTAAAGAAAACCCACCAAAATGCTATTTCTTGTATGGTTTATTAAGAACAATGATTTACCCATGGATGAGTGAATTCATAGTAGGGGAATACCTTTAGCCTCATGTTGCTTCTATTGTAAAATCTCTAGGTCGTAGTCTACTGATAATCTTTTTGCGCAGAGTGACAAGGAAGTGGAACTTTGGTCTCTTTGTTTCCAAAAGACAATCGTCGGTCTTCAGTAGCCCTCCTTTCATGTCCTCATGTACTCATGGCTTCAAGGTGTGGAGAGTAAGAGCATGGAATGTAGAGTGTGATCCATCATCCTTGCTTCCTTCTGCTGGAAAATTTTAGAGGTAAGGATCTATACACGATTGGGTTCTCAGACATCCGTTTCACTCCTTCATATGTGGTCTGAATCATTAATCTATGAACTGTTTTTGCTACTAAAAGGTAATTAGAAATAGGAACTCATGTGTAACTTACTCAAAAATCCTATTTCACATGGGAGTTCATGAGATAGACGGGTCATATGGATTTTACCTTCTAGTGGGATGAAGCTCAACATAGATGGTTCTCTTAGAGATGAACTCATGAGAGGCAGAGGAGTTCTTTGAGATGCACATGGTTCTATTCTTGTGGTGTTCATCACTTTATACGGTCTGGGTAACTCCTTGGGGTCGGAGGCACATGTGTTGTATACCGGGATCTAAGTCTTCCAGGAGTGCGACTTCCAGGTGTCGGAATTGGAGTTATATTCTGATTCCCCAGTGAAGATGGTACAGGGTAGGCATGAGGCTCCTTGGGACCTGGCTTATATAATCAGAATGTGTGCTCTGGACACCACATCATCTCAAAGAATACATCATAGTTGGAGGGAGACTAACTTTTTTGCAGATACTCTTGCAAGCATTGGATGTTCAGGAGATGTGATAATCATTTTTGACAGTTTGGGATCCCTCCCGCGGAAGTGTCAAATGTTTGTGGAAAAATATTCTCTTGGATTACATTATTTTTTCCCGCCTTGAGGGTTGTTTTTTTGGACAGTTTATTCCTCCCCTAGAAAATAAAAAAAGTACTTTTTAGTCAGGACTTGCAACGTGTTTCAAATAGGAAGGCTAGATCACCGGGGTATCCTATAACTAGAAAATATTGTCTATCCTGAACATGTAATCCCCAGTCAACAAGGAAACCTCAGTGTGTAAGCCCCAACATAAATTTTACTACGAAGACTCTTATTCCTGTCATATTTTGGATACATAGGCCACCTCCCCCTGAGGCTAGATCTCTATATTGATCATCCATGGAGGGAACAACATATGAGTCCTCTATCCAAAGAAATGACAATGATTTCTTGTTATCCCTTGTTTCTCACAAAAAATCATGGATCACATGGGATTAGGGAGTTTCAATGGTCATATCACCTTCCTTATAAACCCCTATAGTGGTATAGGTAAACCTTTGTGTGTAAGCCCCAACATAAATGTAACTATAAAGACTGTAATTCCAATCATGTTTGGGATAAGTAATCCACCTTCCTCTAACATATGAGATCCATATTGACCATCCATAGAGGGACCAATATATGATCCCCTTATCCAAATTAATGATATTGATTACCTATTATGCCTCGATTCTATCAAATGAGAAAGGATCACATGAGCTTAGGGGGATACAACAAAAACCTCACTAGAATCATAAATTTACATCATCTAGGGAAACCCCAGTGTGTATGCCTCAACATCAAGGGAACTAAGAAGAATCTAATTACTTCCACACTCTGGATACATAGGATACCTATCTCTAAGATTCATGATCTATATGGATCAATTAGGGAGATCCCAACATTTAAGTCCCTTACTCGAAGCAATAACATTGGTTACTTTCTATCCCTTATTTCTCACACTAATCATGGATCATGTGATCTTAGAGAGTTGTGGTAATCATGTCATTTGCACCATGAGTCTCTATAATGACACAAGAAACTTCAATATATATGTCCTGAAAGAATGAACTATGATAACTCTAAATCTCTCTATATTTAGGATAGGTAGGACATCCCTCTGGGCCCCAAGCATGAAGGTGTCTTAGAGAACCCATATAATTCCTTCTGCATGATATAAAACTACATGTGTTATGTAAACTGTATGGGTTTTTATTCCTATAATAACAAAGATATATAGGACACCTCTTAATGGATCAATCCCATCCTTGAAATATTAATCACCACCTTATATGGGAGTATGTTCTAAATCACAGGATTATATGGTTTCAACATATGAGAAACCACTTGTTATTGGGGAAGGATGAAGAACCTCATAAACATATAGATAGAATCATCCAAGAGATATCAGTCTTTTCAAACAAAATAGAATTGTCGTAAAGTCATTTTTCAGGGTAACTGGTCCCATATTAGGATTTGGAAGAGAATCACAAACATATCTTAAATCTATAAGAGAGTCCCAGAGTATGCAACAATTCACCCCCACCACCCACGGTGTGATGATCCCGACCTCCCATCCTCTTCACCAATGTGAGTCCCTAAGAGTTGTGGGGCCTGAAAACCCATACAACCAACTACATTTGGAATGTAGTTCTGTACCCAGCTATAGATGGGGAACCATTGGGAGTTTCCGGGAAAAGTTAAAATGGAAATGTAATGAGAAAAACCCATTCCAAACCACTTTTCCCAATGAATCAAAAATGTTGAACCCAATGCAAATCTCTGTAAAGATAAAGAGATTGGGTTATAATGCATTGGGACACTTTGTTTTGAAAACCCTATAAAAACAATGTATTAAGACTGGAATAATATTACAAATGATCATCTGTATCTAGGGTTATCATAAGTTCATCATCGTTTTGATAATCCGAATCGAGTGGAATGGATGAATCAGTAATAAAAGAACAAGTGAGTTAACCATGCTTATCTGATTGAGAATATTATGTCGATGATATTGAACTAATTGGTAACATTGATCTTTGTTGTCTGTAAAATTTTAGATACTACTTCAACAACCTGATTTGAGGTGATGTTTTCATCATTATGCATTCATTTCGGAAAATCATCTGCAACTATAAATTATTTAGCTCATAAAGTAGTGTCACCTACATGGTGACTTCAATGGAAGATAGCGAATATGATGGTTTGATATTAACATTGATAGGGTATTATCCTGACCATGGAGGCTACTTGTGAAGTCCTTTAGATGCGACACCTGGCGAGCTCGTATTATTCAAGAAAGGCTACTACTAAACCTGTTTCTCTTATCACCACAACCAATATCATTGGGAGATTATCCTCAGAGCGTGAAAACTACCACCTTACATATCTAAGGAAGGTGGATTAGGAAGTTGGATGTGTCTCCCTTTAAGTTCAAGAGCCACCTAGGAGGGCTCCTACTAAGCGTCATCACTAACACCGTCTCATCGGGACCCCTCAGTTGACCACAGAGGGTACTATACAATATATATTACCCTCTGGCGCCAATGCATGATTTGAAAGGAAAACTCATCAGGGGACAAAATTTTCAGATATCTAGGATAGGAAGCATATCCTCGCTCCTTCAAACGATGAATGCCTGCCTACTCAAAAAAGGACCAGCCAGTAGGCTCATATCCTAGCTCTCTCTAAACAAGTCTGTGGTAGTAGTCTGGCAGCAAGCGTGGGGGAGGCTCATATTCCTACCCCCATATACAAATCCCATCAGTATAACCTGATGGAAGTAAGAGGAGAGATGTGGGAATATATCCTTGCATACATAGAATTCATCTTCTAGTTCATCATGGAGATAGAAAATGTGTAGGCTCATATCCCCGTACACACTTTTCAAAAATTCCGATACAATTTAGCAACAACTAAATAACTCCTTTGGCATATTATGTAACTACTGTAGATGAAGGGACATGTGCATATTCCTATCCCTATATCCAGGACATCATAAAACTATGAGCATCATGAACAAGTGGTTGTATCAGAGCAATATCACTCTCTACCTCCCACCCAAGACGATTATCAGCATATTCTGATGAAGGGTGATGCATCAGATCATGATCATATCTCTATTACATTTGGGGCTTGCCAGGTGAGAGAAGACACACCTCAGGACTGGGGCACATGCTTATCGAAGAAGTCCAGCGACATACTCCAACGGCCTGGGATCAGGCACATATCCTTATTATGGTGGAGGATGACCATGTGGGAATGGAAAAGGCCTTGGGACAGGCTCATGCTCCTGTCAGTGGATCCATCCGGCATATTCCAGCATATCATGAAATTTAGGTGCATATTCCTACTTCCACTAACGAATGATTGTGCCAATATCATTCCAAGGCAACACACGAGATGGATCATATTCCTTATCCCATTCTAGAGGCCCATTTACATATTCTAATAGGGAATGAAAATTCGTACCATAATTATATTCTTGATCCAACTGGAGGTAACTAGGTGAGAGCAGAACATGCCTCATGAAGGCTCATACTCCAGCCATGAAAGACTAGAAACATATCCAAAAGGCTCAAGATCGGGTTCATACACTCATCTTGACTAAGGCTCACCATGTGAGAATGACAAATGCCTCAGGATAGGCTCATATCCCTGTCAATAATGAGACAAATTATAGGCATATTCCAACAACTTCTCAACAATGGGCTCATACTCCCATAGCACATGATGGTTATATAAAAGTTATGGAAACTTTTATACAACATGCACATACTCTAGAACAACTAAAAAAGTTAGTCCGAAATATTATGACCACGACACAAAACATGGCCCATACCATTAATTTTATTAATGCTAGTGTCCTTGGGGTCATTTGAGACACATTATCAACACCATAGGGGTCTATTGACTATTCTATCGAAGAAGAAGCTGGAGATGTTCATTTCCATGATAGTTCTCTTCATGGTAGTGTGTGGATGGATCACATGAACTATACTCCTGACATCCACCATGATCAACCACCCCACAAAAATATCTCCCATGGGAAAGGAAATCCTCCCTTTTCCTAGAATCCTTTGTATACAGAGGTGAACCAAACCCTAAAACCTTCATACAAGGAGGTGCTCGAAACACCGGGTTCAACTGTATATGGTTCGCCATTAACTTCCAGCAACACTCTATTCCCATCATCAAGCGACCATCAGAGACATATTCTCTGTTCTGGTTGGGTGGAGGCATTTAAGTACAATTATAAGGTGGCTGGCATTGACATAGGGAATGATTTATCTAGAAAAACAATCCCCATTATGTTATGTCACCTAGCTACTTTTAGTTACTAGATCCCAGATGACCTAGAAAAGAAGTGAATTCTTTATCTATGCCAGAATATGTGGGATACTCATCTGCAGTAGAAGGATCAATATCTACCTTATATTAGATATGAGTGTCACCTTCATATAATAAGGATACTCTATTTTTATCATGACCTAGCTGCTATCTCCATGTCTCAAGATACAAAATTGAAAAAAAAACAAAGCACAAACCTACAACATGCTTGCCTTCATTGCATCGTGATGCTTCGACAACAAAAATGTGAAGCTATGTTAGGAATCCGTAAGATAATCTTCTCAAAATATGTGTTAAAAACCATAGGTATGAATTTCAGACACCCTTGATTACAATGAAATATTCATATGGATTCTGTGATTTTTCTGAAATAGCATAATGCCTTCAAGAGGCTATTCAGTAGACAAGATCCAAATCTCAAATAATTCTTATGAAACAGGGAAAATGGTTAGCCAGAAAAGAAGTTGAAATTGTCACTCTCAAGCCAGTAGTGTCACCTATCCAGATGCCCTGACATGCCCCTAATCACCATACTCCTCCTTTCAAGCGGTAACAACCACAAAATATCCCTCAGCCAGAAGCATAGAGAAACCAGGGTCATCTAGGATTTAAAGAATGGAAGAAAAATGTATAATCCATCTAGAATTAATAGGTCCCTCATTATTTCATGGAATCCATGGACAATAACCTTCTCACAGTTCTACAACCCAGGATGCTCGATGCAGTCAACCTCACTGACCGGCCAGATTACTACCTTATCCACATAGGGCTGGGTCATAATATCTAGAATTGTTTCTTCTTTAAAGAAATCCTTCAAGGCATGGTCGATTCTAGACACGTAGTACTAGATAATTACACATACCAATTGTCTTGAATAAACATGGTCGAAATAGAAGAAAAGGGTGATTGGAATGAGTTCATGGCTAGACGTGCACAAACATTCGACAACTAGATGGTTTGAAGGATAGTTATCCTATCTCATGCCACTCTGAGAGCATAGTTGTGCAGGCCAGTAGAAAATCCACCACCCAATAAAGAGGTTTCAAATGCGCCTCCCAAAGGTGGTTGTGACCACCAGTGGTGGAATGAAATAGAAGAAAAAGATTCATATTATTCTCCAAATAAGGAATTAACCCTTGAAGATTTCTTCCTTATGACGTTGGTAGCACAAGAACTAGCCCTCCAAATAGAACCCTCATTGGATGAGGAGTTCATCTTTGGTTCTATAGACACAATACACTTGACAAAACCCTTCTCTGATGATGAGTATTCTCCAAAATATGGTTTTAACTCATAAAAAGGAAGAGCAATGGGACACATGCTCCAGAGCCGAGGATATTGGGGGCAACGCAAATATGGTGAAATGTGCTGTCATGGGTTCCCTCAAATTATTAGTGTGATTTTTCGGTACTTCGGTGAAACAGAGTGGTTAACCAAGGTGGCCTCTCAAAGGAGGAAGTAAATATGATAAATTTTTAAAGGTATTTTGAAAATAACATAAAATGGAATAAGAAAACTACATGAAAGGATGTGGGGTTTTCCATTCATAAATCTATATGATGTTTTCTAGAATAATATTGCTTAAATTTTTTTGTTTTTATTTTTTTGAAATGAAGTTCGATTAAAATGACACAACAAGAAGATGTTTTTTAGAAAATATTTTAAAAGGTGAAATCGATCTAACTCTACCTCCTCAATCAATTATTTATCATTATAATCTAAATTAAAATCTACTTAATTATGATCCTATAACTTTTTAACCCTCAAACCCTACGGGAATTAACATTACCACAAATATGAAGTGAATTAAACCCTAGGTTATCTTCGAAACATGCAATCGCAACACCCTTATTTGATTGATGTTATAAGGCTAGTTTATAGTCAGTGGTAAATTAGGGAAAATATCCATTCTAGAAAATGAGGATGAATTGTTTTTAAGGATTATATTTGAACCCTACAAATTTATCTCATGTGGTCTTATACTACCGATTAAGATTGCACTCTCACAATTCACACAATACTAATCTTCGTGTGTTTTTGTGTTAATTATTCAATTTCTTTATAGGTTTCTTATAAATTTAAAACTATATTTGTGGATCATATTAACTTAATTATAGTATCTCAATGAATCAAAATAATCAAATGAATAGGTTAGAAGATAGATCAATCACTAAAAAACAACACTTCCATGGGCAGTGTGGTTGACAGAGAAAATTTATCTGCGTATTTTTGGTCAAATAATGAGTTTTTTTACTTGTTTTAAATTATAAAAACCATTTATTTCATTGTTTTATTAAAATAATGGGTAATTTGAATTTTATAATGAAAATGAGCAGAATTGTGAAAAGTGCATAATTCTGGATTTTGAACTGATTTTGACCACAAGGTTATTTTTGACATTTAGCATAAAATATATGTCCAAACATTGTGATTATAATTTTGTTAGAATACTGATTTTATTTCCTCCAATATTTTCTTCTAGACTAGGAGCTAAGTCGGCCATATAAAGGGCCTAAAAATTCATTAAATCTGGGACTTTTTCTAGGAAGACAGCGTGGACCCAACCACTGTAACGGAACCCAAACTCGTCATAAACATATCCAAATGAGGTGATTCTAACTGGGATAGAATGAGGTGAGACAGGTACGTCTCTACACCAAATTTAGTGGAGTTTTGAAGTAATTAAGGCAGTCATTGAATGACATTATTTTGGAGGAACTTTCTTGGATGCTTCATCTAGAAACATAAGCCTTTAATGAAAAATTCATAACTCTTTCAACCAGAGTCCAAATGAGCTGAAATTTGGACGGGGAAAGACCATAAAATTTATGCACAACATTGAATAAAGGGTGCACGCATGAATCAGCCATTTATGGGTCCAAAAATGCACCATATTTCGGGAGACAGAAATCTTCCTATAAAAGGAGGTCCTCCCCTCCTTCCGATCTATGAGCTCGACATCCAATGACAAGGAGGGATCCCACCGGGGCACGGGCCACTCCTGCTCCTATATCCCCCCTCATTTCTTATTTTATTTTTATTTTTATTTTAGTTTTCTTTTAGTTTCAATTTCAATTGTAATTTATTTTATTTTTAGTTTTTTTAATCCATGCATATGTGTTTCTCCATCCAATTTTCTTCATTTCTTTCTCCCTCTCTCTTCCTCTATCAATATTTATAACTTCCTACTCACAATCCACAATGTAATATCTTACTCTCAGAAATGAGAGGCTAACATGAGACTTGGATTTGGGGGAGGTCAAGATATTCATGAATTTTCTTTAATGTTTGTTTTATTCTTTGCTGTAGATTTGAGTATCATGCATTGGTGAGGCGAATTACCCCGATTGGGTGAAGGCCCCAAATGACATTATACTCAAACTATTTCCATTCTAGAAAAGAGTAGTGATTCAAATATGAGATTTTATGTTTTAATTATCAAACTAAATCAAACACATGTAGGAAAATAATGATTGAATCCTAGACTGAAACCCAAAACCTAGTTCTTTCTTATTAACTCATTCTGTTTGCACTGCAAGATTGTTTATATTTCTAAATCAAACACCCAAAAAATATTTTCATCACTCTAATTTAAAATCAAAACCACAAAGATAGAGAGTTTAAGTGAAATAGAATAATGTAATTGAACCAAACTGAAAGGCTCCTCAAGAGAGAAGACCCTGGTCATCCATTGTGCTGTACTAGGAAAAAAATATAATTGCTTTTGTCCACACCCCGCGATAGGCCTGCGTCAAAAATTGCATCGTTACTGGGGATCCAATAAATAGTTCATTTACTTTTTTATTTTCACATCTTAGATAGATTTTATTTATTTTTATAAAAAATAAAAAAAAAACAAAAAAAATTATTTCCATGATGAATTTTAATGATTATTATTCCACATGGACTGATAATTAATCACAGGTGAAACAACAAGAAGAAGAATATTTTAGAAGTTCTCAGGTGCAATAACATAGAGAAAGAGTTGAACAATTGACAAGAAAATCATAAAGATCATTTAACTATGTTTGTGCATTAATGGAGCATCACAACATTGAACAGGATGAAGAACCTATGGTGGAAAAGGGGGAAGACTTACCTGCTGAGCTACAAGTGGGACATCATGAAGGATTGGATGATTTTTTGATTAATTGTTAGGAACTGCCTGATCTCCCCATAAAATACATTGAAGAAGAGTCATCACCACCGAAGGAAGACACCACCCTTGTTGTGGAATTTGAAGTCAGGATGGCGGAGCCTAACTACCTACCTCCATATTCAGAGAATCTACTCCAAG
The DNA here is from genome assembly GCA_963277665.1 of Viscum album. Taxonomy (NCBI): domain Eukaryota; kingdom Viridiplantae; phylum Streptophyta; class Magnoliopsida; order Santalales; family Viscaceae; genus Viscum; species Viscum album. Next base: position 1,978,361,570 of record OY728157.1, on the reverse strand, counting down.
AGACACTTACCACTGAGGTAAAAATTGAATCTGAACCTACTCAGGGTGTTGAACCATTATTTGACTCCATCTTTTCTTATTTCATTGAATCAAAATTATACATCACTCCTTGTGGTTTTGATTATATAGAATCATAAAATCCCAGTTATTCCTTGGAGGATGACGATGAACCTGGATGTGAACCTGTTGAGGAACATATAGAGCTCCCTAAACATGTTAAATATTTGTTGAAGGAAGTTCATGAGGATATACTGGTGAAGTTTCTTAAGGAAACCATGACAACAACTACTTACTTTGATGGGGAAGAAAATGATCTTGATACTTCATGTTTTATTTTTATTCAAATATAATTACACTATAACTTTCCCATTGACTATTCTTTTGATGAAACATACCTTGAAGAACCAATGGATAGAGAAGAGGAGGTTTCACAAATAGCAACCAAGAATAAGGATGATGTATCATACTTCATTCTACCCCCACCATGCAAGCTATACATCATTGTTAAGGGGGAGGATCTAGTGTACTCTATCCATGGATCATTACTACCCCATAACGATGTATCATAAGCTAGGAAAAGCCACATGTGGTGGTTCAAATCAAAGAAGTTTCATCCTCCATCAGACTTTGGATAACAGCTGGTACGACCCTCTAGAGGTAGTAAACATTCAGGGCCCACTCAGGGGATCGTACCAAGATTTATCTTTACTTTATTTTTAAGAAATTAGATTTTTATTTCATTTCATAGGAAGTAGTCTAGCATGCATCCCCCTACCTCCTATATTTTTGTGCTTAAAAGACATTATCCTTATGTTTAATTGTGTTATTTTATTTTATAGGATCACAATGTAAGAAGGAAGCCCTATAAAGTGAATAGTAAGGACAGAACTAAGTTTCATGGAAAAAGGGAGATCAATTTTAGTGTTTTATCTTTTAAACTTTCCACATTTTAGTCCACAAAATGTTTGGAGCTTTAAAGATTAAATTGCATGCCCAAACATTAATTAATGTTTACTCAAATTATCTAGGAGACATGAGTTGCTTAGGAACCTAGTGATGCCATGTTTTAGATTTCAATGTTGATATGATTAAATGATTGAAATGAAGAATTTAATTTTTAAAATGAAGAATGAATATTTAAATTATGACTCATTATTTGAAGGAATTAACTGATTCATGTAAATGAAATTTCCCTACCATCTTTCATGCTTTAAATTTATGAAATTTATGTGAATTTATTTGTTATTATTATTCATACCATAAGTGATTTTCCAATGTTATATTTCTCATTCCCTAGAGGATATCTAGACCAAGTACTTCTTATTTATTCTTGAGTATATTTCTTGAGTGATCTTGGGACATGTAACCGAACATAACTTGTATTGAAACTTTTCAATGCTATGACTGTACAAAAACACATTTAAAATGATTGAGTCATCCTTTGAAAAGCCACTTATCCTTAAAATACCACATTTACATCAATCCTTATTTTAATCCCCTAGAGACCATGAATGAAATTTATATGGATGAGCCATGTTTCAATCCATTTTTATCCATTCCTACACTACTCTTGGTATTTGCATGATATTTTAAAGTTAAAGTGTGGGGGTAAAGGGAATCATGGTGGATGGGATGATACACATTGTAAGGAAGAAGTGTGGGGGTTTTATTATTGGAATTGTAAAAGCTTGTTAAATCATTCATTATACTCTATTGTTTTCCCCTATTGAATTAAAAAATGACAAAAAATGACAAAAATATCCAAAAAAATGAAAAATGGGTTTTGATTTGGGAGAATCAAATATCACCATTTTTTAGACCGAAAATCTTATGATGGGATGTGGTTAGGTGATGGATGTGAGGATTGATCTAATCATTACTTTCAAAAAATGAAAAAAATTACAAAATAAAAAAATATTCAAGAGGGTGCACAAATCATTCATTACGCATAATTTGATCATGACCTTACTTTGAGTTTTTAGAAGTGGGTGTTGCAACTTTGAAGGGGATAATTTCATTACACTTTTACTTTTGATATAATGCATTTTAATTAAGAGATTATCCTCCTCCTTGAGCCTTAATTTTTAAAGCATAAAAACCTACCATCCTTAAGCCTCAGAGTCATTTGAACCTTTATTGCAAGTCCTCATGATTTTATGTGTCTTTTGTCTTTACAATGTGGATAAAGTAGTTCATTTAAAATCCTGTGGATAGGGTGCATGTTCTCATGATATGAGCATAACTATACTTGAATTTTATCATGACTGATGAGAGAAAAGAATCAAATGTGAGGTAAATCAAGACTTTGCTGGTTTAATAAAAATGAATCAAGGAGCTTGAATGAATGAAGGGAGAAGATCCATCAATTTTCAAATAGGGAAAGGAAAATGTGTGAATTATTTGTCTCTTTAAAAAATGGGAAATTAAATTGATATTTTATGCAGATTTATGAAAGTTTAATTTTACATTGAAAATTGTTTAATTTTATTGAACTTTAATTTGAATATTGGTAACATTGGTGTCCTCTGATTTCCATGTTGAGATTTTATACTTGGGGACAAGAATGGTTTAAGTGTGGGGGTATTTGAAAGAAAACATTTACATGCATATTTTTTATCAAATAATGTGTCTTTTGACAATTTTTCAATGATAAAACCCAAGTATTTCATTATTTTATTAAAATAATGGGTAATTTTAATTTTATAATGAAAATGAGCATAATTGATAAAAGTGCATAATTCTGGATTTTGGGAAGATTTTGAACACAAGGGTATTTTTTCATTTAGCATAAAATATATGTCCAACCTTTGTGATTAAAATTTTTCTAGAATACAGATTTTATTTCCTCTAATTTTTTCTTCTGGACTAGGAGCTAATTCGGCCATCTAAAGGGCCTAAAAATTCATTAAAGATGGGACTTTTTCCGGGCGGACTGCGTGGACCCCACCACTAAAACGGAACCCAAACGTGGCCTAAAAATATCAAAATGAGGTGATTCTACCAGGGATAGAACAAGGAGAGATATTTCCGTCTGTACAGAGAATTTTGTGGAGTTTTGAAGTAATTAAGGCAGTCATTGAATGACATTCTTTTGGAGGAACCATCCTGGAAGCGTCATCCAGAAACATAAGCCTTTAATGAAAAATTAATAACTCATTAATCCAGAGTCCAAATGTTCTGAAATTTAGAGTGGTAACGACCAAAAAATGCATGAAAAACATTGAAGAAAGGGTGAACGTGTGAATCGGCCATTTATGAGTCCAAAAATGCGCAAATATTCGGGAGAAAGAAATCTGCCTATAAAAGGAGGTCCTCCCCTCCTTCTAATCCATGAGCTCGACACCCAAAGCCAAGGAGGGATCCCACTGGGGCATGGGCCACTCCTTCTCATATCTCCCCCCCCCCCTCATTTCTTCTTTTATTTTTATTATCATTTTAGTTTTCTTTTAGTTTCATTTTCAATTGTAATTTATTTTATTTTTAGTTTTATTAATCGATGCATCTGTTCTTTTTCACCCACTTTCCTCATTTCATTCTCTCTCTCTCTCCCTCTATCAATATTTGTATATTCCTAAACCCAATACACAATGTAATATCATAGTATCGGAAATGAGAGGCTAACTCGAGACTTGTATTGGGGGGAGGTCAATATATTCATGAATTTTCTTTAAAGTTTGTTTTATTGTTTGTGGTATATTTGAGTATCATGCATTGGTGAGGCGAATGTCCCCGATTGGGTGATGACCCCCAATTACAGTATACTCAAACAATTTCTATTCTAGAAAAGAGTAGTGATTAAAATATGAGATTTAATGTTTGAATTATCAAACTAAATCAAACACATGTAGGAAAATAATAACTGAATCCAAGACTGAAACCCAAAACCTAGTTCATTGTTATTAACTCATTCTGTTTGCAGTGCAGGATTCTTTATATTTTTAAATAAAAAACCCAAAAAATATTTTCATTGCTTTAATTTAAAAACAAAACAACAAAAAGATATAGTTTCGGTGAATTAGAATAAAGTTAGTGAACCAAACTGAAAGGCTCCTCAAGAGAGACGACCCTGGTCAGCCACTGTGCTGTACTAGGAAAAAATATAACTGCTTTTTTTCGCGCCCCGGGATAGGTGTGCGTCAGTTGTAACACCCAGAGATTTTATGAAAATATTCTTTTTAATTTCATTAATGTCTTGTGTTGTACGCTACACCAAAAGGATATTGCACAACATGCATCCCTGACTTACCTTGCATTACACACAAGCGCGACCTTCCGTGATAGCGTGTGTTGTACGCAATACCGAGTTTTTCCAAACAATGATATGCTATTAAAATATTATTAAAACTAGCCGTTATGAATAGTAATAACCAATTTTTGAAATTTTGTAAATTTTATTTTTCAAAATGGACTTCATTTTTGGATTCATAATATCGAAATTAGCATAGGGTGAAATTTTTGTACTTTTCAGATAACTTTCATTTTCTGATGAATAGTTAAAATTACTAAATTTTAATTAAAAACAACCTTTTTAATCAAAATAATTAATAGTGATAAAGTATTAATTTGAGTGGTTTTAAAGTATATTTAGAATATATTTTTACAATTTAATACAATGTTGGTCATTGGATGTAATTTCACATTTAAACCAGACATAAACAAATGTCAATCTTTTGATAGTTATTATCTTTTAAGAACATGCTATTTGTTTTGAAGACGGGAATTACTTTTTAAATTATGTAATGCAACTGAAATGTTTTGAATTTTGTAAAATAGACATAATTTTTCACTTCATAATATCAAATATAGCTTAGGCCTAATTTTTGGTATTTTTCTGGAAACTTTCATTTTTTGATGAATAGTGAAACCACTTAGTGGTAGTTAAAAAAATGAGTTTTTCATAAAACTTAATTTTACCACTTATGTGAGTGGAATTTCAAAAATCCGAGAGACACGGTTGATGTCAGTAAGTAAAATGTGGTTCAATGAGATGAAAATAATTTTTGGTGAATAGAAACTTTTTAATTTTTTTTTTACCACGGTTAAAAGTAAATAGTGTAATTAAGGGTAAAAATGATATTATTATTATCCTAACACATGTCCAAATTCTATTGGATAAGTGTAATTCGACCGAAAACAACCTTAGGAATAAAATATGACCATTTAGGCCCACTTGGATTAGATTAAGACATTTATTATTAATTTATTTAAAGAAGGGTTAAAATAGTTAAAATCAAAGTTTAATAGGTATATCATTTTTAATATAGGGTTATATATAAGATAAATTCGACTATAAATATTCATTAGAAATATACAAATATTTCCTACATAATGGTATTTTATTAGTAATTTTTAGACATTAAATAATTTAATTTATTTATGACACAAAGATGATGCAGTAATTATCTTATTAATGAAATATTGACATTATTGATGTTATAAATACAAAAATAAATGTAATTTGACACTTTTTATGAATTCCACTAATTTTATAGGTTAATATGACATGATATTATTTATTTAATTAACGTTTTTTGAACTAATCATTCTATTATGATTTTCACAGTAATAAATTACAAAATAGTGTCAAAATTGACATAAAATAGTTTTTTAAAAAAATATTATATTATTAATTGTTATTTTATTCCTAAATATCTAAGGATCGGCAAAATGACTTAGATAAGGGTATATATATTAATAATAAACAACTTTGGGTTTGTTTGGATTGTTATAGTAAGTTTATTAACCATATAGTGTAAGAACACAAAAAGACACGGTAAAAGTAAAATTATCTAACTTAAAGTTAAATATAAATGATAAGGTTATTACAGGAACCTAAACATGTCTAAATTCTATTGGATGAGAGGATTTCGACCCATCCCCAACTTAGCTTATAAATAAATCAATTTGGAGCTATTTGATACCGAATTGGGCTTTATAATAAAATAATATTTTTAGTTTTTCCAAAGGAGCCCCTCTCCTCCCTTATAAAAGGGCACCTCCTCCCTCTCTTCGTCACACCACTTTGAGCCTTCATGCTCATCCAAACCCTATAAAATACTATTCTCCACTTCCCTAGAAACATCCTATATGTTCTGGTCATCTTCAAAGACCAATATTAGTTCCCTAAGAGGAGGACTCAAAGAGGCGCTTCAAAGAAGAGGTAATATCCGTTACCAATTCTTTCAACTTTATTTCTTCTTCCACTTATTCTTCTTAAGTTGTTTCATTATGAGGTAATAACATCAGTATCCCTCATATACTGATATGTTATTATAAATATGAAACAACCCTATTTCACCTCTTATCCATCTTACGGAAAACGAAATCACCGCATGTGCGTACGTACAGAATACCGTCTCCATGCTGTCGTGTAATCTAGTTTCCACCACCACATTACTTGGATGGGTATAATGGTGTAAATAATGACTATATATGATTATTTTAAAGTTATATTTATTCTGAAATAGTATACATACACTCCAATACAATTCCATGATCAGGAGAACGATATCATCGCTCGTGCGTACGTACGGACTACCGTCTCCACGAAGCGATGAGATTCATTCTCCACGTTAACCATTCATGATTGATTATAACGTATATATAATAAGTAATCATGAAATATATGAAATAATAATTATACTGGATTTATGTGTATATATATGTATGTCATATACTTAATTCCATTCAACTCAATAAGGAAACGAAAACAGCGTTCATGCGTACGTACGACCTACTGTCTCCATGAACGCTGTATTTATTTCCATTTATTGATCTATTATATATATGTATATTGTGAATATCTATTATATATAAGCCATGTTTTATAATCTGGAATTAAGTAATAATGATCTGAGTAATCATATGAATAATTACAAGTCAAAACACGGACGACAAATGAAACTCTTTTACCCTAAACGCTCTTTAACATGGAATTTACAAAAGAACTGGTAATATAAAGTCATAAGTGAACCATATATGATATCATAACAATGATTATGATTCTGGAATAAGTCAATGACATTATTTAAATCATTATACAGGAGGTTCAGACACTTACGAAGCAAATCAGACTTAAGGTAAGGGAAATATCACAATCTCATTTTTCTCGGAGATTGTTTATACATTGAAATTTACTGGGGTGTATTTTATCATCCAAATCCAAGTTTCCATAATATGTGACATTATTTCCATCCTCCTACAATTTTTTAAATCCAATTTTACCCTTCGGTGAGTTTTTAGTAAAAGATATGAAAGGAATATTTTGTCATTTTTTGTACGAGGTACTTTTTGACTTTTCCGACAAAAGTACGAGAAGAATGTTTTTTAGCTTATACGGCATGAATGGATTTTTAAAACATTATTTCAAAGAATATTCCTTTACAAGTTTTAAAGTTTATTTTTAATCAACTTATTTTAGTTTAAAATTGTATTACATGTTAAGAAAGGAAGAGTGTTTATGATGTAAAAAGGATATTTTCCTCATGAATGGAGTTCAAGTGTTTTATCAAAATTATTTTCCATCTAAGATAATAAAGGGTTCTGTTTCTATCCCTATTATTAAATTGATTTGATTATGTTGTGATGGAATTATTTTTATTAATTCCTTTATCTTATATGAATTGTTTTATGATTTCATGATGTTTAAGAATCCCATCTTTATTACATGAGTTATGCTATGATGTATGGTTAATGATTTTGTTGCACACATAAGAATGGCATCATTATGAGATGGGTGGGACCTATATCTACCTCCAATGCATTGGGTAATGATTTTATATCTCATGAGATAGACATGGCTGGAACAACAGATTAAACCGGTTCAGTGAAACAGGACTGAAACGAGGAGTGAACTCTGTTCAGAAATGGACTTTGTCCACTAAGACAGTCTTGGAAATAAGTCTTGACTAATAAGAAATGATTCATTATGATTATGTGTGAATGCCACAAAGTTCCATGTTTTATGTTATGATTATTGGGATTACATTTCACTGCTATGATTTATCCCATGTTATGATATTATGATCTCTTTTGCAGGTTAAGATTTCCAAAATGTTATGTTCTTATGAATATGATGTGATTGATATTTCTATTGTTTACCCTTACTGAGCATTTGAGCTCACCCTTTTATGTTTTCTTTTCCCCAGGATATAAAGAAAGATTTAAGGTAAAAAAGGGAAGATCTTTATGAGAGATGTTGAAGACCTTTCACCATGATTAGAAGATTATATTCCGAGTTTCCAAAGACACTAAACTATTACGGTCCTTGTGTGTGTTTCTGTTATGTACTATGTATTCCACAAAAGTAATGTAATGTCCATGCACGTTATGCTTCGGGTCTCTACAGTTGGTATCAGAGGAAAGGTTTAGTCAACCTTTGGAATCTAGAATGCGAGAACTTTAGTGAGATCCCTAGAGATGTTTCTAAGGTATGTCTAGGGATGTACCTAAGGTTATGGTATAGGCTATAGTACTAGAATTACGGTAACCCAAGATGTTAGATATTGAAGTTACTCCCCCTTTATTATATTGTTTTCCCTAGCGTGATTTTTTCCTCTCACACTATTCTTTTTGGGTTTTAGATGATGGCTGGAACACGAAGGAACCGTGTTGATCAATGTAATGGACAATGAAATGATTGTCCTCCTGAACAAACAAATGTTATGGGAGATGGATTGCAAAATCTTATTGCTATACTTACACAAGATATGAATCATTCTGTACTTCTAAATGAGTAGAGAAGGGAACAATATTCTATTGAGTCCTTCATGAGGCAATGTCCACCTTCATTCTGTGGGTCTTCTGATCCACTTGTTGCTGAAAAATGGATCATTACTACTGAAAAGATATTTTCAGTTCATCAATGTTCTGAACATGATAAAGTCATCTTAGCAGTGTATCGTTTGGAAGGTGATGCTGATCAATGGTGGAATCTTATCAAGAATACGAGGCCAAGAGATGAAATTGAGTCCATGGAATGGGATGAGTTCAAGAACTTATTTTTCAACAAGTACTTCCCTTGTATTCTTCGAACAATGATGGAGAAGGAGTTTCTTGAACTAAATTGAAAGGATGATGAATCTGTTGTTATATACGAAGCGAATTTTACAAGGCTTTCAAGGTATGCATCTGGATTTATTATCCAACCTGAAAGTAATGTTGATCGATTCTTCAGTGGCATAAAACCAAATCTTATAAGGGCATTAGCTATAAGAGACTTCAGTAGCTATGAAGAAATTGTGCGTTGTGATATCAAGGTATAAATGGAAGTTGGTGTTACTTATCCATCTCATAGTTTTGACAAGAAATGAAAGATGGAGTTCAAGGAGAAATCTCATAATAATTGTGAAAAGATGATGAATGTTTCCTTATGCTCATAGTGTGGAAAGAAGCATGGTGGAGATTGTCTTAAAGGGACTAGAAAATGTTTTTAAGTGTAGAAAAGAAGGTCATCGAGCAGCTGAGTGTCGAAGTAATGGAAAAAGGTTTTCTAATGATGTGAATAAAGAAAATACTGCAGAGAACGCACCACCAACACTTCAATGCATCAAGTGCAAGGAAATGGGGAATTATGCTAATAAATGCCCTAATCCAAGGGTTAGTGATGATCAACATGAGCAACGACTTAAGGCAAAGGACAAAGTAAAGTCACATACGATCACCATTGGCGATGTTGAATATGCCAACGATGTAGTGGAATGATTAAGTATTTATGTAATGGGAATCCAAAATAATGTTGTATATAGTATCGTGGAATATTGGAATATTTATGTATTGGTCTATTGTGGTTTTCAATAATTTAATGGTACCGGTAACCATGAAAAGTGATTGAGACATTTTTGGTAAACAGATGATATGCACATAATGAAGGGATAAGAAGATAATGAGATGTTTGATTGTATTCATGAGCTCATGATTGATATAAGGACTAAGTGATATCATGGTTTGAGTATATAGAATTTTGAGGATTTTGGTATGTGGAAAGAGTTAACTTTTAACAGCATTCATGTTTTCAATCAGGTTCAATGGGTATCCATTTTTTTCAAGAGAATACATGATTAAGGCCTTCGAATGTTTGAAATGTGACCAACAAGACATATCTTATGATATATGGGGGATAAATGATGGCATTCACGTGATTGTTATGTGACATTTCAAGTAATCATTTTCTTTATACTATGAGCTTGGACCGAAGTATTTTAAATAAGCCTAAAGATTAGAATGGATTATGTAGGACATAAGTTAGGATAGAACTTTTTTCGATGTTATTGATGGGATGTTATAGTAATATAGCTTTAAAAAAAGGACAACCTGCAGGACGGGCGACAACCCATTGCGTCGGACAAGGCTGTGGGAATCGAACCCACAACCGAAGTGTGACTGGCCTTTAGCGCCTACCACTGGCCTACAGGAAGTCCCTGTTTAGTAGAAACTAGTTTTATTATATTAAGAAGTATGATATATGAATTATAAGTCCATTTTAGGATCCATATATGATTAATCTCATTATAGATGGACTTATGTGAGTTTTGTTAACTTTTCTAACGTTTTTTTGAGGTAGATGGAATTAACCATCAATCTATCACATGATCTGCTAACACATCATGAATGACAAATTCAACTTCATTTCTTTAAGAGATGAAGTAGAAATTGTCCAAACAACGACCCACGGTGAGACTATACCAAAATCACGAAAGTATTTCTTCTAATTCCAATTTCATCAACTTTAGGGAAATCATCTTGAAAACCAAAAATGTTGTCCTAGTGCTCTTATATCTGATGAATCAGATGGTACCTTAGATCGTCACAAATTTATGGCTTTGAGATTTCTGGATTTGCCATAGCCATGTTCTCTACCACTCTCCATCAGAACATGATGGTTAGATTTTTCTTCCAAATCCATATTTTCACCTATGTTCTCCTACGTCAAAACACAGTGATGAGTTAATTTGGGTAACCGTTATGTTTCATACATCAGTTTTTAAAGCCAAGTTTTGGTATTCCTTTTTCCGTTGTGGGTTTATATTAAAGAAACTTTCAAGTAGTAAACCATTTATAACCCCGATGAATTTCGAGGGAGAAATTCATTTTAAGGGGGGTAGAATGTAACACCCCGAGATTTTATAAAAAATATTCTTTTTAATTTCATTAATGTCTTCTGTTGTATGATACACCAAAAGGAGATTTCACAACATGAATCCCTGACTTACCTTGCATTACACGCAAGCGTGACCTTCCGCGATAGCGTGTGTTGTACGCAATACCGAGTTTCGCTAAACAATGATATGCTATAAAAATATTATTAAAACTAGCCGTTATGAATAGTAATTACCACTTTTTGAACCTTTGTAAATTTTATTTTTCAAAATGGACTTCATTTTTGGATTCAGAATATCGAAATTAGCATAGGGTGAAATTTTGGTACTTTTCAGATAACTTTCATTTTCTGATGAACAGTGAAAATTACTAAATTTTAATTAAAAACAACCGTTTTAATCGAAATAATTAATAGTGATAAATTATTAATTTGAGTGGTTTTAAAGTATATTTAAAATATATTTTTACAATTTAATACAATGTTTGTCATTGGATGTAATTTCACATTTAAACCAGACATAAACAAATGTCAATCTTTTGATAGTTATTATCTTTTAAGAACACGCTATTTATTTTGAAGACGGGAATTAATTTTTAAATTAAGTAATGCAACTGATATGTTTTGAATTTGGTAAAATAGACATCATTTTTCATTTCATAATATCACATATAGCTTAGGCCTAATTTTTGGTATTTTTCTGGAAACTTTCATTTTTTGATGAATAGTGAAACCACTATGTGGTAGTTAAAAAAATGATTTTTTCATAAAACTTAATTTTACCGCTTCTGTGAGTGGAATTTCAAAAATCCGAGAGACACGGTTGATGTGAATAAGTAAAATGTGTTTCAATGAGATAAAAATAATTTTTGGTGAACAGTAACTTTTTACTTTTTTTTATCACGGTTAAAAGTAAATAGGGTAATTAAGGGTACAAATGATATTATTATTACCCTAACAAATGTCCTAATTCTATTGGATAAGTGTAATTCGACCGAAAACAACTTTAGGAATAAAATATGACCATTTAGTCCCACTTGGATTAGATTAGGACATTTATTATTAATTTATTTAAAGAAGGGTTAAAATAGTTAAAATCAAAGTTTAATAAGTATATAATTTTTAATATAGGGTTATATATAAGATAAATTCGACTATAAATATTCATCAGAAATCTAAAGAAATTTCCTGCATAATGGTATTTTATTTGTAATTTTTTTACATTAAATAATTTAATTTATTTATGACACACAAATGATGCAGTAATTATCTTATTAATGAAATATTGACATAATTGATGTTATAAATACCAAAATAAATGTAATTTGATACTTTTTATTTATTCCACTAATTTTATAGGTTCATATGACATGTTATTATTTATTTAATTAACTTTTTTCGAACTAATCATTCTGTTATGATTTTGACAAAAATAAATTACAAAATAGTGTCAAAATTGACATAAAATAGTTTTTAAATCAAATATTATATTATTAATTGTTAATTTATTCCTAAAAATGTAAGGTTCGTAAAAATTACTTAGATAAGGCTATATATATTAATAATAAACAACTTGGGGTTTGTTTGGCTTGTTATAGTAAGTTTATTAACCTTATAGTGTAAGAACACAAAAAGACACGGTAAAAGTAAAATTATCTAACTTAAAGGTAAATATAAATGATAAGGTTAATATAGGAACCTAAACTTTTCTAAATTCTATTTGATGAGAGGATTTCGACCCATCCCCACCTTAGCTTCGAAATAAATCAATTTGGAGCTATTTGAAACCGAATTTGGCTTTATAATAAAATAATATTTTTAGTTTTTCCAAAGGAGCCCCTCTCCTCCCTTATAAAAGGGCACCTCCTCCCTCTCTTCGTCACACAACTTTGAGCTTTCATGCTCGGCCAACCTCTGCCAAATTCTCTTCTCAAATTCCCTAGAAACATCCTATAGGTTCTGGTCTTCTTTAAAGACCAATTTTAGTTCCCTAAGAGGAGGACTCAAAGAGGCGCTTCAAAGAAGAGGTAATGTCCATTACCAATTCTTTCAACTTTATTTCTTCTTCCACTTCTTCTTATTAGGTTGTTTCATTATGAGGTAATAACATCAGTATCCCTCATATACTGATATGTTATTATAAATATGAAACAACCCTATTTCACCTCTTATCCATCCTATAGAAAACGAAATCACCGCGCGTGCGTACGTACGAAATACCGTCTCCACGCCGTGGTGTAATCTATTTTCCACCACCACCTTAGTTGGATGGGTATAATGGTGTACATAATAACTATATATGATTATTGTAACGTGATATTGATCTGAAATAGTATACATACACTCCAATAAAATTCCATGATCATGAGAACGATATCATCGCTCGTGCGTACGTACGGACTACCATCTCGACGATGCGATGAGATTCATTCTCCACGTTAACCATTAATGATTGATTATAAAGTATATATAATAAGTAATCATGAAATATATGACATAATAATGATACTGGATTTATGTGTATATATGTGTATGTCATCTACTTAATTCCATTCAACTCAATAAGGAAACGAAAACAGTGTTCATGCGTACGTACGGCCTACCGTCTCCATGAATGGTGTATTTCTTTCCATTTACTGATCCATTATATATATGTATATTGTGAATATATATTATATATAAATAATGTTTTATATTTTGGAATTAAGTAATAATTATCTGAGTAATCATATGAATAATTACAAGTCAAAACACGGATGACAAATGAAATGATCTTACCCAAAACGCTCTTTAACACAGAATTTACAAAAGAACGGGTAATATAAAGTCATAAGTGAACCATATATGATGTCATTACAATTATTATGATTCTGTAATAAGTCAATGACATTATTTAAATCATTATACAAGAGGTTCGGACACTTACGAAGCAAATCGGACCTAAGGTAAGGGAAATATCACAATCTCATTTTTATCCGAGATTGTTTATACTCTGAAATTTACTAGGGTGTATTTTATCATCCAAATACATGTTTCCTTAATATGTAATATTATTTCCATCCTCCTACAATTTTTTAAATCCAATTTTACCCTTCAGTGAGTTTTTAGTAAAAGATATGAAAGGAATCTTATGTCATTTTTTATACAAGGTAATTTTTGAGTTTTCCGACAAAAGTACTAGAAGAATGTTTTTTTAACTTATACGACATGAATGGATTTTTAAAACATTATTTACAAGAAACATACTTTACAAGTTTTCAATTCTATTTTTAATCAACTTCTTTTAGATTCAAATGGTATGACATGTTAAGAAAGGAAGAGAGTTTTTGAAGTAGAAAGGATATTTTCCTCAAGAATGGAGTTCAAGTGTTTTATCAAAATTATTTTCCATCTACGATAATAAAGTTTTCTATTTATATCCCTATTATTAAATTGATTTTATTATGTTTTGATGGAATTATTTTTATGAATTCCTTTATCTTATATGAATTTTTTTTATGGTTTCATGATGTTTAAGAATCCCATCCTTATTACATGGGTTATGCTAGGATGTATGGTTTATGAATTTGTGGCACACATAAGAATGGTATCATTATGAGATGGGTGGGACCTATATCTCTCTCCAATTCATTGGGTAAATATTTTATATCTCATGTGATAGACATGTCTGGAACGACAGATTAAACCGGTTCAGTGAAACAGGACTGAAACGAGGAGTGAACTCGGTTCAAAAATGGACATTGTCCACTAAGATAGTCTTGGTAATAAGTCTTGACTAATAACAAATGATTCTCTATGATTATGTGTGTATGACACAATGTTCCATGTTTTATGTTATGATTATTGGGATTACATTTCACTACTATGATTTATCCCATGTTATGATATTATGATCTCTTTTGCCGGTTAATATTTCCATAATGTTATTTTCATATGAATATTATGTGATTGATATTTCTTTTGTTTACCCTTACTGATCATTTGAGCTCACCCTTTTATGTTTTCTTTTCCCCAGGATATAAATAAAGATTTTAGGTAAAAAAAGGGAAGATATTTATGGGAGATGTTGAAGATCTTTTCACCATGATTAGAAGATTATATTCCGAGTTTCCAAAGACACTAAACTATTATGGTCCTTGTGTGTGTGTTTTTGTTATGTACTAAGTATCCCGAAAAAGTAATTTAATCTCCATGTACGTTAAGCTTCGAGTCTCTACATCAGTGGTCATCGTGGAGACGTTTTGCATGAGAAAAGAATTGAAAGGGTATAACCCAATATCGTCTCTATTCTTGATTCCAGATAAATTAGGAAGATTAAGAGAAAAATAAATAAAAAAAGAATAAAATAGAATAAATAAAACAATAACAAAGAAGTTTATTACACAAACAAAAGTATTACAACACGAAGAAGAAGTAGAATGAGAAGGAGAATCAGAAGGCTTTGTCGAAGGTATCCTTGCTTCAAGAGCTTCCCTTATTGAAATAGTTGGAGAATTGCAGTGGATCCACTTATTCACTTTCCTCAACATCCCAATTCACGTCCCAACCCTTCTAAATGAAAAAAATACAAATTTATAGAGTATAGGGGAGGATAGGTTAAAAGTGGTTTCAAGTGTGAATTATGAGATTCTTCCAAATATTTTAGTACCACTTTCACCGCCTTCTTGACCACAAAAAACGCACGAATTAGATGTCCTTACAGAAGGATAATATCTGCGAAATTAGTTTTTTGATCCCCACTCAAAATATGGGATCAATCCATACATGGATGTAGATGATATGGACCAAACACTAAAGTTATGTCCAATCTCTCATGTCCATCCCACCATCGACTTAATGGACCATTTACATCATCCTAATGCACTCTTTAGCTCTAGTGTCCTGAATAAAATATGTATAAAATTAAGTGAGGAACAACTTTACAAAATTTTATGTTCAAATAATTCATATTAAAATATTTATATTTTAAATACTACACTGAATTTTAGAGGTGTAAAACTTGAATTTTCACCATATTTTCAAATGAATGATCAAATCCCAAATATTTTATAAATAAACATATTTAACACAATGTGAGGGAATTATATCATTTATTATCAATAAAATATTCAATAAATTTTTTTTTATCAACTCCTCCACACTCACCCTTTTTAACTCTTCAGCAAAACCTCATATCATGTATTCAAAATTTTGTTGACAAGATATGAATATTAAAATTTCTCAATCCACAGTGAAAATAGATGAAAATTAAGAATCCCATCAAGAGTCAATATCAATAAATATTAAGTTCATTGTTTCATAAATTGGGTCAAAATAAAATCCAGTGATACTCATAATACTAATCACATCGAAACAAGTCATGGGTCTACCGTGCCACTTATTCTCCATGTGTGTGTGTCCCAACCATTCCAAGCTCATAAATCCAACCTTTATTCAGTATATCTAGGTCACGTAAAAACTTTTCTTCTTACTTGATTCTATTCTACTGAACCTGTTCAATATCCTTTGCAATGAAATTCCAAAATCTACTCATTTAAGCATTCCCAGGTGTCAAACCATGATCTCCCGACCTAAATATCCCCACATGTTGTACATTTATTTACTCGTCTATTTATTGATTGTTTTGTTTTGGATTTTTTTGAATTATTTTAGGGCATACAATAGTCAGATAGTATGTGCACATGCATAGGTCAATTAGGCACAGTGATGGAAATGATCGGAAGAGACAAAAACATATGGAAAGACCATGTTATAAGTTGAAAATAATTACATTCCTAGAATATACATTTAATTGGGTAAAAGAAACTCACAAGTCATGATTGTGTGAAAAATTGTGTGGTGTAATCAATGAAAAAATTTACCATGAACAAATATCACAAATAATGATGTCAAAATCTAAAAGGTTTTATAATGACACAACCATTCATATCATCGATGACTTCAATTTCTATAAAAGTAAACTCTTGATGATAAAATCTTACTCATGATTATATTTGTACCAATTAATTTTTCAAACATGCATTTTTCATATGTTTTAAATGAGAATGTTAGATGATATATTTGTTTCTTTTTTTTTATTGATTCTTTTGTTTTTTTTTGTTTTTTTAAAATTTTAACCAAAAAACATAATAGAAAAACTTAATAGAAAATACACATAAAATACACAAATAAAAATCCTAAATATCTAACCAAAAATGTTGTCCCCTCCCCCACACATAAAATATTTCATTTCCCTCGATGTGAACATATGAGATGATATAGGCACATGAAATGTATAATTTTAATTAGGAAAAATAATATAAAAGTGAAAGGTTTAGGAACAACCTGATATGCTCAAGTGATGATGGGGTCATGCAGTGTGATGAAATCCACTACATCAGTTGGAAGCACCTCAATGTATTTCTTCAATGGTTTCCCATTGACTATAAAGCTCCTTCTAGTGTCCTCTTATGAAATCTACACTACACCAGAAGTAAAAACATTATATACAATATAAGGACCCAACCATCTAGAACACAACATACCTGACATCAGCTTCAATCGTGAACTGTTGAGAAGGACTTTCTCTCCAACATGAAATTCCCTTTTCTGGATCATTTTTTCATGAGATGCTTTGGATATTTACTTGTAGAGACTTGAGTTCTCATATGAAGATAATAAAATCTCCTCATGCTCTTGAATTTGAAACTTCCTTTGGATTCCATCTTTGTCCAAATCCATGTTACATTTCTTTATAGCCAAATAAGCCTAATGCTAAAATTTCACAGGGAGATGACACACTTTCCCAAAAACAATCAGAAATGTGGACATACCAATGGGTGTATTGTATGATGTCTTATAAGACCATAATGCATCATCTAAGCACTTTCTACAATCCGTCGTATTTGGATACATGGTTTTCTCCAAAAAACATTTAACTCCCTATTTGAAACCTCAGTCTGACCATTTGTTTGGGAGTGGTATGTTGTTGATATTTTTTGTGTCACCCCATACTTCAAAAGGAGGGAATCCAAATTCCGATTGAAAAAGTGTGTCCCATGGTCACTGATGATGTCCTTTGGTACTCCAAACCTGCAAAAAATATGTTCTTTGACAAAGTCCACAACAACATGAGAATAGTCAGTCCTGGTGGCCTTAGCCTCCACCCATTTTTTAACATAATCAATGAAAACAAAAATATATAGGAAACCAAATGAACTAGGAAAAGGTCCCATAAAATCAATGCCCTATACATAAAAAATCTCACAGAATAATATGGGTTTTTGGATAATATTGTGTCTCCTAGAAATATTTCCAGTGTGTTGGAAACGTGAGCATGACTTACAAAACACATGATCATCATGGAATAAACAAGACCAATTCAATACAGAGTCCAAAACATTCCTAGATGTTTGTTGGGGTCCAAAGTTTCCTCCACAAACAAGTGTATGACATAATATGCAGAAAAGACTCAAACTCATGATCATGAACACACCCTCTAATAACTAGGTCACTACACATGCGCCATAAGTAGGTATCATCCCAGACATAAAATCTAGACTCACTCTTTAAATTTTTGGACTCGATATTTATTTATATTTTAAGGAATTTCATATGGAACAAGGTAGTTCACTAAATCAGTATACCAAGGATGCGTACCTGAGATGGAATAAAGATGCTTATTGGGGAAAGTGTCCCAAATTGGTCCCTGGTCCAATGTGTCATCTTATAGTGTGTGAGTAAGCCAACTCATGCGGTCCGCCAACAATATTTATAACACCTTATTGTCCTTTATCTCAATGTAAAATTCTTGAAGAAGGTGCATCCATCAGATATGTCTAGGATTTTCATCTGGATTCTTCAAGAGGTACCTCAAGGATGAATGGTCAGAAAAAACAACTACTTTAGAGCCTAGTAAATATGAATGGAATTTATCTAAAGAGAATATGATGGCAAGAAAATCCTTTTACATGGTTGTGTAGTTTTATTGAGCTGAATCCAGTGTCCTCGATGCATATGCAATCACATGTGAACGTCCCTCCACCCTATGAAATAAGACTTGTCCAACCGTGAAGTTGGAGGCATCACACATAATCTCAAAAGGAATCTCCCACCATTAAAGTTTTATGATAGGTGGAGTGGTTAGATGCTATTTTATCTCATCAAAGGATTTCCTGCAAGAAAGATCAAACTACAAATTAGAATCCTTTTGAAGTAATCATGACGTAAGATGAGAAATCTTACTAAAATCTTTGATTAAGCGCTGATAAAATCCGGCATTCCCTAGAAAGAATTTCACATCACACACACATGAAGGATAAGGTATGGATGCAATAATATCTACCTTAGATCAATAAACCTCTATCATATGTATTGACACTACATGTCCTAAGAAAATTCAATGATCTACCATAAAATGTCACTTTTTAATGTTTATGACCAGATTCTTCTCAATACAAAGATTCAAAACCTTTCCCAAACTAGAGGTACAATCATCAAATAAAGACCCATACACTGTAAAATCATCCATTAATACCTCCATGAAAGTCTCAGTAAAATTATAAAAATACTCCCCATGAATATTTGGAAGGTACCTGTGGAATTTCAAAGTCCAAATGGAATCCTTCGGTAGGTAAACGTTACGAATGGAAAAGTGAATGTTGTCTTCTCCTGATCCTCTAGAGCAATAGGAACCTAAAAATATCCAGAACACCCATCCAAGAAACAATAGTGTGTTTTTCTAGATTTTATATCAAGAATTTGATCAATAAATGGGAGGGGGAAATGTTCCTTGTGAGTGGACTTATTTAGTTTCCTATAATTAATACACACACACCAACTGTTTTTCACCCTCATTGGAAAAAACACTTCTTTAACATTTTTATCAACAGTAACACCAATTTTCTTAGGCACAACCTAAAAATGACGCACCCACTAAGATTCTAAAATGGGATAAATTATACCTACCTCATGCAATTTTTCATCCTCTTTTTAAAAACCTCAAAAAGTGTTGGATTGAGTATCCTTTGTGGCCGCCTAATTGGTTTAGACTCATCTTACAAAAGAATCATATGCATGCAAATGTAGGGGCTAATAAATGATATGATAACCAAGGTCCACCTGATTGCCCTAATTTTCTCCATTAAAAGATTCAAAAGTTTTTCTTCAGGTTCAAAAGAGATATTGTTAACAATGATAACAGGTAATTTCTCACCACTTAACATGTATGATTATTTGAGATTAGGTGGAAATGGATTGAGTTACAATATAGGGGGTGTTGTATAGATGAAGACAGTGATGGAATTGAAATATGTACACAAAGAGAATCAGTATCAGAATGGACATCATCAAAATCAGAGAATCTCCCATTAAATCTATCTGCATACTCAACAACCATGTCATAATCAAAGTTTACATGATCAAAATTAGAATATGAATCCATTTCAAAATAAAATCTATGAGGGTATTTTTCATTGGAAATTGGTGTGAAATTTATCTTAGACATCATACTAAAACAAATACTCAGATTCTACCTAAGCATAGGACAATAAAATTCCATAGGGTTTTTATTTGGTGGTTCAAAATGGGAGATAACAAATTTAGAATGGTCCTCTAAGGGGTACTTCATGGAATCTATAATATTAAATATCACAAATTCATCCCCAAACTCCATGGAAAGTGTACCCTCATTGACATTTATGATAGTTTTTGTAGTTTTGAGGAAGGTTCTACCTAATATAATGGGATAATGTGACTTACCTGATCATAATCCATTATAAGCACATAAAAATCCACTGGAAAGATCATGTCTCTTACTCAGACAAGTACATCTTCAAGGAATCCTGTTGGATATGTCATAGCTCTATTAGAAAATTCCACCACTACTCTCATCAGCTTCAACTCACCATCCTATAAAAAAGAGAAAACAGTCTGTGTCATTACATTTATGGAAGCTCCTAAATCACATAAAGCATCAGAACTCTTGAAATTTCATATAATGGATGGTATGGTGAATGTCCCAAGATCCTTGCACATTGTTGGAATTTCTAGAGTTCGTGTAATGAGTGCTAACAAATTTCTTCCAAGATTGATCATCTCATTTCCCTTGATCCCTCTTCTTTTGCTACAATGTTCTTTTAATAATTTTTCATACCTTGTGATTTTCGTGATGGATTCATGTAAAGGGATGTTGATCTCCACACACTTGAATGTATCCAAAAATTATTTTTTCATCGCCTCTTCAGCCATATTTTTGGTTTGAACAACTCTATTTGGAAAATGAATGGGTTTAAGAGGAATATCATCAATATTTTTCATACCTTCATCTTTCTCGTTGGGTTTCTCATCAGTTGGTTTTGAATGAGGCTTCCCAAGATTTGAGGTGAATCCTGGTGGAACGATAGGATCAGATGTATCATTTTTTTTCTCTCAACTTATCAATGTGATAGAACTAACATTCCCCTTGGTATTTGTGGTAGGTTGGGAAGGAAGATTTTTGGAGTTCTTACTTACGAGTTCATGGAGGACAGTGGAAATCTAGCTCATTTGAATCTTCAATTCCTTTAGCTCTGAACCTTGAATTTATAGATTATTATGTTGATTAATAACAATTTTCTTCAAAAGATCATCATTTTTAGAATTTTCCTTGTGTTGGGGACTCCCTTTTTATGGCTTCTTAATTTTTGGGCTTCAAATCTCCTTTGGGGTTGTTGGAAACCCTGATGGTAAGGTGAAGGCTACTATAAGTTTTGTTTAAAAGGAGGCCTTTGTTGTTGTCCACATCCATAACTTATGTATGATTGATCCTTCCACCCTTGGATGTATGTTGGATCAAAGGAATCAAACTTATTTTGGGGATATGGTTGTTGTTGCTGCTGATATGGTCTCCCAAGAAACACTGTTGCACAATCTTCTATTTATTTTAGTTGGGGGAAACTGTTAGTTGGGTGGTCTGTTTCAATGAAAATTCCTTATGGCCTCCTAGGAATGGGATGAGATGTTTTTTGAGCCAGTGTAATCTTCCTCACCATAGTGTTCAATTCTTCCAACATGGAATCAATCAAATGACTCTCAAGAGAAGAAGGACTTAACTAATGCACTTCCCTGACATGTGGTGTACCTCGATCACCAAATTGTTGGGAGTTTTGGGTCATCTTGTCAATTAATGCATGTGAGACCACTAGTTTCTTGTCCACCAATTCTCCTCCAGTTTCGGAATCCACCATGCTCTACTCCATAGGTGTGAGTCCTTCATAGAAGTACTGTATGAGGAGTTGCTCACGTATTTGGTGATTTGGTAAGCTTGCACACAACTTCTCGAATCTCTTCTAGTACTCATATATTAACTCCCCTTGGGATTACTTGATCCCCAAGATCTCTTTTAGAATAGATGTGATAATTGATGCTTGAAAAATATCTGTAAGAAAAGAAGTTTCAAATATTTCCAACAAGATAAATCTTTAGGTTCTAAATAATACATCCAATATTTTTCAGCTCAATCAAGAGAGAATGGGAATGATCTTAGTTTAATTTGATCTTTAGAAACATTTGTTGGATTTATGTTTTAGTAGACCAAATTAAATCCATTCAAATGTTTATTTGGATCCTCACCAAATAATCCATGAAACTTTAGAATAAGATGAATTAACCAATATTTTAGTTCAAAATTCGATTCATGATTTGGGTATGAAATGCAATTTTGTTGATAGTTAATAACAGGTGTATCCAATTCTCGAATGTTTCCATTAATTTCAGTTTCATTATTTTCATCCATTGGTTCTCGTTATATGTTTGAATTTGAATTTATTCCAATTTCAATGTTTTGGGAGTGGAGGAATTCTCCAACTGGTTGAATGGTGAAACTTCTCGTAGACTGAGAATGTCTGATTCGAGTCCGAAGGATACATTCAATCTCAAGATCAATATATAAGAGATATTTGGGATTAGTTCATATCCTAAATCATTTAAAAATAAAAACAAGGAAATTTTACGATAATAAAAATGATAAGTTTGAGTTTATGGTCCAAAAAGAAGAAGAAAAGAAAAGAAGAAGAAAAAATTAGAATGGGTAAAGAAGGAAGAAAGAATAGAACAAGAGAATAAAATGTAAAATAAAATAAATACCTATAAATGGTTGAAATAATTACTTGCCTCCCCAGAAATGGAACCAATTTGAAAGGTACTTTTTTGGGTGCCCTCAAATGATTAGTGTGATTTTTGGGTACTTAGGTGAAAAAGAGTGGCTGACCAAGGTCGTCTCTCAAAATAGGAAGTAAAATTGACAACTTATTAAATTTAGTTTGAAAATAACATAAAAGGGAAAAAATAATTTAAAGGATAGGGGTTTACCATTAAAAAATCTAGAATAATTTTTCTGGAAGAAGATTGTATTTTTTTGAAATGAATTTTTATTAAAAAAACATAACAAGAAGTTATTTTTTAGAAAATATTTTAAAATGCATAATCATTCTAACTCTACCTATTCACTCAAATATTTATTATTATCATCTAAATTAAAATACACTTAATTATTTTCCCTAAATTTTTAACCCCCTAACCCTACAAGAATTAACTCTACCACAATGATGAATAGAATTAAACCCTAGGCTATCTTTGAAACATGCAATCGCAACACCCTGCTTTGATTGATGTTCCAACGATAGATTATGGTCAGTGGTAAATTAGGGAACATATACATTATAAAAAATGAGGATTAATTGTATTTAGGTATTATATTTTAACTCTAAAAATTTATCCGGTGTAGCTTTGTATTACCAATTAAGATCACGCTCTAACAATTCACACAATACTCGACCTCCTATGTTTTTGTGTTAATTGATCAATTTCATTCATAGTTTATTCTAATTTAAAAACACAATTCATGGATCATATTAAGATAATTAATGTATCTCAATTATTCAAAATAATCAAATGAATAGGATATAAGGTAGATCTATCACTAAGAAAACTATTATTGCATGGGTAGTGTGGTCTTCATGGAGACGTTTTGCATGAGAAAAGAATTGAAAGGGTAGAACCCAATATCATCTACACTATGTATTATATCCAAATTAATAAGATTAATAGAATAATAAATTTCAACAAAATATATGAAAATATAATAAATAAAAGAAGAATAAATAAGTTTATTACATAACAAAATTATTACAACATGAAGAAGAAGAAGAAGGCTTCATCGAAGGGATCTGTGCATAAAAATATACCCTTTTTGAAATGGTTGGATAAGTGGAGTAGATACACTTATCCTTTTCCCTAGATTTCCCAATTCACGTCCCAAACCCTCCAAATGATAAAAATACATATTTATAGAGTGGCGGGGAGGCTAGGTTAAAATTGTTTTCAAGTGTGAATGAGGAGATTCTTCCAAATATTTTAATCCAACCTGAACCATATTCTTGACCCTCAAAACGCATGAATTAGATATCCATCAATAAGGACAATATGTGTAAAATTGGGTTTTAGATTATTTTTAAAAATTTGGGCTCAATCCATACACGAATGTAGAAGATATGTCCCAATCACTAAAGTGATGTCCAATCTCTTGTTTCCAGCCCACCATTGATTTGATGGCCAATTTACTCCTTCGAAATTCAATCCATGGCTCTGGTGTCCTAAATTAATGTTGTATAAAATTATGTAATGAACCTTTTTAAAAATTATAAGTTCAAATAAGTTATATTAAAATATTTATGTTCAAAATACTACAGTGAATTTTAAAAGAGTAAAACTGGATGTTTCACCGTATTTTCAAATGAATGATATAATACCAAATATTTTATAAATAAACTTATTTAACAAAATGTGAGGGAATTATACAATTTATTATCAATAAAATATTAAATAAAAATTTGTTTTATCATGTGGTCAGACTCAATATTCTGGTCATGTCCCCACATAGGGAATATATATAGCTGAGACTCATGGGAAAGTGATCCAGTAGGCCCAAAGGAGGTGAGGAGGTGCCTTGGATCCCTCCATCAGTTACCTGCATCCTATTTTCATGCATGAACACCTATTAGGGATCCAATCGGATATACATAGTAAATATGGAAGGTCGAAACAACCTACACCACTGGCAGTAGATATTGCCTCAACCTCGGAACAATCACCTGGTCAATCTACCTCGAATGCTCTAGCTCTTAAATGACATGCCTAGGAGAAACCTCATATTAGGAAGAAACAACCTATGGAAAAAATTATGTTATTAAACATCTAACTATGGTCCTAGAAAATCTCTTGATTTTGGACTCAATCCATCTATAAAAAGAACTCAGGGAGTCACTTACCAAATCCCTATGGAGACCACAAGAATTCGAAATAGAAGTTGTTGCTATCAAAGTATATCGAGTGGAAACTATGTCCCTTAAGATTCCATTAATCCATATTTTTCACTAATCAATATCCGGAGAAGGCCATCTAGGGGAACATTAGACCCTTATACATTTTGAGATGAGTCAATAATGTTTTTTTTCAAAGGATATTGATTGATAACAGACCAAGGATCAATCTTATCCTAGTACGAACCCTCCAATGACTTGGGCATAAAGAAGGGAACTTATCCCCTACTAAACTGACCATCTAGGGATATAACAAGCATGATCCGAGACCCCTTGGAAAAATCAGACTCGAAAACCAATTTTGGGAGCTCACATCTGATGTTGAGTTCATGATTATCCAATAGGATACCGCATATGATTTCTTTATTAGAAGGCCTTGGCTCTATAGCCACCTCGTGGTACCTTCAACATTCCTTTAATGTCAGAACTACCCCATCAATGGAAATGTTGGAATAATACATAGTGATATTTTCCACTTCGAGACTTGTAGATCCTCATATGTCTAAGAATATTTCTATAAGGAAGGTAAGAATCCAATGGAGGATGATGTTATTCAAGTTTAATCCCCCAATGGCTTGGGGATCGCCCTTATGAATCCTTGGAATATGATCAATGATGACTATGTGCTCCCCATAAACATGGTCTAAGTAGAAGATCTGAAAATAGAGGTTCAAACCTCTCTTATCCGTAGCGAAAATCATATCCAACATCTCTCTTCAACAACGTACATAGAAATGTATGGTGATATCACTTCTAATGTCCTGACCTACTCTGATACTATAAGAGAGGTCCTCTAACGATCATCTTCACCTGAATACATCTCCATAGACTCAAAAATAGATGAGGATGATCTCTAAAATGACCCTCCAGCATTCGAGGAAGGCATCTCTACTTCCATAAGTTACCTTGGGCAAATAAATTAGGGGAAATAAGAAGTCATAAGGCTTACCTTGATTAGTTCCACCATATCTCTTGAATATCAAGAGGTGTGCATTGAATTTTTGAAGTAGTACTAATATTTGTTTACTTGGAACTACACATTAATTCCTAGATTGAATCTAGATGTGGATAAAAACCATTTTGGACTGATCGATGAGCATTGTGGATTCAATAAAGTAGCTAGGGGAATGTACCCCTCCCTTGACACCAATGTAGAGGCAGAGGTCGACAAGTTGATCAAATATGACATTTTCGTAGAAGTGCAATGCCCAATATGGATTACCAACTTTGTCCCCATCAAGAATAAGAACATCCATATTAGGGTCTAAATTGACTTTAGAGACCTTAATAGGAATTTCCCAAAGAATGATTTTCCATTACTTATCATAGAATTCTTGATCGATGAAACTACTGGCGTCCAAGCCATTTCCTTCATGAATGGGTACTCAGGGTACAATCAAATCAAGATGGTCCTCGAAGATGAAGATTCCACTACCTTTAGAGCACCTCAAGAGATATTCTTCTATTAGGTAATTCCCTTTGGATTAAAGAATATGGGTGCCATATATCAGTGTGTCTTGCATCACATATTTAAACCATTCTTGGGAAGGATAGTCGAATGTTATGTCGATGACCTGGTTATTAAATCCTGACAGTGATGTGATCACCTCACAGATCTCTGAGTAATCTTCGACGGCATGGTATAAAGATGAATCCACTAAAACGTTCCTTTAGGGTAACATCAGGAAATTTCCTTAGCTTTGTGGTATTCCATAGTGTCATAGAGGTTGACCTAGAGAAGACTAGTGCCATTTGGGAAATGTCACCCCCAGGAACCTCAAATAACTAAGGGGACTCTAAGGGAACCTCTACTAAATTCATCAAATCATAGAAAATCTGGAAGGCAAGGCTCTCCCCTTCACTGGGTTAATGAAGAAGGGAGCCGCCTACCAATGGGATAATGATTGTCCGAAAACCATTGAATGCCTCAAGCAGTACTTGCTGCACCCACTGGTTTTGAATCTTCTGATGTAAGGGAGGCCACACATCTTATATGTGGGCTCTATTTAATTCTCATTAGGTGACCTTATCATGTAGAAGAATGATATGGGAAGTTTGAATAGTCTGTACTACCTTAGTACAACCATGCTATGTACTGAGACTTGATACTCCGATGTCGAGAATAATTGCCTCACACTCAGCTTTGTTGTACAAAAGATGAGGCACTAATTGTAGCACCACGAGGTCTACCTGGTATCTTGTATTGACCTGATCAAGTATATCCTTTGTCTCCCTATGTTGAATGGACACTTGGCTCGATGGGAAGTCATTCTGTATCAATATGACATCCATTTCATGTCTCATAATTCAGTGAAAGGTAAATCCCAGGCTGATTTCCTCACAGAACACCCTACCCCAGAAAGTACATCGGAAGACATCGAGCTCCCCAATAGAGGACTTTTATTCCCATGAAACTACCTAAACATGGGATATGTACTTTGATGGTTTATCTCGGAGTCCTATCAACTCTCGAATGGAGAATTTGAAGCTCAATAGGGTTGTCCTAGGGATTTTATTTTTCTCTCCTAGAAAATTTGTTTTCTTTACTCTTTCTCACTACCTGAAATCCACACAAATAATGAGGCTGAATACCAAGACCTCATCGCTGGCTTGGAACTATACCTATAGCCACACATAGACTACCTGAACATAAAAGGGGATTCAAATATAGTGATAAATTTGGTAAATGGAGAATATCCCATAAAAAAGGAGAAACTGGCCCCCCTCACTATCTATGTTAGGGGATTAATGGTAGAATTACCCTTAGAGGTAACCATGCTTTATCTCCCTCAATCGCACAATGCTTATGGTGACATACTGGTCAATGCAGCCACCATCCTAGCTAACCTAGATTAGGAGGAAGAATCCTTCTGTATTACACATCGAATAATGTTTTTGACATTCACTATATGCGATATGGAAGAGATCAGCTAGGATAACACCACAGTAGAGCATGATGAACCAATGACCACCCCTAGAAGGATGGATCCCATAATCACTTATATTCGAGATGAGACTCTCCCAGCAAATCATGCTAGAAGAGAATAGATTTGGCGTTGAGCAGTGAACTTCACTCTACAGGATGGACCAAATGAGGAAAAAATTCTATATAAGTGCATATTTTATAGAATTTTCTTTCGGTGCATAGTAGAAGAGGAATTTCTCGCCATCAAGAGGAAGTCCATGTAGGGTATTGCGGCACCCATAAATATGTAACTAGGCTCTCCCACTAAATCAAGAGGTTAGGATATTACAAGAAAACCATGATACATGACTGTGTGGAACTCACCAAAAATTTTATGCATGCCAGATCCATGAAAACATCATCCATCATCCCCTAGAATTGTTTCACATCTCTAAAAATTAATGGTCATTTTCTGTTTGGGGGATGGATTTCCTAGGGCCATATCCCCCAACCACAGCTAAGAAGTTCAATTATATCCTTACAACCACTAAATTGTTTTCCAAATGGGATAAGGTAATACCCCTCAAGTACGTCAAAACAAATAATACCATCAACTTTGTGAAGTCCCATATCATCACTAGGTTTGGATTCCCTCACAAAATATTGGAAGAAAACAACAATTTTTTTTCCATAGAGTTGAAGAAGCTTTAGCAGGAGTAGAACATTGAGTCCAATCACTTGTACCACTATCATACAGTGAAAAATGGAAATATTGAGGCCTTCAATAAGACTTTATCAAACATACTCTAGAATATGGTGAAAAAGGATAAGAAGTATTGGATAGATAAAATTCTCCATGATTTATGGGCTATCATACCACCACGAGTACTTCTACACAAGAAACACCATACTCACTTTTTTATAAGACTATGGTAGTATTACCCATAGAATTTCAGCTTCCCTCACTCCAAATTTTCATTTTTGGACATATCTCATATGTAGAACAGTTGAAAAAAGGGATGGATGAGTTGGAATGGATAGATGAGAAAAGGTTTCAAACATTTCACAATCTTGAATTCCACCAAAACCATATTGCATGAGATTTTAATAAAAATGTTCGTCTCCACTCATTCCTTCTGGGAGAACTGCTGTTGACTCTCAAAACCCCAATGATACTAGGGAAGAAGCCCCTGAAATTGGAGCCCAAGTAGGAAGTACCTTAAATCATACATAAGGTCTTTCATAATGGAGCATATTTACTAGACACCATGGATGGGGAGCATGTCACACGACCCACCAATTCGATATTTCTTAATAAATACTTGGCATAAGCTATTTAGAAAAAGGGAATCCACATCAGAGTAAGCCCCATTATTCACCCTGAACACATGATGTTAAACTGTATGAAGTTCATCATAACCACGTGACTTTAAACTATACATGATTATTCCTAACCACAAGACATTAAACTGTACATCCAATGTTCTTACCACATGACATTAAACTACATAGATTCACAAATCCCCCCTTCATGTCGGGTAATCCATCATCCATAATGTAAGAAATTAAACTACATGGTTCCTTCATAAATACATATGTATTGATTCTTATTCCCAATGAGATATGTAGGGAATCATCAATTCTATATCTTGGTCCATACACTACATCATACAAAATTCTTGGGTCATACCCATCTTTTGTCTCTAAACGGTAGGGGAACTTGTGTCGCTCCTCATTTATCACAAAGATCATAGCTCACATGAACTTAAGAATTGTGGTAGGGACTTACCCTCACAATAAGGATATAGAGGTGAATAATGGGTCCATTATGGTCTTGAATGAAATACCATAAAAGACATTCCATAAGTCCTTGCTTCATGACATTAAATTGCACGATCAATTTCCTTTCCGAATGACATTAAAATACATGGTACTCCAAGAACTATGTGGGGTTTGATTATCATCCCAATGAGATATGTAGTGCCACCTAGGATTTTATCCATTTGACCAACCATTATTTCCACACTAATTCATATCGATCCACCATCGTCCTCGCCACATGATGTTAAACTGCATAGAACATTGTATCTGGACCACATGAAGTTAAATTGTCCGAAGTTTTTCCTTACCACAATACATTAAACTGCATGTCCATATAGAACTATGTGTGTCTTGATTCTCATTTTTATGGTATATGTAGTGATTACCAAGTTCCCTTCTGTGGGATTAGATTCAACATTTCAACCTTTCATGATGGTTCCTATGTCCTTACTACACAACGTTAAACTGCATGGAATCATGTCCTCACTGCATGACGTTAAACTGCACTGACAATAACATGTCCCCACTACATGAAAATAAAATGTGCAGACGATCTCCCATTTATCACTCCTCATAAAAGGGCCACAAGAGACTTGCCTCGATCATCCAAATTAGGGTGCTTCCACTATCATTTAATATTATCTCAAATCCATTTACCACACTTCAGGTGTTGAGTGTCTCAGACATCCATCATCCTTCCATGGACCTTAGAAAGGATCCCCATATTCAAGGACCCTTTTCTCAACTATGAATGCATACCCATGGCTCCATCATATGAACCTATGGCCATCAACCAAATGTGTGACTCTAAAAAAGGACATTCCAATCCTCATGAGCCCTGACATCGTCACAAAAACACTCAACACCCCAGTGTGCCTGAACCGCTCCTTGTATGATTTTCCCACATCATTACACATGACCTGATAAAATAAAGCCCTAATTTATTTCATTTCCATTCCATGATTGAGAAGAGGTTAGAGTTCTCTTAACCCTAGGTATCCTAATTATCCTCTTGTGTCGCATCATCCATGCCAGGTCCATGAAATTCATGAACCTAAATTGTTTATTCTTTGATCAATGTGTACGACCTTAAACTCTATCCCATATTCGTCTAAATAACAACACCTTAAACTGATAGTAGAAGAGACACAAAATATGTTAGGCTGAAAACCGACAAAGGTTTAATTGAGTAAAATTAGAGTCTCCACCCGCTAAAATCATCATTCACTGGGTTTAAGAAAACAATATGGTGAAAAAAAGGTTCAAAGCTCATAGGTTCCATAACCCTAGAAAAATCTAGGCTATGAACATTGGACCCACTGGTCTAGAAAAAATATGGGGAAATATTTGTCGCACCACTTTTCCGCAAAAATATATTCGCTAGGGGATGCCATATACTTTAGGGAATTCAATCCTTACTTGGATTTTATGTCTTTTGTGAACCACACATAGTGATTTGGGATGCGTCAAATCATCCCGACCTTACATGTCCCTTGGAAAGGATATCTGGAATTATGGACCCTTTGATTGAATAATCCTGACTTCCCATGGCCTTTGCATATGTGCATATGTTCATCAAATAAATGTGTCACTCTGAAAAAAGACATTATAATTCTTGTGATCCTTAAAATCATCACGACATCACTCAACACCCCAATGTGTTTTAACTGCTCTGTATATTATTGTCCCATACCATTATCCGGATTTGAGCACTCCAGATCATCTTTTACAATCCCCGTACCAAACTATCCAAGTGTATTCAATATTTTCAATGTTACTTCACCATGTTTCATACCCTTTCTTAAATAATGACCACGACACTTCATTTCCTAGCCTTTTATGGCCTACATCTCATGATTTTAAACCACAAGTCATAGAGATCACGCTTCATTTTATGATCTAGCTTCCCTAAGGTGCCAGAACCCTTCTTAGATAGATTTATTCTCATATCCAACTTCATTATTCAGACATTTGACTCTTCAAAAATCTTCTATATCCCTTGGAATGAAGTGGGGATAATATTTATCATAGAATTATACGAAAACATAAGGGTCTTGAACCACCGACTAAATGAATATACTCCTTGCCAAAAATGATATTTGATCCTTGTGGACCTTTACAACACTATAGAAAACCCTGGTATTTCAGAATGTCAAGGGACATACCTGGTATGTCTGCACCATCTCATATTCATGGAATTAAACTCCCATGTTATGATATACATCATCCATACCCCAACTACGTAGTTATGTTTTGAATCCCTAGTATTCCAACCATATCAATATTTCCCCACAAATATTCCATTTCCTTAGAAAATATACCTAGTTTCAAAGACCCTTTTTATTGAGTATGAATACATGCTCATAACTCCTACCTAATAGCCTATTTCCATAAAACAAACATGTCACTCTACAAATTGGGAATTCCGAACCTCATGAGCCTCAAGTAACACTATGGTAGGATCCAGTACGTCAAAATGTTTTGGATCATTCCTGTCATGTTTGGATCATATCCTATGATCGTATGGTATGAGATAAAGAAACATAAACTAAATCAATAAATAGTTCAAGCTAAAAGACCTTAAACTAAAGAAAAAATGGTCTGAGCTAAAAGACCATAAACTAAAGAAACAGATGGTCTGAGCTAAAAGACCTTAAACTAAAATAATAAATGGTATGAGATGAAAGACCTTAAACTAATGAAACAGATGGTCTAAGCTATAAGACCTTAAACTAAAGCAACAAATGGTCCTAGATAAAATACCATAAACTAAAGAAACATATGGTCTAAGATAAAAGAACTTAAACTAAAGAAACATATGGTTCAATCTAGAAGCCTTAAACTAAAGAAACATGTGTTCTAATCTAGAAGACCTTAAACTAAAGCAACAGATAGTCCGATCTAGAAGACCTTAAACAAAAGTAATAAATTTTCTGATCTAGAAGACCATAAACTAAAGCAACTGATGGTCTGAGCTAAAAGACCAATAACTAAAGAAATTGATAGTTTGATCTAAAAGGACATAAACTAAAGCAACAGATAGTCTATGCTAGAAGACCATAAACTAAAGCAACATATGGTCCAAGCTAAAATTACTTGAACTAAAGAAACTGATGGTCCGAGCTAGAAAAACATAAAATACTGAAATATATATTTTGAGCTAAAAGACCTTAAACTAAACTCACAGATGGTCCGAGCTAAAATACATTAAACCAAAGCACAAGGAAATTATCGTTAATCACACTACATGGCCTTATTACGGTAAATATGATTTCCATAGATATGAAAAGAAATCATTTTACCAGACACACTTTCATCCTAGGTGATCCCTCTATATATTAATAATTCATGATCATGAAATGAAAAGAAAGGGATGGGTGTCAATAAAAAAATCGACATAAAATCAATGTATCATATATGGAAGAAAATTGGGTAGTAATTTTAGAAAAAACACATCCATTCAAAATAAAAAAATAGGGGGAGGAATCTCTACATTTTAGAGTCTCTTTGAAACATCAAAAAAAGAAATGGAGTGTAGTGAAAATGTATGGGGTGTAATAAAAAAAATTGAGTCACAACGAATGATGGTTAATAGCTCTAGCTAGATCGACAAGAGTTTGGTGGGAGGCATAAATTGAGAATTAGAGTGTTTCCTTCCCCTCTTCTTCCTCTCTACCTTAGGTTGGAGAACTTTAACCCGAGGAGTCAATTCTTCAACCCCCTTAAAGAAGTTTCCACTGAGGTCAATGATGTGGAAAGATTGGACTTCAGATGATTGATCATCTCTTTATGCCTCGATATTTTTATTATCCAAGCATTCATTAGGGCTTGCAGATTAGAAAAAAACTGGTTACCCTACTATAGAACCTCCTTTACATCCCTCATTTGTTTAGAAAGGATGGAATAATCCATGAGGTCATACAATCCCCTTTCCTATGTAGCCAAGTCTCTTTGGGTTAGGATGATCCACTGCATAATTTTGTAAAGAGGATACCAATCAAAACCATTATCCCTTAAATCATGAAATAATTAGAGAATCTGTTCCCGTTGATGGTAGAATGTATCTAGGGCTTCTCCATAATCAAGACATTGATGCACTCCTAGACCAGATTATGAAATTATTTATCCTCAGCATGTGATGAAGAGGTTGTAGTAGATGGATGACCAACTGCTAAATCAATATTGAAATTAGAGAGAAATCCCCATACACATCTCTCTAAATAGGTGCATCATCCATATCCTACACTGTAGGACCAGTATCCTCAATTGAACCTGGCTTACTATCTAAATAACCATTATCAAAGTGATTTCACTTCCTCAATGCCTCACC
Source organism: Viscum album (assembly GCA_963277665.1). Lineage (NCBI taxonomy): Eukaryota > Viridiplantae > Streptophyta > Magnoliopsida > Santalales > Viscaceae > Viscum > Viscum album. Next base: position 1,978,327,083 of record OY728157.1, on the reverse strand, counting down.
TAAATCCTTAATCAATTCCATTGTTTTTACATATAGGGGAATTGGTGATGCAAGGGGCCTATCGACATGGTGGAATAGTTCCATAGAACCCCATTGGGATAATCTATCACCCAAGACTGAGCATAATCCTAGGTGAGGAAAACGGGAGAGTCAGTAAGAGAAAATATGATCATATCTTTAGTATCTTCATAGGATAGTATCTTCCAAAATTGGCGGATGATGCCAATATGTCGCTCCCCTGAGATGTTGGCTGAATGAATGGGGGAAACAACTTGAACACATGCAAACTATTGAGAAAATTGATATGGTGTGTATGTCTCATAGGTAATCAGATCATCCACCTTGAATGAAAGAATACCATCATAAAGAGAGATCATACGAGACCTCTCATCAAAAGATCCACTGCCATCATCAATAATAAGACATCCCGATACAAGGAAGGAATCAAAGTCGAAGATGTCATATTGGAATAGTGAACCTTTGGATTCACTAGGGGATAGAGACATAGGTCCAACCCTAGAGATATTCAGAAATATAGGGATGGATACGGGATCAATGATCCTATAGATATTTTAGTACTCATAACAATGGAAGTACTTCCCTGTATATCTGAATAGGAACTAGAGAGGACTACAAATCCCATAGGTAGTGATGCCTTATTGGATATGACCCAAAATATGGTAGAGGTGTACAAGAAATGGCACCTCCAGGTTAAGGCATTGACCTTATACATGATGCATTCCCATTACCAACATGATTACATAAATTCCGGAGTGTGTATCCCCATCCGGGAAGAGCCACCCATTTAGGAACATAGATAGAAAACCTAACAACCTAAGGTGAAGAAACCTTCGGGTTCACCCAATAGCCCCATGAGGTGTAGTCCCCAGCTTCTATAATGGCTCAATATGAGCCAAAAATATCATAGACTTACTGGGAAGGGTATCTACGGGGATCACTACTGAAAATACAGGCATTAACAGCGCTTAAAATGGGCTCTAACAGCGCTAAAAAAGTGTTGTAACGCTCAATGCTGATAAAGGGGGTACCCCTTTATCAGCGCTAAAAGAGAACCGATAAATGATTGTTTTATCAATGCTCCTTTAGCGCTGATAAACTTATCTCTTATCAATGATTATTTAGCACTGATAAAGGTGTAGTTTATCAGTGCTAAAAGAGCGGTGATAAATTCCCCCTTTGATGCTCCGATAAATCTGCAGCAACACAACCAAACACCTGCAAAAAAAACAGCATCTCAATAATCCAATTAAAGCAAGTATATCCATACAAAATTAACTCATAAATCATAAGAAAATTAGACCAAGTATACCCATACAACAATTATACCCATACCCCATTAACACATAATTTATAAGTTAATCAAGTACTTAAAAAATCAATTCAGAATTCATAGGGTTTGGGGGCTATTCAAGGGTTTGGGGTGGCTGTCCAAGGGGGGTAGGGGGTGTCCGGGGGGCTTTCCAGTTCAATCCTAAGGCTCCACATGGGTGTGTTTTATCAATACATAAATCTTTGGACTTTTCTCTATCCACTATGCATCATGTTCTCAACCTCAAAGAAGTAATAAGGTTTTTACACACACTGAGGTGCACATACTTGGGTGGGGGGTGGGGGGATGAATCTCATTAATAAACCCACAATATTAAACCTACAATAGGATATTGTAAGAGATTGATCAGGAAATATTGACAAACTAGATGAGAAAGAACTGGAATAAAACTAATAAAAAAATCATCATTGAGCCTCAAATCCATGACCATGATTAAACCCAAATTAATTTTCCAAGTGCATTACTTTTACCAAGCATTTCACAAGGATCGTTTCGACATTATAAAAATATAGTTTGACCAAGTCCTACCCCATCTACATCAAGACACATTGATTCTCAAGTACTAAAGCTTGATCAACCATACCTACTTCATCCAATGTTAGGGTTTCTCTGAGTACATCATAGGACCCACACAAAACATATAATATACCATGGTCTCCCCACTATATACATAATTATAATTGACCTCCAATATGTGAGTTTTATTTATAATCCATCATGTAAATCCACTTATGGGAGTTTTCTCATCCAGGGAATACCCTCAACAGTATCTCAGACCACCCATATGTGTTCTTCCAATTCTAAGGCATAAGACCTACAAGGATCTCATCCCTATACTATGGGAGTGCCCTTATTTAGGGAATAATACTATGAAGAATATATTATATACAATATGGGATTATTATTATCCATATAATAATCCCTAGAAGCATATACACCCTCCAATATGGGTGTATTCTCATTTGAGGCATAATCTATATAATCCTCTCACCCCTCCCCTATGGGATTATTTTCATTCAGTGAATATTCCCGATATTAATCTCATCCCAATCCTATGGTTGTATTCTCATATGGGGAATAATACCTATATACATCTCATCCCACCCCTATGAGAGTATTCACATTTAATTAATAAGACCCATAAGCATATCCACGATCCCAAATGGGAGTATTTTCATCCAGATATAAGCCTATAAGTATCATAGATCCAAACACATGATCACCCTAGTATACCAGGACAACCATGAATTGATATATATGAGGCCCTTGATAGATCACATTCCATGACCCCCCATTTAAAATATCAATGCAATCTGAATGCGTTTGTTCAGATTTCGGTAGGTCAGTTGTTATTTTAAATTAAAATCCTATCCATTTTAAACAAAATAGAGTCCCTTTGAGTGCTAGTTGCCACACCGTGACTCGGATTGAGGCAGGGTTGACTCGTACATGTCACCAAGGACCCTTGTATCGTTCTTATAAAATATAAATGCATTCTGAATGTGTTTGGTCGGATTTCCGTAGGTCAATTGTTGTTTTCATATAAAATCGTGTCCATTTTAAACAAAATAGTGACCATTTGAGTGCTAGCGGCCACACCGTGCCTTGGATTGAGGCAGGGTAGACTCGTACACTCACAAAGGACCCTTGGATCGTTCTTATAAAAGATCAATGCAATCTGAATGCGTTTGGTCGGATTTCTGTAGGTCAGTTGTTGATTTCAATTAAAATCGTGTCCACTTTAAACAAGAGAGACACTTTGAGTGCTAGTGGACACAATGTTCCTTGTATTGAGGCGGGGATGACTCGTGAATGTCACCAAGGACCCTTGGATAATTCTTATAAATGATAAATGAAATCCGAATGTGTTCGGTTAGATTTCCGTAGGTCAGTTGTTGTTTTCACTTAAAATCTTGTCCATTTTAAACAAAATAGAGACCCTTTGAGTGATAGCGGCCACACCGTGCCTCCGATTGAGGCGATATGGACTCTTACATGTAACCAAGGACCCTTGGATCGTTATTATAAAAGAGAAATGCAATCAGAATGCATTTGGTTGGATTTCCATTGGTCAGTTTTTATTTTCAATTAAAATCGTGTCCATTTTAAACAAAATAGAGACCCTTCGAGTTCTAGCGGCCACACCGTCCCTCGGATTGAGGCGGGGTTGATATTTAAATGTCACCAAGGACCCTTGGGTTGTTATTATAAAAAATCAATGCAATATGAATGCGTTTGGTCCGATTTCCGTAGGTCAGTTGTTGTTTTCAATTAAAATATTTTCCAATTTAAACAAAATAGAGACCCTTTAAGTGATATCGGCCACACCGACCCTCAGATTGAGGCAAGGTTGACTCGTACACGTCAACAAGGACCCTTGTATCGTTCTTATAAAAGATCAAGGAAATCCGAATGCGTTTGGTTAGATTTTCGTAGGTCAGTTGTTGTTTTCACTAAAAATTGTGTCCATTTTAAACAAAATAGAGACCCTTTGAGTAATAGAGGCCACATTGTCCCTTAGATTGAGGTAGGGTTGACTCTTACACGTCATCAAAGACCCTTGGATCGTTCTTATAAAGGATCAAGGAAATATGAATGCGTTTGTTCGGAATTCCGTAGGTCAGTTGTTGTTTTCACTTAAAATCGTGTCAATTTTAAACAAAATAGATACCCTTTGAGTGATAGCAGCAACACCGTCCCTCAGATTGAGGTGGTGTTGACTCATACACATCACAAAGGACCCTTGGATCGTTATTTTAAATGACCAATGCAATTCGAATGTGTTTGGTCAGATTTACGTCGGTCAGTTGTTGTTTTCAATTAAAATCATGTCCTCTTTAAACAACAGAGACACTTTGAGTGATAGCAGCCACACCGTGCCTCGTATTGAGACATGGTTGACTCTTACACGTCACCAAGGACCCTTGGATCATTATTATAAAAGATCAAGACAATCCGAATGCGTTTGGTTAGATTTCCGTAGATCAGTTGTTGTTTTCACTTAAAATCATGTCCATTTTAAACAAAATAGAGACCCTTTGGGTGCTAGCAGCCACACCGTACCTCATATTGAGGAGGGGTTGACTTATACACATCAACAAGGACCCTTGGATCTTTCTTAAAAAAAATGCAATCCGAATGCATTTGGTCAGATTTCCGTAGGTCAGTTGTTGTTTTCAATTAAAATCGTGTCCACTTTAAACAAGGGAGACCCTTTGAGAGCTAGCCACCACACCGTGCCTCACATTGAGGCATGGTTGACTCATGCACATCACCAAGGACCCTTGGTTCGTTCTTATAAAATATGAATGCAATACGAATGCATTTTGTTGGATTTCCGTAGGTCAGTTGTTGTTTTTACTTAAAATCTTGTCCATTTTAAGCAAAATAGTGACCCTTTGAGTGATAACATCCATACCATGCCTTTAATTGAGACGGGTTTGACTTTTACATGTCACCATGGATCCTTGGATCGTTCTTATAAAATATCAATGCAATATGAATGCGTTTGGTTGGATTTCCATGGGTCTGTTGTTGTTTTCAATTAAAATCATGTCCATTTTAAACAAAATAGAGACCCTTTGAGTGCTAGCGGTCACACCATGCCTCGGATTGAGGCGATGTTGACCTCTACACGTCCCCAAGGACCCTTGGATTGTTCTTATAAATGATCAATGCAATCCGAATTCATTTGGTCAGATTTTCGTAGGTCAGTTGTTGTTTTCAATTAAAATCGTGTCCATTTTAAACAAAATAGAGACTCTTTGAGTGCTAGAGGCCATATTGTGCCTCATATTGAAGAGGTATTTACTTGTACATGTCACCAAGGACCCTTGTATCATTCTTATAAAAGATCAATGAAATATGAATGTGTTTGGTTGGATTTCTGTAGGTCGGTTGTAGTTTTCAATTAAAATCGTGTCCATTTTAAACAAAGTAGAGATCCTTTGAGTGCTAACAGCCACACTGTGCCTCAGATTGTGGTGGGGTTGACTCATACACATCACTAAGGACCCTTGGATCGTTCTTATAAATGATCAATGCTATCCAAATGCGTTTGGTTGTATTTACGTAGGTCAGTTGTTGTTTTCAATTAAAATCGTGTCCATTTTAATAAAAATAGAGACCCTTTGAGTGCTAGCGGCCACACCGTCCCACAGATTGAGACAGGGTTTACTCGTACACGCCACATATGACCCTTGGATCGTTTTTATAAAAGATCAATGCAATCCGAATGCGTTTGGTCATATTTCTGTAGGTCATTTGTTGTTTTCAATTAAAATCTTGTCCATTTTAAACAAAATAGAGACCCTTTGAGTGATAGCGGCCACACCGTGCCTCCGATTGAGGCGGGGTTGACTCGTACAAATCACCAAGGACACTTGGATTGTTCTCATTAATGATCAAGGCTATCTGAATGCGTTTGGTCGGATTTCTGTAGGTCAGTTGTTGTTTTCACTTAAAATCTTGTCTATTTAAAACAAAATAGAGACCCTTTGAGTGATAGAAGCCACACCGTGCCTCTAATTGAGGTGGTGTTGACTCTTACACATCACCAAGGACCCTTGGATTGTTATTACAAAATATCATTGCAATCTGAATTCGTTTGGTCAGTTTTCCGTAGGTCAGTTGTCGTTTTCAATTAAAATTGTGTCCAGTTTTTAAGAAAATAGAGATCCTTTGAGTCCTAGCAGCCACACCGTCCCTCGGATTGAGGCGAGGGTGACTCTTACACGTCTACAAGGACCCTTGGATCGTTCTTATAAAAGATCAATGCAATCCAAATGCATTTGGTCCGATTTCCGTAGTTCAGTTGTTGTTTTCAATTAAAAGCTTGTCCATTTTAAACAAAATAAGGACCCTTTGAGTGATAGCAGCCACACCGTCCCTCGAATTGAGGTGGGGTTGACTCGTACACGTCACCAAGTACCCTTGTATCGTTATTATAAAATATCAAGGCAATCCAAATGCGTTTGGTTGGATTTCCGTAGGTCAGTTGTGGTTTTCACTTAAAATCATGTCCATTTTAAACAAAATATAGACCCTTTGAGTGGTTCAGCATTCTTGCATGTTGCTGGTGCATATCATATGTTAAAATGGGAAAATTAATCATTAGATAAAGGTTGTTTTATTTAATAACAATTACAATTTTCCTACGAACATTTACATAAAACAATGTTTCATATTTTGATCCCCATTAACCCCTCTAAAAAATGACCACAAATTGTACATGTCCCCAAGTCAGATCTTCATTGTATTTGTGTTCAATATTCCATCAGGTATGCATCCCACTCGTTTCTGAACACATCTATATCGTCTTGTGAGTATGAGGCTTTTTGGCAGTCAGAGTAGTACTGCAAAATAAAAAAAATAAAGAATTAATAAATAACTTAAATGAACTAGGAGTTGTTTTTAAAAATACCTCTTTAGGGATGATAGTTTGCTGATGAAAAACAATCTCTTTCATAAGTTTACAAACATAATAACCACAGTCATTATCGTTTGTTTGTTTTTGGACACTGCAAAAAAATGGATCATTAGGAGAATAAGTAACTTGTGTTGAGATGTGTTTGGATAGTGAAATTTTATTATATATACCCTGATATTTGTCCAAACGTAGTACTTGCTCTCCTCCTTATTCATATCCCCTGTCCTCATTCCTTTTTAGAAGATAATGATACACCGCCCTGTCATAATAGAATCCTCAGTAAAAGATAATATAAGTTATATTACTTGATGTTTAGACCTAAAATGTAAGATGTGGTGTCTTACAGATTCACAAACTCCATCATGTGTGGTCGGTTGGATGGATATACTTTCTTTGAATCAAGAAAATAAATCTTTGGAGTATCCAAGTTCACCACAATTAGCAACCAATGTTTCCTAAAAACACAAAAAGGAATAAGTAATAAATGAAGTGAAAATATAATTGATATGCTCTAAACGTAGATTATTACCCTTACATTGTTTGTATTAGGAAAAGTATGTCATCTGTAATCTTGTGTTCAAATGTTTTCCGCAAGCCATTCACTATTGCATCCCTTTTTGATGGATCTATTTTTGTTAGGTGTGTTGATGTGATATGAGGACCAACCAGTCCAAATCTTGGATCATGGGAAAATTTATTCAATTTTTTTTCATAAATGCGTTTGTCAACATTATAAAATGCATTTATTCATAATTTACACATTAGATCATCTTTTGGAAAATCAATTCTTGGAAACATACCTCATATATACATTTACAACTGTGACGCCTAGCCAACCATTTTCAAGGATTTCATTTACATTTTCAGCAGCAACAAAATCTTGACATTCCTCTCCATATATATTCTCTTCGAAAACCACTATCTGACTATCACCATATTTTAGCTTCGTATCCACATGAGTCTTCAATGCGAGTAAATGTGGATATAGAACAGGTGGTGTTATTGTGCTTCCAGTAGCTCTTTGGGATCGATTGGTTGATCCTTTAGATGATTTTGAGCCAATGTTTGTCACCCCCTTCCCTTTCTCCATCTATATGAACAATCATTGGTTCAGAAACTTTTTTCATTAATTGTTAAGGGTTTATCTTGAAAAGAAAATGAAATAAATACCTCTTTGTCCGCATGTACTCTTACAAGTTTTGACGGCCATGCAATAAATGTCCCAATAGTCTTTTCGACCGTATGAATATCATCTTCATCATGTGGAATAGGTAGCTCTACCTTTGGCTCATGAGCTATAGTAATCGTCACTTTCAGATGATCTTTCAGAAGTGGTCTATTATGCAGTGCGGCATCTTAGATATTGAACACTACATCCCTCACTACAAGGTGATAGGTGGGTGTTGATAGATATAAATCACAATCATTGTCACCCTATAAAAGATGTGTATTGAAAAATTATCAGTGTTGGTCTGATTCATATTTCATGGGAAAAATTATTAGAATATTGATTACCACAACTAAGACAGTTCGTTGAGGTGTATGGCTTGCCTCAAAGCTGGTGGGGGTGGGGCGGGATGTTCATGCGGCAGTTGTTCTTGAGTTGTGGCTTCTCTTTGTTTCCAACCCATAAAAGGTGCTAGAAACTGTTCCTTCCATTGCAATTGTTCTTCAAGGGTTACTCTTTTTTTATCATTTGTTCCAATTTTTCATCTGTATCATCCATTTTTTTCTTTTTCTCAAAATATACTTGGGGTGTTACCCCAAACCATACACCTCTGACATGACCATATTTTTCTGGCTGCTTCAAAGCCGTCAATAATAGGTCTGTATCAGCTACAGGAGTAGCTGATTCCTATGACTGTCGGATATAGGAAAATAACTAATTATTTTTATGTAATAGTAATTTTAAACAAATTATATTAACGTTGTGTCATACTTACACATATTTCCCACACTTTATGTGTGTTCTCATCTATTAACTTCCATTAATTGTCCACACATGCCTCCTTCCATAACACATGACGTGGGATGGAAGTGCATTTGGTTTTAGACTCATCAATCTACATATAAACATAGAAAAATAATTATGATGTTGTTTATTGGCACCTAACAATATTAATGTAAATTTAAAATACGTACCATTTTCTTTTCTAATGAATCGTACCCCATCCTTGCTTTACGATAGGGGTGTGTTGGTTTTGAAGTACGTTCCTTATTTTCAGTACCGAGTTTCTGTTTCATAAATGAAATATTGAAAATCAAAGTGATGAATACAGGTATCCTCAAACAACATATTATCAATCACAATGTTCCTGAAACTTATCATCCCCATGACGGCCAGTAAATGCATCCCATGCTTCTTGGGATAGCAGGTGAGCGTAGACCATGGGTGGGTGCTGGTTTATTTTACCTTTAGAATCATTGAGGTGGCATCTTGTTAAAATAGTGCGAAAACTTTGATGAATCTTTCTCGCAAGCCTTAGTACATAATCCTTGTGTGAATTATCTACTATAAATGTACTCTGCAATAGATTGAGAAGAGTAAGACATTGATTCATTATTTTATTTTCTAGTAAATTAAATAAATAAATTCATAATGATACCATAATTTTTCCCAGATCACACCCTTCAGCCCAGACACAACATGGTGCCATGAATCTATGTCAATCGGCACGCGTTTTCGAGTGACATATCCAATGTAGCTACTAAATATAGTCTTGTTGGGATTCACATGCTAGCCTCGTGCATTCCATCCGACTTCAAATTTGATGCCTTTGCTTTTCACCTTAAGAATTTTTGCTAACACCATCAAACTACGACACACCTATGATTTTGGCGATGCTGGTCCTTCATTCCCGACCATTTTATCGATATCAACATCATCTATATGTTCATCTAGAATGGTATCAATGACATGTGTTGATATTTGTTGGACCTCAACACTAAGAGCAGTAGGAGTCGTAGCAGCAGGAGCAGTAGGAGGAGCAGTAGCAGCAGGAGCCGCAGCAGGAGGAGCAGCAAGAGAAACCGAAGCCACAGCAGGAGCAGCAGCAGCAGCAGCATGAGCTGCAGGAGCTGCAACAGAAGAAACATCAGCAGCCTCATGAGCTGCAGGAGCAGCAGCTGCTGCTTGAGAGACTTGTTCAACCTCAAGTTTAGGAGCATCATAATGTGTAGAAGTCATTATATGAAAAAGTGGTTTAATAGTTAATTCAGATTACTTAAATTCAGTAATGATTAGATAATAACATGAGATAAAAAGATCTATATTTGAAACAAAATAAAACCTGTTTATTGAACTCTCTTTCTTTTTTTCAAAGGTTGAAGGGATTTGACACCACTATCGACTATCCAGATCCCTTCATTGTGCTCTCCTCTAACATAAAAAAAATCATCTTCATTGGGACCGCTCCGAAATGATTGCGACGTACCACTAAAAGGATCATCCTCAACTAAATTTTATCGGAACCTTCAGTAGTTTTGGATGATAACAGAACAATCGACCACTTTAGGTTTGTTGGATCTGGAACATAAAAAACTTGTACAGCTTTTGATTCCATTATAAACTGTTCATCTTTGTACACTTATTTACTAAAATACACTTTCACAAATCCCCATAAATATATGTTAACACCACTGTTATTATCAATCCATTTGCATTGAAAAATCAGCAATTGGAATGTCGTATAATCAAACTCCCATATTAGTTTGATAATGCCAAAGTATGAAATATTTTCAAAAATTGGATTTCTGTCCTTACTACCAGAAACATGCATCGATTCAGCCACTAGTGTAACTCCACTATTTTTCATGCTACTATATTCATCGTGTTCATATGTATAGAATGTATAACCATTAATTACATAACAACTTTAAGATAATACATACACACTTGGTCCAGAAGATAGCCATCGAAGACGTTCTAAAATTGAATTTGGATTTTCATCCAACTGCTTAAAAATATGGTCCTGAAACCATCCTATAAACTGGTGATTATGTGTATCTGATAACCATTTTTTGTCCCTCGATGGATTCAACTGCCTAAGAATTTCTTTGTGTGATTCAATATATGGAGCAACCTCCCAACTGTTATGCAAAACATAGAGATGAGCCTGCTCTTGATCTATAATACTGATTGTCACAACTTCTCTTCCAGAAATTCCCTCACCCTCAATGCGTCAAGTGTGATGAGATTTCGAGAGACCAATTATTTCCATATCAGATAGGTATTCAGTACAAAAATTAATGGATTCCTCAACAATATATCACTCCACTATACAACCCTCTGGCCGACATCGATTTTTAACATACCCTTTCAAAATCTTCATATACCATTCAACAAGATACATCCATTTATAGTGCACAGGACCACAAAGTCGAATCTCTCTCACCCAGTGAATCCTCAAATAAACCATCATATCAAAAAATGGTGGTGGGAATAACATTTCTAATTCACATAATATGATGACAATTTCTTTTTCCATTGCTGGAAATTTCCCTGGGTCTAAAAATTTTCTACATATAGCTTTTAAAAATAAACAAATTTTGTTTAACGTATGATGAACATTCTTGGAAAAAATGGAACATAAAGCTATAAGAATTAAATCTTGCATCAAAACCTGGAAATCATGTGATTTGAAACCTTTTAACTTCAAATAATTCATTTAAATAGTGTTCTTGATATTTGATGAGTACCCCTAAGGAACCTTTACATTATTGAAGAAGTTTCAAAACTGATATCTCTCCGCCCTAGAAAGAGAATTAGCAGCTGGAGGAAGAAACATTCGATTTTCACCCTTCACAAGAGCAAACTCTTCTCATATTCCCATGCCAACCATGTCCAACCTTTCCTTAATTCCGTATTTTGTTTTCCCAGGGGAATTTAGAAATTTTCTAATAACACTGTCACATACATTTTTTTCCACTTGCATCACATCAAGAAAATGCCTGACGTACAAACAATTATAGTATGGTAATTAAAAAAATAGATCTCTTTTTCCAACCGATTTACGTAAGGTTTTTTGAAAATGGTTTACCAAAAATATTGTTCAGATCTTTTACTTTCTCAAACAGATGATCACTTGTTAGTAGAGATGTTGTTTCACATTTTTCTGAACTTCCATTGAATGATGTCGTTCATGATCGGTACTTATGCCGACGAGGTAGAAATCTACGATGTCCTAGAAACACAGATTTTGAAGAATTTTTCAACCTAATTGATTCTGTATCTTCTTCGCACACGGGACACCCTTGAGTTCCTTTAATTCTATAACCTGACAAATTTCCAAAAGAAGGGAAATAATATATTGTCCAATACAACATCGCTCTTAACAATAAGTATTCACTTTTATAAGCATCATACCACATTACACCTGTGTCCCACAATAACTTCAAATCCTCGATCAAAGGAGCCAGATAAACATCAATATCGTTACCTGGTTGTTTTGGTCCTGATATAACCATAGATAACATGATGAATTTCCGCTTCATGCATTACTAGGGTGGAAATTTATAATTTACCAACATAACAGGCCATGTACTATGAGTGCTGGTTTGAAAACCAAAAGGATTCACTCCATCTGTAGATAACGCAAGACGAAGGTTTCTATGGTCTTTTCAAAATTTAGGATACTCATGATCAATTTTCTTTCATTGAGGAGAGTCGGCCGGATGACATAATAACCCATATTTATTTCTTTTATCTGCATGCCATGACAATTGTCTTGCAGTTTCTTCACTTCCATATAGATGCCTAAACCATGGAATGATTGGAAAGTACCATACAACTTTCGTAGTATTGGATTTATCTTTCTTTCATGGAGAATACCACACTTTGGGCATTCTTTAAGTGATTTTTTCTCTTTCTGAAACAATATACAATCTTTCAGGAAGGCATGTATTCTTTCAGAAATCATTCCCATCGAGTGTAGAATTCGTCTAGCTTCATATGTCCGGCCTGGGAGCTCATTATCTTCCAGGAGCATGTCATTCAAGAGAGAAAGTAGTTCCGTAAAACTGACATCACTCCATCCGTTTCCGGCTTTCAATTTATACAACTTCAGTACAGCTGACAATGTCGTATACTTAGTGCAAGCAGCATACAATGGCGTCTTTGCACAACTCTTAAACTTCTCAAACAATTTTGCGAAATCACAGTGTTCATCTTGAATTGTCTTTTCCATTTCCTCAATACGATCTTCGTCATCATTGACATCTGTAATCACATTCTCCATACGGTCTTCTTCATTATCCATATTTTTATTCATATATGACGATCCATAAAACGTAGTTTTATCCCAGCAAGTAGCTATATTCGCTTTTTCTCCATGTTTATTCCAACATTTATAACTCCGATCTATTCTATGACATATCAAATGTTCTTCAAACTCCTCTGGAGTAAGTAGTATAGAATAAGAACAACGTAAACACGGACAAAGTATTTGAGAAGGATCCTTTGCGTGATCCTTTGCAAATTTGATGAACTCTTTCACTTTGTTCTCGTACTCTATTGTTAAACGATTAGAATCCATCCAATCTTTATTCATCTCCATCCTATTTGAATCTCAAATATTAGTATTTATGGTTAAAGTACACAAAACAAGAATTCCAAATACAGTAGAAGAGAACCACTTCCTTATAAAAATGGAGATTAATAGAGCCTAACCGTTAGTATTTATTCAACTTCATTAAATATAATTACTTTAGATTCATTATAGTTTCCTCAAATCACCCCAGACCAAACACAAGAATAATCAACAATGATACATTTACCACTCCTAGGTCTCTGCCCTACATTCAATATCATCATGCCTAAATACTCTCTGCTGGTGGAAGTGAAACTGTTCCTGATGATCCTGCCAAGAATAAATGGAAACCAAAAGGGGGATTGGATCAAAATACCCCAAACAAGATGGGAAAACATAGTATTTGAGAATAGGTTAGTGGAATTAATGTTGGATAGACACCTATCAAATAGACTCCACAAGCGGTTATGGAAATCATTCCCCAAAAAAACATATGCCAATCCATTTGGAATTTTATTTAAAGAATCAACTTATCTTTATTTTAAACCATGATTTTCATTTATAATATCAAATCCACCAACAATAGAAGGAAATCTAATTTATTTGAATGAAAAGGTTAATTCACAACAACATACCATCCATTCCATATATTATTTTCATTAATAGGGTTATTTTGTGCTTCAAAATGATCAAAACATGTCTAACCAACTTCAAATGGATAAAATATGAATTCATGAAACACATGAATCCCAAAAAGAAGATATAGTATAGAAACACCCACTTGGAATCTGAATGAGTCTACTCAAATGAAGAATATCATACATCTCCAACTACATTGATGCTTTCTCATATACAACGACACCACTAGCTAGATAGTGTCCCTCACCAAGAACATCATACATCTCTAAATAAGAGACTACAACCACTAACCATGAAGAACATCATAATATGGAAATATACTAAGAACACATCCCTTTTCCCAAATAAGAGACTACAACCACTATCCATGAAGATCCACTAAGAGAATAATTTGAAACCTAAGGAAAGGTACACCCAAAACATACCAATGAATTCAAATGAAATACTTTCTAAACCAAACCACTGAAATAATCAAAATTTCCTAACATCAAAACCCATCATATCTCCTAATAAAATTCATTGATAACACTATTTCATGGCCTGTATCCATTTAGACCCCTCTATTGGTTAGTAGATTATAGTGTAGTGAGCCCTTAAAACCATCCTCCAACATGTCATTGGTTAGTGAATGCATTGAGGGTATTTATCACAACCATGTGCAATGTACTTATAATAATAAATAATTGATATAGTTTAACATCAAGTTGTATAGATGATTTTTCGAATGATACCATGTGAATGTTATTATGATTAATATCTATGATAAGACATTTTTGGTCTAACTAAAATGGGATATAGCCTAATGAGTGTATTTTGGATTCCCAAAAAATATGACTCTATGTGGTATAGGGGTTTTTCAACTAGTAAGAGTATGGACCACTTAGTGAATATGGTCCTCTATGTGTGGGAATGTTTTAATTTATAGTATGGCCTAATATGTATGGTTACCATAGAATAAGGCCCATTTGAATAGGATATTTGGGCTCATGGGTAATTTTTTGATGCCTCTACTGGGGAAATGACTCGGGTTTGAATCTGTTTCCTTGGGCTAGCCACAATCCTCATAACCTACCTTACCTATTTCCAATGGTGGAAAGATTCCACCTCTATGGTTGATATTATTGTCCCCATGATTAGAATGAGAATATGGGATGTTAGATATTCCTTCCATAATTACCTTCTTGGAGTATGATTCCTATTCTTGGTCTCTGTTCTAGATATAATACATGTTTCTGAATCTAGTTTTTGGTTCTACTCTCTAGTGGACACAAGTTAATTACAATTATTATTCTAGTTATAGGGAATATACTTTTAGTTGAATATAATAATGGTGATGAGTGTATTGATAAACTATAATATTCATCTAAAATTGAGGTTATTAATTTTTCATTAGCTCATGACATGAGGTGTATTATCTGTAATACATGAGTCATACCAGGATTGATAATTGGTAACTTATTCTTATTGCAGAAGAAATTCAAGTCCTATAACCTCTAAAATATTATGCTCATTACACATGGTGGATCACATTTTTCATGTGAGGAATCTACACCAATTTGGTTCATAAAATTTATTCATAGCACATAAGGATTTCTATATTCTTCAACTAATGAATCGTGTTCTTATCACACTAGGTAAGAACATAAGATCATCTACTAAGGGAAGTGTTTAGAGATCGTATGCTCATCACATAGGGGATTGTTTGGCACATCACCTAAGGAATCTCATTCTCTTCATGTGAGGTATAATCCTAGGATCATTACCTAGGAGATGAATAAGAGATATTATGATCATCACATAGGAGATTCTTAGGCATATCCCCTAATGAATCTATTTATAATCTCATGAGGTATAATCAAGGGAACATTATTTGGGAGATAAAGAAGAGCTCATATTCCCATAACATAGGGACTTTATATTCTCGTCACCTAAGGCAGCCTAGTATTATCACCTTGAGTTGGATGTTTCCTGAATTAAGAGTGGTCATAGGTTTATATCTCGGTAAAGGAACTCACATATTTGAGTTTTAGAAGAGGCAACCACCCGATACACTCATCGCATAGGGGGTTAGCATAGTTTTATTGCCACCATTTCATTTTTATCCGTGAAGTTATTCAATTCACACCAAACCCTTTTCAATTTCATCATTAACAACTATATTCTATGTCACTGGGAAACTAAAAGAAAAACCCATATCAACTAATAATGTCATATCCCATAATAACCCACTCATTACATCATTTTAACAATGGAAAGGTTGATGCTTCCCCACTGCATGATTTACCACCTCAACCATCTGACATTTTCTCCCAATGGAATCTATCACAGGAAACCTAACAAAAAACTTCACAAAAAACCCCACCAAAAAACAATGATGATTTTCAACAATAATAGTAAAACAGAACCATGTTCTTGAAAATATAATGAAAATTAGTAAACACATGTGAATCATCCCCTTTACATCATTTTCCATCAAGTATGGTTCATTTTATTCAATCGGTCAATACATAATACTCACCCATAGAATAAAAAAGCATGTTAAAAAATGATATACAAATGTAAGAGGAGAACAATATTGAAAAAAGATTTGGAAAACATGCCTTAAAGGAGGTCCAGAAAACCGAATCTTGAAAGCGTTGCAGGCGGCAGAGGTCCGGAAAACTGAAGCTCGAGGGCGGCGGAGTTCTGGCAACACAAACTCAGCGGGCGGTGGAGGTCCGGTAATAAGAAGCGATGGAGGCAGAGGTCCAGAAATGTGATCTCAGCAGGCGGTAGAGGGGAGTCATAGGGTTCCAGTACTGCGAGAGCTTTAGGTCACGATAAAACGAGGGCACTATGCGGCCGACTTTATAAAAAATGCACTAAGGTTTTATCAACGCTTTTTTTTGCGCTGATAATAGTACCCTTTATCAGTGCAACAAAAGAGATGATAAATCCTGAATGTATCAGCACTGATACAGGGAGTCTTTAATAGAGCTTTTCTAGCACTGATAAAGGGTCTTTTTATCAGTGCTATTTTGGCGCTGATAATGGTTACCCTGTATCAGCGCTAAAATTTTAGAGCTGATAAAGGATTTCTTTATCAGCTCTTTTCTAGCCCAGATAGAGGGCCTCTTTATCAGCTCTAGAAAAGTGCTGATAAAGAGTCCTTGTATCAGCGCTAAAATTGTAGCGCTGATACATGGTTTCTTTATCAGCGCTTTTCTAGAACTGATAAATAGGCCCTCTATCAGTGCTAGAAAATCACTGATAAAGATATACTTCATCAGTACTTAAATTTTAGTACTGATACAAGGTAACCTTTATCAGCAGTTTTTCTTAGCGCTGATATAAGGGGGTGGTTCCCTTTCCTGTTTTTGTAGTAGTGGGCGGATAACATTGGATCTTACCCTGCTTGCACCCCAAAAAATATTGATCATGTCAATGGAGGAAATAAGTGTCTGTGCTTTCAATTCTCTGCCCATAATTTTTTCATAATAGTGAGAATATCATTCGCTAGAACCAAAACATACAAAGGATCATCCCAAACATCCACAGTAGGAAGAAATTCATTATACATCCCTCTGAGAGGAGGGATGCCTCCCAGTTGATGGATATCCCATAAACTGATACCCACCTCACCGTGAGGAAGATGGAACATGTTGGTTTCAGGACACCAGCGAATAATAATTTCCTAATGGAGTTAAGGTTAGAGTTAAATGATGAATTGATATATCCACATGGTTTCATAGAGATGAACCCTATATTGATCATCAAAAAATTCCCAACAGTTCTGCCACACCCAGAATGGCCAAGCCCATTTGTTAGAGAAATTTCTACTGGGGTGAAGATCCCATTTTGATTAAAATCTGCCACCAGAGGCATATAAAGAAGAGGAAAGTATTCTTGATTAACTCTGGGAAATAGGTTTCTTAGCATGGTCTTGACCATCCGGAATCAGGGGAGAACTGGTCAATAGATAAGATATGCCCTAAGATTGGGCTGTAACCAGCCAGCCTTCATCGATAATCATTTCTTGAACATAGTCTGAAGAGATAGATACTTAAATAAATGACAGGAAAAAATATAGGGTAGTTATAGAAGCATCATATAGCAATCCAAACTTGTATAGTGGAAATCAATTTGATAAAGGGTAATTCTGAATTCGGGATGAAAGGATCCTTTTCAAGACCTTATTATCAGTACACGCGTGATAGAGGGGATCCACATTTGGATTCTGAGAAATAACAGACCTTTAGTTAGCCATAGTTGATTAACCTTGATGATAACTAAAATCCATATGAAAATAAGTTAGTGCCACAGGTCATACATATAAAACAAAAAGACTTGACCAAAATAAATTATAACGAATGTTCCGGTGGAATCATGCACACCACATGACTCAGTAAGGGACCTATGAATCACAAAGAGGGTTCAAAAACTGCCTGATATCCAAAGGGATTATGGTGTGTATAAACCCTGTAGGGAATAACACGAATCACATGGACCCCTTGAAGACTCATGATCACGTGACCTAAACATGGTCATGTGATTCGCAAATTCTCGAATGATCGGGTCAGTGAGTCTTGTGAAACCACTTGAGGAAACCATAGCCCTCACAGAAAATATATGAGGAATTACCAAAAATATAGTTCGCAGATGAGGCAGATGATCGCCTAAGTAGAATATAGCCATGCACAAGAGCATTGCCGGGATAGGTTTTGGTGTGGACATATGGACAGGTTTCGTAGTAGGGTCTCAGGATGGGATAATTATCAATAGTTCTCTAAAGATATCCAACTGATGGAAGGAATTGTCCCCCCTTACATATAGGTTGTTTACGGAATACTAAAGGTCACCTAGTAAACCAAGAATCACCTAATACTCTGGTACACAATGTTATCAAAGTATCTGGTGGAAATTAGTTTTCCTCATAATCAAGTCTTTTTTCCCTCATAAATTTCTCATAAGGGAAAGAATATTTTGATGCCCACCAAATAAGCCTCAGAAAAATCACAAGAGACGAAATTACTAAATATATGAATTATTTTCCCCATGAAATCAGAGAATAAAGGGATGTTCAAAGAATCATTAAGCCTATGAGATACTTGTGATCGTGTGACCCTGAAATGGTAACATGAAGGCCCCAAGCCTGGCACATTGCCCGCAGCTGGTTTCACATATCCCTCTTCAACAAACATGCTAACTCTTGTGAAGGCCCCCTAGAAAACTGAATGTTTAACCCCAGTCCACATGGTTTTTCATTCATAAATTCCTGATAAACCAATTAAAATCCTTTAATAATAAATAGATATGACATTGAAAAGGAAGATACACCTAGTGATCATGAATCTCATGTTCCAAGTCATCATTAAGAAGAATAAAATCCCTTGGTTATATCTAAAAAATCTCATATGACCTTCGATACATCACAACATAAAATGAAGGAGATAAAGGGGAGGAGATGAGAGGAGTTCACGGTCACTAAAAGGCTTGCAATGTACACCCCAATAGATCCACGAGACGCAACGATGCATCGGTGACACATCCACACTCACCTCACAAAAACCACATGGTTTGTTAGCATTACCACATTGAAGTCCTCAGAAGTGTCTTGAAAATTCTGATTTTCTATAAAGACAGGTGGATAGACCTTTCCACTACATGATTTCACACTCTCCATATAACCCATATTAGTCAAGCGAGACATCATCCAAAAATGGAGTAAAAATCATAGATACTACTCATTCCAACTTGCAAGATCCCTGATCTTTGTAAAATAAAACTAAGGATATAGAAAGGGAGGAGATGAGATGGGTTCACGGTCAATGAAAGACATGTGACATGCACCCCGAGTGACCCAAGAAACACAGTGAGTCCTTGGTGACACATCTACCTCACCTCACAAAATCCCCTTATCCTATCAACGTTGTCACAAAGAAATACTCATACATGTCCAGGAAAACCCTTGGTTCTCTAATGAATAATGGAATGATTTTTCCATGAAATGCCTGTTCACCCCTATGCGACCCATATTGGTCATGTGACACATCTCCAAGAAAATAAAAGAAATACCTTGGGAAACATACATGACATCTTTCATGACTCCCAAACTTTTTTACTTAAGACAAAGTGGTTTAAAAGTTATGAGGTGATATGTAATTACGGTCACTAAAAGGCATGAAATGCTCCTAGTGCACCCACAATGTTGTCGTGCAAGACCATAGGAAAAGTCACCCAAGCTCTCATGAGTGTGTTCCCATAAGAATTTGAATCATACAGAGGTCCTCAAACATGTCATCACGAAAACATAGAGGTCCTTTGAAAAAAACATTATGATTAAAAAAGTCTTATATAATCAAAAATAATATGATAAAGGATGTGTTGATGAAGGAGACTCACGATCGATAAAAATCATGCAACATGCTTGAATCAATCCATGGCAGAGACTCACGAAACCAGAAGTGCCAGGACCCTCCTCCGACTCCAGTCTGGAGTTGCGCCAGATACGCCACACAAGATGACGAGTATCATGGGTGGATATGCCTATAAATTTCCCACCCCAATAAAAATAAAGGGTTTGATTTTTGATCGACAGGATTCCCAGGTTCTACAGGATTCAGATCTCAAGTTCTACAGACTTATCAAGGAAATTTATCACATGATCAGCCAACTTTCATTCACGTAATATGCCAATGAGCATCCATAGTATTCATGCTCTATACATAAAGTGATTCTTGTGATCACTCATAGATCATGCGAAATAATTCCAACAGGACATACAAAGAATATACCACATGTCATCCATACCATGCAAAACTCAACGAAATTTACATTGAATAGATCCAAGGCCTACGGAATAGAAGGTTTAGGACGAAGATCAAAGGTGAAAGGACTAAGAAAAAAACTTGTTTGATGAACCTTATCTAATTTTCATATTTCACCTGAAGACATGTAACAACACCAGGACACATCACTCGGATATTATGAAAATCCATGGACATGACATCTAGGACACACAAAATACTACAGACATGTCAGAACAAGTCACATGGTCCCCCCATGGACATTTCATTGATCTTGTAAACCCTTTGGGTCTCTCACCAAGGGCCTATAATATCCATCGGAAACATCACCTGACTCATATAATGGTGCCTATTCACGCCAACCGAGTCTCTCAAAGGCATCTAGGTATGACAACCAGGCTCCTATGATACCCACCATTCACATCATTTTAGACTCGTGATTCTATCCAAACATGTCGTTCAGATCTCACAGTGTCTCCCAGAGGTGTCATCTAAGACATGTGATGCCTCTTGGACTATTCCACACTGGATCTCATGACACCATCAATATTTGTCAATCGAGGTCATGTGATATCCCCCAGGACGTGCCAACTAGGACTTGAGACATCTTCCAGAAAGGAAGGCTACATCACCATGTCATCCCATGACTAGAAAATATTTTCTATCCTCAACATGTAAGCCCTGATCAATAGGGAAACCACAATATTTAAGCCCTGACATAAAGATAACTATGAAGGCTCTGATTCCTATCATATTCAGGATATGTAGGCCACATCCCCTTGAGGTCTGATCACTATATTGATCATCCATGGAGGTACCAACATATGATTCCTCTATACAAAGCAAGACATTGATTACTTACTATCCCTTTTTTCTCACAAACGATCATGGGTCACATGGGCTTAGGGAGTTTTAATGGTCATATCATCTTCTTTATAAACCCCTATAATAGTGTAGGGAAACCTTAGTATGAAAGCAACAACATAAAAAGAACTATGATGACTCTGATTCCTGTCATATTTAGTATAAATAGGCCGCCTCCCTCTAAGGTCTGTGATCCATATTAATCATCCATTGAGGGACCAGTATATGATTCCCTTGTCCAAAGTAATGATATTGATCAATTTTTATCCATATTTTCTCGCAAATGATCATAGATCACATGGGCTTTGGGGGATACAATGAACACCACACTATCATCATAAATATCAATCATCTAGGGAAACCTCAGTCTGTATTCCCTTAAACCAAGGGAACTATGGTGACTCTGATTCCTTCCATAATTAGGATATGTAGGCTACATATCTCTATGGTTTGTGATTAATATTGATGATTTGGGGTGATCCAAACATCGAAGTCCCTTACTCAAATAAATAACATTGGTTACATGATATACCTTGTTTCTCACACCGAGCATGGATCACGTGAGCTTAGGGAGTTGCAGTAATAATTTCATCTGCACCATGAGTCTCTATAATGACACAGTCAACTCCAATTTATAATTCCTAAATGAATGAACTTCAACGACTTTAATTCTCACTATATTCGAGATATGTAGGACATCCCTTTAGGACCTGATCTTGAAGGTGTCCTAAAGCACCCATATAAGTCCTTCTACATGACATAAACTATATGGGTTATAAAAACTATGTGGGTTTTGATTCCTACAAAACCTGGATACATAGGATGCCTCATAATGTCTCTACCCCATCCTCAAAATATTAATCGACTCCTTATATGGGAGTATGTTTTTAAGAACTTGGTTATACGGTTTCCATATATAAGAATCCGTATATTACTAGGTAATGAAAAATAACCCCAGACACTTAGAGATGGACTCACCCAAGAGGTCTCATTATTTTTTATATAAAAGAGATTTGGCCTAAAGTCATTTCTTCAGGGTAATTGGTCTCGTATTAGGATTAGGAAGAGACTCATGAACATATCTTAAATAT
Organism: Viscum album; assembly: GCA_963277665.1. Classification (NCBI taxonomy): domain Eukaryota; kingdom Viridiplantae; phylum Streptophyta; class Magnoliopsida; order Santalales; family Viscaceae; genus Viscum; species Viscum album. The sequence continues at coordinate 1,978,304,398 of OY728157.1, read as the reverse complement.
CTATGAGAGTCCGAGAGTGGGAACCCCCCCCCCCCATGAAGGGTTCAACGAGCCCAATCTCCTATCCTCCCAACCAATGTGATTCCCTAAGAGTCAGTAGTCCTGAAAACCCAGAAAAATTCATGCCATTGGAAAGCAGTTTTGAACCAATCTATTGATGGGGGAACCATTGTGAGTTTTAAGGAAAACTAATAATGGAAATGCGACAATCGAAACCCATTCTGCACCATATTTCATGATGAAACAGAGTGTATGGTTATTATAAATTTTTGTTACGTTAAGGTAGAAATATACCTAGTACGGAAAAAATTCAAAATTAGATACATTTCTTATATAATAATTAAGTATTAGCTATTTATAGAATGGATGGGTATGTTGTTGATCATGTCATCAGTTGGAGCTCAACTACGATGAGATTTTTCAACACATATGAAGTGTAAAATAATTTTTGATCCTAATTTAATTGTACTATGGAAATTAATGATTGTTCTTAGATTATTGACATGTGATGTTCTTGAATACATAGATGAATGACATCTAATGTATTCATTCACAATAATATGTCTATTTCAACTATTCATGAATAGATGAATGAAATTTACTAGATTGACATGTTCTATTTTTGGTGTCCACTTGATGTCATTAAAAGAGGGATTATATTGGTATATACCATATTTATATGATATATATTGTGGTTGTAATCTTTAGATAATGATATTAATATGTTTAGTTGTGATCACAATAGATTCCATTATAGCTTGAGTATCACTGATGTTTTTCTTGGGGCCACTCATTACTTACATATATGAAATTAGGATTTCATATTTTTTTTGTAAATTATATAATTTTCTATAGGATCAAATGATTTATATTTATAGTAATGATTGAATATTGGAAAAGGTGTTTGATCCAAAATGAAGAGATTTTGAATAACCATATCTAAAAGAGTGTGGCTGGATTCAAAGAGTTTTGATGTTTTTCATTAAATTATTATATTATTTTATAGAAAGTGGGATATTGTTTTATATTTAATAAAAAATTAAATTTAATTGTATGATATCCCTTGATTAATATCTTGTTCTATGTGATGGATTTATATTTCTTGAGGTTAAATTTCCCTAGTTTGAGGTTATATCGAGGCTCAAGATTACATCTCTTCTAATGTAACATCATAAAGCATTGCAATTAAATTTACCAAATTTAATGTATGATGGGATATCGAGTTTATGGATTATGCCAGGTATATCTCATATTTTCCTTTTTTATGAATCATTGGGTTGATTAATTTATGAAATAATAAATAATTTGAAATTCTTAAATAGAATTATTCTCAATAGGCAAGCATTATGGGAAACACATGTTGGATACCATGCTATAGAAACCAACCATTGAATCCCTTCATTAAATGATGTTATCATATACAAAGGGATGGGATCCCCCTATTACGTAAACATTTTTATTCCTTTCCTAAGTTGAATCTCTATTATTCCTTGACTCTTAATTCATATTCATGAAGAATTTGTTAACACACTTTTGGTGATCATGGTCCTCACATTATGAAAAAGGATTCAAGTGGTCAATTTTATCACTGTAGAGGTGGGAGTCTATTGGATACTACTATATAATTATAATATAGTGTACTCTATTATGAATAATAGATATATTGTGTGTTACATTTCCGACACAATTTTTTATGTTTCATGTTCTTCATACTATATTTTGATTTACTAATGATAGATCAATCATATTTATGGGTTTCTTTAGATACAATGATCACGTAATGGTCCTCTAAAGCCCATAAGTTTTTTGCAAGAACTTATTCTTTAGTGGAAAAATATTATTATAGTTTCTTCTAACTAGACATTAAAATTTCAATCATTGACCAATTTCATGTGAATTATAAAATAATATTTCATTGGATTTCAAAAATGTATCTTTTCCTTTATAATATATATCCAAATCAGTTTCATAAAATGGATTTAGAAATTTAGAGTTTTATATGTTTCTAATGACATATTAACATATAATCAATGAAGTGGAAATAATTATAAATCATAAATCCTAAGACCATAATTCCTTTGAAATTAAAAGCATGAGTAAACTTAAAATTAATAAACTATCATTTTTTTATTATATCATCTATTTTTGATGCATTTTATTTAGATTTTCCATGATAAAGATTACTTATAGGAAGCCATATGACTCTACTATTCATGATGTATCCATAGATTGACATAAATCACCATAAAATTTGGTGGAATTCATCTCTCTTGAAATATATTCTAGTGTATCATAAGGTAAAGGATGGGAGAATAAAAATAAATGTTATAATAATGGGTTCCCTAGACCCAACTATATAGTACTTCTCGATTATAATATAATATATATAGTTAGATATGTATGATGCACTCTTACAATTATAGTGTAGACATTTGTACATCAACTATTTAATGGTAATCTCTATAGATTTATGTTCATATCAAAAGTTTATAGCAGATATCATACTATAATGATAACCTCAAGATACTATGACATTAATCTTAAAAAAAATTCTCATGGTCTAAATACATAATATTTACTGAACACAAGTGTTGTTTGACTATCAGGTGTTGGGGTCTCATAAGCATTAAGACTTCTTCTCATGAAGTTCTCGCTTGGAGATCTCTAGTATGTGAGATCATGAGGATAGACCCTCAATAGTATCACCACATGTTTTAGGTATAATTGGTTGTTCATATCTACAAACATGTGTATTGGTCTTCTTACTTGATATCGTTATCAATGTGTGTCATTTGATCGTGTACTTTGATGCAAGGGAAAAACTATGATAATGAAATCGTGGTGAGGTATCTTGTGTTGGGTCATGGCATGAAATTGGTTGAATGGTCAATATATAAATTTTCACTTCTGAGTTAAGTAATTAATATATCTTGAACCTAGTTTATCAAGATGTCAGTACCTTCATAAATCATTGGACAAGGTAGTTGAACAAAAATCAATACTTTTAGATCAAAAAACTATAAATAAAGAAAGTATGATGACATAATTTTGAGTCAAAAATTATAATATATCTAAATACACAGATATTATATTTCATAGTATGTGTTTAGTGACTTATGTTTTGAGATAAGGTATAATTCTAGGGGAATTTTAATTTTGGAATTTTTTGGGCATGAAATTATTAGAACTGAGCTTCATAATGTAATTAAAAAAGTTGAAAGATTAAAAAGTGTTTTTTATACTTGATTAATGGATCGAGAGGTTCCTTAGGTTTCCCATCATGTTCTGGGAGCATTGGGATTTGAGAACTCAAAAATAAGAAGGACCGGTCAGGGTGCATGGTTTGTCTGAAATCGTGCATCCCACCAGAGAAAACAATGTTACTCTTTTAGTAGAGCTTCAGATCTAAAATGATTTTATCTAACCATGTGAGAGGATCCACACAACCATCCTACTTTGATGTAGTTTCTTGATAGTGGTATTTTTCACGGGTTGTGCATGGTTAGCCAAATAGTGTGTCCATCCCAAGAGAGGGAGTTCTTGGGCAATTCCTTAAGAAGGGTTGTCACATGCTTTGAACAACAATGTAACCGAACCATTCACCCTTTTCTATCTAGGTTAAATTACTATTTTTTCCTTAATGAATCTTAAAACCTATTTTTCGTTCTTCTCCTCTCATTTCTAGAAAATGATCTCTCCCTTATCCTCCCATGAGAAATCATCCTCCCCTATCTAGGTAATTTGATAACTCCTAGATCTAGACTCCTAATCAGGTTCCATATAAATAATTTGATATCTATACGTATTATATTGAACCATGTTCATTATGTTATATGTTTATATTCCCATATGTTCTTCTATTTTAGTGCAAGATTAGTAACCCTATTTTAATGGTTGATGTTTGTTTATTTGATATCTCTTGAACTAGACCAAATAAATCCTCAAAATCAGATGAGTTAAGTATCCTAATTATAATGTAGTTGGTATATATCTATTTCCCCAAGTTTACATTGATTTATAAATACCAACATTTTTCCACACACCTAACTTACCGGGTTCCACCCCTATATTATGGAATTCCTTTAATTAAATAGTCATACCATGTCTTAACTACCTTATAACCCATCACATGGTTAGAGGTGATAAACCAAATCTGAATCAACCCCTTCGTGTTTATTTTGATAAATAACATGATAAACCATTGGTTTCCTTATGACTATTCCACACTTGGTGTGTGTTAAATTAATTTAATTACGCATATGAGGAATTTTTAGGATTGGTGGCATCCTAAAATGATTCTTTTTGGTGAATTGAGTTATGCCTCTTAAATTTTATTCTTGGATAAGCTAAATGAATTGTTTTCTAACAATATCATGTTTTATATTAAAACCCCTTGGTTGAGGTGTGTGGTATTTTAAACTAAAAAGTTATTATTCATGTTTTATATTTTATTTTATCTAAGGAATTGGTGTTTCATATGACTTTTTAATTACTTATAAATATATTTCATGCTTATCGTACATCCTCTATTGATATAATTAAGTGTATTGAATAAAAGTTAATGTCATTTCTTATGAATAATTTTTTTAAAGACCAACCATCATCTAAGTGGGTGGGGATGACTTTATTATAAATTTCTATGCATTAATAAAGAAAATGGATAGTTTAAATTTAATTGTTTGAATTAAATGAAATTGAATTTGGTGGCACATCCATTCCACTTGCTATAAATATAAATAATCATGGCTTAATGAAATATGATACCCTCTGTTATATTAGGATCAATGATTATGGATGAATAAGAAGTGACGACTCATTATTATTATTATTCCATTAATATTGTCTAGGAAACGATAGTTAAGGGACTTTTTGAGCATGAAGTTTCACTCTCCCTTACATCAGGTGTTGAGCATGATGTCTCACACCATTAACACTATTCGGACGATGGGTACGACACATGTCATCCCTTGTTTTGGGTCCTGACATGATGACTCACTAATCATATTGAGTGTTGAGATTGATATCTCGCATTCATTAAGAAATGCAGGGCTTGGACCCTCTATTGGAGTCAATAGGATCATTTAGATTGGTTATGAATTAATTAGTTACGTCATGGTCTAACAAGTACTTAGTATATAGGTATATAGCTTCTTATGTCCCCACATACTTAGTCTATATAGGTGGATAAAATATATAATTATATTTTATATATATTATTACTATATATATATATGGTTACTGATCAAGGTAGATCCTCCAGGTGTTCTATAGGAACCTAAGCCGGCTAGTGATTATTTATTCCACATTGTTTATTATTTTTTATACATACACACTATTTTACCTTATATTCATGTACATGAAATAGATGTTACACCATATTTTGGTGTTCTAATAATTATATCTCACACCATGATTGATCCACCATTGCACTGGGGTACCCGAGAAGATCTCATTTTTTAGGACCTCAATTTGTTTTATTATGTGTACTTCTTTTACTTGGGAGTTAGGAGAACATGACTGAGATGGAGCTCCTGATGCTTATGTAGTTTTCCACCAAGGATTTTATTCATTTATTTATCCATGTACTAAAATGTTTCATTTCACCTATTTTGTGTCTACTATTTTATTTCATGTATCATAATTTGGACATGCATTCATTGTTTTATAATTGTGTTAGCCCTTTATATTTAGTTGATATTAATCTTCCACTAATCTTTCATTCATTGATTACTCCTGTTTTTTCCCTATTATTTATTTTATGATATACCACTATGTTTCTATGATCATGATGGAATAGTCTCCTCACCATAGCATTATTAGACCCTCACTATTAGTCAGTTTCCTTTTGTGTATAGGGAGGCATGCTTGAGGCCATGTGGTGACCGGTCCAGCTGCTGGTTTCATAGTTAGTTAGGTCAGGATGTGATAAAGTGGTATCATGGTTGTTTCATTTTTATTTTTATTTCTATTTTGGTTGGTATATATGAGAATATGAATGTTTGGAAACTTGTTAAAGAGTCGTATTAGAGAGTGATCAACCCACCCATGGGGAAAGTCCAAGTGGCTAGGGATGAGATTGTTGTTTATTTAATTTTCTATTACAGTTGATTATTCTTTCACTTTGAGTGATTTGTGTACTTTCCACATCTTATGGGTTTATGAAATTTATGTTATTTTTTCCTCGGTCTAGTATGTCAATGAAGTATAATTACATGCATCATTATAGGAATGTAGATATTTACATTCCATGAATATTCCATGCCATGTAATTGTAATAACTATTGCCTTATAATTGTGATGATATGACTTGTGTGTTTATTATCTTGGATATTATATACCATGTTAGATATTTTAGTGACATTCTTATTTTTGTACCTATTTAGATATTTCTATATCATGCATGTCTATATAACATGCTTGGGTGATTTATTTAGAATTTAATTATTCATCCATTATTATGTAATTATAGGCCATGTTTCGGAAAATCTAGCATGTCTTGCCTATGTATCATGATTTTGTGATTATTTATAATTTTCCTCTATGTTTATTGCTTGTGATAACATTCCTAGTTATGAGATTGATATATAATTGGTTTTTAAAGTGTTATCATCAATGTAAATGGTGTTTTCCCATATAGATTGATGATCAAACCATAACTAACCAATCATGAGATGTTTGATCCAATAAACATCGGTTGAATGGGCTAAAACGTATTGGGAATGATTAATGGGATCCAAATTCCAATATATTAATTGTATGGTCTCTTTAGAGATTTGTAGATAGAAAAAAAATTAATTTAAGCATTAAATTAGAGCATGGTATATTTTGTGTTGGTTTTAAATGTAAAATATGTTTACTTTTGATCTAAAATGAATTGGTTGTTTATGGACCTCTTATGTGACTTGAAACTAGTAGGTTAGTTATGGTATTTAAGATTATAATATAAAACCCATTAAGGGATCTTCAAAATTTTAAAGTGTTTATGGTTGCCTCTATAAAAATTTGTGAATCTATCACATATGAATGATGATAAATATGATTAACTATTTAAATGCATGATTGGACCCTAGTCGGTCATTTGGGGCATGTTTCTTATGAGATAACTCACTGTGGGTGTTTTGAAACATAGATAATAATAAAAACTGTTATTGGGTTTCATTCTGATGAACCCAGGATGGATTAAGAAGACCCTCATAGGTTTCCTTATCTATTATGACTTAGTATTTAACCTCATTATGGTATACTTATACTATATTGGAATGGCCATTTAAAGTGTTTGCATCTGCTTATATGGGTTCATATAGATGTATAGTGGAATTTCACTTGATGAGTTTCCTCTTAAACTTACAATAAGTTGTGTCTTATTTTAAGATATATTTATATGAGTCATTAGTTAATTAGCATTCTAATTTTAACCTAAAGGGTGTTTTCCTCTGTTGATTTAAATTTACATTTGTTTTAACAAATCATAATTGTGAAAATATTGATCGATAAATGAAATGATTAAAATGAATCCATGTGATAAATTTCTTAATTATGATGGGATGTAAACAAAGTTTTAATGTTTAAGAAGTATTTTTGAAAAGACTTAGTTATTTTTCCTTGAGGCGTTGATTAAATTAGGTACCATGTTCTTTTGTTTTATAATTAGTATTTGATTCTCTGAATTAAATCTTTTAAATGTTTCAAGATTAAATGTGAATCAATGCAATTACTTTAAATGGAACCTTAGGTGGTATGATTATATTAGATCATCATGTAAGGGTAGTTTAAAAATATATTTGAGTTTCCTTGGAATGGAAATGTGAGCATTTTTTGTAGGCCTTTTTTCTTTTTAGCAAGGGATTAAATGATGGGAATAAGGAAGAGTAAAATATGTTTGACATGACCTGGTGATATATTAGATGATTATGATTTTGTAAGAGGCTAACCTGAGGTAGGGAGAACCATTATAGTTTAAATTCCTTTCTAAATGTGGTGATATTTTGGGCGTATGGTATCGTTCAAGTGTCATTGTAACTAGTAGGACTCTTAGATTATAAATGATGCCCTTTTTTGGATGGGTGGTCATGGTATCTTTGACCCTTGTTGTAGGTGTGAGCATCAAGTAATGCTCAGTTTCAGTAGTTTAGTCAATACTAAGTCAAGGTCGACCACTTAGTAGGTCATGTGACTTCTTCCTTATAATGGACAACTTGGTGATTTTTCATCCTGGTTAATGGTTATATGGGGAAACATCATTCTAGGTTAAATATCTTGTATAGACCACATAATAATTGGATTCATAGGGTAGAAACCTATAGATGGAATCGAGGATGTTTATTATTGCTTCAAAACCATCGAGGTAGTGTGCCTTCATAAACATGGTAATCATCAAGTGGCTAAATGATATAAAAAACTGGTTGAGTTTGGTGTAATCATTGATCATTGAGTTTTTATGTACGTTCTCAGGTCCTCTATGGAATATTGTGACCTAGGCGTTAAAGGAATCAAATTCATCCCAATGTTTGGGATGGAGTTCCAAGCGGATCAGGTGTTTTGACACGCTGTTTAGGTAAGTTTTCTGTTTTATTCCAAATTCCATGAAGTATGTGATCATGACTCAGAGAAGTTTCATGCATGTGTTTAAGGTGAATCCGATCTTGCATGCTTATGAGAGACTAGTCTATCTATACTTTCGAATACTAGGACACTACTAAGGTCGCATCAATTCTAGTGAATACGTGTCCTTCCAAGTAGAAGGGACACAACTGTGGAATTCCATTTTCAAATGGTCAGTACTGTTTTTGAATTACAATGATTTTGGTGAGTCATGTAATGTGTTTTTTCTTATAAGGAAACATGATAGGGAAATTTTTATATTTGCTTGTGGAATTTGGAAATAACCTTGCCCATGGATGGTATTAGATGTTAAATATTGAGTGATCACAGGATGAATCATGTTGTAAAGGCATTGTGATCCGTTAATGATGATATGCTAGTAGGTGAAGCCTATATTCTTTCAAGAGAAGTCAACTAGTAGTGATTTGACTTCTCTCATTTTCGGTTTTTGGAATATAGTTGGTGTCAATCCACATAACTCTTCAACTTGGATATGATAAATTTTTCTTGAATCGTCATAGTAATCATATAAATCCTCTTAGTGTGCTCTTATTTTATTAAAAATAATGTCCCATGTATTGATATCATATGGGTACACTAAGAAAAATCCATTATACGCCACACTAGATTTAAACATCGTTGTCCAGATAAGTGAACTCTATGGGAGATAAAATTCGATGACATGGTTGTTTAAACATGCATGGTTAGTATTGAGTTATACTTGGGTTCCCATGTAAGAATGCCTAGGTCAGACTCATGGCCCCCATCCCATTCTTTACTTGACTATCGTTGGGCTCATCTAGTGTTCTTACCATGGGGACAACTTGGTTGTGCACTGATGTCTCACATATAAATGTCAGAGTATAGGTTATCTAGGATAAGTTCCTCAAATTGCATTTGATGATATTGAGGTTACCACGATTCTCATTCAGGTTCTAATTAGGGTTTTCAAGAGTTATGATCCAAGTATATTGGACCAGGTGTACATCCATGTTCGTGTTTAGGGACAACTTAAATGGAAGTTTGGCATGAAACCTCACCAAAAGATTGAAAAAATCTTTAGTATATGTGCACAAGGATAAATAAAAATTCGTTGGGGGAAGGATTCATGTTCTAGGATTTCATACACTAGCCTTCTGAGTCGATATTTTTGAGAATGGGCAGCCGTAGTTGTCTCAACTTGTTTCCTTTTGTCTTAAGGATTATGATAAATGAAGAACAGTTGTTGGTAATTCGTCATGTAGAGATGAGTGCAGTATCTGTCGGCCATGTATTTTCATAAAAATCCTGCTCGACATTGCTAAATGATGTTGGTGTGGAATCAACCACTTGACCAATTAAAAATCACTACAGGGGCATTTTTAGAACAATTCTAGAGTTCTTTGTAGGCAATTCCGATGATGGAGGTACCATGGATCAGAATTAGCCACTTTTATGTTAAAAACTATTTTGGTGGGTACCACCAGCCATATTTTTAATGAAATGATGACATGATCTCTGCATTATCTAAATAGGCTTGGGTTAGAACTATTTTTTTGTTTCAGTCAGAAAATGAGCATTGGATCAGGTTTTGACGGCTTTAGTGTCGTACAATTAAGTAATTCTTGGAGGTGCTTTGGACATTTAAAAATGAAACGAGACCATTTGAATGTGACTTCAGAACCCTTGTCGGTTAGGTGACTTTTTCATTATTTCCCTAAGGATTCTCATGTATGATAAGTTCTATGGTTGGTAGTTTGTGACATCCCATGTTTTGAGCCAAGGTAGAATTCTAATGCATTTTGAATTTTGGCATTTGTTGGATGTGCCATTCTTTAAACTGATATTGAAAACATTATTTTGAGAGTTGGAACACTCAAAATGATTTATTTTTAGACATTTTTAATGTCTTGATATGTGCTTCGAGTGTTTCATTATGTTTCGGGAGCATCGGGCTCTGAAAACTCAAAAATGGGAAGGACTGGTCTAGGCACACAGTTTGTCTAAAGCCATGTGGACTACTAGAGAAAACTATTTAGATATTTAAATAGAGGTATAGGTCTTGCACAGTTTTACCTAACCATGTGATTAGATTTGTATGACTTTGATCCCTATTGTAGTTTATTGATAGTGGGCTTTTGCACTGGCTGCACATTGTTTGCCAAATTGTGAGGCCAGTCTGTGTGACAGGGCTCTTGGGTACTGTCTTAAGAATGGTTGGTACACAGTTTTTCCAACCATGTGAACAGATCGTACACCCGTATCTGTTTAAATTAAATTACAATTTTCTCTTTAATGAATCTTATAAAATATATTTCTTGCTTCTCCTCTCATCTCTAGTGGACGAGCTCTCCCTTTTCCTCCCCTGAGCACTCTTCCAACCTTATATAGGTAATTTTATAACTCCTAGATCCAGACTCTAAATCAAATTTCATTAGACGTGTTGGATAGATAAAAGTGTGATCTTGAATCCTCTTCCTTCCATTATAACATTATCTTCCCATCTATTGTGATATTTTTTTGAGCTCATTCACTTTATTTTTAAGGTGGTTGTTTGTTTGTTTGATCGCTCTCGAACTAGAATGAATCATGCCTTGGTATTGGATGAGTGAAACATCGTTGGTACAAGGTAGGTGATCTGTAGCCCTTTACACATGTTTTCATTGATGTATGAATACCGCTATTGTATTGTGTATCAAGCTTACTAGATGTTTCTCCTAAATTATTAAATGCCTTTAATTAATTGTTTAGACCATGTCTGGACTACCTTAGAACCCATCACATGGTTAGAGGTGATAACCCTAACCCAAATCACCCGCTTTAGGGTATGTTCATTAAATCACATGATGAATCATGGGTTTCTTTACAACTATTCCACCCTTGGGGTGTGTTAAATTAATTTGATTTTGCTTATGATGAACTGTGGGGTTTGATAGCATCCCAAAACTCTCTCTTTTTTTGTAAAATTAGGTATACCTCTTGAATTTGATGCTTGAATAAACTAAATTAATTGTTTGTTAACAATTTCATGTTTTTCTATAAAACTCCTCAGATGAGGTGTGTTGTCTTCTAAACTAAAAAGTGGTGATTAGTGTTTTATATTTTCATGGTTCTATAGAATTAGCATTTTCTATTCCTTGGTGGTTATTTATAGATATATGGAATTCTTAGTACATGGCCTCTACTGATATTCTTAAGTGGATTGAATAAAATTGAATGGACTTTCTTGAGACTAGTTGTTTCAAATATCAACCACATTATAAGTGGGTTGTCATGCCTTGATTATAAACTTCCATGACCTAATAAATGAAATGGGTAATTTGAATTGAATGGTTTTAATTAAATAGAATTAAATTTATTAGCACGACAATGTCTCTGGATATATATATAAATAAGCAGAACTTATATGAATATGAATCCCTCTATTAAATTGGGTCCGATGATTATGGATGAATAAGAATTGGTGAATCATTATTATTATTATTTCTATATTGATATTGGATGTGACATGATTTTTAAGGGTCTTCACTGCCCCAAAACTAGTTTTACGCCACCCTTTATCTATGATAAAAAACCTATCATAAAGGGGCACTTTTAAAAGTGCTAAAAAAAGCGATGTTAAAAGTGACCCTTTCTCAGCACTTTTTCTAGAACTGATAAAGGCCCTCCATTATTAGCGGTTTTTTAGTGCTGATAAAGGGGACCCCTTTATTAGCTCTTTTTTTAGTAGCACTGATAAAAAACGGCTTTATCAGCGCTTTTTCCTAGCGCTGATAAATTTTATGTTTAAAAAAATTCATGAAAAAAATATTGTTATATGAGTATATTTATATTTATATAAATATAATACATATTTTAAATATGTTTTAGATAAGTATAAATAGAGTAGTAAATTTATTATATAATAAATATAGTGAAAATGGTTTTAACCTATTTTAAAAAAATATTATTAATTAATAATTTTTTAATTATCATCTATTAATAATCATTTTATAACAATTGGAAGACACAAAAAACGATCTAAAATAATTTGAAAATGTAACTTAAACTTCAAACGGTAATAAATTTTTATTCGGGTGTCCATTTGAGGTCTACAACATATCAAATCGAAGCTTGCGATGCTTTCTACGCTCTAGTAAGCCAAAGGAATCTTATGTCACATTTTTCTAGGGAAAATGGCAAAAAGGCCTCCAAAACTAAGTTTTTAGTCGGGATACCTTAATTTTTTAACATTCAAACATGTATAAATTATGATCCTGATGTCCGTTAGGCTTGTACCACATATTATATTGAATAACATTTAATTTTATTCGATTTGACTACTTGTGGATTTGAAACAGGCTTCTATATTAGAAGTTATGGTCGTTTTAACATTCTATGGATTTTCAAATACACATATATATGTATTTATTCCTAAATATATATATGTGTGAGTGTGTGTGTGTTTGTGTGTGTGTGTGTGATGCATATATGTATATATGTAATTATTTATTTATTTGTAAACACATATAAAAAACATATTTTATAAATGTATTTAAAACTAATCTTATAAATATATATTAATATACAAATAAATATATGGAAAAAAAATTATGACTACAAAAATATATATATAAATAAATATAAATATATATTAATATATGAATGAATATATATATATATACACTAATATATGAATAAATATATATGTATGAATATAACTACATATATTTATATTAATATGAATCTATATTAATATACGAATAAATATAACTATATATGTATATTAATATACGAATAAATATATATGTATTAATATAACTAAATATATTTATATTAATATGAATCTATATTAATATATGAATAAATTTAACTATATATATATATATATAATATATATATCATTAAATAGAGAAAAAACCGAAATGTCTTAGTGGTAAAGGTGATGACGCAGAACGGGGAGGTCGCGGGTTCGAGTTTGGGCGGAAGCAATGAGGTGCCCGCATGTGGGGGATGCACGAGAAGGGTAGCGCAGGAGAGTGTTAGGTTGAGGGTCTGCCTATCGCTGATAAAGGGGGGGATCCAGCGCTGTTAAAAGCTCCCCCATCACATTATATAATTCTTTTATTTTTTTTATTTTTATTTGACTTTTATCAGTGCTTTTTTTAGCACTGATAGAAGGGGTCTTTTATCAGCGCATTTTTAGCGCTAATAAAAGGTGCATTTATGAGCGCTTTTCTAAGCGCTGATAAAAGGGACCCCCTTTTATCTTCACCTCGACTAATAGTGATTTTTTTAGCATTGTTAATGAACTTTTCTAGCACTGATAAATGCCATATTTGTAGTAGTGCTTGGTGGGCATGGCATATCACTCTCCCGTACATCAGGTGTTGATCATGATGTCTCACACCATTGACACTATTCAAAAGATGGTCACGATGCACCACATACCATGTTTCGGGTGGTGACTTGAAGACTCACCCACTATCCTGAGTGTTGATCATGGCGTCTCACATTCATTATGATATGCATGTATTTTACCCTCTGTTGAAGCCTATAGACTTGTTTATACTGGTTATGGATGACTAAGTTACACCCCGATCTAGTTAGCACTTAGTATCCATGTGTATGGATTTTTACGTCATCACATACTTATTCTATATATATGGATACATTTTATAACTTCAATGTACATATATTATTAATATAAATATATGGTTACTAATCAGACTATTATTCAGGCCTATGTTGAAGCAGAAAGATCCACCCATTGTCCTATAGAAACTTCAACTTGTTGGTGATTATTTATTCAGCATTGTTTATTATTCGTTATACCTGCACACTATTATACCTTATATTCATGGGACGGATTTAGCAGTATACACCATTGGTGGTGGCCTATAGAGTATATCACATACCCTTCTCGGACCTCCATTACAATGAGGTACCCACATAGATCTCAAGCTTGCAGGACCATGAAATTTTTCTTGTGCAAACTTTCTTGTACTTGGGAGTTATGAGCACAGGTCTCAACTAAAGCTTAGGATTCTTGTGGGGTTCTCCCTCAGGGATTTTATTTCATTCATTATTCATTTACTACAATGTATCATGTCACATTATGTGTGTCTACTGTATTAATTTATCTATCATCATCTGGACATGCATGCATTCTTGTATAATGGTTTTGGACCTTTATATTAGGTTGATATTAATCTTTTACTACTCTACCCTTCATTTATTACTTTTTCTGTTGTTTCTTGTAATTTATTTGATGATATACCATTGTGATACTCTAATCATGAGGGTATAGTCTCCCCATTGTACCATCATTAGACCCTCACTTCTAGTCAGTAGCCTCTGACATTTGGGGAGATGCGCTTCAGGACATGCGGTGACTGACCTGACTACTAGTTTTATCGGAAGTCGGGTCAGGATGTTACAACATGTTCATAGTCTAGTTATTGTTTTTATGACTATTATTTATCTCTTTAGTGGCCTTGATGGGTTACTATACTCCTTTATTGGTTTATGAATACTATACACTATTATCTAGATAAGGGCCTAGAGGGTCACACACAATAGTGTATTCAAGAATCTGTCATATTCTAGTGAATAAGTAAATAAGACATGGTGGGCCACACCATGGGGTCTGGGTGTTGTCCATGCATTATTGATCACTAATAAATAAATAAATTTTTTATTATCCATGTAAAGAATAATTGGCTTTAATTTATTTATTAGAAGTATTTATCAGTGATTAAGTAAAAATGAGGGATAATATAACTCGAATGAATACTATTTTAATATTCTGAGTTCATTAAATATTAGAGGGAATTACGAGTCAAGTTAAATAACTCGGTTTTATCACATAATATATTTAATGTATATTAAAGTTACATGACAAAAAAGAAAAAATATTTATGACATAGTTTATTTCACCGTAATTATTATTTATTACTTATTTAGTGGACATTAAATATACGGGGGGAACCCTATTCGGGTATTTTTGAGAAATCCACTATATAAGTAAGATATGAGCTTCATTACATGCACATTTCATGAATTCATGATTGATAGATACTCTCTCCTCCCGATTCCCAGTGAGAAATGGTCCAACTAAGAATACGATCCAAGATCACCTTCGCGAATCGAAGGCAGGGGATCGTGGTGATCGATGCGACACAGGAGGAATCGTCGAAGCTCCTTGATAGCACCTATAATTCGATGAACACCAAGCATGTGGATTCTTGAAGAATGTATAGATGATCCTGAGGGGTTCAAATTAATGTCCTTCTAGCAATGATCACCGGTGACGTGCTACAGTCATGAACGCTTTGATTCGGAATGGGGTACATGTTCTTTTTATTTTACGCGATCTATTTAATTCACAAAAGATATTTGAGACTGTATAAGGGATTGGACTACCAAAGATGATATTTCTCTTCATCCTGATGATGATGAAATTTAATTTCCCAACCCAAAAACTTCTTTTGTCTTCCCTGACGCTATCAACTACTATCAGAGTGATCACGTAAATTATCCGAGCCAATAAAAAATGAAGTTGCATTAAAATTAAGTAGAGGGTATTAAATGAGTCCCAATGGATCTTACCAAATTTTGATCAGATTTTAGATGGCGATGTTTCTGCGATCCCTAAAAAAATGAAGGATCATTTAGGGTTTGATTATTATAATGATTTTTTTCTATGAATAAAACAAAACAATGAACAGAATTTTTTTCCATAAGTTTTTTAAGGTCGAAGGGCTATGTTGCAAAGTGGTTAAAATAAATAATTTATAAGGGGCAAGTTTGTCGATATAAAAAAACAAATAATCAAGGGGGAAACAGATTTTCAAAAAAGAGGAGACTTTGAAACCTTGGGAAGAAACCAAAAAACCACGGGCCAGCCACAGTATCTCCTTGTCTGGAGAGCTTGAGCACCCCCCCCCCCCCCGAGTTCATAAAAGTAGGCTAGCGGTCTGCCGGGAGCCACACCGGCTGCCGTGAGGTTTCAGCCGAAAGCCTACATCACTATTGCGACCATCTACATAACACCAGTCCTCCCAAGAGTTTTGAGATCTGAGGTAACCATAATTAATTTAATTTTATTATTAAATTTAATTAATTAAAAAATTAATTTTGTGGTTAAAAACCATAATTTAATTTTCTGATAAAATTTATTTATTTTTGGTATTAAATTTAATTAATTAATTTAATTTTTGGAATTAAAAATTAAATTGATTACTCGACCGAATAAGATTAAATTATTTGAAGTTAATTAATATACCCTTGTACATTAATTTATTTCAATTTAATTTTTATCACATATCTATTCTACTCGTTGACCGGTCTTGATCAATTGATAGATCTGTGTATGAATGCTTTGTTTTAGTTAATTTTATATTATCTGTGTGTAACGATTGTCATAAGTAGTTAATTAAATGGTGGTCGACACATCTTTTTCTTTTTGGTCAAAATGTATAAGGGCATGCTTGCACAATTTATCTATTTGTATTTTGTACTCCTAAGACCTCCTCACCTGAGTTCAAGTAAATTTTTATTTTAAAAAAGGTGATGTATGACATGGACCCCACCAAGATGGGGCGCTACTCTAGATGAGATGTGGACTTTACCAAAATGAAGTGGTACTCCCGACAATAAGTGGACATACTTGATGGGGACAAGTTGCATAATGATTCAAGCCACAACTTTGGTTTGATACCCATAGGTCTTGGTTGATCCATAGAGTTTAAATGGATCAAAAAATCTTATATGCTCATGACCAGTCGGGTAGATTATTTTCTTTATGAATTTTATTATTTCATGAATTTTCATAAAAGCAGAAAATACATAAAATAATAAATAGTAAAATGCATAAAAAAGAAATGGATGTTTTCTATTAATATTTAATTCTAAACATGATAACCTAGAATTAACAATATCAATAGAAATGTATTACATTCTTCGAGAAAAATATAAAAATGCTCAAAGAAATATTGCATTCTTAAACTCCTTCCATCATTTGAATTTCAGAAAAACTGTGTGTTATGGGTGATCGTCATCCAAATTTTAGGGTGCCTATTACTACCAGTGAGTTCTTATGAATGTGACAACCTGACTTAACCAAAGTTGACAATAAATAAGTATCCAATGATATCTTTCTTCAATTTTAGATGAAAACATTTAGTAAATCATATTTATAACTTTAGAATCTGATATATCACTCAACAGATCAATTAACTATGAGTTAATGTGGTTGGCCAGTCAAACACCTACCTTGAACTCTCCGAGCAGTGGCGTAGCCAAAAATTATAGAATTTGAGAGGAGGTTCAAAGATCCTTGACACTATAATACTAAGCGATTGTGTATTCTGATTCTAGAATATAGGGTTCCTAAAATTTAGTAAAATAGTGGGAGACATTTAACGATTAACTTAATTAGTCAGAAATTTATAATTTGGTAATCAAGATAAAAGTACAATATGCTAGATTTTATATTTGTAGAAAAAATGGCATGTAATACCACCAGAATCCTGTAATAATCATGGAAAAAGTAAATGGCTAAAAATTCATGAATTTCCAAGTGTATTATAGACCCTTTCACACAAATATATGTTATAGAAAACTCAAGGTTTCAGTGTTCGCAATGCCTATTATTCCACCTCTGGAAGCCGGGGGTAAAAATTCTTATAGGTGACTCATATATGAAGCATATGATGGTTATTTAATAATGTTTTCATCAACATCCCATGTTATTTGTGGTTACAACATCATTATATATATGATTTCTCATGTAGTATCATCTCAGAGAATCTTGTGAGGAGAAAGTGAGGTGAGATATGAATGGATGATATAACACTGGTTATATGAAAGGCGGGCCATGATCTTTAAAGACAACCAATTCTTACAAATCTTTCACATAATTACTATAGTTTTTTTAAATTAAAAAACAAATAGGATGGTGTAAACGATTAATTTCCTATTAATTAAGGTTATCTATGTAAATAAGAACATTAAAGAAGGATTAATCATTAGTTCTTATGATGAACAAGTTGAAAGACAAGGTGATAAGGCTAATGACAAGAGCAATGCCAAAGACACCTTCTCAAAATCCTTCAAAGAGAGAGGTAATAAACAAAAGTTTATTCGATTTGTATATCATTACATATATATATGGAAGTTTAATCATAATGAACATAATTAAAGAATCAAGTAATCACTTCTTTTTTAGGTATATTTATCAATTATAAGTAATGATTATTTTATACTTCTTGGGTATTGAATACAATAAGCTATTCACATATTTTTATTTAAATATAGTAACCATGTTTGTATAGAAACATTAATAGAAGTAAGGTGTATTCTCCAAGCGGATGAGAAATGGGTGAACTACAAAAAAATTACCTTTACCAACAAAAATGTATTGACAGATAATATATCTGTTTATAAAAATAAGCAATTCCAATAGAAATTATGTTTTATTGGTATTGATTTTAAGCACCCACAATTATTTTTACCAACAGATCTCTTAGTTGGTATCGAACATTTAACACAAAAAAATATTTTACTAACATTAAAATCTATTTCTTTATCATACTATTACCATCATTTTTGTACCAACACATAAATCTATTTTTAATAATAACCATTAGCAGCAAATCTTTTTCATCAATAAAATCTGTTACAATAAACCATTCAATGATAAATAACCAATTAAAAGAAACCAATTTTTTTACATACATGATTATTTTTATAACCAAAGTAAATATTTACAGTTTTATTAAAAATATATCATTAATTGATTTTAATTTTTTATTATCTCTAAGTTCCAATTGTGCTTATATTTTATAATTATTTTCATTTAATAAAAATTTAAAAACTACATATAAAAAATTAAAATAATTATGATATTGGAATTTTATAAACATAATAAATATAAACATGATAATCAATAAATAAATTAATAAAAATAATTTAAATATAAGTAAAAATTATTGATATAAAACTTAATTTAACTTTTATTTTATTTTATAAAAAAAATATATTGATTTTTGTAAAATCTAATATTTATTATAAAAAATAAATTAAGTAATTAGTAGCATATTGAAATTTTATTTTTTGTCATATTTTTTCATATATTAAATTTTATTATATATTATATATATATATATATTTAATTTTAAAAAATTATTATTAGTTTTCAATCCATGGACGCTTATGCGATACTCTACAATTCACCAACGTGCACGCTCGATCACCCATGTTCCTGAATCTTTACTGTGAGGGTTTTATCCGCTTCAATCTACCCCCGAGAGACACAAAAATCATCTTCTTCCAATCCCATACATGCCCTGGAGAGTGGCATCAACTCCCTTTCTTCTCCTCCAAGACATACACCTAAAACCATATCGATTCCCCTTCTTCTCCCCACAAGCAGCACCAAAATTTTATTTTTATTCCCACGAGTTCAGCATCCCCTCTCCAATAAGCTATCCAGAACCCTGTTCTTCCATCATATCCTCACCTCTCCCATGACCAATCATCAACTCAGCCGTCTCCTAGTGTATTCAACCCACTGACTCGAATGTTTTGATACCATAACCGGAAGGATTCCTTTAATTAACTTTCGGTAAGGTAATGTTGATTGCAAATCCATCCCTTTACCTTGAAAAGATTTCCCTCTAAAACTTTTCTTCTTCATTCAGTCCTAAATCCCTCTAACCCCTCAAAATACCTTATATGTTTTTATCTGATTGTTTACTGTTTGCCGATGTAGATCTAAATAAGTTTTTTTTCAGGGTTTCTATATAATTCGAGATGTCTGCCTAATCGATCCACAACTATTAAGATTACAAATGAGATGCTTATAAGATCATGGTGTTCTTACCAATTAATTCCATGACCCATGTCTATTTTAAGAGTACCCACAATTTACCTTTGCACCCATATGAGGATTTGAAAATTCATCTTCACTATTTTTTGTTGCATGACATACAAACACATTAAGGTTTCACAAGACTAGATTATTCATTGAAGGATTTATGTTCAAATCATCAACTGAACCCACATTATAGTACTGTAGGTGACTTCATTGCCTAAATTTCATTTCATCACTTAAACCCACATCCTTCTTCTAAATCCCGCCACCACATCGGATTTTTGTATCTTCATGTTTTTATATATCATTGTTTTAATTATATACTAACCATGAACATTTTATTAAATAGTTAAATTTTTTTTTTTGTATTTTCTCTCTAAATGTTAACTATCATCAATTTTTGATCATTAAATTTACACATAAATAGTTTACAAACTATCACGGTTCCTTACTTCACAAGATCAAATTTTTTTGTGATTTGATTTTTTATCCCTATTCATTTAGGTGTTTGTTCTTGTGAGTCCCATAGGAATTTTTAAATTATGATTTTCCATGGGCTTTAGGTTTATTACATTCAAATTTACTTAGAATTGGTACTGGTGATGTGATTACATAACCTTAATAGTATGTTTTCATTCATTTGGAAATAACCATAGAATCTGTCAAATCGTGGATTAAATTTATATGAAATTGGGTTTTGGTAAATTACATGTGTTTTTGAGTTCTTTTGGTTTGTTGTCTCGACACTAACTGGTTGAGACACATTCAAAGAAGGGGGCCTTCACTAAAGATTCACCCTCTAAATACTTTTGCATAAACTACCTTGGATGGATGGAGATCTCAAATAGAACTAAATAAAAAACCCCAAATAAATTTAATACAAACATGTAAACATAATAGTTGGCTAAATTGGACACTTTTTGAAACCACAAACTAAAATATATCAATTTCACCTCATATCCACGTACATTATGTCACCATTTGTAAAATCATGCAACTCAAAAACTCTTTCAACATGCATGTGGATGACTTGTTTTTTTGTATCCAAAAATGGTTTCTTCATGGACATTACTGAGATAACTCGGATAAGATAGTCTCTGGAGACATGGAAATACGAGGAAGCACAAGACGATGTTGTATAATGCAATAAAGGTATATTATATTTCTTTAAATTCATTTAAAATGTTTAAATCTTATGTGTTTTTTGGTGAAATAGAATGTTTTATACATAATTTAATCAACCTTTTTAAAAAATAGAATGGTATATTCCACTACTATAATTAAAGAGGAAAAAACAAACCCACATGCCCATTAATCCACCTTAAACTCATGATAATTTTAGCTTAACATTTAACAAATCAAACACTCTAATTTTTTTTAACCAAACAACTCCTGGGTAGTTTTCAGAAATTCCAATAATTTTTTTGAAGACTTTTTAAAAGACCACTACAGGTCACACCCACTACGTTGTTCCCATGAGACTAATTTCCAACACTTATTAAAACCAATTATTTACTTAAAATGGTTAAAAATTCAATATGATCATCAAGAAATAATTACCATGGATTATAAAAATTCTAACATAGTATTTAAACACATGTCAACATTTAAGTACATAATAGTTTTCGTGTTTTTCACAACGAGAATCATGTTAATTTCAATAACCAATAACCACCCCTTTTGAGTAGATTTCATTAATTCATGCACTTATTACAACAAATTATTTTTTAAAAAAATTTTAAAATACAATATGATCATCATGGAAACATTACCAAGACTTTGAACAACTATAAAATATTAGAAAGTGACATTGATGCATTTTCATGTAGTAGTGTTATTTAACTAGTATGAAGTGGGTTACAAAACTATGATAACCCCTATGATTTTTTCTACAAGGTATCATTTTTATAGGGATAATGTGTTCCCCTTATGTAGCAGACCCCACACTCCCCTTTTGGATGCATGTTCCTAATTTAAAACCCTATTATCATTCTGTTTTAATGATTTTAAAAAATTACTTATTTTAAAACCTATTAAAAATGACTGACGTTTTCCCACAAAAAATGCACTTTCCTTCCACAACATATTCCCTACATTAAAATGACATTGGTTTACTATTGTGTTGATTATACCGTCACACTGCCATTTGGAATGTGATTCCACCTTATGAATTATAATAGAAGTAATTTTGCTCAATACTCTTATATAAAGGTGAATATATTAAGTTAGAGAATAAGGAAATGGAACTATGAATGGGATACTGATGTGGAAGACCAAAACACTAAAGCTGTGATGATTATCCTGAATCTGATAAAACCAAAAATAAGCAGTTGAGATTTAAGTGTAGATAGAACAAATACTGAATAAAGTTACAACTAAATATGTGATATCTGGTACCTAACCATGAAGCGAAATCCTATTAGAAATGATGCTGTTGAAGACCAACTACGAAGGACCAGTGTATGTTGGTGAGCTTTGAGGTCTCTATTCCAACATAGGATAAAATCATCAGAATGGTGAAACATCAATTTAAAGGAAAACATGATATTTTTTTCAATATGATATATCATTAGGTCTATAGAAGGAGGTGTATACATTGAATGATAATGATCATTGCACTCTATACTAGCGGTGTCTAGTAGGGTGCTGGTATGACACTATATTAGGGTGCTGGTATGGCATGAAATGATTAGCTGACTCTTGATACTCAAGAATGGATGGGACCATCATCAATGTCTACACCTTTAGGTATATTAAAATTCATTATGAACTACTTTATATCTTGAACAAAAAATTAATGATTCTTGGAGCACATTAACAAGTATACTTCTTTAACCTTGGGGGATTTTAAACCTCTCTCTAGATTCCATGGTAATTTAGTGCATGAAGTTTTACTTCATGTTATAGTTAAAGATAGATCTAATGCTATATCTATAGCATCATTTCAATTCCTGAATTTAATACCATCGTTGAATTAAAACTTTTCATTTTATTAGCCTTTAGTTCCGTAGGGATAAGTTATTTTACTATTGGATTTTGAATAATTCTTTTTTCCTTTTAATTGGGTTGTCTTTTATTTATCTTGTATTTTTGAATCTTTACTTTTGACTAAACACTTTAATTTCCATTTTAACTATTTCAATCCTTTAGTTTTAATTTTAAAAGAGTTTATATTTCACTTTTAACTTTCTTTTTTCTAATTTGGTTTCATTTCATACAGATTTTGTACTGATGTGAGAGTCTTCCATTTAACTTTTTTTAATACTTTTTCAACCATCAAACGAATATCCAAGCTAGTATGATCATATCCTTCATGTTGAATTTTCTACTTGTGCTTATTTAATCATTTGATTTGAAGAGTTAATTATTTGACACTTTAAAATGATCTGGGTGAATGGTAATGAAATAACACCCTAAAAAAGTTGGCATCATTCCTTTAATATTATATTATTTTTTTGTATGAGTTTTTCTCAACTAAATATTTCAACTTTAGGATATTCATAAAGGAGACGCTTTTTTAGGTCATTATGCATTCACAAGAAGTGAAACTACTTCTATTTGTTTTTAGGTATGAAAATTAAGCTACCCTTAGCAATCGTATTTCTAATTATCATTTTTTTCTATTCATTCCATTATTTTCTTCAATTATTTTACTTATATAATTATTATTCTATATTGGAAAGTATGAAAAATGTCTGTTCCTATGTTAGTTTCTTATACAGTAAAATTTGATTGGGATCCTGGGTTATATATAACCATAATGAGAGGTTCTTCTGACAAGATTTGTTATTTTCTCATAACTATATGTTTGGTTCTAGAAATTACTTTTTGTGCTGAATTTTATACTTTTACTTACCTACTCATTTGTTACAAAGAGTTAATTGTTTGAAACTTTAGAAGGACCAGGGAAAATGGGGATAAAATAACACAATATTAGAGTTTTATTCGGAGCTTTAATAGATTTTTTTTTTATTTTTATGAGTTTTTTTCAACTAAATATTTCACCTTCAGGTATTTCAGAAAGGAAACCCTTTTTAGGAAATTATGAATTCACAAGAAACGAGACTACTTATACGTGGTTTTAGGTAAGAAAAATGAGTTTCCTAAACAATTGTGTTTCTAATTTTTGTTTTTATTCATTCCCTTAATCTATTCATTTTTTAACTTATGTAATTCTTATTATATAATTTCATGTATGAATTAAAATTCTCTTGAGCCTCTTAAATAGAAGAATTAGTTTGTTTGGACACATCAAGAAGATTTAATTATATTTTATGTGGTTTGTTTTTTTTCACCTTCCAACGTTATTTTAGAGAGTTGGAATTATATATATCTACACATAACTTATGTATGCTCTGTATGTGTGTATACAGATATCTTGGATATCTATATTTATAGTAAAATGTTTGAACTCAAATATACATGGCACATTCTCCTTTTAAATCCATAATCATCAATCCAGCCTTGATGTCCTTTTAAGGTGTTTGCACAACTTTTAGATCATGAGAAAATTGCTGTACATAAAATTATATAAATGTCTCGATTATAGTACATAAAATTATTCTTCAAGGACAAAAGTTTCTCATACTGTCGCATGGTTAACATTAGGGTATTGAGTTGAAGAGTGATTTCCCCATATTATAACATTCTTAACATCAGAAACTTTAACACCCAATCTCTTAGATATATGACACAGTGCTTAGTTATGATCGAGTATAGTAACACATGTAATTTTTTCAGGGATAGATGGTGAAAATTATTAAGGATCAGTGCATTAGTATTTGCATGATTAGAAACAATTACAACCTTTTAGTTTGGTGTGACATACTTTTCAAGTGAATAAGGTAAATGAATACATTTATTTAGATCACATCTTTCCATTCCATGCATTACATCCTAGGGAAGAAACTAACCATAACAGAAATATTTACTCCCTTGCATGTGTCACCCACATCAGTTGTAGAAACAAGTCCCTTTAGTTGTGGGAAGGAAGCATCCATCAACTCCATTTTTACCCCATTCAACAACTCTGAAGCAATCTCAATATCAAGCATGTGGAGGTTCATCGGATGGTTTGCACCCAGGATCAACCCTATTGAAATCATGTGGATAAGAGCATAACCAATTTGGCCTACAACTCTAGTAACAAGAACCCAAACTAGTTCCCTATCCATTGGAAGATTTTTTCAGGAAACAAATCATTTTTTCAGCCAAAATACAAATATCGGCTATGTGAGGATGTTTAGAGCCCTGAAACTATTGATAATAAAACCAAGTGAAGTATATCCCTTAAGGTTTGTTGCTTTGGGAGCCACACATTCAATGTGAACCATACTAGTTACAACAATGTCTAGAGGTAGAGAACCCTGTTGGAGAATCCAACTTATATAGTTTATATATGTTAGTAGTTTCACACTTTACAGATGTTATAAAAATTGAACTAGACATCAAAATTGTATGCATGTAGTTACCAGTTTTGAATATTAAGGTATTCATTTTAAATTTCGAATTTTAAATTTCAAGTTCCTGATTTTGAAGATGAATTTTTGGATTCTTGTATTTCAATTTTGAATATCATGTTTATTATCTTGAATATTGAGTTCATCTTATCTTGTTTATTGCATTTCAGATTTTGATTGATTGTTTTTTATGTAAATACGAAGCCTATAATCCTGAATTTCATGATTTACAAATAGAAGTATCTAGATTACAATTATGGGTGATAATTTCTAGATTCAAATATCAATTTTCCGATACTATATCATGTTTTCAATTCTGGTTTTTAATTTTTTAGTTTTATCAAATTTGTACATGGTATCAAATATTTCCTGTCTAAAACTTGTGAATGTTTTGGTCTATGATATTGGTATATTTATCTCTTGAAATTTTAAGACATTATTTTTCATCTTCGATTGAATCTCATTTACATTTATTATGGAGATGCTATAAAATGTTTATCATTGAGTATGTGTCACTCTTAATTGAAATTAGGGTCAGTGTCACTGGGTTGTGGAAATAATCTATGTGTCACTCTTAATTGAAATTAGTGATTGTGGTTTTTTATTAATGGTTTATCATATTGGACGTGATGTCAGAGGTGGAGAGAATTATGTAGTGGGAGGGGGCTATAAGCAATTGGGAAAACCAACTATTACTAGATTCTTGAGAAGTCATCAGGGATGATGAAAAATGCTAACTATGTAAGTCATTTTTATACCCCTTTATATTTTCGTTTCAATTCACACAGATATTTTTCATTGATTGTAGTTGAAGTTGGATCGGTGGTCCTGAGGCATGGATGAGTTGCTCGTCCCTGGTGTGGCATGAATGAGCAAGAGTTGGATCATTGGTTCTAAGTTATGTATGGGTTGCTGGTGATCGCTGGTCCCTGGTGTGGCATGAATAGATGGTGTTGGCATGGGTGGTGGAGGGGTCATCGTGGGGTGGGGGTGTGTGTTGGAGGATGAATTTTGTATAGATGGGTGTGATGGATCCTGAGGGCTGATGATTTTTTTATTGATTCATTTTTTAATAAATTTCATTATTAATATAAATAATTTTTTTTCTTATAATTTTCAACATGTGTGAAATTTTTTTATCTTTTTAATAATTAAAAAAATGAATTATATATGATAAATTAATTAATATAATATGAAATTTAACTAGAAATAAAAATTTATTATTTTTATTCAAATGTAATTTATAAAAAAATATTTTATGTTAGTAATATTTTTACCAAAAGAAAAATTAGTCATTAGAATCTGTTGCTAACCATTTTAACCAACATATATATTATCTTTTAGTATTATTATAATTGCAATAGAATGATTTTATCTATCAAAAAAACATTTAGCAACAGAGTTTTTACCGACAATTTAGTGACAGGGACATATATGTTGGTAAAACATTTTACCAACAGAAAAAGTAATTTTATCAACAAATATGCCCATATTGGAAAATGTGAAATATTTTGTAGTGGTGCTTCCTAAGTTAATAGTGAGAAACACACATCTTCTAATTTCCAAGTGAATGATTCAAGTATAAATTTTCATGATTATTACCAAATCATTTATCTCACATGAATTTTGGACCCATGGATACATTATTCCAAGTTAAGGAATAAATTTTTTTTATGGTGCTTAATTCTCAATCCATATTTTTGTAATACATGAATTTTAGGAAATACATGATGAATATAAACACTACTACAAAATCAGGCTATAACCACGTTTTTAAACCGTGGCTATAGGCCCGAAAACTGTGGCTATAGGTTATAGCCACAGTTCCCACAACCGTGGCTAGTATTGGAGTGGCTATAGGGTAAAACCTATAGCCACAGTTCCAAACTGTGGCTATAGATCTTTATCCACAATTCGAACCATGGCTATAGCCCTATAGCCACAGTTCCAACCGTGGAAACAACCCTAAACAAACTGTTTTCAACCCATGGGGTAGGCTAAAATCACTCATCTCATAGAACCACAGTTAAGAACCGTGGATGTAGACCTAGAGCGACAGTTTAAACCCGTGGCTATAGGCATACACATTTTGTAAAAAACCCCGCACTGTTCAGCTGGTGATGGTCCCTTTCATCCTCCCCGACACCCCTACAAATCCCCCCCCCCCACTATCCCCCTTGCACCCACCCGCACCTTAAATACCCCCATGCACCCCTCCCTCTACAGCCCCCCTTCCCACCCTGGATAGACCCCACTCACCCCCTGGACAACCCCCCCCCCCCCCAAACAGCTCCCCCATCTTGGACACCCCCCATGACAACCCCACCCGGACTGCAGCGCCCTGCTGGACACCCCTTGCACCCCCCTGCCGAACACCCCCTGGACAGACCCCCTACAGACCCCTCCCTCATAGACACTGGACACCCCAACCATACACAAACCCCCTCCCCTGGACATCCCCTCCCCTATAAATCCCCCTGCAAATCCCCCCTCCTGGAGAGACCCTGGACACCCCCCATGTAGACCATAAACACCCTCCCAAACCTAGAAACCCCCACAGAAAGACCCTGGACACCATCCTGAAAGACCCTGGACACCCCTGGATAGACCTTGGACACCCCTAGACCCTGGACACCCCTCCCCCCAGACAGACCCTGAACACCCCCCGGACAGACCCTAGACACCCCCCGGACAGACCCTGGACACCCCCCTGACAGACCCTGGACATCCTCCACCCAGACCCTAGACACCCCCAGCCCCTGGACAGATCCCCCTGGACAGCCCAATCCTCCACTCCCCTAGACATCCACCCCCCTCCCTCCTGGACAGACCCTAGAACCCCCCCAGATCCTGGACACCCCCATACACTGGAAACCCACAGACCCTGGATAGATCCCCCTGGACAACCCAGACCTACACTCCCCTAAACAGCCACACCCACCCTCTTGGACAGACCCTGGACCCCCCAGTCTTTCCCCTACCCACCCCACCTGTTTCCCCTCCCCACCCACCCTTTCCAACCCCCACTTGCACCCCCCTAATAGCCCCCAATTTCACCCACTGCCAGTCCCCACCTGCGAGTGTCCCCCCTGCCCGGCTAGTCCCCTCTAAATTAAATTATACAAGAAATATACTTACATAATAAGAATTAAACAATTAAAAATAAAAAAACACATAACATAACTTACATGAGTCTCCCTATAAGACAAACTATCAATGAAGTCAAGAACCATCTCAAAAGTACCTATAACACAAGGTAGAACATAGTAGTGCTCATACCCTAAAATTATGGTAAAACAAAACGTCTTAGAATATTCACAATGAATATAACTCAATAAAGAAGAATAGTTAAACCCCCCTGCTGAACCCCCTAGACAACAGCTCCCCCCCCCACTACTGGACTCTCCTGGACAACAACCCCCCTTGATGGACCCCCCTGTACAGCAGCCTCCCCGGCTGGACCCCCATGGACAACAGCCCCCCAGACCCCCCTAGACAGCAGCCCCCCCTGGACAGAAACCTGCAACCCCCTGGACCCCCTTGGACAGAAGCCCCCATGGACAGAAACCCCCCTGGAGTGTAGCCCCTCCTGGACCCCCTGGACAGCAGCCCCCCGCCAGACAGACCCACCCCCCTGCTGGACCCCCTGAACAGCTGCCCCTCTACTAGACCACCCTGAACAGCTGTACCCCCTGGAGAGAATACCCCCCTTAATTTCGATGCTTATTAAGGTTGAGGTTGGGAGATGTTGTGTTTATCTAATAGAGACTTATAGAGATTCTCAGAGTGGGGTTATATGTTTCTTATGGAGGATTTAGGAGGTGAGGTTGTGAGTTTTGTGTTGCTGTTTGGAATTATAGGACCTTTGAAGATGCGTTTCAGCTGGGGGTGTTGCTGTTTGGATTTTTCTACATGGTGTAGTACAGGATACACTTACATGGTGCATTGTGCAGGTTGGTTTGTGATTTCTACTGTGGTTGGTAACATGTTTTAGGTGCATAGGGGTTGGATTTATAGTGTTTCTTCTTTGTTTTGGATTACTATTGTAGGCTTTTGGTTCTCTCGATTGTCTACTATGGTGGATATATTTTGGGGTGGGTCTTTAGGTGGTGTTTTGGATTAAGTTTTGTTGGCTTGTGCTCAATTTCCCCATATTCTGTATTCTTGTTGTCAATAGTGTAGGGATTTCTATGGTGGATGTTCTAAAATTCCCTTGATATGATGGATGGTGCAGGTTGGGAGGCATGTTTCTGGTAGATGGGTGGTTCTCTTTCTAGGGTGGGTGCATGTTGACTACATGGTGGGTCTAGAGGTGTTGGATTCAAGGTGGGTATTAGCTCACATTTGGATGAGGGACTTCTTGGGGATTCTTTAGGTTTTATGATGTGTTAGGTGTGGGTGATGTGGGGCACTTTGGATGGATGGTACTAGTAGACTGCTAGTTTTTTAGACTTTGTTATGGTGGGGTGGTCCATTTTGATGCAAGGTGTTCAGATGGTGATGGATGGGTCCAGATGGTGGTCTGGGGGTGATTTGGTTTCTAGATAATATTTTGGGTGTTGTGTCTACTATAGGTTCTTATCATGGTTGGATATAGTGTGGTTTAGGGTTCTTGTACAAGTAGGTGTTGGTTTAGTGGCCATTAGTTGGCATGGTTTTCTAGAGGTCTTTCAGTCTAGGCTTTGTTTGGATAGGGATGCTGGTCTGGTTGGTTGTTGTTGGCTGCGGGGCTAGGGGTTCAGTGGTTCTATTTCTTTGGATAAAGCTAGACTTTTTGATGGGTGATGTATTTTGGAAACTTCTGTATGGGTGTGTGTGTGTGTGGGTGGGTGATTTTGATTGATTTCATGAATGTGTGTGTGTTGTTGGTTTCTATCATTTGTGACTACTTCTTTTTGGGTTTTTATATTTCTCCTTTAGCCACCTTGTTTCCTTGGTTATACTTCCCCTAGGAGTGCTTGTTGGTTTTGTGCTTGGGAGCTTCTATGATTCCTTCTATTGATTATTCAGTGGTGGATATGTTGGGATCATATGCCATTTGGTGGGTTTCTAGTGTGTTGATGATATGATTCAATATATATATATATATATATGGGTTCTTTATTACATGAAATGTTGAAACACAAGTGATGGAAGTTGTAAAAATGGAAATTAAAATTAGTTAAAAGGAAATAAAAGGGGAAGGGGGATAATCAACTAGGACCCCAAGGATACTTTCTCCTTAAAACCCTAATTATAAAGCACCAAAAAGGTTGATCACTCCTTTGATAATCCTTACATGAATTCACCTAAGAACACAAGAAACACAAACATAATAATTTTATAAAATATCAAAATTCGTAATTAACCTTCAATGGGTACAAATAGGTGGCTATTTATAACCAAATGTGAGGGATACATGTCAAAATACCTGGCCCAAAAAACATATAAACCCTAACCAATGATTTTGAATTTCTTTACCCATGTCCATGGATTTGGGGGACAATATATACACCGAGAAGACTTTTTGACATCACCATAAAAACATCGGAGATTCCCACCATGACATTAGAGGATGGGGGCTAGTGAGGGCTGGAACTGGTGGTTGGGGCTATTTTGCAGGTGGCAGAGGCCTGGCATGGGTGTTTTGCAGGAGGCTGGCGGGTGGTGGCTGGTGTGGTGATCCTTTTGAGAAGTATGTGAAAATGTTGTAAATCCTAGATCAAGTTTATTGGGTCATGATTAATGGTATGAGACAATCATACCAAGGACGGACCAGAACACTCTAAGGTGTTGGGTTTTTTTCACATTGACATAAGGCTCACAAAGATTAGAATGTCCTTCTTGCAGGTCTAAGATGTCTCCAGTTGCTAGTTTAAATCCCTTATGTAATGAAACTAAGATAAAAAATGGGGATATATATCCCTTTTAGGGTTAATGGGAGATTATTGGAAACCCAAGTCACTCAAGAAATGAAAGGTGGTTTATGGGTTAAGGTACTCAAAACGATAATGGAGGCACCCCATTCCCCGATTGATTGGTTATAGGATATTG
Source organism: Viscum album (assembly GCA_963277665.1). Taxonomy (NCBI): domain Eukaryota; kingdom Viridiplantae; phylum Streptophyta; class Magnoliopsida; order Santalales; family Viscaceae; genus Viscum; species Viscum album. The sequence continues at coordinate 1,978,272,469 of OY728157.1, read as the reverse complement.
TGGTAATTTGAAAATTAATTATGATGTATGATGGATTACAAATTTTAATATCATGTAGTAGGGATGTATCTGTCATACAGCTTAACATCATGTGACAAGATGTTTTCCACATAGTTTAATTTTATGTGGTAAGGAAATCTGTCATGCAGTATAACATCATGGGTTAAAGTCATTTTTTTCTGATCTAAATGGCCCCCGTATCACTTTACATATTAATAAGACATTCTCCTAGATCTCACATGATAAATGATTAGTGGGAGAAACATGGGAAAACTAGGAAGTTTGTTAAGTTGTGTGAGAGTGGGTCTCAGATGGCTTACTACATAGGTCCGGTCTGTATTATGTTTGGAGCTTCATTTTTATCATCCTACATGTTGTGATTTAACCCATTATTAAATATTTATTTTTCCATATTTATCCTGTGATGGATGTAAAAATGTTTTATGTTGTTCGTGTATAAAATATACCTATTTAGGTCTAACTCGTATATAGGGAGGGATCATTTTCATGTTGATTTTTGTAAATGGACCCAATATTAGAGATCCAATCTGACGAAAATATCCTATAATGAAAGAAATATAGCCACATGAAGTTCTTGAATGGGAAACTATCTATACAAGTCTTCCCCATACAAAGAGAGGGGCATTGTTCCCATTAATTATTGTTGCTGGACACGATATTGGAGATTTGGGTGTCACTCTATATCCTGTTATAACATAAATAAATCCACATATAGTTCTTGAATGGGAAAATATCTATGTAGGTTTGACCCATATGCAGAGGGGGTATTGTTCCTATTGATTTTTGGAGCTGGACCAAGGATGGGAGCTTCATGCATCACTACATATCGTGTGATGACTGGAATCAAAACACACATAGTTCTTCAAAAACCACATAGTTTAATTTCATGCATAAAGGATATAGGTTCCCTAGCATGAAAATGAAATATTGTGGTTGGACCCAAGAAAATAGATATGGGTGTCACTATGTCCCATGTAATGGGAGAATTAACACCACATGTAGTTCATGAACGGGTTGTTCCCTATATAGGTCTGGCCCAAATGTCGAGAAGGAATTTTTCTCGTTGAATGATATAGTTGGAACTAGGATTAGAGATCAGTGTGACACTATTTCTCCATTAATGATAAGAACCAAGACACAAATATTTTTTGAATAAAAATGTGGTGAAAGGCCAACACTAATAATAGAGTTCCTCTCAGGAGAGGTCCAAAATAATGTGAAGTGTTATATCCTGAAAGAAACACTAACAATGGAGTTTAACATCATATAGCATGATCTTATGGTTTTTCTTTTAGGTTCTTTCATCATAGACCCTGCTGAACCTATCTTGAACTAATATATCTTAATCATGTGGGGAGGCTTTTACTATGCACACAAGAGCTATGCTTGGTGTGAGAAATAAGAAGAGGAAACGTTTTCCTTCAACACAAAAAAAAATCCATTAAAAGGAAGGAAATTTTCATTCTGTATCATGTGGTGGTTTTTCCAAGATATAGGATCTAGGTGTCTCTTTTTATCTCATTGGTATAAGAATCAATCTGTAAATTGTCGTAGAAATTGTATAGTTTATTATCATGTAGTGAGGGCATCAGCTATCTAGTTTAATGTCTTTCGGTAAAAAAGAAGGCGACTCGACATGAAGAAATATCATGGATAAAACAAATAATGGATATATAGGCATAATGTTTTATCTTGTAATGAAATGAATCAATCCATATATAGTTCCTGAAAAAATGTGCAGTTTAGTGTCATGCGGTGAGGACATCTTTCATGCGTTGAGGACATCTGTCATGCAGTTTAGTGACATGCACAGAGGAAATATTTCATTCAGTTTATCATTTTGTGGTAAGGAAAAAGGGTACCCTATGTGAAAGATGAGGTTTAATGGTTGTTCCCAAACCCATATATTTAGGCATCACTACATATCCTATAGTGGTAGGAATCATGCAACACATAGTTCTCAAATAGTAGAATGCCCTATGTGGATCTAACTCTCACGTATGGGTGAGATCAATTCATTCCCTTTTTTATAGATCTTGATCATGTGTATTTATTCATTGGGGAGACTATTATTCCCATGAATTTTAATTTCTTGTGGTTATGATGTCATCAGTGTAGTTTAATGTCATGCGGTAAGGTGATATATTGCAATTTAACATCATACGAACATGATAGAAGAAATTGTGCAATTTAATGTTTTTATACTAGAATTTATTCTGTAAAGTTGATGTAAATGTGGATAGGATGTCTCAAGATGTTTTAATTCCATGCAACTAGGATGGTTTCCTCATATTTTAACATCATTTGGTCCAAATGTGAGATGTAGTGATGATGGTTATGAAAATTATTTCTTGATGAACCCCGCATTTGTGGGGGGTGTGACATGTTTCCATTAGTTGTGGCTTGTGAGTAAGATTTATTATAATGGACATTATGTATGATACAATTCCATTCACATTTTGGTTCTAACATGGTAGGTTTCATTCCGAGTATCATGGGGGTTCTATGATCCAATACCAGTTTTCCTTGAAAGAAACAACGTAGGAGAAGTTTTTTATTAAAGGATTCTGTGACCCAATTAATATGTACTTGAAAGTTGTATAGTGTACACAACCTATTCCCATTGAGCGATTTCTTATTAAAAAATTTATTTTTCCATTGATCATAATCTGAGAGTTTTCCACAGATAGCTATTTGTAGCGATGGAAACTGGACTTCAATGGTAAAAACTATCTCTGTTTTGTAGAGCAGTGAGTACGATGTCTCTTGGGTAGTAATTCACATGGTGGTATGGTAGGACCATAAATCATGCAAGAGCATATCCATCTAGGACATATTCTATTTTTCAACAATCTTCTACTACTTATTCTATAGTAACTTATTGGAGTCTTGAATCTGTCCATTTGTTTCTACATGATAGCGGTATGAGTTGTTATACTCAATGGTATACTCCTAGTACACTTTCTTTAACTATATATAGAAGAATTTGGTCTTATTTTCCATATTGTAGAAGGATTTTTTTTTATTTTGGGCCATCCTAATGTGTAAAGAACTCTTCCTGATGCCAAATTTATTCCCTTCAAACTCCCTATATCAGGAGGGTCCCCTTTTTAAGATAATCAATTATGGGCAGCTGCCATCAAGGGGTTGATATTAGTTCATCAGAAACTAGGGATGTTTTGATCTGATTGATTTCCTCCATATCACAGATGATTATATACGAGACCATCCTTTGATACATAATGTGGTAGAAAACCTCATTATGATCAGGGTCAGCTAAAACTATGGTTTCATTAGACATTACATTAGTGAAATCATTTTTTGATGGGGTACAAGATACAATGTGGTTTCAAAATGGAAATCTTCCATCAATATTCAAACATAGCCAGTGAGAGCGATCAGTTCATCCTTTTTTATTGCATATTCATCATCATATATTTTATCACTAGCTTTGAATCTCCTATGATATTTAGGTAGTCTATTTTTAGCTATAGTGCTAGTTCCATGATAGAAATTAGGGCTTTGTATTCTATCTAATTATTTGTCCATCCATTAGATAGTGAGAAAGAGTATAGAAAAATTACTTTGTCTAGAGAAAGTAATACAATCCCTGGACTTACACATATAATCTTTGGGTTTTCCATACTTTTGTTGATAGGACTCTGGGAGGCAGAAAAAAAATACATATCCTGTGTTCAGGGAGCTTCATGGAAATAAAAAACCTTCTAATCTATAAATTTTATTTCTATTATTATAATTTCATGGGAAGGATATTCCATGAGTAAATTAGATAGGGTATCCCCTTTCACTAACTTATGTGATATGAACTGGATATCATGTTGTCTTAAAGTGAATGATCATTGGGAAAAATTCCCAGTCAACATAGGGCAGGTAAGGATGTACTTGAGCGGGTCAATACAAGTGACCGAGTGAAATTTTTAAGGATACAAGTAAAGACTCATATTTTAATTATAATGATGAGTGTGAGGTAGTTTTTCTCAACATCATAATATTGTTTCTTAGTACCTAACATAATTTTACTAATGTAATATACACTTGTTTCACTCCCAACATCATTCTTTTGTGCCATCAGAACACATAGAAACCATTTATGAAGGCCACAAATAAGATGAGTGGAATTCCTTCAACCAATAGAATCGATACTGGTCAGTACAGTAAGTATTTTTTTAGAATCTCAAAGGATTCATGGAATTCCTCAACGAAATGGAATGTGACTCCCTTATTCGTTAACATGGTAAAGCGTAGAGACATGTCATCCATGTTAGCTATGAAGTTATAAATGTAAGAAAGGCTCCCCTAGAGCCCCTCAATTCATTAAGAATCTGAGGGAGTGAAATTGATAAAACTAAACTTGTTTTCTTTGGTTCAAACTCAATTTCATGGTATCACACCACAAATATATCGAATTTCCCTAGTGTTACCCTAGAAATTCGTTTTAACAGATTCATGTTTAGGTTGTGATACTTCAACTTGTTAAATATTATTAAAAGATATTTGAAATAATCACATCTCTATTGAGATTTGATAACCATGTCATTAAAAAAATCATTCATCTATTCATTAACTAAATGTATTAATGATTTAATGTTTGTAGTGTTGGTATGTAGTGTCATCATTATTTAATCCAAAGGGCACGACCTAAATGGTGCGGTCTGGATTGTAGGTATATGGGGGCTGGTTGTAGGTGCTAGGGGGATGGTGTGCGCTGATTCAAAGGTGGCAGGGGGGGCTGTTGCGGGCTGGAATGCTGGGTGGAAGTGGGCTGAAATGAAGATGGAAGGGGGCTGGTGTGGGCTGGATATGGCTGGAGTAGTGCCAAGTCGCGGCATTAACGTGGCGTGACAACAGCGTGTTAGCCTGGTCCAGTGTCATCCGCGGGGTAGCATCTTTCAGCTAGGAGCAAAGGGAGCATGAGGAGGCGGAGAAACATTTTGGCCGTTGCCCTGCCCCCAAAAATTGTGATTAGTCAGTTTAAACATTGATTACAAGACTCATGGAATATTATCACTGTGAACCGCCGCGGGGTGTCATCCTGGATAAAGGCCAAATCATGGTATTATCGCGGCGTGACTGCAGCGTGACCATTGTGTGTTGGCCCGGTCCAGTGACATCTGTGGGGTAGCATCTTCCGTCCAGGAGAGAAGGGAGCGGTAAGAGGTGGGGCAACATTCCAGTTGTCGCCCCGATGGAAGAAATTGTGATTAGTCAGTCTCAACATTGATCACAAGACTCATAGGACAATATCACTGTGAACCACTACAGGGTGTCATCCTGGAGCAGGGCCAAATCATGGAATTACCGCGGCATGACCGTGGCGTGACCGTGGCGTGACCGCGGCGTGACCGCGGCGTGACCGCGGCGTGACCGCGGCGTGACCGCGGCGTGACCGCGGCGTGACCGCGGCGTGACCATGGCGTGATCGTGGCGTGACCGTGGCAAGGCCGCAGCGTGACCATCGCATGACCGAGGCATGACAGCGGCGTGACGACAGTGTGTTGGCCTGGTCCACCGACATCATCGCGGAAACATCTTCCATCCAGGAGCGAAGGGAGCAGGAGGAGGTGGGTCAACATTCCAGTCATCGCCCCGCTGACAGAAATTGTGATTAGTCAGTCTCAACATTGATCACATGAGTCATGGGATACTATCACTAAGAACCGCCATGGGGTGTCGTCCTAGATCAGGGCCAAATCACAGAATTATCACGGCGTGACCGTGGCATGAACGCGACGTGACCACGACATGACTGTGGCGTGACTACATCATGACTGCGGCGTGACTGCGGCGTGACCGCATCGTGTTGGCCCCGTCCAGCAACATCCATGGGGCTGAATCTTCTATCCAGGAGCGAAGAGAGCATGAGGAGGAGGGGAAACATTCCGCTTGTTTCCCTGCTTGCATAAATTGTGATTAGTCAGTCTCAACATTGATCAAAAGACTCATGGAATACTATCACTGCGAACCGCCGCGGGGTGTTGTCCTGGAGTAGGGAGAAATCACAGCATTACCATGGCATGACCGCGGAGTGACCGCGGCTTGACCGTGGCGTGACCGCGGCGTGAATGCGGTGTGATCGCGGTGTGTTGGCCCGATCTAGAGACATCTCCATGACATCATCTTCCGTCCAGGAGAGAAGGGAGAGGGAGGAGGCGGGGAAACATTCCGATCATCACCCCATCGAAAACAATTGTGAGTATTCAGTCTCAACATTGATCACAAGAATCATGGAATAATATCACTGCGAACTGCCGCGGAGTGTCGTCTTGGAGCAGGGCCAAATCACGGCATGACCGCAGCGTGACCATGGCGTGATCGCGGCGTGATCGCGGTGTGACCGCTGTGTGACAGCGAAGTGACCACGGCGTGACCGTGACATGACCGCAGCATGACTGCGGCATTACCACGACCTTACCGCGGCATGACTGTGGCGTGACTGCGGCGTGACCACGGCGTGTTGGCCCATTCCAGCGACATCCACGGTGAAACATCTACCATCCAGGAGTGAGGAGAGCGGGAGGAGGCAGGTCAACATTCCGACCATGTTCCTTCCGGCAGATGATAGAATAGATCAACTATGCAATATGATATAACAATGGATCGCCAAAGAACAATGTAGCGAGCAGCACAATAATGAAACGTCTAATGGGAAACAAAACGATGGAAAAAAATCACACACCCTACACAAACCATTTAAAAATTCATTCACTTTTCATAAACATGGAAATTTTATTTATAATATTCAATGCGGGAAAAGGAGTGTCATGGTCAAGGAATATGCCTACTCGGGCAATGTCATTTGAGTTAAACATGTATGATAAGGCAATTTATATTAGTAAAAAGAAAAAAAAATCTAACTAGCCACAAAACAAACACCATCAAGAGGCATATGAAAGACTCAAACCTAATCTAAACATGATACAAATAACTATCAGAATTTTTTGGTTTAGAAGACAGCGCACCTCCGTTGGAGGGGTTTTATTATAAAATCATGGCATTGATTTATCACACAATTCATTTAATTATATTTAACATTTATTTAAAAACTCATTCAGCACAAATCAAATGCAATAATTTAAGGAACTAGATCAACATAACCATCACTGTTGGTTTTCGCAGACAGCAAACACCACTGTTGGAGAATTTTTTTTATAAAAACATGACTTTATTTACCAAATGAAACAATTATATTAAAGAACACATATTCATGAAATGTAATTCAATATAATTAAGCAGAATTAAGAAAGAAGCTAAATTCAATTTAAAGCATTCTTGAATTAAAGAGGCTAGAAGAGGGATACTACATCAAGGTGGAACCAAAACATCCACTTCAACTCATGGAGCTTTCTAACTAAAAGTTGTTGCTCTTCCACTGGGTATACGCACCTTCACACACATTCAAGGACACCTAGCCCATATGAACACACCCACATGGCCATGGTCTAGTGCAAGGGGATCCTTGCACATATGCTTATATGCATATACTAGTCTCTACTCACCTAAGTATACATTTATATATATACATGGGCACACATAACCCCATAAGTGCATAATCACTGCCATGCTTTACTATACACGTAACGGGGGAACCCACATACATATACTTTATTACCTATCCACAACTTTAGTTTCTAGGTCTACCACATATTTACTACATATAAATTCTATTATGTGTGACCTCATATCCTTGAGTAAAGTTCCTCAAGATATAGAATCCATGAGTATATACCTTTTTTCCATTATCATAACTTGATATCTTGTCTAGTACTAGTATATGGTTTATCATCATGATAAAGCTTTACTTACTAGTTTGTGATTCCCAGAACTGGAACAAATCATTGATTTTTATATTTTCTTCTCATTTGTCTCAGAATTTGTCATGTACTTAGTATTTATTTGTTTGACTACCAAAGGATTGTAAGAGCTTGTCTCACTCATTACCTTTAGCCTAACTGTGTATTAGATCACATTGATCTAAAGAAGACTAGCTTGTGCCCGACAAAACTAGTATCCCTTCTTCTCTACATACCATGTACATATCCTCTATACTTGATCTAGTATTATTGGATAGTTCTAACTCCATCCCTTATAGTTCTCCCATATAAAACTAATATTTTCATACTATAAAGTATATATTTGAAATATCATTTCTTATAAATATCATGGAATATATGATTGATCCATCCCTAAATAATATAGAATTTCAACTCACCAATTTAATCTCCTTCTATTCCATTACATTTCTTCTTAGAGAGATATATGTCATGTAACATTAGAAACAATTCTCTCTCAAATTGTTTGAACATGTATTTTTCAATACTATGTCAGTATATTTATGATTGATTGGGTCCAGAAAATCATTATATATTCCTCTATAGATCATGTTCCCTAGAACATAGGTTCCTAATTTAAGTTAATATCTTGAGATATTCTTTCATTGTGGTTTTAACTAACTGTAAAACCAATAGGTGTTTTTTGTATGTTACAAAAAATATATCACATTGATAAAATGCCACTCTCACTAAAAAATGGTAAGAACATTAAAAATATTCATTCCAAATGAATATTCTATGATCTAGTTTCTTACTTTAATCCTAAACCAAATTTTATTAACTTTCCCCCATTTGAGACATTTTGTGATGTCACCATCCATTTCTAGTGGTGTCGTATATACACCTTCCATGAAAGTTGTTCTTGATATACAAATGCCAATTAAATTATCATATAAAGTAGCTATGATAAGTATAACTCTAATGGATTTAGGCATACAAACTCAGTATTTCTAATCAATCGTTTTTGGTATCATTCTTGTACCATCCTTATATCATATCACTTGAATACCCACTGCAGTATTCAATATAATAAGACCCCTATACATTGATACATAGAATCCATCATTGATTTTTAAATGATATTTTCAATTTTAAAAAAAAATTATACATTTTTTACTTGTTGGAATTATTGTTCTCAATTAATATTTTATCATTGTATGCTATAAATATAAAACTATCAATATGGTTTTAACCAACCTATATAGTATGTGTCTTTGAAACATTCATCTTCCACACCTCTTGTAAAAATAATTCCAATTACAACTATTTAGGAATATTTAGAATTGACTAAACCCAAGTCAATCGTTCACCTATTATCTTATGTATATATGTGCACCCTTATATAGAAATGAAATCGATCAATTGACTATAACCTTTTCTACCAGAGGGATTTCTATAATATCCTAATAATCTTTTAGGATAATTACTTTTAGATACACATCATGTTTTTCTTGATGTGAGATGGTTTATATCATAAAAAATTGAATATAATAACATATTCTTATGATAATGGATTTCCATCATAATACAACTGGTATGATATCCATTTGTCATTATAATTGGGATATGGTTATGGGATAATGTTGTTATTTTCAAGGAACATATTGAAATGTAATGGCTGTTTTTGAAATGATTATTATCCTTTTACTAACAACATGTATCTGATGTGTATAAGGAACTTTTCATTTAAAAATTTCTCCATGACAAATTTTATTTATCAATTTTAACATTTAAGACTCATCATAATTCATCCTTATTAACATCATAGACTTGATGTGGATAAGGTAATGTGTATTTAGGAATTACTCCACACTACATTATATTGATCGATGAATGCTTAGTCAATATGTTCTTTGGTAGGCCATACTAAAGTATCTCATATATTTTTACCATATTCCATACTTCACTATCACATTACTTAAGAACATAATGGAATCTTATGAAGTATATTTACCATTTTCTTACCCTTGGAATAGTTCACAGACTCTTTCTAAACTAATTCTGAAAGCTTTTTGGCATACCTTTATTTCTAAAGGTTTCTTTTTCTAAAACTAAATATATCGATAATACCTAAGGATTTTAACTCTAAAGATTCTAAATACCATACTGTATATATCCTTGACGTCTAATTTTAGTTTTACTTAAAAAATAATTATCTTGCCACAATTGGGAATATAATTGTCACATTTTACACTACTAAAAATTTGGGCTATAGCCATGAACCTATAGCCACGGTTTTATAGGTCCATGGCTATAGGTTTTTTATTTCCACCGTTTAATTAAATCTCCATGGATAAAACAATATTACCCCGCAGGTGTCATTTTTTTCATCTGTATCGAGCTCCTCTGCCTCCCCCGATCCGCATTCCTCCTCCTCCTACCCCGATGAACACCCCTATCACCACGCCACACTACTCCCCAATGATGACTCCTCCTCCCCACAGCCCTCCTCTCCTCCCCCAATTCGCATCCCTATCACCACTCAGCCCTCCTCCGCCACAATGCCTCCTCCTCCCTGTATCCTTCCTCCTCCTCCCCCGATTCCAAGCCCTATCACCGCACAAGCCTCCTTCCCGATGACGTCTCCTCCTCCCGAAGATATCTTTGACGATCTCACTCCACAACCCTCTCTTACAACAGAACCCTCCTCCCTGAAAAACTCTCCCACATCGGTGCCCTCCTCCCCGATGACCTCTTCTCACCGGTCTCACCATTTGCAGGTAGAATCATATTTCTCTTCATGCAATTGATACTGATTATCTAATTTTCTTCAATTCACTTCTCAGATGCATTCTCACACCAGGGACTGCTGAATACACCATATACAAAAGCAATTTTTTTTGAAAAACAACCTGGAGGTTCTTCATGATTTCCATGAAAGGAAAATAATCGCAGACTTTCCAGGTTCAATGGATAATTATGAATAAAAGGTTACTCTATTCGCAGGTCTCAGATCACTTCCAGGGGAGGGGGAAAATCTGATCATCGTAGATGCTCCGGATCTTCACCATTACATGCCATCATAATTCTAGGTGAGAGTTTTTTGTCTTCCCCTTTGTTTGATTCTTTTCTTAACATGGTTTGTACCTTCTCATAACTCTTTCATTTAATTTAAAAAGTAGTTTTTGAATCACGATTTATTCATCATTGGGAAACAGATTCAATCCCCCTTTATCATATTTGATATCTGTAAAAAGATTTTTATTTCATGTATTGTGTGAGGTACATCTTCTATCCAAAAACCAAAAATTGGGAATGTATATATCATTCAAAGAAACATTAGATACATTTTCCTTCTGGTACCTTTTCATCTTCTTCTATGACCACTGAGGAACTTCTTCTGATGTTTGATACTTATGAGGATCTTTTTGTTCATAACACTCCCTTTCATCATGAAAAAATAAAAAAAAATTATGTGTTGGAATATATTTTATGCTACTGATATCCCCGTTTATCGGTCTCAAGAGTAACCTTTCATTGTACCCTAGTGGCATAGTTGGAATCCTTGTTTCCATATGAATAGTAGATTATTATCCATGTGCCTTTAAATTTTATCACGGTTTTATCTATTAATTTTTTTTACACATAATACTACCACAATTTTCATTCACTTATAATATGATGTAGGGGAGTGAGGGGTGATAAAAGAGTGATTAAGCAGTCTCAATTACTATGTGCAGTTTAAAGTAGTGTATCGAAGATCATTTTTTCACTACATGAATGGATTGAGATCTTGGGTCATTCCAGGGTATTATTTAGGGGGTGAATTAATTTTATAATAGATTATTATATAATTAATGAGAGAATTATATAAGGGAACCCTTCATTATATTCATCATTTTCACTTCCATTTTATTTCTTCCTTTGACTTGCGGTTCTGATCCTTCATTATTTCATTATTTTCAAATTAATAGTATTATATTAGTGTATGTGTGAGGAGAATTAATGATTATATCCTTCCATGAAAATGTGGTTCCCTATCTCTTTTCACCATAAAATGTTTTATTTTTTATTTTCTACAGTATTATATTTTCAGGTCGGAGTTGCAAATTAGTGGCAATCATGTTTGGGTTCCCTATCTCTTTTCATCATAAAATGTAGTTTTTTTAATTTTTCAATTGTATTAAATTTTCTAGATTGGAGTTTAAAATTAGTGGCAATCATGTTTTGAGTTCTTAATCAGATCGAACTATTGAATTTGAAACCACTGGTGTTTTTCATGCTACACTTTAATCATCCTTTTGGAATCATGCTTTTGTTTAGGGACATTCTTATTGAAGATTATCTGTTAATGCCTATCTGATAGAATAATTTAAATTTCTATTTCATATAATCATGCTTAGTTGAATCTGCATTTTATTAACTTGGATAGAGGGCTGGACAATGCTTATTTACATGATTTTCAGTTTGGTCTGAGAGGAATTTGAAGACTTTTTGTTGATGAAGTGAAACACTTTTAATTAAGGAAGAAGGGAAAAAGTAAATGTTGCAACATGATTTTCTATATGGAGTTTTACTGCACTTTTAGGCTCATACGGTGACTCATTTTCCTCATTATATGAGGTTTTATTATAATTCATGTTTATATCCTCTTTAAATTACTTGATGGTGCATGGTCATTTCACATCATGTTTTCATTGTATCTTGAACCTTCAATTTTGTTTCCAGGGTATGGGTTGGAAAACCAACTCATTTATTTTTTCACTGTTGTAGTTCATTAATTTTTCATTGAATATTTACCTATCAAAAATAGTTAGCTAAAAATGGGTGTTGTGCAGCCTGTGGTCTACAGTTTTCTTTTCTGGCATCAAAAGGGGAATTTTGACTTCTAATTGTACGATTGTACACGTTCAACTTTTTAATTGATATGTTGTTAAACCTAAACGAGGATTGATGTAAAATTATGAGTTAATGATGAAGAAAAAGAGGTGAAGAGGTGGAACTGCAACACCAATGAGGTCCCATGAGGTTAATATCTTTTATTATAATGTGTTTCGAGAAACCTAGTTATGGTGATTCTTTCTTTCCAATTATGCGAGGCACATAAAAATATCAGTGTCCTTTTTATGATTTTTTTACTACTTTATATTGATTGGTGTTGTTGGAGATGACTTCTATTTGATCTTTTTTTCTCATACTAATCATGATTTTTTATTTAGTGTTAATCAAAATAGTTATTTTAGTTTCCGTTCAGCATGTTAAGATGCCATAATTTTTACATGAATCTTTTCCATGTAATGTCTTTTTCTTGTGAGTTTATATTTTTGAATAAATATATATAGATTTCATTTTATTGTAATACATTTCAAGATTAGTATTATTCAAGTATTCATAATTCTATCTTCTATTTACATAATAATACCTATGTTGAACTGTTGATCTGAAAATTTTAGGGGGGATACTGCAGTTTAGGGGGATGGGGGTGGTGCAGGGGGGTAGTGGATTTTTGTGGGGGATGGGACTGGTTTTGGGTGAGGGGCTGGTATGGGGGGGAGGCTAGTATAGGGGATGAGGTGGGGGTGGTACAGGGGGGCTAGTGCAGGCTAGGGGGTTTGGGGCTGGTTTATGCTAGGGGCCAGGGGGTGGTGTGTGTGGGGGGGGGGGGGAACTTGTTTTGGAAGGAGGGGACCAGTTTTGGGGGGAGGCTAGTATAGGGGAAGGGTGGGGGTGGTGCAGGGGGGTTAAGGGGGGCTGGTGCATGGGTAGGGGTTTGGGGGCTAGTGCAGGCTGGGGGTGTGAGGATGACTGTGGGGGAGGGGACTAGTTTAAGGGGGAGGCTAGTATATGGAGAGGTGGGGGAGAGGTCTTGGATAGACATAGATTTGAGGTGTCTTGTTCAGAGAAAATGCTCGGGGATTCTAGGAGATTCATTATGGAGCATGGGGATTTGTGATTGTAGTGGTCAACAATACAGATAAAGGGTGATCCAATAGTATGTGAAATGTCGAGGATCTTCTCAGTACTTCATGTTCTGTAGAATTTTCATATATATGTCTTGTTTTCCTTGTATTTATTTCATGGGATATATATTTATGTCTACTGTATCTTACATATATTATATACAGTTCAGTTGATTATATATATTCTACTGGTATTTTGGATTTGTCTTCTGTCAGGGTGGGATTGAAAGGGGGTGGGCAAGGGGGCAGTGGGCGGATGGGAAACTGGCATGGGGGAGAGTGAAGGAGGGTAGGGGAAGGGGGAGGGGGCAGGGGCAGGGTGGAGGGGGACATGGGGTAGGGGGATGTCTGTAGGGAAAGGAGGAGGGGGAGGGGGGAGGTCTGCAGGGCAGGGGGCTCTGTAGGGAAGGGGGAGGGGAGGGGTGGGTGGAGGGGGCAGGGTGGAGTGGGGAGGTCTGCAGGGAAGGGGGTAGGGGTGGTCTGCAGGTGGGTGGAGGGGGTAGGGTGGAGTGGCGAGGTCTCCAGGGTAAGGGGTAGGGGTGGTCTGCAGGTGGGTGGAGGGGGGCATGGTGGAGTGGGGAGGTCTATAGGGAAGGGGGTAGGGGTGATCTGTAGGTGGGTGGAGGGGTGCAGGGTGGAGTGGGGAGGTCTGTAGGGCAGTAGGGCAAGAGTGCGGTTTGCAGGTGGGTCTGCAGTGTAGGGAAGAGGGGGGTTGGGCAGTGGGGCAGTGAGGCTGTGGGGCAAGGGGGGTCGGGAAGAGGGTGTAGTTAGTCTCTATAGGTTTCTTTAATCATATATAATGTTGAATAACCATTACAATCCATATCTAACTCCCCCATTTCTTCATGATTAGGTTTCTCCAAATATGCCCTCCTATTTACAACAAATTGCTTTCACTAAATCATGGCTTGATATTAGTGGCAACAAATCAGATTTTGTATGATACCACTAGTTTTTATTGGTATGGCTTTACCACCTTTTCTTTTAAAAATACAAGATATTTTGTCCACTTTTCACTTCTTTCACATGTTTATTATTGTTTGAAAATTGCATATTAACTTGAGCAATTAGAAAACTCTCAATGTTTTTTGTTTTTTTATCCTTTTATAACTCATTAGATTACATGATCAAACATTTTTTCTTATAATGTTCAAACTTCTTCATAGGTGTGGATCCATTTTTTGTTATGATATATTCTATTTGATTATAAATTCTATCCTCTAGTAAACATTTATTATCAGGTGGGATAAAAACTTGTATCAAACAAAACCAAATTAATGTGAAACTCGATCCAAACTAAAAATATACCATTAATATGAAGAATTATTATTAATTAATATGAATGTACTATTTGATAGTATCATTTTGATACATGGATCTATTTACCTCTTTCTTGCAGGAACATTATTTGACCCACGGGGCATTGTGGTTCTTAGATGTTGGGTGGTGGCATGTATAGTCACAGGAGACAGGTATGTTTTAGTTTAGTATTTATTGGGGGTCGAGAAACCTATCTTGGTATTTTTGATAAATCCACTATTGAAATGGGATAGGAGCTTCATTCCATGCAATGTTCATGCATGAAGAATTGAGATATTCTCTTTCCTCTTTGTTCCTAGAGAGAGAAATGCTCCAACTGAGCATATGATCCAAGACCCCCTTCATAGATTTAAGGTAGATGATTGTGGTGATCTATGCAATGCTAAAGGACTCGACAGATCTCTATAATAGCACCTAGAATTCTATGAACGGTGAACACATGGATTTTTGAAGTGAGTGTTCAATTTGGAGGGGTTCTAATTCATATACTTTGAGCAATGATCTCTGGTGATGAGCTGCAGTCTTGCACACTTCGATTCCGAATTAGTTACATGTTCAATTTATTTTTCATGCTTTGTTTAATTCATGCGTGATCCTAAAGACCATACCAGGGTTAAGATTTCCAAATATGAGAATTTATTTCATCTTAGTGATGAAAAAATGTAAATTCTTAGCCCACCAGCTTCTATTGTGCTCCCAAATACCCTTAGTAACTTTGGGGAGAGGGAGAATTGATAGGGACTAGAACCAAAAAATCCTCAATAGAACTTCCACCTTATATAACTCATGACTTTCCTAGATTATTTAACTCATATGTTCATAATAAATGAGTTATTGAATTGTTGGTACAACATTTTAAACCCTTGTAAAAATAATCATTTATCATATAAATACTATTTTAATATTTTCCGACCATTAAAATTATGAAATTTTAATAGTAAATTATATCCAATATAGGGAGTATACATGAATGATAACACTCATCATTTTTATATCAAATAATGTAGCATGTTATTAATATAACATGTTTTATAATATTCTTTAAAAATAGTCATGCTATATTCCTTAAATCAATGAAAATCAGACCATGGAATATAAAAATATTGTAACTTATGATAAAGTACATAATGCATTATATGTGTGTGGGATTTATGGAATATCTACTTAAATATACCACTTGCACTAAATCCCCACATACTTAGTTTCATTTCACTATTAATTGTAATATATACCATAACTTGTTAAAACATGTCAACAAAACCTTTTAGTTATTTCTAAAAAACTTTGGGAAAGATATTATTAACATCACTTTATGTTACATAATATAAAATAACCAGTGAATACCCACCAAAAAAACTTTATAGATAAAATCAAAAAAAAAACTTATAATATGTATCAAAGTAAAAAATGAATCCATATTTATTCAACCATAGTATATAAAATCGTATCCTTTGTAGAATTGAAAAAAATATAAATTATGAAATTTATAAATGAATGAAAAGGGAGGACTCTAGTAAATCATCAAGGCTAATCAATATACTAATTGATTTAGTGTAATATTCGACAAAAAAATGTATCTCTATACCTATTTCCACTAGCTGCATCATATATAGTCATGCATTTTTATATGATCCCTTTGTCTAAGACTTGGTGTAACCATGGAATACGAATAATGTCAATCCCATATAGCCAACTCAAATGTACTTTATTCACTAAGTATAGAATGAATAATTCAATTAATGAAAAAAATGTAATTCACATTTTATAGATGATCACATCTGATAATGCTCAAATAATATTACGAAATAATATGTCTTACCTTTATCTAATCACACAATTCCTTAGTCTATCTTCATTAAAGGTCTAGATGTCATAATCATCATATGAGAAAAAGAACAATATTGGTTAATCTCTAATTAACAACATGACTAGTAACATACCAAACCACACCCTGATTAGCTAATCCTCAAGGTTTTCATAATAAAGGTTTTGAAATTTGAAGGTTTTAATTCTAGGTATCACTCTATATTCAGGAATGGGGAAATGAAAATTTGAATAATTCACCCCTAGAATACCAAAAACATTTTGCATGAAACTATATATAGTATACACATAGAGGGTTATCCAATGCACAAAACCTATTCTATTCCACATGAGAGTATTCGAAATTTCTATACAATAATTTTAGTCACTTTAACATTAACATCTCATCACATACTATAATAATCTATGATGAAAATCAGTTAAATATAACTCAATGTTGTACATTTATTGATTTATTATCATTTCAGTTCACGTTTTTACTTTCACTGGAATACAATTTTATTTTTTAACATTATACTTCTCAAAGTCCTAACATAATTCCAATAAACTTGTAGAAACCGTATTTTTTATGAAAAATAATGCTAAGATACATAAAATCCTAATTTTTTGGGTAAAAATTGATATTTACATAGTGGAATGATTTAATAAATAAATTATCATTTCCATATAATGTATGATATTATATGTGTTTAGAGAATTTACTTTAAAATAATATTATTCCATAAAATATGACACCAAAGGTGGAAAGATCAAATCACATATATATTAACAATCATGTAGATAAACTAAGTATTTCTCCTTATCTTCTTATCAAGTATGTCAAAGAATATAATGAATCATAAACCATGTGTATTAATATTTTTTATAGAAAATTTTTTTATTAAACAAGTCCTATTATAATATAAGAGAAATGAGATAACTATACGTATAATTTATTTAGATAAACCCAATCATGATATTCCTTTACATTAAAATCCATTATTCAAATACCCTTTTTTATCATTTGAATATTAACTAAAAGATATATCAATAATTTTCTGGATTTTGAACTATTGTAAGATTAAAACATTTTTAATATTTACATTTGGAATCATATTCCCTAAAAAATCAAAAAAATGATTTCTATGACATCGATACCTAACATAAAAATTTCAAGGGGTTTACTAAAACTATTTAGGTATCTATGGAAGATTCATTGATATAGAAACAATTCCCTCATTCCTAAGTTTCCTTTATATTTTAGTAACATTAATTGGTTGCATAAAGAAAGAATGTAGGGCTCTCCAAAAAAATATGTCTTTCATAGTTTTGAACTTCTACCCACATTTTCTGTTAACAAAACACCAAAACTAGAATATCACTTGCCCAATTCAACTATCCTCAACACATTATGGATATCAAGTTAATATTTCTTGAACTCATTCACATTGTCAGAACATTTTCAATGACGAAAATACAATGAATATCTTAACTAGAATATGTTTTACATGAGAACTTAAGTGAATAATTTTATGCTACTTAGGATTATCTTGATTCATTTGATTAACTATTTCAATAATTGGTTTATCAAGATGGATTTACTCCAATGCATAGAATTTTATAATATAAGATATTTTTGTAAGGTTTGTATAAATTTTATAAGCTTTCTAAACTAAAATGTTTCTTTAAAGGAGTGATCTAAAAAGTTATGTTGGATGATGATGATATCATTTATCTTTAGTAGAAGATTTTATCATAAGAGCATCATATTTTACAAGCATTTAATATCATATTTTTTAAAATGTTTTACATCCAAAATGGTGATCCCTTTTAAAATAAAGTATATTCATTGATTGGATTATATTCATATTTCCATCTAAAATGAGTCTGTAATAGAATTTTACACACCATATAGTTATTTAGGTTGTGAGTCATACCAATCATATAATATATGAATCTTTGATAGTTTAATGCAAAAATATTTATCCTAATATATCATGTGGATAAACTCAACTATATTCATTTAGTAACAAAATCCAATCATGGACTTCTAGACAAGTGTACCTTAATGAAAATGCTAATAATAGTCACATAATATTATTAGGGTAATGACTTACTTTCATTCCATATACAAGATATTCAAGGGGAACTCAAATATGGCATGATAACGATAGATTCAGTGGTATGTGTAAGGTAAAACTAGTTCCATATAAGAATGATACGTGTGGCTTGTCTATCGTAGGATACAATAGGTTTCCATGTGATATACACTTAGTTATTTAGTTCATACATGTTATTAATACCATGTACCATAATATCACTACATAAAACATTCCACTTGTGTAAGAATAACTAGGAACTATTGGTGGAATTAGCAAGGTAACTCGATTCTATAACTACAGCTTATTATATAGTCTTCATAAGAATAAACTAGCAGTTCCTATACATCTCACATTTAAGCTTGAATAATTTTATCCTTTAAAAACCTTGAAATAATATTCTCTAACATTCCCCCATACCACTTAAGTGATAAAATACTATGTTTTTTTCAATATGAAAATGACATCGACATTTATAATGATTGTATATACCAAACCGTATGATATAAAAAACAAAAGGATTTAAATTTACACATTTATTATGATATCCTATATCATATATGATAAATTTTTTATGACTTATGATATCTATTATTACAATGATATCCATAGTTTATTTTATATATAATTTTTATGGATATCTAAAATAACAAGGATGATGATAGAGATGTTTTAGATTATATGATATTTTGAGAATCTAAATTCATGATGATACTACGATACCAAAAATATATTTCTAATGATAGAATAACACTTAATCAACACAAAAAAATCATTAGAAAACCTAAATCCCAAGAAAAACTAAATTTGAAACTAAATCCATTTATAAACATATAAGGAAGAAAAAATTATAACCCCAAAATTATAATATATTATTAAATTTTAATAATTCAATGCGTTTGGTAGCATTCACCACACATAACATCAAACACAAACTAATTTTTGATATATTTAGATAAAATATAAATATTTAACTATGACCATTAAAAACATTTCCATTGAATCTACAAGAATGAATATGAGTAACCTATTTATAAATTATATGAATATATAAAATAAAGGAAACATTTAATATGAATTAAATTAAATTAGTTTTCCTAAAATGACTAATAAGATGATTTATTGCTTAGAAAATTATTTTTATAAAAATGTACTTTTTATGCATTATAAACATATATTTCAAGAAAAACATTATTAATAATGATAAATTCCTTTTGATATTAATAATTGGTTAACATCATTTTTTTCGTAAATGATATGAAATTAGAATAATAAAAGTTTATATTTGGAAATGTAATTTTCCAATTAAAACAGGTTTTCATTATATTTTTTGGATTTATTCACAAACTAAATTTACAATTTTTTTAATTTGAAATTACTAAAAATGAACTTCATTTTTTAATTCCACATATCATAAATGACTTAGTATAAATTTTTGATCGTTTTCTAAAATGACTGGTTTTTAGGCAAAAAATAAGGTTTACAGAAAACATGTAATATTTATAACTCTATCATTATAAAATAAATATATAATAATAAAAAACAATTTATGTGATAAAATATAAATCTAAGTAATGAAATTATTCATTTTAAAATATTCTTTGAGCATATAAATCCAATGTCCAATATTTTTATAATTAATTAAAATGCAAATTTAATAAAAAAACTACACCTGGTCTTTACTTTCAATCAGTTATAGTGAAGGTAGTTTTGGTTTTGTATTTACTTATAAGACTCGTGTACTTTATTTTTTTATAGTAAATAATTTTATGAAATTAAAATTAGTATCTGAAATAATTTTATCTTTTATCTAAATGAAATTATTAAAAATTTTATTTCTCAAAAAACATTTTTTAAATGATTAAGTGTATTTATTTTAAAATAAATCAATAACACCACTATCAATTTTTTTGGAAAAAAATTATTTTAAAATTTGGAATTATAACTATAAAATTAGCTAAATAATGCAATATTAATCTTTTTCATTAAAATAAATTACAAAGGATAGAAATTAATCACCATGGTAAAACTAAATTAGTTTAAAAGTTAAAAAGTTAAAATAAAATGCCCTAAAACACTCAAAGATATATCAAAATAGAGTTTTTTAGTTGATTTCAAATAAAAAATCACATTTTTATCCAATTTTTTCTAAATTTTATGTATTTTTCACTTGAATAGAAACGTTAAATTATTTAAAATGTAATGGTTTCTCAAAAAAATAACCCTCAACTTATAGAATGGTAACATATTCACCAATTCAAGACTCACCTGATTTTATAATTTCTCCATGAAAATATAATAGTTTTACCCTTCTATGATCCATTAACCCATTCAAAATATTCAGGTCACCATTAGTTTTCAAAAGGACTCCATTTCCAAGGGGACTTCCAAGGAATATTCTAGTCATCGATGTGAGTATTATAAACTAATTTGTTATTCTTCTTAACTACATTAATTCATATTTATCATAACCATGGTAATTTTATTATATGAAAATAATTTATATACTATAATGTTAATATATTTAGGTTGTTATGATTTTTTATTCATATACCCAATCCATTAAGAAAAACAAAATCATTATTAATGCATTTTGTAGACTATAACCTCCACAACTCAACATGTTAATTTTTCCATCACCAACTTAGAAGGATGTATCAAATGTTTCAATTAAAGGATGGATATTTTTTTTATGTTATCATTAAAGTAATGGTATAAAAAATTAGATATTGTTTTAGTGATATGATCATCCAATGATCATCATTAATTTAATCGTTTAAAATAAGTGTACTAAGATAAAAACAATTTATTCAAATTGTGTAATATATTAATATCAATTATTTATTATTCCAATTACTATTTTTTTGATATTTTAAAATAATAAAAAGTAATTAAGATCATAATTCTTATCATCTAATGATAATACAAAAAACCACCTCATAATATTTCATTAAATCATGGTATGTTCATGTTTGGATCGATTTAACCACTTAATTTAACGATATTATAAATTTATATCATAAATTACTATAGAAAAATATTTTTTAGTATAAAATGATATAAATTTGTAAATAATTATTTTTTCCTTGGTATGTAACATTAACATTTAATTCATTCACTATGAAAACACCCTTTAATTATCAAGAATTACGGAAACATGCTTCTTATGAATTTCATCTTCAAGGATAATGATAGAAACACACATGAATGGATTTTTAAAATCCTAAATAATTATTAAAAATACATAAAAGTAACTATAATTATCAACTAAATAATTAAATTTTAATAATAATGAATATAGACACTGCTATTATGAAACTAAAATAGATAATCAAGACTATAAACACATGATGTGGAAAAGTGGAAAACTTAATGTAGATAATGACAGTTTATGAATATTATTAATGAAAATAGATATTATTAAGGTTATGAAATATTGTACTAATATTTATATGTCTGTTATACTACAGGTTAATGTACGTTCGTGGAAGTCAGGATAAGGGGTAATTGTTATTCATCTAAAATTTTACTCTTT
Source organism: Viscum album (assembly GCA_963277665.1). Classification (NCBI taxonomy): domain Eukaryota; kingdom Viridiplantae; phylum Streptophyta; class Magnoliopsida; order Santalales; family Viscaceae; genus Viscum; species Viscum album. The sequence goes on along the minus strand of OY728157.1, from coordinate 1,978,249,941 downwards.
GAGAGATGTTTGGAATTATGCACATAATTCCATTTATGTAGTGTATATAATGAATATTTGAGATATCATATCATGAATTATTTATTAGTAGTAAAATTTGATGTTCAATTTCACTCCGTCATTTTTAAGGTGTTTGATTCAAATGTTTCTAAATTATTATGGTTTTTCCTGGTCTTAATTCTGAATTTTTTAGATAAAATATATTTTTGTGCACTATGTTTTTTCTGTATGGTGTATTCAATCTCATTGAATATATTTTTAGAATACTATTTTATTTCATGGTATTTAATATCCAAATAATATTCTTTTATTCAAGTGGATATTGATTCAATAGTTTCCCAAGTAGTATGATTTTTTGGTAACACAATTTCCATTCATTGAGATATGATCATTCCCTTAAAATTATTTTATATAAGTTGGGTATATTATATAATTTTATTGTATTATGTTATATTATATAACTATTTTTTTGGTATATATATTCCTACCACACAAACATTTGGTAAATATTTCTCACTTATTGGTTAATGTTCTTATGGAATAATCTAATTTCATTATCAAGATGGATTATGATCAGGTTATTTCAATATTGACTTAGGAATATACACATTGTTTTATATTGTGTGAAATTTTTTTCTACACAATTAATATTGGATTATGTTCAACTAAAAAAATATTATTATATTTTTACGAGGAAATGTATTAGCATTCATCATGTTGTTTTTCAATATAGATTATTATCGGAATGTTGATTGTGTATTGTTCACAAGACCATTAGTTGTGTTAGGGGGATATATAATTATAGGTCTTCACATCACTATATTTTCAATGAATTACCCATATATTTAATGATAAATTTAAATCATAACAAATATTCATTACCAATAAATGTCTGTATTGAGTAAAGAATATGAAATATCAATATTTACCCAGTTGGGGAAATAACTATGAATTTAAAACATTGTATGTAGAAATGGTGTACTTTTTAAGAAATAATAACATCCATGATAGAAATAATATGGATATTTAATATAAATTTAATGTTAAATGATCAAAATAAAGTGAATGTCTGAAGTTAAATTTAACAACCAAAAAATCCATAGTTTCATCAGAAATATAGGTATTTTTATAAAATCACGTCATTTGGATAAATAAAAAAATAAAAGAAAAATATTAAAATAAATATTCATTAAAGTGTTTTATTTTTAAATCCATTGAAAAATTTTAGAATAATATTAAGGGTATAGAATGGATATGGTGGATGGAAAGCCTGTTAATGCTGTATATGTTAAAAGAAAAATTTCTTTTGACTTTTCATTAAGAAATTTAAAAATGACCCTTTTGAAAAAGCATTAGAAATATTTCTTTAAATACCCATAAAACATCAAGTAAAAATTAAAATATCCTTAATAAATAATTTTATTAATAAAAATTAATTTTTAATGAAATTTAAAAAAATGTGGACATTGAAGAAAAATATACCTAGTCCAAAAGGTAAATGAGATAGTATTTTATTTTAAAGGTTTATTTTCTTGATTTTGGTGAAAAAGAGAGGAAACATTGACCCAAAATTTAGAAAAACATTAAATATATATATGATAATAAAATATATTTATTTTAATAAAGATAGGTTATAATATTCATTCAAATTAAATAAGGGAAATCACAAAAAAATGAGATTATAAAATAAATTCTTAACGCCTTGGTAACCTTCAAATTGCAACCCCTTGAAACCTTAACGTTTAATTGAAACCTTAATCATAATTAATAAATTTATATTTATGTTAAATAACTTAATGGGTATGTATTAAAAAAAATATAAAAGTAAGAAAGTGTATATTACCAAACATGCCTCAATGGAGTATAGATTGAGATGAAATCTCTTACCTTGCATTCAACTTGCTTTGTATGTTCTTTTTACCTCCTGTAAAATAAATTTAGATTTATTATAATTACATAATATAAACAAACACACACACACAGACATATATATAATATCATATATTATCAATTTATAATATCATATATCTATCATTTAACTGCTTTGTTTTTTATGTATGTTTTGATTCTGTAGTTTTGGTCCTTTCATATTTATCATGATTAAATCATCTCAAGAATATTAATAATTATATAAATATAATATAAATTCAATATATATATAGTTATATATAAATGATATATATATATAAAAATTAATTACACCATTCATAGAGACGATATTCCATTCATAGGAATCAACTTTATTTTCACTTTCCAAAGGATTGAACGAAAGAAATTTAAATAATAATTAAGATTTATATATTAACTATTATATTATATATATTATATATATTCATTAAATATATCCTTATTACCATCTATGTAATGTTTAAATGGGTCACGTTGCTTCATTGATGTGGTAGTTCACACGTATGCACAAGCGACGTTGTTATTTTCCATTGAATTAGAAGATAAAAAGGTATATTTTTTATTCAAATTATTAATTATGGTTATTAAATAAATAATATATATATATTTATTAGTTTAATATTTATTACAATCAATGTAAAATAGTGATGAAAAATAAATTACACTACTATGTGGAGACAGTAAGCCGTATGTACACATGACCGATGATTTTTCTTTTTATATGATGGAAAAGAGATAGAATATAGTTTAACCATAATAATAATAACAATACATAAGTATTTTTATTATATTGGAGTTAATATTTTATGATGGTCACCACACATTAAATGTAAGTAGAAGAATAAATAAACATAACTGAGTCGATAAAGATGATTACTTCTTCTTTAGTAGACTTCTTTTAGATATCATATTAAGGGACTTGAGGTTGGCACATTGTAAGGGAAACAATTTATAAATTAGATAAGGGCTTTATAACGTAATTGGTCAGGGATTTTTTTAGATACATTTCTCAAGGTAGTGTGAATAAAAGAGAGAATGAGTGTTCTTCTATAAGTGAGGAGAAGGGCATTCATGGAATTCCATAAATTATTAAATTAATATAAATTATTTTTTATGTAAAAATGGATCATAATTGATATAAATATAATTTAAGATGAGAATGAATTTAAAAAATATTATAAAATAAAATTTTTACAAGTTATAGTTATGTTTTCACCCTTATCTTTTAGTTTTAACCACCCATTAACCCTTTTGACAATTGCGATTGAATTACAGTTTTATACACTTTAAGAGTTAATAATTTTAGAATAAAATAAAAAAACTAAGCATAAATTAGACGTGATTGATTTTATAAAGCATATCCCATTAACATGGATGAATACACAACTTTTATTAATTTTAAATCATTCAATAAATTAATATTTATTATAAAATATAATTATTCTCATTTTTGATACTGTTCATTTAATTTGACTTTTAATTCATCAAGAAAAATAGTTAATTCAAATAAAGTATTTTCGAAAATTAATAAAATTTCATATGTATCTATTAAATTAGTTTAACATAATAATTATTAAAAATTTCATAAATTTAAATATTTTTAAAATCATTTATTTTATTTATTTATTAATTGAATAAATACTTTTTCAGTTCTATATTAGCATTTAAGCCAATTATTCTATAATTAATGATTCAATATAAATTAATATGATAAAAATAATTCATTAATATTTCAGATAAAATTTTATAGTTGATACTAACTTGTAATTATACTTATCACAAAATGTGGTAGATATTAAAAAAAGAAAAGTGTCATTTTTCTCTTTATCTCTCCCTTTAATATTATAAAGGTAAAAATCATAGAAAAATGCAAAAAAAAAAAGAAATATTTGAATTTTTTTTATGATGATGGATATAATAGACTCATACAATGGAATTAATTAAATTTTAGGCTGAATTTTATTGCCTTATCAAATTATTTTTAATGATAATTACCGATTTACCCTTATCATGGTGAAAATTCTTTACTATGGTTACTAATTATAATGACAAAAAATACTAGGGAACTATTTAAAAACATTGGAACTAATGATTCCAAATATGCAATTAAATTTTCAAGATTCAATTTCAATATGTGGAGGAAATTATTTTAATATTAAAATGAACCCCAAAACGAGAAACAATTTTTCAGAAAAATGCATTTTTAAGTATAAAAACGTTTTAGAATAAATTCATCCATAAAATTTATTTGAACGATATTATTTATATTATTAATAATATTTTAGAACTTATTTTACTGTGAATCAATTTTAAAACCAAATAGAAGTATTTAAATTCTTGAAAAAAAAAGAACAGTTTTCAAGAAAAGCAGTATTTGTCAATATTCACTAGAAAATCAATATTTTTATGAGAAATACAAAATACTCTCCCTAAGATAATTTTTCTATGATGATTTAAAAAATGAGATTAATATTTATAAATTAAATTTTTAAAATTTATAGAAATTAATTATAAGATTTTTTTATAAAAAAATATCAACCATTTTTGAAGAAAACGTATTTTTGTTGAATACAATGACTTTACTAAAAATTGAGTGATTTTTTCATAAGAATTAATCGATAAATTTTTATTTATTAATAAATTTATATATATTTCATAATTCATTTAATCCTATTTATATTGACCAATTCAATGCCTCATTCATTATTTTCATATTTAAATATTAATGATTGATGGCTTCTTTATGCTCGGTGTTGTGTGTTATATACGTTATCGAACATAGTGTTATTTTAAAATATCAGGGTGTTACATTATCCCCCATCCTATAAATTTCTTCCAATAAATTTTAACTTGTTCTCAGTAATGAAGGGTTGAATGTTTAGAAATTTTTACATAGAAAACCCGCATCATAAAAAGAGTTATTAAATCTTCATCCTAAAAATAGAAAAAGTGAAATAATGTAATGACACGAACTCTTATAAATAAAATTCACCTTTTTGTTTAAGTAAATATCTTATTATATATGTTTATAGAAAAAAAATTAACTTATTTTATTTTATTTTACCCAATTGGATTTAAAATACCATTATGTTTCTTTACCATTGACAGTATAGTCATTGAAAAAATGATCACATGATTAGTAGAAATATAGGGTTTCAAAAAATTAATTGACCCATGAAAAATAAGTGATGGCCTCAACTAGTAGGATCATACCCTATAAATCCCATTTATCAGATCTTCCAAGGGATATAGTATAAGGCCCCATCCTTAAACCTTACTTAAAATTGAATTAAATGAATAATTCACATTGAGGATCTTTTCAGGTTTAGAGTTTTAGAGAATTAGAACATAACTATTACATCTTAAAAGATTACAAAGTAGACACTTCTACTAAGTCTCCATAAAATAAAAACTCTTAAAAAGAAAGATGTCTAGATTCCATGTTTTAGATAGCATGAAATTCCCTTGATCCCATCCTTGACCTTATTCCACTTTAAGTCCTATGAAAAACATTTCGAAAAACTTGGGGTGAGCATAAAAAGCTCAGTAAGGGATACAAAAAGAATGAAAACTGTTAGTTTTTCAAACATCAAGTCAACCATGTATACTATATCAAAGTAATACCTTCACCTTCATGAAGTAGTAAAACTAAATCTTCACTGAATAAAGTAAGATTACTTACCTTTTTATAACCAAAAGATTACCATAAAACCCATATAAAGAACACATAGAATATATAATGGTAACTTGGGACATAAACATACTTAAGTGGAATAACCATACAGTTGACTTCCACACATATCACTTAATGGAATAGCCATACGGACAATTTCCATACATACTTAATGGAATAGCCATACAGCCAATTTCCATACATACTTAATGGAATAGCCATACGGCCGACTTCCATACCCAATGCATTAGAGGTTATAGCGTAACCACCCGTCCTGGTATTCACGGCACCACCCGTCATATGGTTTATAACGTAACCACCCGTTAAAATGTCCAAGTACCAGTATAAAATCATAAAACATAAAACCAATATAGAGGAATGATAACTTTTCCACATTTCAATCACAATATATCATAAATATATTGACATAATAGAATCCTTTTTCAAAACCATTTTCAATACCAAAATACATAAAAGAGTATATGGTATTTATTTTATTCTAAAAACATTACGGCTTGTTGAGAAAGCCAAAGATCAAATAATACTCGCGGCGGCGGAAAAGGTCGTTGTCACCGCGTACGTTAAAAAAAACATTCCTTTTTGTCATTTAGTAAAACGCTTCGTAGAAAAAGATTCATTTTGTATAAAAGTAAAAGTCAAAGGAGTTTATACACCGTATAAAATAAAGTTGTGTATAAAACGAAATATGCCTCAATGAAAGGAGATTGAGATGAAGTCCCTTACCTCGGGTCCGACTTGACTCGATCATTCGTTAACGTCCTGAATAATAAACTTGAGTTAATTTATACTTGATTAAGAACCTTTTTAAAGTTCATTATTCCTTTTATATCACTTATTGCCATGTTATAAACATTATTTAACCATTTAAGTTAATAATGTTTGTTTTGTCAATATTTGGTTCTTAAGTCGAAAGTTGACTTCTTACAATTACATGTTGTTCATGTGGTCAAAAGTTCTTTATATCCAGAATGAAATTCCCGATTTGGATATAATATGTATCATATATATCCAGCATATACATGTATTTATAATATTACATAATCATTTAGAGGTAAGAAATGAAATGCACCGTTCACGGAGACGGTAAGCCGTACGTACGCATGAACGCTACTTTCATTTCTTTGTCATATTAGTGGAATTAAAACTAAATGAGAGGTATGTATATTTTAATTCCAGAATTATATTCATCATTTAGATATATCATTAATTATATATATACATTATATACATGTAATTTTAATAGTACATTACATTTGGGGATAAGAAATGAAATGCACCGTTCATGGAGACGGTAAGCCGTACGTACGCATGAACGCTACTTTCATTTCTATCTCATACATTAATGGAAATAAATAATAATGATATAGAGGTATATTATAATTCCAGTATAAAATCATATATAATAACTTTAAATCTATCCTTTACACGTCCAACATATGGCATTAACGAATCACATCAATTTTAGGGGGCGGTAGTCCGCACTTCCTTAAATGAATATATCGTGTTTACCCATAATGGAAACCATAAAGGTATGCCAAAAATGAAAAATACAGAAGCTTAAAGAAAACATAAACATATTATATATCATATATAAAAATAGTGACATCATAATGGCCACCCTTGAAGGTGTTAAATGAGTATTGAACAATCATCGTTTCGGGAGGCATAATTTCTCCATCCACGGAAACTGTATGTTCTTTAACCATTTGATGTAGTTGTGTGAGAGTGTAGCTCAAATAAATATTATAACAACATCCTAGTATATTTAAGATACTGGTGTTGTTACAAAATAAGTAAATAAAAAGTGTTTATAGGGTTGGAGAAGCAAAATAAAACAAATGGACAAGAGAGAATGAATTACCTTTAAAAGTGTAACTCCTTTTGATTTGAGCCTAAAGGCTTCCTTTAAAAGGATTCTGCCCAAAGGGAATCCTCTAGGATTAGGAGAGGGATGTGGAGAGAGTAATTGGGCAGGGTTTGGCCGATCCAAAGGCTTGAGAAGTGTGTGAAATGGGGTAGAGGTGGGGGCCTTTTATAAGAGGAGAGGAGGGGCACTTTCGGAAAGTAAAAAATATTACGTTATTTGAAAATGTGTTTCGGTTTTAAAAGGTCCCACATTGGTATAATTCGTGGATAAGGTGATAAGGGTTCTAAATCCACTCATCCAATTGGTTTTGGCCATGTGTAGGTTTTAGATTTTTCATTATCCTTCCATTTTATTTAAATCGTCAAATAATGATGTCATTGCTGCATCATTATTATTTCATATATAATTTAATTTATTTAATGTCTAAAAATTATAAAAAAAATACTATGATGTAGGAAATCATTTTAGTTTTACAATGAATATTTATAATCGAAATTTGGACTTGTATAACCCCACTCAAAAATTATTTTAGTAAAACAATTTATGTTAGTGTCATTTTCACTTTAACATTAAATAAAAATATATTAATGTCATTTTACAACTAATGTGGCTCCATGGGGTCCCCAAGTTGGCCCATGGCTTGTCTTGGTCGGCCATGACTCACCCAATAGGTTTAGGACAAGTGTCATGGTGTTTTCACATTCTTATAATACCATTTTTACCTTAAACTACACTAATTACCTCTAATCGCGATTAATGAAAAAAAGTTACTATTCAACAAAAATTTATTTTAATCTCATTGAACCACATTTTACTTCTTAATTACAACCATGTATGTAAGATTTTCAAAATTCAATACACATTAGTGGTAAACTTTCATTTAACTGAAAAATCAGTTTGCCTGATTACCACTTAGTGGTTTCACTATTCATCAAAAATTGAAGTTTTTCAGAAAATTACCAAAAAATCACCCTAAGCTATATTTGATATTCCGTATTCAAAAATGAAGTCCATTTTACAAAATTCAAAACATATAAGTCAAATTAATTAATTTATTAATTAATTCCCGATGTCATGACAAATAGCGTGTTTTTGTGAAACAATAAGTATCAAAAGATTGACACCAGTTTAAGTCCAATTTCAAAGTGAAATTGATTCCAATGACCACCATTGGATTAAATGGTAAAAATACTTTCTAATTTCACTTTAAAACCAATTAAAATAATAATCTAATCATATAAATAATTTAGATTAAAAAGAGGTTTTGAATTAAAATACAACATTTTACACTATTCATAAAAAAATGAACTTTATCAGAAAGGTACCAAAAATTTACACAAAGTAAATTTTGATATCCCGATTCTAGAGAAGAGTTATATTTGGTCCAAAATAAAGTATAAGAGTGATCAAAACTATATTTAATGACGGTTCACCATTAAAAGGTGATAAGTGAACCTTTAGTGAAAATTAGAGTATATATGCCCTAAAATTGAACTCTTTCCGTATTTTAAGCCTTTATCTTTTATTGGGTAAATGTATAAACATTTAAAAACATATCTAATCATATTTTAGTTATTTATATCCATTCCCGCCAGTACAACAGCTACTTTTTAACTAACATTTAAAATAATGTTATTTTATTACTAGTGTGCTACGTAAGTTTCAAAGAAACTCATCGTTGCGTATCGGGTACGCTATCGAACATAGCAACCCCTTTAAAATAAAATTAATATTTAATTCGTAAATATTAATAAATATGAAAATTATTTATTCTTTAATTACCTGTGATGTTACATCCTTCCCCCCTTTTGGGAATTGCGTCCTCGCAATTTTATTCACTTATCAAAATAAGTGGGGGTAGTTATCCCTCATAGCATTTTCAGATTCCCACGTTGCCTCTTCAATCACATGGTTTTTCCACAAAACCTTTACCTGATGAATCAAGTTATTCCGTAACACCTGCTCCCTATGGTCAAGAATCTAGACCGGCTGTTCCTCATAAGATAGGTTTTCTTCCAGCTGAACTACCTCTGGACTCAAAACATGAGATGGATCTGGCATATACTTCTTCAACATTGAAACATGAAAAACATTGTGTACCTGAGATAAACTCATAGGTAAAGCCACTCGGTATGCAACTGATCCAACTCGTTCTAGAATTTCATATGGTCCAATAAACCTTGGACTCAGCTTTCCTTTCTTACCAAATCTCGTCACACTTTTCCAAGGAGAAACCTTGAGAAAAACATGATCACCTACCTCGAAAGATAGATCCTTCCTCCGGTTATCCGCATAACTCTTCTGCCTGCTTTGAGCTGTTCTCATGTGCTTCTGAATCAACTGATCTTTTTCTGCCATCTCTTCTACTAATTCTGGTCCTATCAGCTTCCTTTCACCAACTTCATCCCATAATGCTGGAGTTCGACACCGCTTCCCATATAATTCCTCAAATGGTGCCATCTGTATACTGGAATGAAAACTGTTATTATAAGAAAATTCAACCAAAGAAAGATATTGGTCCCAACTTCCCTGATAATCCATAGAACAAGCTCGTAGCATATCCTCCAAGGTCTGAATTGTTCATTCTGACTGCCCATCTGATTGAGGATGAAAAGCTGTACTAATATTTAATTCAGAACCCAACGACTTCTGAAGGACTTTCCAAAAGTTAGAAGTAAACCTGGGATCACGATTTGATACAATGGAGAGAGGAACTCCATGTAACCTGACTATCTCTTTAAGATAAAAACGGGAAAGTTGATCAAGAGAGAAAGTATCTCGTATAGAAAGGAAATGAGCAGATTTGGTCAAGCGATCAACAATAACCCAGATTGCATTATTACCTCGAGATGTCCTTGGTAATCCCACAACAAAGTCCATGGATATGTTTTCTCATTTCCAATCTGGCACTGGTAAAGGCTGAAGCATCCCTTTCGGTAATTGCTGCTCTGCTTTAACCTGTTGACATGTCAAACACTTCACAGTAAAATCAGCAATATCTATTTTCATTCCATCCCACCAGTAATACTCCCGCAGATCTCTATAAATCTTAGTACTTCCAGGATGAACTGAAAACGGGGAACTATGAGCCTCACATAACAACTCATTCTTCAACTGTGAATCACAAGGGACACATAACCTCTTCCCAAACAAACACAACCTTATCCAAGAACTCATGGAAAATTTTATTCATATGGTCCATGAATACAGCAGGTGCATTGGTTAACCCAAAAGGCATAACTACAAATTCATAATGGTCATATCTAGTATGGAACGAAGTCTTCGGAATGTCAGCTTCTTTTACTTTCAACTGATGGTACCCCAACCTCAAGTCAATCTTCGAAAAATACTGAGCTCTCTGGAGCTGATACCACATCATTCGATGGCCCAACATCTGCTGAAGTTGTTGCAAAGGATTTCACCACCCCTTTCTACTTGTAGTCTGGCTGCATTCCCCCAGTTGAGTTCATCGTTGGACACTCGTTTGCGTAATGACCCATTTCATTACACTTAAAACATATTACCGTTGGCTTTTCATTGCCTGCTTGATCATCTTCCTTACAGTTACGAGCAATATGACCAGACTTACCACACCGATAGCACTTACCAGACATGGATAAACATTCTCCAGGATGCATTTTACCACACTTCTCATAGGATGGATATTTGGGTTTCTTACCTCCTTGCTTCTTTGATGAATTCTTCCCCTTTTCCTTCCAACTAGACCTCTTATTCTATTGTTTTTCATAGAACACCTGATCATCGGAAAACTCCATTTCTACCTTCTCCGCACATCGAACAAGTTTTTCATAACTTTTGAATTCACGAGAAGCTAATGCCCTTCGATACTTTGGCTTTAACCCTGAGTAAAAACGGTTTATTTTACTATCAAGATCTCGTATGAAGTTTGGAGCATACCTTGCCAATCGAGTGAACTTTTCTTCAGAAGTAGCCATTGAATCATCCTCCTGCCTCAATTCTAGGAACTGTTTTTCCATCCTAAGATGAACCACCACAGGAAAATATTTCTCAAGAAACATACCTTTGAATTCATCCCATTGAAGATCCTCAATCTCATCACTATCCCTTATATTTTTCACCATCGACCACCACTGATCAGCTTCACCTTCAAAACTGTAAACAGCAAGACTAACCTTTTGATGTTCTGAACACCCCATGACCTCAAAAATCTTCTCCAACGCTTTAATCAACCCTTCAGCTTGCACAGGGTCAGATGACCCTCTGAATGATGGGGGATGTTGCCTCATGAAATGTTCCACCACTGACATGTTCCTCTGCGGTTGATCTGGCTGATCTCGTGCATGGATACCACCACCATTTATAGCCTGAGTCAATTGTGCCATCACTGCAACAAACTGTTCAGTTCCGATTCCGACCATCTCAGGTTTCTGATTTGGAAGGTTATATTCCTCCTGATGTCATCCCAACATATCTGCTTTGTTTCCTCTTCGGAAAACCATTCTGAACACAGAAATATCTTAGGTGAAGCAACATGGTAATCCGTAAATGCTATATCATTTCAATCATATTATAATTTAACACTTTTCTAACTCCGAAAGTTGTCTAAACCGTCCTTTGATACCAACTATAAGGCCCCAAACATAAACCTTACTTAATATTGAATTAAATGAATAATTCACATTGAGGATCTTTTTAGGTTTAGAGTTTTAGAGAATTAGAACATAACTATTACATCTTAAAAGATTACAAAGTAGACACTTCTACTAGGTCTCCATAAAATAAAAACTCTTAAAAAAAAGATGTCTAGATTCCATGTTTTAGATAGCATGAAATTCTCTTGATCCCATCCTTGACCTTATTTGACTTTAAGTCCTGTGAAAAACATTTCGAAAAACTTGGGGTGAGCATAAAAATCTCAGTAAGGGATACAAAAAGAATGAAAACTGTTAGTTTTTCAAACATCAAGTAAACCATGTATACTATATCAAAGTAATACCTTCACCTTCATTAAGTAGTAAAAAAAAATCTTCACTGAATAAAGAATCATTACTTACCTTTTTATAACCAAAACATTACCATAAAAACCATATAAAGAACACATAGAATATATAAAGGTAACTTGGGACATAAACATACTTAATTGGAATAACCATACGGTTGACTTCCACACATATCACTTAATGGAATAGCCATACGGCCAATTTCCATACATACTTAATGGAATAGCCATACTGCCAATTTCCATACATACTTAATGGAATAGCCATACGGCCGACTTCCTTACCCAATGCATTGGAAGTTATAACGTAACCACCCATCCTGGTATTTACGGCACCACCCGTCATGTGGTTTATAATGTAACCACCCGTTAAAATGTCCAAGTACCATTATAAAATCATAAAACATAAAACCAATATAGAGGAATGACAACATTTCCACATTTCAATCACAATATATCATAAATATATTGACATAATAGAATCCTTTTTCAAAACCATTTTCAATACCAAAATACATAAAAGAGTATATGGTATTTATTTTATTCTAAAAACATTACGGCTTGTTGAGAAAGCCAAAGATCAAATAATACTCGCGGCGGCGGAAAAGGTCGTTGTCACCGCGTACGTTAAAAAAACATTTCTTTTTATTTTTTAGTAAAACGCTTCTTAGAAAAAGATTCCTTTTGTATAAAAGTAAAAGTCAAAGGAGTTTATACACCGTATAAAAGAAAGTTGTGTATAACACGAAATATGCCTCAATGAAAGGAGATTGAGACGAAGTCCCTTACCTCGGGTCCGACTTGACTCGATCGTTCTTTAACGTCCTGAATAATAAACATGAGTTAATTTATACTTGATTAAGAACCTTTTTAAAGTTCATTATTCCTTTTATATCACTTATTTCCATGTTATAAACATTATGTAACCATTTTAGTTAATAATGTTTGTTTTGTCAATATTTGGTTCTTAAGTCGAAAGTTGACTTCTTACAATTACATGTTGTTCATGTGGTCAAAAGTTATTTATATCCAGAATGAAATTCCCGATTTGGATATAATATGTATCATATATATCCAGAATATACATGTATTTATAATATTACATAATAATTTAGAGGTAAGAAATGAAATGCACCGTTCATGGAGACGGTAAGCCGTACGTACGCATGAACACTACTTTCATTTCTTTGTCATATTAGTGGAATTAAAACTAAATGAGAGGTATGTATATTTTAATTCCAGAATTATATTCATCATTTATATATATCATTAATTATATATATACATTATATACATGTAATTTTAATAGTATATTACATTTGGGGATAAGAAATGAAATGCACCGTTCATGGAGACGGTAAGCCATACGTACGCATGAACGCTACTTTCATTTCTATCTCATACTTTAATGGAAAGAAATAATAATGATATAGAGGTATATTATAATTCCAGTATAACATAATATATAATAACTTTAAATCCATCCTTTACACGTCCCACATATGGCATTAACGAATCACATCACTTTTAGGGGGCGGTATTCCGCACTTCCTTAAATGAAGATATCGTGTTTACCCATAATGGAAACCATAAAGGTATGCCAAAAATAAAAAATACAGAATCCTAAAGAAAACATAAAAATATTATATATCATATATAAAAATAGTGACATCATAATGTCCACCCTTGAAGGTGTTAAATGAGTATTGAACAATCATCATTTCGGGAGGCAGAATTTCGCCATCCACGGAAACCGTATGTTCTTTAACAATTTGATGTAGTTGTGTGAGAGTGTATCTCAAATAAATATTATAACAACATCCTAGTATATTGAAGATACTGTTGTTGTTACAAAATAAGTGAATAAAAAGAGTTTAGAGGGTTGGAGAAGCAAAATAAAACAAATGAACAAGAGAGAATGAATTACCTTTAAAAGTGTAACTCCTTTTGATTTAAGACTAAAGGCTTCCTTTGAAAGGATTCTGCCCAAAGGGAATCCTCTAGGATGAGGATAAGGATGTGGAGAGAGTAATTGGGCAGGGGTTGGCCGAGCCAAAGGCTTGATAAGTGTGTGAAATGGGGTAGAAGTGGGGGCCTTTTATAAGAGGAGAGGAGGGGCACTTTTGGAAAGTAAAGAAATATTACTTTATTTGAAAATGTGTTTCGGTTTTAAAAGGTCCCACATTGGTAGAATTCGTGGATAAGGTGATAAGGGTTCGAAATCCACTCATCAAATTGGTTTTGGCCATGTTTAGGTTTTAGATGTTTCATTATCTTTCCATTTTATTTAAATCGTCAAATAATGATGTCATCGCTGCATCATTATTATGTCATATATAATTTACTTTATTTAATGTTTAAAAATTATAAAAAAAATACTATGATGTAGGAAATCTTTATATATTTCCAATTACTATTTATAATCAAAATTTGGACTTGTGTAACCCCACTCAAAAATTATTTTAGTAAAACAATTTATGTTAGTGTCATTTTCACTTTAACATTAAATAAAAATATATTAATGTCATTTTCCAACTAAAGTGGCTTCATGGGGTCCCCAAGTTGGCCCATGGATTTTATTGGTCGGACATGACTCACCCAATAGGTGTAGGACAAGTGTCATTGTGTTTTCACATTCTTATAATACCATTTTTACCTTAAACTACACTAATTACCTCTAATCGCGATTAATGAAAAAAGTAACTATTCACCAAAAATTTATTTTAATCTCATTGAACCACATTTTACTTCTTAATGACAACCATGTATGTCAGATTTTCAAAATTCAATACACATTAGTGGTAAACTTTCATTTAACTGAAAAATCAGTTTGCTTGATTACCACTTAGTGGTTTCACTATTCATCAAAAATTGAAGTTTTTCAGAAAATTACCAAAAATTCACCCTAAGCTATATTTGATATTCCGAATTCAAAAATGAAGTCCATTTTAAAAAATTCAAAACAAATAAGTCAAATTAATTAATTTATTAATTAATTCCCGCTGTCATGACAAATAGCGTGTTTTTGTGAAACAATAAGTATCAAAAGATTGACACCAGTTTAAGTCAAATTTCAAAGTGAAATTGATTCCAATGACCACCATTGGATTAACTGGTAAAAATATTTTCTAATTTCACTTTAAAACCAATTAAAATAATAATCTAATCATATAAATAATTTAGATTAAAAATAGGTTTTGAATTAAAATACAACATTTTACACTATTCATAAAAAAATGAACTTTATCAGAAAGGTACCAAAAATTTACACAAAGTAAATTTTGATGTCCCGATTCTAGAGAAGAGTTATATTTGGTCCAAAATAAAGTATAAGAGTGATCAAAACTATATTTAATGACGATTCACCATTAAAAGGTGATAAGTGAACCTTTAGTGAAAATTAGAGTATATATGCCCTAAAATTGAACTCTTTCCATATTTTAAGCCTTTATCTTTTATTTTGTAAATGTATAAACATTTAAAAACATATCTAATCATATTTTAGTTATTTCTATCCATTACCGCCAGTACAACGGCTTCATGTTGACTAACATTTAAAAAAAATATTATTTTATTACTAGTGTGCTACGTAAGTTTCAAAGAAACTCATCGTTGCGTATCGGGTACGCTATCGAACATAGCAACCCCTTTAAAATAAAATTAATATTTAATTCGTAAATATTAATAAATATGAAAATTATTTATTCTTTAATTACCTGGGATGTTACATATAGCATTTCTGGGATTTTCTCTTGACCGATCCCAAGATGAGATCCAACAACTTAAGTATGACCGAAACCATTTACCAGAGAATTTCAAGCTCATCGTGATCATGGACCGAACCATGCTTGCCGAACCACCCCATGAAAGTCCCACCATCATGAAACTTAATCTTAGGTTGTTTGATGTCATATTAATTCTATATGTATCAAGACCCTAGTAATATGAATGTGTACTTTTTTGTATAGATTAATGAATATATTTTCATCCTATTATTATTACTTTGTAAACGATTTTTATTTTCATATAATAATGAAAAAAATAGATTTTTTTTTTCTATTAAAATAAAATTAATGAATTACTGAATTAATGTATTTACTAACAAAATATTATTTTAATATTATTAAATTATTTTCATCATATATAAATGATCATATAATATTTATGAAGTCACATGTAATTTTTATAAGGGTTCAAAAACTCTTATTATAAAAAACCTATATTTCTTAATAAATGTGAATTTTATTTTATAAGTAAAAATTCAAAATTTATTGAAAATTATTTAAAAAAATTAATATTATTATTGGAATTATAACATAGAAATTATCCATTGGTGAATTTTTCATAATTTTCTGAGATAGTCAAATTTTGTGGTATAAATTAAATACCATATAAATATACTTTGTGTTTTATGACATTATAATGACCCAAAAGTGATATAATAATTATTATAAATGGGATATACGACCAAATATATGTTTTCCATATAAAAAAAATTATATTTTATGTTTATTTTATTTACTTTTTAAATCCATTATGAATTCTCCAAAACTTATAATATATTTTATCATTTTAAAATACCCTTTTTTAGAGTGTGACTCGCCTCTACATAAGAAAGGGAATCTTTAAAAATATTTAGGACCTTGTCCTTATAAAATAATTATAACCACTCTATTTATGTAGAATCCTTGGGCAAAAACTATGGTATGAATTGTAGTTTTGGATATTTTATTATTTAGAGTTGAAAACCTAAATCATAATGAAATCCCCATATATTCCTATATAAACCCACACAAGATCCCATTCATCTTCACTAAAACTACATTAAACATGACCATATTCTTCCCATACACTCTCTAGAGTCCTCCAAAGGAACCCAAAAGATCTCAATAAACCCCTTTCAGGCTTTTTAAGTCACACACTCAAGTAAGGGGTCCTCACCTTCCTATCATTCTTTCAATTCAAGAACCTTCTTTGGAATTTCTCTTCTTAATTGCAATTTCATATGATTATATTTATTTATAAACATAACATAATATCCTATGGATGTTATTTTAATTAGGTATGATTTATCCTTCCTCATTTTTACCCTTACCCAAGCTATTACTATACCGTAATTCCATAACAGATCCTCACCTTCTCTTATTTATTCAAGTTTCTTTATAAAATTATGAATTATATTTCCAATTACTAATATTAGAACATGAATTTACATGTCTCTATTAATTCCCATTTTATTTCCAAATGATGAGATAACTGTTTATCTCTCATCAACCATTTTTATGAATTTTTATTTAATGATGTTATGCTGTTGAAATTTCATTGTGATTTTCCATACCCAAACAATTGAGTAGTGAATACCATTACCTTTTGTCTATCAAGGGTATTAAAATTTATGAACATAAAATTATTTATTGGGGTCTTACATGTATTTATTACAAATTCATTTATCATTGAATATATTATTATGATGAATGGATCCATGTTGTATGATCTGTATGACACAATTAACCATGAGAATGAAATGAATATGATAGGTCCTCACAGATAGTGCTCCGATGCATTAGATAATTTTTTGTATCCTGATCAGTCACATTGGGATAGGGAGTGAACATTATTCCCTTACAGAATGTTTTCCACCATGAATTTTTTGTGGTTTTATCCTTGACTAATGTTTATGATTCAGTGATTTATGTTCCTGCCACATATCCCATGTTATGATTATCATGCTTTACTATTCATTTTTTTATTCCTCATTGATATTCTTATTTTATAACATGTATAACTTATTCCATGTCTATTCTATTAATTTTCTTTATAGCTCACCCATTTTTATGTATTTCTCCACGATATCCCATTCAGTTTTATGTTTGAAGGTTTATTTTGAGCATGTTAAATATGTTTTCAATAAATTTGTTGGATTCCTTATTTTCTATTGTTATGTAATGTACCTAATTCTCAAATAAACTAGAATTCTCGATCATCCCAGTTGTATTAGGTGTATTATTATTTAATAAATCAATTATTAATGTGAAATAAAGAGTAGGGTTTTTCTAGTTGATATTAGAGGAAATGTTTAGTTATTTTTGGGATTAGGATTATAAAAACTCTATAAAAAGACATAGGGATACAACTAAGTATAACAGAAATTCCCTAAATTTTGGTTAGTATAGTGTAATTGTTTTATTAGGAAAATACATCTCTTTCTGGATACCACAAGTGGATGTGGTTCTAGAACAGATGTACCTTGGAGTAACAACTCCAAAAAGGTTTTTCGGACCTGGCTCAGGGTAAAATGATACACAATAATGGGAATTATGATGCACCAAGATTGAAACTACTATGGGATATGCGTTGGTAAATTCAAAAGCTCATTATGAACTATTATTAATGAAACCAAAAAATCCATAAGAATATATGTTAGGAAATAGATCATGGATAACATAGATTGAATCCTAGAAATTCTTATATTTGGGAAATAAAGGTAATTTATATTGGTTTCCAATTTATTTGTATGATGATTTAAACTACTCATCCCTAAATTTACTTTTATTCTATACAATGACCATAATAGGAGGAATCACGTAAACAATCAATTTAATGAGAAATGTGATGAATGTCCCAAACAGATGCCAAAACCAATGGGAGAAGGAATCATGAACTTTATGATGATAATATCTATATATGGCTCATGTTTTTAATTATAAACTCAATCAAAGAAAGTTTCCAAACCCCCCTAAGAGATTAAAAGCTATTATTGAGAGGATTATGTGATAAAGGCCTCTTACTTTTAACAGATCATATGATCCCTTAATCATGGAACAATGGATCAACTCCATTGAGAAGATCATCTCTATCCTTTAATATTTTTAATAGGAGAAGTTACTTATAGATGTTTGTCATATGTATGGATAATCTGATTAGTGTTGGAAATTTATTGAAAATACAAAGTCTGAGGAAGAGATCAAAGTAATGGAGTTGATGGAATTCTGGAAAAACATTTGATAAATATTTTCCTCTCACTTTTCAAATTAAAATAGAAATGGATTTCCTTTACCTAAATAAAAATAAGATTAATCTATTGGGGTGTATGAATATAACTTTATATGAGTTTCATGACACTACTAAATATTTTTCTTTACCCCCAAATGCATGGTTGACTACTTCTTTGGTGGGCTAAAACATAGTCTATGAAAATCCTTGGTGATCCATGAATTTTAAAGCTATGAGGAAATTGCATGATGTTCCCTAAAAGTAAAAATAGAAGTCGATGAATCTCGAGGTTATCATGAGGATAATAAGTAGAAAGTAGATTTTAATTATGGTGGTCCTATGGAGAAATCTAATAGTGACAAGAAATTTCAGCATCCCACTTGTTAAATGTGAGGAAAGAGGCACCCCATAAATTTCATAAGGGGGGTGAAGAAATGATTTAGGTGAGGTAAGTAAGGGAACCTATATAACGTTATCTAAAAGTAGAAAACCACTAATGTGATAGAGGACATGAATTCTCTGGTCAATCCTTAGTGCATTGTCCATTATTTCAAATGCAAGGAACCAGGGCACTTTGAAAACAAATTCCTCAATCCAATGGTATTAGAAGACAACCAACAACCTACAAAGAATAAAGGGGAATATTTTTTCCATCACTAACACTAAAGTGGATCCCAAAAATTATGTTTTGATAGGTATGATATTTATTTAATCAATAATAGAGAACAAACTTTTTGATTCTGGTTCTACACATTCCTTTATATCATGAAAATTTGGTAGAACTTTCCAAACACCACCACAAAGAATGGAAGTATAGTTTTCATTGAAAACTAAAAATGGGTAAATTATTGTATCCCATGTTTATAACTCCTCCCCTATCACAACGTGTGGGATGAAATTCCCAGAGAACATTGTCATACTACCATTGATAGAATTTTAAGAAATTATGAACATGGATTGTTTTCTCTTACTGTTCCAACATTAGTTTCCATGAGAATGAAATAACTCTCTATATTTCAAATAGACCATTGATTCTTTATATGTGGAAGGAGGAGGATGAATATTATTTATCACCATCATCTCAAGCATTGATATTTTTTCCCTATGAGAAAGTATATCTAGCTAAAATGATTGAGTCTAATGATATAAATACCCTTGAATACATTACTATTATGATCAAATACACACATGTGTTTACCCAAGAGTTTCCCAGTCTTCCTCAAAGTTGAGAGGTTGGATTTTTAATCGATCTTATACCGAGGGTGTTTCTTTTATCCAAGACTCCATATAGAATGGCTGTTGTGGAACATAAATAAATAACTACAAGAGAATCTGGATAAAGGTTTCATATGCTCAAGTTATCCACCATATGGTGAACTAGTCCTCTTCATCAAAAAGTAGGATGGGTCAATGCATCTTTTCATTGATTATAATGAGATCAACAAGATATCAATAATGATAAAGTATCATCTTCCTTGGATTAATGAATTTTTTAATCAGATATGTGGAGCATTGTACTTCTCCAAGGTGGATCTTTAGTCGGGATATTATCAAGTAAGGGTATAGAAGGAAGATATCACCGAAAACACTTTCAGTTCAAGGTATGGGAACTATGAGTTCATAGTGATGCCATTAGGACTCACCAATGCTCTACAAGTCTTCATAGACTTGATTAATAGAGTGTTTAGAGACTACCTCTGAAAATTTGGGGTTGATTTTTAGATTATATTCTAATATACTCTAAAATAAAGAAGGATCATGTGGAGAATTTGAGCACAATACTAAAGATCCTATGAAATGAAAAGATTTATGCCAAGTACAGAAAATGAGAGTTATAGTTGAAGGAAGTATATTTATGGGGGAATATCATCACAAAAAATGGGATATATTTGTACCCTTCAATGATGGAAGAAATTGAAGTATGGTCAAAGCCAACATCTATTAAATATATCTGTAGTTTCATTGGGTTATCCGGGTATTATCGTCGATTTTTGTGTAATTTATCACGATTATCAAACCCTCTTACCAAGATAACTCTGAAGGGAGTTATGTTTTCATGGAATTATTAATGTGAAGAGATATTTATAGAGCTAAAAAAAGGATCATCAATATGGCCATGTTCACACTACCCAAAAGTGGGAAAATATTCATAGTTTCTAGTGATTATTCGAAGAAGGGACTGGGATGTGTGTTAATGTGGAATGAAAAATTCATATCCTATGCTTCAAGATAGTTTAATGTTCCGGATTAAAACTATTCCATGCATGATTTGGAGTTGGAAGTTGTTAAATTTTCGTTGAAAATCATATAAAATTTTCTATATGGGGAGAAGTGTGACATATATACATATCTGAAAATACTCAAGTATATATTCACACCGAAAGATTTAAAGATGTTCCAAAGAAGATGGTTAGAGTAGATTAAGGATGATGAGTTCTCAATCCACTATCATCCAGGTAAAGTGAATAAAGTAGTGGATTCTCTAAGTAGAAAGGATCCCGAATCATTACCAATGATGATAATTAAGAAGGATTCAATTTTCTTAGACTAGAAAAGGAAGGAAATGTGAATCATAAATGAAGTAACATCATGAATCCTTTAAAAAAGGATTACTCAAATTCCTCTTTTGGAAAGGTTAGAGTATTCTAAAATAAATGATGTGGAAATTTAGAAGAAGGTGAAATCCTTTAGAGAGGAGAAGAACGTTGAGTTTAAAATTTATGATGAAGAAAGTTTGAGACTTGGGTCATGAATATGTGTTCCATAAAATACAGAGTTAAAGAAGGACCTTTTGGGTGATTCAAATAGGTCAACTTTATCCATTCATCCTGGAAACACAAAGATTTATCAAGATCTCTATGAGAAATATTAGTGGGACAATATGAAGAAGGATATCACTGAATATACAAAAAAGTGCATGGTATTCCAACAACTGAAGGATGAAAGGTATAAGTCTAAGAGGATGATGAAACCATTACACATACCAACATGGAAATGTGAGAACATCACGATGGAATTTGTCACCTTGATTTTTAATATAACTCGGGGAAATAATGATATATGGTTTGTTGTGGATAATCTTACAGTGACAACTAAATTTTATCATAATTATATAGGACTTATCAATGGACCAACTTGCACATATATGCATTATTGGAGTGGAAAGGCTACATGGAGTACCACTATCACTTATATCTCATGGAAATATGTCATTGACCTCCAACTTCTGGAAATGTCTCCAAAATTCTCTAAACACTGAGATAAACATTATTACAGCCTATCATCCTCAAAAAGATAAACAATATGAGTGGAATATTTAGAAACTGGAAGACTTGTTGCGAGCATGTTTTATGGAATTCAAAGGAGGTTATAACCAGCATATTCCTCTGGTTGTGTTCTTATACAACAACAATTTCCACTCCAGCATCCAAATGGCTCCCTATGAACCCCATTATAATTAGTGGTGGATAACACCTATATGTTGGGATGAAGCTGGTGAACAAAAACTGCTAGTTCCTAAAATGGTTGAGGAAATGTTGGAAAAAGCTAAAACCATTCAACAACACATCATGGCTACTCGAATTTGACATGAGATCTATTCTTACAATCATCGATGAGACTATCATAGACATGGTATTCATCCACATATATCCATGGAATAGAGTGATGAGATACAGGTATCAGGGAAATCATAGTCCAAGATACATTAGACCCTTTGAGATCCTTTATCGCATCAGAGTAGTGTCCTATCAACTAACACTCAATCCAAACCAATCCTATCTCAAGTACATGATGAATTCCATGTATCCCTCTTGAGTATGTAAATACTAGACCACTCATATGTACTCAATATAGAGGTGGTACCATTAGAGAATGATCTATCCTATGAAGATAAAATGATGAAGATCCTAGATAATTAGAAACACTCCTTTTTTGTAGAAACCATGGGAAAAAACCACGATCTGTTTTTTGGTTTTGGATTTTTTATTATGTAAAGTCCAAAACCTAAATAATAAAAAGATCCCCCACTTTTCCTATATAAACCCACCAAAGATATAATTTATATTCCCTCAAAATCTATATATAATGACCATACTATTCCCTCCACTCTGTAGAGTCCTACCTTGGTTCCCCCAAGATCACAATAATCCTCTTCCAAGATTTTGAAGTCACAAACTCAAGTAAGGTATCCTCACCCTCCTCTCAGTTCAATTAAATAACCTTCTTTGAAATTTGTCTGGTAAATTGCAATTTTTTATAATTTAATATATTTATAGACATCCCGTACATTCCAATGTATGCTATTTTAAGGAGGGATAATTTATCTTCCCACATTTGGACAATTAGCTAAGCAATAACTATGCCGAAATTCCATAAGGGATCCTCATATTCTCTTCTTTATTCAAGTTTCTTTACGAAATTATTCATTCTATATCCATTTACTAAAGTTGGAACATGTTTTTTACATGTACCAATAAATTCCCATTTTATGTTGAAATGATGAGATACCTTTTTGTACATTCAACCATTTTTATGAATTTTTATGTAACATCGTTATGCTGTCGAAATTTCCCCACGATTTTCCATGACAAAACAACTATGTAGTGAATACCATAACCATTTTTATATCAAGAGTATTCACCTTTATGAACATATACATATTTATATGTGACTTAAATTTATTTATTACACATTCCATTATCTTTGAATAAATTATTATGATGAATGGATCCATGTTGTATGATCTATGTGACAAACTTAAGCATGAGAATGAAATGAATTTGATGGGTGAACCAAGATTGTGCTCAAATAAAATGGGTAATGTTTAGTATCATGATATGTCACATTGGGATAGGGAGTGAACCTGATTCCTTTATATGAATTTTTTCACCATGATGCATTGTAGGGATTATTCTTGACCTATGTTTATGATTCAGTGTTTTAATTTGTTTCCACATTACCCATGTAATGATTATCATGTCATATCATGCCTTATTATTCATGTTATTTGTATTACTCATTAATATTCTTATTTTCTAACATTTTTCACTTATTCCATGTTTATTCCCTTTTTAGTATTTATAGCTCATCCATTTCTTATATATATCCTTTGGTTATCCCATTTGGGTTTTAGTTCAAAGGTATATTTTGAGAATGTTAACGAACATTTCAATAATGATATTGTATTCCCTATTTTATGTTGTTATGTAATGTACCTAATTATCAAAGACACTATAATTATCAATCATCTGAGTTCTATTAAGTTTATTCTTATGTAATAAATGAATTATAAATGTGAAATAAAGAGCAGACATGTTATAAATACAAAGGTTATTTAAAATAACACAAAACTTGGTTTCCAAAGAGGACACCATTAGTTGGAAGTAAAATATGGAAATGGAGGAGAAAACTAATCCCAGGGACTAATAAAGAGTGATATATAACATGGTCAGGATAAATCTTAGCACTAAAAAACCCTAAAGCAATGATGGGTGAAAAGACCATCGATTGATTAGAAATAATGGTAAAAGGATAATTTTTCTATTTCAATACCCTTATCCTAGAGTTAAGGAATTAAATTATAATACAGACTGAAAAAATATGTAAATACATTTAATTTACAAGAATAAGTTTATCTATTTACCAATTTCCCCCACAATCTATTTTTTTCTTCAGATAGTGAGTATTCAAGATGAAGTTTTCATTACTAAAGTTCTATATTCAACCTTTAACCGATCATAAGATACATGAGAGAATGAAAATTCATTCCTCCTATCTTTAGATATTTTTGAAAAACTAAATGGTTAGGTTAAGTTATCAAATAATACATTAATCTCAAAAACTTCAACAACAATCCCCAAAATTAAACATAATACATTTCATAAATAAGTAACATTAACACTCATCTGAAATATTTCTGAAAAAAATCAGTAAAAAATATGAAATATTTGTTCAAACATTTATTCCCAAACAACATAAAGTATCTTGTAGTGTCACATTCCAAATATATAAATACATTGATCCCATATTCTCTTAAAACATACTAATAACTTGAATCACCAAAAAACTTTAATGAAAACATAAATGCTTCTAAAAACTACCTATATCCTTATTTCTTATATCCATTAAATACAAAAGTAAAATAAACTTCATCATAAATTACTTTTTCATCAAATCAATAAAAATTTTCAAAGTCACAAACACTATCCCATTTATTTATTCTATGAAAATATTATTTTTATCTCAAATAAACATTAGCAATTAAATATCATGAACATATTAAGGGTCCTATTTCCCCCAATAACATGCATTCTTTAAAATTGAACCTTACTATTAAATTAATTTTCAGGGTAATCATTACCATTCAACATATGATTTCAAATCCTTAAATAAAAACAAATTTATTACAATAATTATATTTTTCATGATTCTTACAAACAAAATATGATAAAAAAATTATTTAATCCAAATACAAAATCATTTTAATCCTTCCATTTTTGGTTGTAGTAAAAACATAGGATTGGGCTTCCTCCCTTAGATTCTTCTACGGTATGTTTCCTTGATGATTGGGGAACTATTTTGAATAATAACCCATTTCTTTATAATTGAAGCAATGATAGTAGTGGCTTATTTATTTTTTATTATGGTTATTAGCTAGATAACCCTTATCTCCACACTTGTAAAAAAATTCCATACCCTTCAAGAATTTTCTTGAATATTTATTTCTATAAATTTTACATGATGGAAATTGATTCAATTCCTTATTATTATTTTATTCATTACCTTATTATTGGTTCTCAGTCGACCCATTCTATTATTGATTTCCCTTAAAGAGATAGAATCTTGAAAACTATTTATTTGTATTAATGAAACTTGATATTATATCATCATATGATGATTTTTTTGAGAAAATATTTCCCTTAACTTACTCGACTTAATCTTATAAAAAACAATCAATCATGGTTTATAGTTTATTTATATAGTACAAATCATTCCTAGATAATCTTGAGAAGTTAGCTTCATATTCTGTCACACTTTTTTTCCTTCAGATTTAAAGTAAGGAACTTCCTCTCCATTTTATCTCACCATTCTATAGGGAAGTATTTATATAATGAAATCACTTTAAATGTTTTTTTATTCTATGTTTTTTATTTATTTATCCTATTTACCATTATGGATCAATGACATACATTGATCTATATCACCTTTAAAACAATAAACTTTTTGAATATCCTTTTCAAATTCATTACATCCCACAACTAGGAATATATTATTGAGATATTTAATCAATTTATCAACTACCAATAGATTAATAGTTCCACTAAAATATAGAGTATTTTTTTACATGAAGCAATCCAACATAGAAAAATTACATTGTGGAATAATAGTATGTTATATACAGGAAATGTTATTTGTTAGAAAATGATTTAGCTACCCTAATATTGACATAATTTTATCAGTTCCAATATCAGGTGCATTGGTCTTCTCAGTACGACAATACCTATATTTTCTATAGGCATTGATTCTATTTCTTCCATTAAGAACCATCACGGTATAATGGAACATACCATGTTAGATCATATTCATCATGAAAATTGATTCATAAAATATAAATCCCTATAATTGTAAAAGTTCTCAAATACTATAAGAGATTATCATAATTATCATGTTTACAATGTTGATTTAAAATCTAGTTCCCAATTTTTTTACTAAACATCCTAAGAGACCAACCGTATCACCCCAAATCCAAAAACCTAGAGCCAATGTATACTTTATTAAATTGGTATAAGATACAATGGATCTCATCCTAAAAGATTGATCAGTTTAGTAGTCTTGAAGAACCTAATACATATATGATTCCCATATTAAATTGTGAATATAAAAGACATATAATAAAATAATTTTTTCATCATTGATATTACTCATAATATCCTTCTTCATATCATGGGGAAAGGAAAAAAATAATGGGTTATCACAGATTATTAGTAAGAGTTATGTATAAAAAAATCTATCTTGAGTAAATCAAGAAAAAATAAAATAGAAAGGTAAATAAATGAATACACATTTCATTTAATCAGTAGCTTGATAAAAAAATCATTAATTGATAACATATATGTACCCATATCATGGATAATAATAACTAAATTAGTAATGAACCAAATGATTAATGTTGGACATTATTATCTCAAACATCATGATATATTCTAACGTCAAATCCTTGTACCAAGATAGTTTAAACTATAGGTAGATATACACCAAAAATTGAATTAATTTGGATGACTAATTAATATCATGAGGCCTATAAATGCATCAAGGGGCTATATAATTCAAAACCCCACCCATATATGCATGTCCATTGGATTCTAAATATATTTAATGGATAATTTAATTCTTAAACAATATTCTTTCCAATAAATTTTCATATTGTGTAAATATTACAGGATATAGATAATTCCACAGTCAATGAAATTACATTCAAAGTAAAACACCAAATGTAGAAATGATATATAGTTTAGTAAATAACAATATCAATGGTATAATTAATATGTATATTTAAGACAAATGTAATTTATAATGATCAAAATAATGTGAATGTTTCAAGAGAAAGTTAATGACTAGAAAATCTATAGAATCATCAGAAATATATGTTTTGTAATAAAATAATATCCATTAGGGAAATAATGTAAATAGAAGGTAAATATTTAAATAATATTTCATTTAAGTGTTTTGTTTGTAAAACCATTGAAAATATAAAGTATAATATAAAGGGCGTAAAATGACTTTGGAGGTGGGAAAGTACGTTATCACTATGTACATTAAAAGAAAACATTCCTTATGATATATTATAAAGAAAATTAAAGAAAAACATTCAAGAAAACATTAGTAATATTAAATTAAAATCATGTAAAAAGTCAAGGATAACATAAAAATTTTATTAATAAATCATTTGGGTAATAAAAATGACTTTTTTAGAATAATTTTATAAAATTTGGACATAGAAGAAAAATACACTTGATCATAAAGGGAAATAATAATATATTTTATTTTAACAATTTATTTGGTTTATTAAAGTTAAAAAGGAAGGAAAATTTGGAATAAAATATGTAAAATCCTTAAATATCTAGATTATAATAAAATATATGTATTTTAATAAGTAAAGTCTATAAGATTCCTTCAAATAAAATAAGATCAATCGCAAAAAATATTGTAAAATAAATTCTTACCTATTTAGTAACATTGAAATTATAACCCTATGAAAGATTTAACTTTAATTGAAACATTAATCATCATTTATAAATTTATCTTAATGTTAAATACCTCAAATGGGTAGTATATACACAATATAAAAGTAAATAGGTGCATAATACCAAATATGTCTTAATGGTGTGGAAACTGAGACAAACTCCTTACCACGTGTTCAAATTTCTTCATAAGTTATTTTAACCTCAAATATAGTAAATTAATATTTATAATAATTACATAAAATAGCCATATAATTATCATTAATTTCATATATGATCCATTTCTAACATTATATCATCCATTTTTTAATTTTATTTGGTTATTATCGTTATTTTGGGTGTTATCTGCTTTTTTTTCATGTATGGTTTGTTTTAGTAGATTCATTTATCTAATATTTATTATGTATACATAATCATAAGAATATTATTCATGATATAAATAACATATATATTAATTATTTATATATATTTAGTCATCTATAAAATCCATATATAGACAAATGAATTATTTCATTCATAGAGACAGTAGGTCGTACGTACATATGAACACTATTTTCACTTTTCAATGGATGGAATGAAATAAAGTTAAATAATATTTAACCATTATAGAATAATTATTATATCATATATATCATATATATTCATTAAATATATTCTTATTATCATCTATGTAAAGTGTAAATGAAAATAAATCATATCACTTTGTGGAGGTAGTCCACCCGTACACATGATCAACATTATAATTTTCCAACTGATTAGAGGATAAGAAGTTATATATGATGTTCCAAAAGTAATATTACTTAATAAATATCATATATATATATATATTAGTTATATATTTAAAAACATTTATTTAGAGTATTGGAGAAATACTAACTACACCGCTATGTGGAGACATTAAGCCGTACATACGTGTGAGCGATGTTATCACTTTTAGTAGGTTTAAAAAGATATGGATTATGTTTCTCCCATTGTAATAATAAAAATATAATTACATTTATTATCTTGGAATTATTATTTTAGGATGTGTACAACACATTAAGAGAAATTACAAGAAGAACTAAATTGGAAAGAGTCAGTAAATAAGGATACCACTTCTCTAGTAAACTTCCTTTAGATATCCTCTCAAGGGACCCAGGGTTGGTCTTTTAGAATGGATAAAAACTCTATAACAATGATAATTATATTTAGAATGGTTTTTTACAGGGATTGGTTGAGCTAGGTTACTCAATTTGATGTAATGAAAAGGGATAAGATGTGCCCTTTTATATGTAAGGAAAATGGAATTCTTAGAATTTCTTATATTGTTAAATTAAATTAATTTTATCTTTAAAAATGGAAAAAATTGATATAATTAAAATATTAAAAAATTATGATTATAAATAATCTAATACAATAATTTTTTTATAATTTTTGGTTATGTTTTAAAAATTATCATTTAGTTTTGACCCCTGTTAACCCTTTTGACAATTTTCACAGTATTAAAGTTTTCAACCCTTTAAGGGTTAATAATTATACTATATAAAAAAAGAAACCATAAATGGAAAATGTTTTATGCTTTCAAAAATATAAAATTAATTTTGTATCATATAATATTTTTATAAATTTTAAATCATTTAATATAATATTATTTAATATAAAATACCATTAATGTAATTTTTGATACAATTCATTTAATTTATCTTTAAATTCATTAATACAAAGAGGAAATTAGAATATAATCCCTTGAAGAATACATAACATGTCATATATATCTATAAAATTCATGAAACACGATAATTATTTTAATTTTTATTACTTTTAATATTTTAAAAATCTTTTTTTAATCTTTCACTAATTGAATAAATATTGTGTTCACTCTGCATAACAATTTAAGATAATTATTCAATCACTAAAAATTTAAAATAAATTATAATGATAAAAATAATTAATTTATATTTCAAATAAAAATATTATAACCAATCATAAGTTGTATTTATCAATATCACAAAATATTATAGATATTAAGAGAAGAAAAGTTACATTTTTGTATTTATCTCTCACTTAAATATTATATAGGTAAAAAACACGTCCAAATGAAAAAAAGATCATAGTTCCTATGTTTGGATGATTATATATGAAATTTACTCATCTAATAAAATTATTAGAAGTTTTGGGTTGATTTTTAATTCATTTCCACATTTATTTAACCTCAATTATCTGAGATACCTTTACTGTAGTGATAATTATTCACTATTGTTGCAATTCATAATTAAAAATAATAAAAAAAAAATATCAAAAAAATTTGACCTCCAGATTATAAATATGGAATCCATTTTATATGTTTAAATTTCAATAAGTGGTAGAAATTAATTTAATATTAAAATGTAAAATGCAACAAAAACCAGATTTTTAGAAAAATGTCTTTTTAAGTATAAAAATGTTTTTATACTAAATTAAACCATAAAATTGATTAAAATGAAATTAATTAGATTATTAATAACAATATATAACTAATTTATCTTTTAAATTATTTGGAAACAATATTTAACGTTGTAAAATCTTGGAATAAAAAATACAATTTTCAATAAAAAGCATTATTTTCCACTATTCAATAGAAAATCAATATTTTTAGAAAAATATAAAAAAATAACCCTATGATAATTTTGAAATACAGATTAAAAGTATTATATTATTTTTATTAAATAATATTTATTATATTTTCATAAATTTATTATAATTATATCTTACAAAAATAAATAAAAACCATTTATGAAGAAAACATATTTCTAATGAATAAAACAACTTCACTGAAAATTGAGTAATTATTTACTGATAATTAGACAATAACTTTTTACTAATTAATACCTTCATATATATTTCATAATACATTTAATCCTATTTATACCTATCAATTCAATGTCTAGTTTATAACAATGATATTTAAATAATAATATTTTGTGGTTCATTTAAGATCAATTTAACATGTTTTATATGCCATCAACCATAGTGTTATTTTAAAATCGCAAGTTTTTAAAATATATTTTTAGATATTTTGTGTATTAATTCCCAATTTATAAATATTTCTTAGCCACAATGTCGATCAAAAGTAATGTGTCTCGGAAGAAGGTATTGGCAACACAGTTTTTATGACCAACATTATGCATTCCATCAGTATGAGATTAATATGACTGATATCCATGTTTTAATTTTTTATAGATATAGAATAATTCTGGTTTTGTGTTGGTAATTGATTCATGTTTTTTACCTATTCCTACTATAATATTAATTCCATGTTTATTCTAGGATTACATTAGTTATATGTGTCCCTTACTGAGAATTTGATCTTACCCCTTATTATATTTCTAATTCTCCAAGAGATTAAGAAAATAAGTACACATGAAATGTTTATAAGGATAAAACGTGTGAAATAGTTTATAGAAAACGTTGAAGACTTATAATTAATTAATTAGTTTCTTATAGATGATAAAAAATCTTATTTGATATAAAGAACATGGTATTTTTTAGTTCTTATTTTTTCATTATTCTCTAAAGCTCTAAATATGAAAAGATCCTCATCATGTAAGAGACTTAATAATAATTAATGATTTTGTAATTATAGATGGTTATATCTAGGATATTATATTTTTATCCAAGAACTTATTTATAGTATGTGTATATGAGCACCAAATATAGGAGTGTGGGTTCCAGACATCATAGTTGGTATCAAAGGAAAGGTTTAGATAACTTTAGAGGTTAGGATTTCTGTTGAGGATAATTTAAGGGTTTATAAGCTAAAGTCAATCTAAATAGATACCTCTATGGAATAATATATGTTTTAATTATAAGATAATAATTCATATTTTTAGGTATTAGGGTGAGATAACATTAGTGAAAAACATATAAATATGTCAGCATATTGGATAACATCATAATGTTTTCATAAATTATAGATGATATGATTTTATTAGACATTAAATCTCCATCTAGATACTATAATATGATGAAATCAATGAAATAGATTTAACTATGGGTAATAAACCTTAAAATTGATGACCATGTATTAACTCAATCGTCACCTGGTGCATGGAAAAGAGCCCTAACTGTTGTAAGAACCAGATTTTTTGGAACAGGTCAAAATCCCGACCCTGTTTGAATTTTTGACTTATTTTTGAGAAAAATAGGAAAATCTAGGAGGTTCTGGAAATTTCCAAACTATACACCATGTACTCTAAAGTACACACCGTGTATGGGTTAGGCGTGTACCAACCATGTGACTGCTGAGTACATGTCGTGTGGTGACCGTGTAGGAATTTCCAACTACATGATGTGTAGTGTTGCTCGATACGCCATGTACCTCTGATTGTGTGGAGGCCATACATGGCGTTTGGGCTTTGGGATGGGTGGAATGTTTTTAGCAGGTAAACTCCATGAACTATTTGTACAAGCCATGTAGAGGGTACGTTTATGGGGATATACATGGCGTGTTGGGAATATCGACCTGGCAGAGAAGTACATGTCGTGTACCATATGTACATTGAGTGGTTTTGATTATTTTATAGATTTACCACATTTTAGACCTAATTGGAGGTTTTTATTAGAGGGGTATCATCTAAGAGTCTCAGGTAGGTGGTCATACCTTATTTTGTGTTTTCTTGGACATTTGGGTGGTGAGGCCTTTGGCACGTTCTCGGGTATTTTAGTGGAGGACCCGTTTTATCTACTATTACATATTAAATTAATTATTAGACCCATGGGATTCCATTGGGAATGTAATATTGCCTATATTTCTTGAGCAATGATGAGTGAGTGGCCGACACTCATTGGGACATTTTGGCCTGGGGTGCCAAAAATGGTTATAATTGGTCTACATTGTTTAAAACCGGTATGTTTAATATGGTAAATCATGATAACGTTGTCTGGAGGCATTCAAGACCTTAGTACTGTTGTGTGATAACCATTGGGATAGTGATATTCAACTATTTAGATTGTTTTAACTATTTATGTGACTTATTTGAAAGTTTTATATATATGTAATTACGGAATTTCATATGTTGGATCCTTTGGTTTGTGTTGGGCATGGCCCGGATATTTTTTGAGTGATGCAGAACATAGGTTAGGCTTGGCTCGGGTTACATTGGGTGGGTCTAGCCATGGGATTGGGCGTCATAGATGTTGGCTTGAGGCAGGGTGATTATCAGGTTGGGTATGGACCGGGTTACTATAATGGAGAGCTCATCAAACATGAGCGACATGGTTGTAGAGACACGAGGTGTCAGAGATGTTGTGGCTTGGGTACCATTTTGGGGATTACCGCTCACTCGAAACTTTGAGTAGTGTACACACAGAGATACTCCATGATGAGGTGATTTTTACCACTCATGTGGGTAGACGCCCCTGTTAGATTTGGTTTAGGTAATGTTGGTTTGGGGGTGCTTGTCATAGGAAGCCATGTGGAAGGTGAGAATCCTTCAGGGTATAACATTGAGGCTATTGGGTTGGGGGTAGAGGCTTGCAGTTATTTGAGGGCATACATCGCTATCCCTCCGGTTACATTATTTGATGGCTGACATCACTATCCCTCTAGTTACATTATTTGAGGGAAGAAATCGCTTTCCTTCAGGTTACTTTATTTGAGGGCAGACATCGTTGTCCCTCCGGTTACTTATTTGAGGATAGGCGTCGCTGTTCCTCCGAGCTACTATTTCTTGGGTGTGCCTTCAGGACGTCGATACTTGAGACACGCGGTGTCTGGCAGAACATGGTGCTAGGTTATATGACAGAGATTATGGTGTTGGGCGAAGCAGGTGACACTCCATAATGGCTGCTGAGCACCAGTAATGTTTGTCTTTGTTTGTGTGTATCATACTATTAACTGTTTGCTTTATAACTGCATTCCTATTTAAACACTTATATTAGGTACGCACCATTGGGTGGTATCTTACTAAGATTCGTCTCACACCCTGAACAAGACCTTCGAGATGCGTGTAGGATTTATGGATTTATGCATAGGAAAGAGGCTAGCTTGAGGAGCTGGACTCCATTAGTTGTTTCATGGAGATGATATGGACCTTGAGGTTTTGCCTAGATGGAGAGTATTTTGTTTTCCTTTCTTTCCTGTATGAGCATGATTACTTGTTATGTAGCTATAGTTGGTTATCAATTGGCACCCTTTATATATATATGGATATGTATGACCTGCTTTGGATTCATGTTTTGTTGTTCAGTAGTAGTTAGAAGTGATCAACACATAATTCTGTTTACTTTATGCTGGTGATGTTTATATTTATTGCTTCTGATGTTTATCGATATTGAATGTGCTTCCGCTATTTGGGTCTACTTAGAGTCTGTTGAGTCATCTATTCCAATTCATATTTATTATTATACGTAGACCAGTACCATTATTATCCTATGAGAGGACATAGCATCCTTACTATACCTATAAGACCCTCACTGCTAGTCGGAAACCTTTAGCGTTCGGGGAGGTGCGCCTAAGGTAGTAACACCTGACCCTTTTATCACTGTTCGGGTGGTTGTTCAGGTCTTGGTTGTTACAAAGTGGTATCAGAGGAGTTATTTATAGGGATTTAGTAGCTGTGTTTTGCTGGATACTAATGAAATTGAGGCTTCTATTTTTTATGCTGGTTTTATTATTTGGGATATGGTAGACTGGAGATAGGTTGTGACTGGAACTAGGTTTCTAGCTTGTGCATGGGTACCTACAGCCCCATGTACAAGGTATGGACCTAGTTTCCATGGGTGGGAATTGATGTTGGCATTTTTTCTCAGATTAAAGTTTATATGATTTCCACCTCAGTGGCTCACTTGGTGTGTGATGTTAATGATTGAGATATGTAAACATTGACCTGGTGCGGTAAAGAAGAATTTGAACTTGGATCGATATGGCAAGGCTATTGTGCATGGCTTTTGATAGGCACATTATTAGGGTATTTCAATTTCATAATTGAACGTATTCTTTGTGAAGTGATAATTGTAATTCTCTAAACCTAGTTACCTAGAGCCGGTGCATTATTACATTACATTGGCATGATACAAGGAATCATGTCCCGAAATACTAATTATGTTAGTATCCATGGAAGTACTAGATACATGCATAAGTTTTACATTACATCATGAGATAAAAACAACAAAAATTTTTTGTCCCGTTTGAACACACTTATATCTCTTAGCCTATCCCAGCAGGTCAACCATAAAATACTTCTTCACATCCTGGAAAAAATAAACCATAGAAAGGGGTGAGATCAGATGCACAGTAAGGATAACAATATAGTGGAAACTTCATAAATAAGTATAAACATTTAAGGAAATGTATAAAAAATAAAAAAAAATCATTTTAAAATTAATCTTCAGCGTAATATAGAAAAGATAAATCAAGTAATTTCATTTACTCATTCACATGGATATTCTACTAGTCGAATAACCACATGTAATATCAGTAACTAATTTCATAACGATTGAATGCATAATGACAGACATCATAACCACATAGTCAAGGCCTCGTGCCAAGACTACAAATAAGATTTTGTCAAGGTCATGTGCCAAGACACTAGTTTGTCTCATGAAACCAACCAATTCATAGAGGAGCTATAGTGGGCTCCACCCATTATTTACTATGTCCAATGCATTCCTCATATGAAAAGTTTTAAACATAACATAAACATTCGTATTAAAACTAGCATACGAAATGTTAATATGTTAACCATAAAGCATGAATGGTATAAAAATAGCACATCCATAGTCAAACAAATCACAAAACCTTAAATATAATATATAATATTTGAATCATAATAAATCATCTTCAAACAAGTATAAAATCCATCAAAGTATGTTGACCTAGATGAAATCTGTAACACCCCGAGATTTTATGAAAAATATTCTTTTTAATTTCGTTAATGTCTTGTGTTGTACGCTACACCAAAAGGAGCTTGCACAACACGCATCCTTGACTTGTCTTGCACACAATCGCGACCTTCCTCGATAGCGTGTGTAGTGCGCAATAACGAGTTTCACTAAACATCGATATGCTATTAAAATATTATTAAAACTAGCCATTATGAATTGTAATAACCACTTTTTGAAATTTTTTAAATTTTATTTTTCAAAATGGAATTTATTTTTGGATTCGTAATATCGAAATTAGCTTAGGGTGAAATTTTGGTGATTTTCGGATAACTTTCATATTTTGATGAATAGTGAAAATTATTAAATTTTAATTAAAAACAACTTTTTCAATAGAAATAGTTAATTGTGATAAATTTTTAATTTTAGTGGTTTTAAAGTATATTTGGAATATATTTTTACAATTTAATACAATGTTGGTCATTAGATGTAATTTCATATTTAAACCAGACAAAAAAAAGTGTCAATCTTTTGATAGTTATTATCTCTTAAGAATACGCTATTTGTTTTGATGACGGGAATTAATTTTTAAATTAATTAATGCAACGGATATGTTTTGAATTTGGTAAAATAGAAATCATTTTTGAGTTCATAATATCAAATATAGCTTAGGCCTAATTTTTGGCATTTTTCTGAAAACATTCAATTTTTGATGAATAGTGAAACCATTAAGTTGTAGTTAAAACAATGAATTTTTCATAAAACATAATTTTACCACTTCTGTGAGTGGAATTTGAAAAATCCATGAGACATGGTTGATTTCAGTATGTAAAATGTGGTTCAGTGAGATGAAAATAATTGTTTGGTGAATAGTAACTTTTTACTTTTTTTACCACGGTTAAAAGTAAATATGGTAATTAAGGGTAGAAATGATATTATTATTACCCTAAAACATGTCCTAATACTATTGGACAAGTGTAATTCGACCAAAAACACATTTAGGAATAAAATATGACCATTTAGGCCCACTTGGATTAGATTAGGACATTTATTATTAATTTATTTAAAGAAGGGTTAAAAGAGTTAAAATCAATGTTTATTTACTAAAACATATTTAATATAGGTTTATACATAAGATAAATTAGATTTTAAATATTCATTAGAAAGATAAAAATATTTCCTACATAATGGTATTTTATTTGTAATTTTTAGACATCAAATAAGTTAATTTATTTTTGACACAAAGATGATGTAGTAATTATCTTATTAATGAAATATTGACATAATTGATGTTATAAATACCAAAATAAATGTAATTTATGACTTTCTATGAATTCCACTAATTTTCTAGGTTAATATGACATGTTAT
Source organism: Viscum album (assembly GCA_963277665.1). Classification (NCBI taxonomy): domain Eukaryota; kingdom Viridiplantae; phylum Streptophyta; class Magnoliopsida; order Santalales; family Viscaceae; genus Viscum; species Viscum album. Next base: position 1,978,212,048 of record OY728157.1, on the reverse strand, counting down.
TATTGATTTAATTAACTTTTTTTGAACTTATCATTCTGTTATGAGTTTCACAAAAATCAATTACTAAATAGTGTCAAAATTGACATAAACTAGTTTTTTTAAAAGAAATTATATTATTAATTGTTATTTTATTCCTAAAAATCTAAGGTTCCGCCAAATGACTTATATAAGGTTATATATATTAATAATAAAATATTTGGGTTCGTTTGGCTTCTTATAGTAAGTTTATTAACCTTATAGTGTAAGAACACAAGAAGACACGGTAAAAGTAAAATTATTTAACTTAATGTTAAATCTAAATGATAAGGTTAAATAGGAACCTAAACTTGTCTAAATTCTATTGGATGAGTGGATTTCGACCCATCCCCACCTTAGACTCTAAATAAGTCAATTTGGATCTATTTAAAACCGAAATTGACTTTATAATAAAATAATAGTTTTAGTTATTCCAAAGGTGCCCCTCTCCTCCCTTATAAAAGGAAACCTCCTCCCTCTCTTCCTCACACAACATTGAGCCTTCAAAATCGGCCAAACCCTGCCAAATTCTCCTCTCCACTTCCCTAGAAACATCCTAGAGGTTCTGGGATTTCTCAAAGAACAATTTTAGTGCCCTAAGAGGAGGTCTCAAAGAGGCGCTTCAAAGAAGAGGTAATTTCCGTTACCAATTCTTTCAACTTTATTTCTTTTTCCACTTCTTCTTATTAGGTTTTTTCATTATGAAGTAATAACATCAGTATCACTCATATACTGATATGTTATTATAATTATGAAACAAACCTATTTCACTATCTATCCATCCTACGGAAAACAAAATCACCGCGCGTGCGTACGTACGGAATACCGTCTCCACGCCGTGGTGTAATCTGTTTTTCCACCAACCCCTTACATGGATGGGTATTATGGTGTAAAGAATACCTATACATAGTTATTATAACATCATAATGATTCTGATATATTGTATCATCCACTCCAATTCAATTCAATAATTATGGAAATGATATCATCGCTCGTGCGTATGTACGGACTACCGTCTCCACGACGCGATGAGATTCATTCTCCATGTTAACCATTTAAGAATGATTATAAAGTATATATAAGAAATAATAATGAAATATGTGACATTATAAATCTACTGGATTTATGTGTATATATATGTATGTTATCTACTTAATTCCACTCAATTCAATAAGGAAACGAAAACATCGTTCATGCGTACGTACGGCATACCGTCTCCATGAACGGTGTATTTCTTTCCATTTATCGATCCATTATATATATGTATATTCTGAATATATATTATATATATATCATGTTTTATATTCTATAATTAATTAATAACGATCTATGTAATCATATGAATAATTACAATTTAAAACACGAACGACAAATGAGACGATTTTACCCAAAACGCTACTTTAACGTGAATTTACAAAAGAACGGGTAATATAAAGTCATAAGTGAACCATATATGATATAATAACAATGAATATGATTCTATAATAAGTCAATGACATTATTTAAATCATTATACTGGAGGTTCGGACACTTACGAAGCAAATCGGACCTAAGGTAAGGGAAATATCACAATCTCATTTTTATCCGAGATTGTTTATACTTTGGTATTTACTGGGGTGTATTTTATCATCCACATCCATATTTCCTCAATATGTAATGTTATTTCCATACAACTACAATTGTTTAAAACCTATTTTACCCTTTGGTGAATTTTTAGTAAAATATATGAAAGGAATCTTTTGTCGTTTTTCGTACGAGGTACTTTTTGACTTTTCCGACAAAAGTACGTGAAGATTGTTTTTTTAACTTATACGGCATGAAAGGATTTTTAAAACATTATTTCCAAGAAGCTTCCTTTACAAGTTTTCAAGTTTATTTTTAATCAAAATATTTTAGTTTAAAATTTAATGACATGTTAATAAAGGAAAAATGTTTTTGATGTAGAAAGGATATTTTCCTCAAGAATGGAGTTCAAGTGTTTTATCAAAATTATTTTCCATCTAAGATAATAAAGGGTTCGGTTTTTATCCCTATTATTACATTGATTTGATTATGTTGTGATGGAATTATTTTTATGAATTCCTTTATCTTATATGAATTGTTTTATGATGTCATGATGTTTAAGATTCCCATTTGTATTACATGGGTTATGCAATGATGTATGATTTATGATTTTGTGGCACACATAAGAATGGTATCATTATGAGATGGGTGGGACCTATATATCCCTCCAATGCATTGGGTAAATATTTTATATCTCATGAGATAGACATGGCTGGAATGGTAGGTTATACCGGTTCAGTGAAACAGGACTGAAACGAGGGTGACTCGGTTCAGAAAGGGACTGTGTCCACTAAGATAGTCTTGGCAATGAGTCTTGAATAACAAGAAATGATTCTCTATGATTATGTGTTTATGCCAAAATGTTTCATGTTTTAAGTTATGATTATTGTGATTACATTTCACTGCCATGATTTATCCCATGTTATGAAATTATGTTCTCTTTTACAGGTTAAGATATCAAAAAGTTATGTGCTTATGTATATGATGTGATTGATATTTCTTTTGTTTACCCTTACTGAGAATTTGAGCTCACCCTTTCATGTTTTCTTTTCCCCAGCATATAAGGAAATGTTTTAGGTATAAAAGAAAAGGAATATCTCTTTGGGAGATGTTGAATATCTTTCACCAGGATTAGAAGATTATATTCCGAGATTCCAAAGACACTAAACTATTATGATCCTTGTGTGTGTGTTTTTGTTATGTACTAAGTATTCCACAAAAGTAATGTAATGTCCATGTACGTCAGGCTTCGGGTCTCTACAGTTGGTATCAGAGCAAAGGTTTAGTCAACCTTTGGAAACTAGGATGTGAGAACGTTAGTGAGATCCCTAGAGATATTTCTAAGGTATGTCTAGGGATGTCCCTAAGGATAAGTATACATTTAGGATATAGTCCTAGAACTACGGTAACGATATTAGAATTTAACCTAAGATGTTATATATTGAGGGTACTCCCCCTTTACTATGTTGTTTTCTCTAGCATGATTTTTGCCTCTCATAAAATTCTTTTTTTGTTTTAGTTAATAGAGGGAACCAGAAGTAATTCAGTTAACATTGAATCCAATGAAAAAATTGGTGACTATGAGCAAAAAAATTGTGTAATTCCTAGAGAGAAAGATATTGTGATTATGCCGAATCAGTCATCACGATATATGATTAACAAGGTGAAATTTAGTGGTATTCCTAATTCATCAAAGAAGAGGAAGATAAACTATTATTCATGTTCGCATGTTGAGGAGCATAAAGAAAGGAAGATTGAAATTTGTAAAGAAGGGAAGAAGAACCTTGAGGAATAACTCAAATGGAGGGACCGATGTTATCTGTGTGGAGAAAAGGGTCATAGAGTGACAGACTGTTATGGAGTTCAATGTCTTACTTGCGGAGAACATGGGCATTACCCAACCCAATGCCCAGACATAAAAAGTTACTTCTAAATCAAGGAAGGACTTATTCCAGGACAATCATTGAAGTGGATGGACTGAAGTGTTTATGTATTGGTATTCAAGAATAATTACTACTTTTATGGTGTATTGAATTGTTTATGTATTGGTCTATTGTGGTTTTCAATAATTTTTAGGTACCGGTAACCATGAAAAGTGATTCAAATATTTTGGACAGTAGATGATATGCGCATAATGAAGGGATAAGGAGAAAATGAAATGTTTGATAGTATTCATGAGCTCATGATTGATATAAGGACTAAGTGATATCATGGTTTGAGTATATAGAATTTTGAGGATTTTGGCATGTGGAAAGAGTTAACTTTTAACAGAACTCATGTTTTAAATAAGGTTCAATGGGTATTCAAGAGAGTACATGATTAAAGCCTTTGAATGTTTGGAATGTGACCAACAAGACATGTCTTATGATATATGGGGATCAACGATGGTATTAAATCTCTGGTAGCCGTTTTCACTATATTATGAGAGTGGACTACAGTATTATAGATAAGCCTAATGATTGGAATGGATTATGTTGGACATAAGTTAGTATTTTTTAAGGATAGAAGTTTTTTTCGATATTATTGATGGGATGTTATAGTAATATAGTTTTAGAAAAAAGACAACCTACAGGACGGGTGACAGACCATCACTTCGAACAAGGCTGTGGGAATCGAACCCACAACCGAAGTGCGACTGGAATTTATCGCCTACCACTGGCCTACAGGAAGTCCCTGGTTAGTGGAAACTAATTTTATTTTATTAAGCAGTATGATATATGAAGTATAAGTTCATTTTTGGAACCATATAAGATTAACCATAAGAAGGACTCATAACTTTTTCTAACCTTTTGTTTGAATGAGATGGAATGACCCATCATTCTATCACATGATCTGCTAACACTTCACGAATAACAAATTCAACTTCATTTATTTAAGAGATGAAGTGGAAATTGTTCAAGGCACGAACAATAGTGAGATTGTAACAAAATAAAGTAAGTATTTATTCTAATTCAAATTCTTCAACTTTAGGGAAATGATATTGAAAACCAAAAATGTTGTCCTAGTGCTCTTATATTTGATTAATCAGATGGTACCTTAGATCATCACAAATTTATGGATTTGTGATTGTTGGCTTTTCCATAGCCATGTTCTCTACCACTCTCCCTCAGAACATGATGGTTAGATTTTTCTTCCATATCCATATTTTCACCTATGTGGAAACCCAGTGATTAATTTATTTGGGTAACCGTTACATTTCACACTTTTGTTTTTTAAATATTGGTTTTGGTATTCCTTTTTAAGATGTGGGTTTCTATTAAAGAAACTTTCAAGTAGTAAACCATTTATAACCCCGATGAATTTCGAGGGCGAAATTCATTTTAAGGGGGGTAGAATGTAACACCCCGAGATTTTATGAAAAATATTCTTTTTAATTTCATTAATGTCTTGTGTTGTACGCTACACCAAAAGGATCTTGAACAACATGCATCCTTGACTTGTCTTGCACAAAATCGCGACCTTCCTCGATAGCGTGTGTAGTACGCAATAACGAGTTTCACTAAACATCGATATGCTATAAAAATATTATTAAAACATTCCATTATGAATTGTAATAACCACTTTTTGAAATTTTTTAAATTTTATTTTTCAAAATGGAATTTATTTTTGGATTCTTAATATCGAAATTAGCTTAGGGTAAAATTTTGGTGATTTTCGGATAACTTTCATATTTTGATGAATAGTGAAAATTATTAAATTTTAATTGAAAACAACTTTTTCAATAAAAATAATTAATAGTGATAAATTATTAATTTGAGTGGTTTTAAAGTATATTTAGAATATATTTTTACAATTTAATAAATGTTGGTCATTGGATGTAATTTCATATTTAAACTAGACATAAACAAGTGTCAATCTTTTGATAGTTATTATCTCTTAAGAATACTCTATTTGTCTTGACGACAGGAATTAATCTTTAAATTAATTAATGCAACTGATATGTTTTGAATTTGGTAAAATAAAAATCATTTTTGTGTTCATAATATCAAATATAGCTTAGGCCTAATTTTTGGCATTTTTCTGAAAACTTTCAATTTTTGATGAATAGTGAAACCACTAAGTGGTAGTTAAAACACAAAATTTTTCATAAAACATAATTTTACCGCTTCTGTGAGTGGAATTTCAAAAATCCGAGAGACACGGTTGATGTCAGTATGTAAAATGTGGTTCAATGAGATGACAATAATTTTTTTGGTGAATAGTAACTTTTTACTTTTTTTTACCACGGTTAAAAAGTAAATAGGGTAATTAAGGGTAGAAATGATATTATTATTACCCTAACACATGTCCTAATTCTATTGGACAAGTGTAATTCGACCAAAAACAAACTTAGGAATAAAATATTACCATTTAGGCCCACTTGGATTAGATTAAGACATTTATTATTAATTTATTTAAAGAAGGGTTGAAAGAGTTAAAATCAATGGTTATTTACTAAAACAGTTGTAATATAGGTTTATACATAAGATAAATTAGATTTTAAATATTCATTAGAAATCTAGAACGATTTCCTACATAATGGTATTTTATTTGTAATTTTTAGACATCAAATAAGTTAATTTATCTATGACACAAAGATGATGCAGTAATTATCTTATTAATGAAATATTGACATAATTGATGTTATAAATACCAAAATAAATATAATTTAAGACTTTTTATGAATTCCACTAATTTTCTAGGTTAATATGACATGTTATTATTGATTTATTTAACTGTTTTCGAACTTATCATTCTGTTATGAGTTTCAAAAAAATCAATTACTAAATAGTGTCAAAATTGACATAAAATAGTTTTTAAAACAAATATTATATTATTAATTGTTATTTTATTCCTAAAAATATAAGGTTAGTCCAAATGACTTAGATAAGGTTATATATATTAATAATAAACAATTTGGGTTCGTTTGGCTTCTTATAGTAAGTTTATTAACCTTATAATGTAAGAACACAAGAAGACACGGTAAAAGTAAAATTATTTAACTTAATGTTAAATCTAAATGATAAGGTTAAAATAGGAACCTAACTTGTCTAAATTCTATTGTATGAGAGGATTTAGACCCATCCCAACCTTAGCCTCTAAATAAATCAATTTTGAGCTATTGAAAACCGAACTTGACTTTATAATAAAATAATAGTTTTAGTTATTCCAAAGGTGCCCCTCTCCTCCCTTATAAAAGGACACCTCCTCCCTCTCTTGATCACACAACTTTGAGCCTTCAAACTCGGCCAAACCCTACCAAATTCTCCTATCCAATTCCCTAGAAACATCCTAGAGGTTCTGGGCTTCCTCAAAGAACAAGTTTAGTGCCCTAAGAGGAGGTCTCAAAGAGGCGATTCAAAGAAGAGGTAATTTCCGTTACCAATTCTTTCACCTTTATTTCTTCTTCCACTTATTCTTCTTTGGTTGTTTCATTATTAAGTAATAACATAAGTATCACTCATATATGTATATGTTATTATAAGTATGAAACAACCCTATTTCACCATCTATCCATCCTACGGAAAACAAAATCACCGCGCGTGCATACGTACGGAATACCGTCTCCACGCAGTGGTGTAATCTGTTTTTCCACCAACACCTTACATGGATGGGTATTATGGTGTAAAGAATAACTATAAATAGTTATTATAACATCATAATGATTCTGATGTATTGTATCATCCACTCCAATTCAATTCAATACTTATGGAAATGATATCATCGCTCGTGCGTACGTACGGACTACGGTCTCCACGACGCGATGAGATTCATTCTCCATGTTAACCATTTAAGAATGATTATAAAGTATATACAAGAAATAATAATGAAATATATGACATTATAAATATACTTGATTTATGTGTATATATATGTATGTCATCTACTTAATTCCACTCAATTCAATAAGGAAACGAAAACAGCGTTCATGCGTACGTACGACCTACCGTCTCCATGAACGGTGTATTTCTTTCAATTTATCGATCCATTCTATATATTTATATTCTGAATATATATTATATATAAATCATGTTTTATATTCTATAATTAAGTAATAATGATCTATGTAATCATATGAATAATTACAAGTTAAAACACGAACGACAAATGAGACGATTTTACCCAAAACGCTACTTTAACATGAATTTACAAAAGAACGGGTAATATAAAGTCATAAGTGAACCATATATGATATAATAACAATGAATATGATTATATAATAAGTCAATGACATTATTTAAATCATTATACAGGAGGTTCAGACACTTACGAAGCAAATCGGACCTAAGGTAAGGGAAATATCACAATCTCATTTTTATCCGAGATTGTTTATACATTGGTATTTACTGGGGTGTATTTTATCATCCACATCCATATTTCCTCAATATGTAATGTCATTTCCATCCAACTACAATTTTTTAAAACCTATTTTACCCTTTGTTTAGTTTTTAGTAAAATATATGAAAGGAATCATTTGTCGTTTTTCGTACGAGGTACTTTTTGACTTTTCCGACAAAAGTACGAGAAGATTGTTTTTTTAACTTATACGACATGAATGGATTTTTAAAACATTATTTCCAAGAAGCTTCCTTTACAAGTTTTCAAGTTTATTTTTAATCAACTTCTTTTAGTTTAAAATTTAATGACAAGTTAAGAAAGGAAAAATGTTTTTGAAGTAGAAAGGATATTTTCCTCAAGAATAGAGTTCAAGTGTTTTCTCAAAATTATTTTCCATCTAAGATAATAAAGGGTTTTGTTTTTATCCCTATTATTACATTGATTTGATTATGTTGTGATGGAATTATTTTTATGAATTCCATTATCTTATATGAATTGTTTTACGATGTCATGATGTTTAAGATTCCCATTTGTATTACATGGGTTATGCAATGATGTATGATTTATGATTTTGTGGCACACATAAGAATGGTATCATTATGATATGGCTGGGACCTATATATCCATACAATGCACTGGGTAAAGATTTTATATCTCATGAGATAGACATGGCTGGAATGGTAGGTTATACCAGTTCAGTGAAACAGGACTGAAACGAGGGTGACTCGGTTCAGAAAGGGACTTTGTCCACTAAGATAGTCTTGGCAATGAGTCTTGACTAACAAGAAATGATTATCTATGATTATGTGTGTATGCCACAATGTTTCATGTTTTAAGTTATGATTATTGTGATTACATTTCACTGCCATGATTTATCCCATGTTATGAAATTATGATCTCCTTTATAGGTTAAGATTTCCAAAAGTTATGTGCTTATGTATATGATGTGATTGATATTTCTTTTGTTTACCATTACTGAGCATTTGAGCCCACCCTTTCATGTTTTATTTTCCCCAGGATATAAGGAAAAGTTTTAGGTATAAAAAAAGGAAGATCTTTATGGGAGATGTTGAAGATCTTTCACCAGGATTAGAAGATTATATTCTGAGTTTCCAAAGACACTAAACTATTACGATCCTTGTGTGTGTGTTTTTGTTATGTACTAAGTATTTCGCAAAAGTAATGTAATGTCCATGTACGTCAGGTTTAAGGTCTCTACAAAATCAAAATAATTTGAGAGGAATATCTCTTTATATTTTTAAATCATTTAAAATTCATGTAATTATAAAAGAAAACTTTTATTTTGAAAATATACTTATAATCTTGTAAGGTCAGCTTCCAAGGGTTCATAACGGTGAAGAATAACCGCGCCCACAGTATTAGTTAAAAAACATTCTTAACATAATTTGTTGAAAAGGTCATATAGTACGTTGTTCGGAAAACGACAAAATGATTCCTTTCATACTATTTATAAAAATTCCAAAAAGGGTATTAATGACTTTAACCCTTAGTTTAGTAAATAGTAAAAAAAAATTTGATTTTTTTTAAGAAACACGAATGTGTATGATAAAGAGGTCCCAGTAGATACTCACGTAAAAACAACCTTAGATAATAAAGATATTGTGAAATTAACCCTTACCTTGCACTTTTTCTTGGTAAAGGGTATTTTAACCTCTTGTATAATAGTCAAATCATTGTTATTAAATTATAAAATAACCACATATATAAATATAATATCATATATGATCTTCTAATATTTCTTTGTTAATAGCATTTTAGTAGTATCATTGTTTCGGGTGTTAACTGATTCATTTTCCTTCATACGTTTTTTTATGTAAGTCATTTTTGTTATGGATAGGATGTATTTTATTCATATCCATAATTATATAATGTTATTAAAAATTATTTAAAATAATCAAATGAAAATTATTCTTTAATGGTTATGATGGGTAATGAATCTCATCACGTTCATGGAAACGGTAATCCGTACCTACGCACGAATGCTACTTCCATTTCATTTTTTTATTTTTAAAAGGAAAGAAGACCAAATGATACATATGTATATTATTATTATAGTATAATATACTATTTTATATATATTACTTAAGTTCATTAACATCATCCTTTATACGTACCATGTATGGTATGAATGAGTCATATAACATTTAGGGGGCGGTAGTCCACACTTTCTCAAATGAAATTATCGTATATATAGAACATGAAAAGAATAAAGTTATTATATAAAATATAATTACAGAAGATTATAGAGAAAATAAATATCACAAATATCATATATAATTATAGTTCCATCATATTGGCCACCATAAGAGGTGGTAGTAGAAGATTGAACAATCATCGTTTCGTAAGGCAGTAGTTCATCGTCCATAGAAACATTATGTTCTATTCCCATTAGATAGAGGTGTGTGTAAGTTTAGTTCAAATACATAACATAAAAACAACCTAGTATATTAAGGATATTTGTGTTGTTATAAAATAAATTAATAAATAGAGTTCAGGGGGTTGGGGAAGTAAAATAAAAGAAAAGAACTTAAGAGGAGATGTATCCTTTAAATCGGGTAACTCCCTTTGGGTTGAACCAAAAAACTTCTTTAAAGTGCCTTTTTCCGATGTTAAGGCTTCTAAGAGGAATAGAGGGATGTAGGGAGCTTATTTGTGCAGAGTTTGGATGATCCAAGGGACTTGAGATGTGTGAGAAATGGGATAGAGGTGAGGATTTTTATAAGGTGGAGGAGGGGCTCTTTAGAAATTTTTGAAAATATTTTTTTATTATTTAACTATTTTTAGTTTCTAAATGTCCAAAACCCATTAATGTAGACGATAATATGACTCCTGTTTGATATAAGATCGTCCAATATTAATTGGGCTGGTTTTGGATATTGTTTTAATTTTTATAATCTCATTTCTTTAAATCATTCTTTAATGAGGTAAACACTTCATCATTGTTGTGTCATAAATAATATTATTTATTTGATGTCCAAAAATTATAAAATTAATACCGTGATGTAGGAAATCGTTTTATATTTCATATTAATATTTGTTGGTATCACCTGTTTTGATAATCCCAAATCATGCTTAAACATTGATTATGATGTATTAAACCTTTGCATTAATCTTATTATTCTATGCTTAAATGTATTTTATTCTAAACAGTTCATATTCTTACTCTCATAACCTTACTGTAACAGCTTACAGTAGTATTTACATAAGTTTGGTATTGTTAGCCAACAATCAGAGTTTTATTTTCAAAGTCACAGTTACAGTTAACTGTCACCTTAAGTTACTGTTGCACTAAGTTCACAGTTACAAGGTTACAGTCGAAGACTAATACAAGCTTACAGTTACGAGTCTACTGCTATCTATTGTCAAAGCTCACAGACGAAGGTTACAGTTACAAGACTTCTGCTCAAAGTTTTCTCTGCTCAAGTTCACAGTCGAACAAGCCTACAGTCATAAGTCTACAGTCAAGGTTACAGTTAGACAGCTTCTGTCTACTAAGTCTACAGATGATCGAAGTCTACAGTTGACAAAGGTTACAGCTCTACAAATTTGATGTTACAAGTCTACAGTTAGAAAGGCTACAGTTACATGGAGTAAAAGCTACCATTGCAAGCCTACAGACAGCAAGCCCTTTTGTTGAAGTCAGCAGTCAGAAGGAAGTCCACAGTTGGGAGTCCACAGAAGGAAGTCCACAGTTGGAAGACCACAGTTGAAGTCCACAGTGACATACTTTCTCGACCAGTTTATTATTATTATATTTCTACTTTTTCTTTACCAATTTGATTAATACTAATCTAACGGTCATGTCTAGCAAGATTAATACATCTAACATTATTTATTGATATTTGCAGACATATCAAGAAATAATACAATGTACGAGGAAGATCGCACGTGCAACTCCAGACTATTTATCTTGTCGGCCTCGGGTGAACAAAAAGGGAATATATGGAGGAGTATAAAAAGAAGAGAGAAGCATTCAAGAAGATATATATGAATGGAACAGTTACACTGAGTCTAACATCTACAACTGAGAAGGAGATACGCATATACACAAAAAAGGAAGAACTCTCGAGCATTCATTCTGAAGAACAAAAGAGTCTCAGTGAACCGACTGAAAGAAGCGTCTCCTAAAAGCCATGCTGTGAAGCACTCAAACTCAAAGAAGCTGATCACTTGAACATCTGGAAGTCTGGAAATCCCGACACTCTGTTTTAGTGTCAACTTACAGAAAAAGGACCAAAGCTTCAAGTCACTCATTCCTACGAGTCCAGAACTGATCTGCCAACACTATAGAGCACTCTAAACCTTCTTCATTCTATCTATTGCTCTACTGTGTTTTAGTTTTCTACATTTTGAGCAGTGTGTGATATCTGCTGTATTAAACACACACACTGACTCCTGTACTTTCACTGGAGGATCTTTAAATCCTCAGCAAATCTTTTTGCACTCCATTTCCCACTGTGGATAGTGGTAGAGGTCTTGTGACCTGGACAGCTTGCTGCTGTTGTTTGTTTTCCCACGAAGAACTGTGGTAGAGGTCTTGTGACCTGGACAGTGTGTTCACTGTTGTTAACCCCGATCCAGGGTGTGGATCATTCTTATATAAAATTTTGAGAGGACTAAGTCTCGGCTTGAGACTGAACCTCTTGGTTAATTCTGTGTGTTTATAGTTATACTCTATATCCATACTATACATATTTATTTCATATTCCGCTGCTATTACTTTGAAATATAATCTATCTTCAAAGCTACTTTGATAATTTAATTCGCAAGTGTTTATATTTGTTATAAATCAGTAAGTTAGTTTCAAAAGTTAATTTAATCATAAGATTAAGTTAACTGAGAATTAATCAATCTTTGAGAAACTAATTGAACCTTTATAATCTATATAAATTCACTACAGTTTAATTTGTTTTTGAAATTGGGGGATTTTAACAGAAATTGTTTTTAACAGAAATTTTAATTGGAACTCAATTCACCCCCCCTCTTGAGTGTCCACTCCGACCAACATTTGGTATCAAAGGATGTGTTTAGCTCTGTTATACTTGCTCAAAGTTTTATTTTAACTCTCTGTTTTTAAACTGTGATTGTAGTTTTATCTAAAAGATCTTAAATTTCTGTTAGTTCTAAATTTTATCTCTTTAAAACATTTTCTAGAATTTCCTTATGGATAATAGACTAGAAGGTGCTGCTACTAACAGGCCACCCTTCTTTAATGGTGTGAATTATGCCCAATGGAAGCTCAAAATGAAAATTCATTTGGAAAGTATGGGTTTTGATATTTGGACTGCTATAGAGTCTCAATACAAGATTCCAGAAACTGAAAGAATAACTTGGGATGAACCTACTAAAGTAGCTTACAATAATAATTGTAAGGCTGTGAATGCTCTCTACTGTGCTCTAGGAGATGAGGAATTCAATAGAATTTCTGCATGTAAAACTGCTTTTGAAATCTGGGACACCTTAGCTGTTTCTCATGAAGGAACAACTAATGTCAAGGAAATGCGGTTAAACACTTATACTATCAAATATGATAACTTTAAGATGAAAGCTGATGAACCTATTTCTGATATGTATCTCAGGTTTAATGAGATAGTCAACACAATGAGCTCACTCGGGAAGATTGTTCCAGCAAAGGAGCAAATCATGAGATTATTGAGATGTCTGCCTGACAGATGGAGAGGCACATCCGTTTCAATTAGAGAATCCTGTGATATTGGAACTTTGCCTGTCAAGGAGTTAATTGGTAAGGTGATGATGTATGAAGAAGAGCTAAAGGTGAATAAAGAGGAAGATGAGGAACCAAAACGAAAATCTGTAGCTTTTAAGTCTACTGCATCAAAGAGCAAAGACAAGGAGAAAGTGCATATACCAACTGAAAGCTCATCTAGTGAAGACTTAGATTCTGACAGTGATGCTGAGATGGCACAAATAGCAAGGAGATTCAAGAAGTTCTATAGGAAGAATAAGTTCTTCAGAAAACCAAACTACAAGGGTAAGTATGATAGACAAGGTAAGTGGAAGAAAGATTGGAAGAAAACTGATAAAGAAGAAGACATAGTTTGCTATGAATGTAAAAGGAAAGGACACATCAAAGCTGACTATCCTAAGTTAAAATTCAAGAAGAAATATGAGTACAAGGACAAGAATTATAAGAAAGCTATGAAGGCCACCTGGAGTGCTTCAGAAGACAGCACAAGTGAATCAGAGTCCAGTGATTCTGAAAGAAATCGTGCTAATATGTGTTTCATGACAAACACATCTGAGGTAACCTTAGACACTCCCACTCTAAACTCTTATTATTCTGAAGGTGAAGCAGAATCTGGTTCTGATTCTGAAAATATGTCTAAATATGAATTGACTGAATACTGTAATATGCTGGAAGAAACGTGTAATGAACTAAAGGATAAATATAAGTCTTTAAAGAAACAACATGCTCTTACTGCAAGTGTCAAGTCTGCACTTGATGTAGAAAAAGAGAAAAATGTTCAATTATTAAAGGAGAATACAGAACTAAAACTATCTAATGAACAACTTAGAAAGGACTTAGAAACATTCACAAATGGAAAAGATACTCTAACCCAACTGCTAGGAAAGCAAGTTGCACCTAAGTATGCTACTGGATTGGGATACCAACCTGGACAAAGACAGTTTACTAAAACCCAATTTATTTCCAAGTCTGAAAAAAATCCTGCTAGTTCCAATTTTGGAAATTCGTATGCCTCAACTGGTTATTTAAATAGTTGTAGATCAAGTAAAGTATATCTCTCTAAATCTGTTGCATCTATTAATTGTATGGGACCCATAAAACAAATCTGGGTACCTAAATCCTTGATTGCTAACATATCTGGACCCAAGAAAATCTGGGTACCAAAGTCATTTCTTGTCTAATCTGTTTTGTAGGAAATCTGTTTGAAAAGAAATTACAAGAAGGTATGGTACTTAGACAGTGGATGTTCAAGACACATGTCTGGGGACTATTCGTGCTTCAAAAGCTTAATAAAGGTTGATGGAGGATATGTCACTTTTGGTGATAACTCAAAAGGAAAAATCATCGGCCTAGGCCAGATTGGTAACACTGACTTAGTATTAATTTCCAAAGTTTTATTTGTTGATGGACTTAAGTACAACCTACTTAGCATTTCTCAATTGTGTGATGATGGCTTTAATGTCAAGTTTGAAAACAATTCTTGTGATGTTTATAATTCCAAAAATGATTTAATATTTTCTGCCTTAAGAAATGAAAATGTTTATGCTGTTGACTTAAACACTTTAGCTAAACATAATGTTACTTGCTTAAATGATTTTCATAAAGAGTCTTGGCTGTGGCATAGGAGATTAGGACACTGCAACATTCACTCACTTAGAAAACTCTCTAAGAAACACCTAGTTAGATACTTACCTAAGCTTGAATTCCCAAATGACAAAGTGTGTAATCCCTGTCAAAAGGGAAAACAACACAAAGTTTCTTTTAAACCAAAGAAAGAAGTTTCAACTTCTCAACCACTTGAACTGGTTCACATGGATTTGTTTGGACCATCAAGAATTTCAAGTCTAAATGGGAAGCACTATGTCTATGTTCTTGTAGATGACTTTTCTAGATATACTTGGGTATATTTTCTAGCTCACAAAAGTGAAGCCTGCTCTTCCTTTGTTAAATACTCTAAGTCTGTAGAAAATCTTAGTGGACTTAAGATTAAGACCTTGAGGAGTGATCATGGCCGTGAGTTTGAGAATCGAGAATTTGAATCTTACTGCTCACTCAATGGCTATTCTCATAACTTTTCTGCCCCTAGGACACCCCAACAGAATGGTGTAGTGGAAAGGAGAAACAGAACCCTGCAAGAAATTGCAAGAACTATGCTTAATGAATATGACCTGCCTGTTCACTTTTGGGCTGAAGCTGTAAATACATCCTGCTATGTTATTAATAGAGTCTTGATCAGACCAGTTCTTAAGAAAACCCCTTATGAATTGTGGAACAATAGGAAGCCTAAGGTTAATTACTTTAGAGTTTTTGGTTGCAAAGTCTTTATTCTGAATACTAAATATAATCTTGATAAATTTGCTCCAAAAAGTGATGAAGGAATTTTCCTAGGTTACTCTATGTCTAGTAAAGCCTATAGAGTGTTCAATAAGAAAACCAAATGTGTGGAAGAATCTGTTCACATCAAGTTTGATGAGACTAATCCACATGAGACTAAAACTTCTCTTGAAGATGTTGAAGAAGACTTATCTGTTCTGGACCTAAATGACAAATCTAAAGAACCTGTAATAAAAACATCCAGTTCTGGACTTTTTCCAGAATCTTCCTCTGTGGAACCCAAACCTATAGATGAACCTGAAATCTCTAGTCCAACCTTTATCAAATCAACTAGGATTCTAAAGAATCATCCTTTAGATGCTGTTGTTGGTAATCTTGATAGAGGAACACAAACTAGAGCTTCTCTAAGAAATCAGGTTGAACATCAAGCTTTTCTTTCACAGCTTGAACCCAAAAATGTCAATGATGCTATCAGTGATGAATTCTGGGTAATGGCTATGCAAGAAGAACTAAATCAGTTTGAAAGAAACAAAGTTTGGGAATTAGTGGAAAGACCTAAAGACACTCTTACCATAGGCACTAAATGGGTGTTTAGAAACAAAGTTGATGAGTTTGGTAACATAATCAGAAACAAAGCTAGGCTAGTTGCACAAGGGTATAGTCAGGAAGAAGGAATAGACTATGAGGAGACCTTTGCACCCGTGGCTAGACTAGAGGCCATTAGGATATTACTTGCTTATGCTGCTCATCTGAATTTCAAACTATATCAAATGGATGTTAAAAGTGCTTTTCTAAATGGATATATAATTGAGGATGTATTTGTGGAACAACCTCCTGGTTTTACAAATCCCCATTTTTCTAATCATGTTTTTAAACTATCTAAAGCTTTATATGGTTTAAAGCAAGCTCCAAGAGCTTGGTATGATAGGCTCAGCTCTTTTCTTATTTCAAAAGGATTTACTAAAGGGATATCTGATCCTACTCTTTTTATTAAATGGATTTATAAAGATGTATTAATAGTTCAAATTTATGTGGATGATATTATTTTTGGATCTTCAAAAAATTCTTTATGTGTTGATTTTTCAAAAATAATGCAAAATGAGTTTGAAATGAGTTTAATGGGAGAAATCAAATTTTTCCTTGGATTTCAGATCTTTCAAAATAAAAATGGTATTATTTTAAACCAAAGTAAATATATTAAAGATCTTCTAAAACGTTTTTCTTTGGATGGCACCAAAGGCAGTGACACACCTATGAGCACCACTTGCAAGTTGGACAGTGATGAAACTGGTGAACCAGTGGATCAAACCAATTACAGAGGTATGATAGGTAGTCTACTGTACCTTACTGCCAGTAGACCTGACATCATGTTCAGTGTATGCATGTGTGCTCGATTTCAAGCCAATCCAAAAGAGTCTCATTTGACTGCTGTTAAAAGGATTTTCAAATATCTAAAACATACTCCCAATTTGGGATTATTTTATCCAAAAGGACACTCATTTGATTTATTAAGTTATTCTGATGCTGATTTTGCTGGCTGCAAGTTAGATAGAAAGAGCACCTCTGGAACATGTCACATTTTAGGCAAGTCACTAGTATCTTGGTGTAGTAAGAAGCAGAATTCTGTTGCATTGTCTACTGCCGAAGCTGAGTATATAGCTGCTGGTAGCTGTTGTGCACAAATCTTGTGGATGAAACACACTTTACTAGACTATGGATATCAATTCAAACATGTCTCTATAAGGTGTGACAATACAAGTGCTATTAACATTTCAAAAAATCCAGTATCTCATGCTAGGACAAAACATATTGATGTGAGACATCACTTTCTGAGGGATCATTATCAAAAAGGTGATATCACTCTTGAGTTCATTGGCACTGAACATCAGTTAGCTGATATTTTTACAAAGCCTTTGAATTCTGAGAGATTAAGTTACACCAAACATGAGTTAGGTATGATTAACTATAGCACAGTTGAAACCTCACAGTTAGACCTCACAGTTGAAACCTCGCAGTTTAGACCTCATAGTTGAAACCTCGCAGTTTAAACCTCACAGTTGAAACCTCACAGTTGAAACCTCACAGTTGAAACCTCACAGTTGAAACCTCACAGTTGAAACCTCACAGTTGAAACCTCACTGTTACATCTCTCTGTAGGCTGTTTCGCTGTTTAATCTTATTTTATTTTTGCGGGAATTCGAACCGTTTCTTTTCTTTATTGTCTTATTTCTAAATCCCTAAATGATAAAATTGAGAACATCGAACATATCTCAATCCACTCATCTCGACCCTTGCTCTCTCAAGTCCTAAACCCTAAACCTTCAACCGAACCTCGAAACCTCATTCAGTTCCAATGGCCAGAACAAAGCGACCCCCAACTGTCAACGAAGATGCACTAATGCCGAAGAGGACTCAAGTCGAATCCAGTGGCACCGGGAACGCCTCGATAAGACCTGTTAATCCACATCTGACTAAGAGAGAAATAGTTGCTGAGAAGGAGCTAAGTGAAGAGTGGATTTTATCGAGCAGATCATTAGTTCTGGCAGTGCTTAATGATCAAGGATGGACCGAATGCTTCGCAAACAATAATGGACCATACTACCCGAAGCTGGTGAAGGAGTTCTATGAATATCTACAGTTCGAGGAAGAGGATGATCTGCATAGACTGGTATCCAGAGTAAACGGCAATGAAGTCAGTTTTTCATCCGTTGAATGGGCTGCATGTTTAAGAGTTCCTCATGAGGGTATTTACAACTACTATTCTGGAGCGGCTCCTCCAAACAGTAGAATCTTTGATCATGAGACGGCTCTGGAAGAATTGACAGGCAATGGGACTGTAAGGAAGATTGTTGCTACTGAAATGAATGGAGAGGACAGGCTTCTGTTTAAATTTATCCAGCATGTACTGAGTCCTAGAAGAGGAGATTTTTCAACTCTGAAGCATCAGGATATTTACTTGATGTACTTATTAAAACATGGAAGGAAGGTCAACCTTTGTAGGTTGCTGATGGCTCAGATGGAGGACATGATAAAGGCAAGCTCAAAATCATGTGCCTTGTTTCATGCTAAACTCATTTCGGTTATGTTGAAAGTAAAAGGTGCAGCTGGAAGTCAGGAAGAGTTGATAGTGGCAAAGAACAGTGTATGTATCTCGAAAGTAATCTGCAAATTCATGAAGATCAGTTGGAATCCCTGGAAGAAATCATGGGTGAATGATGAGGAGAGAATCTATGAGATTTTTAGCCCTTCTACTCATCCCTCTAGACCGAGAGATAGGAGAGATCCAGGCTTAAAGCCTGATGAGCCTGAACCTGTATACTCAGATGATGAACAGACTGCAGTAGTTGGTAACTCTGCAAGAGAGAACACTCCAATTGATGAAGGGAGTGATCCTGATACTACTCACAGTCTTGTCAGGACAGTGACGTTTGGAGCAGCAAGCCCTCCAAAAGAACTACCTAGTAGAGAACCTGTTCTAAGAGACAGTGAGACTGAGACTACAGAAGAAGAAGAAGAATCTCAATATTTTGTCAAGGACACCTCTGATGAGGGTGATACAGTCGAAGCAGAAGAGGCTGGAGCTTTAAATGAAAATCAAGAAACTGTTGGAGAAGAACTTAGTATGAGCCCTCTGATAGGGTATACAGTCAAGTTAGTGTCTGACCAGGAAGCAGGAGTGGTCTCTACTACTGTTGTCATGGAAGTGGTTGATGACCCAACAGAGAAGGAGGCTAACCTCACTGCTGAACCTACAGAGGAAGCAAGTATGGAACCTGCTAGAGCTACAAAAGAGAACCTAGAGTTACCCAGAGTTGAGCAGATAGTAGAAAGTGTTCAGGAAGGACCTCCAAGTGAGGGGGAGCGTGTTGGTTCAGTCTCTGTACTGTATGATATAGAAGGATGGACCTCAGATCCAGGATACATGGTGCTAGGACTCAATTATGGGGATTCAGATGAGGAAAACCAAGCACCAAGAAATCCATTCATCCTACCTAACAGCTCTCCAGTGTTAGAAACTGAAAAATTGGCCACCAAGGAAGACCTTGAATCCTTAAAGAATGAAATGAAGGAGACCATCAGACAGTCTGTTGCTGAATTGAAAACCAGTCTTTTTGATGAGCTGAAAAATGTGGAACAATCCTTAGAACTATCTCTGGGATGTGTTGTGGGAAGTCCAATAAAAGAAGTGATGGATGAAATGAAAGTGTGCCACACTCAAATTGAAAGCTGGACTGGAGCAGTAGTGGCCCTCAGACAATCAGTTGCTTCTTTAACTGCCCTGAGCAGTTCTCAGACACAAGTGGCCAGTGATATTCGATACATCAAAGAAGTGGTCAAGCAGTTTGTGGAAGTATTTGAGGCTTTCAAGAAATCAGTAAAAGAACACTTTAGCAATCAGGATGCTGTCATTCAGAAAGTGATTGGAAATCTGACTCAGTCTTTCAAGGAGACAGTGGCATTCTCAGTCAAGTCCCTTCCTTCATATAGCTCTCCTGTGGACCTTGAGCAGTTTAGAAGCCTGCTCAGAGAAGAGCTTACTCAGGCCCGTGCAAATGACACATCAGACCTACAGATCCTTGCTACTACAAGAGAAGTCAGTGGCTTTGTTCGTGAGCACCTGCAGGCTGCTACTGCTTCTCAGGAGGCCATCAAAAGTAAAGTGGATTATTACTTTGATCGGATTTTCACCAAGCATCAGTTGAACAATCACTTCAAGCTCATGCTAGAAACTATGAAGCTGCCTCCTGTAACTCAAGCTTTCAAAGAACAAGTTAGCAAGCTACGAGAGTTGACCCCGGCTTTGGATAAATTCTTGGAAAACAAAGATGACTTCTTATCTGCCATGGACAGAGGAGGAAACATTATCATGGATTTCAGGAATCTGCTCCTACCTTTTCTTCATGTGGACTGCACACCTGTTATAGTTCCTCCTGCCCTACCTGTCTCCAACCCCAGTGGTTCTTCCATAATGTCTCCTGCTGATGCCCTCAGAAGCCTTAGACCACTGATCCCTCGGCAAGCTACTCACTACCGGCCTTCAGGAGCCTCTGTTTCTGCCCCTCCAGACATTCCTGCTGCCATTCCTCAGCCTGTTGATCCTTCACCTCCTGCTCCATCTTCTTCCTCCAAAGGAAAAGATCCCTTACCTCCAGATGAAGAGGATTGAGTCTGTTTTTTTATAGGGATCATGTATTCATGTTTTGGGTCATGTATTGTACTCCTTATTAATACAATGTTTCTTTTCTCTCTCTCTGTCTTTCTTTTTGTTAATCACAAAGGGGGAGAAATAAAGATAAATAGATAGGGGGAGAAATGGGGAGAAATAGGAAACTCAAAGGGAGAAATGAACCTATACAAAGAGGAGAAATCCTTGCGGAGTATACCTAATTTTTGTGCTCATATTGCTAATACTGTGTTTTGCACACTTCTCTATGATACTTCTATATTTCATACTGACATAATTTGTGATTATCAAAAAGGGGGAGATTGTTGGTATCACCTGTTTTGATAATCCCAAATCATGCTTAAACATTGATTATGATGTATTAAACCTTTGCATTAATCTTATTATTCTATGCTTAAATGTATTTTATTCTAAACAGTTCATATTCTTACTCTCATAACCTTACTGTAACAGCTTACAGTAGTATTTACATAAGTTTGGTATTGTTAGCCAACAGTCAGAGTTTTATTTTCAAAGCCACAGTTACAGTTAACTGTCACCTTAAGTTACTGTTGCACTAAGTTCACAGTTACAAGGTTACAGTCGAAGACTAATACAAGCTTACAGTTACGAGTCTACTTCTATCTATTGTCAAAGCTCACAGACGAAGGTTACAGTTACAAGACTTCTGCTCAAAGTTTTCTCTGCTCAAGTTCACAGTCGAACAAGCCTACAGTCATAAGTCTACAGTCAAGGTTACAGTTAGACATCTTCTGTCTACTAAGTCTACAGATGATCGAAGTCTACAGTTGACAAAGGTTACAACTCTACAAATTTGATGTTACAAGTCTACAGTTAGAAAGGCTACAGTTACATGGAGTAAAAGCTACCATTGCAAGCCTACAGACAGCAAGCCCTTTTGTTGAAGTCAGCAGTCAGAAGGAAGTCCATAGTTGGGAGTCCACAGAAGGAGGTCCACAGTTGGAAGACCACAGTTGAAGTCCACAGTGACATACTTTCTCGACCAGTTTATTATTATTATATTTCTACTTTTTCTTTACCAATTTGATTAATACTAATCTAACAGTCATGTCTAGCAAGATGAATACATCTAACATTATTTATTGATATTTGCAGACATATCAAGAAATAATACAATGTACGAGGAAGATCGCACGTGCAACTCCAGACTATTTATCTTGTCGGCCTCGGGTGAACAAAAAGGGAATATATGGAGGAGTATAAAAAGAAGAGAGAAGCATTCAAGAAGATATATATGAATGGAACAGTTACACTGAGTCTAACATCTACAATTGAGAAGGAGATACGCATATACACAAAAAAGGAAGAACTCTCGAGCATTCATTCTGAAGAACAAAAGAGTCTCAGTGAACCGACTGAAAGAAGCGTCTCCTAAAAGCCATGCTGTGAAGCACTCAAACTCAAAGAAGCTGATCACTTGAACATCTGGAAGTCTGGAAATCCCGACACTCTGTTTTAGTGTCAACTTACAGAAAAAGGACCAAAGATTCAAGTCACTCATTCCTACGAGTCCAGAACTGATCTGCCAACACTATAGAGCACTCTAAACCTTCTTCATTCTATCTATTGCTCTACTGTGTTTTAGTTTTCTACATTTTGAGCAGTGTGTGATATCTGCTGTATTAAACACACACACTGACTCCTGTACTTTCACTGGAGGATCTGTAAATCCTCAGCAAATCTTTTTGCACTCCATTTCCCACTGTGGATAGTGGTAGAGGTCTTGTGACCTGGACAACTTGCTGCTGTTGTTTGTTTTCCCACGAAGAACTGTGGTAGAGGTCTTGTGACCTGGACAGTGTGTTCACTGTTGTTAACCCCGATCCAGGGTGTGGATCATTCTTTTATAAAATTTTGAGAGGACTAAGTCTCGGCTTGAGACTGAACCTCTTGGTTAATTCTGTGTGTTTATAGTTATACTCTATATCCATACTATACATATTTATTTCATATTCCGCTGCTATTACTTTGAAATATAATCTATCTTCAAAGCTACTTTGATAATTTAATTCGCAAGTGTTTATATTTGTTATAAATCAGTAAGTTAGTTTCAAAAGTTAATTTAATCATAAGATTAAGTTAACTGAGAATTAATCAATCTTTGAGAAACTAATTGAACCTTTATAATCTATATAAATTCACTACAGTTTAATTTTTTTTTGAAATTGGGGGATTTTAACAGAAATTGTTTTTAACAGAAATTTTAATTGGAACTCAATTCACCCCCCCTCTTGAGTGTCCACTCCGACCAACATTTGTATAGTTGAAAATATAACTTATATAACCCCTTGTAAAAATTAATTTACTAAAATATATATGTTTATTTCGTTTTGTCTTTACTTTAAATTAATTAATATAAAGTGTCAATATCACTCTCAAGTGGCTCCATGGGGTCCCAAAATAGAACCAAGTATTCCCTTGGTCAGACATATATCAACCAATAAGAATAAGACACATGTTAGGGTAATTTAATATTAATATAATAATTTTTTTTATCCTTATTTTCCAGATTTACCCTTTAACCACGATAAATAAAATATTTACTGAAGTAGATATTCATAATGTCTAAAAATAAAAGTTACCTATTTACAAAATTTGTACCTCCTGATTCCAAATATGGAATCAATTTTTCCAAATTCAAAATACATGAGTGCCAGAAATTAATTTAAAAATAATTCCCGCTGTCAAAACAAAAAAGCGTGTCTTTAAGAAATAATACCTATCAAAAGATTGACACTTGTTTATGTCCAGTTTAAAAGTGAAATTACATCCAATGACCTAAATTATATTAAATGATAAAAATATAATCAAACGATACTTTAAAACAACTAAAATGTATAATTTAACACTATAAATTATTTCGATTAAAAAAGTTGTTATTAATTAAAATTTATTATTTTCACTATTCATCAAAAATTGAAAGTATTCAGAAGAGTACCAAAATTCACCCTAAGATGATTTGAATATTATTAATCCAAAAAATAAGTCCATTTTGAAATAAAAAATATAAAATTTCAGTAAGTGGATATTACTATTCATAGTGGATAGTTTGATTGGTCGTGGGGTGTTAGAATCTCGAAATTTTGTACAATGCAATCTATTGAATTATTAAATGGGAAACATACAGTGGAGGCTTGGGGTGTTACATTCTTCTCTCTTTCAAATAATTGCATCCTTGAAATTTCTAGAATACTACTACATAAAAATATTCGGGTGGTTCTTCATCATAAATTCCTCGGGTTCCCACATTGCCTCTTCCATCTTATGATTTCTCCATAGAACTTTCACCAAATGAGTCGTCTGGTATCCCAACACCTATTCTTTGGTATCAATAATTAGGATAGGCAATTTACAATAATATTGATTTGGTTATAATTCTATTTCTTCATTGGTGAGTACATGTGTTGGGTCAGGCATGTATTTTCTCAATAGTGATATGTGGAACACGTCGTGATATTTGGAGACTTGGTGGAATTTCCAAATGACAAGCTATAAATCCAATTCATTCTAGAATTTGAAAAGTTCCAAAGTACCTAGGACTTAATTTTCCTTTCTTACCGAATCTTATAACACCCTCTCATGGATATACCTTCAAGAAATCATGATCTCCTACTTGAAATTCCAAATCCTTCCTTCGGTTATAGGCGTAACTGGTTTTCCTACTTTGAGTTGATTTGATGTGGGTTTGGATAACCTTCACCTTTTCCAATGTTTCCTCAACATGTTCTGGGACTATGAGTTTTCATTCTCCAACATCATCCCAAGAATATAGTGTACAACATCTCTTTCCATATAACGCTTCATATGGTGCCATCTGAATTGTTGAATGGAAACTATTATTATAAGAAAATTATAAAAGAGCTAAATATTGATCCCACATACTTTGAAAGTCATGTGACCAATAACTCAACATGTCTTCCAATGTTTGAATAGTCTGTTCTGATTTCCCATCAGTTTGAGGCTTGTAGGAAGTGCTCATACAAAGTTTATTATCCAAGGACTTTTAAAGAATTTTCATGAATATTGATGTAAAATTGGGATCAAAGCCAGAAAAAATCAATACGTGTACTCCATGAAGTATTACAACTTCATTAATATATAGTCTTTCCAGAATTTCAATTGGTAAATCATCTCTTATAGCATGAAAATGAGTTGACTTGGTAAGATGATCAACAATGACCCATATTGCATCATTCCTCCTAAGAGTATTTGGTACCCCCATGAAAATGTACATCGTAATATCCTCCCATTTCCAATTAGGTATGGGAGGAGGTTGCATAAATCCTCTAGGATATTGTCTTCTTGCTTCCACTTGTTGAAAAACCATACATCTTGACACATAATCAGCAATCTCTCTCTTCATGTTGTCCCACCAAAAATTTTCTTTCAAATCTCTATACATATTAGTGCTACCAGGGTGTATAGAGAAATTGGAGCTATGAGAATCATCCAAAAATTTCCTTTTTAGATCAGGTATGTCAGGAACACAATGTATTTTCCAAAATTTCAAAATCCCATCTTCATATACGAAGTTGATTAATCTCCCATCATACACATCTTTAATTTTCTTTTGAAAATCCTCATCATCGGTCTGAGAAATTTTTATCCTTTCTAGTAAATATGGTTTAGAAACCATTGGAAAAATTATAGATGTTTCACCTTCCATGATTATTCCCATATCCATCTTTACTAGATCCATGAACATAAGACCCCTTTCATCTCTCATCTTGTTCAAAACTCCATAATCCTTTTTTCTCAAAGCATCCGCCACCTTATTTTCCTTCCCCAGGTGGTAGTGTATAGTGCAATCATAATCCTTGAGTAGTTCGAGCCATCTAATTTCCCTCATGTTGAGTTCATTTTGTGAGAAAATATACATCAAACTCTTGTGATCAGTATAAATGTCACATTTGTCACCATATATATAGTGTCTCCATATCATCAGAGAAAATATTATAGCTACTAACTGAATATCATGAGTGCGATTGTTTTTTTCATGAATTTCTAGCTATTGTGATGCATATGCAATAACCATATCATTCTATATAAGTACACAACGAATTCCTTTCTATGAAGCATCACTATAAAAAACAAACCCATCATTCCCTGATGGTAGATTCAATATAGAATCATTGAATAATCTTTTATTCAGTTCATCAAAACATTCTTCAAACTCTTTTGTCCAAACAAATTTAACCCCTTTACATGTGATCTTGGTTAATGGGTTAGCAAATCGGGCAAACTTTTGGATGAAATGCTGATAATAACCTACCAAACGAATAAAATTTTGTACCTCAGTTATACTTGTTTGTGCAGGCCATTGTCATATTACTCTTTTCATAGAAGGATCAACAGACATTCCATCCTTAATGACAATATGGCCAAGAAAAGAAATTTCTTAAAGCCAGAATTCACACTTGTTGAACTTACCATATAATTCATTTATTCTCAGAGTCTTTAGAATTGTTCACAAGTGATTTTCATTATCTTCGTAGATTTTTGAGTATACCAAGATATCATCAATAAATTCCACTACAAAGTCATCAATATATTCTTTGAAAACTCTATTCATTAGATCCATGAAGACAGATGGTACATTAGCCAGTCTAAAAAGCATTACTGTAAACATGTAATGCCCGTACCTGGTTCGAAATGATGTCTTTGAAATGTTTTCCTTCTTCAAACACAACTGATGATATCCAAATTGAAGGTCAATATTTGGAAAATATTGATCTCCATGATGTTGATCAAATTAATCATCAATAAGAGGTAGGGGATACTTGTTATTTATTATTATAGCATCGATCTCCCTATAGTCAATACACAACCTCATAGATCCATCATTCTTCTTAACAAAAAGAACAGGGGATCCACATTGAGAAAGATAAGGGAGAATAAATACTTTATTAATCAACTTCTCTAGTTGTTTCTTTAGGTCCACTAATTCCATAGTGGCCATTTTATATGGGGTATTTGATATGGGCCTTGAATAAGGAATTAAGGTAATGGAAAACTCAATTTCTCATTTTGGAGGATGTCCAGGTAAATCCTCTGGAAATACGTCAACATATTTTTGTAAAATAGGTACATCCTCTATTTGAACATTCCTTTCCTCACTTATAGTTATTTTACTCTCTTCCTCCACAATAATTGAATTTGGTAGAGCTACATGGTGTGGGTCTAGATAAGAATCAGATGATGAAATTTCTGCTCTAAAGAAAAGGTATTCCTTATCATCATCAACAATTGTAACCTCCTTATTCTTACAATAAATTTTAAACATCATGGTCCTAAAGGAAACCCATATCAAGGATCATATCAAATTCAATCATGGGTATGGTGATGTGATCAGCGGATAAATAACATTTATATACCCTAATGGGGATTGATTCACATAACTTTGTTTCAATGATACTTCCCTTAGGGTTTTTGACTGATAACTCCCTTTTTAAATTAAATTAAAAATTTCTAATTTTCATAGAAAACTGGGAAGATATGAAACAATGCAATGGTCCCAAATCAAATAAAGCATTGGATAAACATGAGGAAACCATTAAATTACCTGCTACCACGTCTTTCAAGGATTCAACCTCAGTAGTAGTGATTGCATAAGGTTGACCTTGCTCCCTTTCCCTTTTCTACATTAATTTTCCTAGGCGCTTAGGAAATTCATTTTCATAATGCCCCATTTCTTTACAATTGTAGCATACAACATTGAAAACCTCTTTCTTTCCCTTGCTATCACGAGCATGGTGGTCTTTTTCACCACACTTGTAATGGAATCCCATTCCCTTCAGGAAAGTACCAAAGTGTTTCTTCCCACATTTACTATAGGATGAATATTCAACTTTTCCATGCTTCCCCTTATTTCCATTTCTAGAGTTTTTAATATATCTCTTATTCTCCTACTTTACTTTAAAGTCGTAAGACGTAGAGAATTCCTTTTTTGTTTTGATATCACATTAGACAATATCTTCATATGATGAGAAGGATTATGAGACTAATTCTCGATAGAGAAATGGTTTTAACCCATAAAATAATCAATCAATATTAATTCTTGGAATAAATATATAATATTCTTCATGCCTTGCTAACCATGTAATGGTAGCCGCATACTTTGAGACATTCTCATCCTCCTTTTTCCCCAGACTCAGAAATATTCTTTCCATATCTGCTCGATGGTTACGAGGAAAGTATTTTTCTAAGAAAATATCTTTAAAATCCCTCCATTACATATTTTATACTTCTTAATCTTCCTTTGTGTTTTGAATTAATGACCACCATTGATCTGCATCCCCTGTGAGGCGATAAACTGCCATGACAACTTTTTCCCTTTCACTAATTCCCAAAGCATGAAATATTTTCTCTAAAGAACTTATCCATTTCTCAGCTACAAATGGATTTTTAGACCCATTTAATGTTGGTGGTTGTTGCCTCATGAATCGGTCTAACATTGATCCTCTGCATTGTGGATCAGGGTGCTCAATATAGGTATGGTTATTATTCACAACCTGAGTGAGTTGTCCCAGTATAGCGATAAGCTAATCAGCACCAGTTGCATTATGATCTCCACTATAATTATCTTGAGTAGGAGGTAAATCCCAACACAGATTACGTTCTTTGATACAGTTTCTATTCATTCTACTATTTACCATTTCTAAACAATGTCATACACTATATTAGTTTACAAATCACAATACATAATTCCAAAAATATAAAACACTTAACATAAATTGAACAGTTTATGGATATAATCCATTAAATTTTTTTAAGAGATATATACTCATAAATCCTTCATAATGGGTTGTAATGAAAATGTGAATTATCCTAATCATATCCCCAAGAGTGTCATAATCAAGAGTTCATCATTGCCTATTATTGTGTACCAAGATACCCTGGGTCAAGCTTGAAACTCCTTGTTGGAGTTTTCACTCCTAGGTACATCTGTGCCAGATCCGCCTCTACCTTCTTGTATCCATATAGGGATGTATTTGTTATAAAATACACAAATATCTAAATTACCAAAATTTATGGATGTTATTATATAATAATCCTCAAAGTTTATCTTAGGGTAATGTTATCTAATAGGTGTTTTTCTAAATCTAGCTTCCAAGGTTTGTACTAAACTTCCTCTACTACCAACTGTAACACTCCGAACCTAGTTACCTAGAGTCGGTGCATTATTACATAACATTGGCATGATACAATGAATCATGTCCCGAAAGACCAATTAGTTTAGTAAAATTTTAAGTACTAGATACAAAAATAAGTTTTACATTACATCATGTGATAAAAACAACAATTAAATTTTGTCCCCTTTGAACACACTTATATCCCATAGCCTATCTTTGAAGTTCAACCATAAAACACTTCTTCAGATCTTGGGAAAAATAAAACAAAGAAAGGGGTGAGCTTAGATGCTCAGTAAGGATAACAATATATCAAAAACATCATGAATATGCATAAACATTTAAGGTAATGTATAAAACTAAAAAAATCCTTTTAAACTTAAACTTAAACATAGTATGGAAAAGATAAATCAAATAATGAAATTTAATTATACAAATGGATATTCTACTAGTTTAATAATCGCATATAATATCTATATCTAATTTCATAATGATTGAATTCATAATGTTGGACATCATAACCACATAATCAAGGCCTTGTTCCAGGACTAGAAATAAGATTTTGTCAATGCCCTGTGCCAAGACACTATTTTTTCCCATGAGACCTACCGATGCATCGAGGAGCTATAGCGGTATCCAGCCATCACTTACTATGTCCAATGCATTCCTCATATGAAAAGGATGAAATATAACAAAAACATTCATATTAAAACTAGCATATTAAATGTTAATACATTAACCATAAACCATGAATGGTATAAAAATAACACATCCACAGTCAAACATATCACAATATCTTAAATACTATATGGATTATTTTTATCATAATAAATCAACTTCAAATAAGTATAAAATCCATTAAAGTATGTTGACATAGATGATATCATAATTATTTGAGAGGCATATATATTTCTATTTTTAAATAATTCCAAACTCATGTATCTATAAAAGAAAACTTTTATTATGAAAATATTCTTATAATATTATAAGGTAATATTAAAAGGTGTTATAATGGCGGAGAATAAACGCACCCTTTGTATAAGTTAAAAAAATATTCTTACCTTAATTTGTCAAAAAGGTCATAAAGTAACTTGTTTGGAAAATTACAGAACGATTCTTTTCAAACCATTTTATAGAAATTAAAACAAGGGTATAAATGAATTAAAACCATAGTATAGTAGGGAGTAAAAATGTTTTTAAATACATTTTTTAGAAACATGGATGTGGATGATAAAGAGGTCCCAGTAGATACTTACGTAAAAACAACCTCGGATAATAAAGAGATTGTAAAATTAACCCTTACCTTGTACTTTTCCTTGGACAAGGGTACGTTAACCTCCTGTATAATAGTTAAATCATTGTTATTAAATTATACAAGAACAACATACATAAATATTATATCATATATTATCTTTTAAAATTTCTTTGTTAATAATATTTTATTAGTAGCATTGTTTCGGGTGGTAACTGATTCGTTTTCCTTACTATGTTTTGTTACGTAAGTCATGTTTGTTATAGATAGGATGTATTTTATTAATATTAAGAATGATAAAATGTTCATAAATATTATTTTTAATAATCAAATGAAAATTATTCTTGAATGGTTATGATGTGGAATAAATCTGACCATGTTCGTGGAGACGGTAATCCGTACGTATGCACGATCGCTACTTATATTTCATTCATATATTTTAAAAAGGAAGGAAGACAAAATGATAAATAGGTATATTATTATTCTAGTATAATATACTATTTTATATATGTTACACAAGTTCATTAACACCATACTTTATACGTTCCATGTATGTTATGAATGAGTCATAACATTTTGATGGGGTGGTAGTCCGCACTTATTCAAATGAAATTATCGTATATATAAACCATGAAAAGAATAAAGGTATGAAATAAAATAGAATTACAGAAGATTATAGATAAAATAAATATCATTAATATCATATATAATTACAGTTATATCATAATTTCCACCATTAGAGGTTGTATTAGAATATTGAACAATCATTATTTCGTGAGGAAGTAGTTCACCGTCCACATAAACATTATGTTCTATAACCATTAGATGGAGGTGTGTGTAATTTTAGTTCAAATAATTCTTATAAAAACAATGTAGTATAATGAGGATTCTGGTGTTGTTATTAAATAAATGAATAATGTGATTTTAGGGGGTTTGATAAGTAAAATAAAAGAAAATATCTTAAGAGGAGATGTTACCTTTAAATTGGGTAACTCCATCTAGTTTAAACCAAAAGACTTACTTGAATGCCTTTTTCCTAAGTTAAGGCTTATAAGAGGAAGAGAGAGATGTAGAGAGCTTAATTGTTCAGAGGTTTAATGAGGCAAGGGGCTTGAGATTTGTGAGAAATGGGTTAGTGGTGAATGATTTTTATAAGGGGGGGAGGGGATTTTTAGGAATGTTTGAAATTATTATTTTATTATATAATGATTTATTGTTTATAAAAGTCCAAAACTCATTAAATTATAAGATAAGATGACTCATGTTCTAAATAAAATAATCTAATAATAATTGGACAAGTTTTGGATATTGTTTTAATTTTTATAATCTCATTTATTTAAATCATTCTTTAATGAGGTAAACACTGCATCATTATTGTGTCATAAATTAGTTTATTTATTTGATCTCTAAAAATTTAAAAAAAAATGATCTATAAAATATTTTTAACATTAAAATGAATATTTATAGTCAAAAATATAACTTATATAACCCATTGTAAAAATTATTTTACTAAAAGATATATGTTTATATCATTTTGTCATTACTTTAAATTAATTAATATAAAGTGTCATTATCACTCTCATGTGGCTTCATGGGGTACACAAATCGACCCAAGGATGCCCATTCTCGGACATGTATCAATAAATTGGTATAGGACACATTTTATGATAATTTAATATTATAATAATAATCTTTTTTTACCCTTATTTACCAGATTTACCCATTAATCATGAAAAATAAAATATTTACTTAAGTAAATATTGATAATGTCTAAAAATAAAAGATACATATTTACACAATTTCGACCTATTGATTCAAAATATTGAATCCATTTTTCCAAATTCAAAACATAGAAGTGAAATAAATTAATTTTAAATTAATTTCTGTTGTCAAAACAAAAAGCGTGTTTTTATGAAATAATAAATATCAAAAGATTGAAACTTTTTTATGTCCTGTTTAAAAGTGAAATTACATACAATGACCTAAATTATATTAAATGATAAAAATATAATTCAATTATACTTTAAAACCATTAAACTTTATAATTTATGACTATAAATTATTTTGATTAAAAACTTGTCTTTAATTAAAATTTAGTATTTTTCCCTATTCATCAAAAATTGAAAGTTTTTAGAAGACTACAAAAAATTCACCCTAAGATAATTTTGATATTCCAAATCTAAAAATGTAGTCCATTTTGAAAAAAAAATAATAAAATTTCAAAAAAGTGGGTATTACTATTCATAACGGCTGGTTTGATTGGTCGTGGTGTGTTAGAATCTCGAAGTTTCATACAACGCAAGCTATTGCATAATTCAAAGGGAAAAATACCATGGAATATTGGGGTGTAACAATAATTCCATGTGAATAATATCAACTTTCATGCCTTATATTTTTTTCGAAATGTGAATAGGTGAAATTCCTGATAAAATTGCTTGTTTCTTGCAATGTGTTATGTCATGCTTTATATATTTATAGAATTTCCTATGGTAGAGTATTTGGGTAAAGATATTATACTTGTAGGTAGGTACTATGGATGAGGTTATTTTGATCGTCATGATTGGGCAACTCAGTCGTCGGTTTGAGGCAATGTTGGTTATTGGGACGGGCATGGCTCAAGGTACTTAGGAGGCCATGAGGTTGGGATGCCATGGACATGAGTTGCGATAGGGGAGGGTACGGGTAGTTATTTTATATTTCCTTTTTACTGATTTTTTATCTACATTATGTATATATTGTTATATATATATGGGTTGCCTGACCCTTTATGGAATTCAACTGGTTCCTTTTAGTTGACTCATATAGAGCGTGAGGCAGGAGATGGTAGAGTGCCGCAAGAGCAGGATCGAGTTCAGGATACGGTGCAGGCAGAGCATGAACCGCAAGTACAAGCTTAGGGATAGGAACAAGTCTAGGATCCAGTGAAGGTATGACAACAGTAGGGTTTGGCAGTGTTCAGACCATGGCTCGACGTGGACCTCCGAGCTAGCATGATACATGTCTTGCAGGGGATTGACAGAGGTGCACAGGGTACAATGCCATCTTTGAAATATCTGATGTGGGAGTTCTAGTCACTACACCCACCACTTTTTTATGGTGAGCGTGGTCTACAGGAGGAGGATAACTAGATAGATAGCATGCAGATGATATTTAAGTAGCTCGAGACACCTCCAGGGCCGAGGGTCAAGCTGGTGACGTACATGCTGTGAGGACTGGAAAAACGCTGGTGGGATGTGCATGTTCATGCTCACATGCATGAGAGTCTAGCATGGAATGACTTTGAGGATAGTATTTTCGAGCACTTTTACCCAGAGAAACTGAGGGAAGAGAGAGCTTGGGAGTTCATTAGCCTTTAGCAGGGAGACATGTCCGTCACGAACTATGAAACTAATTTCACGGAGTTGTTTCGCTTTCCACATGGTAAGGTAAGCGATGTCGCGACAAGGGTATGATGCATCAAGTATGGATTACAACAAACCATTTGGATCCATGTAAATATCTTTAGGTTGGGTTCATTCTTGGAGGTGGTGAATCAGACACTCATAGTAGAGGACAACTAGAGGGATATGGCCTAGGATGGTTAGGCAATTGCTTCAGGTGATGGTTCAGACAGCAGGAAGTAAGGATGGGATGAGTTCCAGAAGGGAAGTCAAGCCAAGGACTCAGCTAGACCACCTCGTAGATGTTATTTAGTGATTTTCATTCCGTGTGAACAACCATGACATGTTCAGACTCAGTGCGATAGGCCTCCAAAGGAGTGCTGGTCATGTGAAAAGGTTGTGCATCTTGAGAGTTTCTATAGGCATCCTTCTCATATAGATGGTAGGAAGGGTCCAGGATAGATGGTGGCATTTGATGTTGGTTCAGGTTCGTTACTAGGAGAGGGTAGCTGAGTTTCAGATGCATGCGGAGGATGTGACAAAGACAGTGAGACCTAGAAGAGGGGTCAGTGGCCGATGATTAGAGTAGCACCCCAGGGAGTTCAGGCATATGGAAGATGTTCTTTAGGCCAGGTGCATGCCATGGAGCTACCAAGGTTTGAGCAAGCTGGTGAGCCAATGATAGTTAGAGGTACACCGCGAGTGTGGCAATGACATTTTGTTTTCTTTTGGCATTACCTGTTGAGGGATGCCCCTTTTGAGTGAATGAGGTGCACAAGACTTATGTGGACTCACTAGATGTTGGTCAGTGGGATTGGAGCCATATCGGGTGCGTGGTATATTTATATATATGTATGTGATGTGTGGAATTGGGGCATCGAGGACGCATGTTACTTGTGGTGCTAGGAACCACGTTGGTTTGAGCATCCATAGGATATAGGACCTCGTGGAGGTGGACACTCATGAGGTGCGGGATACGTTTGGTGTTTGAAATGACACAGATCACCAATGAGGTGCAGGGGTGATGATGCGTCATGAGAGGAAAATGAGTCTGGGAACCAGGTTAGTGAAACTTTTCTTGATTTGAGTTTTGTTGTGTTGAGTGAGAGTTAGGAAAATCCTATGGTGCGGAGCCCCTTGAGGAATTTAGCCAGAATCTTTAATACTGAGGTAGTCTGGGTTACATTGTTCAGGGTGGTATGTTGGGTAACATCTTTGGGTTTCATTTGATAGCTCAGGGACAAGATATATTTGGGTGGGGATATTGTAAGAACCTATGTTTTTAGAATGGGTCAAAATCCAAACCCTGTTTGAATTTTTGACTTGTTTCTGAGAAAACTGGGAAAAACTGGGAGGTTATAGAAATTTCCAAACTATATTCCATGTACTCTAAAGTACACGATGTGTATGGGTTAAGTATGTACTGATCATATGCTCGCTGAGTATATGTTGTGTGGTGACCATGTAAGAATTTCCTACATTATGGCATATAGTGTTGCTCGACACACCATGTACCAGTGACCGTGTGGAGGCCATACATGGCGTGTAGGCCTCTGGGATGGGTGGAATGTTTTTAGCATGTACACACCATGTACTATTTATACACGCTATATAGAGGGGCCATGTATGGGGATATACATGGCATGTTGGGAATGTTGGTCGGGTAGAGAAGTACATGACCTGTACCATAGGTACACATCGTGTAGTCAGTCGACAAGTCCTCAGTGAAATATCAGCCATTATATTACCCATAAAAAGATACAAGGCGTGTTGTAATAAGTACACACCGTGTATTTTCTTTTTTTCACTAAAGCGGGCAGTAGCGTCGTTTTGAGGCAGAAACTCAAACCCTCAACAGGTTTGAGTGGGGAGAGCCATCTTGGGCTTATTTTTTCTCCCAATCATCCATCTGAACTCCATTTTGATCGCCGTTATATGTGTTAAAACCCACTCGGTAAGGCCTTGATTCCACTTGATAAGTTCTTCTTGATTTCTATTATAAGATGAGTTATAGGGTTTTGAGTGGTTTTGATTATTTTATAGATCTACCACATTTTATACCTAATTGGAGGCTGTTATTGGAGGAGTATCATCATTCCAGTCACAGGTAGGTGGTGCATACCTTTTTTGTGTTTTTGTCAATGTTTGGGTGGCGTAGCCTTTGTCATGTTCTCATATATTTTATAGAGGGACCCGTTTTATCTACTATTACATATTCAATTAATTTTTAGAACCATGGGATTCTTTTAGGCATTCCCTGTTGCCTATATTTCTTGAGAAAGGTCGGGCAAGAGGCTGACACTCATTGGGATATTTTGTCCTGGGGTGCCAAAATGCTTATAATTGGTATGCTTTGTTTAAAATTGGTATGTTTAATCTGGTAAATCCTGATTAAATTATTTGGAGGCATCCAAGACCTCAGTGCTGCTGTGTAATAACCACTGGGCTAGTGCAATTAAACTGTTTAGAATGTTTTTCCTATTTAAGTGACCTGTTTAAAAGTGTTATATATTTAATTGATGAATTACATATGATAGAACCTTTGGGTTGTGCTGGGTGTGGCCTAGATATTTCTTGAGTGATGTTGATCACAGGTTGGGCTTGGCCCATGTTACATTTGGTGGTTCTGGCCATGATATTGGGCATCATGGAAATTGTCTTGAGGGAGGGCGACTGTCATGTTATGCATGTCCCGGGTTACTGGGATGGGGAAACCATTAGAATTGAGCCACATGGTCACAAGGAAATGAGGTGTCAGAGACGTTGTGGCTTGGGTACTATTATGGTGATTACCGCTCACCCGGAACATTGAGTAGTGGTCACATAGAGAGAATCCTTGATGATGTGTTTTTTACCACTCATGTGGGTAGAGGACCTTATTAGTTGTGGTTTAGGTACTATTGGTTTTGGGGTGATTTATGTAAGAAGCCACATGGAATGTGAGGATCCTTCAGGGGATAACACCGAGGCTATCGGGTTGGGGGAAGATGCTCAACGTTATTTGACGGAAGACATCGGTGTCCCTCCAGTTACATTATTTGAGGGCACACATTATTATCCCTCCGGTTACATTATTTAAGGACAGACATCATTATCCCTCCGATTACTTTATTTTATAGAAGACATCTTTGTCCCTCCGGTTACTTATTTGAGGACAGACGTCACTGTTACTCTGAGATACTATTTCATGGGTGTGCCTTCGGGGAGTCAGTACATGAGACACGTGGTGTTATGGCCACATGGTGTCAGGTTACATGATAGATATTTCGACGTTGGTCAAAACATGTGACACTCCATGGTGGCTGCTGAGCACCAGTGGAGTTTGTGTTTGATTGTGTGCATCGTATTGTTTACTGTTTACTATTTTCCTTTTAACTTTATGTCTGCTAAAACACTTATATTAGGTACGCACCATTGGGTGGTATCCTACTGAGATTCGTCTCACACCCTACATGGTCTTTCGGGATGCATTTAGACTTTATGTTTTTACGTGCATGAAAGAGGCCACCATGAAGAGCTGGACTACATTAGCTGTTGCATGGAGATGGTATGGACCCTAAGGTCGTACATATCTAGAGATTATTTTGTTTTTCTTCCATTCATGTATCAGCATGATTAATTTTTATGTAGCTACCATTGGTTATCCATTGGGGCCCTTAATATATATATGGATATATATGACCTGCTTTGGTTGAATGTTTTGTTGTTCAGTAGTAGTTACAAGTGATCAACATGTTTTTCTATTTACTTTCATTTTTTGTTGTTTATATTTATTGCTTCCACTGTTTATCGATATTGAATGTTCTTCCGCACTAAAGGTCTGGTTCGAGTATGCTGAGTCTTTTATTCCGCAGTATATTTATTATTATACTCGGACCAGTACCATTATTATCCTCTGAGAGGGTATGGCCTCCCCACTATACCTATAAGACCCCCACTACTAGTCAGCAACCTTTGGGGTTCAGGGAGGTGCATATAAGGTAGTAACAACTGTCCTGTTTAGCACTGTCCGGTTGGTTGTTCGGGTGTGGGTTGTAACAACTATAATCCTAGTTTTATGCTTCTAATGTATATTCTTTAGTTGAGTTATATTTTCCTTATGAACCATTATGATGGATTAATTTCCTAATTAATTTAAGCGGTTATGTTAATAATTATAAGACAACATAACTTAAATTAAAGTAGATTAAACTAGAATTTTTAGATGTTGAAATGAAGTTGTCACTGAAGAATACAAATTAGTATTTAGTTTTTATATTCATATGATAATTTACTTTAATTTTATTGAAAACCATTGTGGGTTTTAGTATTTGGTTGAAGTATGATCATTGAAATGAAACTAAGAAAGGAATGTACCTAGAAACCACTATGTATTATAACTAAATAAAGCAGAATAA
The DNA here is from genome assembly GCA_963277665.1 of Viscum album. Taxonomy (NCBI): domain Eukaryota; kingdom Viridiplantae; phylum Streptophyta; class Magnoliopsida; order Santalales; family Viscaceae; genus Viscum; species Viscum album. Next base: position 1,978,173,726 of record OY728157.1, on the reverse strand, counting down.
ATAAGTCGTTGAGAATATTATTATATTATTTTTATGATGGAATAGGTTATATTCTTAGTCTTACATAAGGCAGGGAGGATTCCGCTATAAAAAAATTCATTCTTAATACTATGATTTTTTTTCACAAGTTAGTGATATTTATTGATGACATTGTAATATATAATACAATATATCAGAATTATGTGAAACATCAAAGTATTTTTCTTCTTCGGTTTTACATTAAATATATGGATGCTTATATTGATTTTTATTAATAACATTGAAGATTAAATTTAGGGAAAGGTTATATTTCTTTGGGATAACTATTGAAAAAAAAACAAGATTGAGGTATGGATAACTCTATAGATTAATATACACATGATGATGACATAATAAAGTGTGGTTTGTTTTTAAATAAGTTATATAATAATTGGTAACATTGGGATGGATAAATAATTCAAGATATATTTGGAAAATTTCACTACATTTTTTCTGTTATGATATATAGTGACTAGTTTATAACCTTATGAACTAGTGGTTTATAGCATTTAAGTGTTAAAGATATAGTTAATTTTTGAAGGAATATATAATCGTATTTTGTTTTAATTTCTTAAGGATTTAAATAGGATTTAGGAATGAAATATTATTGAGAGTATATTATTGCTGTATATACATACTTAGGTATATGATTGTAGGAATGAATAATTTTTTTGAGGAAGAATAAGTTATATTCCAAGGGAATATATTTAAATGTTTAATGGGTTAAAAATATTTTAATAAAGTTAATGTTAGTTTGGGATATTTATTTTATGGATTAGGATAATAATTATTAGATAACAAAACTCAAAGTAGCCTAGGTTAATGTAATAATTATATATGTTATGTTGGGAGTGATGTAGTTTGAACCGAGTATGATACAAGTTGAGTTGTAAGAAATATTGGCTAACATTAGGTGTTATAAACTTATACATATTGAGGTAAAATTTTATTATTTTTATTTATGACAATCAACTTATATTGATAATCAATCATATTAACTCAATTTTTTTAGTTTTGGATAGAACTAAAAGGAACCAATGTTTTGAGGGACAATTCATAGATTACACTGAAAAAAACCCATCAGAATGGGAGATGGAGTGAGAAACCATAGGATTATACGAAAACAAATATCATGAAACATGATTAAAAAAATGAACATAATTAATGTAATAAACACATTAAGGAATCGAAATATGGTGTCTTATCAAATATTAAGTGATGAATATAAAGGAGCAAAGAAGATTAATTTTATATATGTAAAAAATTTGGGAAGATGCATGTGGAAAATTTCCTTAAAGGGATAGGTAAATATTATATTTATAGATATTAAGGTTATTAGAATCACAAGTGTAAAGAAAACTGATATTCTATAAAAACATGTTTCTTCAATTACAAGAGAGTTTGGAATTATGTTACATAATGTCCACATCCATGGTCCATTGAGGATGATAGTCACTAACAACCATAAGAATAAGGAAAATCATATCCAACTACAACTGAATCAGATAGTGAGTTTTCAATCTCGATTTTATGGCGTCTTATTTCTTGTAAGTTTTCACTAACAACTAGATACTGAGTTATGAATAAAAACTCCTAGTGGTATCATTATCATATAAATTATTTTTTAGGTTTTTAGGAAGTTTTTTTCTTGGGGATATATATCTACATCCCTTATTATAATTCCATGTGAAATTAGGAATCGATTATCTCTCTTTACAAATTGCTTATAATAACTTTTCCTATAGATAAATATCATTCCACAACCTTAATAAACTCATGATTATCATGTGGTTCATGGTTAATTTTTATTTTCCTCTAGAAATTACTCTAATCATATGGTTCAAATTGAAAGGACTTAATTTATTTATGGGGGGATAATGTAACACCATGAAATTATAATATATGATCAAATTTATATAAGTCAATGTGTTCTATAGATTTCTCCACATGAAACACCAAACTTAATCTAAACCACAATATAATTAGATAAAATATAAATATTTTACAATGATCTCTAAAAGCCCAACCATTGAAATATTGGAAATAAATAGGAGTAACCACTTTATGAATTATATGTATATATAAAATATATTCCACTTTTAATGTGAATTAAATTCAATTAGTTAGCTATAATTAATAATATGATCATTTATTGCATATAAAAGTATTTTTCAAATTTTTTTATGATATACACTTAAATTTCAAGAAACATAGGATTAATGATGAAAAATTATATTAGATATTAATAATTTTTAAACACTTATTTAGTTGGTAAATGATATAACATAAGAATAACAATAGTTAATATTTAAAAATTTCATTTTCCAAGTAAAAAAAATTTCATTATATTTTATGAATAAATTTAAAAAAAGAATTTATAAATTTTTTATTTTTAAATTAATAATAACTTACTTTATTTTATAATTCCTCATATTAAAACTAAATTTGTATGAATTAATTGTTTTTTATGAAAAGGTGGGTTTTCAGTCAAAAAATTCAATTTTGAAAATAATTGTAATATTTATGAATTTATCATTATATAATAATAATATATAATATTAAAAAACATTTAATGTGGTAAAATATAAATCTTTAAAAAAATATTATACAATTTAAAATATTATTTCTCCTATGAACCATGGGTCTGAAATTTTTAAAACTAATTAAAATGTTACTTTAATAAAAAAATTAATCTTTTCTTTGAAGAAATTATTTTCAATAGAAATTCAGTTTTTGACTTCCTTTCAGGCGTCACATCATTTATTTTTTTATAATATTTCAATTTATGCCATTAATTCTAGTATCCAAAATAATATTATCATATATATAAAATTAAATCTAAAAAAATATTTTTACAAAATTAAGTGTATTAATTTTAAAATTACATTTTAAAGACTTTACAAATTTTATTTGACAAAATTATTTTTAAATTTGGAATTATAATTATCAAATTTTATGAACATTTCAATCTTAATCATTATCATAAAAATTAATTACAAAGGACAAAAATTAATTACCAAGGTAAAATTAAATTAGTGTAAAAGATAAAAAGTTAAAACAAAAAACCATAAAAATATCAATGTTTTATTTAAATGGAAATTTAAGATATTTTAGACCCAAAATAATTTTAATATCTCCCTTTTTTACATTTTGTGTCCTTTTTTAATCAAGTAATAACTTTACATTTTTTAAAATTTAATTTTCACTGCCAAAACCACCCTCCCTTCACTTATAAAAGGGTAAACTATTCATCAATTCAATACTCACATTTCATATTAATTTATCATTTAAAATCTTAAAACTTTATCCCCCTATATCCGTCTCTCAATTTAAAAATATTCTTGTCACCATTATTTATCATAAGGGCTTCATTTCCAAGGATACTTACAAGGAAAATTCATATCCCTGACATGACTATTATCAACTACATAGTTTTTCTTCTTAATTGTATACATTCAAATTTACTCTAACCAATATAATATAATGATATTATTATCATCTATTTACTATAATTTTAATGTATTGATGGTTTTTCATTTTTTATTCATATACCCCATCTATTAAGAAAAAAATTGTTGGTCCTGAGTTCGGTGACTATCATCTCTACGACATAACTTGATTCTTTTTCCATCACCGCCTTAAAAGGATCAATATTAGGATGTTATTAAAAGATAAAACTAATATTTATGATATCATTAAAGTTATGTTATTAAAAATTTTAGAACCTATTAATGATATGACCAACAAATGATCATCCTTAATTTAATCCCCTAAAATAAGCGTACTAAGTGGATTAGCATTTATTCAGATTGTATAATATCTTAATATACATTATTTATTCTTATAATTACTTAACATTATTATATATAATACTATTAAACACTAAATAAATTTATTATACATTTTTTAAGGATATTACGACAAATGATCTGCATAATCATTCATTAAATCATGGTATGTTCATGTTTGGGTGGGATTAATGCCCTAATTGAATGATAATATCAATTTATATCATGAATGACTATGGGGACATAATTAGTGGTATAATATTATATAAATGTGTAAATTATAATTTTTTCAAGATATATTATATCGATAAATAATTAATTAATTAATTAAGAAAACACCCTTCAATTATCATGAATCACCTAATCATGGTCATTAACAATTTCATATTCAAGGGTAAAGACCAATAAAGACATTAAATAATTTTGGAACATGTTAAAAAATTATAAAAAATTCATAGAAGTAACTTTATTTTACTAGTTTTGATAAACTTTGATGAAGAATTAATATGGACACGACTATTATGAAACCACTAAAAATGATCAAGACTATATAAAAAATGCGGAAAATAAGAAGAATTCATTAAGAGAAGGAATACTTATAAAGATTATGAATTAGAGTAGATTTGATTAAGGTTATGAATTCATTTATTAATAAGAATTTTTTATTTGATAAAGTAGGTTAAAGTATGTTTGTGGAAGTCATGAAAATAGGTAAAGGTTTTTTCATCACAAGTTCCTCTATTTGAGAAAAGATTCATATTATGATCACAATTCCTTTTATATGGTGTACATACTACCTATTTGGGATATAATATCATGGATTATTTTCTATGAATACTATTTTAAGTTCAATTTCTAGTCTTCTCTTGCAATGGGTTTTGATTTGAAATTTTCTAAAGTCGTATGGTTTTTCATGGCCTCAATTTTGATTCCTGGAGAGATAATACATTTTGTGCACCATGTTTTCATTGTATAGAGTATTCAAACCCCATTGATTTATTTTTGTCACACTGTTTTGTTACATGTGATTTACTAGAAAAATCATGTTTTCTTATTCAAGTTGTTATTGATTCAGTTGTTTCTCTAGTAATAAATTTTTTTGGTAACTTAATTTTCACTCATTGAGTTATAATTGTTCAATTTATCTTATTTCATATAAGTTTCTTATATTCTGAAATTTTATTGTATTAGGTGATATTATCTTATTTTTATTGGGATATAAATTCCTACCACAAAACCAGTTGAAAAATTTTACTCACTTATTAGGATATATTATTTTGAAACCATCCACTTTATTTATCTCTATGGATTATGATCAGGTTATTCCAATATTTAATTAGTCATATACCCATTTTTCAACATGGTGTGGAAATTAAATTTTAATCAATTCATATTGGTCGGTGTTTACCTATAAATAATGTTATTATATTGATATGGGTAAATTATTGGCATTTTGTATGTTTATATTCCAATAAGGATGATTATAAACATGTAACCTATGTATTGTTTTACCATTCATGTTATTTATTTCAATAAATTATTATCATGTTATCCCTTTATTTACATTATTAAAAGTATTGAAATTATGAATGATTATTGGGTGGTAAAATATTTTGATTAGGAATTGATATTCCTTAATCTTCATTATATGGATAACCATGTTTTTATCCAGCCAATGGTTCCTTAGGGAATGGTATGAATGGTCTTATTTAATCTTATGGTGAATGATTTGGACTTAATTAGGTGACATGTGGGAATCAAAATAATTTGAACCCTCAAAGAATCAATAAGTATCATGAGAAAAAATTTGTTTGTGTATTTAGGGAATGCCTTCCCAATTAAATAAGCCCTTAATGTGGTCTCATTGAAAATCAATGTGTCTTGGAAGAAGGCCTTGACAACATGTTTTTTATGTCTGACATTACAAATTCCATCAGTATGAGATTAGTATTATTTTCTGGGCATGTATTGTCTCAACAATACTCTGTAAATCTTATTTATTTTGACGCTCACAAGTACCCTTGTTTGTTTTAATAATTATATCACATTAAGTGTATTTCAAGAAATTAATATTCATTATACTCCTTATTTTGTAATTATATTGAAGATAATTATTTGCGTGGAATATTTGTCAAAGTGTTCAGAACGCTCTTAAGCGTATTCTGGAAACAGTTTTCATACTGTAAATTGAAGAACGTAACATAAGGAGTAAACACTATGTTTGTATTAAACCTTTTTCTGAAATATTAGAATGTATGGTTAATCAACCCCACATTGATAGAAATTTATGGATAAATAATCCTATGTTGGGATGAAACCTTATGTTTGACAAAGAGAAAGAGTATGGTTAAAAACCCAATGTAAAAAATGGAACCTTATGTTTGAGAAGAAAACCTAGGGATCATTAACCTTACTTTTGAGATCAAAATTTACATTTTCAAACTTACTCTTAGATATTTAACACTACATATTTGAACCCTACATTTTGTATTTTTTTCATTTTGGGAAAGAACCTTACCTTAGACTTTTCATCCCCATAGATTTGAATTTACGATTTTATCAGAGTTTCGTGCAGTGGTCTTTGTGGAATATCATGTTGATTTAAAATCTCGTTTTTTAATGATTCAGATATTGTTATTATTGATTCAAATAATTTTATTAAGTAGAGAAATTTTATCCTATTCTTAAGGGAACTTATGACTACTCTGAGCTGTCTCATGAATTTGAATTCTTAAAATTTATCAAGAGCTTTTCTTGGATATGGAATTGAAAAACAAGATCTATACTATATTTATTCTATCAATGTATTTGTTCTTTATATGTGTTTATGATTCAGAGAAGAAGATATATATTAAGATATATATTCATCCATATATTATGACACATATTCAAGATTAAAAACTGAATTCTTGTGAATATCTTTTACAAAAATACTACAAAAATCAATCAGAAATTGTTTTCTATAGAAGAGGCTATAGGTGAGATATACATGTTTTAATTTAATATTTGATGTAAGTATTCTGCTTATTTTTGTTTCCATTTTTATTTCAAAGATCTATTGTAACCCGATTTCTTTGGAACTTCTCTTTCTTGAAGAAAATATTTTTTAATGAATAAGATCTATCTACTGTCAGTTACTATTACATCTGTGAAGTTCAATCAGAACCTTTATTAATCAATATCTCTTTACTGAGAGTTTCAACTACTTGTACTTAGTTGTAGTGGAGTTTCAACTTCTCAATCTAAGCTGTGGTTTTTTCGGTTCCCTATTAAAGAACCGGAAGGCTCTATTTTTACCCTTATTTGTAATGGTGTCAACTTCCTACACTCATTTGGGGATTGTTCTTATGATATGAGGACCTAACTGGTAAAATTCACCAAACTCATAGAGAGAGTAATTGGTGGAGTGGACTAGGGGATTTTTATACCCCGAACCACTATAAATAGCCGTGTTTTGTATTTCTATTTTTATCTATTATTGATACTTTCATACAGAATATAAACATTTATTATCTTCATAATCATAAGTCGACATCAAAAGGAATAATTGTGAAATATTTTGAAAAGACACAATTCACCACCTCTTGTATATATTTGTATATTCTTAAATAAAAATTAATATCAGAGGAGTGTTTTTAGAAAAAGGTATAACAAGATAAAAATATAATTTTTATACAAAGATGGCAATGACTGATTAGAGAGAAGGAATGTCAATGGTTTGGGCTCTTTATTTAAATGATGAAAACTATGGATACTGGAAATCAAGAATGATTATATATTTTAAGAATATAGGATTCAAAGACTACTATAAGATAATTAATTCATATATAATTCCTAAAAATCCTACAACTTTGAATGTTTCTATATAGGCTGAGTATGACATGAATTGTAAAGAGATGAATTCTATTATCTATGGTCTTGGCCCCAATGAGTTCACCTATTTCTCAAAATGTCCTACTACTTATGAAATGTGGAAAACTATTATAGTTTCTTATTAAGGAATAGAAAATTTAAGAAAAATGAGATATAAAACAGAAAAACAGAAATTTGATACATTTACAATGTTTTTGCTGGAGAAATTTTCAGTTAAATGAATGGAATGATTAAAGAGATTTATAATAATATTACAGAATTAGGTGATCCTATCAAACAAGCAGGTCAAGAATTGAAAGTAATAAGAGTACTACATACTAAATGGAATGGTATATTATCTAAAATTCGACAATCATCACCTATCAACAATCTAACAATGAGAGAATTAATTGGGACACTGATGATGTATGAAGCTGAAATTCAAGGTGAAGCTGAAGATCATACAGTTTTAGTGAAAAAGAATAATTCTGATCTAAAGATAACATCTCAAAAGCAAAGAAAAATAATAATGCAATAAGTTAGAGAAGAAAGGAATTCAGATACATCAGATTTAGAAATGGGATTGGCTCAATTTTCCCAGAAGTTTTGCATATTTTATAATAAAAAAAGAGGATTCAGAAAACCCTTCAAGAGGGATGTGAAAGACTCAAGGGAAGTTAGATGCTATGAATTCAATAAATTAGGTCATATGAGACCTGATTTCCTCAGCTAAAAAGTGAAAAGAGAAAGATAGAATAGACATATCAGAGAAATTCTAATTATGAACATAAAGGTAAAAGTGAAATGAAGGCTACATGGAGTGTTTCCAAAGACTCCAAAATCTCCTCAAAATCTTATTTAGAAAATTAAGAATAATATATAAAAGAAAATATGTGCTTCATTGTTGAAGAAGATAATGTAAAAACCAATTATTTATCTAGTTAAGATTCTAATTAAAATTATTCAAATAATAAATTGGTACCCTAATGAAAAATTCTATAAGGAAAATATGACTCCATATTAATGAAACAAAAATATTTAGTGAATATTCACAATGATATTTTAGGAGAAAGATATGCCTTACTTAAAAACCATCAAGAGTTAATTGAAAAATTTAACTCATCTACCACAATCTATGATGATCATGATAATAAGATTAAATCATTACAAGATGAAGTAGAAACTTATAATAGAAATTCTCTTTTATTTACAAAAGGATAAAATATTCTTAATGAAATTCTTGGTAAAAATGTTATTAGAAAGAAAATATTTGGTATAGGAAGTAAAGGTGAAAAATCTAAACTATATAAGAATTATTTTGTTCTCAACTCAAAAAACTGTTACTTGTCATTTTTGTGGAACAATAGGACATATAAAAAAATTATCTTTAATAAATTCTTAAATAAGCAGGATTAAAAAGGCTAAAATTTCAAATATATTATCTGAATAAAATTATATGAGTTATGGAAAAATAAAGCAGATCTAGATTACTTGATCATTGCAAACCAACACTGCTGGACCTAAGAGAATATGGGTACCAAAACAAAATCATGTTTAAATTTACTTTGCAGGAAACACATCATAGAAAAAGAAAATATATATAGTATATATGATCATGTCTAATCGAGGAATATGAGTGGAAACTCATCAATATTTAGTACATTGACTCAAATAAATGTAGGTCTAGTGACCATTGGTGACAATGGAAAAGAAAATACAATTGGACTTGTAACTATAGGATATCCAAAAAAGTCCCAATCAACAAAGTACTATATGTAAAAGGGCTAAAGCATAACCCAATAAGTATCTCTAAACTCTTTAATGATGGATATTATGTTGATATTTCTATAAATTCTTTCTCTGTATTTAAAGATAAACTGCTTAAGTTTAGATCACCTAGAATTCATAATGTTTATAATTTAGATTTAAATTCCTTGTGTAAACAGAAAGTGAATTTTTTAACTGCTAAGATAAATGAGTCTTGTATATGGAATAGAAGGATTGGCCATTGTAATATTTATTATTAACATAAATTATTTAAGAATAATTTAGTTTCTGTTTTACCTAGTCTTAAGTTTGTCAATGACAGATTTTGTGATGCATGCCAAATTGGAAAGAAACAAAAATCTTTCTTAAAATCTATTAACAAAATTACAACATCAAAAACTCTAGAACATATCCACATGGATCTATTTATACCATAAAGAGTAGAATGTTTGGATGGAAAATGTATATATATGTTTTAGTTTATTATTTTTCTAGATTTCTATAGGACTATTTTCTAAAACATAAAAGTAGAGCTTTTACTGTTTTTTACGTTTCCTGTAAATTTTTTCTAAATGAAAAAGTTTTTAAGATACTTTCATTACAAAGTGATCATATTAGAGAATTTTAGAATCAAGAATTATATTCATTTTGTTCAAATATGGGTATTAAACACACATTTTTTGTGCCAAGAACACCTTAACAAAATGGAATTATTGAAAGATGAAATAGAACTATTCATGAAATGGTTGGGACTATACTGAATGAATACAGTCTACCCACCTACTTATGGGATGAAGCTGTAATCACAACATGCTATATCATGAATAATGTTTTAATTCAGCCTATTTTTAAAAAGGCACCATATGATATTTGGAATAATAGAAACCCTAAGGTAAAATACTTTAATGTTTTTGGATGTAAGGTGCATATCCTGAACACCAAGGATAATCTTGGTAAGTTCAATACAAAAGCCGATGAAAGAATATTTTTAGTATATTATTATACCTCTAAAGCCTATAGAGTGCTTAATAAAAATTCAAGGATTTGTTGAAGAATCAGTTCATGTGATGTTTGATGAAACTGATTTTTTTATTAAAGAGAAAGCTCAAAATGAAAAAATAACTAACTTTTTTTAAAACATAAGTCTTGAAAATATGAAAATTATTTTGAAAATAACATAAATAAAATTCAGTCCAGGTCAGAAGAACAGGGTACTTATTAACCTAAAAGTGTTTTAACAAGAAAGTCTATAACCCTAAAGAATCATATATAGAAACTTATATAGGAGACCTAGACATATGAATAAGAACTATAAGAAATACATGAATCCATGTTGAATTCTCTACCTTTATATCTCAACTTGAACCTAAATCCTTTAAAGATGACTTAGAACACGAGAGTTAGATGTTAGTAATGGAAGATGAGCAAAACCAATTCCAAAGGAATGAAGTTTGGAAATTAGATGAAAGACCGTCAAGTTATCTAGTGAAATAAACTAAGTGGGTCATTAAAAATAACCAATATGATCAAGGGATTATAAATAGAGAGAATTCTATAATAGTATCGAAAGGATATAATCAGGATAAATGTATATATTATGATGAAACTTTTTCCATGTAGCTAGATTACAAGAAATTGGAAATCTTTTATCTTATATATCTCATATGAAATTTAAATAATATCATATGGATGTTAAATCTATCTTTTTAAATGTCTATTTAATGGAGGAATTTTATGTTGTTCAACCTCTTAGTTTTTAAAATTCTCAAAAACAAGATTCTGTTTTTAAACTTACTAAATCTCTTTATGACCTTAAACAAAAACGTAGAGCTTGGTATGAAATGTTATGTTCTTTTATTTTAAAAAATGGATATATTGTGGGATTGGAAGATCCAACTATTTTAAGAAATTTTTTTTAATAAATTTTGAGTTAAAATATATGTTGATGATTTTATTTTTGGTTCAACCAATGTAAAAAAGTTGTAATGATTTTTTAGAACTTATCAATGAAGAATTTGAATTGAGTAAGATGGGGGAATTGAACTTCTTTTTATGAATTGAAATTTATCAAAAAGGTTTTAGAAATATTTTAAACCAAAGTAAATATAATATTTATTTTTTGAAAAAGTTTGGTCTTGAGAACAAAAATACATATACAACTCCCTCGTGTACCGATATACAACTTGATTTGAATGAAGCTGGAAAACCAGTGGACAACAAGTTATATAGTGGTATGATTGGTAGTTTATTATATCTTATTATTAGCAGACCTGATATTATTTTATCTATATTTTTATGTGCTAGATTTCAAAAAAATCCTAATTAATATAATCTTGTTACTATCAAAATAATTTTTAGATATTTAAAGGGAACTATTATTTAATATCTTCTTTATCTGAAAACTTCTGATTTTAATTCAATATCATATTTAGATACTAATTTTGGAGATTGTAGAATACATAGAAAAAGTACCTTAGGAAACTATCCTTTTTTATTTAGAAAATCATTTGTATCATGGTGAAGTGAGAAACAGTACTTAGTTTCCCTATCAATAGCCAAGGCTGAATATATATCTATAGGAAGTTGTTGCACACAAATATTATGGATAAAAAACACACTAATGGACTTTGGATTAAATTTTAATAGTACACCTATTTTATGTGATAATACAAGTACTATAAATATTTCAAAAAAATACAATAATTCATTCAAGAACTAAAAATATTGATATTAGGAATCATTTTCTAATAAATCATGTTCTTGAAAAGGATATATCTTTTGAATTTGTAAATATTGAATATAAACTAGCTGATATTTTTTCTAAACCACTTCCCACTGTATGTTTTGATTTTATTAAGGAGTAGTTAGGTCTATTTAATTTTTAAATGAATTTTAATATTTTTAATCTTTTTTTATTTTTATTTATATTTTTTTTTATTTATTTATTTATTCTAGTTTATTTATATTAAAATTAATTACTGATTACATTAATTTTTTTTAATAATTTTTTCTCACTAGATATTTTAGCTAATTTATTTTGTTGTAAATTTATTAGCACCACATGCTTTCAAAGATTTAAATAATTATCTCACATACCGTCTCAAGAAACAAGGCACTATAAGAATTGTTTTGAAGACCTAATCTTTTCATCTCTCAAAACCGTTTCGAATACTGAAACCTTCATTTTCCTTCATCTATCTTTCATCACCTATATTTTCTTCCAAAACCCCAAAACATGAAAACCTTAGTGATTTCATTTCTCAGAAATGAAAATATCTAAAAGAACATAAGAAGGTGAAGCTAGTGACCCGAAGTGTATAAAAGTTTCCAAAAGAAAGATTCTGTAAGGTAAAGTAGTTGATTTCAAATGGATTTATCAGACAAATCTACTCCTTAAGTAAGAACTAGATTTTCAAGGATTGGAATATCTATTCAATGATGCAAACTCAGAATTCCTCTATGAGGTAGAACTGCAATTTTTCTATAATAGTGGTCACTTTAGTTTTGGCGATTCTTACGATATAATTTTTGCAAGAATAAAAGATAAGTACTTTTTAGTTTTTCTTGACTAACATTTCTCAAATATTGTACTATCATCATGATAGAGTTTTTTTTTCCAATTTGAGGTCTATTGGAGAAAAGTCTCATAAGTCTAAAGACATTATGAAATTTTTTGTTTGTTCAAAAAATGTTAGGAAAATGTTTTTCAAGGATCTCAAGGCAGGCAATAAAATCTTGGTTATGTTTATTAAAAGAAGAATTTCTCCTAGAATAGATGGGATGGAAAAGATTATATATCCAGACAGGTATATCATGTTTCTCTATTTATGTTAAATAAAGTAAAATTTTACAAGGTATATGTTTAGATATTTAAGTTACTACTATCAACTAGATGCTTGGATGACTTTTTATCCTTATGGAAGGATAATATCTCGAATTTTGTTTAAGAAAGGAATGATTCGTTTAATATATTAACGAATAAAATTTAATCATATCAATGTAATCAATGTGGGAAATTTGAGGAAGTTATGTTTTTACTAGAGTACAGTCAAAGGAAATCTCTTTCTAGTTGGTGCATATGAACAACAAAGATCACAATATTTTTCTCAAGAAGAGCAAAGTTCAATTGAGAATGAAGGAGTTTGTTGAACCTGAAGTGAAGGACCATTCAAAACAACCAAAATAAAATTTCTATTTATTGAAGAAGAAAAGTAAGAAGAGGTTGTGTAAGAATAATTTGTTGTAAAACCATAGAAAATAGTAGATCTACCTACTGAAGAACCATTATTGGGTTCAAGTGAGGCTACCATGTTATTACATTTGGAAGAAAATTTTCTTAAGGAAGATAACCAAGTTGTAATACAAGTATGATGTCTACCGAATTTTGATTTACTAGTTCTCAAGGTGGAAGAACAAACTATTCAGGAGGAGAAAAGGTTGATTATATCTAAAATGTGGCTACTGAAACTGTTGATATTTTATTTTTCTCTAATTTTGATCATGCGGATGAGAGACCAGAACAAGCAACTGAAGACAAAACAGAAATTCTGGATAGTTTTACTTATTTGAAAGAAACATCAATTGAAGAACTGCTGGAAAAGCCTATGGAAATGTCCCCTTAAAGATCTTTAATAATTATGTAAGTTGGTCAGTCACAACATCCAGATATGGGAAATTTGATTCCCTAAAAAATCAGGTTTAAGAGCTTATAATTATGTTTAATAAGTCTTAGGAAGATAATGTCAATCTTTGTAAAGAGTTATAAGTTGAAAAGAAAATATTATTGGATCTTAACGAAAATTCTGTTTCCAAAAGCAATTTGATGCTTTCAAGAGAGATATGCTGAATGAAGTTGGAAAATAAACTCTAAAATTGTTTCTAATTCATAATTTTCTGATCTAAAGTTATATTTGGGGAGTCAATTTGAATAAATCAAGAGTAGTTTTGGTCAATCTAGTACATCTACCTCTAGTCCTACTACCATTGTAGATTTGATTCGAAGATTTCAGGTACCTATATCATTGTAGATATGAATGAATGTATTCTATATCCCTAGAGCAATAATTCTCCTTTGTTAGTTCTTCAGGATAATAAAAAATTTCTAGTTGACCATCTGACATAGAATGAACCAGGTATCAAATTTCTACTGAACAAATTTATAGAAAATTTGGACCGGTTTATGTAGTAAAGGAAGAGTTTTCATGAAATTTTAAAAGTAAATATTGTTGAGAATTTTCATATCAGTCAAGATTCTAGTGTTTTGATTACGCAGTTGGGGAAGAGTCTTATAAATAAGTTCAGGTTATAGACGGTAGAGTTGAAAAATATGGTTGAGACTTTTCAAAATCCTTATAATCTTAACCAAGCCATCTCCTACCCAATCTTTTGTACCCTAACTATTTCAGTTGACTAAATTTGTTTCCTAGTCATAATGATTATTGTATTTATAAAATTTTTATCACTAAAATCTCCTTATTTTTATTTTTTATGCATTATTTCAGATTATTTTATGTTTATGTCTCAAAAAAAATACAATATTATTTATTTAAAAAGGTTATTATAACATTCACATACAGAATAGTGAAAAATTAAATGTGTTTTATTCATTTTCAACACTTTAATTTTGATCTCACAAAAAGGGGGATAAATTTGTATGAACACAATATTTATTTTTATCGAAAAAATTTAGTAAAATCTAATTTTGAATTATTTTCTTCAATTATTTACAAAATTATAAATTTTTTTCTTAATTCTTTGGGTTTAGTGATCATAAAAAAGGAGGAGAATGTTGGGAATGTATTGTATCAACAATAAGATATAAATCTTATTTACTTTGATGCTCATAAATAGCCTTATTTATTTTACTAATGACATTAATTTAACGTTATTTAATGAAATTAATATTCTTTATATTCTTTATTTTGGAATTATATTAAAGATTATTATTCGCGTGGAATATTTTTCAATGTTTCTGGAACACTCTTAGGAATATTTTAAAAACACTATTCATACCATACATTGAAGAAAATAACATAAGGAACAAACCCTATATTTTTATTAAGCATAATGCTCAAAGATCAGCACATATGGTTAATCAACCCTATGTTGACAGAAATGTACGGATAATGAATCCTACATTTTGATGAAACCATATGTTTGGCAATGAGAAAATGTATAATTAAAGAGACCTATATAATTCTGTAAACATACATTTGAGAAGCGAACACATGGATTACCAACGTTACATTTGTGATCAACTTTACATCATCAACCTTATGTTTTGAGATTGAATGCTATGTAGTTGATCCCTATATTTGGTATTTTGTTTTTTTGATGAAGAAAACTTACATTTGACTTTTCATCACTGGAGATTTGAATTTACAATTTTATCGATGTTTCATGCAACAGTCATTACGGAATATTAGGATGATTTGAAAGATATTTTTTGAATGATTAAAAGATTATTATGATTGATTCCAAGAATTATATTAAGTAGAGACATTATATCCTATTCTTAAGAGAAGTTACAACTACTTTGAGCTATATCATGAGTTTGAATTATTACAATTTATCAGGCGATTTTCTTGGATCAGGAATTGAATAATAGGATCTCTGCTTTATTTATTCTATTAGTGAATTTTTTCTATATATGTGTGTATGATTAAAATAAGAAGATATATATTAACATATATATATATATATATATATTGATCTATATATTGCGACACATATTCGAGATTAAAACTTCATTCTTGTAAAGATCATTTACAGATATACTAAAACAATCAGTGATACTCTATTTTCTATAAAATAGGATAGAGTGTAGACATATGTGTTCTGAATTTAGTATTCATTGTAAGTCTGCAGCTGCTTTTGTTTCTATTTTTATTTCAAAGATCTATTGCAATCAGATCACTTCAGAACTACTATTTCCTAAAGAAACTCTGTTCTAAAGAAGAAGATCCATAAACGGTAAGGTTCTATTACATCTTTGAAGTTCAACCAGTACATTTCATAATTAATATCTTTTTATTGGGATTTTCAACTACTTGAACTCAGATGTGGTGGAGTATCAGCTTCTTGAACTAAGCTGTTGTTTTTTGGTTCTCTGTGAAGAAAACCTGAAGGCTCTATTTTTATCCTTATTTATAATGATGTCAACCATCTACACTCATTTGTGGATTGGTCTTATGATATGAGGACCTAACTAATGAAATTCACCAAGTATGGAAAGAGGGAAATTGGTGGAGTGGACTAGGGGATCTTTGTGCCCCGAACCACTATAAATAACCATGTTCTGTATTTTTGTTTTTATCTGCTACTCACACTTTCATACAAAAGATAAACATTTCTTATCTATATAATCATTAGTCAACATCGAAAGGCAGAATTGTGAATGATTTTGAAATGATACAATTTCCCCCATCTTGTGTATATTTTTAGATTCTTCCATAATTTTATTGATATCCATGTTTTAATTTATTATCATTGATATAACATGCTCTCAGTTTCAGGTTGATTAATATTTCTTGTTGTTTACCAATTCTATCCATAATATTTATTCCATGTTAATTTCATGATTGCATCAGTTATATGTTTCCTTTCTGATCATTTTGAATCAACCATTATTATGTTTCCATTACCCTAGGATATGTAGAAATTTCGTACAAGTGAAATGTTGATAAGGATAACACATTTGAGGGAATTTATAGTAGATATTGGAGACATATCATGAATTAAGTAGTTTCTTATATATAAAAAAATCAACTTCTATACAAAGAACTTTGGATTTGCTGGTTAATGTTTTACCCTAATTATCTAAATATGAAAACCAAAAAAGGTCATTTGGATGTATGTGATTCAATAATAATTAATTATTTTGTAGTTCGAGATGGTTATATCTAGTTTTTTACAACTGGTATCAAAGAATGTTTGTAAAGTATGGGTCTATGAGCACCATATTTGGGAGTGTGGTTATGAGGTGCCATAACAATAATTCATGCATTACACCATCGATCAACATTAAATGTACCATTGATCTTTTTATATAAATATCAATTAATGGATACCATTAGACTCCACTCTCTAGGGTATATCCATGGGTTGAAATGAATCACCCTACTATTTTGTGGTGTTCCACTCTAATCCAATATATGCTAGTTTCTACGAAGTTATGGATATGATAAGAAAGATAGATTCTAGGAGTAGGATAATCAGTAATAAGTTGGTCACGTACTAGAATAAACAAATAATTAATGGTAATTCATATTTATTTATCCCTTGGTAAATCCCCATTCTTTAACTCATACCTTCATAATGTATGAGTTAATGGATTGGGGATATAAATTTTGTAACCATTGGAAAACCAAGAACTTATCATATAAATGATATTATAAGTCATCCAAATGCTTAATAATTTGAAACATTAATATTAAATTATATACATCATATAGAGAATAAAAAATTTATTACACTTATAATTCAGATATCAAAACAAGTTCCATGCTATCAATATAACACTAATTATAATATGCTTTTAAACTAGGATTTTGGTATTCCTTAAATCCATTCATATCAAACCATTTGATGTAATTACATAATACTTTATGATATAGGATATAACACATCATATTTTTATTTTCTTTAGGCCATATCTTTTTCAGTTATCGTGTGTTTTATCTCAAATATCTAGGAATGATAGTAGGTGGATTTTGTGATACCCTATCCTGGTTCACTCTACAATAAGAGGATTTATGTGTCACAAAAACTCAATCATCCAGACCCATATGTCAGAAGACTATGACTAGTATCGATGGTCTAGGGTGTCACTTGGGGGATATTATTCCCTCATATCAAATATAAGGAAAAATAAAAATAATAATCAAACGTAATTCATCACCAGTAATCTGAGTGCATAGAATAAGTGAAACAATAATCCTATAAAAAATTTATTTTAGAATAATTTAGAATAATGTTCTAACATTCTACCCACTAGGCTTACCAAATATATTAATAAACAAAAGAAATAAAATATACAAGGTTTACTAAAATCCCTAAGCCCCTCTCATCTAAATCATAGACTCTATCATATTTATCCCACTTGATCATTCAATATTGGGACTCGTTCATACTTAAACGTGTAAAAATGATGTATTTTCAGGTATCTAAGTTCCATGGACACCCAAGAAGACATCATTTATTTTAGTTCTTGGTAGTATAGAGGCCCGTTATTATATGATCAAGTGGGATAGCTCGGAGGGATTTTAAAAATTTGGATGATGTGAGGTTTGGGGATGGTAGTAGAGCCTTGTGTATTTTATTTATTTTTTTATTTTTATAGGTGGTTAGTTTAGTTAGTGTCTATTTGGGATGTGTGAATATATAATTTCATATTTCATATGTTGTACCACAATTGTTTCATTTATTTTTAGGATATAGTCTCCCCATGATGACACCCTAGACCATCATTTATACTTGGAAGTCTCTAGCATAAGGGGGGGTATGGATAAGGTTTTATGAAACCTTGTTCTGGTTACTATAGAGTTAACCAGAAAATGGTGTTAAAAATTTGTATCTGAGTGTTTTATTTTATCTTACAATTTTGTGAGATAGTATTAAGGTGATATATGAATGTTTTTGAATATTGTGACAGACTTCATAATGGTGCATCACATAAATATTTTCTAATGGTAAATTGATGTTACTAGTGATATAAAATTATTATTATTGTTTTTTATTATTACAGTTGAGATATTTATTTAAATATGATGTGTGTACTTGATATTATTTTTGTGGTTTTTGATTCTAATCTCATTAGAAATATACCTAAGCACATGCATCATTATTATCACATAGGAATCACATGACATTATTATAATTATAGGTGGTTGATATTGCTAACGATAAGGGTTTATCTTTTTAGCATTTCTACTAAATAGTTTAAGTAATTTTACAAAATAACATGTTAGTGGGTCTCTACTTAGGTGGGCCATAGTATTTTCTTTTGGTGATAGGTAATGTGGATCTTATGGAGGGAATATTCTTGATTATGACTATACAATCCCTCCATGTAAGGGATGTATATTGAATTCTTGCAGGTTGATGTAGGCATTTCATGTATTGATACTAGTTCTAAATAGAAAATGAGTTTGGTTACTTAAATTGTTAACAAAAACCTATATGGTGGTTCTTCATATAGCTTCTTGGTGGAATTATACTTAATTGGACAATCTTAATATGGATTACTCTACACTTGAATTCATGGGAAAAAATTGTTAAATATATTACTGGATGTGATTGTGGTTCTTGTGTGGGTATTCTCATATAAATATTATTGATGTGTATCAATTCACTAGAATAGTATGATGATGTGGAATGTGATTCATGATGTGTATATGTATGCGAGGAACCTAGATTTGATGCTTTATAACATGTGTTTCCCATTGATACCTGAGATGAGAGTAGGGATGCTTCCTTATGAGTAATGACTTATGTGATATATGATTTATGGGCAAGGTGGTAGAGCCCAATAGCCTTGTGATGTGGATAAGAATCTTAGTGAATTGTGTGATATATATTAGGGCTACCTGAGAGAGGGATCAACCAATATTTGTGAATTCCTTGGATGTGGTAAGAATTTTAAGATGGTTTAGTTGTTTAATTTATTCATGGGATGTGCTACTGATCATGATATATAGGCATGAAGATTCCTTGTATTTCTGTGATGCAATGAACTTGAGGTGATTTTGGTACAAAAGTTTTGTTTTGATGGGTAATATTTATAATATTCCAATACTTGGTGATTTTGGGTTTGGTTCCTAATGGGATAGTATATTCAGGTCCTAAATGGTTTTCTCTAGGATGTATATAATGGGTAGAAACTTCTGGTTTAGTAATAAAGCTCGGTTAGGAGGGTGATTGGGAAATTTTTCATGACATGTGATAGATGTTAGTCATGTTGAAAAGGAAGAAATTTTTCACTTTTGGAAACAATAGATTGAAATTTTTAGAGGAATGAAAATTTGCTTAGCCATATTATCATATATTTGATAACATGGAACTCATGGTAGCATGAGTTAGGTTATGTGATCAGGTGGTATGGGAGAAAATACTTGTTGGTTTCAAAATAGACCAAGATATATAATATATAAGAACAAGTGATATAATTCTTCTAATAATTTCTCTTCCTTAAGAGAAGATGTTGGGAGTTGATGCCAATTTTTTTGAAAATATGAGATGTGTGAGGGTGAGTGGACACTAGTTTTCATGGTACTTATCCAGGTTGTTGATTGACTAATTTCAATGTGTGAGTTGAGTACCTTTTATTTTAATGATATGTTTAAAAGCCTGATGAACTAATGTTTCATTAATAATGATTAATTTTATTAATAAAATAGATGATGACATTGTCAAAAGATCATGGGGTAGTGGAACAATAATCCCATACCGATGTGGTATCAATGGTTGATAGATTAGTAAGGGTGTCCCAAGAGGAGCGACACACATGAGTTGTTTGAACCTATTCAGGGATAGAAACTGTGGAGCAGTATAAGGGAATTAATATAGTGCGGATATCACCATTATACATAGAGGTATTGACCCATGTTATGGATGAATTTTAATGATGTCAAGGAAAAAATTCTAGGTGAGCCTGGAATAGGTGGTTATTGATGTTTCATGTTTGTCCTTGTGTATGAGTGGGATGTCCATATCCAATAATTGCATGTGGTAATGGGAATGTCATGGGATATGGAGATAATTTTTGGTGTAGTTGAGCATGGATAAGGATACTCCAATGGTGGGGAGGGTCTTACCAGTCATGGAGGCATGACCCTTGTATGAGTAGGGTCATGTGTGTGATGAGACCAGTTATTGGATAATCGAGATGACATTGGGATACTTATGAGTAGCTGATTGATTGGAGTCTTCAAATTGGCTTTAGTCTCAAGATGGATTTGGATGCGGTGTATGTTTGAATTAGAATTTAGATTCTTTGGTGCTAATTTGTGGAGTATGAAGGATGATTGGTTAGTTAAGGTTCAAACCTTGGAATTACACTCAGGTTTTGGGTTTAACTTCAATGTGGTAGTCTACAAGATCATGAGACACCATCATGAGTTAAGGTATTGTAGACGGGAAATGATATAGCATGTCAGTAGTTGTGTCCATGAATTTTTGAGAGTTATTATCTTGTGGAGGAATGACTTTCATTTTTTGGATTGACCAGGAATGGTTATATAGAAATTTCATTAGGTGTGTTAGTTGGCTACTAAATCATTATTTTCAATAGGTTATTCTAATGGTTAGGAGAATCATGGTTTGGATCAAACTTAATGGGATAATATTTATGGTGGGTAGAACCATGAGCCTCAGAATGACTTTATTGATGAAACTATAATGTCTTAGGATATATGAGTTCCATCGAGCATCATCTTGGTACTGGTGATGGTGGAAAGCAGGATGCTCGTGTTTTTGATAAATAGTGTGCCTCATATTTGGATTTACTCAGTGAAGGCTCATTTGGTTTTCAAGGATAGAGCATGGTGATTTTGATGTGAATTGAATGCAAGGAGGGGTATTAATTGATCATTGGAAGACCAATGATAATTCATGGGAATGATAATTGTTATATTGGGGAGTTGGTGATGACATGTATCATTAGAAGCTATTAAATTTTGGATAAATTTGAAATTTTATCTTTGGAGAAAATATTATTTGAGAGTTGAGATTTAGATTAAAATTGTCTGATTTGGAGCATATGTTTTTGGATATGGATCTAGGCTTAGGGTGTGTCTAGAGTTATCAAGATACCATTTAATATCCCCCCTTAATTCTCCTTTAATCCTTATGACTAGGGAGTGGTTTTTATAGAAATTACTTTCATTATTATGGTCAGACTATCCCCTTCTTTTTATGATCCACTTTCCACTTGTTTCCTTCTAATTTATAGATGTTTTGGTTTATGGTTTTATTAATCATTGCAATGGATAATGGTGGAATAATATCATTATTATAGCCTTTTTATCTATTTGGTAGAGGATTTCCTACGAGGGTGGGTGAAATTCATTTATTATCATTTCATTAGAGGTATAGGTTTATATTAGGAGTGGTTATCAACATGTATCTTGAGGTTTTTCCTAGAAGATATATCTTTGTGAGTTTTGAAGAAATTATTCATATATAAATAAAGTTGTATATTAATAATAATTTGTTATACTAATTTTTTTAATTAACTATAAACTTTTATAATTAATTATATTGGGAATTTTGGCTTGCGATAGGGGCTTAGGTGTTGTGATAAGCTTAAACAAGTCTTTTATGAGCTTGACCAAGAGTCATTATACAGTATTTAAGGGTAATGAAATCATATTAGGAAGGTAGAATCCTAAAAATTTCCATAGGGTTTATTATTTTGATATATTTATTGTCATATTTTGTCCAAAAACTATTGGGAAATTGACCTTAACTATAAAAAGAATATTTTTGAAATAAATTCCATAAAATGAATAAAGTATCAGCAACCATGATGGGCCTCTGGAAACTAGTTAGTTACACAACCACCAATGGTTGGGGGGATTAATCAGGAATGTTTTAGATGACATATAAAAACCAAATATGGTATAAATTAAATGGATAGAATATAATGTCTCTAACGTGAATACCCTTAGATACAACCTTATA
The DNA here is from genome assembly GCA_963277665.1 of Viscum album. Classification (NCBI taxonomy): domain Eukaryota; kingdom Viridiplantae; phylum Streptophyta; class Magnoliopsida; order Santalales; family Viscaceae; genus Viscum; species Viscum album. The sequence continues at coordinate 1,978,150,621 of OY728157.1, read as the reverse complement.
TGGGGAATTGTTGGAATAATAATGATTAGCTAGATTCGTCCATGTGATATTTAAGATACCAAATATACTTTTTAGTTAGTTTATTATAGTGTTCAGAAAGTGTCCCATCCCCATTAGTATATGAGTACCCTGTTTGGTATACCATGGGTAAACATATGATAGGTTCAGTGAGTAGATCAAGGTAGGATGGATTTGGAAGAGAAATGAACTTCATTCCATCTTCTTAGTGTGACACTACCTTTGAGTCTAGTGGGGTCATATTATGATTATCCTAATATTAAGGGATGTTATTCCACCATAATGATGGTTTTGGTCTGAGATTTTATATTGAAATTAAGGATCCCATGTATGGTGTTTGAATATTTATATGTCCTAGGGGACCTCAGTGGGTACCCTAACCTTATATTTACTATATAATGGGGTCATGCAGAGGAGATCATAGTGTCAATTATATGTGGAACATTAGAACATAGGAATTTTGAGCCATGTCCTATAATATTCATTGATAATACATTTAACGAGTTTTTTATAGGATTAGTGTACGGTTTTCCCTCATGATTACATAATTATGAGATGTTACCAAGTGGATATTGACCCTAGTTATATTTTTTGAGATCACTAGGCAGGTGAATAGAATCTAATAGTCATACCAAACACTATATAAAATTTCATAGGGTATCTTCTATGATATAAAAATTTCATCTAACATGATATAAATATTACGAGGGTTTCTTCAAGGATATGTTGGTTAAACTTAATGATATGAGATTTTGAGGATGCCTTGGATCTAGTGAGAAACCTGATGATATATCTTTATATTTTTAGGATTCTAGATTCTAGTGGGATCCTTGATGATGTTTTATGATATTCCATGGTTTCCTTGGATCTATAATGGTCTTATGATATAATAAGATGCCTAATATACTACCTAAGATCTAGAATATGACCTGATACTATGATATATGCTTTGGAAACTCAGGATATGATTGATGTAGATGATATTATATGAGATTATTAAGATTCTTGGTGTCTAAAATTATTCCTAGCATTATTATATGAGATGGATATAATGGATATGATCTGGAAATATGCACTAATTTATTTTATAATATGAAAATGGTTCTTAGGATCATACAATTAATCTTGATGATATTATAAGATACCTAGGATACCTAAGATTGGGTATTAGGGATTGATGATATTATGAGATGACATTGATTCCTAGGATCTGAGATGGGCTTTTTGAAATTGTGGGATTCATAGGTTTACACATATTTTTTTCCTTATACTATGAGAAACCTAGGATGATTACTAGAATCGTGTAATTATACCTAGTGTCGGCATGTTCAGGATATCATGAGGTAGGACTTATATCACCACAAGAATATTTTTCATGCTCAAAGACATCCAAAACAAGTTGAAGTGGGTATGGTCAATCATGGTTTTAACTATACAACCTAATGCTTGATTTGTATAATTTTATAATGTACATGACTCTTTTTCATTTCTAAGCATAGAAAATTTTCTTTAAATTTATTTACTGATTATTCATGGGACCTCATTGTTGGTTTCCTATTGAGTTTTACTCAAACCATGATAGAGAATACATCACACGTGGGTAACTGGGTAGACCTCACTATTCATAGGTTCATGTAGGACCGAGGCCCAATACTAAATAATAAAGTGGGATAACTTATATTTATTTGGATACTAGTATGGGATTAGGCTTAGAGATGGGTGTAGAGCCTTCTATATTTTATTTACGGTCTTCTTAGTGGGTGAAAAGTCATGATGTGTAAAAGTATGATTCCATATTAAATTGTTGTAGTGTTATTGTTTAATTTATTCTACATGATTTGATTATTTATGATGAATTATTTTTTGTTTTTTTTCATTATATCAACAATGTCATATGAGGGTATAGTCTCCCTGTGGTAACACCCTATACCTCGATTCTAGTCGGAAACCACTAATATGTAGGGATGTGTTCCTGAGGTCTCGTTACACCTTGATTTGGCCAATATATAGTGAAATGAGAAAGCGTGTTAAATATGTTAAAATATTACCTATATTGACGTGGTTTTAGTACAAGATAGAGTGTTTTTTCTAATAAAATAAGTAGAATAAATGATAGGTGTGTTGTTTTGATGCCTAATTCATTCCCAAATAAGGTTTGTGGGGATAACATTTTAAATTTTTTCTCTATAAATCTAAATATTAAGAAAGGATCATGGTACAATGGAATAAATATACCATTTGATATGTGAAATGAGTTATTTATTCTACTAAATAAAAATGACCTTTCATTATATGGGTGTGGGTTCTCATTACATATATTTTTTCTGTAAATGGGTTTACTAGAGTTTTATTATAGAATTTTAGTGTAAATTTCATCCCTTTTATTTATGTTATGAAATAATAATATATAGAAATATATTGAAAACTATAGTTTAAATTATTTTCTATCTATAAAATGAGTGACTACATCTAATTGGTTTTTATATACCTCTTCCTTTTTAATATTATTTATTATTTTTATCGTACATGTTTATATACATTTTTTAGTTCCTTCGTATGATTTATTTATTTTGATCAATTTTAATTCATTCAATTGAATTATTTGTAATGTTAGTATTTTTATTTTCATTATAGTATGTTCTTTTGGAGGATAATTTAATTTTTACGGTCACATATAATGATACTTTGATGTATGTTTCTTGGCGAGCTGAGGATTAATTCTGGTATTCTTTTGATTTATTTTCCTCTTAAGGTATTTAACAGGCATGATGTCTACATATAATGGGATTTATTTACCTATCATGTTATGAAATCGATTTGGGAACTCAATTTCAATAATTTCTAAGAAGTTTAAATCCATGTTCTAGGGATACATTCTATGTTTTTGAGAAAGCTTGTGAAGTTACTGTGGAATGTCACGTCATGCAGGTTTCTGAAATTATGGATTGTCTTTATTTTTTCATCTATATATTTTTCATATATGTTGATAGCTAATATAATAACAATGTATAATATACATAAATATACCCATATTTTTTAACTAAAAAGTTATTAATGTGTTTTTAATTGCATGGTTCATTATATATTGAGAGTTTATATACTTTTGAAAAGTTAAATAAATAATGTCATTAGGACATTATAATAAAATTTTTTTTGATTAAACAAAACTTTATTAATATTGTGTTAAGAAATTTTTATAGGTTTGTAATAAATTTTATAAATTCATTTTTGATCTCTCATATAGCATGTAATATTTTTTGATGATTATTTTATCCCAGAAAGTAACACATGTTTGAAAGATCGAAATGTACTTATTTTTTTATAATATAATAAGGTGTGGACATATATATAGTAGGATTTAGTTTTCAAAACAAGAGAATTATTTTTAATTTTTCCTATAAATGGGTGTAGGAGAAAAAATGAAACTAAAAAAAATAAAAAAACATTTCTAGGATTTTTGGTTCTCTGACTTGATTGTCGGTTATGGAAATTGCTAGGATTTTTATATGTTAGTAGATGAGGGTATATATAAGTAGTGAATCCCACTCAACCAAAAACTATTATTACTTAATGATCCAATTTATATCTTATATTAAAATATATCTTTTCTAAATCATATATTTGATTCATGGTATAATTTAGGTAATGTATGTTCTTTTAAATACACATTTTTTATGTGTATCTAGTTACTAATGATATTCAGTTTTATATGCTATCATGATAAACCATTATTCATAAACCATCAGGAATACCATTACGAAATATTTCTTGTGTTGATGATCAAGATATATCCATTAATTGACCATAATGAAACATTGATCTGACCATGACTGATAGAATCAATTGTAGAGATATATAAAGCGTTGCCCTTAATTTTTCGAAGCATACTACAATGATTACTGATATCTTGTCTATTTTAAAAATAGTTACACCTATAAATTTAGAAATATTTTGAAACATGAAATATTGGAAGGTGAGGGAAGTTTTATTCATATGGTTAATGATTCATTAGATGTCAAGGAGGTTATAAAGGTGGAAAATTGGAAAGAACTACATAAAGGGATACAATCTGTTGAAATATTGAAAGAAACAAAGGAATGATTCAAATTTATGTATATTTAAATAGCAAATTGATACAAAAATAGGGAGTAATTAGTGTTTTTTATGAATTTAATTTCAATAATAACAATTTTTGAAGGAATAAATGGATCAATTTCACTTTCTACTACTTGTAGCTTCTAAAGTTAGTATATTAAAATTATAAAAATGATATTTTTTCAGCTAAGAAATATAGAAGGACATTAAGTGGTTGGATTATTTCAAGAGGAAACGTGGGGATCCAAAAAATAATATGGTTCCTAAATTCAGTAATATAGGTATTCAATTTAAATTAGTGGTTATAGAAGAATAAACTTAGATGTTTATCCTCTCATACATTAGAATTGTCTATTTTCCCTAGATAAATAAAAACTATCCCCCCTCTATACACTGAGAAGACCAAGTTAAATACACACACACACAAAAATATTCTCACTATCATCAATATTTCATAGAACATTTATAATCCCTCTTTAGATATTTTAAGGTATAAGGTATTAAAAAAAATATGAGATTCTATTTACTAGTGCTGGAATTGAATTAGATGTTGTTTAAAACCTATATAGGAAAAATAGAGATAAATATTCTATACTAAATGGAAGTACTAATAGTATAAGATGTCTCTTAGATTATTTAATTGAATGATTACTCCCAAATGATAGAGAAGCCTCCAAAAATGATTTCTCTTATTAATTCCTTTGATCCAACCATCATACTCATTAGATTTATATTCACAATGTCGACACATTTACTAATCTATTTATATCAAGTATATATTATTTAATTTTAATTAAATTATTTTATTACTATTTTAATATTATACTAAGGTATATTCTATTTAAGTGGACTAAAGAGGCATGAAATATGGGGTGGGTATTTTTGGACTTACATGGGTTTGGTTAAAGGTTACAACAAAAAGTCATTAATTGAGAAGAGTAGCATAATCTGGAATTTTTAGAATATGTGAAAGGATTATATTGAGACCTTGGTATCATATTAAATTTTGAAAAGTAATTTTAGAGGTTAAGATACTTTATCAGAACTTGTTTTTATTTCTAGGGAGGTGTTGGATGAGATAAAAGTGGGGGATGACTATTTGTTGAAGGGTGTTTTCATATGGACATATGTGGTGGAACCACTCTTGGACTATATGGGTTTAGGGTTTTATGTAGAATTATGTGATCAATGGTATAGATTACCTCATATTTAACTTAATGTAACATAATATTCTCATGGATGGAGTACATACTAATTAGAGTGTTGTAGGATTTTCTATGGATCAAGCACCACCTATTATTGATTGGATTACTTATAAATCATTGTAAAAAGTTTTAGATTATTTTTGATTAACTCAATTAATTATTTGGTCCATGAAAAATAATATTATCATTTTGAAAAGTTTTAAAACTTCAAATTTTATGTATATTTTATTTTCTACATTTTTTGATTCAATATAATATTTTTTTATATTATAGTGGTGCCATTTTTTGTTTACAAAAAGATTATGACATCAAATTCATTATTTTTTGTTCATGTTATCATCAAAATAACTTTATGTTTTATTAGTTATTGTTATGATTAGATTCTATGTTATCATAATAAGTCACTTTCCAAGGTAAAATATTTCATAAAAAATATTGTGGTTATAATTTCACCTTATATTGTAAATAGGATCTGATATGACATTAAACATATCTATAGTGGCCTTTTTATTGAAAGTTAGAATATTTTTTTATATACAGTTAAAAAATTTGAAAAGTTTTAGTGATAATTATTTACAAATTTTGATGTATTCATATGTATAATCATTTATTAATGATTTTTTATCAAGTTATTTATAATAATTTTTTAGTTTAATAATTTTTAATTTCTTATAAACACTATAAACATTAGAATTTTTTGATTTTTTGAGTTGGTTTTACCTAAAAGTTGGCATGTGATCCAGTTTTAAACAAGCTAGCTCCCATGAAGATTAAATATGGATATCATTTTGTTTAGAGGTTTATAATATTCTATGTTTACTTCTTCATCTACTTTCCTTATTTTTTTTGTGATTTCATTTTTTAGTGGTGAATTTGTTTCATATGGTAATCCCTAATTATTTAATAGAAATAAGGATATGTTTATCACCTTTTTAAGTATCCATGGATTCTATTTACAAGGTTATAGGATATATTGGGTGGGGTGATCTCAATTTATCATATAAATTGTATTAAAATTTTCGCAACAATTAACCAATTTTTTTATGTTGGATAGGTTTGTTGTTTCTAGTAGTGATTGTTTGGTAGGTCCTTGAAATTGTGTTTTAGTTTTAAGAATCACTGCTTCTAGGAGGTTTCCATTGGATTTATTCATGGAACAGGAAACATCCAACAGTTATTTATCTAAAGGGGACCTACTTTCCAAAGACAAGTGTTCGTTAAGTATGAACATTACGATACTTAGGAACGTACATTGGTCAAGAAGATGGAAGGTAGGACTCATAACACACTTTTGGGGGGAATTATTGTCTACTCTGGGGCTCTCATTGTAAATTTAATATATTTTCATGAATCCTTATTAATTCCCCAAGCATAAAATAAGTTTCCCTTCGAATTTACAATCATTTATTAACATGTGTAAAATTTAGAATCAGCAATATATATTAAAATTTCTTCATTATTTAAGATATCTGTATGTATTAGATTTTCACCATCAATGGTATCCTCTAATATACTATTTCAATATTATTTTAATCATCCTTATAAGGATGTAGGTTTTTTAATCCACTCGGTGGGGAACTCTGGAATTTATTGTCATTCATTGAGATGAATGTTTGTTTTGATATTGGGATCATACCCATAAAATGGGTTACCAATGTATCATTGTGAAAGAAATCAGAACCATTGTAATTCAATGCCACTTAAATGGACACATCATACCTTTTAAGGTAATGTGATAAGGATTTAGCCATATAGTTTAATGTCATGTTTTATGGAAATTTAAGCAAAAGGTGCTTAGTCAATGTTTGGTGTGATACTTATACCTAAGCATCTCAAAGAACTTGGAAAGAATATGGGTTTCCAAGTTATATTATACCCTATTGGGAATATGTCCCAAGGAGAACATGGTGTATTTTAAGTGTTGGGTTTGATCCTCATCGAGGCTTCCTACGTATCCCATGTATATGGTAATCAAAGTCCATGTACTTCGATATGTCTCATAGGAGAGTATAGTCTTTTAAGAGAAATGAATTTGGGATTAATTCTTGAAAAGGATATCTTGATGACTTAGGGGTTTGATTTGGGGATTATTCCTAAGGAGGATTTCTAAATTAAGGGAATTAGGTTTGGATTCTTGAAGAGTTTGTCTAGGGATCTCGGGCCCTGAAAGGGCTTCTTACATATCATGGTTTGACCAGGAATCAGTGTTCTCGTAGTTCCTTCACCATGCATGTTTATGTGAATGTTGTAATCATCAGGAATCTCTAATACCATGTGATTCATGATCGGTGTGCGAAAAAAGAGGATTTGAAATATTCAACAACGTCACTTCAAACTTTTCCCTCTAAGAGGGCACACCGACTGTGGAAATGAGGCCGAGTTGCCTGAGAAAAGAGTTAGGCGATGAGCCCTCCCTTTATTCACCTTACATTGGACAAGGGTTCAATGAAAGGAAGAAGGGATGAAGTTTAGTGGATTAAACCAAGATCGATTCCCATGGTGAAAAATCTCAATGGGAGGAGGAAAGGGTAACAAGAGTCTCTATGCCCATCTCTCTTCTTGTTTTTTGCACCAAAGAAGAGAGGAGGAGCAATGATGCTACCTCATGAAATAAAATCTAGGGGATTATTCTAGAATAGTTTCCCTAAAATTTAACCTTTTAGGGGAGGGATACTTATCCTTTTTTAAAAAGGAATAAATGTTGGTTTGAACTGTATCTTCCCTACCAGAGACCTGAGGTTCCAGGTTGTCACATTGAGAGGGGAGAGGCCAGGACCCAACCATCCTCCAAACTGGGAACTTCCCAGCACTATTTCTTAGAGAAAGGTCCATGTGACTCTGGATATAAAATCCCAAAAACACTCCATTAATACTAACTACCTTATAAAAAAAATGTTGGAAACCTCTGACTATGGATATAAAAACCCAAATTGGAGACACACTAATGTGACTTTCTGAAAGGTTTGATATGTCTGGAGGTTTTGGTGGAGGCTTCAACTTAGTCCCTTTCAGATAAGGGAACCAAGGAAAGAGATACCCTATCATGAATGGATTCCAAGAGGGTATTTGAGTTGGTATGTAGGATTTATACCAAGATCTTTTGTGTAGGTACCTCTCGCAAGTGTTCCGCTTAGGTACCCTGTGTTGCTGCACCACGCAGTTGTAACACATTGGTGTGTCCCACTAGTTCTCCATGTAGATTTGTATGATTACTGAAGAATATATTCAGATAGGGGAGCCAAAACTATGTAAAAAATGTAAAAGACATTCTAAACATGCTTATCCCATTTAATTATCTCTTTTCTTGTGTTTTAGAGAGTTACCTAAGACAATTTGAGGGCTCTTGGATAATAGCTACGCAATGCGAGCTTCTGGGAATCTTTTAACTTTTTCAGACCATGAAATGGGGAGCCTAGGGGTCCAATTTATAGGCCTTTATGGGATTGGTTGAAGGAATTAGGTTCATGTAGATCCCCCATGTAGTATTGGAATGTAGGGGTGCATAACTTATTTTGTCTTCCAGCTCTGTCGCGCATCATTTCCATGAAGGTCTGTGGCATAGATCTATCACGAATCTCTGTCACACAGATCTATCATGCAGCTATACCGCATAGCCTTTTGGAGGATTTTTCTTTCCTTTTAATTTTTCATACTTGCCTTGGGATTTTGAAATCTCTCAGACTATATTCATATTATTTTTTTATTCTTTAGGGGTGTCAACAAAAGCCCCCCCTCCTCAATATTAGATCTGACTAGAAAGAGGATCGAGTCCCGAGGAAAAATAACAGGGAAAAGACTATGGATTAATTGATGTACAACAAAGGTTTTCCACGTAGCTACTTCACGTAGGTACGCCGCGTAGTGTTCTCGCATAGGTAGGTTGCGCAGGTTCACAGATGAATATAAATAGGTTCGATCCTTTTTGATTTTCTTCAGTTGTGCCTCCATATTTTTTAGCTCTCATTGCGTAGTCCTTTCATCTTGCATTAATGCATTTTTCTCTCACATAGTCTCCTTGAAATTTTCTAAATATAAAACTAATTTGGCGATGAAACTATGTGGAAGGACTTCGTTGAAGGAGTAGCATGATTATCCTTATTGAAGGACATACGCGACGAACCTTGTCAAAGGACCTACGCAAACAGCTTCCTTTTGCAACATATTTTTTATTTCATTTTCCTTTAATTTTAATTTTAAAAAAATCTCAACCTAATAGGAAATGTTTGGTAATTATTTTTCAGTAATATGGCTCATTTGATTACCTCTACTGAAAAAGCTAACACTCGTCAAAATGAAATGATGAAGATCATCAAACCAGACTATTATGAAGTTGTTGAAAGTACTCTTCTTGGGATATAGAAGGGTTTAATTCTGTATCAATGTGAAAATCCATAAATTCCTTACCTACCCCTATATGGGAATGGGCATTCACAATATTCCCTTATTCCATATGTCTAGAAGTATTTTCCAAAGAATTGGTTTCTTCAATACTTCGACTGCAACTGCATGAATATTGGTTCAAGGGGGGGTTCCTGTACATGAAAGAACAGTCCCTATTGGTTGCACCCTACTTCATAGAGGTTGTACTCCGGATATGAATGATCATGATGTAGAGACAAGGACACATTACTGTGATTTGACTTTTCGGGCTTCTCAGACAGATCAGTCTGATGGTTGGAAGGAAGACTAGGATCTTCGTTCTGAAGGCGGTGTGAAACCTGAATGGATGTGGGCATTTTGGGTGCGCCAGACTTGTGCAGAATTCAAGAAAGAGTTTTCAGATGTTTATATCTATGAAGCTGTCCAAATGGGGAAAACATATATCTATAAAAATGATTTCATTCCTGAATTACTAAGCCTATGGATCCTGCAACCTAATTCCTTCCAATTGAAGCACGGTGAAGTTGGTATTAGTCTCTGGGATATCTACCAATTAACTAGAATTCCCATTTAAGGGAAATTTATGATGACTTTATTCCACCTTCTACAACATGGGGTAATGTTACCAGAACACCACTATTGGCTAATGAACTATTCAACATAGAAAAGAAATTACCCAAATAAAAAAAAGATATTCATTCTAGGGTGTGGATGGAAGCGTTTTTAGAACCAACAATAGAGAAAGGTCCCAACTGTAGACATCCTACTATTTTCCCTTCTGCAGATAACCGAGGTAGTTTAGAAGCATATTGGTCTACAATAAAGAGAGGTTACTATAAGCATTGGGGCTACAAATTCAAATATGATATTGATGCAAAGCTACGCTTAGCTACCTTACTTGCTATGATTCTTAGTGTTTACATTATTCTAGTTCATGAGTTCGGATGTAGTTTAAAGTTGGGGAGTTTTGTTATTGTGGATAAATTAGCATAGGGGAAGTATATTCGGTTAGAAAAACATGTATTAGAATGAATTTACCATTCTCTGCTACATGTATATAATGGGAAGGCTCCATTTAGAATTTCCAGGCCATTTCAAGTGTTGTGGGGATGGATTAAGGCGCACATTTCTCCATACTCAGTGTTGAATTCAATTAGAGTCCCAAATGGTTGACTCACCCCATTTTTACAGAAATATTTAGGTATTTAGCATCAAAATTTGAGACCTGATGTAGTGCTAAAGGAATTGAATGTCTTGGGAGAATTCAGTTTCTTATCTATTGGTAACCCACATACTGGAACATTTATTGATGATGGTAAAGAAAAGAATTATGAGATGATTTCATATATGATGGCATTTAGGTATGGTGTATTGTTGACCTGGATTTATGGTGAAATTATCTGTGAGGATTGTGTCCCATATAGGTTTTCTCGTCAGTTCATATGTCCTCAACACTCAAACACTTTTCCACCCACATATGTTAGACACAAGAAAAACCCAATGGCAGCGAGACAATTAGGGATTCTAATGGATTTAGAGCCATACAAATTTGTGATTACATTACCTCCACCAGATGAATCAATCGGATTGGATGATAGATATGCCAAATATTGGGCATCTTAATATCCTCAAGGGGATTTGATAAAAGGAGTATATCATGTGGAAGCTACAACGACTGTTGCACGTGGCAATCATGGTGAGAAGTCTAAGACCATAGATGATTCATAAGTTTCAGAGGTTTCAGAGCCCTCAAAATATCTTCACAGGTGGTATACCAAGAAGATCAGAGCTTGAGAATAAATACCTCCAATGCTATGGTGACCCAGTCGCCACCATCATACAGAGGTTCCTATTCCATCTGTTGAACTCTCTAAAGAAGAAAGGAGGCTTGAAGAGGCTCACCAGTTAGAAGCTATTGAATATCCTCCACAATCAACCATACCGATATTAAATTATGTGATAACTTCATCCATTCATCATTAGGAGAGTGTGGACCATGATCTTATGGATGTATGGGCATTCCTTCGGCATGGAATTCGAATACCAGATGTCGGTGTCATTAGAGATCCTTCTAATTGCAATCCGGATAATAACCTGGCTAAAGTACATGAGTATATTATGGAGCTGGAGGCTTTTATATATGAAATTGATGAAAAAATCACACCCTCTAGATGAGTATCTCATATGATGGACTTACGAGTAAAAAAAGGGGTAATTATTGACCCTAAAGAGGAATGAGATATTTATGTTAATACAGAGAATATATTTTCCTCTTCTATTTTCTCAACTCTGATTTAACATTTATCATTATTAATCTTAATGAAAATATATTTGTGCAGTTTGAATGTAGGGAAGGAAACTCTAGACTAGTTCTTGAATCACCAAAGTATGTGCCTATATGATCTCCCATTGATGCAATGAATGATCTTCCCATATCTCCAAAACTTTCTCCAGGAGAATGAATTATGACTGGGGTAATGGAAACAGATAATCCTCAACCATTACCTCAAGTTTCTCCTTCCAAGAGGTGTGTTCAAATTTCTCTCCTAGAATTTGAAAAGAAATTCAAGAGAGTAATGAGATTGATCTGAATTTTTTTGCCAAAGGAGTAAGTATTTATACTTTTCTAAGGGTATGTAATTTTCTCAATACACTCTGGTAATCAGATTTATCCTCTTGCAGGGTCTGTGTCTCTCTCTTCTCCCAAGGGACTTAGAGTTGATTCTTCTAGACTAGAGGAGGAAACCCCAAGAGAAACCCAAGTTCATGTTGATGAATTTGACATCTTAGAAGATAAATCATCAAAAGATTCATTTGTACCCATTCCCAGATCCACTGAGAGAGAGGAAAGTCATGGTAATGTCAAATACATTTCTCTTGAATATTAAAATCTTTGCTAATATTCTTCTTTTCAACATATTTCAGATCAGTTGCCTTTGCCAATTGGTCCTGAAATAACCAATGATGATATTTCTATTTCTCCAGAGGAATTGAATGAAGACCCAGACAACCTGACATAAATATTGATGTTGGCCCAAACTTATAAAGATTAGATGATGTTATACCGATTGAAGAGACAATGGATCCGAATGTCAGTGGAGCCAATTTGGGCATCACCCTATGTTTATTGGATACCTTAATAGTGAGGATTCTATTACATTCCTTGCCACATACAATGAAATGATGGAATCCTTTAATCCAAATATTGATATTCTAGGTTCCATAAATGATTTTGGGTATTTTCATCAGGAATTGCAAGGGTGTAAGTCCTTATTCTATCATTTTCCACACAAAATTGATCTTATTTACTTGATTCCTTACATCAATGTTCACCTTATGAAGCTTTATATACATAAAATGTTTCAAAGGCTCTTCAGGAATGGGGAATTCCACTCTATCCTTCTTCTGTCTGAGTGGGAGAAATATCTATAGAGGACCCTCCATCAAGAAATGCTCTAGAGCCTTCAATTATGACAACTGGTCATACTTAAGAGAGTGTCCCTTCTCAAGAAACATATACTCAAAATGTTGAATCTAAGAATACCAGGTATGAATCCAATCAAATAGATGTCTTATTGTTAGGTAAATATATTAATTTTTCTTGGATCATACTCTGTTCCTGCCATTTTCTGAAACTGACAATGACCTTGAATTATCATTTATTATTATCACCTTCTATAGTTAGATCAGAAGGTTAGATTTCCATGATGTCTCAGACATAAATAGAAGGTGAAGCCTCTACTATTCCAAGATAAGTAGAACAAGGTAGATCCTTAGGTGATTTATCTCCAGATTACATTTTACCTCATGGTAGTGGCTCTGATTCAGACTTATACATGAAATCTGCTCTTGGTATGGCACGTAAGAAGACATGGAGAAATATCTGGAGCATAATTGTTGAGAATATGTTAGATAAACTACCATCCCATTTTTCAAAATTCCAAGAATTATTTTTCATATTGGGATTTGGTGGATTTAATTATCTACCAGTCAATGATGCAATGAAAGAGACCGTTCGCTGACGGGAGCAAGAGAATAAGCCACAATGAGATATTGAAAAGGCTAAACTAGTCATCAATGTTGAGAGCTTCCAAGATACAGTAGTTGAGGTTGAGGAAGATCATAACAATAAATTGATCTAAATAAACTAAAAAATCAATGAAACTACAAAGGAGTCATTATATATTCAAAAACAACTGGATGCTATTCGTAACAAAATTGAGAAATTGAACCAGACATTCGGAGAAACCCAATTAGAGGGAATAACTGCCATTTCAACCACTAAGTAAGCACTTCATTAGGCCGAGGAGGCTCCAGTTTCTCAACAATCTCAACATCAATAGGCAGCTGATAGGGTTACAAATCTGTTCTAAAAATAATGAGACATCTTGAGGGTTTATTTTGATGCATGACATGGAGGATCTTTTTTATGGACGTCCCTTTGATTCTATATAAATGAAAGGGATTTCTTGTCTCCAATAATATGTGTATTCATTCATGCTTTCTATGATTGCAATATTAAAGGTAATGATGATGATGACATATTTTTTTTAAAAATAAAACATTAATGTTTGACAATCATGATTACAATGACAAGAATGGGGGTGCCTGGAATTTTATTATTAAGGCAATAGGCCTAATGAGCATAGTTTGATTTTTTCTGGGGTTGTATGGACAATACCATAAAATTCATATTTTTTTACATTCTTTTATTGATCAATATTACCTAAATCATATATAAATGTATCATTAGTGAGATGGGTCTCAAATTTTGTTCAGAGTTTCCTTTGCGGGTTCTCAATCTGTTGAGTACCACATCTTTTGTTATTGGCAGTCATGAATGTTAGACTATTAAGGGCTAGTATTTATGGTCAAAATATATTTGACCATAAATCTGAAATTAAATACCAAACCAGACACATTGACTAAGAATTTTATTAATATTCTTTAAATATTTCCAAGGGGAATGTTGATCCATGATTTTTATGGTCACCAAATTTAAAACTTGTATCAACAAATGGGGGAGTCTCTTCCAAGAACAAAGTTAACATTATTTGAAAAACACGTTATGGGGTTTATAATATGCAGGGCCAATTGGGGCATAAACTACATATCCCAATAGTGTAATATTTTTACTGACAACCTGTTAGGTAGGAAACATATGCTAGGCCACCTAAGGGCACATGTTGCATAGTCAGAAAAAAAAATTCACATGAATTTATCATTTTACTATTGATAGACAAGAGAAAATAATATTTGGGAGACTGAAGACCACAATGGGTGGTTGTTTCCATGGAAAGGGGTTTTATGAATAAAAGGGATATTTTATGCCGACATATGTCATTAATAGAAAAACCACTACTAAAAAAATTTGGTGTATGAAGAATGGTTGAAAATTATTAGAAAGGGAAATTTATGATATTAAACTGTGCAGTTTTTAGTCATGTAGTGAGGACATCATACTATGCAGTTTTAAGTCAGTCAGTGAGGACATCGTACTGTGTAGTTTTAAGTCATGCACTGAAAACATCGTACTATGTAGTTTTAAGTCATGCGTTGAGGACATCATACTGTGTAGTTTTAAGTCACACAGTGAGGGCATCATATTGTGCAGTTTTATGTCATGAAGTGTGAAAAATTTGTGGCTTTAATTTAAGGTCTTTTATATTTGACCAAAGGTATTAAACTCTTCAAATTTCTTGATAATTTGTTTTGAAACATACTCCCATATTCAGGTATGGAAGGGAAATTGCAAACAATGATTTGGGAGTTTCTAGATCTGAAGAATGACCTGAAAAAGTGCTAAAGGCAGTAGAGGAATTATCTTCCAAGAACAATGTTACCATTATTTGACAAACCCATTATGGGGGCCATATTATGTAGGGCCAACTAGGGAATATACTGCATAGTCAAATAGTGACATCTTTCGGATGATAGGCCTGTTATGTAGGAAACTTATGCAAGGCCACCTAAGGGCACGTGCTGTATAGTTAATAAAAATAGTTCTTAAGAATTTTGAAATTCTATTGCTATAAGACGATGAGAGTTTATGGAGATTCAGATTTTCCAAAGCATAAAGTTTGGTTTAGGGAGAAAGGTACCTGAATATGGAGAGGGTACTTCCAAACAATATATTCAAAGAATCGGAGGAATAGGATGGTCATACCCAAACGTAGGAGTTGTGGGGTCGGTAGTTTTAGTACATACAACTAGGACCAGAAATGGAAACAATATATGTTATGTGGCCATGTGATTCCATGGTTATTTCATATTTCATTGGACACATAGAGAGAGAAATATGTAAAACATGGTCTTGAAGGGTTTCAAATTGACAGAATGATAGTGGGACAAATATATCTTAATGACAATTTGTAAAACATATTCTTGTATATTTTCATCAAAGTTTGAAGGGGATAAAGACACTATAACCAAGAATGAAATTAACATCATTTGAAAAACCCGTTATGGGGGCTGTATTATATAGGGACAACTATGGAATATGATGCATAGACAAATAGTGGAAACTTTTGAATGAAATTCCTGTTATGTAGGAAAATTTTATGCAATGCCACCTGAGGGAACATGCTGCACAGTCAGGCATAAGAGTTCTCAAGTATTAGAAACTCTGCCACGAGAAATCATAAGAAGGCTTATGATGATATGGAAATATTCCAGATTAAGAGAGTGAAATATAGAAGGGGTTATTCTCAATACACATAATAAATATTTGAAACAATATTGTTCATGAGCTTGAAACCCATTACATAGATCTAAATTAGATTTAAAATGGAGACTTACTTTATTTCCTTTGAATTAATATTGTGGTGTGAAGTTTAAAGTCATGCTGCGAGGACATTGTACTGTGCAGTTTGAAGTCATGTAGTGAGGAAATTATACTGTGCAGTATTAAGTCATGCAGTGAGGGCATTGATAGCCCCATAAGAAATTGAGACTTTTTATTTATATAAATAATCCTTTTACCCAATTTATAATCCCATGTAAGCTATGCTTGATGTGAGAAACATGGAGTAGTAAGTGTTTCTTCTATAACAAATAGGTGACTCAAGTGAAGTACATGGGTGTTAAATTTCCATGTAGTTTAACATCATGCAGTAAGGATGAAGTTGAACCGATGTGAAAAGAAAAGACTTGTTTTAATTGGACTAAGGGATAAAACACAAGTGCCACTACGTGTCTTGCTGAGGGAAATAATCAGAATCAAGCCATATGTAATTCATTAAGCATTACCTATATAGGTTTTAATCCTTACATAAGGAATAAAATGGGTTTTTTATATCGTGGTTAGACCCAATATTGGAGATATAGGCATATATATGTATCTCATGTAGATGAGAATCAATCCGTACATAGTTATTTAAACATCCATTTCCCACACCAATTGAATTTGGCTTGGGAGATAGGGCATTAACACATTTTTTTAGAAAAATGGTAAAATTTAAGACAAAAGATGGTATGAAAATAAAATCATGTATCTTAAAATAGAACTATTTATAGATATAGTTCATATACAAAAGAATAAAAGGTAAATAAAAATTTTGTGGTTGTAGTTGGGCCCAAGACTGTAGATCTAGGTGTCTCTGCGTATCTCAAATAGATGATATTCAAGCCATACATAGTACTTAAAACAAGGTCCCTATGAATATTTTACTCAGACATAGGGAAGAGAGGGACTCATGTGCCACTATGGAGTAGTAATGATTTCCACGATGCTTTCTTATGAAATATCCTAATGTAAAGTAGAGAAGACGTTAACCGTACAATTTAGTTTCATGTAATGTGGACAAATGGTGTCATGAATTTTAACGTCATGCGACAAGGATGAAGATGCGAGACATTTTAACATCATGCAGCATGGACACTTATGGTTTTTACATAATTTAACGTCTTGTAACTAGGACTTTGTACTGTGCAGTTTTAAGTCTTGTAGTAAGGACATTGGGGGCTATGTAATTTTCAGTCTTGTAGTGAGGAAAATGTGTCTTTGTAATAAAAAAATGTATTTCTTCAAGAATCTCACATTGGTTAGAGTTTTAGTGAGCTCTCCATCCATTGAGATTAAAGAATAATCTCTATTTGAGTAGACGTTATGTATACAATAAATTCCTTCCCACTTTGGCACAAGCTTTGGAGGTTTTTTCTTGGTATCATTGGAGTCCTAAGGACCAATACCAATTCTCTTTGAATAAAGTAATGGAGGTGGTGCTTTCCTATTGAAAGCACATGTTGTTCTATTCTGATAGACTTTTAAATGATGAAAAATATGAAATTTTTTATCATCTAATAATTCCAACTCATTAAACCATTTATGATACCTCTCATCTGTAGACAAATAATCATAGATTGAAACTTTGAGTGAAGGAAATTGCATTTCAATTGGTAAAACTTCTTCTGTTCCGTATACCAATGAATAAGGAGTTTCCTGGGTGGCAGTACCGGTAATAGTCTGAAAAGACCATAAAGCATTCAAAAGTTTATCAGGCCATGATTTCTTATCTTTATCCACAATCTTCTACAGTATATTTGATTATGTCATATTAAATGCCTCTATCTTTCCATTGGCCATTGCATGATAGAGAGATGAATGGTTAGATTTGATATTATGTTCCATAAATAACTTTTTTACCCCAAAAGAACAAAAATTGGTGCAATTTTCTATCAAAATAATATGAAGGACACCAAATCTGGTGATGATGTTTTTTTTAAGAAAACTAACAATGTTTTTGGCTTAGAATTCTTTGAGAGGTATTGCCTCAGTCCATTTTGAGAAGAAGTCAGTAGCAGTAAGAATATACTTGAACATATTAGCTATAGCTGGAGGATAAGGTCATAATATATACATTCCCCATGTGGAAAATAGCCAGGAGTATTTAGCTATATATAGCAACTCCAGGGTTTTATTAATGAAGTTGTCATGTACTTGGTAGGGATGGAATTTCTTAGTGAAATCTGTACAATCCTGCATCATTTAAGGCCAGAAGTATCCAAGCCTTTGGATTTGATCAGAGAGTTTGTGCCCAGACTAGTGGGTACCAAAAGTTCCCAAATTCACTCATTTCATGACAGTTTCAGTCTCTTCACCATCAATACATATGAGGAAGATTCCATCGAAGCCTTGTTTTTAAAGGTTTTTTAGATGGTTTGGACTATCAGAAAGAGTAAAAATTGATACTCATCATCAGATATGTTCTTTTTCAGTCCTATCTGGTATAATTATTCTATTTTTAAGATATATTCCATGATGGGTGTTCTCCATTCCATGGTATGACTAAATGGATCAGAAATAGGGATAATCTCAATAATTTTCTCCATTCTGGGATGAACTAAAGGTGAGACCACACGATGATGGGCAATGCTAATAATTATCTTATCCCAATTTGTATCTTCCAGGGCTATAACTACATTATCTAGTGCATCATCTTGGGAATTTTCTAATATAGGTACATAAGTCAATGTTGGCTTTGTGGAATATTCAGCCATTAACCTTTTGACGTAACTAGACAAAGGTATTTACTGTTCTATTAAAATAGAATACTACCCATTGATTTTCTTGATTACCAATTCTGAATCTCCTTTCACTTTTAATTGATTCGCTTTCACCTGGAGGGCCAATTCCAAACCAGCAATGAGATCTTGGTATTCTGCCTCATTGTTAGCACCACACTCTAATAATAAGAAAGAGTAAGGAAACACTTCCTTTTCTAAGTAGATAAGGAAAATTCCTAACCCAACATTGTTATGTTTAGGGTTTCCTATTCTCTTCCATATGGGTCTTTTGGAGGCACCATCAAAGTACAACTCCCATGTTTGGGAATTATCCCAAATAGAGAAGACCACTTTGTTAGGAAGTTTAGTATCAAATGATATATCTTCCACAGATGGATTTTCACCAAGGAATTCATCTAGATATTGGCCTTTTATTTCCTTTTGAGGAACAAACTAGATATCAAAATGTTGCAAAATTACCTTCAACCATGCAAGAAATCCTGTAAGCATAGGACGACGGAGGATAAATTTTAGAGGGTTACTACGAGACACCAATTAGACTTCATGATGTTGCAGGTAGTGCCTCAATTTTTTAAATGCAAATATTAATGCAAGGAAGCACTTTTCAATACATGAATATCGAGTTTCTGCATCATTTATAGATTGACTGAGATACTAAAGGATGTTTTCATTCCCATCATCATTCTTTTGGGCAAGGAAGGCACCCAGTGATTGCTCTAAATCTGTCACATAGAGAATAAGTGGACTTCCTTCAATAGGTGGAATTAATACCGGTGGAATAAAGAGATATTTAATTAGGGTATCAAATGCTTCTTTCTATATTTCATTACACAAATAGGTGACTCCCTTCTTCATTAATCCATTGAAGGGAAAACATGTGCCTTCCAAATTGAAAATAAAGTGATGAATGCAGGCCAAATGTCCTTAGAGTCCTCTTAATTCATTCAAATTTTGAAGAGGTGACATAACAAGTATTGATATTGTTTTCTCAAGATCAACTTCGATACCATGATGGCACACAACGAAGCCAAGGAACTTACCTGAGGTTACCGCAAAAGAACATTTCAAGGGGTTCATCTTGAAACTATGTTTCTGATGTTTATTGAATGTAATCTCTAGATCAACCAAGTGATTGGAATGTTGCCTAGATTTGACCACCAAATCACCCATATAACATTCAACTAATTTCCATAAGAAGGGTTTGAAGATATGATGCCTGGAACATTGATATGTTGCACCAGTATTCTTTAAGCCAAATGACATTACTCGATGGAAAAACACACCTTGAAGGGGCCTGAAGGCTATAGATTCATCGTCCTATGGGGGAATAACGATTTGATTATACCCAGAGTAGCCATCCATCAAGGAAAGAGATTCATATCCAGTTGTTGCCTCAATTATAAGCTCTATATTCAAAACTGGATAATCATCATTTGGAAGATGCTAGTTAAGATCTATGAAATCAATTAAAACACTAATTTTCCCATTCTTCATTTTCACTGTGAATATATTGGCTAGCCATTTGGGGTATTGAACCTCCCTGAAAATGTTATCCTTCATTATATTATCAACTTCAACATCAATTTTAGAGGCATGAGTTGGGTGTGTTATTCTTTCTCCCATCTTAAATTCGTGATGTTCTTCTGGAAAACCCAAATGATGGGTGGCTAAATCAGAACTAAACATAGAATTTATATATAATAACATGAAAATATATCTCGATGTTAATTTAGAAATGAATTATACACCTCTTTCTCTTCAGAAGTCATGACCGTACTAATTAGAGTGGGGCATGGATCTTCTTATGTACCCAGCTTTATTTATCTGATCTCATCCACAGTGGTGGAGACACCTTCCTCAAATGCTGGCGGAGAATCCTTAAGATCCTCCTCTTCCTCTTCATTACGTGTTACCTCTTTTGTTTTTACTTTCATAGTAAATGATGAGGAAAAAATTTCAGAGTTAGTGGAGGAGGCAGTATTTGAAAATCCTGAAGAAGAGGCCACCATATCTGACCCTACTAATGATGAAGGGTCTTCCAGTGGTAGCAAATATGAGATGATGGATTGATAATAAACATCTTTATCTTACTCTAACATTGCTACAATTTCTTATACTCTGATTGACAAAGTAGAGTCCTACTATAGTTTAGTGGATGAAATGAACACATCTCCAGTAAAGCTTCCATCCCTGCTTGGTGAATCAATAGTTTCTCCCATGTTGTATGAATCAGTTGTTGCAATCGACATTATGGAAGTCACGAGAAGAGTGTTTAGATTTGGTTTTACCCTTTCAATTTGATTTATGGGTATCACATAATCCGTACTCAAATATATTAATGGATTTACTAGAATCTTTTCCAAAACATTTGGGGCATTAACTCTAGTTATCTCCTTTATCATGGATCTCATTTATTTTATGTGATACAACTCCGCCTCAATGTATTGAGATTCACATGTTTTGAAAGAAGCCTTTTCACCATACAAAGTCCTGATTTTTCCGATGAAACAGTATTTATGAAATTGGTGGTATGACGAAGGTATGGCCACATGTTGATGCAGCCAAGGCCTTCAAAGTAGAATGTTGATGGTTGTTTCCGGATGAACAACCATGAAATCTGAATTATACACAAGATATCCAAATTGAGTTCTGAGTGTAATCTCACCCAGAGGTTCTTTCTCATTCTTATCATATCCTTGAAACATTGAAGTGGAAGGAGATAAATCAGATTCAGTCAGGACCAATTGATGATGTGTACGAAAGAGAATGAGGTTGACTCCAGAGCCATTATCAATGAAGGCATGTCAAGAGTCTATTTCATTGAACTTTCAATATAAATAAAAGGTTCAGATATGTCCATGCACAAAAACTTCTTTATCTTTATCTGTAAAATATATGACTGCATAACATTATACAGGATCATTCCCTATATGATAAACCACAATAGCAGTAACTTCAGTCTCAAACTCTTTAGGACATGAAAAAGCCGCAATAAGTGCTTCTTTAAGATCTTTTGACAGAATCAAGACATCTAGAATTGAAAAGTTTACCAGTACTTGGGACAAGTGTTTCAAAACATCATACTTTCGGTCTAAATGGCTGTGTTTCCCAACATGGAGATATAGTTTTGTAGGTTCCTTGGATGTTGATGCTTCTAATGTAGATGGAATCTGTGTTAGATCAAAATCTAGAATTAATCTTGAATTTGGTAGATTAGGCTTATTAGGTATATCTAATTTCAGAGAATAATATGGTGTGACTTCCAATCCTTACTAAAAAATAATCATATCAAAACCTAACCTATCATTCATGGAAGAAACTCCTTGTTCTTGTTGAGACCAATAAAGAGCTCTCACATTAGTTTATGCTACATATACAGTTCGAGAAAGGGTAGAATCGAAGTAATGGTTTTTAGAATACCCACATAATTCCCAGTATCCTCGACCTTGGACTCTTCCTTTGGTTTCCCAGTTAGGTATAAGGAATTTCGACCCATTACAATCACAATCACCATTGGTATAATGATATATTAAGTGGATAACGTTGAAGGAACCAAAGATCAAATCTTCATCTGATGAAGATTCTACATGACAGGTTAGTACTAGTTATGCCATTTGGAGGGATGGTGCATGGTCTTTTGAAACAGATGGCATGAAATCTGGCAGGGTCAAGGAAAACATTGTCCTTGACACGCGATCGTCTTCTTCTGGATGCTCTTTATCTTTATCATCACTTCGCTTCTTTAAGGATTAACCTTTTGATGAAGGTGGTTTTGCTGTGGTAGGAGTGATGGAAGACACAATAGGTTGTTTCAACTGTGTTTGTAAAATTCCATGAGTTTAGTTGATTGTTTTACCAATCATCCAATTATAGTACTTATGAACATTTTTACTTTTGACTTCTTATCGTTCGCCTTCTTCCTCTGGATTAGTAGCAGTAACACATGCTACTAGAGATGACGAACATTTCAGTTTCACTTGTCCAGTGTCTACCATTTTTTTGTAGGAGGACTTTAAAAACAAAATAATCCAAAATAGAATGTCCCAAAATTTGTTTAAAGGGACACTAATTTGAAATTTATCCATCTCTTTCTTTGATTGGTTTCTTCATCCTTATAAACGGGACCAAATTGTTATCCAGAGCTGATATGAAGTAACCAGTAACTTGTTCATTCCGAAAGGAATAAAAATTACTCTTTAATTCCTCAAATTGTTTCTGCCTTTGATATATTTGATCATCTTGACGAGGCAGTCATTTCTACTGATACCCTGGATGTGGATCCCTTCTATATGATGATGGCTTTGAAGTGGAAGCAGGTATATGTGATTGCCTGAGTGTAATGGTAGCTACCTCTTCTTTCCATATCCTCATTCTCAGAGTTGATGGAATTACATGAGTTTGAGCCTTATTTTGAATAATATAATCTTTTATCTATTGTGAAATAGATGTAAGTTCTTGAAACCCTCTTGTGTATTTCAATGGGATCAGTGGTGTACGTAACTCATCACACAGATTTTCCACACAAATTAGTAGCAAATCTTCTTGAGGATGTTCTAGACATAAGGAATATGTTAATCCTTTTTATCATGTAATGAAATCTGACACTCTTTCATTCTACCTCTATATACAATTGGTAATATAATGAAACCATCGTCTTCGGTAGCATTAAGCTAAGGTGAAGAAGGAATTTCTGACAGATATATTCCCATCTAGTAATTGATCGATATTGTAAACCTGTATGTTCAAGACAAAAGCTAGTCCCTATAGTGACTGCACAAAACACATAATCTTTACTGCTTCTTGTTTTTGAGGATTTCCCATTATGGGATCCAAACGAGAAAGAAAATGTGTTTAAGTGTTGTTATGAATCTCACAAACCATTAAATATTGGAAATGTGGTATTCACAAAATTTGGCGGGGGAGGAATCAGATCTACCCATCTAGGGTACGCTTTCTTTTCTGGATGAACTAGCGCACATTGTTCCTCCATAGCTTTTAATCGAGCCATTAATTCCTCAATGGTGTTTATAAGAATTTGGGGAATATTCAGATGTTCTAGAACTTGTGAAGGTACAACAAATGGAGCTATATCTGGTGAAATGACTGACAAAACCAATGGTGGTGGTGATGGTATTTTCCTTGGATAACCCACAATAATAGGCTTATTAGGATATGTTTGATCCTACCTTGGTTGTGTACCCAATAGAGGGAATTAATTAACTGCATTTATAGTTAATACTAATCCTCTTTGCTGAGGAGATCCTATAGGATGTTCATGTTGAGGACCTACCTGGGATGTACGTTTAGCAGAAATGATGCTTTGAAATAACTCTATTTTGAGTATTCTCAACAGCTTCATTTCCTCTTCTTGCTGTTCAAATATTTCTTCAACACAAATAGATTGAACTTCTCTAGTAGAAAATTGAGATGAAATATAACTTTTAACATTCCCCTTGATAGTTGCTTTTCTAAGGGGTGATAGTTGGTTATTTGAAGGAATACCTAGATTATGGGTAAGCCTCTGATTTTAAGAATGTAAACATTCTGCATTTGCATCAGTATGTACCGTATTATGGATACGAACTTCATATTCTCATTCCCTTGAACTAGAATCATTTTCTAGAGGATCTTATACAAGGGTGTTAACGACATTTACTAACGCATAATGCATTGATGACATTCTATCAGTATCTTTGGCAGTACTCATGCACAGGGGAAGGGAGTTGGGTCTGCCCTAGATTTATCGTCGGAGCTTTCCGACCGACTTCTCCGGGTGCTGCGAGATTAAACTGTTGGCAGGCTTGATGAATGCTGGCAGGTGTATGTGCATGATGGGTATTTCCCATAAAGTATGGTTGATGAAATTACTTTAATACTGGAATATGCGACTGCTAGAAAAATTGGGTATTGTAACCAGGTGTGTGTTCTTGTTTACCAGTTGTCACCACATTAGATTGACATGCTTCTATAAATGCAATCAGATAAGACTTCTGATTGGTTAATGACTTGTAAGAAGGTGTATGTGCATGTTGACAGTACTCCACTAGATTTATCGGGTGTTATTGGTGGGTTTCTTTTAGATGAGTCAGCTAGATAGAAAAATTAGGACGGATAGATGTATGTTCACATTCAATATTTTCCATCAAGTTAGGTTAATGGACTTCTTTGGAGGGGGAAGAGGTAAGAACCTGCTCCCAATTGACCATACGTTGTCCCTGGAGGTTCTTCTTGAATGTCCATGTCTATGAGACCTGGGCCGAATGTCCAGAGGGAACACCCCCATCATGTTGGGGGTTAACTACCGTATGATTCTACTAGCAGCGATTATTGGTGGGAGTCCTCATAAATGACCCTTTCATCCTTGAATTGAGGCCCTCCGTGAACTCTTCGTCCACGTCCCTTTAGTATGAGAGGGATTGGTTATTGAGTTTTGGGGATAAGAACCCGAAATGGTTGAAAACAGTGGTTGGTACTATCTGCATCTTAATCATTGGTCATCACTGGACGGACAATCAAGGATTGTTATTGACCTGGAGGGCATGTCGGGCAGCCTTCAAAGTCGGAATGGTATCGTGCTGATAGTACTCCTTTACTAGCACATTTGAGGCCCAACAATGAAGACGCTGGGTAGGTGATAACGTCCTTCCCATGGATACAGATCCAGGTTGAGTAGTAGTTGGGATGTTAACAAATGTTTACTTGAAAAAAGCCATTTTGGAGTGAAGAGAGTTCTAAGAAAAAAATGAGAAACAACAATTATCTTCATTAAAGTAACATCTTTTAGATGGATACATGCATGATTGATTCATTTTTCTAGGCTTCCTTTATCAATTTATAGGGGCCTAATAGGTGGGTAACATTATTAACTTGGTTAAGGATTCATGTCAGGTTCACCATTTCTGTTTCATACATTCTTGAAACGTGTGTTCTAGTTTTAAGAATCACTTCTTCTTGGAGGTTTCCGTTGGATTTATTCTGGGAATGGGAAACTTCCAACCATTTTTTATCCAATGGGAACCTAATTTCCAAAGGCATATATTCACAAAGTTTGAACTTTACGATACTTAGGAACATACATTGGTTGAGAGGATGGGAGTTCGGACTCATCACACCCTTTTGAGGTGAATTATTATCTACTCCAGGACTCTCCTTGTAAATTTAAGATATTTTCATTAATCATTTTTAATTCAACAAGAATAAATTATGTTTTCCATTGAATTTACAATCATTTATGAACATGTGTAAAATTAAGAATAATCAGTATGTATTTAAGGTTCTTCATTAGTGGAGATATCCATAAGTATTCGAGGTTCTCCATCAATGGTATCCTTTAATATACTATTTCAAGATTCTTTTAATCAATATTATAATGATTCTGGTTTTTTAAGACACTTAGTGGGGCACTCTGGGATTTATTTTCATCCAAGGAGATGAAGGTTTTTATTGATATTGGGATCGTACCCATAAAATGGGCTACCTGCATATCCTTGTGAAAGGAATTAGAACCCTTGTAGTTCGGTGCTGCTTAATGGGGCACATCCTACCTTTTGAGGTCAAGTGATAAGGATCTAGACGTATAGTTTAATGTCATGTGGAATGGAAATTTTTGAAAAAGGTTCTTAGTCAATGTTTGATGTGGGACTTATACCTAAGCAGCCCAAGGAACATGGAAATAATATAGGTTTCCAAGTTAGATTATACCATGTTGGCAATATGGACCAAGGAGAACAAGGTGGATTTGAAGTGTTGGGTTTGAACCTCAAGGAGGCTTCCAACATATCCCATGTGGATGGGAATCAAGGTCTACATAGTTTGATATGTCTTATAGGAGAGTATTGTCCTTTGAGAGAAATTATTTTGGTCTAACTTCTTGAAAAGGATGCCCTGAGGACTAAGGGTTTGATTTAGAAATTATTCCTAATGAGGATTCCTAGATTAATGGAATTAGGGTTGGATTCCTAAAAAGGATATCCAGTGATCTCGGGCCCTAAAAGGGCTTCCTACGTATCCTCTTTGAATGGGAATTAGAGTTCTCATAGTTACTTTACCATGGGTGTTTGTGTGAATTTTGTAATCATGAAGAATCTCTAAGCCCAAGTGAGTCATTCTTGGTGTGAGAAACAAGAGGATGTGAAATATTCAATAATGACACTTTACACATTTCCTCCTCCACTTGTGTAAGAGGGCGCACTGACCACAGAAACAAGACCGAGTTGACCTGAGAAGAGGTTAAGGCAATGAGCCTTCACTCTATTCACGTTACATTGGACAAGGGTCCAATGAAAGGAATAGAGGATGAAGGTTAGGGTTTTACACTAGGATGGCTTCCCATGATGGCAAAGATAAATGGGAGAGGGAAAGGGTAACAAGAGTCATTGTGACCATCTATCATCTAGTATTTAGCACTGAATAAGTGAGGAAGAGCAATGATGCTACCTCCAAAAAGAAAATATTGGGGCTTATGCCAGGATCATTTCCCTAAAATTATTCTCGATAGGGGAGGGAGAATTCTCCTTTGTTAAAAAGGAAGAAAAGTAGGTGTGAACCATACCTTCTCTACCAGATAACTAATGTTCTGGGTCATCTCTTTGAGAAGGGAGAGGACATGACCCATCCCTCCTCCAAACCAAGAACATCACAACATTGTTTCTAGTATAATGGTCCATGTGACTGTGGATATACAAACCCAGAGACACTCCCTGAATCCTAACTCCCTTTTAAAAAAAATGTGGTAGAACTCTGACTGTGGATATACAAACCCAAAGAGACTCTCTAATGTGAATTTACCAAATTTCAGATAGGTCATGAGGTTTTTGTGGAGGCTTCAACTTAGTCCCTTTCATATAATGGAACCAAGGAAGTAAATACCCTTCCATGAATGGACTTAAAGAGGTTACTTGAGTTGGTATATAGGATTTATACAAAGCTCTTCTGCATAGGTACCTCATGTAAGTGTGCCGCATAGGTACCCCGCATTGTTGCACCATACAACTGTAACACGTAGGTGTGTTGTGCAGGTGTGTCGTGCAAATCTGTATGATGACTAAAGAATATATTCACAGATGGGATCCAAACCTGTGTAAAAAATGTAAAATACTTTCAAAAAATTCTTATCCCGTTTAATTTTTTCTTCTCTCATGTTTTAGAGAGCTACCTAAGACAATTTGAGGGATATTGGGGATGTTTCCAAACAATAGGATATTCTGGGAATCTTTTAACTTTTTTAGTCCTTGAAATGGGGATCCCAAGGGTCCTATTTATATGCATGGATAGGCCTAGTCGAAGGAACGTGGTCTGCGTAGATCCTCTTCATAGCTTCTCCATGTAGCTCTGGCACGTAGGGCTGTATAAATCATTCTATTGTGAAGCTTTTCCACACAGGTCTGTGGCGCAAGTCTATCGTGCAGGTCCGTCACGCAGATCTGTCATGTAGTTTTTCCACGCAGCCCTTTAGAGGATTTGAAATTCCTGTGAATTTTTCGAACCTTTCCTTGGGATTTTGAAATCTCTAGGTCTATCTTCAATGTATTTTTGTATTCTTAAGTGGCATTAACATTTATTTACTTGTAAATAATTCTTTTTTTTTGTTCAATTTCTAAATAAGTTAGTATATAGAGTACAAAAACTTTCTATGTGGGAAATTATTTGTGTAATAATTTCTTATCAATCATAATTAAAGGTTATATTTAGAAACAATTATTTATAAGTCCTCATAATATTTATCACATACAAAATATCATTAGTTTAAGAATTTTTCTTCCACTTTGTCATTAATTGATGTGATTAAATTTTTTAATATTAAATATAACCTACATTTTTATTTTTTATATGTGGATATGAAAATGGGATTTTGATTTTGGGTATCAGTTTTATAGAAATTCTATTTCAGGTAATGATCACCAATTATTTAATCTCAATATTTTATTGAATAAGAACAAGTTTTATGGTTTATGATATATTCATCATCTCTTGAATCATTATGTAATTCCATTTATGATGAAATTGTTGTGATCTTTTATATATATTTATTGATAAATGGATTGGTTGTGTAGTTGGGAAAAGACAAATGATTATTTTACCAGAATTAATATAGAATCAAATTCCACTAAAAAATTTGGAGTTTAATTTGGTCTAATTTAGAGGTTTGTTACATTAGTTTCCAAAGAATTTTTATTTGGGTAGTTTTTATAATCACTAATGTTTCATTGTGTTCTATATTATTTAAAAAATTTATTAATCTCATGGAAATACATGATGTTTTATTATTTTTTGGATTTTATGTACTCTCTCTGGGTGTAATAGAAAATAATATATATGGTTTTATTGGTGATATATTTTTTTATTCTTACATATAAGATAAGGAAGTGTGATCAAAGTGAAGATATTGAAATATTGATATAATAGTTCTTATAAATTATTATGGAGGATGATATTTGATTTCTGGTTTATTAGATTCCCCAATAGTGTTAAATCATTGAAAATAATAAAGGAACTCTTATTTAAACTCAATTTTATGGTTGAGAAATCCCTAAGTTACACTGGCATGTTTTTGTTACAATTAAATATGATTTTATACATGTAAATATTTAATATTATCCAGGGATATATAATACTTTGATACAGTTTTATATTAATAATATCTCCCTTATTGAAAAAATGTTTTTTTGTTACATATTCCTAAATGAATTTTCTTTATCATCATCCATATATCTATGAATTTGGTATATGAGAAATTTTTTAGTTCCTATATTATAAAAATGAATGTTAATAAATCAAAATTTTGTTATATAATTTTATAAAAAATGTTTAAAAATTATTTTTTACGAAAGACTGTTGTAAAAGTGATAAGGAATGAAATATATATTACTCATTTTGTATTTATTTTTTAGTTATGTTTTAATTTATAACTTTTAATTTCTTATATTAGAACTTTGAAAAAGGATAATATCTTTTATTAACACCTTATTAGTTTTCACTTTAAAATTGATAATAAATATAAAAAATATGTATTAATAAATGTCATTTTACTTGAGAAAGATAAATTTAGTGCAATAAAAAGTTTGATAGAACCATATTTTGGATAATACATGATACATTTATGAGAAACCACTATGTGTTTACTAACTACTCGATCTCATCTATGAAATGCCTATAGATACATCTATCTGATCATTATACATTATTATTTCAAATTTAAACTTCGGGAAATTTAGATATATTTTTCTTCTTTTTATTCTATGTATGGATATAGAAGGTTTCAAGAATATGGATACGAATCTTGGAGGTCACTAGTGTAGGGTCATTCTTGGGTGTCACTGTAAAACAATATATAATGGTTGAAGGGTTATATTATCACATGAAATAACAATCTCCTAAATCCCCAATAATATTTTATATATTCTAAATAATAAAATTATTCGTTAATAAAATAGATGAATACCAAATTGGACAAGGACAAACTCATTCCCTTATCCTATAATTTGCAACAATTTGTGGAAATCTTGCTTGATATCAAAAGATATGTCAGAGAGTGATCTAGATCTAAATGGATCTTTGAAAGAGACCACATAATAGACTAAATTAATTCATGTATAAGAGATGATAATTTTGTTGGGAAACTAAATATGCATCTGGAATATGGAACTCACACTAGTGATGTTATTGTTAGTGGACCTCTGGAAATATCTTTCTTATCTGATATCCTTTCAGTACTTCAGCAACCAATGAGGGGTGGAGACTATAGTATTAATTAGGATGACTCTCTATTTGGAAGTATATAATTATTAGTATAATCCTATGACAATTTCAAACTTGAATAAATTCCACATGAAGATTAATTCTAAGAAGCCATTGAGGAACATGATAATGACAGTGCCTCGGGTCTTGATGGTTTCCCAAGGTCATTTTACTCTGATACTTGGGGAATAATTGAAAAAAAGGTTATTGAGTATGTCCAAGATAATTAAATAAGGTTTAAATACCTAGATTGAACTTTGTCAGTACCATTATTCTTAATCTTAAGGTTAATTTGTTGAATTGTTTTAGAAAATTTATTTTTATAAGCTTTTGAGATTTATCATACATGTTTGCAACTATAGACATAAAAAAAATATTTCATTGCACCGTCATTTTCATATATATGCGGAGAAACATTTGTTCTAAAAGGTATTAACATTAAAGAATATATTAGAATGATAAAAGACATGATATCATATATTTATTGAAGAGTGGTTGGATCTATTATCATGGTCAAAATTGTTATGGATAAGGCTTACGATAAACTATAGTGGATTTTTTTTTCAAAATTTACTTAGAAGATATGGATTCTATGAGTTGGCGTGTGACCTTATTTTTCATTTATTCTATTCACTTTTTTTCTCCATATCTCATGTGGGAAAATTATTCAACTTTTTTAAATTAGTTAGGGGTCTTCATCATAGGGATCCTGTCTCTTCGAGTGTTTTTATTCTGGTAAATGATTCCTAATAACAAATCTTCAAAAGGTAATTGTTATTGGTTTGGTTCATTACATCAGATGTATTTATGGTTAATCTAGCATCACCCATTTATTATTTTATAAAATATATTCCCTTATTTATAAATATTAGTAAAAAATCTATAAAAAACATCAAGTTGAACATGATTTACTACACTAGAAGAGGAAGAAAAAGAATTAATGAAAATAAAAGTAGTCTATATATCTCAACATAGTGCATAGCAAGGAGATCCAAAATTATCCAAAAATATATTTTAACTTTAAGAAAGGATTTACCTATATAATATCCAGATTCCCATCATTATAATGAAAGGACACACATCTATTTCATTGATGGTGTTGTGAATAAGATCATGGGAAGGATACTTAATTATAAGAGTCACATTTATTTATTTCAAGGGATTAATCACTATAGTGAATAAAATTATATATTCTATTACTAGGAACATGATCATAGTGTGAAAACCGCCAATACTATCATTTACAACATTGAATGAATCATTAATAGATTCATTTGTGATTCCCACTAGGAAGGTATCCATTGTTGTTCTAGATAATCAAGACATCTAAATTGGTTGAAGAAAAGGGTAATGAATTGAGGAGTATTGAAGGGAAAATATGATTTATATAAACAATGATGGTTTAGGAATAAAACATAACAAAACCCCTTTTTCCAATTTTTATCCAGAAAAAATATATAAGGTCACACCTCAACTATTTTGAAAGAACCAATGGATCTCACATGTGGAGTACCCGCCATGCCTAAACTCAAACCATACATGAAAAATCATGTTGGATTATTAGTATAGGGGATATATCCTTTTTGTGGAATAATTCAGTGGGTTATCCTCACTTGTTCCATAGCTATCTTGTCCATGATTTAAGATTTAAAAATGTATTCACTAATCCAACATTCCTTGATGTTGTGAAAAATGATGATCAGAAGAAATTATTCCACAATTTCCAAATGGAGTATGAACCTGATCATTATGTCTTTATCACCTCTTCCTTGGGTACATTTTGTTTCTATAGATTTTATGAAACTATTCATGCTTCCCCTAATTTATAAAATCTATCTAGAAAAATATTGTGAACAAATATTCAATCAAAAATTAATTTATTTTTTTAATGGATTAGAAGTAAGTCCATATCTAGTGACATTAATATCCAAAACAAATAATTCCATATTTATTTGAAATGTAGATGCCACTTCAATTCTAAAATCTAATGATTCATGTATTTTTTCTCATAAATCAATTGGGATATAAACATTTTGTCTTCCCTCAATAATATTTTTGTGATCCATGGTATCAATAATTCTATAGTGGATATCATTCAAGATGAATTATTTATTTGTACTGGTATGCCTAAATCACATGGTAGGCACATCTTTTTCTCCATAGAATTCTCAGAGTTATGGGAAATTAAAAATTTCATGCACCACTAAGTTATGAGGATTAACTATTCATATATTCTATCCAGATTCATGCAACTCTTTAATTTAATAATCCCATTGTGTAAGGAAGTTACTTTTACATATAATCTTCATGGAGAGATCCTGGGAGCAGCATCCTAATTTGGTATGGGTGCCCGTAGGGGGGATGGTTGGGATCCTAGGTTTGTTGGAAGGCACCCAGACATGGACTTAAATTGAAAATTGATAGCTCTTATGTATGTGGAACTATGTCTGGTGGAATTAATTTCTAGGACCCTGGGGTTCAATCATCCTGGCCTTCCCAATAATCTTTATAAAGGTAAGATCTATTCAAGTGGATTCCTATGTTATTATCACTGGTATTAATCTCTGTAAGAAAAAAAAATCTCTCTTTCTATTGTAAAGTCTGAATCTTATTTGATGATCAATGCCTTATTGAGCATCGATGATAGTCCTTAGATTAAAAATTATTCCATAAAATAGTGTATAAGAATCCTCTACTAGGATGTAGATATTATTGGCACTTGGTGGGAGGAAAATATGGCAGTTGATTCTCTTTCATGTAATGGAAATCTGGTTGAGTGGTTAGTTATTTGTTTGAATCTTGATTATATTATATATAAATTTATTAACTTTTTCTAAAGGGTTTACCTAAGAATTTATAATATTAAACCTCAATGACATTGTGTCATCATCTTTCATCTTTGAATAAGAATTTCCAATTGTCAATCAATTGGGGATTCTTGATGA
This sequence comes from Viscum album, assembly GCA_963277665.1. NCBI lineage: Eukaryota > Viridiplantae > Streptophyta > Magnoliopsida > Santalales > Viscaceae > Viscum > Viscum album. Next base: position 1,978,116,717 of record OY728157.1, on the reverse strand, counting down.
TAAACACACCTTGATTTGTTTTGATCACTAGAACAAAATACACTTTTATTAGTACCAATACATTCCCTTTATTAGTAATTAAAAAAAATCATAAATTTAGAAATAATAAAAGGGTTATATCATTTATCAATGATAAAATCTAGCGCTGATAAAATATGTCTTTTTCCAACACTAGGTTTAATGCTTATAAAAGGTGTTTCTATTAGTGTTAAAACTAACACGAATAAATCCTATAATTTTTTTTAAATATTTTTTTAGTAAAAAATATTATTCCACCACACACACACACAACCCCAGAGAGGCAGCCTCCCTAACATGAAATTTGGAATTAATTCAAATATGGCAATATTTGAATCTCCTCTTTGCACATACCCAGTAAGAAAACGTACAAATGTCATATTTGATTTTACTTTTTATATTATGATACATTTATATAATTATATATATGTGTATTTTTTTAATATACACTTATTATAAATATAAAAATATTAGAATACATACATACATATATATATATACGTGTGTTTATTAATATATTTTTGACTTTGTGTATTTATATATATATTTATATATAGACATTACATGTATTTATATATTTTTAAATAATTTTTTATATTAATTATATATGTTTAAATATATTATTTATATATTTAAATAGGCATTTTATATGTAAATATGTTTATATAAATTTTTTTATAAAATAAATATTTATATAATTAATTTTTTAAGTAAATATATTTAAATGTATACGAATATGTTTATATAGGTATTTCATTATTAATAAATAACAATATTATTTGAAAAATAGTAAAATGTCAACACCATCATATCAATATGAATGTCAGCCTGGGAAATATATTTAGACTCCACCAAAAACTAGAATCCACTATTAAATTAAGTTGAAATTCCATTAAATGTTCTAAAATTAGGGTACATTGACTTAACACTCACTTTTAAAATCATTCCATCTCTTTTGACCAAGGAAAAAAGGGTAAAGGATTCCCCGAGTACCAGTACAAAATATCTATTCACAAGATTTTTTTGATACCTTGAAGAGTACAAACAAACACTCTAATAAGAGGATAACAATTATTTGAAGTTAAAGTTAAATTTTCAACTTCTCTAAGGATATTAATTAATTAATTAATTTTTCATTTTAGAAAATTATTACTAAATATGTATTACTCAATAAAAATTTGAAAAATACTAATAATATTAGTTATTAATTATTTTATAAATAATATTTAATTAAATATATTATATATTAAACATAAATACATATTTATTATTATATATGTCATATTTTATTAAATATATTAAATTCCTACAAATATAAATATATTTATATATTTATATATGATATTTATTAATATATATATATATATATAGTTTTTTATGAAGGGTGTACTTTATTTGCACTATAAAAACATTGACTAAGGGTACCTTTGTCAGCCCTTGTTTATTGTGTTGATAAATATGGTATAACCTGGAACATTTCATTTTTACTAAAAACAAGCATTGATAATGGTTATCCTTTAACAGTAGTTTTTTAATCCTAGATAAAGGATCTGCATTTATTATCACTTTTTTAGAGCTGAGAAAGGGAAATTTTTTTATAATTCTTTGCATGAAGTAATGATAAAGAGTGCATGTTGTGTGGATTTTATTAGTGTTTTTTTTAAAATTGATAATGAAGAAACTTTTATAAATGTTTTATTAAAATCACTAATTAAGGAACACCTTGATTATCATTTTTTAAAAATTGATGATATATAGTCTCTTTTTATTCTCCTTATTATATTAATTGATAAAAACGAATACTATCATTATTAGAGAAGTTATTTTTTGGATTTTTTAGAGATTCAATATTTATTGAAAATGGAACCCTCCTTAGAATGTAGAAGACGATTTTCCAATTATTTTTTATGGGTTATTATTTTGAACCTATTGATTCACTAATTTTAACCTGAATCACTTAGAGTGATTACAAGATCGATCAGACCACATATCAAAGTTGATGCCACAATCAAGAATCTCACTTGGCCCCAGGTGCCCATTTCTACATTGAGGTCAATTTTTCCTCTCAACTTCCTAGGCATATTGGGATCCAAAATCCAGCATCACGTTTATTTCAATCCTTGGATTTTTATATATTATAAATAGGTTATATTAATTATATTATAAACAAATGATATTAATATATTATAAACTAATGATATTAATTCTATTAATAAATAAAAATTCTTTTAATATATTATAAATCAATTATATAAATTATATTATTACTTAAATATTATAATATAATATTAATATATTATGAACCAATTACATAACTTATGTCTATAAATATATATTATCAATCAATTATATCAATTATATTTATAATTAAATATTATATTTTAATAATAATAAATTATAAATCAAATATATAAATTGTATTTATTAAAAAAATAATTATTTTATATTTAATAACTATTCTAATATATCGTTAATATATTATAAAACAATTATATCATTTATATTTATATATTAATATATTTATTTAAGATCATAGAGGTTGTAAAAAAAATGAAATAAATCACACACTTATGGGCCAAGAAGGACATATCACACCTCCTCCAAGGGTGAAATCACTCCATAGCTGACCAGTTATTATTTTTAAATGCCTAAGGTCCAAAATTTAATGGCCTAAAGGACCTACGACCCAATTTCATGGTCTGAAGTCCCTTTTATATGAATAGTTATTCTACAATAGTACCCTTCTTCCTTCTGTATGCGATCTTCTATAGTGCTCACCACTACTATAGTGTTACTTTACTTTGAAGATTCACCTCCACCAAATTTGAACACGTGTCTCTTCACTATTGGCGCACCACCCAATGCCACTAGGGAATCAGAGTATGAGTGTATAAATAAATATATTATAAATAAATTATATCAACTAAAATTATAAATATAGATTATTAAATAATAATAATATATTATAAATCATCTATACTAGTTTTATTTATAAATAAAAATACTTATAATATACTATAAATTAATTATTTCAAAAATAAAATAAACAAATATTATAGTATAATATTCATATATCAATTTTTATTGAATTAATATATAAATAAATTTCATTGTTTATGTATATAAATAAATATATCATAAATCAATTATATAAATTACATTCACAAATAAATATTATAATTTAATATTAATATATTATAAACCAATTGCATTAATTATGTTTACAAATAAATATATTATAAATCATTTATATGTATTATATTTATAAATAAATATTTTTTTATATTATTAATATAATATACATTAATTATTTTAATTATTTTTTAAAATAATTATCTGTATAATATCATAAAATAATATAATGTAAAAAAATTGTATTTTATATATCAATGAAAACTGATTTAATATACATTATAAATATAATTGATTGTGCCTTATATAATTAAATTTAAATATATTATAATTTTTAATTATATAATAATTGTTACATTTCTTTGATAAATAAATTAAAAACACATTATATATTTCTATTAGAATTAAATATTAATATTGGTTTCATAAATCTAATTTATGCATAATTAATCATATTTACATTAAAAATAAATTTTATCATTAATTTAATAAACATAAGTGTTATATAATTTATTAATGGGTTATATTTATATTAGAAGCAAATATCATAATTGATTGAATTGAAATAATTTATTTATAATGTATTATGTTTATATTAAAAATAATGTGCACCCACATATATATATATATTAATCTAAGAACATGGACCTTCGTTTCAGGTATGTTTATCCTATTTTTAGAGTTTTTGAGAAAAAAGGAGTTTCTGGAAATTTTTGAAGTACACACCGTGTACTTTATAGGTACACGCCATGTAACTCGACACTGCACGAGGCCATGTGCTAGCCTTGTTCGGGCCACACACACGGTCATGTGGGGTGATGTGGAGACCACTTAAAGTGGACTATGGAAAAGCCTAGTACATGCCGTTTACTCCAAAATTACACTCCGTGTACTTTCTTTTTTTCATTAATTGGACCAGGGTCGCATCTAATAGCTTGAACACGCTTCTTCTCCACCTTCTTCGACCGAGAGCATCCCGTACGACCACGAATATCCTCTGAGCCCCCGAGACTCTGTTCCTTTTCTGAATCGATTGACGTCGACTGAGTTGGGACCAAGGTGGTAAGCTATTCCTTCTCCTGGAGCTTCATTTTCCAATTCATACACTTTTTGAAGTTATCATGGGTTGAACATTTTGTGCTTTTTTGTAGATCTACAATGTTCTAAGGAGATTAAATCATCATGGTTCATTTATATCGATCTCCTAGCATCAAGGTTTGTGGTTTGAGCCTTTCCGTTAAACGTCTTTGTGTATCATATGCAAATTCCACCAATACCCTTGAACGGGTATTGCGTGTTTACTGTTTTCCCCTATTTTTTCCTTCCTTTCTTGTATGGTTTTGTAGAGGTAATTTGCCTATGTATAAGGATAATTGGTATTCTTGAATGTTTTTCCCATCCCTAGTTCTATTTACGACCTTTTGGTCTTGTTCAACCTTTGGCTGTTATAACTGTTTTCCATGCCATGTGACAATATGATGGAGTGTTGTTCCCTGACATGCTTGTTATGATATAGACTGGTTACCCAAGTAGCTCTGTAGGTTTTCTTTGGCCTTATAGCATTATTGTGAACTGACTGGCACATGGGCGTGAGAACCTGATGCTATAGACTATAAAGGGGTAGACCGAGTGAGCTTCCTTAGAGAGTCTTGGACATTATAGACTATAGGGGATAGACCGAATGAGCTTCCTAGAGTTTCTTGGATATTATAGACTACATGAGGATGGACCGAGTGAGCTTCCTTATAGAGTCTTGAGCATTATAGACTATACGGGGGTAGACCGAGTGAGCTTACTCAGAGAGTCTTCGTTTTGTTTGAATTTCCTTAAACCATTCCAGGCTATAGGAGGAATTGACCGAGTGAGCTTCCTCAGAGAGTCTGTGATAGACCTAAGGCTATAAGAGGAATTTACCGAGTGAGCTTCGTCAGAGAGTCTCTAGACCTTGGGCTATAAAGGGAATTGACCGTGTGATCTTCCTCAGAGAGTCCCTAACTACCTTTGACTATACAGTGAATTTACTGAGCGTGCTTCCTCAGAGAGTATTATAATTTCATTTGACAAAACTAGAGGGGTTAGGCATAGTGTACTGCCTAGAGGGATATTGGTACTTCTTGGATAGGAATAGAGGAGATGGTTGTGTGTACATCCAAGAGGGATTCATGTTTGTGGTTAGATGTTTTCTTCACTGCTGCGTGTTGATCTGTGGATTGTTTACTACTCTGTATTATCCTGTTATTGCTCATTGTGTACTGTTTATTATACTTTACCTGCCATAAACTCACTGACTATTAGGCACAGATCCTCGGGTGGTTGCCTACTGGGATTTAGTCTCACGCCCTGTTTGGGTCATACTTTAGGGCCCAAATAGATTATTTTTTTGCAGGTATAGATAAGCGCAAGATCCCTTCAACATTAGGTACTTGTCTTGAATTTGAGCAGGAGATCATTGGACCAAGCCGAGGCTTACGATGCTAAGAAGTTTCTTATCTTGTTTTCTTTTGTACTTTGGTTTACTATTGTATTTAGAAGTGTGACTTGTTTGGCTACATTCCTAGACATATGTATGATGTATCATTTCATATATATGTGTGTTCTCCGGTTTATTGTTTTAGTCTTCCATTGTTTACTATTGTTGGATATTTACTGTTTTCGCTATTGTATGTATTGTTTACGTCCGCTGCGTACTCTACCAATGGGGGCATAGTTTCCCCAATATCACACCCAAGTCCCTCACTGCTTGTCGGAAGCGCGTACCACAGGGCCGGACCCCACGCGGGCCGGACCTAGCACGAACCGGGCCATTGTTGTGGCCCGGGTTAGAACCTTAGACCGGGTTGGACCCCATTCAGGACCCGGGTCGGGCCGAGTCGGTCCGACTGGGCCGGACCGGACCTGGACCCGTTTTGGCCTATTTTCATCTTTTCGCCCATAACTTGGGCTATATGTGTCCGATTGATGAACCGTATGCGGTGACAGAAACCTTGGAGCAAGAAGGTTCTTTTTGAATACCCCACTTGAGGGTTGTATGCAATAGCGGTATAGTAGGGTTGGATTGAATCTAAATCCAACCGGGCCCTCGGAATAGAAATGCCAATAACTCACAGACCAGACGTCTGATTGACGCGTCGTCTGTTACATTGAGACCCCTATGACAAGGCAAACCTTTGAGATTTTTCTTCTTCAATCTTCATGGAAATTTTTGTATAGACACTCGGATTGAGTAGGGGACCCTCCCGGAATCGAGCGTGCTTTGTAAAAATCCTATGGATGGCTGTGCACTATTGAATTTTCTGGGATCATGTGGTGTTCTGACAGTTCTGATGACTGTTCCTGGATCATGTATTGGTCCGAGAGTTCTAAATTATATTCTTGGATTATGTGTTGGTCCGACAGTATAGCTAGGATTGGAACATGTGTTGGTCCGACAGCTCAGACAACTGTTCCTGGATCATGTGTTGGTCCGAAAGTTCTAAATTTTTTTCCTAGATCATGTTTGGGTCCGACAGAATAGCTAGACCTAGATCATGTGTTGGACCAAAATATCTGACGACTATTCCTGGATCATGTATTGTTCTAACAGTTCTAACTTCTGTTCCGGGATCATGTGTTGGTCTGATAGAATAGCTAGTCCTAGATCATGTGTTGGTCTGACAACTCTGATGATTCAGTGGCTATATCTGATCATCTCTATCTCTCTACATAAGTTGTATACTAGTGTGAGCTAAGTTAGTGACATCTGTGTTTTCCTCATGATTGATATAGGTTACTTGGTAACATAGGTATATGTATAGGCATATACCTATGTAATGGCTATCCGTTGATTTCTTACTTTGTGGTTTATTCTTGTTGGATTTTGTGAGACCTTGAAGGTCTCGGGGTCCCTAATGAGTATCGTTATACTCACCCCTACACGGGCTATGCCCGAATCTCATTGTGTTGGTTGAAGATGATGGACAACGCTAATTGAGGATAAGAGTAGCGGGATTGGATGTTACCCAGAGGTTGAACTTATGACGAGTTGGTACACAGAAGATACTGACGGACGTAGAGTGCTGAGGAGGTTATATCTATCTACCCATTAGGTAGGAATAACTGGAGGATGACCCAGTAGCTACTGTACATTTTCTTCATTTGTACATGTTATTCAGTTGTACTTGTACTTTCCTATCGGGCTTGTATTTCGGGTCCCTTTTACTTTTCAACACTCTCTTGTATACAGTTTTGCCTAGTGTTTTACTTCCAGCTCATACTCTGTTCTGATAGATTATTGATTGAATACCTACATTTAATAGTATTGATATATGCAAGGTCTTGTTTGGATGAACTCCAAATTTTGATTCTTGAGATGTTATGAACCCACATGAATCGGAACATGGTGGATAATTGACTTATTTCCCTTGTATATGATATGTATGAGATGAAAAGCTTTGATTCGTGGGGAGTATGGGCCCTCATAGATCAGAATTTGTCACCTTAACACTGGTTTTCTGTGTTTTCTGGGCTTCAGAGCAATTTCTATGCTACTTCCTAGAAAGACCCAGATTACACGGCGTGTACTTTATGAATACAAGCAGTGTAGTTTTTAAACCATGTCACTAACTGTGTGAGAAGGACACGAGGTTATGAAATATCTTCAGGAACATGTCGTCTATGGTAAGTACACGCCGTGTTGTATTGACCGTGTGTCTACCCATGTGAAAAATGACACGGATGGATGAAACTCCAACTATACACATCGTGTCCTGTTTTTACACACCGTACCATGTAACCTAAGTACTCGACTGTGTCACGAACAACACAGGTCGGGGAAAACCTTCATGTACATGCCGTGTTCTCGGGGAGCACGGCATGTAGAGTGAGCCATGTAGCTGACCGTGTAACTAACAACATGGGTCGTCGAGACCTTGTATAGTACATGTTGTGTCCTTCGAGAACACGCCATGTATTCTAGGATTAAGAGGACCATGTGGGTTAGCCATGTAAGGATAATCGGGCAGGGAAATAGAGTTCAAGTACGCGCTATGTGTGGGGACAACACATTGTATGGTTAGGGCATTACACGACCAGTTGTGGCAGAAGTACATGCCCATGTGAATCAGTTAAGAGAACACACCGTTTAGTGTTTATACATGTAGTGTATTCATGTTTTGTAAAACATGAATGTTTCTTTCTCTAGTTACCCTATTGAACTCTTGTGTTCTCAGTCTTTGATAATCCTGTTCTAAGGTGTGCTTTTTACCTTTCCGAGATATGCCACCGAGACACCCTCCGGTTGTACATCAGCTACCAGATGGTGATCAGACACCAGATATGGATGATCAGAGACGTCCTACAGATCATCTTGTTGTTCCAACCTTGGCACCACCAGTTATACCAATTGCAGGAATTGATGCGCAGTTTAGGGAAGATTTTATAAGGATGATGCATACCTTCCAGGGAGCGCCGCCTCCTGCCCCATCGATGTCAGAGTTGATGAAGGTTTTCTAGTAGAATCATCCTCCTACATTCTCATGGGATGGATGACCTCAGGGTGCAGATTTGTGGCCATAGGCCACACTGAAATTTTTTTAGAATATGGAGACCCTCCCGAGATGAGGGTGGAGCTCGCTACCTATATTCTCTAAGACTCCTCCAAGAGGTGGTGGGAGCTGATCTCGTAGTCAAGACACTAGAAGAGTATGACTTGGATTGAGTTTCAGCACATCTTCTACGATTACTTCTACCCAATGACATTGAGGGCCGATCGAGCCCAGGATTTTATGAGTTTGGAGCAGAGTACTCTTTCGGTTATGGAGTACTCGTCTCGCTTTACTGAGCTACATTGTTTCACGACTATTCCAGGAGGTGATGAGTTGTTCATTGTGCGGAAGTTCGAGGATGGTATGAGGAATGGAATCTACTCGCAGGTGAACATCTTATGGTTGACATCGATATCATCTATCATCAACTAGGAACTAATCACTAAGAACAATCTGAGGGATTCTGGAACAGTGAGCCAGGGTGGTTTGACATCCATAGTTAGTGTTTCTTCTACTGATAGCAGGAAGCGCTGCAGGGAGTCTGCTCGAGGAGATCACAGTAGGTGGAATGTATCTTTGGGCGGCCAGGTTTTATGCTACCAAGGCAGGAGGAGTGGGCATACTGGGCGCCAATTCTGGAGAGACCCGATGGAGTTCTGATCTTGTGGAAAGAAGGGCCATCTTCAACATTTTTGTCAGATCTTCTCACCTATAGCTGGTGGTAGGTCTTCTTCTATAACCTCGCGTTCAAGAGATGCATCGCCAGTTTCTCACTAGTGTAGGAACTGGAGTACTTCTGGACGTTCGGGAAGAGGTGAAGGTTGGGGCTGTGGTGGTAAGTCACCAGGTTACCAGCGACAACAGAGTGGATCAGCTGAGAGTGGTTAGCCAAGGTCGCAGGGTCGCGGTACAGGCCAGACGTACGCTGTGGGGCAGACCCATCAGGAGTAGGATCCCGAACCTTCTACACTTCGAGGTACGATCTTAGTAGCCTCTGTTTTATCTTCATATCTTTTTGATACTAGTTATACGAATATTTTTATCTCTGTTGTTGTTGTGGAGAGCCTTGGGCTCTGTATATTTTACTCTACCGATACCTTGACTCTAGACACACCGTTGGGGACTAGAGCGGTTAGCCTATGTCAGTGCAGAGAGTGACAACTAGAAGTTAGAGGGTATCACTTCTTATAGGACCTCTATTTCCTAGAGATGATGAGCTATGATTTAATTCTTGGAGTGGATTGGTTAGTCCCCTTCTATGAAGTCATTGATTGCTATCGTTTCAGGGTGAGTTTTTTATCACCAGAGGGTGGATCCTTTCTTCATAGAGGCGAGTGGGATGTCGAGGCGAGTCGAGCAGGACCCAAGCATCATGGGCTAGGATGAGTTATATCCCAGATTTTTAGTCTTTATCTGGATAACCTGGGGACTTCACAGTTAGAATTATTCCAATGGTGGATCGTTTCATAGATGTTTTTCTAGAAGACTTTTCTGGGTTGCCTCCATAGAGTGAGGTAGAATTCTCAATTGTGCTCATGCCAGGAGCGGAACCAGTATACTTTCTTCCTTATAGGTTGGCTACACATGAGTTTCAAGAGCTCAAAAAAAATTGGAGGATTTTCAGGAAAAGGGTTTCATCTGACCCAGTATTGCTTCTTAGGGTCCACCTACCTTATTTGTGAAGAAGGCAGACGGAACCCTTAGGATTTGTGTGAATTATCAAAAGATAAACTAGTTGATAGTCAAGAACCAATATCCCTTGTCGAGGATTGATGATCTCTTTAATCAACTTCAAAGAGCTCGAGTGTTTTCGATGATTGACTTGAGATCCAGTTATCATCAGTTTCACATTAGACCATCTGATATACCTCTTACCACTTTCTGGAGCTGGTATGGTCTATACAAGTATATAGTTATGCCGTTCAGTCTCACGAACGTGCCTAATGTTTTCATGGAACCGATGAACCAAGTGTTCCATCCTTACATGGATTCTTTCGTGGTGGTTTTCATGGATGACATCTTGGTATACTCTCACAATCGATACTACAGATGCTTCAGACATGACTTTTTATGCCTAGCAGCACCACTGATAGGTCTGACTAAGAATGGGGAAAAGTTCTTATGGTTAGATTATTGTGATTTATCCTTTAGGGAGTTGAAAGGGAGGTTGATGTCAGCCGCGATACTAGTCTTTCCAGGTCCGGGAAAGAGCTATACCATGTATTGTGATTCATTAGGTATCAGGCTGTGAGCTCTGCTTATGTAGGGAGATGGAGTCGTTGCATACCGGTCTTGGCAGTTGAGGCCACATGATATAAACTACCCGACGCACGATCTGGAGTTGGCAGCAGTTATTCATGCCTTATGCTGTTAGTGACATTATCTTCTGGGAGAGCACTTTGGGGTTTTTACCGACCACAAGAGTCTCAAGTACATCTTCACTTATCATGATATGAATCTGAGACAGTGTAGGTGGGTTGAGTATCTTCAGTCCTTTGACATTGAGGTTTACTATACACCTGGGAAGGGCAACTTAGTGGTCGACGCGTTGTGCATGAGGAATCAGATACATGTAGTTATGGAGGCCATCAGTGAGTGGAATCTTATGGCTCTATTCTCTGAGATTCATTTGGAGGTGCACGACAAATAGGGGTGGACTTTTCTATCTTCTATAGCTGTAACTTCTTCTCTTATTGATCGGGTATGAATGAGGTAGCTATCAGACTAAAAAGGCCTAGTCTTACAGAAGAGTGTGTCTGGAGGGGACCATATTTCTGGATGCACAGTAGGCAAGGATGAGATCTTGCATTTCCAGGGATGCGTATGGGTGCCAGTAGACATATGCGAGGAGATGATGTAGGAATTTCATTCCTCAGTTTGGGCAGTGCATCCTCGCATCACCAAGATGTATCATGATTTACACCGCCAATATTGGTGGCCAGGTATGAAGTGAGATGTTTCTGGTTTTTTCATGAGGTGTTCCACTTTTCAGTAGGTGAAAGTGGTGCATCAGCGACTAGGAGGACTTTTGCAGCAGTTACCCATTCTTGAGTGGAAGTGGAACGATGTCATGATGGAATTTGTGACCGGTTTTCCGAGGTCACCTTAAGGGAATGATGTTGTTTGGGTTATCAGCAACAGGCTTACGAATGTTGCTCACTTCTTACCAATCAAGAAGACCTTTAGTGTTGATGAGATGGGGTAGTTGTACATCCGAGAGATTTTACATCTACACGGAGTTCCACACTCTACCGTTTCAGATAGGGATGTTAATTTTACTTCTCGGTTCTGGAAGGGGCTTCAGAAGGCCTTGGGTATACAGGTACAAATGAGTACAAAATACCATCCCTAGAAAGATGGCCAGTCCGAGCGTATGACTCAGGTGCTTCATAATATGATCCAAGCTTGCTTTCTGGACATTGGTGGGTCTTGGGAGAATCATATACCTCGTGTGGAGTTTTCCTACAACAACAGTTTTCAAGAGACTATTCAGATGGAACCTTGAAATGATTTGTACGGTAGGCCATGCCGATCAACTTTATGCAGGCTAGAGGCAGGAGGGGCAGCTTTGCTGGGACCTCATCTTGCTCAAGAGACCTCAGAGCAGATAGAGTTGATTCAGAAGTGGATGGATACGACATAGTCTTGACAGAAGTATTATGCTGAGCAGCGGAGATGACCTCTGGAGTTTGAGGTCGGGGATCAGGTTTTCCTGCGTGTTACACCGTGTTTGGTACACAAGAGGATTCAGAGACAGGGTAATATTTGACCACGGTACGTTGGCCCATTGGAGGTGTTGGATATATTTGGGCCGGTTGCTTATTGGTTTCAGTTGCCTTAGAGGTACCGGGCTATGCACGACGTCTTCCATGTTTCTCAACTTCGACATGACTTTTCAGACACGTCTCATCTCTATCAACCTGAGGAGGTTGAGCTCGAAGTGGATGCATCGTTTAAGGAGAATCCTATCCGGATTGTCGATCACTGTACAAATGTTATTCGTGGCTGGTTTGATCCTCTAGTATGGGTGATATGGTAGCATGGGCGAGTACAGGATGAGACTTGGGAGAGGGAGGCTGATGTACGATCACAGTGGCTGGAGCTGTTCGGGATTTCTTCTTGCATTCCTGGCTAGGGAAATTCGGGGACAAAAATATTTAATGGGGGAATTTTATAAAAACCCGAACCTTCATTTCAGGTATGTTTTTCCTTTTTCTACAGTTTTTATGAAAAGAGGAGTTTCTTGAAAATTTTGAAGTACACGCTGTGTACTTTATAGGTACACGCCGTGTAATTCGACTCCACGCGAGGTCCTATACTGGCCGTGTCCGGGACACACATAGGGTCGTGTGGGGTGATGTGGAGGCCACTGAAATTGGAGTATGGAAATTCCTAGTACAGGCAGTGTACTCAAAATTTACACGCAGTGTACTTTCTTTCTTTTTCATTAAATGGACCGGGGTTGCGTCTAATCTCTAGAACATGATTCTTCTCGAGCTTCTTCAACAGAGAGCATCCCCATAAAGCCGTGAATCTCCTCTGGGCCTTGAGCCTCCATTAGTTCTCTGAATCGACTGCCATCGATTGCGTTGGGACAGCAGCGGTAAGCTCTTCATTCTCCTAGAGCATTGTTTTCCAATTCCTCCTCTTTTACATGTAATTGTGGGTTGAATGTTTCATGCGTTATTGTAGATATATGACGTTATAAAGATATTCAATCTTCTTGGTTCAAGTATATCGATCTCATATAGTCAAGGTAGTTGGTTTGTGCCTTTCCATTCATAGTTTTTGAGTATCATGTAAAAATTCCACCAATACCCTTGAACGGGTACTGTGTGTTTTTTGTTTTGGCCCTGTTGTTTTACTTCCTTTCTTGTATGATTGTGTAAGGGTAATTTGTCTATGTATAAGGATAATTTCAATGATTGGATATTTTTCCCATGCATTTCTCTATTTACGACCTTTTGGTCTTGTTCAGCCTTTGGCCGTTATACATGTTTTCCATGCCTTGTGACCGTAGGGTGGAGTTTTGTTCCCTGACATGCTTGTTATGTTGTAGGCTGGTTATCCAAGTAGCTCTGTAGGTTTAATTTGGCCTTATATCATTATTATGCATTTATTGGCATGGGGGTGTTAGAACCTGGTGCTATAGACTATAACGGGATAGACCGAGTGAGATTCCTCAGTGAGACTTGGACATTATAAACTATAGGGGATAAATCAAGTGAGCTTCCCATAGTATCTTGGATATTATAGACTACATGTGGATAAACTGAGTGAGCTTCCTTAGAGAGTCTTGAGATTTATAGACTATACGGGGGTAGAACAAGTGAGCTTCCTCAGAGATTCTTTGTTTTGTTTGAATTTCCATAAACCATTCTAGGGTATAGGAGGAATTGACAGAGTGAGCTTCCTCAGAGAGTCTGTGATAGACCTGTGGCTATAAGAGGAATTTATCAAGTGATCTTCCTTAGAGAGTCTCTAGACCATGGGGATAGAAGGGTAATTTACTATATGATATTCCTCAGAGAGTCCCTAACTACCTTAGACTATAATGGGAATTGACTGAGCATCCTTCCTCAGAGAGTCTTATAATTTTGTATGACCAAACTAGAATGGTTAGGCTAAGAGTACTACCCAGAGGGTTGTTGTTATTTCTTGGATGGGACCAGAGGGGATGGTTGTGATTACTTCCCAGATGGATTCATGTTTGTGGTTATCTATTTGCTTCACTGCTGCTTGTTGATCTGTGGATTGTTTACTGATGTGTATTATCCAGTTACTTCTTACTTTGTACTATTTACTATACTTTACCTACCATATACTTACTGACTATTAGGAACAGATCTTTGGGTGGTTTCCTACTGGGATTTAGTCTCACACGCTATTTGGGTCATTCTTTTGAGACCAAACAGATTATATTATTGAAGGTATAGATAAGGGAAAGCTCCCTTCCACTTGAGGTAATTGACTTCCATTGGATCAGGAGAGCTTGGGACCAAGCCGAGGCTTGCGATGCTGAGAAGTTCCTTATCTGTCCTTATTTTTTTACTTTGGTTTAGTATTGTATTCAGGATTGTGACTTGTTTGGCTGCTTTCCTAGACATGTGTATCAATCATAATTTCATATATATGTGTGTTCTCCATTTTATTGTTTTAGTCTTCTACTGTTTACTATTGTTGGATATTTACTGTTTCCACTATTATATGTATTGTTTACATCCGTTGTGTACTCATCCAATGAGGGCATAGTTTCCCAATATCACACCCAAGGCTTGCGCTGCTAGTCAGCATCCTCTGGTGTTTGGGGAAATGCGCTTGAGGCCATGTGACCAACCGGGTACGGGACGCCTCTGGGTGGATTCCGGAACCAGGATGTTACATATAATGTATATTTATATTCTAATTAAATTATATATTATAAATCTTTGTTGGAGTGAGTAACTCGAGAGGGGGGGAATTGAGAACCAAATAAAATTTATATTGAAAACAAGTTCAAATAAACTCCCCCAATTAAAACAAATTCACCCAGTTAATCAAAAAATTAGTTTAATATAAGTTTCATATTTTAATAGATTTATCAATGTTTGATTAGGGATTTGTTAAAACAATACTTACAATTACATTAACATTTGAAAACAATTTACTTAAACAAATATTTATATAAAAACTAGTTAAGACTAACTATCAAAGAACATGTTTTGATTACTAATTAAAAACAAATACAGTTTTTGATTTAAAATAAAGGAAACAAAATAATAACAAAAAATGTAATAAATACTGGGTTTAGTCTCAAGATAATACTTAATCCATTCCACTTGGAAATCACCCACTACTTTGAAGATTATTATATCAGGAAATCTGATCCATAACCTAGACTAGATATACATAAAACAATACAAGTTTTCTAGGATCAAATCATCTTCCATAGTTATACATAGGTAGAAAAACAACACAGGCCATACAGGGACCTCTTCCATAGTTGTCTTGGTTTAACATATAAAAAGAGATAAATTAAATATCAAGTATTCTCCAGTTCAAGTACAAGATTCAGTGTGTGAAGATATATAGGGAAATACATCACAGTATTCAAAAATCACAATAGAAAACAAAGTGAGAAAATAAATAAAGATGACGAAATTAAGTGATGATCATTTTATAATACTCTAGATGCTCAAGGGTCCTTATTTTTGACATGGTGAAGAGCTCAACTATTTTTTATTAATGTTTTAGGAACACAAGTGTCATAAAAGTTTTTTTCTATCTGTAGGAAAGGATCTTGATCTTCTATGTACTCCACTCTTTCATAGTCGAATGTATGATCATGTAAGTTCTCACCCTATCAACATTAAGATACTCTATATCCACGCCTGAGGGATTCGTTAAAATATATAAAGCTCTGCTGGTTCGAATAATAGTTAAATAATAATCATAAATATTGTCTAAATCCTTTTACTGAACATCTTACTTGTCTTCAATGTTTCCACGTAATGAATAATGAATAATAATTAAATAATATATTTCATAATCCCCATTAACTGTCCAATGGGATCATTTAATTTTAATTCATCAGAACAAAAATAGTTTTATAGGACAAATATAACATATATCTAATGGTAGTAAGGATCGGTGGTAGAAATCTGGAGATATCATGAACCAACGATTGCAAAAAAACTGTGAAAAAAAAGTCTAGAGGTTTTTCATCCGACGTTAGTAGGTATAGTTGTATCATGTGTAGTGGTAGAAAATTATATTAGTGGTAGAGTTATGGATGTGACCATACTATAATAGTGGAAGATTTTGGTGGTAGCACATCTAGCGGTAGCAAGACTTGACAGTGGAACATACTGGTGGTGTCTCTTTCAAACACTTCACTCTTTTTCTTCAAAATTATACTATGTACAATAATATAATACCATAAAACATAAATCTCATTAGAAACATAGGAATAATGATTAGTGGGAATTAAAACAAGGAGGTTTCAATAATCTCCCCCTTTTGATGATAAAAAAATCAATGAATTTTAAAAACCATTTATTAAAAAAACATATGCATAAATAGGTAGATTTTAAGAGTATGAGTCTACATAAAATTTCAAATGTAAAATGTGAGATATAAATAATTGAAACAATAAAACATAAATATAAAAAAACTCAAAAAATTTTGAAATATAAATTTTAAAAGTTGAATGATAAACATTGTATCAAGTATAATATCAATCCAAATAATTCTAGTATCAAATAAGGTCTATCAAATATAAATTTGGTATCAATGATAACTTATCAAATAACAAGGTTCTTAAAATTTGGGTTTAAAGGATAAGTGTGGTATCATAATAAAAATAATGAATATTCTACCCCTTTTATTATTATAAATAATATAAGATAAGAAATATTAATAAAAATAATAAATATGTGAATAATAAGTGATAAATCCCATTAAGTACAAAAGTTAGTGTATTATAACCAAAAAGGAATTCAAGGAAAAGACAACAAAATTCCCTATCAAAGAATACATCTAATATGAATCAATCTCATCTCTGGAGGTAGGATCAATAGGTCCCTTTAATTTTCCAAAGGTAATAGGAACATATGTATAAGATGAGGGGACTAAGGTAGAGACTGAAGGTGGAGATGTAGTCCTAGTTGGTTGTAATGACCCAATCATATTAAATGATATTTTGTTTCCAAAAAATGTGTGTTATTTAATTTAACACAAAAAATCATATCTCTTGAATAATGAAGTTGTATTTATAGAATATAAAAGGAAATATGACCATATGGATTCTACCTATATATAACCATTGGTAAAAATGACCATTAGAAACTATACTCTTGGTAATAATTTTTACGTTATAATTTGTAATTAGAAATGATAAACATTAATTAATACCTAAAGTGGAAATGATGGCCTCAACCAGTAGAGTCTTCCCATATGAAGCCCATTTGTTGTAGCTTTGGAGGGAGGTAGAATCATCGGGGTTCACTCTTGACTAATCATAAGTCAAGCTTCAACAAGTGAATCTAGAATGAAATCACCTATGAGAGAAGTTCAAGTTAATGGAAATTACCAATCGGGCGATATTAGCCGAGTTGGCCCATTAATCTATCACCATTGAACACCTTACATTTATGTATTATATGGGTTTTATAAGGGTTTATGTGTTAATTCCCTAGTTACTTAAATTTTAATTCCAATATATAAATAAATGTTTTATTCCATTGATTTTGTTTGAAGAATAGTTTTTCTAAATAAAATTAAAATAGATTTTGATAAATTGATTTATTCAATAGAAATTATACTTAAAAAAATATAAATATTTATAATAAAATAAGACATTATGAATCATAATTATTTGAATGAAATATTATGATAAAACACGGTTATTTAAATTTAAATGATAAAATGATTTTTTTTTCAAGTTTCAAAATTTTTACTATGAATTTTCATTCTGTTATTATTTTTAATAAATAAGGTTTATTATAGTTAAAATATAGAATTAAAATATTAAGAGAATTTTTATGATAAAATAAATATCATTTTTGAAATCTGCACACCATATTTAGGTTACAGTGAATTTGGTAGAATTCTCTCAAATACATTATTTTTCATGAATTGTAAAAGTTCAGTTTGTGTTTTTTTGGGATGTTTAAGGAATTCATAATTATGTAATAATGATTTAATAACTAATTAACCAAACTAACATAACTAAAATATATTATTTTATTAATATAAAGTATTTTAATATATTTTAATTAATTTCCAAAACTATAATTTACATTCCAAAGTCTACAATGGAAACTTTAACATTAAAAACATTATTTTTGTCGAAAATTTATTTTTCTATGCCAAAAGAAGTAATATAAAATAATTATCATATATTTTGGATTAAAATAAGATAAATAATGACTGATTTTTCCAAAACCATGGGAAAATACAATGGGAAATCACATGGTTTTTCATTTTCCACATCCTTGGTTTCTAATGCCTATATTTGGAAATTACTAAAAAAATCCTCCACTTTTTCTATAAATACCTAACCATTTATCCATTTCCGTTGACTCCTAATACATACTCCTAGAATATATGGTATTTTTCCCCCTAATTAGTCCTCACAAGGTTTCCTCAATCCCCCAAGATCCCAATCCTTACATTTTAGCAGTATCTCTTTAAGGTAAGGAAAATCTACACCTCTCTTTTCCATTCAATTTATTTGATTATGTGTTATGCCTTACAATTTCAAAAATAATTTATTTTGACCACTTTATTTTATTCCTTTACTATAATAACAGTCTTATATTAGTGTTATACCCTTATTCCCAATTATTTTACCATATTATAAAACCATGTTTTATACCTGTTATGTGGTCAAATTTACTTCTCAAAACATCCCTTTTTTCCTCAAGAAATTATCTATTATTTTATTTTTGTGAATACCCAAAAAATAGTATTTTTTATTCAACTATATGTAAAAATAATTTATTTTATTTGGTTATCAACATACTTGAATCCCAAATTAATTTTCACTGGGTTAAAAATGACCTAATGATCTTGTCTTTAAGAACTTTTTAAAATTCCATGTTTTTTAATATAAAACACATGTATTTTATATTCCCTGGGTTATTTATGAAATATTTTTTATAATATATGTGGATCATAAGAAATTAATAAATATTAAGTTTTTTAACTTATATCACTTTAATTTATTGGTTAAATAATTTAATCTCTAGAGACAACATGTTTTACGATACCTTGGTGAATAACCTTAGAAATTTTTATGAAACATCAATGAAAAACCTTAGTGATATGCTTATAAATGTCTCATTTAAATTTTGTAGCCTCATTTTAATGTTATGATTAATTTTTTATTATTATCATATGCCTCGTTTTCCATTATCATTCCATTATAATATTCCTCATGTTTTTATTGATATTCCTCAAGATCACTTGTAACTATTTTCATATCTTTCCCTTACTGGGCCTTATGTTGATCACATTAATTTTATGTATGTATCTATGTTATGATATATAGTATTTTTTACTTAAGATGAACTTTTGAATAATCATTTCAAGTGTACAATAATAATTTTTCATGTTTTCATTTATTATATACTTTTTTTCCACGAAACTAAACATTAAGAGATCCTCTGTTTGTATAATGTAATGAAAAGTTATTTAATAAAAGGATTGAATTCCATTTCTTGTAGCCAAAAAAGGTTTAATTATTTATCGAAATTATGATTCTAAAACATTAGTAAGAACCATAGATAAAAGTTTAAATATAGGAAAACATCCTGGTATTTTAGTGTAGTATTAAGTAATTAGTTTCTTAGTAGAGAAATAAATGTATGGATATGGACAAGTGGATGTGAATCTGGAATCGAAGTATCTAGGGGTAACACTCAAAAACACAACATTGAGCTATAATCACATGGGAACTTGTACAAGATAATTTTCATTTTTTATCCTTTTTTTACACTCTCATGGGATATTTTTAGTTAATCTCTAGATTTTTATAAACCTTTTGGAATGATTTATAGAAAATGTAATCGTTTTTTAAGAAAGATGTTTTAAGATATAAAAATTCATTTAGAATTATAATTTTATTAAAATAAAAAAAATTCTAAGAATGGTATTATTATTTAAGAAAATGGAGTGAAATTGGAGGAACAATATAAATGGTAAGTGCAATAGACCATGTATTATTGGCCCAACAATGGAGGCCGGAATGGAAAAATTCATGATAATGATGAATCAACTGAATCAAGTTATGATCAATAACTTGAATCAATATGAGAGACCAAATTCACCTCAAATGGAACAACTTTCCATTGAGTCCTTTATGAATCAATGAAAATATTATTTCAGTGGATCTATCGACCCATTGATTATTAAAGAATGTATAAGCTCTATAGAAAATATCTTTTATGTACTCCATTACTTGGATCAAGAGAAATTCACCATGGTTATGTACTGTTTAGTGGGAGAAGTTCATTAGTGGTGGAAACTGATTAAAAACGTTACTCCAAGCAGGGATATTTATCCCATGGAGTAGGAAGAGTTCAAGGGAACCTTTTAAAAAAAAAATTCACTGTTCAATGTGAAAAAATAGAGAATAAATTCTTAGAACAAATGAAAATGAAAAATTAATTTGTGGAAATTTAAGAGATAAACTTTACAAGACTTTCTCGTTACACCTCTAGCTTTGTTATGGATCCTAATAAAGATATTGATAGGTTCTTCAGTGGACTAAGACCCTATATTTTGATGAATCTATCTAATAGAGACAATGAAATCTATGAGGAGATAGTTCAGAGTTCTATGAAGGTTGAATTGGAGTTCAAATGGATTTAGTGGTCATATAAATTAAATTAAATGAATTGATATTTTGATCCAAAATTAGGGAGGAACACTAATCATGGAAGAAGAGGAAAGTATGTGCTACTTTCCAAATGTAATAAATGACATAATAAGCAATCAGGGAACTCATTCATTAAATGTGGAAAATTTTACAAGTGTAGAAGATATGGATATATAGCTTAGAACTGTCATAGTTAGGTGAAACCTCAACTTCTCAACACTAATGACAAAGGGAAGATGGTGTGGACCTAGCCTAATGTTCAATTCTTCATGTGTGGATAACATGAGAAATTTTCCAATCACTGTAAAAATAAAAAAAATAAAAGATGGTAATCACCACTAACCTCAACATAGGACAAGAGATAAATCTTGATATATTTCTCTCACATTGGATAAATTTGATGCTCGCAATGATGTGGTGGAAAGTACTCTCATTTTCTCTCAAATCTAGAAATTACTTTGTTTGATTCAGGTTCTACACATTATTTTGTTTCCTATAGGTTTATAAAGAATATATAATAAATCCCTAAAATTCTAAAATTATATTTATTAGGCAAGACTACTGGAGGGATTATCCAAAAATCAAAAGTATATTGACACTCTAGTATTCACTTTGGAAGGAAAAATATCATCGAAATTCTAGTATTCATTTCCATGATGAAATTGGACACAATACTGGGGATGAATCGTCTCTCAAAGTATAATAAAAAGATCAATTGTAGATGAAATGAAATCTCAATAGTCTTGAATGGAAAACCATAATTATTTTCAAAGGAGAGATATTTTGACCTTATATTTATAAAAAATAACCCCCATAGCCTTTTTATGGAATTTATTGGGGAATATAATGAACAAAATGAAAGTATATGAATATAAAATGTTTCCATTATTCAGTAATATATTGATGTATTTCCTAATTCCTGGACCTCCCCCAGAAATAGTGTTAGGGTTTTCTTTTTAACTCATTCCTAGATCAAAGATGATATCAAAGACCCATATTGAATAAAAAATGTAGAGCTAGAGGAATTAATGAAAAATTTCCAATATATTTTTCAGAAGGTTTCTTCTCACAAACATTGTCTATTGGGGAGTACTTTTTCTCTTTGTGAAGAAGATGGATGGATCAATGTGTCTATACATTTATTATAGAGAAATTAATTGGATAATAGTTAATAATATTTACCCTCTCCCAATGATTGATGATTTATTTGACCAGTTTCATGGGGGTAAATTCTTATCCAATAATGTCCTTCGATCATGGTATCGTCAATTGTGGGTGAATAAATAATATATTATAAAGGATACCTTCTTATCAAGATATGGGCATTATCATTTTTTTGTTATTCTCTTATTTTTGAGAAATGAGAGGATATTTGGAAAGTTCAGAAAATGCGAATTTTAGTCACAAAATGTTTTTTTCTTGGAGAACATTATAACCAATGAAGGAATATTAGTTGATACTATCAAGACAATGGTTGTGGAGGAGTGACCTCATGATACAATAGTAACCATGTTTTGTAGTTTCCTTGGTTTATTAGGATATTATAGTAGGTTTTTATAAGAATTTTCATAAATTTATAATCCACTAACCAATTAAACATTAAAATGGGACAAGTTCATCTGGACAAAGGAGTGTAAAAAATGTTTCCAATAGATGATGAAGGGATTGGTTACTACACCCATGATAACTCTACCCTCTATCATATAAGGATTAGTTATTTTTAGTGATGCATCCTGGAATGGTATTGAATGATTCCTTAAGAAAAATGACAATGTGATTGCTTATGAATATCGACATTTGAAGCCACATGAGTAGAATTATTCTACACATGACCTTGATTTAGTTGTGGTTATTTTTTACTTTGAAGACATAGAGGCACTATCTTAATGGGTAGTTAGATATACACAGACCATCAATTTTTGAAGTGTATTCTAATGAAAATTTTAATTTAATATGAGACATCAGAGTTGGATGGAACTTCGTAAATACTATGACTGTTCAATTAATTATCATATCATAAGAGAAAATAAATTCATTGATGCATTAAGAAATAAATACCTTGTTGTTTTGTAAATGATGAGGATTCAAAAATTTCCATTGATCAAGGACCTGGTAAGTTTAGACATTGGAATCATGATGGTAGGGTGTTGTGGGCCTTGAAACTCCCACATTATAAAAAATAAAATCCTCTTTAAAATATCTCTTGAATATTAGATAATAATTCCGCAAACACACTAGAACTAAAAGTATGAAATTTTGATTTAGTGCCAGATGATCTAATACACATCGAGATAGAGCCTTATATAGGTGATCTCCCCTACCTTAGTGCTCCCTCTACTTCTGTAATTAGTGAATTTACCCACTCAAAACACCACACCACATTGAAAAATTTAGTGAAATTTTTTTACCCGTTAATTAAATAAGGTGTATGCTATTAAATTGTGTAAAAAGGTAAAAAACTACTAGTAATGATAAATGGAACTAACTACGAACATATATTCGACATGAATATTTTATTAAGAAACAATAATATCTATTAACATATTATATATATACAGAAAATGTTTCTAAAATATCTATATGGTTGATCAATGATCTACACCACATAAACTTATCCATGTCAATTACCTTCATTAAGAAATTTATTAGGATTCCCTCTGTGTGATTTTTATACATGTCCACACTTCCTTCATGTTCTAAGTCTTAAATAAAGTGATATATTACTCAATTGTTTTTAGTTTTGGAATTAAATAATGGATTTCATACAATATATAAGTTAATCAGATTTCTATTAAATAATGGGATCAATTCTTACTTGTGCATGAGGTACATTGAAAATATTCTCATATAAATATTATCATTGAAATCTTGTGTAGTTTCCCTATACTATACCTCAATTTTGGATCAGACCACAAATAACTATATTTTTGAATTCTTGCTAAGTAATTATTTTTCAAGAGTAGAAACATAACCACAAGTGGATTTATATATATCAAAATAAATAACTAAATATTAATCAATATAGGCACTTATAGTAGACTCTGGTCCTCTATAAGATATTTTGGCATATAAGGCCTCCTTGATATATTGTAGAATATTCTTTATTATCTTCCAATGCTCCAAACAATTATTATCCACGCATTGACTAACATCTTCCATTATATGTAAAATATATAGTCATGGACAAATAATAGATAACACAAGACTCACCAATACTGATGCATACAATGCTAGAAACATCTCTCTCCTCTCTACTTGACTACTAGGTCTGATTGTACATGATAACTTTAAATTAATGGAAAGAGTGCGAGATACAAGTTATTTTTTAATGTTAAATTATTTTTAATCATTCATAATGTTATTATTATATGATTTAAAAATTTACCATTTATTTCATTCTTTATAAATCTAAATCCTAAGAATCTTTTTTTTGGACCCGTATCAAACTCCCTAGCCAACCATACCATAGTCTTTTAGATCTGATCATTGTTTTGTCTGGTAACTAATATTTCATCCACATATAATAAAATAATGATAAATTCATTACTATAAGAACCCCTAAAATATGAACTATTATATAAATGATGTTTATTATATCAATGTCTCATGATATAGTAATCATATATATTGTATAGACACTTTTGTGTCTACTTGAGGCCATATATATATTTTTTCAATCTAAAAACCAAGTTATATTTACCTAATTTGGAAAACGCTTCTTTCAAGAGACCATTGATTTATATTGGGGGAAGTAATCTTAAAATATAGCTGCTCGTGATGTAAATTGTATATAACAAAAATTTTCAAAACATCCTGAATGGAATTTTTTTATTATAGGTGAAAATATTTCATTGAAATAAATTCCCTCCTTTTGAAAAAATATATTGACCACCAATCGTGCATGATAACTTTCCACCATACCCTTTACACCCCTTGATCATAAATATTCATTGGTTTTTTATATCCTTCCATACACGAGTTAATATAAGAAGATCCTAAGTTTTTCTCTTGTTTTGTGTTTTATTTTTCTCCTACATTATAAACATCTATAAAATATGAATCAGATATAAGAAAACATCAAAAAATAACATGTATCCTTATATATTATCATCAATATTTATATAATATTTCTCTATGGGACATAATTTGAGTGTCGTATTAGTGATATTTTCTAAAGAGTTAGGTAATGCCTCAGAGTGAATATGTTATTCTTTTAGTTCAGCCTCCATATTGACTATTGTATTTTTTTATTCTCTTTGTCAACATCACCATCAATTTTAATCTGTGTCTTTTATTCAGTTGAAATGAAATACCTAATGATTATAATATTGCGGGTAGTGGGGTTCCCTAAATTTTACCCCATTACAATATTAGCATATCCCAGGAAGATACATATGTTGTATTTTGAATCAAGCATTGATCATTCTAGGACATTAATTAGTTCGTATACAGGATAACCAAAATTTTATAACTGAGAAAAATAAATAGGTTTTTCGATCCATATCTATTTTTGTGATTTCATATCATTCTTCATTAAAAGATATTGAATTATAACATAAATACCGGTCTTCACAACTTATACCTCGAATATATTAGAAACATTTACAGTCTTTATCATATCCATTTTTTTGTCTAACAAGGTTATGTTTATTTTATTTTCCACTCTATTATGATGAGGATCGTATGATATAATAAACTTTTTCAAGCTACAATCTCATTGATCAAAATTTTCAAAATCCTAACTTTTATATAATATGCCTTTTTTACTTCTCAACTAATTGATATTCATTTAAAATTCATGCTCCCTCTATTCATTGAATTTTTTAATGAAATCAAAAACATCCTCCTTCCTATTGATTAGGAGAATCCAAAATCTTTTAGAATAATGATTAATGAATTATTAAAAGTACAATTCTCATACATAATATGTAAATGATTATTTATAAATGATATAATGGATCAACTATAAGATTACCTTCCTTTTTGTTGTTGACATTATGAACTTAAAATTGTGAAACGTGCTTAAAAATGATCTAACAACTGAAAGGATACCATTGAAATCCCATTAAATAACTTCATAATAGGAATAATATTTATTTCTCATTCATACGTATAAATAAGATATTGTTTCCATGAAATCATCAATGCTTCCATCTGGTTATTTGATATTCCCACCATATTTTTTTCCTTTTATAATTATTTAATAAGCATGTATAGTTTCTTTGATATCTTATCTATATTAATCACTCCAAGAATTACCTTTAAAATATTTAGTATTAATTTATTGGTGTGATACTTTCACCTGATGTCATAAAATTATACAAAAAGACAGTATAACCTTCTTTAAGTATTTCACATGGAATAATCCTTTCGTGGTTCAAACTATAACAACATGAATCATAAATATTATGTTATGTAATCCACTATTATTTAAAGTGTGATCAATCCCCATGAACATATGTCCTTCCTAGATAGGTTCATATTGGTTAAACCATTCCCTTAAAGACAACATGTGACACATTTCTCCTAATTAAATTATTGATTCATCCTTGGGGAATTTATTTCTTATAGAAATTATCACCACTTCATTTTTGAGTATGTATCCATTTTTAGAAGTACCTGACAATATTACATGATAGATCTTTCCACCACTCTTCTTTATCTAACATTAATTATTTACATATCCCATATTGACATAATTATAACTTCTGACATTACTTTTTCTTCCACTATGAATTGAAGATACCCTAATTTTAGCTCCCACTAAAACCGATCTCTGTCATCATTCATCCTTCCATTTACATGTTCTCATCTTAGTGAAAATTAAAATATATTTATTCTTTGTTATTAATCGGAATTTCATCTTTCTGAACTGTAACTATAACTCCATTGAAGGAGAAAATATTTTTTAGGATATTATTGGTGATGATGATAATGAGTTATTTATATGAATTTAGAAAATTCATGAGAATAATATTCACAGGTATAATATCTATTATTATGTATCCCATCACCTTGAGACGAGTGAACATGGTATTGAAGGTGTTGATGCTGTTAGTCACAGATGATGAATCTATCATTTAAATATTATATAACATTATCTTTATAATTTTTTTATGTGGTGGATTGCCCTTATAAACCATCATTAGAGTATGTTAAATTTATTTCACCATATTATATTATGATTTTTATAGGAATCCATCTGTTATGGAAAAATTGATATTGGAAATAACATTCCCATCTATTTCACTAAATTTCCTATCCATCGCACCAAGTAGTCTTTCACTAATAACTTGTAGGAAATTTTCCTTTCAGAACAGCTTTTACATTTCTATTTTATACAATGAATTATTATTCATATTTAACTTTTAATTATAAAATTTCAATATAATTGGTACACACTTCCAATCTAGAATCTCCTATATTTCAGAAAAGTGTGTTTAATAATATTAATAAATTTTCTAGAATTCGAAATATCAATTTAACTAATAATCAAATAGAAGACTCACATTTATGATAATTATTAAGATAAAAATTAAAAAAAATATTCTAGAAGATCAATTAGATACAATATATTAGAACTTATTTTTTATCTCTCTTGTGTGGAAATAATAATGAGATAAAATAAAGTTAAAAATTATTTAAATTAGTTTTTCTGATGTAATAAGGAAAAAGTAAAAAATGTATTGGTTATTAAACCAATTAATAAAATAGATAGATCAATAAGCGTACTGTGGGTATAGAAACTCCCTCACTACTACATGGTTAAAAATATTAAAAATATCTCATGAATAGTGATGATTAATTATTCAAACACCCTAAAATCAATACTGAGTAATAATTATTTTTTAATGATGAATTTATCTACTAATAGAGAGATCCTATTATAAGTGACCCCTACCTTTATACCTCATAAATTCTCATTTTGGTGAGTTTGGTCACCCAAAGGACCATACACCTTTGATAACGTAATGGAGGTTATTGATTAACTTTAATAAAGTAAGTGGTATGATTCTAAATTAACGATTTTATAGCTACTAACAATGGATAAATGGACCAAATTCCAAAAACTAGTGTATTTGGTGGGACCTATACCCATAAAAGCCTTAAAATAAGATCTATTTATATTTTAATATTAGTTGATACTACTTTATCAAAAATACCATCCTCATTTTTCCTCTCAAATTCATTATCTAGATGGACATTAGATAGACTCCAAATGTCTACTCTTATATATGGTCATCCAGTAAGGGTTATGATCTAAAATTAAAATTGGTAACACAAATTATCTCTAATGAATTAAAATTTTTGTAACTCTCTCAAACCCATTTTATGACATAAAAAAATTGAACCCCTTAGTGATCTGAAAAACAACCTCTTGAATCCCTCTATATTAGTGATTATATAATAAGATCGTGTACCCTTAATCATATTTAGTGAAATAAAACCATTAATTATCTATTGAACCCTCTCTCAAATCCCTTAGAATTATTTATTCAAAATAAAAAAATATTAAAAGACACCCCTTTGATGACGACATTGGTGATTTCATGGGAAAATCTATATCAAAGACAAGGAATAAGTTTTATTGATGATTGTATGGACAATGTTTTCCACTAGAAGTGATGGAAGATGATAAGAGGTTTATATGATTTTTGTGCATGCTGTTTTATTTATTTACAATTATTGGGATCTCATTATTAAAATGGAAGAGTTATCAAGATGATTAATATTTGGTTATGTTTATTAAACATGGAAAATATATGGTTTTAATAGTTTCTGAAAAAATGTTTCACTATAGATGTAATGATTTTTTTAAATAACTAATATTTTGGTTTTAAATATTTCAAATATAAATATTTTGTTAGAGTAATGTGAAATGATTTTTTTTGACTTGTTATGTATTATGGGAAATGTAAAATTGATATTTCAAGTGTTAAATTTCAATGGGAAGTAATATTTTAAACTAACAATGGAAATTTCATTTGCATATTTCCATAGGGAACATCCAATTGATTGAAAGTGGAAAATTCATCTAGAAATTTATACTAGGGATAATCAATTGATTAAATGTGGGTCATTTTCTCTAGTATTTGATATTATGATAATTTCACTTATAATTTCTTCTATTAATTTACATTTGGATTTATTAGTGGGAATTTTCCAAAAAAAATCACGTGTGAATTTTATTTGAAATTTATAATGGGAAGTCCCAATATGAATTCCTTGTATAAATATCCCCTAAGAGTTTCCAAGTGATTCAATGTAGTAATTTAATTAATTAATTTCATCTAATATTTTTATATTATTTTCAAGTGTAATGTGGTAAATTGAATCAGAAATTCTTTATGTGAATTCAATTGGGATTTTATACTGGTAATTTATAATTTTTTTTGTAATTTATAATTGAATTTTCTAGTGAGAATTTTGCTTCTAAAATTTAACTGGGAATTTATAATTGAATAAAATTAATGAAATATTCTTGTCCTTTTTTTCTAGAATTTTCAAGTAGACATTTGGAGTTTCTATTATTAGTCTACAGTGTGAATTCTACTTAGAATTTCCTGTTAGAATTTTATTTCAAATTCCATGTGTAAATTTATAATTATATGAAATGTGAATTATGCATGGTATATTTAATAGATATATTATAGAATTTTTATATAGATAATGGAAATTTAAATTAAAAATTACTTGTGTGAATTTGAATTGAAATTTCGTGTTAGAATTATTCTATTAATTTTTAGAGTGAATTTCTTAAATAAATTCGTAGTAAAAATTTACAATTTAATCAAAAATGATTTATGCATGGAAATTTCCCAAAACAATTCTAGAATTTTCTTGTAGATAATGGTAATTTCAATTGGAAATTCCAAGTTTTAATTCAATTAGGAATTTCTAGTGGGGTCTTTTCATTGTTTTTTAGTGAGAAGATGAACTAGAAATTTCCAATGGGAATTACTATTCTAATTTTCCAAATTTTGTTTCAATTTTTTTTAAGTAGATAAGGGTAATTCCAACTTTAAATTCCCAATTTTTATTCCACTAGGAATTCTTAGTTGAAATTCAA
Organism: Viscum album; assembly: GCA_963277665.1. Classification (NCBI taxonomy): domain Eukaryota; kingdom Viridiplantae; phylum Streptophyta; class Magnoliopsida; order Santalales; family Viscaceae; genus Viscum; species Viscum album. The sequence goes on along the minus strand of OY728157.1, from coordinate 1,978,086,614 downwards.
CTGAGTATTTCTAGTGATATTTTTTAGTATCAATTTATAATTGAATTAAATGTGAATTAGGAAAATAATTTTCCTACATTCTTTTCCACAATTTCTATGAAGTAAATTAGGATTTTAAATCGAAATTCCTTATTTATATTCTATAGAAAATTAGTAATTTAAATTTATAATGGTTTTTAATGGGACTTTTAGATGGAAATTTGAAGTGGTAATTCCAATTGTAAGTTTTTATTGTAAATTTTCAATTAAATCAAATGAAAATTATACATGTAATTTTCCCGAGTTGTTTTCCAACATTTTGAAGTAGATAGTGATAATTTAAATTTATAATTTATAATTTTTGTATAATTATAAATTTCTAATGGGAATTCCCTTAGGAATTTCTAGTGGGGATTTCTAGTGGGAATTCCCAGTACAATTTTCTAATTAAATCAAATGTAAATTATGCATGTAATTTTCCCCAGTTGTTTTCCATAATTTTTAAGTAGAGAGTAAAAATATCTATTAGAATTTTCCAAATGTATTTTCCATGGATAATTTCAAATTAGTTTTTAGTGGGAATTTAGAAATAGATATTTCCAATGGGAATTACCCCTTGTAATTTAAATTTAATTTCAAATGGGAATTTAAATTGTCAATTTTTAGTGGTAGTACCCATGTAAATTTACACCCATAATTTTTAATTGATTAAAATGGTGAATTTTTTTTCGGAATTTTCCATAGTTTTTTATATAAATTTTTGTTATGGAAATTTTTCTAACGATTTCTAGAGTGGAAGTTTTCTGTGTGAATTTACATTAGAAATATTCCCAATTAATTCCATTAGTATTCTATATAAGGGAATTTCCACCAGTAGGAATTTCCCCTAAAAATTTATAGTAGAAATTACCATTGGTTTAAATTAAAATTGGAAATTCCCACTGTTATTTTTTAATTTATTAAATTTATTAATTTAAACTTGAAATTTTCATTATGAATTTTTTTTTGGAAATTTCATTCAGAAATTTTCTTTCCAAGATATTTTAATGTTCTTTCAATTTGTAGTGTTAATATCCAGTGGGAATTTATATAGGGAATTCCCAGTAGATATTCATACTGAAAATTCATAGTTGAAATTTCTATTTGAAATCCCCAATGGAATTTCACACTAGAATTTTATAATGGATTAGAAGTGGAATTTTTTAGTGAATTTTACATCATTATTTTTCATTATTTTTAACAAATATAAATTTTTCTTACAATTTCCATTATATATCTCCATGGTAAATTTCATTGGGAATTTCTATTGGGAATTCAAACTAAGGATGTATATATCTTTATATTTAATAATATTTCCACAAGGAATATTCAAATTTTTTGAAGTTAAATTTTTTTTTCGGTAAATTCCTAATTTTTTACCTTCATTTTCAACTAGATATTAGGAATTTCAATTGTAAATTCCTAGATTCAATTCAAATTTAAATTTACACATTCCATATAGAAATTTCATGTTGGAATTTTCAATTAATTTAGAGTGGGATGTTTTGTTGAGAATATTGAATTGATAAAAAGTTTAAATTTTAATTTTATTTCCTATGGGAATGTCCAGTAATAATTTTGATTATGAATACCCAGTAAGAATGTTCAGTTGAAATTTCCAATGGGTCTATTGGGTTTTTCTTCTGTGATTTTTGATAGTATATTTCTGTTCATAAAAATGATGATAATTTATTCTAGATATTATTTTTTTCTGACTAAATACATCTATAAATAAAATTATATCAATTAAAGGTCTTCAATGACAGGGTCGCAGAAAAAATTTAATGATATTATTCCAATGATTATTAAAAATCACATCATGTTTCTTAAAAGGATATTTTTTTGGAATTTGTTTCAATAATTTATTTATTACAAAGTTCTATTTGATGATTGTAAAAAATTGATGATTGAGATTTATTATTATTAAATAGTTTCAATTTAGATAAAAATTTTTAATGTAGCTTATTGGATAATGAAGATAATATCTATCGATATCTGTCATTTATTTAGCATTGAGGACGGTGATATTATTATATCACATTATTATACATTGTGGATACATAATTTAGAACTATTGAGAAGGGGGATTGTAAATGTTACCTTGGTCATATGTTATTATACGGTTTGTTATAAAGATATATTATTAAAACATTTGATAGTAGTATACAAAAATATTTTTATGATGTGGAATGCTTTATTTGCCTTTTTTCATGAAAAACATAATTCATCCTCACATATGGTTCTTACATGAGTTTTAATTTCATAAATTTGTTTGAATACATTCATAAATAAAATATATTTTATTAGGAATATAGTATTCATGTATATATTATTAGCTCAATGAAAACAATTATAGTCATCCTTTAAAAGTGATAGGGCATGTTGTTAAATTATTTATAAGAAGTTATTTTTTATATAAATTTGCATATTTTTTTATATTAGTTAAGAAAATATTAACACTATTAATTGATATAGATTTTATATACTGAGAAATATAAAAATTTTCTAGTTACAAGAGATGGAGATAATCACTCACTTTTAATGTGTATTCTTTAAGATGTTGGCATTCCTCTATTAAAAACAAGTAAGGTGATAGTGTCACTAGAATAGGTTGGTGAACATACCTTTATTTTGAAATTCATGTATATTTGTTTACAAAGAATATTCCAAAATTATTAAGTATAGAGTATAATAATAATAATATATATTATTAGGCAACAATCAAGTCTTATCAAGGTTCTAGAAGTTGTTTGATCAGTTGTGAAAAAAACAATATACTTCATCTTCTATTAAAGGATGAGATAAAGCAGTCGGAGATTGGGTGGACATGGGATATTTTTTATAGAATGGGAATATTTTTAGAAAGGTGATGAAAATAGATTCCCAACTAACAATGAATAACAGAAACATTTTTGTTATTAATATAAAGATTAAATTTGAAGTAAAAGGAAGTGATGTGATCCGTATATAATGTGGATAAAAACCTACTGAAGATGTGGTTTGGGAAGATAAATCTATGAAATAAAAAAATATACTACTACTATAGAGGGTAACACACTATAAATTAATAGAAAATATATAGATGTTTTAGAAATAATTAGTAGCTAGATAATCTATGGTGACTAAGATGATTTTTAAGAATAAGTAGCTATGAAAGATAAAATTTACCATGATCACACCACTATAACTACTTCATCCACTAATATATAAATTAAATTTATTATAGGCATGAAGTGATGGTATAAGAAACTAAATAAAAAATATTCATATGTAAATATGGAAATGGATACTACGAAGAGAGTTGAACTGCAGTAAAAATTATCCATGTTACTACCAAGGGGGTAAAGAAACAATTTATAGTTATAAATAATTATATAAGGTTTCCTCAACAATTGGTTGATGTTAAACATGATTGGAATTGTTACTAACTTTATATAGTTATATTTTCTAATACAGTATTATACATTGTACTAAAAAATCCAATCTACTCCATGAAAACAACACATAAAACTAGTAATCCATCAGGAAATCTTATTAGATTATTTTGAATAACATTTTTTCTTTTATAAATGAGAGTTGTACATCCAGTGTGGTATATGTAATATTGTTTTTTTTCATTTTCTCACACTATTTGTTTAAGATTTAATATGTTATTTTTTATAAAAAGGTCATGGATTAACACATAATTATAGTTGATCAGAGATTTCAACATCAAAAAATCATAGGCATGTTAAAAAAAGAAAATTACATCTTCTTTCCAAGAACAATTATAGTATGAGTGAAGTCACTTTTAATATAATAAAGCACCATATTTTCCCTTATTTATATTGAATAATTCAATTTTTTTACAATGATTAGTAGATAAATTTATTTATTTTTATTTTTGGCTGCTAGGGAGTAATTTTATTCCATTCTATTTTTACTAACATAAATGATGTTTTAAAATATAAAATACACCGCATTACGGAGGCCCCACTTTGGATTCTGGTTTCACTGTTTGTTATGTTATAAATTGATTATAAAATGGAGTTTTAATTGTAGATGCTTTTTTCGTGAAAGGTAATTTAGTGACCAATGACTTTATATGATGCATTATTTTCTAATGTATCTTGGAAGGATTGTGTTGAATATCGATCTAGAGAGTAAGAGATATTTGGTTTCTATAAGAAGAGATTGAGACAGTTGAAGCATTTCTTCTCAAAAAATGAATTTTTACCTTTGATTAAAAAACTCAAATGGTTGGATTTATTTTTAACAATTAATTGGGGATGAAATGGTTAATTGGTAATTTGAATAAAATGGTATTTTTTCCTTGTTTTTTATATAACACCCTATTACAAGACTATATTTTTATGATAATACTATAAATTGTTTTAGTTTTCATTTTCATCAAAATGTTGAATAATTTTCAATGATATTTATGAAAATAGATTATGTTTACATTGAAATAGTTTTTTTTTGAAATGATCAGTTATAAATGGGGTTTTTATGAATTAATTAGTCCTGAAATGCTTATAAAATATTGAAAATATTTTTAAAATTGACTGATAAATGAAAGTGTGTATAATCTAAAGAGATAATGAGGGACAAGTAATTAAATGATATAAAAGACCCTTCCCACATCAGTATAAAAAAAAATTTCATGAATTATTTGATATTTTTAAGACATACATAGATAAATTATTTTATTATATGAATTCTATAATTATTACAAAAATCTTTTTTCATAAAAGTTTCATTCCAATAAGATTTGTAGTGTATATTTTCAAAAACTACTTATCATAGTAACTGGTAATAGTATCATCCCTTCCAATGTGATATAAAATTTTGTTTTCATTCCCTCAAGCAACTGGGTTTCTTGAATACAAAATTTTCTTCTAAGGAATACGGTTTTTAGTTCTGGTGAATCATAATACGTAGTCATTGGTTATTGAATTTTCTAGTCTAATTGAATTAAAAATTCTCCATACTGACTCTTGATTATAATAAAAACTATACATTAACAACTAAGTATATAAATATATTTTGCTTGACATAATATGAAATAACTCAACATTGTGCGGTTTATTTGTTGACCACTTACACAAAATGGATAACCACTATAACTGTGAAAATAAATTATTCTTAAGGGGTCCACATGAAAACACTATTGTTAAGTAGATATTAGCTAACTTGATTATATTAATGTCGCCAAAATTACATACTTAAATTTATATCTATGATAATATCCCCAATCGAAAAAATAATTCAATTTTTATTTAAAATTTCCCTATAATAACATGATAACATTATGTATGCATAATATGGTAAAATGTGTAAATAATTAACATTAATAAAAAAACCACCTATATGTTTTTTGGTCCCTAGTTTTCTCCTATTGTGAATGAATTTTATTCATCTTTTCTATTGATATCAACAAATTCTGTATATATCATCACTATTACTTGTATCTTTATTCATGAATGGTCTTTTTGATTGTGGTAAATGTTCTATGTTAGTAATATTCCACTGTTCAGTGGGTGAATAAATTTTAGATTCTTGAAATCCCTTGTAATAATTATTTAGATTTGAGAACCCAATTGTATATCCCTATTTAATATATAATACTCTATTACAAGATTTATCTCCATTCATGAAAACCGTTTGTAACATTTTAAATTTATTATATCATATCATCATTATCATTATTAGGTTTTATCTATACCATTTGGATTTTATATGAATTTCATGTCGATATCTTAAAAAAATATAAATTTGGAAATCATTTTGCACTAATAACTCTAATATTTTAAGTGAATGACAATATAAATACCCATAAAACTAAAATTAAAAAAAATACAATATATTCTTATTGATAAATCTTGGTATACTTCTAGTGAAACTTTATCTGATGAACCATTAGTTAAAACATAATAAAAATAGAACAACATTTTCATTATAAGTCTTAAGAAAAAAATCACAACAAAGCTAGTTTTCATGCTGAAAATGACAAATATTCTTTGAGGGTTCAACATTCATTTTCGAACCATGATTTAATTATATAGAAATTTATTATGAGAGAGATTTTACTTATACTAAAATTCATCCTTAATTTACCAATATTTATTATTCTCTAACATAATGTCAAATTTATTGAATAATTTCCAGCAACATATCTTTCGTTGAAACTATTATTTGAAAAGGCTTTTGGAAATCTCAGAGAACACTATGCATTGAATTAAATTTTTAAATGTGTTCTTCATAAAAAATGATCCCAATTTACCTTAAAATGTAATCATCTTGTATCCATGTTTAATTTTAATAAAATAATTCCATTTTAATCACATATTATAAATTATTAAATTTTGAACTATAATCAACCCCATACATGCAATTTTTCAATTTTCTTTCAATAATGTGGAAGCATCTTATATTACATGTCTTAAGTGTTTAATACAATTTTTCATTATGTTACATGTGTAATCAATATAGCTTGTTTTTTTAAATTAAATAAATGGATTTAGAAATGGATGCAAAATGATAAATGAATATTACCTCGCAAATTTTTCCATCATGAAAATGAAAAAATCTTCTAAACATTCAACTAAATGAGTTTGATGTATCACCATATAATAAAACTATACTAAAAATTATTATATATTAATTATTATTCAGGCTAAAAAATAATACCAAAGTCCTATCAACATATTTTATGTTGAAATTATTATTGATAACAAGAGTGTCTCATTATTTCTAATAATCCACATTCATTTTGGGATCAACACAAAAAATGTTTTATATTGAGAGCATATATGAAATTTCAGTGAGTATAAAAATGACGTGTTATCCCTTGATTATTTCTCTAGTTATTGTAACATAACATCAACATAATCAAGAAAAAACTCTCTATAAATTTTAGATTTTAATCAATTATTTTATTCAAATCATGTATATACGAGACTCTCAATAGCACCTACAATGGTGGTTACAAGTAAAAAAAATGAGTCATCTTGTTTTAGACCTTCTTTATCATTTACATTCGAATCTGTAGATTTTGAATTACTAATATATCGTCATGAGATCTTCTGATACAGAGTTTCCAGAGAATATAATGAGTGTTTATGATCCTCTATAGACTACATGTAATCATACTATTGATGGGATATATAAATAACTCACATTCATATAGGACAAGATATCTTTATTTCCTTGTGTGTCTATTTAACATTAACATCACATTTTAATGATCTTACAAATCCCAGTATTTTATAATTATACAATTTTTATATCACAAATATTTTATCATTATTATTTTTACTAACATATATCTTAGGGACACTTAATCCAACAATGGCTCTATTAGAAATATAAAATAAATGGTTTTGAGAATCTGATTTTAAAAATATCTCAATGGGGATTCCCAAGTAGTAATCTATTTATTTATACTATTTTATAGGGTTATTTCATACAATTCTAGAAAATCATCTCAAATAACTAACAATTTAGAATTTATAATTTTATTTCATAATTTCTTTAAAATCATGTTCCCTCTTGATACAATCAGATGAATACCACATAACATACAAATTCACTAATTTTAGGGGCCCTAATTTCCATATATTTTACAAAAACTACTTGAACCATTCTATTCCAACATATACATTTATTGTTGAAAATTATAGAGGCATGATTATATAAAATATTTCATTGAAATTAAAATGTACAGTGATAGTACCCATTGGTATCTTGGGCTTGGAATTTATAATATAGAACTATATTAAAAATTTCTAAAAGAAGCATGCAGTGAAAAGTTACAGTGGGAAAATTCAATTTAAATCACCATTATAAATTTTTACTAAAAACTTAAACCATTTTATTTTAGTAAAGATTTACATTGTGAATGTATAGAGAAAATTTACACAAAAAATTAATTACATATATCCTCACATGAAACTTTCACTAAAATTTTCTACTGGTATGTTGCACTCGAAAATTATAATGGTAAAATTCATTATGAATTGACAATACAAATTTTTTTGGTCTCTATTCACACTAAAATTATTTTTAAATATTCCACTAGATAATTTTGAAGTAAATTTCCACTATAAACATTAATTGAATGTTACCATATGTTTTTTCACTAGAAACGTTTACTCATAAAATGGATTTGAAATTTTCATTGATGATTTTTCAGTAATATGAATTAAAAATTTATACTGGGAACATATAATCAAATTTTTAACTTGAAATATCAGATGTGATTTACCATTGCGAACATGAAATAAATATTCCAACTTTTTTTTCATAGGAAATTTCCACTAGAACATTGAATTGGAAATTTTAGGTGTAAATTTTCTAGGTTCCTTATCTATAATATTCCACTAAAAACATACAGTATATAGTTCCACTACAAACATCTGATGAAATTTACCACTGAAAACTTGCAATAAAATTTTTAACTAAATTTTTTCATCCTAAATTCATATAGGTAAATTTTATTATAAATTTTTATGAAAAATTTTCCAGATCTCCAAAATATAAATTTATACCCGGAATATGTAGTTCAATGGTCAACTTAAAACATTCGATGTTAATTACCACTGGATCCTTAAAATGAAAGATACTTTTGGTATTTTTCACTAGAAATTTACACTGGTAAACTATGTTATAAATTTCCACTGTAAATTTTTAAGTTCCCTAAACTTAATATTTTCACTCGGGACACAACATGAAAAAGTCTATAAGAAACATCATATATAAATTACCATTGGAAACACGCATTTGAAAATTACCATTAGTATTATACAATGGAAATTAATATCGGTAAATTGTATTCCAAATTTATGATATTGATTTTCCAGGCCCTGACACTAAAAATTTACCCTAGGAATATGCAAATAAAATTTCCAATCGAAACGTATATTGTAAATTACCAATTGAAATAGAGAATCAATATTCCCACCAGTTTTCTCATGAGAAATTTCCATTGATAATATGTATTGAAAATTTTCATTTAAAATTTTCTAGGCCCCTATAAAAAAAATTATATAGTGAATATATAATGAAAATATCCACAAATAATATCCAATATAAATTATTATTGGTAACTTTCACTGAAATTTCAAACCTATAATTTTCCATGGAAATTTTCAATAGTAAACCTCATTGTAAATTTCTAATATTAATTTTCTAGGTATCTACACTAAAATTTTACATTTTGAAAATGTAGTGAAAAGATTCACTAGGAATATCCACTATAAATTACAAATTTAAAATTCACTAAAATTTTCCACTGGTAAATTTCACTAAAAATTTCCAATGGTAATATACATTGTAAATTTTTCATTAATTGATTTCCATATTTCTACACTAAAAATTTCCACTTCGAACATACAGTGCAATATTCCACTGGAAATATCTAATATAAATTACCACTAAAAACATACATTGAAAAATCCCACCAATATTTTGTACTATAAATTTATATTGTTAATCTGCATTGGAAATTTATACTACAAATTTTCTAGGTCCCCATAATAAAATTTTAACTGAGAAAATGTAGTGAAAAGTTCAACCCGAAACAAGTGATATAAATTACCACTAGAAAACTACATTCAAATTTACCACTAATATTTTTCAAAATAAATTTCCACTTGTAAAATAGAATGGAAATTTATACTATAAATTTTATAGGTCCCTACACTAAAAATATCTACTGCAAATATATAGTGTAAAGTTCTGTTAGAAAAATATGAACTAAATTGCCACTAGAAATATACACTGAAATTTACAACTAGTATTTTTCATTTAGAATTTATAATGGTAAGATACATTGAGAATTTCCATAGAATTTTTCTATTTTCTACACTAAAATATTCCATTGGAAACATGAATATAAATTTTATACGAGAAAGGATCAATGAAAATTACCAAAAACACATACACTAAAACATTCTACTGCTATTTTATCCTGAAAAGTTTCATTGGTAAACCGTAATGGTAATTTAAACTACCAATTTTATTGGTTCTTTCACTAAAAAATCTCACTATGTACATGCAATTAATCCAATGTAATTATCAAATATAAATTAATACTAGAAATTTTTTTAATGTTCCCACTAGTAAACTACGTAGGAAATTTCCACTAGTAAATTACTTTAAAATTTTCCAGTTTTTAACCTATTCCCTGCACAAAAACATTCTATAGTGAAACTACAATATTATTCACAAAAAATTATATTTTTGTTAATATTATATGATTTATCATAATAGATCTAATAATTGTAAATATATACTCAAAACATCCATTAAAAGTATTTAAAAACATATAATTTATCAATCAAATCTATAAATAGTTGAATAAATGATTATATAATTAAAACTATGAAAACCCCCCATTAAACTATTGTATCCTTAATTTCCAACACCATGAATGAATTTGATGAAAATCAAGTGGTAATTTAGAATTTATAGTTCTCTACTAATATCATCCCCATTCATGATGGAGATTGATTTCACAGTTCGTTCTATGGGAAAGAAAAAAATATCATGCCATTATATTTTTTTTCTACTGTGTTATTTTCTAATTAGTCACTATTTGGATGATTTGGATAATACTCTTCTATGTGTAAGTCATTTGATGACTAATTTGGCCATATAGTTGAGATTTAAAGTTGAGATTATATTTATCCCTCGGTTTGATTGATTTCATATTTAGTATTCCTTAGTGGTTTCCTTGTTACATAAATTTACCCTATTTTATAAAACCATTTTGTTTTTCACTTAAGAATATATTGGTTGTGTAAAATACCATCTTTTGGTGAAATTATCCAATTAAAGGCTTAGTTACTTTAGTGAAACAGTCCTCCCATGCAAACTTTTGTTGGCAGTGAACCTTCCATGGGTAGTTCCATTATTTTCGGAACATTCCATATTATTTTTAGTAAATATATTATGTATTATTAATTTATTATTATCCACATTATAATTTTAATAAGTAATAGTAAGATAAGTATATTCATTATTGGGTGTTAGATAAGGATCTTCATTAAAGAGTGCAACTCTCCATTAAAAGGAGTTAGAGAACACTCTTTATTAAAGAGTTCATCTCCTTGTTATAGATGGATAAATTGTTATAAATTTTTAATTTATAAACTATAAACATACCCCTTAATGTGTTTTAGATGATTATATTCATAAAACTTTTTCAAGTATATTGAGAATATCCATTTTTATATCATAATAATGTAATATTAGGACTTTATATCACAATGATTCACTTTGGTGTTTTGTATAATCCTTGAGATATTATGTATTTCCCACTAGAAATTTGAGGTGGAGTTGGATAAAATACTTAGAGACAGTGTGCATAACTGAATTGGAATAAAACAATATTCACCATCATGTCCCAAAATATTAATTATTTTATTTCCAAAAGGATTTATTATGTGTCCTTGAAGGTTAGGAATAAAGACATGGGGAAGGTCAATCGGTGTAATGAAAATAACATCTCTCATTGTTAATAAAAGATATAGTTCCTTCTTATAGTATTAATGATTTTTTTTATACTAAAACAAAATCCCATTCTTATCCCTTATGAGCCTACTCTAAATCCCAATTACACTCATATTTATGTGGTGCAAATCAATCGCAATTTCGAAATGTAGAAAAACATAAAGATAGTGAGTTTTTTTGTTGAGGAAATATTCTCAACACATTATCAAGTTGTATTTATGACTAATTCTTCCAAATAAAGTCTTCTTGAGATATTTGGGATGCACTTGAATTCAAGAAAAAATTTGAGTAAGAAGGTACCAATGATTCTCTCATTATGTAATATCTTAAATTCATGATAGTCGATAACAAGATGGTGTAGAATTAATTTCATGAAATACATTTCATCACAAAAAAATTAATTCCCCTAAAATAAACATACAAATAACATTCCATGTAGGGTAAATTATTGATAAATTTTCACCAATTCAGAATAAATTTGATAAACCACTCATTAAAAAGAGTAAAGTTATTTCCTTGAAATAATGTTAAAGGGTTATTCACATTGGGGAATAATTCATGTTGAGAGACATGGGTATAGCTTTATAAATTGATACCAAGGTTAATATCATTGAGGTAAAGGCACTATAAAACACTTCATTTCATATGAAGAGAAAATTTAAAAAATATAATAAAAAATGTAATCCTTAGAATAATAAATGATATTTTTTTGTATGTGTAAAACCAAGCGATTTCTATACTCTATGTTTCTACTAGATGAAAGATAATATAACTTCTATAAATAATAAAACTGAAGAAAATATTGTTGTGATGATATTTGAAATCAACATGACTTTAATGAATAGGGGTTGGTGGCTTGATTAAGTATCATTGATTCTTGTATGCAAGGACCTTTTAGTGTTCAAAATAAATGAGGAAATTAATATTGTGAAGGAAGTACAACTTGGAAATAATATATGAATTAAATTAATTGGTAGAAAAAGAATGTAAATAGACTTTACTTGTGGTAAAATTTTTATTGTTCTAAATATGTTGTATGTTCCAAAACTATGAGCAGATCTAGTCTCTATTGATCTTATTTTTATGATGGAATTCGGGGTATCAATTGAATTAATCAATATTATCTTATCAATGGGGGGGAATTTTGTGCGGAAGTGGTACTAATGTGATGGAATGTGTCAACTATTGATTAATAATATGATTTAATCTTCTTATTATTCGATTAAGTCATTCATCCTTTAGTATGATCATTTGGAACATGTTAATTTTAATTCATTAAAAATAATTATGCAATTAAATTTAATTATTTTTTGACTGAATTTTGTATAAGTGAAAGAAGTGTATAATTTAAAATATTTAATAACCCATTTAAAATTATAGAGAGATAATCTAATATATTATTATATGTACAATTCTATATATGTGAATTAAATAGTTTATTATCTCATGGAGGAAAATATTATTTTAATAATTTTATTAATGAATGCCGATGATATTTATATATGTATCTTCTTAGAAAAAAATATAAATCCTTTAATTTGTTTATGAAAAATAAAGATGAAGTTGAAAACCGAATAGATAAAAAGACAAATTTATTACACTGATATAGTGGCGGTGAATAGATTATAAATTAATTTATTATGTTCTTTGAAGAAAATGATATTATTCATAAAACATTTAACCATATACACCTGAAGAAAATGGATTATCTGAAAGGAAAAATCATACTTTATTTGAAATGGTAAACTTCATGATTAATAAATCTAATTTTACATTAAATTCAATGTGTGAAGCATTATTATCATCATGTCATATTCATAATTGGACTACATATGGGAAAACTAAATCACCCCCTTATGAAATTTCTAAAGAAAGAAGACCAAATAATTCATAATTTAAATTTTTCAGTTGTTTAGCCTATTATAGAGTTATAGATCCTAAAATCACTAAAATTGGTTATATAAATATTAAATGTGTTTTTATTGGTTAGAAAAAAAATAGAAATAAATATATAATTCTGGATTTAGAAGCCATTTTCATTCTCAAGTAAATGTATGTAGAGTTTTTTGAAAATATATTTTATAAAGATATATATATTAAGAAATTACTCACACTCCTACCTCAAGTAATCCATTAATTTTGGATAAAATAGTAGAGAATAATGATAATTCTTTTGTTTAAACTAAATATAGTACATGTCCCAAGAAGGAAAAACATATATATCCTAATTTTATTTCATCTGATTATATAGTTTTTCTTTTTGAGGGACATTAGAAAAATAATCTTCAAAATAATCATCCTATATTATTAACTAAATAGAATGACCCAAAGTCATATAGATGAGGCTATTTTTTTCTAGACATTTTTTCCTAGAAAAACTAAATTAATGATAAAATGGATTCTATTATAGGGAATAAAACTTGAGTCATTATTGAATTTTCAAAAAGCTTAAATACTATTTTATAAAAATCAGTACTTAGAAATATAATTTATGAATAAAATGGTAACATTAAATATTTTAATAAAATATTATTTTGCAAAGGTTTTTAAAAAAGGAAGTGATTTATAATTTTAATACGTATGATATTGTACCTCAAATTACTACAATTGGGATATTTATTTTGTTAGCTACGATTAATAATTTATATGTGCATAAAATTAATGTTAAAAATATATTTTGGAATAAATATTTTAATGGACAAATTTATGTGGAACGTCCATAAGGGTTTGTTTTGTAGATAATAAAAAGAAGGTGTGTAATCTACTTAAATCACATTATGGCATTAAATAGACTCTAAAGTAATGGCATGATTTTTTTTCTATTATCGTGTCCAATGGTTTTATTCCAAACAATGTCGATAAATGTATTTATTCAAAATTTTAAAAATAATATGGAGCTATTGTTTATATTTATATAGATGATATATTAAATTTTGAGACCAATGAGGTTGGTTTAAATGATAAAATGAATTTTTTATCCTTTAGTTTAAAATGAAATGTCATAAAATATTTGGTACTGTTCTTGGTATTAAAGTTAGAAAACATAGTGGGTTTTATTATTTAAATTCACCTCATTACATTAAAAAATGTAAAATAAATTTAATCATCTTGGTTTTGAAGATGATAATACTTTATTTCGTTCTACTGTTAAACTTTTTATAAATATAGGTAGAGTAGTATCACAACATGAATATTCTAGTGTAATTAGTTATTTGATGTTTGCAATGCATTGTACTAGAACTGATATTACTTTTACAGTATGTAAAATGTATATATTTACTAGTAATCCTAGTGGGGTTCAATGGACATGTACAATGATAATTTTTCGATACTTAAAGAAGACCAAAGATTTATTTTTATTCTACATAATTATCTAGCTGTATAAGAAGGATATATTAATGCGAGTTAAACTAAAAATATTAGATGTAATAAATCAACATATAGATTGTTATTTACTCTTACAGGTTTTTTGTTGGTATAATAATAAAAAACCATTTATTTCACATTCATATATGTAGTTGGACGTTACTACCTTATTATCATATGGAAAAAAGGTTGATAAGATTTGGGACCTATTACTATATGTTAGTTTGTGTTTGAATCAAATGACACTTATTTATATTCATTATGGTCATGAAGCTACACTATAATGTACATATTCACATACCTAATGGGTTTTCTATTCATATAAGTTTGAAACACAATTACATGAGACAATTTTGACAATATTATACCATAAGAATTGTTTTTGTGAGATCCTATAAAAGCTATGGGAATCCATTTACATAATATCTTTCTAGAGAGCCTATATGTGTGACTAATAGAGAAATGGAACTGAAACCTACCAAATGATGTTTTTTAATGGTAACCTGACAAATTTATTAAGTAGATCCAAATTTTTTTGTCTAACACGGAAATCAGATTACCATAATTATTGTAGATATTTAAAGTTTGTTGAAAAATAGTTTATGTCAATATCATACATTATGATTTGAGGTCGAACAATAGATTTTAACTAAACATTAATAATCATAAGATTATATAGATATAATAATGGGGATACATTTTGATGTTTATTCTCTATAAATATAGATGTGGTTCCACTTCTTATAAATGTGTAGGGTTAATATTCCTAGACAGTTCATGACAGGATCAGAGAACATTTCCATAATAGTGATATGAATTTGTGATTCTATAATAATTGATAAATTTTTATAGGTATTACATATTTGGTGGTGTAGTAAAATCTATATTTTGATGCTCATCCAAGTTCAAATTTTATGTCTCTTTGAGTTTTTTACACTATGTAATGGACTAAATTTAAAGATACCATTATTATGTATAATAATTTTTTTTTTGAATTTTTTAGGTTTAAAGGCTTGAGGATAATATCAAATAAAGTTATATAATGTTATATTTATGAAATATATTATTTATTATTTATTTATTAGAATCCAAATTTGAATTTCAAGAGGTAAGAGTTAGAGAATCCTCTTCATTAAAGCGTGTAACTCACCATTAAATATAGATAGAAAAGGAACATCATTAAAAAGTGTATATCTTCATTAAAAAGAGTTACATAACCCTTATTATAAAGTAATGTAAATCTTTATTAAGGTTTGATTAATCCTCATCGATATTCAATATAAGAACTATAACCCTATCCATTTATGTTTCATGGATCCCAATGTGCAAATATTTTTATTGAAATAGAGTGAGAATATCAATTTTTCATATCATATAAGTGGGAAATTATAAATTATTATTACGGTGTTTGACTCTTGTGTTTTGTGAAATCCTCATTGAATTCTAGATTTCCCACCAGCAATGTGGGGTGGGGAAGACTAAAATCTTTACGAATAGTGCATCACCATGACATAGAATACAACTATCTTCACCATTATTTATAACATTCCCTGATGGTGATGTTTCCCTCAAGAGACGATGACAACAGTTTCATCATTTTCATCATGGTCACACAACTATGCCCCATACTTTTCTTATGGTAACTCTCTCCTATGGTGATTAATTAATCCATAGATAAGTTCCCTTCATGGTTTTATTCCCAAAACAGTTTTACCATATGTGAACCTGCATGCCCGGTGACCCATTTTTCATTTACTTTATTTTTTATACCCATCACTCATGGATTATGAGTTTAGACCATTTAAAACCCCATTAATTCTATTAAATCCTAAAATATAAACAATTTAATAAATTAAATATAATAAAAAAATAATTGGTTGTCTTCCTCTTCCCACCAACTATAATCCCTAACAATACTTCACTACCATATTGGATGCGAAAAATCAAATATTTTTCAAGAATTGAATATATATATATTTTTCAAGGAAATAAATTTGAAAAATAGGTAGAGTTTCAATTATTTTCCAAAATGGTTCGGAGGTGGTTTTTGGATCATAATATAGATGTTTATGTATATTAGATGGAATAATACACAGGGGGGGGGGGTGAATTGTATGTATAAAACTTTGTATATAAACACTTAAGAAAGAACTTAGCTTAAGAGGTCTTAAACTGATTCAATTCACAATAAATACAAATGACTATATAATCTAGGATCTGATGGATATAAAACAATGTAATACGATATGAAATGAAAAAATATTGTATTTGAATTGAATACAATTATCAGAGTAATGAAAATATAAATGATTCTACCAAAAAATGTATAATATCACTAAATAAAATATGTAGAGAAATAATCATAGTTGAAACAATTACAATTCAAATGAATATGAATAGAAAGAGGAAACAATACAATTTTCCTTACAATAAAAATAGAAGAGGAAATGTGAAAGTTTTATAATTATTTTATCCCAAAGAGTAGGGTATCCTTTCACCTAGGATAAAAGGTATGTCTTACCACCACCTTGGTAAGCCCTCGATACAATGATCAGAACAAGTGTCTTCCTATCCCTAAAAGCCACTGATTAAGAAGGTAATCGACACCTTTGTATTTGAAGCAATTTAAATCCCTTGATACGATGATATGAAACATGTCTTCATATCCCCGGAATCCATCGATCATTATCATAATGATCCGTCACATAAAGCAAAAAACAAATCACTTATATTAATACAAGATCATGGAAGAAGTTTTTCACTTTTTGTATCTTCAAGGATTTTGCACGAAGTAAGAAAAATGTCACAACATCTGTCTCTAGAACTTGATAGAATAAAAATTTGTATATTATGGTTTGAATGACCTATTATTTATAGGAATTAGGTTCTAATGGTCATATTTCCTCCAGCTATCATATTTATCCGAAAAACATAGAGTGAAATGGGAACCAAGCATTACACTGGTCAAAACAAATAGAATACAAAAAATCATTTTGATCACTAAAGAACCAACTCAACAACATCTTTTTAGGTTAGAAAATAGTAAGAACAATGCTATGAAACAATTAGTACGAGTCACATGAAATTGGTAGAGGTATGATAATATTTTATTGCAGTTTAAATATACAATACATAACCTGTTTTCTAGGATTATCTTGATAAAAATTCATATTGATATTTCAAATTATAACTAGGTTACAGTTCTTAACATGGTTAGGAATATAAAAATGGTTACGATGCATGATATTTAATCTAGTTACAATACTTGAATGCAATGCTTGAATAAGAATAAAAATCATAACCTGGTAATGATTTATAACTATGATACAATACTTAACTTGGTTACAATACATAATTATAATGTCGTACTTAGCCTAGTCGTGATGCGCATTGTTACGATGACCAGGTTACGATACATGACCTGGTTACGACACATGACATAATTATGATACATGACCAGGTTATGATACATGTGATTATAATGCATGTGGATGAAATTCATGTGAAATAGATGCAGTATATAATCTGGTCACAAATATGAATTACGGTGTGATACATAGTCTGGTTACAATTTCTGATTATGATGTAAGAGATAATCTAGTTACGGTTCCTGATTACTGTGTAAGAGACAATCTAGTTATGACTCTGGATTACGATGCAATACAAAATCTAGTTACGATTGTGAAAGAACATATAAAACAATGTGAGTTAACATCATACATTATTATTATAAGAGTACAAAAATATAATAAATACAATGTGAGTGATTATGATTGTGAGACAACACACATGATAAAAAATATATATATTTAAGATATGTTTGGTTTGTGATTTCCAAAACAAATGATTGATGGGAAATTCAAAACACAATTTGACTCAATAGTCTCCCCCTTTTTGGAAAGCACAAAAAAATAAAACTAAAGAAAATAGTCAATAAAAACTTATCCCCTGGGGAGTATAGTAACTATTCTAAAATAATAGTGAATATGAATAATTCTACCCTTTGTTTAAAAATAAATCACAAGGTATTATATAATCTTTACTTTTACTTAATATTTCCCCCCTTAATAAGGTATTCATAAATATTTTAATTTTCACAACCATTCTCCCACATTGTGATTGTGATTTTCAAAAAGAATAAGGGAAATTATTTATTTCCTGAAAAATGTTAGAGAAGCAACATTCAAAACAAAAATTATTACTTGGAACAAATTTTCATTACAATAAGTGTTCAAAACTCATTCTTTCTCTATTTGTTTTTCCAAATGATTAAACATTGTAAGATTCATCTTTTTGAACTCATTTTTGTGCTATATGAGTTTATCAATAGCTTCTTGTTGTGCCATCAACTTTATATCTTGTTCAACAGTAACCATTTCGTGCTTCTGAAGCCTTTGTTGTAGAATCCAATTTATTTCATCTTGGGCTTTATGATTTACTTCCTGAGTTTTAAGACATTCTTCCTGGTTATTGAAATCATCCAACATGATTCTATAGGCCTTCTCAGGGATAACAACTCTATTTGAGAGTGAAACAATCTCATTAGTCTCATTTTCTATCTTTTCCTTTAAAAAATCAAGCTTTTCTGAGGTTATTCCTTTTGAGTAACCAGATCTTTTAAAGGCATCAAAATTTTTATTCAAATCATCAATCAACATTAGATAGAGAGAGTTGAGTTTATTTACTAGGTGTAACAATTATTTCTACTTGTCCAGATGGTTCTTTAGGATTTCATCAATGTTATAAGACCACTTCACAACCTTATTTCAAGCCTTATTGTTCTCAGCAGCATGTTTCTTTAAAATCCCAAAATCATCATCAAGACTAAGAAATCAATCCATCAAAATGTTAACCAAATCTGTTCTATCATTATGGTAATTTGAAAGAATTTCCAGCCTGACATCAACTTTTGGAATGAATGGTAACGGCTTCTCCAATATATTCAAGGCATATTCAATGTAGTAAACCCTTTTCACAGTGATTGTTCTTTCAGAATCAGTGTCCTCAGTGTATTGTGGGAGATCATCAAAATTAGTTTCAGTGCCCATCACTTGGGCTAGATCATTCCAATACTTATCGTATTATTATTATTATTATTATTATTCATCATCTTCTTCTTCATAAATCTGAATAATGTTCTTGGAGGAAACCTTTCGAGAAGCTTTCTTGGAAGACTGAGGATCTATATATGGAAAATTGAAATATGGAACTTCTGAGGAATTTTTGATTTGACTCCTCTTATTTGTATTTTTTTTATTCCACTACTAATTCTTCTTATCCCTATTCTTCCTCTTCTGCTTCCTAATATACTCCTTATTATTCATACTTTTATCAAGATATTGGGTAGCCGAAATTTAAGAAACTTGTTTCTCTTTTCCTTTATCTACTGGAACCAATTGTGGCTTAATAGATGGACCCATAATTTCCATTATATATTTTAGTTGTTCAGATATTATGAGAAGACTATCAATATCAATAGCCTTGTGATTTCTCTTCTTCAAAATATTCTTTCTCTCTTCTTCTTTCAATGTTTCTTTAGACATTACTTTTGAAGCCAAGGATTCAACAGGATCTAATACAAAATAATGATCCCCTTTTTTACTTTCATACTTTTTCTTTCACCATTTAGAATAAACCTCATCAAATACAGCCTTTAGCTTATTTGAAGGCTTTGTAATTGTAGTCTTAACCACCTTTATTTTATTCGAAGTTGTCTTTGATGGTTTAGATGTTTTCTCAATACCTTAAAAAACATCCTTTTCTTTCTCAGCATCCGGATCTTTCTCAGACTTTTTAAATTGAGGATTGAATCATAACTTGAGCCTTCTTCTCATATATTTACTAATTAAGGGCTCCTTAAAAAAAGTTGTATCCGACTTGATTGCAATATTACACAAGCCCAAGCATTATTTTAGAAACTTACTGATAATGAAAGAAACATGATCAGATGTGATTTTATGCCACTTGATTTGAGCTTCTTGGTTATCATAAATATGAACCCTATATGGTTGAAATTTATCATGTTCACCAAGTAACCAAGAACATATACATCTGAAACATTCAATGTTTCCTTATCACCCTTTCTCAGCACCAAAAAACCTTACATCCAGAGGGCTATAATTCTATTATCTTTTAATAAGTGACTTACTTTTATCTTACTTTCATGAATTAAAAAAATTTTCTCTTTAGATTTAGACCTATCAAAAGTTCCATTAGCTTCTAGTAACTTATGAGAATGACATAATGAATATCCCTCAAATGGAAAACCTAGAAACCTAGCTTCCTATTTTAAGGAGGTTTTATATTTATTACCATAAATTAAAAAGGAAATCATATGATCCTTGTCTATCTTTGTTGATTCATAAAATTTTAACAGCTCATCATGATAGAAATAATATTGATCAGAACCCAGACTTTCCACAAAAATTTATTCCCAACCTTGAAATCATATAATATTTTTTAAAGACGAATCAAAAGATTTATACAAGTCTCTAGAAATTAAGCTTTAACCCAAAAAGGTCACAGAAGAAAATTATTTTGGAGCCATTTATTCCGTGGATGAAAAAGTAGACATGGTCATGAAAGAATAACTCGCACCCTGATGATCCTGCAGATTATGAGAGTCAAGTAGATATCAGAATATGGAAACTGAGGAAGGAACCGATTTCAAACCATGATGACTACATATAGAGAAACTAATGTTGAGAGGAAATAGAAGAGTTCGATGTGATATTTTTTCTTTTAAAAAGAAATCTACAGTAAGGATTAAATCTGAGAGATCCAATGGTTGAGAGTGATTTAAAAATCTTAAGGATTTTCTTAAAAGAAAATTATATCCAGACTAGAAAAAATTGGAATTAAAATAAGTAAAAGAGAAACAACCATTGAAACAACCAAAAGAGGGTTTTAGAAATTGTACATGTTAGAGTACAAGGATAGATGTATTGTTTTTAATATACTTTTCTTATGAAAAAAATTCCAAATAAACAATAAAAATTATAAAATCGATATGGTCAAATAAGCTGGTAATGATTTTTTAGAACCTATAGAATAATCCATAACCAAAAATTCAATACCGACAAGGTATTCCAACACCAAAAATCTAGTACCGATAGAGTATTTCAATGTCAATAATTTATTACCAATAAAGTATTATAATATCAATAGATTAATCTAGTACCGATAATTTTGAAACTGGAACATGAAACATCTATAAACATGAAACTAATAATATTCAGAAACTAATAATTTCATGGAACCGATAAAACCAACACTGAAAAAATAAAAAACTAAACTATAAAACTGATTAATGAAACTAATTAACATAAAACTAAAAGTAAAACCAATAAACATAAAACTAAAAGGTGAAATCGATAATCAAAACACTAAAAAAAGAAACTAATAATCATAAAACTAAAAAGTTAAATCGATAATAATAAAACCAAAAAATATATAGGTTGAAACTGATGAAATGATGTATACTCCCCCTTTGAAAAGAAGTAACTTAATGTAAGGAGATGGGTTAAACAAGAAATTGATATGAAATATTACATTACAGTGATAATTCCTAGTATCTGTTTAATGTATTCAAATCTATTGAAAGATAATGGGTTGGTGAAAATGTTAGTAAGTTGTTCTTTCATGCCGATAAATTGTAAAACAATATCTACTTTTTGTGTGTGATCCCAAATAAAGAGATGCCTAATATCTATGTGTTTTTCACGTGAGTGGTGTGAATGGTTTTTACTAAGAGAAATAGAACTAGTATTGTCAAACTGTATTTGAGTTTTGAAAAAACTCATGCCAGAGTTAGTAAGTGTGTGTTGCCTATAGAACACCTGAGCACAACAAATTCCATCTAGTACATATTCATCTTCAGTAGTGGAAAGTGTTACTGAGTGTTTCTCATTTCATAACCAATAAACTAAAGAATCTCCTAAAAATGACATTTTATAAAGTGCTCTTTCAATCCATTCTATATCCACCAAAGACTCCTTCTGAATTTTTTTTAAAAAAATCATTTCTAGAAGAATACAATAGACTTAAATCCAATCTTCCCTTTACATAGTGAAAAATTATTTTCACCTATTTTGAATGAGATTCATTTGTATTATACTAGTATATTTTTCATAATCATACTGAAAACATTAAGTCTGGATGAAAAGCTGTCAAGTATAACAAGATTCCTATCATACCTCTAAAAGTTGTTTGATCCACTGGTTTCCCATCTTCATCTATATTAAGTATATTTGAGGTATCGATTAGAGTGATAATACATTTAGTGTTATCATATCCAAACTTTTTGAGTAAGTCTTTGATATACATATGCTGATATATATAGGTTCTTTCTGGTTTTTTAGATATTTCAAAACCTATAAATAATGTTAACTCAACAATCATACTCATTTCAAACTGATATTTCATTAGATTTGCAAATGAATTAGTTAAGGATTTATGAGTTGAACCAAATATAATTTCATCAACAGATATTAAGATAATTAAAATATTTTATTTCCATTTTTATAAAAAGAGATCGGTCATTAATACCTTTTTAATAATTGTTTTGTAAAATAAATACTATGTGGCCATCATACCAAGCTCTAAGGGATTGTTTAAGGCCATACAATGCTTTGGTATGTTTAAAAACATTATTAGGATGTTTTGGATCTATAAAACCAGGAGGTTGTTCAAAAAAAACATCTTCTTGTACAAAACCATTAAGAAAATATCATTTTACATCCATTTGAAATTTTTTGAAATTGAAGTATACTGTAAAGATAATAGAATTAGAATATATTCAAGTCTAGCTACCAGATCATTGGTTTCTTTATAGTCTAACCCCTCTTGTTAATTATAGACCATAGAAACAAGTCATTCTTTATTTATTACATTGACTCCATTTTCATCACATTTGTTTTTGAAAACCAATTTTACACCAATTATAATTATTTCTTTATGTATTTCAACCAAGGTACAGAATTAATTCCTTTTAAATTCATTTATTTCATCTTACCTTACATTAATCAAATCATCATCACCGAATTCTTCATTATAATTTTTAGGTTCTAATTGACATAGAAAAGAAATATGTTCTATTTCTTTTCTCAAAGAATTTATTGTCCGTATAGGTAGATTTACATCGCCAATGATATTATCACTTGGATGATTCCTATGAAGAAATTTATTTGTGTTTTGAAAAACCTATTCATTAACATAAGATAGAATGTCTTCTAGGGTAAATGTTTAGAAACATTTTCTTGAGTATTTCCCTTATCAAAAGTTTTTTCAATCAAATTTTGATAATCATTTGGAGAAAACATGTCTATTGAGGTTGGTAAGGATTATTTATAAAAATGGGTTAGTTTCAACAAACTAAACATGTACTGTTTCCTAAACAGTACAAGAGTTTTTATAGAAAACTCTATAGTCCATAGAAGTTGTCTAATAACCTAGAGATATTCCTTCATCAGATTTTTGTGCAAATTTATATAGATTGTCTTTTGTATTCAATATGAATACTTAGCATCCAAATACTCTAAATTATGAAACTTTAGGTTTTCGGCAAGTCCACAATTCATAAGGTGTTTTATTAAGAAAATTTCTTGTTAAAACATAATTTATTGTATAACATGAAGTACTAATAGCTTTATCCTATAAATGCTTAGAAATTGAGTATTCACTCAACATGGTTCTTGTCATTTCCATAAGAATGTGATTATTATCTCAATAACACCATTTTTGAGAGGGGTTCTTGGATCTGAAAAGTTATGAGTAAAACCGTTCTTACTAAAAAACGTTTTAAAATTCAAATTTTGAAATTCTCTACCATGATCACTATGAATATTTATTATTAGTAGGTTTTATCATTTTTAACTTGGGATCCAAAGTTATTGAAAAAGAAAAAGGATTTAGATTTCTTTGTTATAAAATAGACCCATGTGAATCTAGTGTAGTCATCAAAAAAAATTCATAGTACTTTACTCTAATGCTTCTCGTTTGTATAGGACAAAAAAGAACCATGAGCAATAACTGTAATGAATTAGAAGTTGAAACTTCATTGATTTATTTAAAGATAGTTTTATGTTTCTTTCTATATTGACATGGTTCAAAAAGTTTTAAGTAATCATACCTTAGATCGAGTATATAATTAAAAAGTTTTTTCATTGAGATTTTACAAAGGTTCGTTAGGTTAGAATGTCCTAAAATTCTATGACATAACCAGTATTGGTCATCCATTGCACATAAGAAAGGTAAGTCTTGGATATTAAGGCCTTCTAAGTTGATTATGTATACATTCTCATGCCTATGGTCAGAAAGAATGAAATCATCCATGGAATTATGAACTAAAAATTTATCAATTCTAAAATTCATAAGGTAACCTTCATCACATAATTGAATTATGATGGTAAGGTTATTCTTAAGACCTTTTAAAAAAATATTTTCAATTAAAACATTTCCTAAAATAACAATATTACCTATACCAATGATCTTTCCTTGGGAATTATCTCTGAAGTTCACCCTTCCACCTTTCATTTCAATAATATTTTCAAAAAAAAGTTTGTTTCTCATCATATTTTGATAAAAACCACTATCCATGTACCAAATTTTCTTGTTTTTGGTACACTTCTTATTTTCCTGAAAAAGAAACAATTAATTTTTTGGAACCCAAACGTGTTTGGATCCGGAAATGTTAGATAAAATATTTTTTGGAATCCACAATTGTTTTTAAAAATGGGAATTATAAAATCCTAAAGATTGAGTTTTATTAAGAGAAAAACTTCTTTCCCAATTCCCACCATATTTAAATTTAGTGTAGAAAGGAGAATTTTGAGGAACAAAATAGATATGACTAAAAATTGGTTTTGATTGAGTGTAACCAATTCCATAACTATTCCTTAGATGAAGAATTTTAGAATACATTTTTTCAAATTCATTCCTTATAATAGTGATGTTTTCTAAACGTTTCTTAGGAGAAAATATTTCATATTTTATTCTAACGAATAAATTATCATTCTCAAAAGACTTTTTTTAATATTTTTTAGTATCAAAATAAATTTTCTTTAACACAAGTTGTTCAAGGTCCATAGAAAGTTTATTCTTCTCAGAACATACTTCTATAATAATTTTTAATATATTTTCAAAATTAAGAGTTTTCTTATCAAGATCTTTTGAAAGATTCAACACTTTTTTTGTAAGAATATATATTCAATAATTTTCCTTATCATGATTTTTATTGATTTTGTAATTTTCATTCTCAAGTAATTTGGAAAATCTAGATACTTATTCAAAAGAAGGTAAATTTTCCTCTACCGAGGAAGATTCTTCATTCAGAGTGTAAGAATATTTCTCATAAGGGTAATTTTCAATTAAAGATACATTTTTAAGAGACTCAGCATTTTGTACCTTAGACATGAAACAATTATTTTCAATTGTTAGTCTGGATATAATTCATACGTTCTTCTAACCATAAGATTTTTATTCTGAGGATTTGTCTGAGGAATCACAACCACTTTCACTCCAAGTATCATCTTCCTGCAATAATTTCTTTGTCTTAGACTTGTAATAATTTTTCTTGATTCTTTCATAATGATTATACTTATAGTATTTTCTTTTTATTAAAGGATAATCTGGTCTAATATAAACTTCTCTTTTACATTCCTAACATCTTACTTCTGAGTATTTCTTTTCCTTACTATATTTCTTTTTGAATTGGTATTGAATGTCATTATTTCCAAAAACCATGTTCATCCTTCGAGTAAGATAGGCTAACTCATTTTCTGAGTGATCACTATCACTTGATTCTGATATAACAACAGATTTCTTAGCATTGGATCTAGTTATCATTTCCGGTGTTTTAGATATGGATGTAGTAGTAAAAGATACACTACCATTACTATTACCATTATTCTTCATATTGAAATCATCATCTCTTTTCATTATTATCTCATGCTAATGAAAACTTTTAAATAACTCATCAAGAGTGATTTGGGTAACTTTCATGTTCTCATCAATGGCTGTCCTTTTTGATTCCTATTCTTTGGGTATTATATCGATTATCATGTCCATAAGAGCTTCATCATCAATTCCCTTTTCACCCATAGATTTTTTACTATTAACAATCATCATAAATCTTTGTTTCACATTACATAATGGTTATCCATAAGGGAAAATAAACCCATGATATTCTACTCAAAGCATGGCTCTTCTTGTTTATATAACTTTAGATGTACCAAAATGTGTGACCTCCAATTTATTCCAGATACAATTAGCTACTTCACATGATGATATCTGACTATATATATTCCATGTCATATAACACAACAAAGTATTTTTTACCTTGTAATTCAATTAATATTAATGTTTCTCTTGGTTAGTGAAGGTATTGACTTCCTTGTATGGGATTTTTTAACCACCAGTAAGCATGATAAAGTTGTCTACTCTAGTATTAATAAAAAAAGACTTCATTAAATCTATCAATTACTCATAATCATTCCTATAAAAATAGGTGTTCTTATTGGATTCAAATTATCCATTGATCCAATATTTAATCATGCCATCTCATAAATCAACACTTTTCCACTCCACATGTTATTGTAGTAAGTAGTTGTAAAAAAATATTTGTAAAAGAAATAAAGTTGTGTATGTATATTAGATGGAACAATATAAGAGGGGGTGGATTTTTGGTTTAAAAATTTTTTTATAAACAAATAATAAATAACTTAGTTTAAGTGGTCTTAAACTAATACAATTCACAATCAATGAAAGTGACTATAAAATTCTTGGATCCGATGGATATGAAAAAATGAAATACCATAAGTATTGAGAAAATATTGTGTTTGAATTGAACACAATAATCAGAGTAATAGAAATACAAATTATTCTATCATAAAGCGTATAGAATAACTAAATACAATATATATAGAAAGAATCATAATTGAAAAAATTAAAATTAAAATGAATATGAATAGAAAGAGGAAACAATAGAATTCCATTTCTAATAAAAATAACAATTTAAATGTAAAAGTATTAAAATTATTTTATCCCAATGATTGGTGTATCCTTTCACCTTGGATAAAAGATATCTCTTACCACCACCTTGGTAAGCCATCGATATGATGATCGGCACGATTGTCTTCTTATCCTAGGAATCCCTTGATTAAGAATGTAATCAACACCTATGTCTTTTAAGTATTTGAAATCCCTCAATACAATGATCAACAAAACTTCTTCCTATCCCCAGAATCCCTAGACCATTATCACAATGATCGGTCACACAAAGAAGAAACAAAGTACTTATAGAAATAAAAGAACATGGAACAAGTTGTTCACTTCTTGTATCTTAAATAATTTCACACGAAGCAAGAGATGAGTCACAACGTCTATCTATAGAACATTTTAGAAGCAAAATTTGTATATTCTAGTTCAAATGAACTCCTATTTATAGGAATTAGGTTCTAACGGTCATATTTCCTCCAATATTCATATTTATCCCCAAAAACTCAGATGGAATTAAACACCTGACATTAAAATGGTCAAAACAAATAGAATACACGACATCATTTTGATTGGTAAACAACTAACTCAACGACATAATTTTTGGTGAGAAAATAGTATGTACAAAGAAATGAAACAATGATTATGAGTAACATGAAATAGGTATAGGAGTTATGATAAGAATGTAATGCATTTTAAAAGTACAATACATAACCAGTATACAATAATTATCATGATAAAAATGCATATCAAGATTAAAATTTATAACCTGGTTATAGTTCTAAACATGGTTACAATTATTAACATGGTTACGATGCATGATATTTAATCTGGTTACGATACTGGAATAAAATTCATAAATAAGAATAAAAATCATTACCTGGTTACGATTCATGACTATGATACAATAATTAACTTGGTTACAACATATAATTATGATGTGGTACAGTGCATGGTCATGATCCACATGGTTAAGATGTACTGGTTCCGATACATGACTTGGTTACGATACCTGACCTAGTTAAGATGCAAGTGATTACAATGCATGTGGATACAATTCATGTGAAAACAATGTAGTATATAATCTAGTTACAAATACTGAATATGATGTGATACATAGTCTTGTTACAATTCCTGATTACGATGTAAGACATAATCTGGTTACAATTCCTGATTACAATGTATGTAATAATCTTTGTTACAATTCCTGATTATGATGCAATATATAATTTGGTTATGATTGTGAAATAATGTATTAAACAATTTGAGTGAACAACATACATGATTATGATAAGAATGAAACTTATAATAAAGACAATTTGAGTGATTGCGATTGTGATACAACACACATGATAAAAAATATATATGATTATGATATTTTTGGTTTGTGATTTTCAAAAAAAATGATTTCTGTGAAAGACAAAACACATTTTGACTCACCTGTGGTATAAACCCCAATCACACTAGCACTTCATCCATCTTTCGTAAATGGGGTTCATGAATCCTCCGCCATATGTAAAAGAGGCATGAAATGTGTTCATTCAACTTATTTACATATTTTATAAGAGGCAGGAACATGTTTTACAATTATTTTTCAAAAAATATTTCTCTTATATTTAAATATATATACATATAAAAGTTAAAAATTACCAATTTTATTAAAATAGTTAATGATAAAAATTAATAATTTTACTAAAATAATTAAAAAACACTCATTTCTAAAATTAAAAAATATATAAACAATTATAATAATTAATAATTAAAATAATACATAATATTTCTATAATGGTCCAAACCGTCCCTAACATTACTTTGTGATTTCTCAAGTCTTTATGGTGTGGAGGAGGATTTTGGGGATGTTTGGGAGGCTATGATAGGGCCTTGGACCATTATGGGAGCCACCATACCCTAGTGGTTGGTTTTGTGACAGTCATGTTGGTCAAGTGACTAATTTGTGTAAAATAGGATGCTTCGAATTTCCTAGGGTAGGTAATAGTATCAGGTGTGGTTTCATGAGGAGACCGCTATTCTAAATAGGTAGCTGAATCTCACCATGACGTGGAATTGGGTGTGGTGAGTGGAAATGACACAACTATTAGTGGATGGATATTGAGGAAGATGGAAGAATAACCATTTCTTGGACCAATCTTTGGTCTATACTATGGTGGTGGTCAAATCAATTTTTTAAATAGGGAAGAAAAAGTGGAAGGAACTGTAGGGGATTTAAACCACTTTTTAACTAGACCCACAACAAGCATTTTTTCTATTCACCATTCCATGGGGGAGTCCGACAAGATTAAATTATCAAAGAGGAGATCAAGCTTCTTTGTTTCAAATTTAATGTTATCTCTTTGATCTATATGTGATTTCTTGACCTTCCTATCCCTCTTCATCCATTCCTTTTCAAATCCTAACCCCTTGGATCATTAGATCATGTTTTTGGGATTGTGGTATGATCTCCAATGAACTGTTATCTTATTTTCATAACATATTATTTTCCATGGAGGATCACAATAATGGGAAGCCTTATTTTTAGTGTTGTTTGAATGTGCATTGATTATAGATTGTTGTTTTTAGGATTTTGTGAGTTCTGCTTCAAGATCACTGGGGGTTAATATCTTTCTTATTTTTTTGTGAGTAGAGGATCTCATTGAAGCTTCCATCAAGGGTGGGGATCACCGATTATATCCCTCTTTAGATGTCTATGTAAAAATAATACATCATTTTTCTATTGGGTAGATGTTATGTATCATATTAAAAAATTTAATTAACTGGATTAAAAGAAATTAAATGGGAGGGGGATAAATTGAAAAAGTTTCACTATCCTGATGATTTTTCCTATTTGGTTGTGCATGCCTGCTATTTTATTAACATTTTTGTCTTACATTGTGATTTATGTATTTTTATGACTATTTGAATTTGTGAACCTCTTTGTGATTATTTTATTAGACTCACCAAACATAAAAAAGATATGAATGTATATTAAAATAACAAATTACTTGCCCATGGAATCACAGTTTTGTGAGGGAATAACCTTGAAAATAATAAAATAATTATGATGGTAAAACTTCTCAAAACTAAATGGGATATGTGGTGGTTGAGATGTGGGTTGGTTATGAAGTGGGGTTTTTTGGAATGAGATGGAGTTGTTGTAATATTTTGTGTTGTGTATTTTCCATGTAGTTATGGAATGAACATGAAAAGTTAATATCGGAATGAACATGGGTGGGATTTAATTTGTGTGGTAAATGAAGAAATGTATGGAATAGATAATTAAAGGGCTATAATTT
Source organism: Viscum album (assembly GCA_963277665.1). Lineage (NCBI taxonomy): Eukaryota > Viridiplantae > Streptophyta > Magnoliopsida > Santalales > Viscaceae > Viscum > Viscum album. The sequence continues at coordinate 1,978,055,454 of OY728157.1, read as the reverse complement.
AATATGAAATTAATGGGACTAATTAATAATGATGATTGATATTGAGAAAATATAGAAATGGGTTGAATTGAAAATTTAGATGGAATGTGGCTTGTTTGTGGAATGCTTTTGTGGTGTGATGAATTTATAAGTGGTGGAGATAGTGGAAGTGACAGTTGATGGGGTTTTTAGACCTTGTGGATATGTTGATAGTTATGATGGTGCTCTTTATGTGGACACTTTGGATGTCATTGTGTGTTATCTATCTATTATGTACTTTTTTTATTTCAATACACACCCCACTTGAGTCCTATATTTACATTGGATCCTAATGGTTTTGGGTTCTATATTTTTTCTTTAAATATCCATGATGGTGAGGATGGATGAATAGATACCCCCTCTTCCGCAATATCTATTATAGGAGAGATTGATACTCACTAGATATGAAATCTAGAAGTAAAAAATTTCACTAGAGTTGGTGATATGAGAGGATGAGAAAATTTGTGGTCGGGGTTATGCATTGGAGATTGAGGGAACTAGGTTGATGTACATCATGATCATGATGCCCTACTAATTTGGATTAATTTCCTTAGTTTTATGTGGATGTGGATGTGATGACAAGTTTCATAGGGTGAATTATATGGTGTGGTTTCCCATACATATTTAGGTGTGATGTGATGTGGTTTCTATGGTATCTTCAAGAATATTTTGTAAAATCACAAATTTTCAAAAAGTGACAGACCATTAGTTTTCAGAATTAAATTCCTTGTTTAGACCTAATAAATTTTATTAAGGGATTCAAGTAGTGATTGGTTGTGTCTGGGGCTCATTTGAAGCCCGAAGTCCCGAAATTTGGAAGAAGCAGACTAGGACACATGGTTATTAGAAACTGTGTAGCCCAGACCATAAAGTTTAAAAATTCATTCATCTTTAGACAATGTGGTGTTGGGGGGAACACATTTTTTCTAGAACCATATGAACCTAGGTTAACAGTCATGCATGATTGAAGACCCCCATGAAAGTGATATTTATCATAGTTTGCGTACGGTTATAATGACTGTACACTTAGCCTTTGTGGGGTGCCCCATTGAAGAAGATCATGAAACACGGTTGGTGCACGGTTTGGCTAGTCTTACGGCCAAACCCTATACCCTTTTTGGTGTGGGTGAATTTCTTATTTTTTCTGTAAAATGTTTTTAACCCCTCGCCCTCTTTTTTCTCCTCCTCTAGTGAACATCCCTCACGCACAAGCCCTCTTCTCCTCCTCCACAAGTTTTATGTTATCTCCCACATTCCTCAATCAAATATCTTTCCATTAAAATCATTGGAAAGATCTTAATATTATCTTTGTTATTCTCCATTCTATTTAATGGTTCTTCCATAATTTATTGTTCTATTTAGGTGTGATATCTTTGGCCCTATTTTCAGGACGTTGGTTCATGTATTTTTTTCTCTCGTTCTAGATTAATAGAGGATTTGGATGAGCCTGTAAGGGGTTCCAATGTGATTAGGGTTTCCCATATCTATGTTATCTTCCCTCTACATCAGGTTCAATTTGGAATTATTCGGCCTCCTACTCAGCGCTCAGGTGATGGCGGTTCCTCTCCCATGGGATGGAAACAAGGTTTTCAAGGGTGCTACTCTCTTGGAATTTCCCTCTGATTGTTGGCATTTCTCTTCTCTTCACTTATCGCTAGGTAGGTCTTCTTTTGGCAGTACGGTGAATCCAATGGCCGTTTCTCTAGTATCTTCTAGATGAGGGTTGGCTCAATGGTTCTGTGTAGGATGGTATTGTGTGCAATGGTTCGAGGTGTTATCTAGGTGAGAACAAGAGGGTGGGGATGGGATCTGGCTCTTGCTTGTGTTTGAAATTTGACTATTTGTGTTTCCGGGTTTGTGTTCACTCTACGTTGTGGAGGTGGTGTAGATGTAATGCAATGTGATCATCCATCAATGGTGAAGTTTTTTTCAAAATTCTATTTTTTGTGTTGTTTTTTCATTGTGATTTGATTTTCTTTCTTAGTGTGTGATGATGGATTTGGAGGTTTTTTTTCAGAAGAATGTGATGGAGTTGTTTTTTTAAATCCATATAAGCTATGGAGGATTTTTGTGAGAGCGATATATACATTGAAAGAAGAAAGTTGAATTATCATGTCAAACAGGTTGATGATGAAATCACATCATTGAGGTTGGATCTAGAAAGGTTTTCTTGAAGGTGTTTGGTGTGATGTTGTTGAATTTTATGTTTTGTGATCTACTATTTGTGGAAATGTTTGCCTTGTGGCCCCATGTTTTGTGTTTAAGGTAATTTGAAATGAGTTCATCTACAATGGGGAACATTAGAGGAGGTTCAGAGAAAAAGTTTTTACCTGACATTAGTATTTGGATTCGGAAGGTTGAGAGGGTATGGAATTTCCATTGGTTCCAAGCGCATGCATTCATTCACAGGACAACATTCTGAGCAGTAATGTATAGGTGGAAGCTGGTCTTCATGATTATGTTGCTGGGTTGGAGCCTTACTTTGTAGTTTTTAATGATTTTTTTAATCCTTGTTCTGACTGTGGAGACTTGGTTGTCGTTTAAGTCATGATGTAATGTCGGTTTCCCCCTCAACCATTAAAAGAAGAATTATGAAAATAAAAAAAATTAATTTTCGGAGTTCTAGCTTAATCAAAGCTTTCAAAACAGATTAGTGGAGTGGTACTATGTCAAGGTAGGTGCTATAGGTCTTTCTAGAGATGCCTCAAATATATTCAATAAATTAATTTAATTATTTCCTCACGTATTTTGGTTCATTAAATTATGATGAAGACCATCTATTGGTTGTTCTCCTTTTCGTTGGCCACCCCTTTGGGTGTTCCCACCAAAATAGCCTAACTTTCCATGTTGTGAGTTTTTTACTACCATGTGTGTTTGTGTTTCACCTTCATCAAATGAATTAATTTATAATTTTAGTCCGCCAGTTAGGCCCCTTCAGTATAATTCTTATGCTCATACCTATTTCTCATAGTCCATGTTCCATATGCTTAGATTTTTGTGATAAATGTTATTTGACTTATACCAGGCCTCTTATGCTTATTATCAAAGCCATTTGTTCATTTCTTATTACCCTCATGATCATGATTATGCTAAATTTATTTTGTATTATGTATTTTTTCATATTCTCTTGTCTTGGATGAAATTCTCAGGCTTATTTCATGTTTTCCTATTCCAAAGTTGTCTTACATAAATTGAATAACATTGATATCTTGTTTAGAATGTTATATTGAGATGCTTATTAATAAAATTTTATTGTAAATTCCATGTTGTGATATTGTTTTTGGTTTGTATGACTTGTTTGCAGGCTGGAAGAGAACAATGGTCCTGAATTAAGGACATCATGGATGGGCTCACCATGATTATCTTGGATCTACATGAAGCACTAGGAGTGATACTTTGGCTTGCCTTGTAAGGGATGTCCGGGAAGATTATTTTATACTCATGAGTCAAACTGGTTCCTTGGGGGATCAAATATGGATAGAATCGTTCACAAGATAGCTATATAATTCCTTGGGTGAAACCTAATCCCATATGTGAGATAATTGTTATGGAATTAGATTTTACCACACCATGAGTTATATAAGGGATTCCATTATAGGTTGGCTTTGGTGGACTCTATTTCATTGGTTATATCGAAGGCCCTTATAGAGACACTTGGGATTCATTTTATATCACCTTAGACAAGATCATGGCTCCATTTTTCGATTTTATAGATTGATTACTTGTTTCATATGTGATAACTATTATTTAAATAATGAGCATTCCTGAATGATGTTCTTGGGATACAACCACCAAGTTGAATCATGTGTTTGGGGACAGTCTGCACTACTTATGTAATTTATGATGAACCAGGTATTTACCATATCCCATTCATAATATTCTCTTGGTTTAGACATCTGGCCTAGGCTAATATGGGAGGTATTGGGTGAGTGTCCCTTTAGAAATCCAGATTGAAGTGTTTATTTATTTATTTATTTATTTACTACACTACATTTAACTTTTTTGGCACTCAATTCATTAACTTATTGCAGGAAATGGATTTCCCTAGAGAATGTTGGTGGTGGCCTACTAGGATTGTATCTCAAACCCTTTTTGGGGAACCTATGGTACCCAAAAAGAGTTCATGATTGAATTTATTGAAAAAATGGAAGCAACCAACTTCTAAAGATTGATTTACAGTTCTAGGATGCATTATGGGATATAGGACTGAGCATATGTTTGAGATGCTAGTTGTAGATGTTGTTTTTCTTTTTGTTGTTTTTTTGAAGTGTGTGGTATATGAATATATCCCTTGTACCTTGTGTACTCTTATTGTGTAGCGTCATGATCATCATCATCATTAATATATATTATTTTTGAAAATTCCATTTGTCATCTCATATTTATTGGTTTATTTCCAATATTTTTTCCACTGTTGGTTTCTTATTTTTTTCTTCCACCTTATTATTTATTGTTTTTGTTATGACCATTATGACATATGAGGGAGTAGTCTCCCTATGGACAATCCCTAAGACCTCCCTGCTAATCAGCATCCTCTGACATTTGGGGGTGGGTGTTTGAGGTCTTTTGGCCTCCATCATGGGGAACGGTTAAGTAGAACGTGAGGCGGGATTCTACAAATTGTTATTGGAGCACTTTTACCATTTTTCCTTGGTGTGTGGGTTTAGACAGATGTCTATGATAATGGAATTTGTTAATGAGCCTAGGTGTAGAATTATCTAACCCATGTAATGGGGGAAAAAGTTTCCTGGGTTGGGTAAATGTTTTTATTTCTTGTGTTGTTACTGTTTCATAGATTTCACCTTTGCATGATGAACATTATTTATGCTATTATTTTTTATGATAAAGTTATTAATAAAGAATTTTTTACCCTTATCCCGATGATATGAGGGTTTATAAAAGTATGCGTCATACTATTCATAATATTATTTGATTTTCATGCATTATTTCATGACATTTCTACTTTACAATGTGAATTTCATTTATTGCATGTGCTTATTACAGGGTTTCATCTTTTAAATATAGAAATGTGGAAAATTTTATTTAAGGATTGAAAAACATAACAGACACATAATGTGTCTGCCTTAACCTAACACTGTTTTCCTACACAGGTTAAATAAGACATACTAATCTACAAGTTATGGAATGTTGAGCCATGGACCATCGATCTCATGGGATATAACGTGTAACGATTAAGATTAAGTAGACGCCACTTTTCATTTTATAAAGTGTATGGGCCCTTATAAAATGAAAATGGTGATCTATCTAATTTAACCACTTAAAGGGATTTAAATACATAAGTAAATATGAAATTTAAAATAATATTATCTTTAAAATGAAATGGTATCCTTATACGAGAAAAATGGGACAATGACCGTGACCCGACCTGAGTAGTGGACAGTAGGCCATGTCTCTTATGATCCTTATATGACCTCATCCTATCACCTAGACCTGGATATTGGAGAAGAATGTGTTTAATTTCATGATGTAGGGAGGCCTTGTTCATTTCATTTCTTTAAAGCTTTCCTTATCTTTTTTACTATCTATTATTAATATTCTACAATGACTGTAGATAAAAATTGTAGATCTATGCCGCCTTGATGTCATCGTGTTGTATGCCAAGAGAGTGGTGATGAGAACAGTTTGGAGGTGGTGGGACCTAATACACCTATATTAACTCCAATTTTGACTCACGAGTTACCACCTACAGATATTCCACTAGGTGTCAATTCTTAGTTATGTGACAATTTTCCTTGGTTAATATAGTCTTTTCAGGGTGCTCCCAAGCTTTCCCCTATTATTCCATAGCTGAATTGTGACATTCAATAGTAGAAGCCTCTATCATTATTAAGGGATGGGAGATATCAGGCTATTGATTCATGGTTAGAATCCATAGTATAAATCCTATACCATCCTGAGATAACTCCAGAGAGGAGGTTTAATCTCACTACTTACATGTTGCGTGATTTCACAAAATGTTGGTGGGATATATTCTCTTAGGCTGAGAATCATCTGGATATGGTATGGGTAGAATTTTAGAAATCCTTATATGATCAGTTATTTCAATGAACTCTAAGATAATTACACTCCATGGAGTTCATCCATATGTATCAGAACACTAGGACCATTCTAGAGTATTTTTTTCTTTATCGAGCTCTAGAGTTTCAGTCCGTCTCTAACTGGTGATGAGTTGATAATTGTGAGGAATTTTGAGGATGGGGATGGGTACACTAACTTTTCATAAGTTAACATATTATGATTGGATAACATTATAAATATATTGAACCTGGAACTAATTACACAATTGAATCTAAGAGAAAGTGATAATGTGTTCCAAGGTGGTTCAGTTTCGAGGTGGGGTGACTGTTCATCTGGCAGTACGAAGTGTCATTTCGAGGTTTCATGTGGGTAAAGTTCCATCCATGTGAAACACAGTGATAGTCATATAGTGTTTCACTAGTGTGGAAGGATATGACATAAAAATATTCAGTGCATGAGGAACCCAATTCAGTGTCGAGTTTGCGACATAATGGGTCACCTATAGCGGTTCTACTTATCTTTTCCTTCCGTATCTAGTGAGAGGGACCCATACCAAAACCTCTATTAGGTACAAGAATAAAGACTCCACATCAGGCTAGGATTTTTTCTTCTATCATCCAATTACTCTGAGGTGGTAGTGGTCGTGGCTGAGGTAGTCTGGCTTCATAGGTTCAACATTAGAAAAGTGGAGCTGCTCATGCTAGTCAGGCATCATCTCAGGGTTACAGTTCATGAAATATCTATGTAGTGAACCCTGCACCTAAGGAGTAGAGTCTAAGTCCATCTACGATTATAGGTATTATTATAATATCATATACTTTAGTGTCTCCCATTTTTGATATAGGTGCGGCACACTATTTTATATCTGTTGTGGTTGTGGAATGTCTAAGCCTTGTAATAGAGTACTTATGTGGTTTCATGTCTCCTTAAATATCGTCATGGATCAGATCATAGGTAACGTTACAATTCTAATGGTACCCCTTGATTTTGGAGAGTATAATTTCTTATGGAGTTTCTTTTTTCCTTGAGATGTCCGACTTCGACGTCATTCTCTGTATAAACTGGCTTATGCCTTATCATGCCCAAGTGGAATGTTATCCCAACAGAGTTCCTTTCCCATCACTTGAGGGAATGAAAAATATTCATAATGGTAAATGTTATATCTGGTAAGGTCGAGTTGGACCCAAATGCACTGGTCTAGGTGGAGTGATAACCCACCTGGATATTCTCGTTATGAGTGATTAGGGGATTTAGTTAATATAGTTCCGTCTTATTTTGGATAGTTTTAGGGACATATTACCTGATGATTTCTCTGGCTTAACTCTGGAGATAGTGGTTGAGTTCAACATCTTTCTAGTTCTAGGTATGATAATAGTGTTTAATCCTCTCTATAGTATGGAACCTATAGAGCTCCAGGAACCCAAGAACCATCTTGAAGATATAGAGGAAAATGAATTTATCTGACCTAGCACATTGCCTTGGGGATCACTATTACTTTTTTCCAAGAAGGTATAGGATAATATCTATTTGTGAGTGGATTATTGTTGATTGAACTAGCCTATGTAGAAGAATCAGTATTGAATACCTCATATAGATGACCTCTTAGAACATCTCTAAGGATAAACACTTTTCTCCGTGATTTATTTGAGGTTGGGCTACCATCAGATTCATGTGAGTCCATAAAAAAGACAACGTATAATGTTCTGAAGTAGATATATATTATATAAGTATCTAGTCATGCCATTCGATCTGAAAAATGTTTTGATAGTCTTTATAGAACTGATGACTTAGTATTTCCACCCATACATAGATTCCTTTGTGGTGGTATTCGTTGATGACATATTAGTGTATTCATGCACTAGACATGACCATTTCAGTCATCTCAAGGTTATGATAAATACACTAAGATAAAATCATTTATATGTGAACCTCAACATATTCTACATTATGATCACTAAGATTCGATTATTGGGTTATATAATTTCAGAGGTAGGTGTATTTATTGACCTAGATAAAGTGAATGTCATGGTTTTCTAGAAGCATCCCATGAATGTATTCTATAGATGTGATTTATTAAGGATGGATGGTTATTACATGAGATTCGTATAGGATTTATCACACATGGAATCCCCACTTATGGGGTTGACCGAGAAGGGTATAAATTTCAACTAGACTGAAGCTTGTGAGATAATTTTTCAGGAGTTAAAGGGATGTCTAACTTCAGCGTAAATCATGATTCTACTAGAGTAAGTCATAGGATATACTATCCATTGTAATGATTCAGGGATCAGTCTAGGTGCAGTTATGATGCAAGGTGATAATATTATGATATATTGGTCCCACCAGCTAATACCTCATGAGTGGAATTATCCTATGAATGACCTGAAACTGGATATTATGGTCCATGTTTTTCACTATTCGAGGCACTATATACTGGGTGAGTGATTAATTGTTTACTGGGTTAAAAAATTCCTAAATACATCTCCGGGATGTGAGACTTGAATACAAGGAAGCACAGGTGGGTGGAATACCTACAATCGTTCGATTTTGAGCATGCTTATACACATGTAAAAGGGAAATGTTTTGGTTGAAACCTTGAGATGGAAGAATCAGATTCAATCCATCAATGAGGACAATGGTGAGTGGAAGTTGATGGATATGTTCTCTAAGACATAGTTGGATGTTCTTGAAGAGTATGAGAAGCATGTTTGAACATCTCTGGTAGTGATGTTCTCTATTCAAGAGCAGGTCCAAATGAGTCAATTTTCGGATTCAGAGGGACTCATCAAGAGGGTGAGAGTCACATGTACGAACCCACCTCTTACTTGGGCAATTTAAGGAAATGAGATCCTACTCTATCATGTAAGATTCTGGGTGTCTTCAGATATATGGGGAGAGTAGATGATAAAATATCATGCGTCTATTTCGGTAGTTCAGCCCGGGCTTACCAAGATGTATAGAGAAATGAGTCATCAGTACTGGTGGCCTGACATAAAGAGGATGATAGAGGGTTTTATCACAAGGTGTTCCACCTATAAATAGGTGAAGGTAGGGCACCAGTGACCTGATAGACTCTTATAGCCTCTCCTAATTCTTGATTGGAAATGGAAGAACTTAACAGGGAATTTTGTGACAGGATTTTTGATATCCCCTCAAGTCAGAGATATAGTATGGGTGATCATCGATAGGGTCACCATGGTCATGCACATCCTACATATCTGAGAGAACATATATATTGATGATATTAGGATGATTTACATCCAATAAATAGTTCTCCTTTATGGTATATCCTATTTTATTATTTTAGAGAAAGATGCCACGTTTACTTCATGGGTTTGGGAAGGGTTACATAAGGCACTGGGTTCACAGATTCTATTGAGCACAACATATCACCCTTAGACTGACAGATAGTCCGAGTAGACGATACATGTGTTAAAGGATATGATTTTGGAATGTATCCTTGATTTAATTGGTTCATGGGAAAATCATATCACTCTTTTTGATTTTTCCTATAAAAAAATCTTTTAGGAAACGATTCAGATGGATTCATATAAGGCCCTTTACGGTAGGTAGTTTGATTCACCATTATACATGCTAGATGCAGGTTAGGTAGATCTATCAGGTCCTCATATCATTTAAGAGACTTCAGGGGAAGTCCAGATGATTCAGAAGTGTATGGATACACCTCATACCAGGTAGAATTCTTACACTGATTGTTACCATTGACCTCTTGAGTTAGAGTTGGGTAATCAATTCTTTCTGTGTGTTTTTCCTAGGTCGGGTCATAGAAAAATCAGAAGATAAGGAAAGTTATATCCTCGATATGTTGTTCCTTTTGAGATAGTGTAGAGAGTCGGCCTGATGTCTTATTATTTGATGTTACCTCAGAGCTAGCATGTCATGCATGACTTGTTCAACATATCACAATTTTGATGTTATCATGTTGACCCATCTCATTCATTTGACCCTGGGGAAATTGATCTACAGGAGAATTCATCCTTTTATAAGAATCTAAAATATATTGTTGATCAGTGCATCAATTATATCATAGGAAATGTAGTTCCCTTAGTCTAGGTTTTATAGAAGTATGAATGCATAAAAGACAATACTTTGGAGTGGGAGGCTAATGTACATGCATAGTGTCCTATAATTGTCTTAGAATATCTTCTACCACAGTAGAAATAAAAAATTGGGGATGAGTTTTCTTAAGGATGTGAGTTTATAACGTCCCATCCTTTCTCAATGGTGTGGACCATTGGTTTTCGGCTTTAAATTCCTTCTTTGGCCCTAATAATGTATCCTAAAGGAGTAAAGAAGGTCTTGGGTGTTTCTGGGGCTCGTTCAAAGCATGGAGCCTTGAAATTTGGAAGACGCAGACTAGGATGCAAGATTAGTAGAAACTATCCCACCCATCCCACATGAATTCTCTAACCGTACAGCTTCATATAGTGGGGTGTAGGGGACCACACCATTTTTACAAATCTATGCGACCAAAAGCATTTGACTTTTTGGTATTGAAGACCCTCATGGCAGTGTCATTTTTTAGGGGTTTTGAATGGATAGAATGATCATGTTCCTAGACCATGTGGGGTTCCCCTTTGAAGTAGATCCTGGAAAACTATTGGAACACAACTTGGCCAACCGTGTAGCCAAACTATTCACCGCTACATGTGTGAGTGAATTTTTAATTTTCCCCAAAAATGTTTTTAATCCCTCAACCTATTTTTTCTCATCCCTTAGTGGAAAACCCTCATGCATGAGTCATATCCTCCTCCTCCATAGGTTTTTTTCTATCTCCCTCATTCCTCAACCAAATCTCTCATCGTCCACAGCGTTGGAAATCTCTTAGTAAGATCTATGATCCTATCTATTCTATTTCAAGTTACTTCCTTCAACTATTGTACAATTTAGGTGGGATCACTTTTTCCCTATTTTCATAGTGTTGGATTATTTATTCATTTCCCTTGTTCTATCTTGATCCAGTATTTGAAAATGTATGAGTGTAGTGCTACTACATCAAGGTAGGTTATCTAGGTATTTAAATCTCATTTTGTCTCTATATAATGGGTGCATCATTATTCTGCATGACATAAATTTTCAGAGACACCTCAAATATATTCAATATTTTAATTTAATTGGTTCTCATGTATTTTGTGTCCTTACCTTATGGTGAAAACCATCCATGGGTTGTTCACCTTTCCATTGGCCACCACTTTAGGGTATTCCCACCTTAATGTCCTAATTTCCCATTCCTTTAGTTTTCGACCACCATGTGTGTGCATGTGTTTCTCCATTATTAAATGCATTAATTTATAATTTCTTCTGAGATGAATTTTAGGCCATGATTTAGGCCTTTTTATGGTAATGCCTATGCTCATACCTCATTTATCATGTTATAGGCTACGTTCCACATGCTTAGAATTTTTTTATAAATGCGATTGGACTTATACCAAGCTTATTGTGCATATTCTCAATGCAATCTGTGCATTTATTAGTATCCTTTTGATAATGGTTATGCTAAATGTCTTTTGTATTATTCCTTGTGCCATATTCTCTTGGCTTAGATGAGATCCTTAGGCTTGTTGCATGTTTTCATGTTCCAAAGTTGTCTGGATTAAATTGTATAACTGGGATATGTTATTTATCTAGTGATATTGAGATACTTATTGATGAAATGTGAATGTAAATGTTATTTTGTGATATATTCCTTTGTTTTTATGCCTTGTTTGAGGGTTTTGAGATAACATGGGTCCGGAGTTAAGGACGTCTTTGATGGACTAACTGTGCTTGGCTTGGATCTACCTGATGCATTGGGAGTGATACTTTTGATTTCCTTGTATGAAATCTCAGAGAAGATTATTTTATTCTCATGAGTGACATTGATAACCTATGGGAGTAGTCATTGATGGACTTGTTATGAATATGGTTATATAATTCTTTGGGTGATACCCAACCCTCTATGTGAGATACTTCATACAGACAAGGAGTATACTATACCACGAGTGATATGAGGGATGCTGTTATGGGTAAACTTGGATGGACTATGCACCATTATTTATATTAGAGGCTCCTTTAAAAACCCTTGGGATTCATTATAGTTTATTTTAGATGGGATTAGGACTCCATCTTTTCATTTTGTGGATTCCTTTATTGTTTCATATGTGATAATTCTTATTTAAATTTTGAGCCTACTTGAATGTTGTTCTTAGGACCTGCCCACCAAGATGAATCACATGTTTGGGGTCATTCCACACTTGTTATGTAATTTATGATGGCCCATTATTTACTATATCACTTGTATAGGTTTCCCTTATTTCAGGAATCCAACATTGGGAAAAGTAGGTGGTATCAGGTGGGTGTCCCATTAGGATCCCAGACCAAAGTATTTCATTATTTATTTATTTACTACCTCAAATTTATCATTTATGACACACCCTGCTTGGGCCACCTATGGTAATTAGGAAGACTTCATGATTTGAAGTATTGACAAAGGTAAATTGGCCAGCTTCAGATGTTTTATTTATAGTTATAGGATGCAGTATGGGGTATAGGAACTATCCTATACACAAGATTCGATTTGTATCTATTTTTGGTATTTTTGGTATTTTCGTGTAGCTTGTGGTATATATTTTTATTTTCTACCCCCATGTACTCTTATTTTTTAGAATCATGATCATTATCATCATTGACATATATTATTTATTCAGCTTCTTCTTGTCTACTCATATCGCTTGGTTTAGTTCCATTATTTCCATGGATATTGGTTTCTTATTTATTATTCCTTTATGTACAATTAATTTCTTACTATTTCTCTCACACAGATATATGTGGGAATTTTGTTCCCACAGACACACCCTAGTCCCTCACTGATAGTTGATAGCCTCTGGAGTTCAGGGAGGTACACTTGAGGTTTTGTGACCACCATCTTAGGGAATCATTAAGTGGAACTCTAGAAAAGATGCTGGATTTTTATTATAGATGAGATGAGACTATCATGACATATAACATTGGGGTGTGAGAGTGAATGCCTTTCATGAGGTTCACATCAAAACAATTTTTTGAACCCAAGTAAATTATAGTAGTGGTAGAACATGAGTTTGTATCTAGAGAGGATATTGTCATGGGTGTGTTTGTCTTTTGTTTTGTGGGTTCAATTTGTGAAAACGTTAATAGAATTAAAATTTAATGGTTTTAAATAAAATTTTAAAAGTGGTGGCCTATCCTCATATCATCCCCTTATCTTTCCTATTAAATCATTATTATAATTTATACTCTCACGTTTTCTCTTGACTCTTGTGAGATCTCTCGCTATAAATTATTTGTAGGTATTTTTCATGAATACTTGTTCAATAGTTTGTTTACCTAAGCATGTAATATAGTGCACACTCAAGGTTGTCCTCGAGGAAGAAACTCACACAAAACCAAATTTCTAAAATCATATATTTATTTTAAAGGGTATAAAATTAAATACTATATATATTTTGTTTTGGAATATGAATGTAATTTTAATATATATATATATCCAATGAAAACATAATGAACAAAAATAGAATGATGTAAATCATAAAGGAGATCCTCTCAGGAGAACACCTAGAGTGAACCTTGATCATCTATTTATTAGTTCCAAGTCAATATAATGTACATGTTCTATCGTATTCATGAACATCCTATTCGACCCATGCTATGAGTATAAGGTTCACTCAGTGATCGTCGAAAGATTTCACATACACCTTCTCAATCGGGGGGGGGGGGGGGATATTGCAGAAGATAAAGCTAAGGCTTGGGTGGGAAGTGAAGACACAAAGACATCTTTCCCACTAAGATAACTATCAGCCTAACAATATGAAACTAAGAAACACTATAATTATAACTCAAAAACATGGGTTCAACACTATATTTCTCCCTCGAGAACATCCTTGAGTTAGTTACACATGATCATGAGTATTAGAGATCATAGTGGAAAAGAAAATGAGGTGGAAACACAAAAAAATGAAGGAATAAGAGAAATAAATCGAATAAAATATATTAAAAATACATAATATAATTACATTATAAAATAAACTAAAAAACTATATAAAATGGCTACCTATTGTTGTATACCCTTTGAAAAGAAAGAGGAGATACATTTTTATAGACCAAAAATCTGAAACGTTTCACTCCAAATTAATACCCCAAACGTATGCACAAGATAGACCAATTTAATGACTGAATTTTAGAAATTCTCCTTCTTTAAAGTTGTTACCTTATGCCTCTTATATTGAACCATGAAATTCCAATTTTATTTTCCATGTTTGAAAAGTGTTATATACAATTTACTCCAGAAATCTATTCTGCCCAAACAAATTCCTCGTATTACACATGTCTGGTTTCCCATACATTTACAATATTGAAAAAGAAGGAATCATTCATGGAAATAGTAATTATATGTGTTCCTTTGGATTTCCTATTTCTTTATGTATAATTTTAACTCGTTTAGATCTTTCATTTATTATATATGGGCCCATCTTCAAAATTATCCATATCTATGCATTGATATTGAAGATTGGCTTGTGATCATGTTTTGGGCCTTTAAATGATCGATTGAATTTTTGGTCTAGAATAATTAAATGCATAGAAATGTGTATTTAAAAATATAAAAAATTAATTTTACAATTTCAATCAATTTTGGAAATGTTATGTCTAAAATATAGAAATAAATTAAAATATTTAAAATCCAAAATTAATTCATTTTTCAATTAAGATCAAAATGCTACTATAACCATAAAATGTGACAATTACCCATAAAATATTTGTTATGGGATTAAATAATTAAAATTAAATTTAAAATAATGGAAAATATTTGTTATATCAAACATGATCGCCTAGATTTTTTTGTTTATCTGGAGTGGTGGAATGATCATTGCGACAACCAATCACCGATATCCAATTAATCAAAGATCTCAAATTTCCCTTAAGTTAAAAAACTTCTCATGATCAAACGTAATTGAGAGGATCTAAGTGGAATGTGTGTACGATCCAATAAAATAGGGAAGATAAATTCAAAATTCAATAAATGAGGAAATATCTTAATGAATATACATTCTGAATCAATCTATTGGTTAATATAACAAAATAAACAATTATAATTTATAATTCATTAACAGTGAGACATAGCGAATCTTCTCAAATCAACCACTAATGGATAAATATTCCATCACCATAGTTATTAAAAAAATAAATAATGTAAGAAAACACATCACTAGGGTGTGATCGTAGAAATAACCACCAAGAATAAGAGAGAGAAAGAGTTGGAGAGAATTACCAACCCAATGAGTAGTTATATATTTAAAAAAGATCACTTGAATAACCATGGGGAACTTCAAACATTAACCATGTGATAATCATGGTTATTATCAAATTCTTCAGGTGGATCTAGAAATGTTATCATTTTTAGTTCGAAAATAGTGGTATCTTCTACATTGGATGATTGACATGTTTCTAGTATCACTGGTCTAGATGATTCATCTCGAGAGTTTTTTTTAATTCTCCCAGATTGGAAATTATTCCCTTCAAGAAGAATCATGCTAGAAAATTTCAGTGTTATGTAGCTTGGGCGGAAATTCATTCTCTGTTTTGTGTTAATTTTTATTTATGCATGTGTCAAATGGATTTGAAACATACCAAGTGAGCTTGAAAATGTTTGGGCTAGCATAGGAACATGGGTTTGGAAGTTGCTCCAATTCATCGAACACTCGCTTTTCCACTCTACATAGAGTTGGAATAAGAAAATAGAAGCAATGGTGAGACAAGGAACTCTATCCTCATGTTCTTTATGGAGGCATAACAAAAATCATATAGTGTGTGGCCTCCAATGGATCTACAACTACTACATTGAGGAATGTCAAGGTCCACCTGAAGTATTCGGAACACATAAATAGGAAAACATCAAAGAGATCAATTTATATTTTATTATATGGAAAAATTAAATCTCATAGCTTGTGAGGTTTGACATCTGGAATTATAGGACTTTAGAATTTGTGATTTTAGTTCCTTAACTTGGTGGTTTTGATATCTACTCTTGGCATGAATATGGTTCTTTATCTAGTTGTAATCCTGATTAGAACAGGGGTGGAATGACTTATTTCAATTAGATTCACAAAAAAGACTCAATAATCTTACACCAGAGACCTGGATAGTCAAAATATAATCTACAACATAAAAACCATATCAAAATTATGTCGTAGACCAAGTCTCCATCCCATCTCTCAGATAAAAACATGTTTATATGAACTCATGTTATCAGAATGATACAACGACCAGTTCATTCAGAATAATTCTTTCAAACACATATTGTGCTTCTCCTTGTGAACATACACCTGAATCCAACTAAGAATATACGGGCCCATCCTTATCATATAAAATGAACACAAAAATGGTGTATCTAAGGATGATCTGAACACAAATATTGTGTACCTCTTCTACCAATTTCAGTCAAAATGGATATGAAAATCCCACTGGTGTACGATCATCCTAAGAGTAGTTGGGATCCACTTCATCCAAATCCCAAATACCAATTCAGATAAAGACCATCATCGACTCATTTCTTTCTATAGGTGAGATTAAATTTCTATGGAGATCTATCCATCAATGGTAACGTGGCACCGTGGAGCACGAGAGGTTATTCGAATGCGGGTTGAATTAATGTCTATCACACCCAGTTTTTCATGTCTTTGTTTTGATCCGGTTTATTGGAAATCCCGATCCTTTTCCTGGGCCTTGGGTGAGATTAATGTTGAGTTTTTAAGTTTCATATATATCTAATCATCCATCTTTATGTGACTCAATTCATTTTTTGGAGTTTTTGTATAAAGGGTGGTTACTTCATGATTTGGGCCAAACCGTGATCCCATTTCCAGATTTATAAACATATTTTTTTATAACTCCATCATTTTTTATCATTTACAACTCATTAAATTTCCTATTTTACCTAAACTAACATATTAAATCTTAAATATCTTTTTTTCCCATTAAGAATTAATAATCATGTTGAATTTGGGTTATCTATTTAGGTGTTGGGCCATCCCGTGGGCCCATTCCATTTTTAGAAAACTAATTTTTATCTTTTATATATTTTTTATTTTTGACATTTTTTTCGGTGATTAAACCTCCCACTATATCTCATGATACCTCAGACCACCCTCATTTTATATTGTCACTCTTTGTAGCACATATTAGCCGAGTATTAGGGAGAAAATTCTCAAGATTAATGAAATCGTCCATATTTTGTAAGGTATAATTTTATCTTTCATAAATCCTTCATATTTATCTATTTTTACACAAAATAAAATATATCTGGTTCTTTTAGACCTAAGGAGAATCTACAATAATTTCCAAGCCATTAAATATCCTCTGAGGGTGAAGATATATGGTTAAATGAAGAGTCCTTCAGTTTCGAAGGTGAGATTGCCTCACCCTTCTTCTCCCTCTTCTTTCTTCTTTAATTTTATTTTAGTTTAATCTTATACTATGGTCATGAAAGCCCCAGGGTACTTTTTTGGAATAATTTTTATGGGGTTTTGGTTCTTTTAGGGTGGGTCTTCATAGATCTAGAGTGTTGGGAACCACAACGGGTGATTTTGGGTGTGTGTTTCCTTTCCGCCACATATTTGAGGTAGGATATCCCTTGAACAAACCATTACAAATTAATTTTCATCATTATAATGATTTTATAACCTTATTTATATGATATTTTTTCTGTGAATCCTTGGTTTTAATTTTTTTGAATGAAAATGATGTTTTATGCCTTATTTTGTTAAAACAAATACAGTTGTTTTGCTATAAATGTGCACTCCTCTTATTTGATAAATTATTCCATGATATTTTTCACCTGTTTTATGGTATTATAATTATTTTTCAGAATATATAAAAAATTTATGTCATGGAAATGGTATTTTATCCATTTTCAAGTGCTTAAAATAAGTTATTTTGTTAAAGAGTGTGTGCCTTGTGTTCGGTAAATTGCCCGATTGGCTTTTATGTGTCTAGTGCAATATAAAATGGGTTTTTGGATTTATAAATACATTTTAATCATGTAAAATGTTATTTTGGGATCCTTTCATGGCTTTCTAATGTGTATTTGGTTTTAAAAATAAATTGGTTTTGGTTTATAACATGTTTTTGCCCGAGTTTCCGGAAAAAGGACCGTTTTGGCATCCTTATGAAAATGGTCATGTTTTGAATATGTAACCATAGTGTTTTAATTGATTTTTGATTTTTTTCTACTATGAATGGTGTGTATACACATAATTATTAAATGTTAAATGTGTACCTTTTGAAGATGTTTGTTTTGAGAAAAGCTTAAGGGCCCATTTTGAAACATTGTGAAAATTGGTGAAATTTTTTATTATGAAAACCTCATGTGGATGTTTATCATGCCATGCTTGTATGTATATAATGGATAGGACATCCTTACTGAGGAATCCTTGTGATCTATTATGAGAGTGCCTCTGTTTGGACTCTTTATGTTCTTTTTTATTAATTGCTTGAGATCGGTCCTTGGAGTGACTCTGGGTGATGTCTATTGTGAATTATCAATATATATATGTTGTGATCGGATGATCTGATGGAATCGATTTGCACACCCACTTTTTATATACGTGAGACATGAGAATCTGGAATATTAAGAGAACATTCTATGAATGATTTCATCACTGGTATTAGATGGACATAACAGTGCCCCATGGTTGGTGGATATATTTGGGGTTCATTACAATGGGATTGCGCCCCTTAGTCTGTCCTGAGTTAGGTTGACCAGGTGTTTGGGAGTTTTAATTTTCCTCATGTGTGTAATGAAAATGGGGATGGAGTCTCATGTATTAGTATGTTCTGGTTTGTTCTTCATTTCTGAGGATCACCCATGTCTATTGGATTTCAGTTTCGTGTAGTAATGAATATGATGCTAGTATATATATTTACATTTCCCTTTTTGTGTGATTACTATTATGACTTCTTTGGTACTGTATTTATTGGAAAGTCGTGGTCTGGTTTTGATTAGGTTTATGAAAATGGTTTTCAAATTTATGTGTTTTATCATCTTGTAGAAATATGAAAATGTAAACATCTATTACCCCTTGAAAATGATATTGGCACGCTAGTTGAATAAATATAGTTTTGGAAAGGAATAAGGGAAATGGCTTGTAATTTGTTTTTGAGTAACCTTGTATAAAACCATACTTTTATATATTATAGTTAAAACTTGAGAATGATGTTTCTCTTATTTTAAATGATGTGCATTGGGAATAGATTATCGGGCTAGTCTTCTGAGTTTTAAAACTCACGCCTATAATTCTTTTATGTTTTTAGCCATTGTACAGGTTTCAGCTTATGTTCGATCACATTGAGAGACATGTAATTCTTTTGTTGTAGAGTTACTAGTGGGGTCACATGGAGTTTTTTTGTCATCATTTATAGTCAGTTTAGTTATATTTTTCAATTGGTCTCTTAGTTTTGTTGTATACAAGATGACTAATTCAGTTTTTTATATAAATGTGTTTCGGCTGTCAATTTCTCTATGTTGTTTTCTTATTGTTTATATAAGGGAAATATTTTTCCCTTGTCTGCTGTATTGATTCCCACGGTGCTTGTAGTCATCCTAGGAGGATCGGGAACACCTCTCAGAACTTGTTGCGGGCTGGCCTGAGTGACTGGTTCATGGTTAACTTGGGCTAATTCTTGAAAAAATGGTATCAAAGGTGGTTAGCTATTAGCAAACCTTTCTTTATAGATGGCCCTTTTTAATTTGGAGATGTCAAGGTAGATAGAGTATGATTTTTTGGAATCAAGGGGTTGGTTCGATAAAAGCGTCATGACCTCTTGCTAATTCCAATCCACATATAGCCATGGGAAGTTCCGTTTTTAGTGTATTTGGTTTTGTTGATTGTTTGGTATTGGGATAAGACATGGGGAGTTGGACTAATGGCATTTGTGAGCACTCCAGGCCTGGAAAGCCATTTGGAGCCAATTTCATGGTCCTAAGAAGACTTTTTTTGTTGGTGTTGTGTTTGACATATGAACTCCAACCATATGATCAAGTCACCCACTAACACTTGTTCTCTTTTATGGGTCTCTTGGGCCTTTCTTGAACTATAAAATTTGTTTTGAAAATCCTTGTGTGAGAATTTTGAAAATGAGTTTTAATGGAATGTTTGGTTGTTGAAATGTGGAAAATGGGTTTTCATAATTTAATATGAAAAAGGTTTTGGAATGTTATGTTTCTTTTTTTTTTGAAACAAATCATGGGGATAAAGAGGAAATGATTTAGAAGGATTGAATTTTCTTAAATATAAACATAAGGTTTATTGAAATGAAATATTTGTAAATCATTGAATATTTTAATGTAATTATGAAACTTGTTTTAAATGGGTTGTTTAGGGTTGTTGAATAGTGTGTGAATATGATGAATTGGTTTTGAAAATTTGGTTTTGATCAGCTGGTATTTTTATGGAAAGGGGTTTTGCCTTTTTTAGTTGTCAGATTATGAAAAGAGACCTTCCAGATTTTTTTTAAAATGGAAAGGGGATATTTGTAATATAATGGTTGTTATTTGAAGTCCTATTAAATTAAATGGATTATTTATTAATCAAATGGTCCTTGATGAACCGTGGTTTGTCTTGTGAAATCTGAAAATGGTTTTTGATTTGGTGGTTAATGGGCCTTTGGAAGGTACATGATTATTTTTGTAATGATGATGTTTTGTTTTTTCCTGCAGTGTTTTCATGGGTTCTCACATGCAAGGTATTGTGGATATATGTATAACTGGCCAGTATGGAATGGTATTTGAGCTCCCATGGTGGAACGTAAATGTTTATGTGAGTGAGACTTGATGAAACACCATTGGTGAATGTGACAAATCCACTAATTTAGTTTCTTTTTTTTCATAAGTGTTTTGAGATGAAAAAATTGTGTTGTTTGTTATGAACCGACAGGTATGTGGATGGTTTATCGTATTTCATAGAAGTTTTTTCTATACAAAATGATTATTTAGGATCTAGAATTTATACTCTTGTTGCATCTTGAGATGAGATCTTGTTTGTGGCTCAGTATTGGGGTAATTTTTAGTGGGTTTCAAAATATTTGATAGATGTTGTGATGTGGCCACATATGGTTCTCCATTGGAAAGCTTTCTAGTTGATCAATCTAAGCATTTTTTTTCAAATGTTAAATCCACCACTTAGAATGATAATTCATGTTGTTTGTTGAAATACAGAGATTTTTGTGATCTATTTAAAGTGCCTTCCCTTTATGGTGATTCTCTCAGTTGTAGTAGTTGTGCTCAGTGATGTTTAGTGGGTGTTTTTGTGTGCCATGGTAATTCTTATCCATGTTTAGAGTGACAAAAAATAGTGTTGTGTATCTCCATGTTGTTGTTTGGGTAAAATCGTGTTGTTTAGGAAGAGAGTTTCGTGGTTTCTCTTAGTCTGTTGTTTCTTACTTGGAGTGTTATGTGGTACTGTGTGGAACTAAGAGATGGAGTAAAATTTGGGGATTATCAAAGCCTGTCTGCGAGGAAATTGATGCTTCATCCATCAGATCTCTAGACATATGTTTCAGAGTGAAGATGGCGCGTAGTCAGAAGTCCTATGATTGTGGGTAGTATTGTTAAACTCATACCTCTAACATTTCATTGTGGTAGTTCCATTGTTTCATTTTTGGTTTCAATGGCCTAATTATTGGGTCACCTTACATCCACTCCATAATTATTGGGGGTTTGGATCTGCATAGAGAGTGTTGGACCAGTTCATTCCACCTCCATTCTAGAGTGGGTGGATTAAATTTTCATGTTGTCTTCCTCTCAAATTGGGTTGATAGGTAGTTGAAGGAGAGTTTTGATGGGCCTGTGTGAGTGAGGCATGATTCTAGCACTTGTTGAATTATTTTTTGTTCATTTCTAGTTGGCTCCTAATGGTGGTAAGATCCACCATGAGTCTTGTGGATTTTTATCCTAATAACATTCTTAGGGCTAGTTGTTTCTTAATGGTTGGGATTACATTCTATAATCCCATAGAATATTTGGTTATTTTAGTTATATTTGGTTTGGGTGATTGTTTTGTCCATTGGGATAAGGCCCAACAATCGGGTTCTTAATCTGGTCATGGAGGTTGTGACTTGTTCCTTCGGTTGATTCTCAAGAAGTGGTTGTGAGTTGGTGTTTTATTTGAGGGAAGAGGCTTATGTTAATTAAATTTTGAATGATATCTCCTTGTCTTGAGAGGATGTATCATATTTATAAGGAATCCTTAGGTGTTGATCTTTCAGTTGTAAGGCTCTCTGTCTTTCTAGGGGCGGAAAGCTTTAAGGGTGGGGAGAATTGTCACACCCAATTTTTCATGTCTTTGTTTTGATCTAGTTCATTGGAAATACCAATCCTTTTCCTCGGTCTTGGCTGAGACTAATTTTGATTTTTTAATTATCATCTATATCTAATCATCCATATTTAGGTGCGTGAATTATTTTTTTGGGAGTTTTTTTTAGAAAGGGTGGTTACTTCATGATTTGGGCCAAACCACGATCCCATTTCTAGATTTAAAAACATATTTTGTTTCTTTTATAATGCCTTCATTTTTAATTTTTTTTTACTCATTTCACTTTCTATTTTTCCTCTCCTTAAATATTAATTCCTACATATCCTTTTGGACACATTAATAATTAATAATCATGGTGAATTTGGGTTTTCTATTCAGGTGTTCTGCCAGCCTATGGGCCCATTTTAAGTGATAAAAAAATAAGTTGTTTATTTTATATATTTTTTATTTTTTGACATTTTTCGGTAATTCTACCTCCCACCCGAGCCCAAGATACTTAGGAGAACCCCAATTTTCTATTTTAACTCTTTAGAGCTCATATTACCGAAGTATTAGAGAGAAACTTCTCAAGATTCCTGATATCATCTAGATTTTCTAAGGTAAATTGTCTCTTTCATACATCGTTGATCTTTACCACTTTTTACCACAAATAAAATTTCCCTAGTTCATCTAGACCTAAGTATTGTCTCCAAGAAGTTCCAAGCCGTTAACTTTCTTCTAAGGGTGAAGATATAAGGGAAGATTAAGAGTCCTTTAGTTTCCAAGGTGAGATTCCCTCTCCTTTATTCTCCCTCTTCCTTCTCCTTCCATTTTCTATTGGTTTCCATTTCTCCCCTTGTCATGAAAAACCTAGGGTACTGTTTTGAATTTATTTTTTATGGTGGTTTTGCTCATTTAGGGTGTGTTTTCATAGATCTGTAGTGTTGGGAACTGCATCGGGTGATTTCCGGTGTACGTTTACTTTCTGCCACAGATTTGAGGTAGGATATCAATTGAACAAGCCTTTATCATTTAATATTCATCAATATCTTGTTTTTATAAAATTATTTATATGATATGTTCTACTATGAAACTTATGTTTTAATTTTTGTGTGTGCAAATGATGTTTTATGCCATATTTTGTTAAACAAAATATAGTTGTTTTGGGATAAATGTGTACTCTTATTGTTTGATAAATTATTCCATGACATCTCACACATGGTTTATGGTATTTAAAATACTTTTCAGTATATTGAATAAATTTATGGTAATAAAAGGGTATTTTATCCCTTTCCAAGTGCTTGAAATAAGTTTTTTTAAAGAGTGCATGCCATGTGTTCGATAAATTGCCCAGTTGGATTTTATGTGTATAGTGCAATTTAAAATATATTTTTGGATTTATAAATACATTGGAAGCATGAAAAATATTATTTTTATATACTTTTATGGATTTCCATTGTGGATTTCATTTTACAAATAAATGAGTTTTGGTTTATAACATGTTTTGGCCCGAGTTGCTGGAAAATGGCCCGTTTTGGAATCCTTATGAAAATGGTCGTGTTTTGAATATGTAACCTTTGTGTTTTAAGGAATTTTTGAAAGAGATTTTATACTATAAATGGTGTGTATAAACATCTTTATTAAAAGTGAAATGTGTACCTTTGGGAGATATTTGTTTTGAGAAACACTTAAGGGCCCATTTGTCAACTTTGTGAAAAATGGTGAAATTGTTTATTATGAAAACCTCATGTGGTTGTTTTTCATGACATTAATGTAGGTATATAATGGAAGAGAAAGAATTAATTATGAATCCTTGTGATATATTATTAGAGTGCCTTGGGTTGGACTCTTTATGTTCTTTTTGATTAAAGGAATGAGATCGGTCCTTGGAGTGACTCAGGGTGATGTCAGTTGTGAATTATCATTATATATATGTTGTGATTGGATGCTCAGATGGAATAGATTAACACACCCCCTATTTATATATATGATACATGAGAACCTGTCATATTGAGAGAAAATTCTATGAACAATTGCTACACTAGTAGTGGATGGACTGACCAGTGTCCCATAGCAGGTGGATATATTTTTGGTTCATTACTATGGGATTGGGCCTCTCAGTTTGTCCTGAGTTAGATTGGTAGGGTGTTTGGGAATATTTATTTTCATCATGTGTGTCATGAAAATGGGTACAGAGTCAAATGTATTAGTATGTTCTGGTTTGTTCTTGATCTCTTAGGTTCACCCATGCCTATTGGCTTTTAGTTGTCTGTAGTGATGAATATGATGCTTGTATATATATTTTCATTTTCTTTTTTGTGTGATTACTGTTATGCCTTTTTGTGTATTGTTTTTCTTGTAATGTGGTGATTTTGTTTTTATTAGGTTTATGAAAATGTTTTTTAAATTAAATTGTCATATCCTCTTATGAAAATATGAATATGTAATCAACACTTTCCCCTTGAAAATTCTATTAGCATGCTAGTTGAATCAATCTTGTTTTTGAAAGGAATAAAGGAAATGGCTTTTAATTTGTTTTTGAGTAACCTTGTAAAAAACCATATTTTTATATATTGTAGTTCAAACATGAGATTTATGTTTCTATTATTTTAAAGTACATTCATTGGGAATATATTATCGGGCTATCCTACTGAGTTTTAGTACTCACACCTATAATTCTTTTCTATTTTTAGCCATTATGCATGTTTCAACTTATGTTAAATCGCATTATAAAAAATGTGATTGTTTTTTTAGAGAGTGACCAGTGGGGACACATAGAGTTATTTGGTCATCAGTTCCGGTCAGTTTCGTTATATTGTTCAGTTGTTCTCCCATTTTTGTTGTATACATGATGGCTAATTCAGTTTTTTATATAAAATTGTTTGGGATGTCTATTTCTCTTTGATGTTTTTATTGATTATTTTTGGGAAAAATCGTTCCCGTATCTAATTTATTTATTCCCTCAGTGCTTGTCTCTATCTCGGGAGGATCAGGAATGCCTCTCAGGACTGGTCGTGGGCTCACCTGGGTGACTAGTTCAGGGTTGACTCAGGCAGGTTCGTGACATTGTCTTTCATCGATGCTATCTTCCACCAGATTCAGGTTGGTTCATATATTTGGACTTGAAAAGGAAAATTGGATGTGTGTGGTAACAAAACTCACACAATAATAGGAGAAAAATGGATGAACACAAAATTTTAATGTGGTTCTACAATGTGCCTACATCCACATGAGAAATAGGGGGTCATTACTTTTATTTCCCTCTTCACCGTCTAAAACTAAAGGGAGGATCCCGAAATACACACCTACTCCTCTTTAAGGGATTAACTCTATTTATAAATAGAGTCATGAAACAAGATTTATCTATTTTTTTGGGTAGCTCATCTACCTATGAAATCTTCTCACTGCCAGCTGTTATCCATGAAGTCTACATCCACTGTGTTCAGTTTCCTACAAATGGAGAAATATCCATCTTTTGCACATGTATAAAATCATACCTCCCATGGACTCCACCCCATATTTGGAGTGGCTCCAAAAAATATTCCCCTCACAAAAATATTTTGGTAGAAATAAAACCTGTAGTCTCCCTATAGGCGTTGAAAACTTCATCAGCACATCGAACACGCTTTTTCTCACTAGATGATGTGTTACTTCAACTACCATCAATAGATCTTGATATGACTACAGTCCCCATCAAATAATACAACCCTTGGGATTATTTACCATTAAGAAACACTGCATCCCCAAGTGAAACTTACAACACTCCACCTGCTATGGAAATATTATAACTTTCGCATTAAACCAACTTATTGATAATAAGTTATGTCTCATCATCGGAAGGAATTTCACGTCATCCAATTTTTGTACTAATCCATTGGGTTTCTTTAATTTCACCATCCCAAATGATCTAACATCTCATGTTGACCCATGGACAAGTCTCACCAAATCTTGCACCTAAAAAAGTATGAAACACACCTTTGTTCGTACATATGTGCACTGAGCTCTTGGAATCCAAAAAACATCCGTCTTCCTTTGGAATTTGAACCCGCCCATTATTCATTTTTTATAAATTGACATTCCTGATTCATGTGCCCATATATTTTGTAGAAATGGCACTGCACTTATCCATGTTCAACTCTCCCATATGAGTGTGAGATTCCCATTATCACACAGACTTCATCATCTTCTGATAATTTTGTGATTTTCACAACCTTCTCTTCATATTTCTCATTCCTAGAAACATGCCATTTGTGCTCTACAAAATTACTTTTATAGTGGCCATTTTTCACACACCTGAAACACGTGATTTCTCTAGGATCGCATCGCCTCTATTTTGGCCTCCATTATTTTCCTCCTGACTTCCGATATCAGCTCCTCCCATGTTGTTCATCTCGCATCACCATGATTTACTCACATTAATGCATTGTAGGTCATTGGAATGCCTCTGAATCATGAAATGATTCCATCTAATCATCCATCTTCAATGTTTTCTTCCCCCTGAGAAATGCAGTAACAAGACCATAAAATGAGCTTGGTAGTGATGAATAAAGAAAAAGTTCTTTGTATTCCTCCCCAACCGTCACGCCGAGCCCCAATAACTGTGTCATGATCTTATTGAATTAATTGGTGTGATCCAAGAAATTTGTTCCATCATCCATGTGAAACTTGTACAATTTATTCTCCAATAATATTTTTTTTGTGAGATACTTCTCCATATATCACTGTTCCAACTTCCTCCAGATCTCCTTCGGTGAGGTCTTGTCCAACACCGGGTGCTTTACCTCATTCACAAGACACATTCGAATTGTGTCGAAGAACTGTATCTAGAACACTTTACAATCATCATCAATGGTTCTTTCAGTATTTTATCCGATAAATAGTATGATCATTTCATACTGCACAATAATTTCTTTCACCGATCTTTTCCATAAGACAAATTTTTTCCATCCGTCGAACTTATTGATATCAAATTTTTGTAGCACCCAAACACTAACCATCATCATTGTCTCAGCCCTTCGATATAACTTTATGGAGTATGAATTATGAAAATATATGCACATGAACACATATGTAACAGTTTAAATAGTGGGAATTGACTCCTAGATCACTTAAAACGGAGTCCGATTGGCCGAAATATCGCCAAAAAAATTCAACAGTTCAAATCGCTCACTGATGTTCTGCTGACATGATGCTAATGTGGCACACCAAAGAACCTTCCAAAATCTCACCAGGAATTTTTCCAGTGGTATGAACAGTAGCGCCTTCTCTAACACGAGATTATTGTTCACCCACGGTTTGGATAGATCTGTGACTAGATCTATAGGGATCATTTCAACTATGTTTTCAACACCACATGAGTCATTGGAATAATCTCATCATCCTCTTCACGGATCTAGCCTCAGAAAAATTTTCCAGCCACTTTAAATTTTTTGATCATTTGAAAAATCGCTGCCACTCCATTATTTCGAACTCCCTCACTCGGGTTCACTCTGATACAACTTGAAAGGGCACAATAGAGGTGTGTGGAAACACAAATCACAAAAAATAGAAGAAAAATGGATGATCACAAAATTTTAATGTGGTTTGGAAATTTTCCTACATCCATGAGAGAAATAAGGGTTTTTTATTTTATTTCTCTCTTCTCCATATGAATGTCGATAGAGGATCACAAAATACATATCTCCTCAATTGTTTATAAGATTCAATCTAGTTATAAATAGGGAAATGAAACAATATTTCTCCTATTGTTTGGGTTGCTCAGCTACCTATGCAATCTTATCGCTACCGACTTCTATCCACGAAGGCTGCGTCAATTGTGGTTTGTTGCCTACCAAAGGAGTAATCTACATCTATTGATGTTTTGTAAAATCATATCTCCCAATGAATCTACCCCAAATTGGGATTTTCTCCCACAAGATGAAGGGAGAATCTATCTGATTTAACATCCAATCGATTCTTTCACAACAAGTATGGCACTCAACCAACCTCTCGAGTGAGCTTCAATACAAAACCAAGTAATTTGTCCTCCTCTGGTTTCTCTCCCTCAATTGGTAAGGGTTCTTTAAGCTCATTTCACATATTAATCAATTAAAATCCAAAATTAAATTCAAATTCAATTTAAAAAATTCAACCAATTGAATTGATTTCTCAAATCAGAATATTTTCACCATTCAAAAATATCATTTTAATCTAAATTAAAAATTAAAAATATCAATTCTTTTACTATAAAATTTATATTTATGGATTTCCATCAACTTTTAAAAATTATTAAAACATTAAAACTCAGGAATAAATCCATTAAACATTTAATGTCCATATTGAGGAGAATCAAGCAAATAAATTCCAAGTCCCAAAAAAGTATTAATTTTCCATTAATTCCAAAAAAAATGAATATATCATTTAAAATTCATCAATTGATCCAATTTACAGTAAAGTCCAAAATTCTCAATACAAAAAAATGGTTGATTACTCGGGATTTTAGTAAAATTAGGGGGGTAATTATCATTGAAAATCCATTAAAAATTTCAATTTTTTGGGGTCATGTCACTCAACCAAACTTGATTTATTGAACTCCCATGTAATTTTATCATTGAATTAATATATTTTTTGTCTCGAAAAACTTTAAATGCATAGCCATAATTTAATAACTAATGAATTCATCTAGTAAATGGTCATGCCTCCGATGCGACTTTTTGTTGAAGTTGGTTCCATAGAACTAAATTCTATGTACTTTATGATAACTTGTATTTATTGTTTTGAATATTAATAAACTCTTTAACACATCAAGATTATTATTATGTGTAATATTATATTTTATAATTTCTTAAGAGTGGATGTCACACAAAAATGTCATAACAATTCCCTGCTATGATGACAAACTAGAAGTGACATAAAAATATTCTTAAATATATGTTCTATAGATGGATGACATAATTTGAGGGAAAAATGATATAGGCTATTGAGGTTTCGTACTCATAGGATTTGGAGACACCTTCTCATGGTGTACACTCTTGGCAACATCCAGTGTAAGATATTATGAGAATGAGATCAACCCATAAAAAATGCACCATTATATGTGTCATTGGATGTTCTCATATGTGATTATTTGTATTGATCCTTAGAATTTAAGATTATTATTAATAAGTAATATAAGGTTATTACTTTCATATATTCAGAAAAATCATGATGACATATGTTCGTGCCAAGGTAGGATATATTGAGTGCGTCACATGTAATATTTAATTAATGAATAACATGAGACATGATTTGTCCTATATGTTCTTTAATACAAGTTGATATCTAAGGTCCTTTGATGGAAATAATATATCCTAAATAAATATATCATCATGGTGTTATATATGAATGCTTGATTTCCAAAAATTCATAGAAAGATACATCGAGTGTATAAGTTGATGGCACTGGCATGTAACCTGATTGATTAGAGATATCAGTATAAATAGATTATATTACACATTAAGCATCCGTATGAGATACAATATTAATAAAACATTAACTTCTATCTCTATGGATTCATTGGCGTGTTTCTAGATTCTAAAATTAGACATTAGGATGCTTCACCTAATGCCAATGAGAAAGAGGAGTAGAGGGTCACACACTAAGTGTATCCAGAATCTCAATTAAACAATATATTATTATTAATTATTTAATAAGTGCAATAAATATTATTCCCACTTTTGCTTTAATAATTATTTTTGTTTGATTGATCATATATATTATGTCACCAATTATTCGAGAGAATATTATGTGAGCAGAGTATTTAGTAAATATTTATTTCCTATTTAGTGAACATAAATATATTTATTTATTGATGCATGATGTTGTGATATTTATGTCATGGATCGTCCTAATGGGGCCCATGCTGTGACTCTCCAAGCCTACCTCCAATAGACCAAGTGGTGGGAACTAACACCCAATTGGTATATCACAAACATCTGAGGTCTTAGTCTATGTATGTGTATATGCACACACATCTCCAAGCCCATAAAATAATGAAATGTAAAAATAACCAAACAATTATGCATAAATACATCTAAATCCCACAACTATAGTATGGAAGAAATTAAAGGGAAGAAAATAGGAAAAAATACAAGTCTGACACAATGAGCCTAAAAATAAACCCAACCTGAATGTAATACTAGGATAGCTCGGTCTGTCTGGTCTCACGAATAACCGTATG
Source organism: Viscum album (assembly GCA_963277665.1). Taxonomy (NCBI): domain Eukaryota; kingdom Viridiplantae; phylum Streptophyta; class Magnoliopsida; order Santalales; family Viscaceae; genus Viscum; species Viscum album. The sequence goes on along the minus strand of OY728157.1, from coordinate 1,978,024,881 downwards.
ATCCAGGTCCTTTTAGGACTCTGTTAAAATGTTTATCATCTACACAAGACATGGCACGTGCGGGAAAAGCCCATGTAGGGGTAATTATAACAATATAATGTAGGAAACCCTAAAAACACAAATCATATAATGAAATAATAATAGTCGTCTCTACACCGGTATATTTCTACAACACACATAACAAGAATATAATTATATACTCAACAAAGACACACAATATAAAGGTAAGTCACAACTATTATTCCATCCTAGTATTTCATCTCAACAATTTCACATAACACTCATTTGGGAGAACACACTCTTGAGTCTGATAACACTGATGAAGTTCTTCCAAGAGTTAATGATCATTTGGTATCTCTGTAATATGTACACGATGAAAGTATGAATAGATATGATACACATATGAGGATCACACCCACGGGAAAGGGTTTAACTGATATCTCAATTTGAACTAACCCACTAAGTAGAGGATCAATGTCACATAGTTTTGGTCACAAAGATACCAAGAACTTCACCTAAGGCAAAAGATGAATAAGGAATCTCACTCAGGGCCTCACATAAGTATTCCAACAACTCTATCCAATAATTCATATTGTAGGGATTATTTTCCCATGTGAACGAGGAAATTCCATACTAACCCATAATAAATGGATATGGTGAATGCAACCTAATGAAACTTATCCAAGATATAGAAGACATGAACTCCAATCCATGTTTTAGGAGTACATGACATGTAGTAGGGGTACACTCTTTGTCCCATCGACCCTGAGGCCTTCCCATGTGAACGACCCATGTCCCATGTCTGGGCTCAAGAAACAATACACAACATTTCATCTACCCATTTACTTTTCCCATGTACCAGTACAAGGGTATGCCTCATGTACTTTAGGACATTCCATGTCCCTATAGGAGTACATGACATTTCAGTTTCCCATTTACTCTAGCTCACGTCCATGTACCCTCTAAGGTATACTCTGCACCTCTATGGAGATATCACATATCGTTTGATAGGGTTACATTCCATGTGACACTTAACTATCTCCAAAACCCTAACCACTAATAAGAGGTGCCCACAGGACGTGTGGATCTGTGTTACATGCCGTGTATTGTGGGAATTTCCAGATTCCTAGATATGGTTTCTGCATGTCTTCTCTGGTGTTCTATCCACTATTATGGCTGCGCCTCACCAAACAATGGTGGAATCAAGTCAACCAAGCATTTCTATCAATGGAAAAAATCATCTGACTATTTTATTCATTTGAAAAACACCTTCAAATTGTGTTTTTCATTTCACACCTAATAACATGAAATTAAATTTCCAAAACCATTCAATATTCCTCTACTTCTGTCATTGCACCACAAGTATATCATACAAATCCCAGATCTACAATATCAGATTGTTGTGCCAAGAAACAAGTGCACAATGATCGATTATTCTGTAGATGTTGAACTACATTCCAAATAGAGAACAATTGTGATGAATGGAGTATTAGGTTAGCAACACACACCTATAATCATAAAGAAAAAACCTTTTCCAATGATCATGTTGGCCTAGATTCATTTCCATTATAATGAATACATAAAAAATAAAGAATCACAAAGTAATTATTGCAAAATAAACCCCCAATTAAACCCATCCGCAAGATGACCAAACCACAAATCAATCCGTTGGTTGCTTGATTCTTGTTTATTGTAGAATTTAAGAATGGGAAAGAATCCAAATAAAACAAAATCATACCTCGATTTTGGATCAATCATTGACAAAGAATGAAGTTCTGTTGTGATCTTTGGAGAGATCCTCTTATTCTGTCTTGTACTGGTCTTCGATCTCCAATTCGGCCATATTATCCTAATGAAATATCATTCGATGCTCCTTGATTTTTCTCTAGATATCATGGTTTTTGTGGTTAAACCTAGGAATTACCCATAACAATTTTTTTATAAAAGGGGCTAGGTCATTGCAACAAAAAAATATAAAATATTTTATTCCTTTCATGCTCGCGATGACTTTTCTTCAAATTCCCCATGATGACCACTTTTATACCATGCCTACGGTAAACCCCACATTATTAACTTAGTTGTTCCCTTAAATTTCTAATCTAGTCCACCCATTTATAATTAATTTCACTTTTTCATAAAAATCATGTGTGCCAACTATTTAATTTTTTAAATAAATTTTAATCATTTATTTTGGGAACACTAAAACTTGAAATCACACGCCCTCTCTATGCAAGGTATCAAAAATAATCTATAAAATAACCAAAAGAAATACATGGAAAATTAGAGTCATTAAATTCTCCTATCATCTAGTCTTTACATCCCAAAAATCTAAAACAAGGGCTACACAAAGAGATGTGGGTACAGAGCAAGAATCTAAGCCCCCGTTCCAATGTGCTCTCTTAAAGATTCCCATGATTTCACTAGACAGACACTAAATTAATTTAATTCCCAGGAAGGTTCCTCTCTTGCAAATCCTTGATCTTTACTGGGTACTCAGTAATGGTAGCTCTATCCTCGATGTTCAGCTCTCCCCTGTCGATAATGTGTGATCAGTCATGGACATACCTACTTATCTATGAATTGTGGAAGATGTAGAGTACCTGGTCTAACTGTATAGGTATATATAAGTGGAATGATACCTCCCCAACTCTATATAGTATTTGGAAATAGACAATAAATCTTTGACATAACATACTGCCCCGACCAAATCTCTATAACCCACATTGAGGTGAGACCCATAGGAACATACAGTCTCCCTCCTCAAACTCTAGGTGGATCCATCTTCTGTACACATTAGACTAAGGAATTCTCTATAAAGTCTTCATCCACTCTTGGATTATCTGACCCGTATCGATAGTTTATCACTCCACCTCTGGGCCCATGAGTGTTGACTCTCCTGAGTCATTCCAGCAATGTGGTGACCTGTAGTCTCACCCATTAAAAACCTAGAATGATTCTATACAGATAGTGGAATAGTAGATATTATTGTATTAAAACTCCACCAATGGTGGGTGATCCTCCCAAGTACAAAAAACAAGAATTTTCGTAGCATGTCTCCCATAACTCGAATGGTCCACTGAGCCTGGTCATCAATTTGGGGGTAAAACGATGTTTTCAAGCATAACTAAGCCCCAAACACCTCTTGTAGTCCCTTACAAAAAAAGTATGTGAAGCAAGAATCATGGTCAGAAATGATCATCGATTGAAGTCGATGTAGTAGGACTATCTCCTGCATGTAGAGGCATCCCAATCTCTATACTGAAAATTTCTCTTAAATGGTCAAGAAGTGGGATAACATGGTGATTCGATCTTCGATCATCTAGATGTAATATTCTACTCTAGAAAAACATGGTAATAATATCATGAATCCCATGTATATTCTATCCCATATCTATGATGGAACCTCAAGGGGTTGAGGTAAAATGGCTGGAATTGGTTCTCAGCCTTCACTTGCAGACAACTAAGGCATCAAGAGACAAACTCTACAACTCCCTTCTTCATCTCTGGCCACAAAAAAATGATATTGGAGGTACTAGTAAATCTTTTCCACAACTGGATATACCACCAAATAAGACGTATGAAACTCTCTCATAAACTCCTCCAACAACACCATTGGTACCATCATGTGTCCTCTAAAAATAATGACATGCTCCCCACCTTCAAAAAATCTATCAGGATAATGTTCAGTGGATGTATGAGTATGTAGGGTCTCATAGTTGACATCCCCAATCTATGCCCCCCTGACTCACTATAAAATATCAGGGGTAAAAACCATCGAATGGAAGTAAGATCCTCCATATCCATCCATAAAGGATAAATACAATGAGGCCAAATTAATTGACACCTTATTCAGTAACTGCAAACAAGATCTCTGGCTAAGAGCATCTTCTACCATGTTCCCCTTACCAAAATTATAGACAATTTTTAAGTCATAATCTGGGAGGAACTGTAGCCACTGACTCTCTCTCAAGTCAAGATCCTTCTAAGAGATGATATAATTGGGAATCTTATTATCATAATAGATGTTAAAACTCTCTCCAATCAGGTAGTGGCTCCACATCTTTAGAGAGAATACTATCCCTACTAAATCAAGATTTTGGGTCATGCAGTTCTTCTCGTGTGGTCTCAAATGATGTGAACCATAGGAAATCACCACATGCCTCTACAACGTAAGACAAACAATCCCGATTCCTGATGCATCGTAGAACACTACATACTTGAAACCCTCCTCTATAAATCTCAAGATGGCAGTGCTCATCAAACTCTACCTCAACTGCTAAAAATCATATGGGAACCTCTTTATTCACATGAAATGATACCCCTTTCAGGTCAAATCTATAATGGGTGATGATATCCTAGAGAAAATAGGTATGAATATCGATAATAGCTTTCTAACCCAAGTAATCTCTTCACCTATGTTACACTCTTAGGTGGATCCCATGCTATCACTGAATCAACCTTGGATTGGTCCACTACCAGTCCATTTGTTGAGATAACATGTCCCAAAAAGTAGACCACCTAAATCTAGAACTAGCACATAGAGAGATTCCTGTAAATATGGTTTTCTTAAAGTACATCTCGATCCATCCTCAAGTTCCTCAAATGCTCCTCCTCAAATGCTGGGTACACAAGAATATCATCAATGAAGAGTATCATGAACCAATCTAAGACATGCAAGAAGATCTAATTCATGAGTCCCATGAACACTACTGGAGAGTTAATTGCACCAAAGGGAATCACTAAGTACTTGTAGGTACCATATTGATATATGAATGTCATATTTGGTATATCCTCATCATTTACTCACAAATGGTGATAGCCTAACCAATGGTTGAACTTTGAAAACCATCCCACCCCTCTCAACTAATAAAATAAGTCATTAATCCTTGGTAGTGGATACTTGTTTTCAATGTTACCTGGTTTAAGAATCAGTAGCCCACACACAACATTAAGCTACCATTAATCTTCTTAGCGAACAAAACTGGGGCTTCCTAGGGTGAAACACTAATAATAACAAAGACCTTCCTATATAAATCCTCCAAATGCACCCTTAGCTCACAAAGATTTCTAGGATCCATCCGATATGCTGGCACATAAATCAGTTCCATCCGGGGGTATAGATCAGTACAGAATTCTTTCTCACAGTGGGGATGTTATCTAGGAACCTACTCGTGAAAGAAATCCTCATAATCCACCACCACAATAGGGGACTTAAAACTCATAACATCCACTGCACCAAAGGTCACAATAGACAACTGATGAGTAAACAACTACACCATCCTATGAGTGAGTCTATCCTATGCTTCATGGGTTTCCATTTCACTAAAAAATGAGAACCCAGTCCCATAACTATAGAAAAACCACATCCTCCTCCTAAAATAGTCAATATAGGAATGAACTATGGATAACTAGTCCATAGGTAATATTATGTTTTAAGGTGTAATTTCTTCTACAAAGAGATCACAACCGAAAATTTCACCTCTAATAGTCAGGTCACACCATCCAAACAAGTATGTGATCGCGGAGTCATCTCTAATAAGAGTCTCTAAGAATATGGTTCGAGAAACAGGATCAACCAGAATCTCTAGGTATCAAACAAGGTATGTGGAAAGAAAGGAATTGCTAGAACCTATGTATATCAATACTACAACAAAGGTCGAAAAGGTACAGATCGAACCTCAGATCATTCCCTGATCCTATAGGTCATAAGCTTTGACCACCTGCAGATGTCCCCACCCCTATCCATCAACTCTAGGAGCCTAGCATGGAACATCTGGGAGTCGTGGTAAAATCTAGTCAAAGTATCAACCAACTCTTGCTTCTCTCCCATATCATCTTCTATGTCTGCTGCCTTGTAGACCAATTTTATCCTACCAATTCCTCTACCTCACTGTACCATCTATAGTATCCCTGTCAGCTACATGAAGGGTTGGAAAATCTCATGCAAGATGTCCCCTACCATCACATGAGTAGATCAGCATCTATCTGGATTGACTGGAACCATCTTGTGAGCTCTGAACTAAAGATCCTCCATCATGGGACCCCCTCTTGAAATGTCTTCCATTCCCAAGTCCCTAAGACTAACATCTACTCTATATAAAAAAGGTCTCCACTCCTTCATTCCCCCACCAAAACCACTATATATATCTTATTATTCAATAAACTCTCGACCTCTAAATATCTATTTATTACATTATTATTGGTAGGAATTTATAGAGGGATAATGCTAACTAAAATTTCATTACGAATACCTTGCTCGAAGGTTCACGCCCAGAATAACTAGTCTCAAACCATATCCATTGAGTAAATGGAGAGGTTATTAAACTTCAAAAAATAATCAGATACTTTCATTCTTCCCTACTAGATATGCATAAGTTCCTAGAAATGCAAAACCCCTAGCGCAGCTGGTGATAAATCATATATGAAAAAGCTCTTAAACACTGACCATGATAGATTCTCCTTGTCGTGTTACTAGGTCTCCAAACCCCACCATCGCCCTACTAGTCCATGATGAAGGCTCATTGCCAGGACCACCATATAATCTGCCAGTGTCTTGACCAGACAGAAAACTGAGGTCACCACCTCAAGCTAGTCCTCAGTCACCTATGGGACGAGCTTTCCTTGGAACCCAAGGGGTCTCTATCACTAAACATGATGAAGTGTAATAACCATGTGAACCTCATCCATTAGTATTACAGGTACCATGTTCTGTTCTACATGTTTTAGTATAACTTGAGAGCCACCTAGAGGTAACATCTCTAGAATTGGTCCTTGTTTCAATGCCTCATCACTAAGGGGATCATTATCATGATCATGATGCTAAATCCAAGATGGTATACATCGTAGATTCATAATGAAATAAAACAAGATATACCATAATCAAAGATTATATATGCAGAGGGGAATAAAGAAGTACATGGAAAACACAACCTTTTCCTATACAATGCATATACCATTTCTTACAAGAAACCAGCATTCTCATGTACCAATGTAAAAATAGGTGATCAAATTACTTGTGTATGGATATGTCAAAAACTGCACTAACAATGGAGTCCTTATCCTAAATGTTGAACTCAAAAAAATTAATATTGTTTCCCCTCACATACTTGGTTCTTAAGGTAGAATTGACATCCCCAATACCACTCTATCATAACCTATTCCAGTGGGGCACTTTCCATGACTCCACAAGCCCACCATCAATAGGCTAGGCACTGGTGACTAGCGCCAAAGAGGCATATCACTAAGAAGGGTGGACTTAGCCTATGTACATATACACATGCATACACCTCCAGGCCCATAAAATATTGAAATGTAAAAAAACTAAATAAACATGCATGAATACATCTAAATACCACAACTAATGTATAACAGGAAGTAAAGGAATGAAAACAGATCCAAATACATGCCCGCCACAATGAGTCTGAAAAAATCCCAACAATAAAGTAATATTGGGGAATAATTTCAAAATGATATAGGAACACACATCAGTCTATATGGTCTCACTAAGAATATTCTGGTCCTGGTCCATATAAGACTCTATTAAGAGGTTGATTGTCTGCCCAAGACATCACAAAAGTAGGAAAAGATCGTGTAGGGGTGAGTATAATAATACCTAGTAGGGAACCACAAAATCAAAAAATATAAAACGAAATAATAATAGCCATATCTACATAGGTATATGTCTACAAAATATATAATAAGAAAATTAGGACATACTCAAAAAATAAACAGAGTCTAAAGATAAGTCCAAATCATTATATCATCCTAGGATTTTAGCTCGATGGTTCCACATAGAAATTTTCTGAGAGAACACAATCTTGATTCTGATAACACTGATGATGTCCCACAAAGAGGTAATTCTCATCTGGTATCACAATTTGAATCACACACTAAAATTACAAAGATATATGATACATAGATGAGGATCACACATAAGGCCATTGGGTATATCAAAATCATAATATGGATTAACCCACTATGTAGAGGATCAGTTCCTATATAGTGTTCATCATGAAAATACCAAGAACTCCAACTAGGGCATGAAGACGAATAATGGATATCACTCTAGGCCTCACTAAAGGATTCCAAAAACATTCTCTAAGAAGTACTATTGAACAGATCACTGTTCTATGTGTAGGAGGTGATTCTATACCCACCCTTAAGGAATGGATATAAGGAATGATCCCTAATGAAACTTGTCCAATATATAGAGGAAAAGAGTTCAAATCCATGTTTTTAAGAGTACATGACGTGTAGTAGGGGTACACACTATTTCCATTCATCCCTGAGCCCTACCCATGTGAAAGGAATGTTTCCCACATTCATGTAGTAGTACACAACATGCCATCATCCTGTATACTCTACCCTTGTATTAGTACACAAGTATTCCCATGTACACTACTCCATTCTATTTCTATGAGGGAGTACATGGTGTGTTAACTTCCCATGTACTTCATCACGTGTCTGTGTACCCTCAAAGGTACACATCGAGCCACACCAGGGAGATATGAAATTCCAAGTGAGAGGGTTACACATTTTGTGATACATATCTATATCAAAAACACTTGTCACTACTAGGAGGGTCCCACAAAGTGTGTGGCTCCATGTTACACGTCATGTTGTGTGAGAATTTATAGATTCCCAAATCTAGTTTCTACACATCTTTTTCTATTCCCCGACCACCATTCCAGTCGTGAATCACCCAAAAAATAGATGAACTAAGTCATCTAGGACTTACCATTGATGAAAAAAATCATCTGGATCTTTGATTCATTCACAAAATGATTTCAAATGGTGTTCGTTGTTGTGAATTGATGAAAAATGAAGTTTTCCATAACTATCTGATATGAATATTCTTTCCTTGTTGCACCACTGTTGTGTTGTACCAATCCTAGATCTATAATATTAGACCGTTTCACTAATAAATAGGTGTTCAAAGATCTATTCCTTCATTGATGTTGAACCACATACCAAAATAAGAACACCCGTGATGAATGAGGAATCGAGGGAGAAAATAACAACAAAAAACTAGAGGAATAAACATAATACAAAATTCACATCGGCCTCAATACATTTCCATTATAATTATAATGAAGCATCAATAATCACAAATTAATTGTCCCAAAATAACCCCACAATTAAACCCACCACTTAAGATAAAAGAACCACAGATAAATATGTTGGTTGATTGATACATGTTGGTCATAGAAATTATGAATGGGTAAGAAAACAAATCTAATAACATCGTATGTTGATTTTTTACCGATCACTGATTAATAAAGAAGTTATGCTTTGATCATTAGAAAGATTATTCAATTCAATATCGCATCAATTGCTAATCTTCGATTCAATCGTCATCCACCAATAGAATATAATTTTATGCTCTCCAATAGTCCTCAAGATATATAGCTTTTAACTGCTAATCCTAGGAATTCCCCATATCAATTTATTTATAAAAGATGATAGGTTTCTATGTCAATGAAATAAAATAAAATAAAATAAAATAAAATAAAATAATTAATTATTTTATTTATTTTATTTATTTCACGCCTGTGTTTAATTTTCTACAAACACCCTGTTCTAACCAAGTTTATGTCACACCTAAGGTAAACCCTTCATTCTGAACTCAATAGCGCCCTCAGATTTTTTATCTGATCCTCTATTTAAAAGTTATTCCACTTTTTTATAAAAACAACAAGCACATGCAATTTAATATGTATAATATATTTTAAAAAACATTTCATGCACAGTAGGCCTTAAAATCACACACCGTCTTAGTGCCTAGTCTCAAATATAATCCATACAATATCCAAAAATAATTCATGGAAAATACGAGATAATAAAATTTATTTATTAAATAAATAGTCATTATTCAAGGATTGAAAAATATTATAGAGGAATCACAGACTGAGTTCAATGGCCTGGTGATAAATAATATATATTAAATATTATTTAAATAAATATCATTTAATTTTATTCAACAATTAAGTGCGTATCAAGAAATATTATTAGTATTATTATTATAGAAATGGGGATCCACAGAGAATTCAAAAATGATAAGTGTGTATGTTAAATTGTTATCTTCTAGCTCTAATGATATATAAACCCAATTATTTTATTTTCTTAAAAGAACCAATTTATTTTGGGTTGTAAAAAATGAGACCTCGAGAGAATCCTATCAATATACTAGAGATAACCTTTCCAAGAACGCACTTAATAACGTAGAGTAACCCCCCTCCTCCACTACTCTCATGTTTAGAGAGATCTAAAAGCACCCTCCCTTGAAGCGATTCTCAAGATGATCAATTATGAATGATGCATGAATTACGATATTCCGTGGCAGAACCCAAATATTTCTGCAGAGACATTCTATGTTTTGTAAAAATGAGTGGGTCACCACTGAAGAGAATCTGTTCTTGATTCCAACAACCCAATGATAGTACAATTTAGAGATGTTTTCTGATCCATCAAAGAAGAAATAATTTCGAGAAAAGTAATTATTTAATTATTTAAATTAATTATAAATAATATGTGATGATCTCGTAATTTGGTTCCGGAGGTTATCCATTATTTACACTATTTTTTTCAATTCTATTGATAGAACTATTTATCATAGTTTAAACATTGGATTAATCATCGATCACGACAAAAAGTAAAGTTGGAAATGCCCCATCCGACGCTTACCCTACACCCATAGACTACATTTTTAGAGAATATTTTACTTACATTCACATTATAATTCTAGTTCTATGAGTGAATTTGATATATTTAAGAAAGATAAAAATTTTAACAAGTAGATCTTCCATTTTTCCCTTGTTCCTAATAATCCTAATCCAAAATTCATTTTCACACATGATTGATAATTTCTAAATAACATTATATATAAGTCAATTTCCCCCTTATTCTTCTAGTTTCAAAATGTACTTCACATGAATGAATTAATTTTTGAGAAATTAGAACTATTTTTATGAATTGTACTTTCTTCCACCCATGTATGTATGAAAAACATTACAGATCACTTATTGAAATTTGTACATAGGTCTTAGACTCGCACACCAAGGTCTATTGACTCAAATATTAATTATGGGATCCCAATTTTCCAATTTACTCTTAGTTCAAAGGAATTATATGAATAACATTTAAGGAGGCTCTCTGAGGTGCAATTCAATCACCAATTTTAGGTAACATGATATTGAGTTTGAAATTATTGAAACCTCATGTTATAATTTTGATTCCAAATAGATTTTTTAATTTTCAATAAATTTAACTAGAATTCATACTATATATATAACGGGGGTTATGTTCACTAAGAACAATTCACATTCATGAATTTATAATAAATTTAATCCTCACATTCGGATTGGTAATTTAATTCGGAATAACACATAGATGTTCAATTTTCATATCCCTATTTTTGTTAACTTTTTAAATTAGTTTATTTACACTCCAAATATCTAAAAAACCTATAGAAACTTTAAAAATTTTCCTAAAATAAATTTATATTTTCCCTTTTTTTCTTATTTTTCTTAAATATGTGTTGTACATCCAAAAATACTTTGTCCTTATCCCAAAAAATTGGTTGAGACACCATTAAATTTAATTCTAGAATTTATGTCTTTTTAGGAACCCCACAACTGAAAATTAATCTCTAGATGAATATATTATAAAGAGACTACCTGATCTTTCTTCATTTGAAAGAATTTTAGAGGAGTTGGGTCTCCTCCAAGGAATATTTCCATGGACTTTCCTAAAAATATTTAATATTCTGGTCTTTCCCCATGAAGGGGCATTGTGATTCTTCTCCCTTGGTTACAATTTCACTAGTGGGGAAACTGTTAGTCACTATATATGGTCTAGTATTCATTGAATAATTTTTATCTGGCATTGGATTCATTTTTGAAGAGTGTAATAAAACATTGCCTCCAATTTGAATGTCTATATTATAATTATTTCTTTCATGGATAGAACTGTTCTTTTTCCTACACAGTAGTGTGTTATCATGGGATTCCCTACTCATTGTCTCCAGTTCCATCATTTTTAGCTTCCTCATTTTTTAATCATACCAAATTTTGGGTAAACTACTTTGGTATCCTAGCTTGCTTTATTAAGAAACTCAAAAGAAAATTCATCATTTCTTGTATCCTATATAGGTAAGGTAGAGGTTTCAGTTGTAAATTTGAGTAAATTCTATGAATACCTCTCACCAATGTCTTCTAGTTGTTCAACACATAAAATAGTTTTCAGACTAAACTCATTTCCAAAAACAATTTCTGTAAAATCACGAGATTATAAAGTTTTTTTTCAATAAAATCATATCATCCAAAATAAAAATTTCCTCTTTAAAAAACATCATAATTTAAAATGGTTTATAGTAAAAGAAATTTTATCGTCACAAGGTTGTTTCATTAATTCAAGAATGTTAAAATCCATAATTTCTTCTCCAATGGTTTTACAAAGTGTCCCTTCATTGAAATTTATAATTATTATAGTAGTCATAAGAAAAGGATAACCTAAAATGATGGGGAATGAGTCATACATTTTCCTTAATCCATTTTTAGTATTTTAATATCATAAGTGAACACAAAACATTGTACAATTACCATAATATATTCTAAAACACCTATTGGGTAGGAAAATAGCTTGGTTTTTAAGCCCCATAACCAATCAGGTGGGTTGGATTCCTCATACACATAGAGATGAATAAAGTAAGTAAGGAATAGAAATAATTTATTTTAATAAATCACATAATTCATTTGAAAATTAGTCTATCATATGGTGCATGGGATAGAAAAGATACCTAAAACATAGAATTTTAGGGGGATTTGTGTGGTTATAAATGAAAAATCTTTTTTACATAGAATTAAAATTTTAGTCCCTCAAAATATTACCCTTCATGTTCAGATTTATTTGATGAATCCTTCATACCATATAAGCTGATGGATTGTATCCAATAGAGGTATTTTAATCTACACAATTTTAAACACTTCCAAGATCTCCTGATGTGATGATTCTTCATTAATTTTCATAGTTTCTTTTATCCTTACTGATAAGGGTGGTTGGTACTGATGTGGTTCTTCCATTTTATCATTCCTCTTATCCTTCTTCATAGGGGATGTTTACATAGTCACCTCTTCATTATGTTCTTTTCCCAGAACAAATACTCCATGTTTAGTGGGATTTCCAATTCTAGATTATTCTCCAGATAGTTATTCTTCATTACATTCTAGTTTCTTGGTAATATTTAATATAATGGATATAATATTTATTACGAGGTTGGGAATATATTAGGTATGAATCTTAACAGATCCTTGGGTTTTTAATTTATTTATAACAATAAGTAATTGGCCATAAAATTTCAAAATTTCTTTCATCAAGTCCTTTATTGAGGGTTATTGAGATTTTCTTGGTTGGTAGATTGTATATGTTTGAGATTTCTTTCATTAAAATAGTAGAGGATTAATATTTCATTGGAAAACTTATGAAAAGGTTTGAATATGAAGTTCTTGGTTTCCAACCCCATTCTAAATGTTGGATTACTCTCTGCTTCCATGATTGTAGATTCGATGTTTCGAGTAATGTCTTCTGTACATGGATTCATAGTTTTCTTGAAGATGGAACACCCTAGGGGTATGGTGGGTGAAGTCTCCTCTAATTTTATCAAATTTATATTTTTCAATAATGTTGTTAGTTCATCAATTTTTTTTAAATTTGAGAGTTATAATCAGTCAACTAATATACTCCCATTTTAGTAGTTCTCATAGAATATTTATGAGAATTTTGGGACCTCCTTTCAATTAGGTCTGTGTCTTCCAGGAATTAATTTTTAATCAGTTCTCTTATAGATCATTAGCAACCAATATTTATTAAAATAACACTCGGAAATGCTTTTATTTACAGGGTGGGTGTCTGTAGAAGTTTTTAAACCCTTTAATATCACCCAATACTCATAAATTCTCTCTATATATTATTGTTTTATTTCATTGATCATCTTTCTCTTATAGACACTCCTTGATGAAGGGAAATAATTATATAGTGAATATCAATATATTTTATCCCAGGTGGTGATATCTCAAGTGTGTATTTTTAAGATCTACTCCTTGGAATATCCTTTAAGAGATAAGGTAAATTCCTTGTATGTAATCTAAGATATAGTGGCTACTCTAGGTTTGAAGAAATTACAAAATTCTCCAAATTCTCAAAAATTCTAGTTGGGGTATTCTAAAAAAAACAAGAAAATTAGGCATGTTACTTATCATTTCAAATTTAATACTACAATCCTGTTGATTATTCATATATAAATGATGATTATTATTATCTAAATTAGTTGTATAAAATTATCTTAATGTTCAACTCAACTAGGAATGATTATCATCTGTGTTTTTGGTTCCTGAGGTGACTCTGTTGAATGTAGAAGAACGGGATGAGTATTTAGTCGATGGAATAGTGAAAAACTCCCTTTACCCTTCTTATGTGATTCTAAATGTTCTATGCCTCACCAAAAAAGATCACTCAACCATAGGATCAAAACCAACAAGGTGAGATGAATTTTCTAGGGTCATTTGTTGAAATCATTTTAAAATAAAATTAAAATAGAAACAGTGTACTCCGCATCAATAGTGCCTAGTTTTATGAACACCTATCATGGGGTGCTCAGCAAAACAATTTTTTAACCCAAGTAAAATGTAGTATTAGTGGGAATCAACATTGTCTCCATAGAGGGCAGTATAATTAGTGTGTTTATCTTTTTTGGTGGGTTCAATTTTAGAAATCAACAATTGAATTAAACTAGATTAGTTTTAATTTAAATTTTGAAATTAGTGGCCTAACCATGGATAATCTCCTTATCTTTACTATTAAATAATTATTCCAATTAACACACTCATTTTTTATTTCATATCAAGTGAAATATCACTCGATTACTCTGACATGGAATTTTTTATTTATCTGAAGGGATGTAATGATCCTTTAAAAATAAAATATATTCTAGACTGATAATCCCAAATCTATAATTTTCTATTGAGTCAACCCACTACCCACGATCACAAGAAAATGATAAGACCTAAGTGGCCTGTATGTAAGATCTAGTTAATAAGGGGAAATAAATTAAAAATCTAAGAAATGATGAAATAATTTTTTCCTATATGGATCAAATCAATTTACAGATTAACATAAAATATTAAATAATTAAAATGACATTTTCATTAATAGGGAGACATTGTGAATCTTTTCAGTTCATCTTCTAATGGTGTACTATTTCATTAAAAGAGTTATTACAATACAATAATGGGATGTAGGAAATATTTACAATAATGATTGATTGTAGAAATTGCCTTTGAGAAAAAGTGAGGGAAAGAGTTAGAGAGTTCCCCCAACATAGTGAATAGTGTTCTATTTAAAGAATAATTCTTAGAGATCCTTGGAGTGCTTCTAAAATTCACCATGTGAGCTATATAGGTATCTTTAAATTCTTTGAGTGAATCTAGGAATGTTCTCATTTTCAGTGATGAGAAATTTATTATTCTTCATTGGATGATTGAAACATTTCCATTATCAAGGGTTTGGATTATTCCTTTAGAGAGAATAATTTTGATTTCTCCCATCATTGAAATTATCCCCCTTTTGAATAATCTAGTTGGGATGTTATAGTGGTTCATGAATCCAATGGAAAATAATACTATGATTCGTGTTATTTTAAAGTGATGCACATATCGATTGGGTCTGCATTTTTCTAAGTTTATTTGAAACTATTTTGTATTTCACTAGAATGTAGACCTGGATATTGCCTCATTTCATCGAAAACAAATTTGTGAACTCTATTTGGAGATTGAATATGAATATAGTTACGTTGGTGAGACAAGGAACTATTACTTCACGTGCATTATAGAGGAATACCAAAAATAATATGGTGTGTGGACTCTAATGGATTTATAATTGATGTATTGGGGAATTTTAAGGTCCACATATGGTCTTCATAACACTTAAACATGGGAAAAGTCAAATAAATTAATTTATATTTTATTATTTGGATAAAGTCAATCTCACAGCTCATGAGGTTTTGAATCTTGTATTCTTGGGATTTAGACATTCAAATTATAGTTACTATTCAATCATGGTGGTACAAAATCTAATTGTGGAACATTCCTATTCTTCATCTAGTTGAAAACATGATTAGGACAAGGTTGGTGTGGATTCTTTAAATTGGAATCACCGAAAATCCTCTATTAGGTGATTATCATAGACTCACCAAGTTGATCTTGAGTCAAAAACCTGAAAACTGTCCTCATCATTTTTCCAAAACATGATTCTTCATCACATTTCTCAGGTAAAAACTAGATTTAGTCATAAATTTACTTTGGTTGGTTATATTATCTTAAATAAATTGTGGAAACTATGGTGCCATGAAATCATGATTTATGAATGATAAAGTCACCAAATATTTCATTGGAATCAACTGAAACACAAGAAGTTCACCCACATTCAAAAATACAGCTGAATCCAACTGGGAACTCAGGGTACCATCCTTCTTTGATGAAACAAACATGATAAAGGTGTATAACAATGATCTCACAACACAAATATTGATTACCTATTCAACCTACCTCAGTAAAACATAATTATAAAACCCCTTCTGTATACCTTCTTTCTAAGAGAATCAAGATTACCATTTAGATGAGTCTCAAATACCCATTCTACCCAAGGCCTTTTTTGATTCATTTATTCTCATCGGTGAGCTTTAGTTTCTTATTAGGATCCTACCTGATTATAAATCCATATTCAATCATGCTTGGACTAGGTTACTAATCCAGATGGGTGACCTCCTATGATGTTTCCCAGGGTGTGTTTTTGCGAGGAAAAAGAACACTAGAAGAAAATGTGTTACCCTCTGAGGAAAATATTTAGTCTGATGATTAGTATGGAGACATGGGTGGGTCCTAGGTAGAAGAATACATGACTATGGGGATAATGATTGTTCTTGGAGGGCCATAACCCATAAACCATGTTAAGATAGGGTAATTGTACTATCAATAGGGCCTAATTGACACATCGGTATCATAGGTGGAACCCATATCGAAGTGTGGTGGAACTACCTGGGTTGAGATACAGGGTCCACAATGAGGAATTTGTTCTCTAATGAGATGGGGGGGGGGGTGAATATAAAACCCTACAATTCTAAAGGGTTAAAATTATAAATTATATGTGGTCATGTCAACAAGGTGAACATTTCGTTTTGGAAGCCTACCTGATTAAAACACAACATTAAACTAGATTGGATTAGAGTAGTGATTAGGATGTGTGACCTCTTGGTAAACTTCCCAAGGTGTGTATGAGTGAGGAAAAAGAACACTGGAAGAACATATTGTGACTTGTGGGGACATTCATTAGTCTTATGACCCATTCGGGCATATGGGAGGGCCACAGGTAGGGGTCCATGTGTTTTCAGAGAAACCGGTTGTTCCTAGTGATCCAAGACACAAAAACCATGTTAATAGGGGTGTTTGTGTTGTCAGTGGGGCCTAGTTATCACACTGGTATCAGGGGAAGAACCCATCGGGAAGTGCGATGGATGTACCTAGTTTGAGATATAAAGTCCACAATAAGGATGTTGTGCTCTAATAGATTGGTGTGAGGGAGAATTTAACACCATATAATGGTAAAGGGGAAAATTATAAATGATATGAATCATGAAAACTAGGTGAACCATTCCTTTCAGTGCCCTACCTAATTATAACTCTACATTTAAGCATATTTGTCCTGGAGTGGTGACCAGGATGGGCGACTTCTTGGGAAGTTTCCTAGGGTGTGTGTGAGGGTGGAAAAACCATACTAGAATAACATGTGTTAATATAAAAATACAATCATTAGTATGATGATCTGTTTGGGCACATGGGTCTGCCCCATGTAGGGGACCACATGCTTGCGGGGAAACTGGTGGTTCCTGGTGGGCCATGGCCCAATGTGCATGTTAATGTGGGGTGTTTTTTCTATCAGTAGGGCCCATTTGTTACATTTACCCATGATTTAATTTCTATAAAAATGTCTGAAATTGATTTTCATATAATTTTCGAAGTGATATACTTTTAACTTATTATTGAATATGTGAATCGAATCATCAGTTTAATGTACATGGGATGGATAGAATTTCCAACTATCATGAAAGCCCAATCCTTTGAATGTTCCTTTTTATTTTTACATGGTAATTTTTAATGAAAATTATTGGCTTAATATTTTGGGTATTTTTAGATATTAAAAAGGGGATTTAAAATGAACTGTGTATTTCCTCAGGAAATATTATATTGATATTTTAAGGGTATTTTTCATATATGATTACATCATTTGATGTTACATATGCTTTTCTAGGTTTATGATCAAATGATACCATACTTTTTATTTCTATGGATGCTTTATTATTGTGATTATGAGATGATTATGAAACATGATTTCTTTATATGTGTTATCAAATGATGATATGAAAAATGTTTTATAATAATGTGCCACACATATATATGGTTTTAATTATTTTATGTGTGGTAATTAAATTAAATAGCTATACATTACAAAGGGTAGTGATGTATATATAATGAAATAAAAAGGATTGGAATGGGGAGTAAACCCATTTTATCAAGGCACTCTATCTACTATAATAGTGATGGGAGTGAACCCTGACTAATGAATTGATTTAATGGGGAGTTAACATAATCCACTGTGATATCATTAGTAGTGATCCTTGACTATGAAAAGTATTTTCAATAGTTTTTTGTATGAAAAAAACATAGGCCTTATGGTTATGATATATTCTCATGGCTCATGATTATTTATAGATGATTTCACATTCTTATGGAGAATGTATTTGAATTGAAAAAGACATATTCTATAATTCATGATTAAGGATATTTGGATGTACATGTATGATTATTTTATGTTATTATCATGTTCTTATACCCTTATACTTATATTATTATTTCATATGATCATTGATTGATATCTCCAATATTTAAACTTTCCAAGAGTTTAATGTCACCCTTTATTATGTTTTTTCCTAAAATATAAAGAATGGTTTTAAGTAAGATTAATCTATGAATGGTTCTATTAGTGAAGAACATAGTGGTAGATGATGTAAATATTTTATGTAGTAGTTTTTTATGTATCAAAGTCTCTATATACAACAAAAATTTATGGTTTTAGAATGAATCATAATGTTCTGTACCAAATATTCATCTAATAAGATGTAATATATATGTAGGTAAAGTTTTCGTTTCTATAGATAGTATTAGAGTAAGGATTGGTTATTTTTGGAAACTATACTGAAAAAAGTTTTAGTGAGATACATTAGTATAAGCCTTTATACAATATAACATACTATGTGATATTAAAGAAAGAACTGCAGTTGACATAGAAAATACACCCTTGTATGGATACTAGAAAGTGGATGCGGTTATGGAATAGATGCACCTGGGGGTAATAAATCTGAAAGGGTAGGATTAGTTTTTAGTTCGATCATCACCTGTATATGATGAGTGGGCCTAAGAATTTACATGTAGCTAGAAAGAAATGGGAAAATATTCTTGGGTTAATTTATATCTTCATAATGAACTAATGTGATGGATTTATCTTGAAAATGACCATGGATGTCCACGGTTAAACTTATGGTGTCCCATATTGAAATTAATGTTTCATTATTTAGAAATAATATAAATTATTTATCATGATTATTTGGATTTTCACTAATATAATTTTTTCTCACATTATATATTTTTTGTTTTAGTCAATTGATGGAACTTGATGGAACCATGTTAATGATGGAAAAATCAATGATTGTCATCATAATAAAAAAATGTTATAAGAGTTGTAATGAAAAAATTATTTCTATGATTATGAAAATTTATCAATACATGAATCATATTAAGCTTTCAAAAGAACAAAATACGGAAAATATTATGTTGAGTACTTAATGAAGAACATAAACCTTTTCTTGTGAGTCTGGTGATCCACTAGTTGAAGAGTAATGGATAAATAAACCAGAAAAAAAAATTTCCATACTAAAGTGTTTAGAATAATGAAAATACATTTTAGCTATTTAATATTTTGAAGGAGAAGATGACCAATGGTGGAATATTTTCAAGAATATGAGGCAATGAGAATAAATAGAATCCATGGAGTGGGATGAGATTTGAAGGTTATTTATCAACATGTAATTTTCTCATATTCATCATTCAAAAATTGGGAATGAATTACATGAGAAAAAGAAGAAGGATGAAGAATCCATTAATACATATGAGGAAAATTTTACATGAATTTTGAGGTATACATTTTTTGTTATCCTACAAACTAAATGTATGCTTGATCGGTTCATCAATGGATTCTGAAAAATTATTTTAATGGTCTTATCCATAACAGAATTTAGTAGATATGAAAAAAATCATTAGATGTGCTATCAGGTTAGAAATATATATTTCATTTATTCATCAATATAATGGTTTTTAATAGAAAATTATAGAAATAAAAAGAAAATTATAATGATAAAAATAATCAAGGGAAGAAGATTAACATTCCTTTATGATTGAAGTGTGGAATGAAACATGGAATAAATTTTCTTATGGGGATTGGTAAAATATTTAATTATAGAAATGATGTTCAATGGATAATCAAATCTTGAAATTATGGGAATATATTAGCTAATAATAACAATTGAGGGAACAAAATATAGAATTAACCACCCACACTCTAGTGTTTTAAATGAATGTAGTATAATAATTATGATAACCACAACTCAAATAAAATAGGTAATGATGATGATAAAATTCACCAACCACTTAATTGAAAAGAAAAAGGGGAATATAACATGATCCTCATTGGTGATGTGGGGTACGATAATGAAGTGGTGAAAGATTTACTTACCATCCACTCTAGAGCTGTTTGTGTCTTCCTTGATTTTGGATCATCCCATTAATTTATATAGGATGAATTTTCTAATGTTATCAAAATACCTCCTTAATGAGTATATGTTTAATTAGTAGTGAAAAATATCTATGGCATGGTGTTGATATCTTACATTTATGATTCAACTATGATTATAGTTTGTGGGAATCCATATCCTAAAAATACAATTATTCATAGTTTAGTTTTAGTAGAGGTTATTCTGGGTATGGATTGTTTATCTTTATATAAATACCATATCATTTTTTAATCAATGAAAGTTATATTTGATATTCTTAACCAACCAATGTTCATATATCAATGCGATGATAAATATGAACTTCCAATGTAAAATATATTCATTTTGTGGGTATTTATTCCAATTAAAAAGGAGTGTTTATCTTAGATGGTTGGGGATAAAATCAATAGTAATGAAATTCCAATTATAAGAGTGTTTTTTGAAGATTTTCTAAAATATTTTATTATTCTTCCTCTTAATATTGATGTTATACATTCAATAGAACTCAGACATGGTACTCCTCATATTTTAAATGATCCATTTAGAATGTACCCATTTGAGTTACATGAAATAAAGAAGAAACTCAAGGTGAATCTTGATAAGGGTTTTATTCATCCAAGTGTATCACCATGGTATGGACAAGTTCATTAAAAAAACCATGGATCAATGTGACTATGAATTAATTATTAGTAACTTTTCAAGATCAAAATCTTGAATAAAAATTATCTAACCCTTATTAATGTTATTTTTTGAAAAATTACAAGTATATCAATATTATTCAATGATTGATCTTTGATATGGATACTATAAATTAGGGGTAAAAAGTGAATTCATAACAGAGATAACTTTCCATAAGAGAAATGGAAACATTAAATTTATAGTGATGTGATTTGGTCTTAGTAATTCCTCTGTTATCTTCATTGACTAAATAAAGATAATATTTAGAGATTACCTTGTTTATTTTGTTATAGCATTTATTGATGATATTATAATATATTCCAAAATAAAGAAAGACTATAAAGATAACTCAAGGATTATACTAAAGACCATGAGGAATAAGATGTCATATTAAAAATTTATGAAGTATGAATTTTGGAAATAAGGAGTTTCATTTTTGTGTTATATAATATCAAGAGAAGGTATATTAGTGTTTCCATAAAAAAACATATGTTATATAAAATCGAAACACACAAAAACGTTGACTATGATTCATAATTTTATAGTTTTTTATGGATATTATTGATACATTATAGAGAATTTATCATGACAATATAATCCACTCACCAAGTTAACTTTGAAGAGATAAAAGTTAATTTGGATAGATGAGTGTGAGGAATATTTCAAGGAATTGAAAATAGTCTTTGTTATTTCACCTACTCTAAAACTACCATAAAAGGAGAAGGTTTTGCATTAAATATTGATGTATTATAGAAGATATGAGGGTTCATAATTATAAAGATTGATATGGTGAGAGTTTATGCATCAATCCAATTAAAGTTACATGAGATAAATTAACCAACTCATGATTTGTAGTTAGGTGTGATAATTTTTTCATTAAAGATATATAGGAATTATATTTGCAAATATAGGTGAGAAATAGATACTAATCATAAAAAAATTAAATTTTATAAGAAACTATAAATAGTTAAATACATAGAATAGAGTATGGTTGGAGTTTATTAAATATTACGACTCATTAATAAATTACCACCCTAGTAGGTGAATAAGGTGGAAAATTCTCCAAGTGAAAAGGATGATGTTATATTTTTTATGATGTGGATCAAAATAGATAAAAAAAATTTAAATTTGTAAAATTTGGATTTTGAAATCATAAAGGATGGTGAGAAATCATATCATGCTCAAATGAGTGTTCAACTATATATCCTTGTGAATATTAAAGAGGAAAAGGATAAAGATGAAGATTTATAATAGAATATGAGAAATGTTTATGAATTCGAAATTGAATAATATAGAATTATAATGTTCATGAAATGAGTATGCACATGATCAATACCAAACTCTAAGAAATATATACTAGAATAAGATCAGAACTCATAATTATCTATTAATCTATGAAGTATGAAGATATATAGCGATCTAAAAGAGTATTTCTGGTGGGACATCTTGAAAAGTGAAATTGAAGAGTATGTGTCTCAGTTCTTGGTATTTTAGAAAGTTAAGGTTGAGACAAAGAATACTAATGGGGTGTTATAACCATTATATACAGAAAAATTGAAATGGGAAAACCCCACCATGGATTTCACCATTAGACTCTCGAAGAAGTCTAAAGTACATAATGCTATTTGGGTTATAGTAGATCACCTTACAAATTCAGAAAAATTTACTAACATGGGAGAGGATTTCTATGCTGATTATATTTCTAGAATATGTATTAATTAAGTGGTAATGTTGTATAGAGTACCACAGTCTATTGTATATGATTGATATTTAAGGTTTACCTTGATGTTCTAAAGAATTACGGAAAGATTTAGATATATAGTTGTGTTTTAGTGTCTATTATCATCTTTATATGAATGATCAATCTGTGGGGACCCTTAAAATAGTAGATTATTTGTTTTTATCCTATTATCTATATTTCAATGTAGCTTTGGTTTAATATCTTTCTCTTATCTAATTCTTTTATGTCAATTGGTTTCAGTCAACCATTTAAATTAATCCTTATAAATACCTATATAAAAATAAATGCATAAATCGAATGTGCAGGGATAATGTGGGAGAACAGAATCTATTGGGACCCGGTCTAGTTGAGTAAATGATAGATAAAGTTAGATTCATTCAACAACACATCAGGACAGCTTAGATTCCCAAAAAATTTATGTTAACAATCGTTAGTGAGATTTGGAATTTTAATTTAGTGGGAATATATTCTAATGAATTTATCTATGGAATAGGGATATGATATTAAAAAATAGTGGAATGTTTATCTATAGGTATATTTGACCCTTCGATAGTCTTGATCGAGTAGAGATGAATTTTTATCACTTGGCGCATCCACTAAAACATTATTATATTCATGATGTTTTTTATGAATCTCTCCTTAGGAAGTACATACTTGTTCCTTCACATGTACTAAACCCCAAGGTTTTACCATTTTATAATTATATTTACTATGAATAAAAAATTTATAAATCTTGTATTTTTGAGATATGGTCTTACAAAAACTATTTCTCACCCGGTTAAAGTACTTTGGAAGACAAATAAATTTATAGAAGATACATGAGAACCCAAGGATGTGATGAAACATAGACATCCTAATTTATTTAGATTATAGTATTGGAATTTCATGGGAGAAAATAATTTTAATGTGGTAGAATATAATATCTGAAGATTTTATTTGTTTTTACTTTGAAATAAACATAAATTATTTGATTTCTTTCTTTTCATGCAATTCCGAGTTTAAGAAAACTAGGAAATATTGTTGAATTGTGATTATTAAAATGCGACCATTGTGACATAGTTGTTAAATCAGCTGTATAAATAAAAAAAATTATGAAAAATTTTAATAATGATTTTATATCATGAAAATTTATTTATTAATGTATAATAAATAAGTTCTCAACTTTCCATAATGTCATTTTATTTTTTCAAAACATGTTTTATAATATAATTATTTTTAATGAATATTATGTGTGGATATTATACAAAACTTCTTATAATTAAAGAAACTTTATTTTAAAAACTGGGTACAGTTTCTGAAATTAGCATATCAAAATTCTTATATGATAAAATTTTATGATTTTTCTAAAAAGATTAATTTTTTAGAGAATAGTAAAAAAAATATTGAATTTATAGAATACTATATTTTCAATTAAATAATTTTAAAAGTACATTTCCTTAAATTATTTTTTAAATATAATTATTCAATTTTAAAAATAATAAAATCAATTTAATTGGAATCAACCATATTCTTAATTTTATAATAAAAACATTTTAATACATAAAAATTCATTTTAATGTAAAAATTATCTCCTCACATTTTGAGGGTTTATTTTAAAATAAATATATTAAAATTTCAAAAATTTACTCTTATAAAATGAAATCCATATTTTTTATTAGAATAATTAATATTATGTTATAATATAAACATATTTTTGTCATATGGAATAGTAAAAACAGTAAAAAAATCACCATAGTACAATGGTAAATCTAGCTAACCCTTTTTAAAACTAACTGATAAAACCATTATTTTTATATTAAATAATATTGGTTGAAGTAATTTATTCCCATATCATATTTTTCATGAAACATAATTTATTATCGAACAATTTTCCATTAATATGACCAAATAATATTTTCAATCCTTAAAAATATTCAGGGTGTGTCCCCACATATTTATAAAAGGACACCCCTCTTATATTCACCACTTGTTTATATATTTGCATAAAAGGACACCCCTCCTATATTCACCACTTGTTTATATCTTTGAGGTATGTGTTGTTTTCTCTTCTTTACAGAACATTTTTTTTTAAATTTAATAAATTATAAGTGGTGTATATTGGTTCTAGGGCCTCATTATTTTTTGTTGCATTATTCTAGTTGGTGGATCCCTTTTTGGACATGTACGACCTGAGTTTTGAGGCAGGTGGTTCCATATCTTGCCTCTATTGGTGAACATCATTGCTCTTATTTTTGGTAAATTGTTTTCTTAAAAGAAATGGATAGATATGACTGATTTTTTTGGTGTGTGTGGAACTGGGTTTTTATAAAAGTTGGTTTTCCACTGTTTTTAGTAAGTTGAAATATTTTTCAAATCATTGTGAACTGGTTTTATGAAATAGTTTTCAAACCATTTTTTGATTAACTAGTTTTGAAAATAGGTAACATAGGAAGACTTGTGTACTTTAGTTGATGTTATAATAATAGGTATCTTCATCTTTTGTGAGTTTTTCTCATTTTTATCTCCTCTTCTCTCTAGGCTTGTTATTCTAGGGTCTTGTTAGACATATTAGGGGTGGGGTTACATGTTGGGGTGTTACTGTTCTATTTATGATTGCTGAATATGCCTAGTGGGTTGACTAGTACATGGTTTTTAACTTTATATATGAGTTTACATGATATCTTAACCTAGTGTGACCCCTAGCATGATTTTAGTTATGCTTCTACTTTTGGTTTGTATTGTGTTGATTTACTTCCAAGGATATGATATGATATGTGATACATGATTTCATTGATATGAAATTCCTAATTTGGTATATAAGGATATCAAATGATTGAAATTTATTTACCTAATTTTTGGTAAATGTAGAAATTGGGAAATTAAACAATTTTTTCATGATTATGGTATAAAAACTGTTAAACTATTATCAAACATTGTTTTTTTAATGTTTAGAACGCTTGGATTTTTGTTTTGTGGCCTGATATGGTACACCTGGGTGAGGCCCTTATAAGCCTATTATCTCAGACCATGTGTACCCTTCAGTGGGGTATATAAATTATTATTCATTTTTATGTAGGGAAATGAAAGGTATCACAGTGAAGTTGTGAGGTTTTCTGTCAGATGAGTCTGGTGGTGGTTAAATGGTGGGAGTCTTTCCATGACATCACATTGATTAGACGAGTTTTCATATTTTATTATTATTTTGTGATTGGACCTGTACTTATAGATTATTTATAATATTAATTTTTTGGTTTTTACTTTTTTATGGCATGAATTTACCTTTCCATTATTATCTCTATTGTAGATATGTGCCATGATGTTGCTTCAGGCTATGTGAAATAGTTACCTATGATTAACAACTGATTCCCTGGGTTTTAGTCGCTAGCCTCTGGGGACTAGGAACACCCTTATGGTATGTGGTGGATTGGTTCATGTACTATCTTGAGAGGATATTTGGGTCTATTAATTAATGTTTGGTATTGGAGGGAGGTTTTTCCTCCAGATTCCTAGTTTTGGGATATTTGGTAGACTGGATATAGGATAATTGGTACTTGAGACTTACCTTTCAATGAGTGCCTAGAAAACTTCTACTATGACTAGAATCAAGTTTCCATGGGATGTTGGTATGTTTGTATCCAATCTAGACCTCTTATTGTTAATATTTATTTTTATATATTGGTTATTTGGATTGAACAAGGATTATTCTGTGTTTGATCATTTATTTTGTTTCGGTGTGCAACAACATGCCTCCATGAGAAGTTCCAAAAGTTCCTCAAGATGGTTAAATTGATGCTTCATAGGGGAATCCTCCCATGGATCATAATTTTATCAAGCCTATCATGTGGGTAGTTTGTGTTGTCGACTAGAATGTACTATAAGATTAGAATGTAGTTATTTTTCTATATCCGAGAGAAGTAGGAGAATGAAATAAATCCTGGGAGTTTTTTTATGATAATACACCATCCTTTAATGTTACGAATAAATTTTAATATTTGGAGGATTGGCTTGAAAAAAATGATTTACTTTTTCACTTCGTTGATACTCTTTTTTGTATCAAGGTGAAGTGCACAACGTTCAGACTTGAGGGTCCTTGAAAGAGATGGTGGGATTTTATAGCACATTTGATAATCATGCATGCTTGTAATGGAAGGGTTTTTACACTCTCTTCTTCCAAAAGTTTTTTACATAGCCACTGATGATGAAAAAGTATATGTAGTTACCCTATTTGAAGAAGAGAGAGAATTTAGTTTCGATGGATACCAATTAGTTTGATGATATGGTTGGTTTTTCACCAGAGAATGTAATGAATTACAAGTTGAGAGATAAAAATGTACCTACAGGGTTTGTGACCGAATATCAAATCAAATGTATTTATGATAAAACATTCGAACAATTTAGAGATAGTGGAATGTTCTATGATAGAAGAAATTAACATGGCAGTAAAGGTTGAATATTATTTCTATTATCTTCCACCTAGTGATAGTTTTAGTGGGATGAAAAGGAAAAAAGGGAATGAAAAAATTTCACCACAATGGTTTTCAAAAACATTCCTCTTTAGCACATTCATTTAAAACTAGTACAAGGCCTCTATATTCCTATCACTGTGAAAATATCAAACACACAATAAATTTATGTCCTTCATCTGAAATGGCATGTAATAGTATGTGATTTTATAGTCATTTTTAGTGTTACTATTACTCTATGTCTACACCTCGATATGGTTAGGGATCATCAGCTCCAAAGGCTACTATAGAACACCCAGAAGTTCTAAAGAATACAGGGATCCATCCATAGCTCTCAAGAGTAAACCAACTTCATGAAGTAGAATATTTTCTGACAAATGTAGATGTGGGCCTAAAAACAGTGGGAGGTACCATCTTTATTGCATCTTTAGTAACAATTTCTTTATTTGATACTAGTGCTTCCAACCCATTTGTATCTGTCCATTTTGTTGATATGATAAACCATAAAAAAGAGGTTACATCCTTTATTATAGAGTTAACAACACCTTATGTGAAGAGGAAAGAGTTGGGGTCTATGTGTCTTTATGCACTATTGAAAGATGATGCAGAGTTATTTTGTGAATTTATTGTTCTCTATTTAGATTCATTTGATGAAATTATTTGGATGGATTGGATTGTTTTTCATGATTATGAAGTTCATTGTTATCATCAACATGCCTCATTTCTTGTGTATTATGGGAAATTATGGTTGTTATAGGGAGAGTGGTATTTGAGGTCTGATCATGTAGGACCATACCACACAGAGGTAAAGAGTATTTTGTCTATTTTAGTAGTTAATATCGATGATATATCTTCTATTATTGATCTTCCCACAATATTTCCAGAGTTTCCTGAAATTATTATAGATGATTTCTCTAGGATTCCTCTAAATAGTGAGGTAGAGTTTATGATTGACTTGGTTCTTGTTACACAACCTATATTGATTCATTATGATCTTAAGGAACAAGCAAAGATAAGATAGCTCAAGACTCAATTGGATGATCTGATAGAGAAGGGTTTTGTTCACCCTAGTATTTCTCTATGGGCAGCCCTAGTGCTCTTTTCCAAGAACCCAGATGATTCACTTCAATTGTGTGTGGAAAATCATAAGTTGAACTAAGTAATGGTTAAGAACATGTATCATTTCCCCCATGTGGTTGATTTATTTGATTAGATAAAACTAGAAAATTGGATTTCAATTATTGATCTTTGACTAGGTTATCATCAGCTCAGGGTTTGAGAGTGTGATATAACAGAGATGGATTTCAGGCTCAGGTATATCCATTATAAATATCATGTGATTCTGTTTGGTCTAAATAATTATCCTACAATTTATAAGGATTTAATGAATTGAATATTCCATCAACATATAAAAACTTTTTTGAAAGTTTTGATAGATGAAATTTTGGTTTTTTAAATATCCAAGCAAAAGTTTGATCACCATATGATTTTAGTTTTGGAAAACCAAAAAAGTCACCATTTATATGGAAATCTTTTGAAATGCATATTTTTTATTCAAAATTAAAATTCTTAGGGAATGTGATTTAAAATCATGGCTTATCAGTTTATATTTAGAAGGTAAAGGCTATCTTTTCACATTAAGAGCCACACAATTTCTTTGTGATTTGGGGTTTTCTTAGAGTTGTTGGATACTATTAATGGTTTATAAAAGATTTTTAAAAGTTGGCATCACCTTAGACCATTCTTACCAGGAAAGGGGTGAAATTCATGTGGGATGAAAATTGTCATTCTTCTTTCAATAGACTAAAAATTCTTCTGATATAAGCTTATATTTTGATCTTACATGATCCCGATAAAGGATATGTGGTTTCTGTGATTCTTTTGGTGCTAGTTTTTTTTTGTGTGATCATGTATAATGATCACATGGTAACCTACATATCTCATCAGTTTAGACCAGATGAGATGAATTTACCCACTCATTATTTATAGTTTTTTGCAGTTATTCAGGTGATTATGTGTTTTTAAATATATATTTTCGGTGAAAAGTTCATAGTATTTTCTAAAAATAATATTTTGAACAATATATTTTTTCAAAAGGACTTGATTCTTAGATAGAGATTATGGGTGGAATACCTACAAACAACTGACTTCAATATCACCTAAACCCAGGGGAATGAGAATGTTATTGAAGATTCTCTAAGTATGTATTCCATCCACATTATATGTATAAGATTCAATTACTTTTGATAAAAGTGGTATCACAAGATGATTTAGAATTTAAGGAAGAATGAAACCTTATAGGGGTTCTTTATCTATTGATTATGGATTCTTAAGAGAATGTTTTAGGTATATTTTTGTTCAGTATTCAGTTATCATGTTATCTACATGAATATATTCTTATAATTCAGCATTATGATTACTATTTTAGATGAATTTTAGAAACCATATAGGGTGGGTATATTTTTTCATGTTTTCATCTCTCTTCAAATGGTATTATTAGTTATGGGGATCAATTTTTTGTTCCAACATCTGTGAGAAGATTGGTATTGTAGTTTTCTCTAGACTCTTACAATTCAATTTTCGATATAAAATTAGGTATCCATGAATTATTTTTGTGTATTACTATGGAATACCTTATGTAGGAATGCTATATGGGTAGTTATTAATCAGTTGAAAAATTTAAGTATTTGGGTACGTTGCATGTGAAGTAGATTAGGAGGTTACAAGAATTTACTTATTCCGTTTTTCCAACATGTATTCTAGGTTTACTTTGAGTTTCTAGAGGAGTGTCCCAGAGGTAATGAATACTTAGGTCAGATTGATTAAAACTTATCATCCAAAGATAGATGTTTATACTGAGCGTGCAATTCATATTTTGGAGGATATTCTATGTGCCTCTGTCATGAATTTTGGTGGATATGTGGATAGCCATATGGGATTAGTTATGTTTTCATATAACAATAGTCATCATTATACAATTAGATTGGCTTTATTAGAGTTTTTGTAAGGACTCCCACACAGATCACCTCTTTATTGGGAAGAGGTGGGAGAAGCTTATTTGGTGTGACTGAGGCTTTTTTATGAGATTTCTATGAAGATTCATGATATACCTCGATGTATGGTTACAACAAAGAGTCGGAAAATTCATATAAGGATAAAAAACATCATTCTTTTCGGTTTTCCATAGGTCAAAATGATTTATTAAAAGTTTATCCTTGGTTGTTTCACTGTCGGCATATAAAATCGGGAAAGTTGGATCTATGATATGTTGGTCCGTTTGAGGTCCCTGAGCATATTGGGTAGTTT
Organism: Viscum album; assembly: GCA_963277665.1. Classification (NCBI taxonomy): domain Eukaryota; kingdom Viridiplantae; phylum Streptophyta; class Magnoliopsida; order Santalales; family Viscaceae; genus Viscum; species Viscum album. Next base: position 1,977,993,782 of record OY728157.1, on the reverse strand, counting down.
TATTATCAGTTATCATTTCTAATTTACGTGAAATTCATTACTGAAATTTTCCACATATCACAACTTAGGAAATACCATCCTTATCCCACTCACGCTCTGAGTTGGGAAGATATTGAGTTAGAGAAAAATGTTTATGTTGTTGAGAAGCTAGTTGAGATAATTGAATCCCAAGTGAAAATATTTCATGGGAAGATAATTTCATTGGTTAGAGTGTTATTGAGTCATGGATCAGATTATCCACATACTTGTGAGTGTGATTCGTTGATGAGGGAGAAGTGGCCTTAACTATTTATCAGACTTCATTTTCCACATGATTTACATGGGATGAAATGTCTTTTGATGGGGAGTTTGTAACATCCTTTTACCCACATTTAGGTATTTCCCTTCTATTTTCTAGATTTATTATTTAATTAGATGTGTCTTGGGACTCTTGAGGATGGTGACCATTTTCAATGAAAAATAACATAATGTTCCTGGATATATTATTTTTTGAATTAACTGAGTTTTGTTATAAATGTTTTAATTTATTTATGGGGTTCTCTATGAGTTCATAGAACACCCGAGATGGTTTTCAATTTTTGTGTAAGAATCTGGGTTTTTCTACTATGTGATGGGAGAGTTAACGACATGTAAAGTGCATACATGAGATGTACCTCATCTCTAGACACAAGTTGGGTAATTTGTATATAGAATGAATGGATTACACTCTGTGTAATGATTAAACAATGTGAAATGTTAAAATACCAGGTTTTAATAAAAAGAAAATGTGTTTTTTATTGTATGTGATCCCCATGGATTACACGACATGTAAAGGGTTTACATGCAATGTAAATCTTGTGAGATGGAGATTTAGGGAAAACAATGGCTGAAATTTTCTTTATTCTTCATTGATTTCTTTTCTCTTAATCTGTACCCCTTATTTAATTATTGAGGGAGCCTCTGTTTGATATTGATTGATTCGTTCATAAATTTATTGTCATTTCAGTTAGATTTCATCTTTTTAGGTGAGTAATCATTTCAGATTCTTTGTTGTTTTGATCATAGTAGTTCACATCTATTCTATTATAATATCCATTGACCCATGGATACGTTTCTTCATAATTCTCTCTAGATCTATTGTGCCACCTTTTTCTAGGGGCCGTTTCACTCACGGATTATGGTACTGCAGTTTTTTTCTTAATTTATGTGTTATTTACAATTCTCTATTGATAGTTTTGTAAAAATGAATCAATTAAAATAGGTGTATATTGGTTATAGGTACTTCGTTGTTGTTGTTGTTGTGTTATTCTTTTTGGTGGATCCCTTTTCGAGCATGTGTGACCTGAGTTTTAAGGTAGGAAGTTTAATATCTAGCCTATGATTGTGAACTAGATTGTACCTTTTTTATGATATGTTTTTTATTAAATTTAATGTAATGAAATGAATGATTTTGTGTGTGTGTGTGGAATTGAGTTTTTATAAAATATTATTTTCTCATAGTTTTGGTAATTGGAAATGTTTTTCAATGCATTGTGAAAAGCTTTTTTTACTAGGGTTTCAAAGAATGGTTTTATGGAAATTGATTGATGATTTTTCATGGAAAATAGAGAACATGAGAAGACTTGGGTACTTATGTGTAATGTATTGTAATAGGCCTCGTCCATTGTTGGGGGTTTTCTCATGGGAATTTCCTCTTTTTCCTAGGTGTGTTGTTCTAGGGACTTGTTATTATTATTAGGGGTTTTCACTTATTTGGGTGTTTTTATGATCTATAAACTCAATTAATATCTATAGTGGATGCATTTTTACTCAATATTCTTTGTCAAGACTGAGTGTCCTATCTATCTTGATTTAGTGTGATGCCTGGTGTGATGTTACTTCTTATTCATTTTGTTTATAAAATTTCTCAATACTACTATAGTTGTGATATGATACATGATTAATGAATGTTATTGATGTGATACATATATTACGGTATATATATATGAAATGCTTTGAAATGATTTACCTAATTTATTTGGAAATGTGGAAAAGGGGGAAATTAAAGTGTTTTTCCATGATTTTGATATAAAAAATGTTAAACTTTTTTCATGACTTGTATTATTTAAATGTTGATAATTCATGGATTATTATTCAAAGAATATATATGAAAAACCTCGGTGACACCATACAAATACTATTAGCTCACACACTATGTACCCCTTTGATGGTGAATATACATGGCTATGTATTTTGATGTAAGGAAGGCCAAAGAACAATGGTGTGGCAGTAAGGTTTTTTGTCAAATGAGTTGGGTAGCTGGTGGTGTGATGGTGCTAGTCTTCCCATGAAATCACATGGAGTATATGGTTTTTATTGTTTTTTAGTCATTATTTGTTGACCTAAACTTGGATATTTTTTATAATCATGAGTTATTTTATTTTTTCAGTTTCTTTTATGTTATGGAATGTATTTACCTCTGCCACTATTGTATATATATATATTCTCTGCTTTTTCTTTATATTGGGTGAAATTTTTCCCTCTGATATTATTGATGTCGGGCTGGAAGTCCCCATCCCATGGGGTTAGGAATTCCATTTGGGTATGTGGATGATCGGGTCAGGTACAAGTTTGAGAGGGTATTCAGGTCGGTTCATTACAACTATTATATCAGCGAGAGTGAACCATCAGTAAGAAAAGATTTTATACGATTTTAATATTTCTAAAAACTTATGCCTTATGCATACATTATTTTTTTCATGGCTTGTGATTGATTATTGATGATTCGTAAATATTTTTACTTATTAATTTTTATTCATAAAACCATATGATATTATTCACATTTAATGATATTTAACCGATTGGGTTAGATTAGAGTATTTTATTATCATTTCCTCATATTATTTTACATATCTTATAATGTAATATGATCATTGATTGATATTTATAATGTTTAACCTTACCGGGCATCTGAGATCACCTATTATTATGTTTCATTTTCCATGATATTTAAATAATGATATTAAGTATGCCGTGTTAATTTAAAGTACTGTATATGATAAAATTAGTCAGCGATGACATATATATTTTTTATAAAATCTTTTTATGTATCTATGTTTCTATGGACAATAAAATTTTACAGTTTCGGTGTGGATCATAGTGTTATATATTAATGATTAATCTAATAAATTATCATATTTATGTATTTCAAGTTTTAGTCTCTATAGGTATTTAAAAATATTACAAGGTATGAATATTAGAAAAATTTAGGATCATTAGAATTAGTTATAATGTATGGAAATGAATCCTTAAGAGGTGACCACTAGAGCTATAATGTATATCATTTTTTGTAATCTATCTGATGTCTCTAATTCTTTTTTCATAACCATTAAATACCAATATAATCTTATTGAGTATCACTGGATTTTTGTGAATAATATTCAGTAGTTTTTTATAATGACTAAGAATAGGTTCTTCATCATTATTAGAGAGGATGGCATTTTTTTAGAATTTTATTGTGACATGGGTTTCTAAAATGATAATGATGAAATGAGATCTCACTTTAGTATCATGTTTTTCCAAAAAAGGGGAAGATATTTCATAAAAAAGATCCAAAAATCAATGTTGTAACAATAAATAATAGAGGTAGAGTAGGTAGCTATATTAGATGTTGAGAAGGATGTTGATTCAATTAGGATGATTATTTCTAAACATATGGTAGTTCCTATCATCAAATGAGTGATCAATCATGACTGTGATGATAATGGACTTTCTGCTCAAGAAAAGGAACCACATTATTACCAATGGACCTAACACGTCCTTCATAAATACCATCTCAAATGAGAGTTCATTTATAAGTATGATGATATTTTTTGGTTATTATAGAGTATAATATTGCCAATCCATCAATTAAACCATTACCATATTAATAAAATGGGGGACATGTAGAATAAAAAGGTGTTAAACACATGAGAGATTGGATATAATGGTTTAAAATGTATAATTATTTTCAAATAAAGGAAATATCTATTTATCATTAATTCATTTGTGCTATAACATTACATTTTTCAACAGTTAAATGAAGATATCCCACTAATGTATGACTTTATGTTATCCATAATCAATTATCATCATGAAGTGTAATGGGATGTGATGATATTGTAATCCTTGAATTTATAGATTCTAATAACCATTTCAAAGTGTTGTATATGATAAATTATTAATATATTCATGATTCAATAAATGTGTAATTATAACTTAGAATGACAAGATAAATTATATCTTATGGAAGGATATACATTCATAATTATACATAGGGTGTGTGTGCTTATAATCAATACAAAAAACCCAAGGTTGGGTAGATAGATATTATGATAAATATTAAACATTAATACCTTACTTATGTAATAAAAAAATAGATAATCCCTGATGGAAGATTTTCACATGTTTTATGAGTAAAAATAATATAAGTTATGATTAAATTAGATTGAGGAAAGACATTCAGATGATAATTTGAGTTACATATGATGAATACAACACGATGGATGTGGGGAATTTTATGTACTCAAATTTAAGGTCAATGAATTTTGATGTATTCATTAACTTCGTCAATTATTTAGAGAATAAACAAAATATGAGGGGAATTATTCTAGATTGATGTGTTACATGTCTAATAGAAAATGATGTCATTGAAAAAATGATTTCATAGGTGTATATATAATGTATATGATACAAATTTTTATGGACCTATTTGTATAGAAATTTTATAATGTTTGATGGAGGTCACAATAGACCTATTGATAGAGTTCTAGGGATGCTTTACTAGGGACCACCCTATTCTTACATCTATGAAATAATAATTTCAAGATCTTTAATACTACTAAGGACTATAGGGTATCACAGTTAGGCCTTCCGATAAGGATCACTCTTTTAAAATAATTATTATTTTTAAATGTAGAGGGTTTGGTAGAACCATATCTAAAAAGTGCATTGGAAGAATTTATAAATAGATGTAATGTTTTTCATGATGTCCTTAAAATATTTGTGGTTAATGTTGTATATTTTTTGAGGTTAACTATAATAATATGAGTTTGATTGATATAATATAAGGATAATTTAGCTATAATTAATCATTAATCATGATATCTATGTTATATTGATGTCAACTTATCCCGTTTTTATGTAATGAATCCCAAAGATGAATGAATTTTAACTAATTCTCCCACATAGTTCTATTCAGTTATTAATCTGTTATGAATGTATTAAAGTCTTTGAATGTATTCATTGAATGAGATCAATGGTTACATAAATAAAACATAAATCTTGTATGGAATTAGATGGAATCCATCATTGACAGTTCATTCTATATTCATTAAATGCATCAAGGAGTCCTATAAAAGGAAATGGGTTCCATTTTTTGTTAACACACATGTGTGATCAATAGTGATTGTGATCATTAGAATCATGTAAATAGTTTTATAGATCAACAAGATCATGATTTTTTTCATCATTTCGTAATATAGGTTCTATGAACCATTCATCATATGATACTCCTCATTTTATGAATGTGGATGCATTATTTAGTGTCCCCTCCCCAAAGGCAATAGGGATAGGTCTATGGTTTTCTGATCATCATCAAGCACACTAAACAAATGATAGAGGCTACTATATTCATTATACAAGTATATTTTGATCTTTTTATTAATGAATTTATATTTAATTGAGGATATATTTCATAAATAATATTTTTAGAGACACTATTCTAATGAAAACATGAAATAAAACAAGAAATATGTCTCTAGGGGTGAAAATTTGAGACAAGAAACCCTTACCTCTTGTCCGAACATACATGAATGTACTTTAATCACCACAATAAAAAACAAATATATCTTAATAACATAATTAAAAACGTTACTCAAATTATTTCTATTTATACTCTTTTTTTATAACAATTTTATATATGGATTATAGTTAGGTATTTCCTCCTTTCAATATATGGTGTACATAATCTTGATCATTTTGAACTAGTTTTATAAGGGGGATGATATTCATTGTTGTTACTAATTTCACCATCCATGATCATCATAGGTGCTTCAATAAATTCAACATGATATATATAATGTAATATTATCATTCCATGGTTGTTTTGGTTTTAAACCATTAAGATGAAATCAGTGATGGTCATGTTTAAGGGATTATTAACAAACAAAATTTGTTTTCTAAAATAATGAGTTTAATAATATTGATAAAATTATAGAAAAAAATAATTGTTTACATATTTATATTATATTAAAATAGTAATTATGTTCCCATATTCATCCCGGATATAAATTCATAACATTGTTCAAGTAGGTGGTCAAATAGACCTAAACATGAATATACCATGATTAATAGATGATTATATGGTTTTTTAGTTTAAAAATAATTATAAAAGAAGAATAAAGTTCTTATTTATTTTTTATTAGTGTTATATATCGTAATTTTAAGGATTTATAATAATAATTTATGGATATTAAAATATTAACAAATATAAATAGGGTGATTTTCATCTCAGTACACTTGTTTATGAAAATTAATTTTATAAATATTGTTTATTGTTTATATAATTAAAAGGATAATCAATTATTATTGAAAAAACATTAATAGTGACATAAAAATAATATTAATTGATTAAAAATTTTCCTAGTACCATCCATGAAAGTCATTAATGAATAAAAAATATAAATCAGTCATTTCATGGAGTCGAAAGTCCACATGTACACATGGTCGATGATTTCATCTTCCATTGAGTAGGAAAAAGGAGTAATACAGTTCATCATTTAAGAATATAAAACATTTCAAAAATATCATTCTTATGTATTTAATTCCCCATTAGTTATATCCTTGTGAGGTGGTGAAGGAAAATAGAACATCTTGGGTCATGGAGGTGATGGTCTCCACAAAACACAAATAAAAGTTTCATTTTTGTTAATTGAATAGGGAAAAGTGGTTAATGATTTAATTATAATTATAATAAATTAAAATAATAATATTGTTATATATTATATAATTTTATTATGGTTCAATGTAGTTTTAAGAAGAATAGGTGCACATCAAGAAATATAAATGAGAATAGATTGGTTAAAAATTTATACCTCACTTCTTGGATTATCTCCTTTTCAAAGGGGGTTAAGGTATTAAGGGATGATAATTTTAGAAGACTATAATCTATTGAAGGTGGATAGTAATATTGATGATTTTCTTGATATATTTTTGGATAAAATAAGTGGTCTTTGGTGTGAGGGGATGTGAGCTGTGGATCCCCCATTCTTATTAGTGAAAAGGGACATCATTTTTTTAAATACCGAAAGCATTTCAATAATGGGAAGTTACATTGAAGTAAATTAGCAGAAATATTGGGAAAATAATGGAGAGGGGAATTGAAAAGGTTGAAAAAGTCCTAAATAACCAATTCATACAGATTTTTTAAACATGTTTGCGGTCTTTCTATCTTGGTTTAACCCATTTTACTGGTTTCTATTTTTACCAAGGTCACTAGTTTTTACCAACGCGATTTATCATTTATGATTTAAAATAAATTGGTACATATTTAATAATATGTACCTAATGAATCAAAATTTAAAGCCAATTTTATTATATTATTTGTATCAAATTTTTAAAAAATAATTGTAAAATACTAATTATATAATGTATTAAATCCAATTTTTAGAAAATTTAACTTATGTTCTAAAATAGAAAATATGATTTTGTATATTAAAAAAACATTTTTAAAATTATTAAATCACATATATGATACATATTTAGTATTATATAATTCTTTTATCAACTTCGAATACATACTTATATACTAGTAATTTCATAAAATTCATGCTATTTATAAAAATAATATTTTCCCTATTGTCTTGAAAATCAATATTTTCAAGAAAATTAATAAAATGATATATTTAGAAATTAGTACAATGTTGAATGATAAAATAATATTCATTTTTTTCATATCTAAATTCTAATGTTTTTTAATTAAAATATTTTAATAAAAAATGTGAAATAATGAAAAAACCGAACTTATAAGAAAATATATTTTTTATAATTTCAACCATTCTCATTCATATTTACTATAATCTAGTAATTTAATTATTATAAAAAAAATATTTATAGAGATAGATTTTATCTTCACCAATCATAAGTTTCTTGATAAAGAAATTCATGCCACATAAAAGGTAAATATTTACAAAAATTCATTTCTAAGAATAAAATGATTGGATTAATCATTTTAGCTACACCAATTGAATTAAATTTATATTAAAAGTAGACATTATTTTAATTCAAAAAATATTTCAAAAATCGGTTACATATATTCATTCCCTCTAATTAAATTAATTGTTTTTAATAATCATACTTAAAAAATTATATTTTATCTAAAAAAATTATGGTTTTGTTTATGTTCTGGATTTCATGTAAATTAAGATATCAAAAAAAATTTATTATTGAAATGTAATAATATTTTAAAATCTTGGAGAGTTACATGGTATCATTTATCTTGGACTTCTTAGGATATATTTTTCTAAAACATATTTTTTGTTAAGAACCATACTTTACATATTCTTCTTCCAGGGAAACATGTTCTTCTATCTTTCTAACGTGACTTGGTTTGAGTTCTAGTTCTATCATAATATTAGAATAATAACTATGCCTGAATATTTTGTACATACGCACTTCTTCACTATAAAAAATTATATAGAAATTATTAATGAAGTATTTATGGCAATTAAATCAGTTACTTCCTTAAAAACCCATCTTACCCTATGGAATTAATTTTTTTTCAGAAGGTTTCTTTTTCACTTTGGCTTTACACCCCTTGAATATAAGATTTAAATTGTAATAATATACTAAAATTAAAAACCAACACACTTTATTATAATTCCCAAACATCTATTGGCACCAATGGTAGAAAAAAAAATATTCTTCTTTTTTTGTTACATTAGCACGATATTATTTTGCGAATATTTGTATCAGAGGTTAAAATTTATTCTATTTAGGGCCATTTGGGAAGTTACTCTTTATATAAATAACCATGTTTTACCTTGATGATTTAATGAATTTTTTATTATATTTATATACATATATTTTCCTTAATTTATAAATTGAACCTACATTATAAGATGAGACTACATTACTACAAATAAAATATATCGGATCATGTGTCATCTTATTCAATAATTTTATTAATAGACTAATCAATGGATGGTTTTATTCTAATCCTTCCACCGATTTGAGTCTCCTTAGATATAAGACTATCACAATTTTTTTGGGGAATCACCCTTTGTTTGAGAATCATGGAATGTTTTATCAAGTGACTATTCTATATCATGTAAATTTTGAATATAATCTACATAAATATTTATATTCCCTTATAATAGATATTAAATCTCTTTGAATTTCCCATTTTGTCCTAATGCTGATCATTTCAAAATTTATGGAAACATTGAATTGTTTTCCATGTTCATGGATTATGTCACCAAAGGAAATTTCCGTCACAACATTATAAAAATCATATATTCGAAGTTATTCTTAATTAAAAAATTATATTATTCAAAAGTTTCATATATTGTAGATTTTTCAATATCTCCTCATGTTTAATATTCTTCATGTTTACAGAGTTTCTCTCATTATAAATATATCTCCACCCTTTTTTATAATCATTCTTCAGTTTCTTAATGAATTAATCATGCCTTCTACCACTTTCTTGAATAGAAATATCATGGTCTTTGATCTTATTATCTTTCACTTATAATTCCTAAAGTTTAAATAGATTTTTTTTAGATTTCAATAATCATGTATTACTTTTTTAAAAAAATTATTATTACTTACTTCTCACACACATTACCCTAAGAATTTTATTTAATATTTGAAATATTTTCATTTTGAAGATTTATAAATTCTTCCTTTGTTTCCAATATTTTTGTGTGGTCATTTTAATTTTTAGATATATATTAAAGTCCATAAAATTTTTGTTTCTTCTCCGAGCTATGAATTTTCATCAAGAAGTACCGAGAAAAAATAAAGTATATATGACACCAATTTATCAAATAATTTCATCAAATACCTTGAAAATTTAAAGTATAAGTGTTCATTTGTATTGATAGTATAATCGTCTTCATACTCCCCAATATTAGAACTGGTTTATTAAAAAAGGATCACTTTGAAAATTTTTTATGGATAAATGATTTCCAATATGATTAGTTTCATATAATGGTTGATCCATATGTTCTTTTAATATTTTTATCAATTTTCTTCATTCTATATTATTATTATTTATTGAGGTCTTTGTCAGGAAATTAACCTTATTATTGACATGGATGGATTCTATTTTCTCCATAAAAAAACATATTCAAATTTATTTTAATATTCACTTCATGTAGAACATGAAATATTTTTATATCTATTGAGAGGTTTACGTATGATATTATAACACATTTGGTGATTAGATGGATGATGTGGGGACATAAATAGGGGGTGTAAATTAGTGTACCCAACATTTACCATGTTTATAGTTTCCTTTAAATTATCCCATGTTACAGTCAAATGTATTACGTTTTTAATATAAATGGAATTGAAAAGAAATAGAAATAATAATATACACATGTAATGTAGATAATTGAAGAAACAACATAACACATAGGTTATTTACAAGGTTCGACCTTAATGTGAGAGCCTACTTCATATCATTACCAACCGTTTTCACGACATCAATTTTATTATCCCTATAATTTAAGGAGAATAAATGTGTAGTATAATTCGCACCCAAGGGTCTCACAACTATCATACAAATCACTGATACAATGTTGTTATTACTGAAATAAAAAAAAATTGTAATGGAGCTATTTTTATTGGAATTAGAAGTTATTTATTGGATTTTTTATAATGGAAAACTATGTTCTTAAAATATTCTTATCAATGAACTCATAAAAAATATTTATCTTCTGATTTGGATGTCCTTGCATCAACCGAATGGTCATATTATTCAATTTAAGGTCATTGATTACCATTATATTAATACTATCAACTACATGAAAGTGATCACATTACTCTTCATCAATAACTAAAAGATATGATTGATACTCCAACTCAATGAACTATAATAATAATAAAAAAAAATTATTTAATATACCTTATGTTCTCTCATTCCATGACATACTAAATTAGAAGAAGATAGAACTTCTAAGTTCAAGTCCCTCGTTATTATGAGAATATATTATTTCTATATTTTCTATTTACTAAAAATTAATTTTTGGATTTAGATTATGGAATCATTATGTCATGAACATATATTTTTTATGTTCTTTATAAAATCATATTATAATTTGTACATGGTATATTCTAATAAATCATTTTACATATCATTATTTCGTTGTGATATTTTATGTATTTCTTCAAGTTACATCTACAACATGAAATATAAAGATCATTATAGTTTTCTCTATTCTATTCAATTTTCAAAATAACTACCCTATGTAATATTATGTCCGTGATATCTACTTCACATTAGTATAAAATAAAATCACACCAGTTCTTCGATTATAATATAATTCTCAAATCTAACAGCTTCTTGAAATAGGTGTGTATAGTCTATCGACTATTTCATAAGGAAATAATAAATATATTATATTTATTTTCTTCAATATGTTTATCTTCAGTTATAATTTCTACAACTTAATCAAGAACGACATTATCTTCAACTAAACATCACATTTCCACATCACTCATGCAACTTATATTCCAATATAGTCAGGTGAGAGATCCACAATTAATATAAATAAAATCACATATGAAATTGAAACTGAATTTTATATAATATAGGAAATACTTTTTTATGTCCTTCTTGAATATAGAATGTATTCTTTTCATTTTTGTGAATCCCCAAACCCGCGCTTTCGTGTGCACAACATAAAAATGATATATATTTTTTTATAAAAAAAATTAAAAATATATAGAACATTTTAATTTCAATGTCCATTTCAATTCTAGGTTTAGAGAATTAGGAAGTTTTAAAAAATAGAGTTATAAAAAATAAAATAAAATAAAATGATTAAATTTCATAGTGAGTGAAAAATCCATAAGTGAAGCGAACACCTTTAGAAAATTATACTAAACATGTGAAAAATAAAATTTAAAAAATGGGTGAGAATAATTTCCTAGTAAGAAGTTTTCTAAAAGTACAATGAAAAATTTCTTTTTAAAATGCCTTTTCTAAAATATTAAAATAATATTTAAATAATTATGCTTTGAAAAGTATTTAAAAATAATCCAGTGTTTTCATGAAAGAACATTAAATAAGATTTTGAAAACAAAATCATGAGTATACTTGAAACATTGAAGGCTATATAGGACTGCCCACTTTCTTGAGGGAAGAGTTCACTCCCCATTCCATATCATGTTTACAATGTTTTATGACCTAATTTTATAAAAAAATATTTTCAGTTTTCCTTATATATAAACAACTTTTACTCGATATTTTCATTAAAACATAATCATTATTTAAACATTCATACACACTTTTATTTATGTATAAATATATAAATATTAACTTTCATTGGAAATAACTTACAAGATTATGTATAACCAAAAATCATGACATAATCCTTTGTTTAGGCTATTAATGAAAATAATTATCATTTAGGTATTCACACTTTCAATCATAACCTCATTAAATAAATTTTATGAAATGTTAAAATTTGATATTTAAATATTCATCAATAAATAAATATTTTAATTACCCATTTAATTGTTTAACAAAATGAGATATTTGATAATATTATTTTACAAATAAAACAATAGTTTAAATTTATAAACCCTTCAAATGATATAAATTTTAATTTTTTATTATCATAAAATATTGTTAAATAATAATTAAAAATTATATAATAAAATTATAAAATTAACTTCTCATCCTTGCTCAACATAGAAATGTAAAATTGAGTAAAATTTTGGAATTTTAATGAATTTATTATTCATTAAAATCATGTAGTAATATCCAAACATACATATATGTATATATACACACACATACATCATTAATATGAAAAACTTTACTTAAGAATAAATTGAAAGTACTAGCCTAATTATATGTATATATATATAAATGAAGATTTATATAAATATACATTGGTACATAATTATAAACATTAATCTAAAATTCAAATGATCTTAATCATTGAATAAGACATATATATATAAATGTTTGAACATAATAACTTGTACCTAAATATAATACTCCCATAAAAATACATTAATAATTTTTAATGCAAATAATCATAGATTATAAAAATAAAACATATATATGTATGTAAAACATAAAATAATAATTACATATATATATTCCATGAATTTAAATTCTATAAAAATATGAACTCGAAGTTTCTCATAAAACACACACACAATGAGATATATATATATATATATAACATGGTATTTGTAACAAATAATAGTAGAATAAATTCATATTTAAAAAAATATTTGATAAAAATAAATATAATACCTTGCTTGATTTGTAGAAGAAAAATCATGGAGATTTTCGTTAGTTTCCTTGGATGCACTCTCACTCTCCCTCTTCAAACTGAGATTTTTTTAGAAATTTATATTTGCGCATTGGTGTGTGGATTTTATAGCCATATCCTCCAGTGACACAAATATATACACAAATGGTTAAACTATAGACTATATAAGATTCATAAATTTCAAAATAGTGATAGATATAATCTTGTGGAGAATGTCAAGTACATAGATATAGACAACCGATGAAAATTGATAACAATGTTACCCAAAATCATTGAAAAAATTAATTTATATTTACCACTATAGAAAATGGCCAAAGGATATCCACATAGCAATATTAAAAATTCGATATTCATAATAAAAAATGAAAAAACAATAATTATACCAAAGAAAAAATCCAGAAAATATTCGGACAACAACGATTAAGGAAGAGAAATTCAAGAAACAAAAAAACACTGTTCATTTTGAAAATTATCCAAAAGAAATTTGACACCTAAAATTATTAAAAAACCTAACTCAAATATAAATATAAAGAATAATTTTCCATATTAATTGAAACCACTTCAAAAGGAAAAAACCCTCTTCAAACTTTTCTAAAACTACCCTGCCGGAGACGATCTCACTCGGCTTAGTTCGATTCCCCATCTGGAATCGAACTACCCTTCTAGAAGATACCATATATGAAACCAAACCCTATTCTCCCCTTTGAACAATATTTGAGCCTCATCTATGCTAGGTGCTCCCACCCTGCAGTTAATAACTCCTAAATTTGTCTTCTCCATCCAAAGCCATCGACTCTCCCTTTATAAAAATGATCGATGTACCCCTCTTGACCCTTATATTGATTCTTTTTTATTATCATTTTTTCATTTTATTTTCATCATATTCATTATCAGTTCTCTAAAAATAATAATACTTAAGTAGTTATAAGAAAAAGTATCTAATAATAGTTATATGATAATTTAAATCTCAAACCATTATAAATTTATAACAATTACTTTTATTATAATATATTAATTTTATTAATTTTTTTATTTTCAATAAAAAAATACTTATATTAAAAAATATTATTTGATAAACATTAATAAAATAAAATATCATGTTATAATATTTATATTTGAACTTTTAGAAAAAAAATAAAAATCTATTCCGAAATGATTTTTTGAAAACATATTTTTACTAATTTTTCTATGACATGCATTTTAATATAGTTATTTATAGTAACTTCATATTTCAAAATAATACAATGTTTATGAAAACATAATATGCTGAATATTAAAATAAAATAAAATATTGTTTCTTGAAATTAATAATTTTTTATATCATAATATTTGAAAAACTAATTTCTATAAAAGTATAATAGATAAACTAATTTAATAAAATAATATATATTAATATTATATACAATTTAATATTATTTATAATATTTTTTTTAGTATTATAATAATTTTAATCATTACAAATAACTTATAATAAAATTTTATTTTATTAAATAAAATAACTTAATTTTATAAAATATATTTCATAACATAATTTATTTAAATTATAGTTCATTTATTAATCACTTACTTATTCCAGGGATGTAACATTATACCCCCCATTAAATGAATTTTGTTCTCACAATTTTTTCGTAAAACTCAAGAATATTTTGAATTTCTTTCTTTGGAATTAAGAAAAATTGAACTGTTAAACTTCTATACACTAACCTTTAAATTTTAACATCTAATCTGCAAATTTTTCTAATTGTCACTCTAACACCAAATATGATGCCCCAAACCCATGCTTATGGGTTCAACACATAAAAATACTATGTTTATGTTTTATAAAGACAACTGAAAAATACACAGAACATTTTACTATCCCTGAGCTTTTCTATTCTAGCTTTTGGATAATTATACAATTACATAGAAAAATTTAGATCTATACAAAAAATAAAATAAAAAGACTAAATTTATTTGTGTGTGATAACTTTATAAGAAAAGTGAAAATCTTCAGAAAATTATACTAAACCTATGAAAAATAAATTTAAAATAGAGGGTGAGCATTATTTCTTAGTAAGGAGTTTTCTAAAAGGCTGATGATAAATACCTTTATAAAACATTATAAAACATTTAAAAAAATTATACATTGAAATTAATTTAAAAATAACCCATTTATTTTTGTAAAAACATTAAGTATGTTAAACACAATTCCATGAGGCCAATTGAAATATTAATGGTAGTCTAGGGCTGCCCACTTTCTTGAGGGATGAGTTCACTCCCCACTCCCTTTCATTATTTTTCACTGGAATTTTTCTTTAAACACATAATCATGCATTAGATAAGCATAAATAATTTTATTTATATATAAATATCTAAACATGAACTTTCATTATAATTAACTTGCATGATTTGGTACAAGTAAAACTCATGACATAGGCCACTGTATGGACAATTAATAAAAATAATTATCATTAGTTTACTCACAATTTCATTCACACCCTTATAAAATACCTTTTATGAAATTTTAAACATTATCATTTAAATATTAATCCTTAAATAAATATATTAAGTACCCATTTACGAGAATCAAAAATCTAATATTTGAAAATATCATTTTATACATAAAAAAATAGTGTAAATGCATGAATCCTTTACATGATTTTAATTATAATTTACTATTATCATAAAGCAATGGATAAATAATCATTGAAAATTATATAATAAAATTATAAAAGTAACATTTCATCCTTTAATAGCATGGAAAATTCAAATTGAGTAAAATTCATGAATTATAATTAATTTATTATTCATTATAATTAATCAATAATTTATAAACATAAATATATGTATATATTTATTCACATACATAATTAATATGAAAAACCGTACTTAATAAGAAATTAAAAGTACTACCACAACTAAAAGTATATAAATTTAAACATAAATATATAAATAAATATATATTAGTACATAAATATAAACTTGAAAATAAAAGTGAAATGATCTTGATCATTGAATAAGACATATATTTATATATGTTTGAATAATATAACATTAACATAAATATAATATTTTTATAAAAATATTTTTTTAAAATTTTGAACTAAATAATCATAATTTATGAAAATAAAACATTAATATGTTTGTAAAAAATAAACTTAAAATTACTTTTATATATATATATATAAGGTATTTAAATTATAAAAAATATAAACCTGAATTTTCTTATAAAAATCACATACTTACATACATATAAGATGGTATTTAAAACCCATTATAGAATAATATGTTATTATTTAAGAAAAAATTGATAGAAATAAATATAACCCCTTGATTCTCAGATGAAAAATTCTATAGATCCTCTTATGTTTCTGTGGATACACTCTCGTTATCCCTCTCCAAACAAAAAAAATTGTTTAGCAATTTGAATTTTCATATTGGTGTGTGGATTTTATAGTCATATTATCCAATGACATAAATATATATAAAAATCATTAACCAATAGATTACAGGATATTTTTAAATTTAAAAATAGTGAAAAATACAATCATACAGAGCAAGCTAAGTATAGAGATGCAGAAAACTGCATAGAATTGATAACAAATCAACACAAAATTGTTTAAAAAATAAATATAAAACTACCTCTATTAGAAAACTAAAAATTATATTTTTGGATCAATATTAAATTTCAAATATTTATTATATAAATGAAAAGAAGAAAAAAACAAAAACCAGACCACATAAAAATTATGTAAACAATCAAACGACAACGATTTAGGTGGAAAAATTAATGAAATAGGAAATATAAAACTATTCATGTTGAGAATGATCTAGAGAAAATTCAACACATAATAAGAAAACAAAAACCTATGCTAGATATGAGGATGAAGAATAATTTTCCTTCTTCTTCAAAACCATTTTCAAGGGAAAATCCCCATTCAAGTTTTCCTCAGACTCCCCCACCGGAGACGATCTCCCTCAACTTAGTTCAAACCCCAATCCATAATCAAATTACCCTACCAGAAAAAAACATACATGTGGTTGAACCCAATTGAAAGTGCTTCAAGCCTCATCTGGGCTTAGTGATTCCTCTCTTTGGTCGACCACTCTTGAAGCTCTCATCTTCACCCAAAGCCATCAATTCCACCTTTCTCAAAATGACCAACACACCCCTCATAACCCTTGTACCATTTCATTCTTTTTTATTATTAATTTTAATTTTATATTAATTATATTCATATATGGTTTCTGTAAAAATAATAAAACTTACAATGTTTTAATAAAAATAATCTAATAATACTTATATTACAATTAATAATTCAAAACTATATAAATTTATAATAATTATGTTTATAATAATATATAACTTATAATAAATTCGTTAATTTTTATTTTTTTTTATTTTTGTTAAAATAAAATTGATATTATAAAAAATTATTTAATGACCATTAATTCTAGGAAATATCATGTTATAATATTTATATACCAACTTATGAACAATACATAATTTTTTTTTTCAAAAATGGTTTTATTAAAATATATTTCTATTTATTTTAATATAACATGTATTTTAATTTTATTATTTATAGTAACTTCATAATTCAAAATAACACCATGTTTATGAAAACAGAATTTTTTGAATATTAAAATAAAATCAAGTGTTATTACTTATAATCAGTAATTTATTTTGACTTAATATTTGGTAAATTTTTTCATGAAAGTATATTTGATAAACTAATTTAATAAGTCAACATTTAAAAATATGAAATACCAAGTAATATTATTTATAATATTATGGTTAAATATTATTATAATTATAAAAATTCCAAATAAATTATTATAATATTTTATTTGGTTAAATAAAATAACAAAATTATATAAAATATATTTGGTTACATAATTTATTTAAATTATAATTAATTTATTAATCACTTGAAAATTTATAGGATGTTACTGTTTTTGGCCTATTTTCTCAATATTAATATGCTTAACTCATGATCTAAATATTTATAAATAAATTTCACTGATATTTCTTCTAAATAATATTTCAATTCCAATGATTTAATAAATATGGGTGATCCACTGATATATGCACGTGACAGAAAAAATATTTAATGAGTAGTTTACAAATGGATCTCTCTTGGTACATCTTGATACAACATCATGTTCTACCTGCATGATCATATATTACATGTGTGTTATTGTATTCTACATAAAAAATACCATCGATCTATCATGAAATATATTCATCATCGTATGTTGTATGATATATAAACATTATTTCTTGTGGAAATTTCATATAAAAGTGTTGTATAGTTACCCCATGTCTTTGAAAATGACACCAAAAAATGATCACCCATAGATCATTGTTATTTCCCCTTGAGAAAAATATGTTTTTGTTTTTATAATTAATTAAAAAAATAGAAAAACTAGAACTAAGTACTATAGGTTATGTAAGTCTAAGATCAAACCCACAAGTAAAAGTTGGAAAATACTTAAACTCTATAATTTAAATGAACCATCTAAAAAAATATAACTACATTATTTGATTTTTTTGGAATAATGTGAGAAGAAAAAGAAAAAATGTAAAAAGCATAAAATATCTAGGTTTATGATTGAGTATGTTTGAAGGATAATAATTGTTTTATATTATAGTATTAAACAGGTCTAATCTGTCTCAATATTTTGAGTGACCACTATGTACCATTCTAAAAATCCTCTTCTTATGGTTAATTAATTTAGTAGTTAGTGATATAGAAAACATAAAACAATATTTAAACATATATCCTAACCTATTTAATTGTCTTGGAGATGATAGTTTCCCAGTGACCAATTTAAGACAATACTCCCGGAATGAACACAAAATGGTCATGCATGAAAAAATAAGTGATAGATTAGCCTGATTGAGAGATTATAAGTTATGATATGGTCATGGGACCTTAACTAGGGTAACATTGTAGAGGTAAATATTCATTATAAGATAGGATATGAGATCAGAGATATGGTTATTGAACTCTACCCTTAGGGTGGGGGTAGAGGTCAAGGCTTGGTTTGAGTTAGAAAATATTTAGCATGATCCCTACCCTGATGGATATGATAGTGGTTGATATATGGTATGATTAGCTACCTGGATTCATTGTATATAGTCTGAATGATTTCTAATGATTTAGATGATTTATAACATCATTTGATGCTGGTATGGTTAGTTTTCATAGTGTTCCAGTATAAAGTTTATGATCCAATATGCATACTTGTGTGTTTAAGATTTCGTATTTATTTATACAACATATAATCATTTATATGATGATGTATATTAGTGTAACTTGGTGTGGCCTTATTATGACGAATTTTTCACCCCCTAAATAATCTATATAGTATCTGTAGAGACTATATGTCTTTTATATAGGTCTATATAGATGTTGTGTAATATATTTATTTAGAGCATATTGAAAGGGATTTGAGACTAGTACACATGAATTATTTTTAGATTGTAATAAAGATACCTTTCACTTTTATACCTTTTTTATAATATATCTATGATCAACCTAGTGATATATCAATTGGGGATTCCTAATAGTATGACTACATTTTATATATAATAATATGTTTTCTTATTTATTATGCTTATTATGATAGATTTTTTTGAAGGATGTTTTGTTATTAAATTTTTATTGATAGTTATGATATTAAATAAATAATATCCTCAAAGTATAATTTAGTCCCTCACCACTACTTAATAACCTTTGGAATAAAAGATGGATTGTTGTGGTAATGTAGCACATTGAATCATTTACTTCTCACTGTTCTCATTGGGGGTGTAAAAATTTTTATCACAATGTCTTGTTATTTTCCATTATATTTGGGATATGATAGATTGGAAATTGTTATCTACCAAAGCTTGTGATGAACCTCAAATGGGAGAGTCATGAACACCTTTCATGTGGTATGTTCAAGTTACCTTGGTTATGAGATTGATAGTCCTGCATTTCATTATTTTAGTTGAGATATTTATTAATTTTTGATAAGTTGATTTGAGATCATTATTTATAGTTTTAAATATTGTATTATTATTCCATTATCTATGATTATTACATCATAATTACAATATGTGATTTTCATGATATTTTTACTCTTAAGTATGATTTTTTTACGATGAAAAAGGTTTAATTTTTTTATTTTTCCAGAACATAAATAGTATTTTACTATGTACCATGTTGAATGGAATTAAAATCAATTAAATAATTGCTTTACTCATGATTGGTTTTTTAATTACAATTCATATTGATAACATAATGGAATTATCTTTGATGGAAGATATATAGTTATTCAGTGTAGGGGATATATAATAAAATGTGGTGGTTTAGTTAAGGAATTTTATTCTATAGTGATGGTTTGGTAAAGGTTAGGTATACCTGAGAGATGTGGATTGATATGGTAATGAGAAACCATGAGCATGTGGATACACTTTTTAGTGTGGAATAAAGGCATTTGGTTTCCTTTTATGGTTATTATGTAATGCACATTTAGGAAATTGGGAATTGCGGTTGGGATGGAAAGGTATGATTGGTTTAATCCCTATAATATTATATATGAGTGTCCTTTTGAGTGTAATAATAGAAAATGGTAAGATTTATCATGGGAGAGACACCCTAGTATTTTTTTTTAAAATGAATCGCTAAGGGTGATTGTTTCTTGATTATAACTAAATTAAGAGGAGTATGGTCAACTTTTTAGTCATACTATTCTATTATTTATGGTGTGTGGCTCATTGGAACATGAGTTTGGTCACATTATTGGGAAGTACGGGATTGTTCGCATGCTGGTATTGATGAAATCTAGATGGATATGGATAAAAACCCATAATACTTTTCATACAGGTTCGCTATTTTTTTTGGTGTAGGAGAGTTGGGTTTTTTATGGATTTCTGTGGAAAATCCTAGGTGATTGAGGAAAATATTGATTTGGTTATACATGATTCTTTTTTTATTTTTTGGATTTGTTTGGTGCTATGAGTGATTTGAGGAATGATTAATTTTATGAGACATATAAAAGCATAACGACCAATAGATTTTATGAGAATAGCTAGTGTTTCCTAAATCGATAGAGGTTACATTGTAGATGGATCAGATTATCGTTGTATGATTAGTTTGATCAATTTCCATGGAAGCGGTTACCTAGGATATGATGATCATGGATTGATAATAGAAACAAACATTTTATGATTGGTCCTTTCATTTATTTTTATCAATGATAATTGGATGTAAATATATATCGTGGGGTGTACACCACTAGATGTTAGATATTATAAACATCATTATGGAAGGATTTTATTGAATGTTAAAGATTATGTTCTTAGTATGTTAATAATGAGTAGTTTTTGGCATTTCAAGTTTCTGATCAGTTATGAATGGAGCATTCATGTCGATTTAGGTAATTTGTATTGAAAAATATTTAGGCAATGGAGAACAATTATCCTTGTATATAAGAATGATGATGAAGATACTCTAATTGTGGGGAGAATCAAGTTGACCACATATGTATGAATATAATGTTTTAAGATTCATGAATGTGATGAATTTGAATATAGGATTCTAGAGATTTCAATGGGATATCAATGGGTAGGTAGATATGATTTTTTTAGTTCCACGAGAATATAATATTTGTGTTACAGATGTAGTGTTCGATAGAGTTTGTACGTCAATATCATGATCATGATGAGATTTAAAGTAATATAATGGTGAGTTAGATCAAATAAATGTCTATACTCATGAACATATTTATATAGTAGATTTTTTAGTTTTATTTTCCAATTATAGAAATATATAGTGTCCGATTTTAACATTGATTTAGAAATTTTGATGATCTCATGATTCCTATGGGAATTAATTAATCATGATCAGGTGAGGTAGTGTGAAGATGTTTCAATATGTTAGGTCATGCATTTTCTCAAAAATTAATCTAGAGGAGAAATGATTGGTGATTTTTTATATAATGTGTTGCGTCAATTCAGAAATCTCATCTATTGTATCATATGGGGTATGAAAAGTGTGTTTTAGTAATCATATTGAGGCTTTTTTGGTAAAATATCATGTATCTAGTCTTAGTGTATGGATGGTGGAAATGTTCCTAGTTTAGTTTAGAATCAAGAATAATGATTTTTATTAGATTCCAATTAGTGGATTAGAAATCAAACAACATTCTCAGCTACTTTTTTGGATGATTAGACTTATGGTGGAGAGTTTTCAATAACCTTCAACATTATGGGTTGTGAAATTCAATGTAAATTTAAATTTTTAGATAGAGATAAGGGATAGGGTAACCCCATTATCGAATATTGTTTTAAATAGATCATTATTCCATGATGTGTGAGGGTTAACCCATGTTGAGGGGATGACATAGGTCACAATATTTCCCAATGGGGTAGGGAATACCATGGTAAGTAAGTCATACCATGAAAACTTTATCATTATAAAACCTAATTTATCCCTTAAACCGGGCTCCCAAGATAGTCCACTACATACCTAAGTGTCATCCTCTATCCCCAAAATATGAAAAAAATCCACAAGAGAATCAAAAAACAATCAATAATGTAAATTTCATTAATTAAACCAATTATAAGCACAATCTTTCTAGAGGAACACCATCATAGATAACCTATACATAAGAGAACCATGTATATAAATATTACCATAATGAAAATTAAGAAAAACCAAATTGATCATTTAAAAAATAAATATCCATATACGCCAAAATAAAATAAATAGAAATATGATCTGGATACTAAAGACCTAACATACAGATAAAAATATGAAATAAAATTAAATCCCAAAATAAAACCTAATATCATCCACATGTATCCTCCAAAGTGACTATCCATCCATAATTCCAAACCACTCCACGATCCATCCCAAAGATAAACTTAAACCTATATAATGGCTCACGTATACTAACATTGAGTACTATATATAGGGTGTGAGCATAAAACAATCAGTAGGTAATAACCCATGTGTCCATATATTTCCTTTTCCAAAATACGATAATCAACGAATCAAAAATATTATTAGAAAATAGATTATCAATATTGTAAAGAAACAACCTCAAACATTCCAAAAATATCTATAAAACATGAAACACGTTTTAATGAATTGTAATAAAACCATTTTCATAAACTATTCTTGTTTGAAATTCCATATTAGAGAACACATAAAAAACCCCAAAATCACACAAAAGTAACACAAGTGAGATCAAAGGAGTGTAAAATAAAAATGAAATCAGATTAATATCATAAGAAACCACAAAGAAGTAGAGTAGTAATGAAACCAAAAATAACCATAAATGAATTAGTTAAACCATTATCCCAACATGACGTATCATGATACTGAACATTAACCAATTCATTGGTGTACTATATAATTTCGGGTGCACCCGTCACATTCATTTCATTATCATGCTTACGTGTGCCCCAAAGATCATAAAACATGGTTTCATTCATCAGAATAATTTATTACCTGATAATTGGGTACAAAATAAATATATTTAAGTCCTAAATTAAACATTATTTGGGTATAAAATTGAATACCTTTTATATGTAATGGGTATGGTATTCACTACACAATTGTTTTGGAATGGAAATTCATAGTGTAATTTCAGCAGCCTAACAACATGACATAAAAATTTATAAAAAGGGTTTATGATAGAAAAAGGGGGATATAATCATATATAAATAACATTTAACATAATATGTATATATAAATACATGTCCCAACTGAAGGAATTTGGAAATAGAAGGCGTAACATAATAAATAAACATGAAGAAAGGGGATGAATGTAATAATTCTTACGAAATTTTAACATGGTAACAGGTGTACATGGGAGGGATTAATGAGAGAAAAAGGGGCATCTCATCATTAAAAAATAATAAGGGAAGTATAGGGAAGGTATTATAACATACCCAATCATTCGTAATTGAAAATATAAGGGTGTAACAATATAATGAAACATAGATAAAAATAAGAATGGAAGGAACCCTTACTTGAGTGCCTGACTTCTAAATATTGAAGAGGGGATTATTGAGATCTTGGGGATGCATGGGAGGATTATAGAGAGTTTAGGACATATTAAAAACGTTATCCAAGGTTTTTAGTGAAGAGAAGTGAGATATTGTGTGGGTTTATATAGGAAGTGAGAGGGAAATTCTTAATATTTCACAAACATAGGTTTTGAAATCAATATTATTAAATATTCAAATCCATAATCCTTACCATGGAATTTTCCATGGTTTTTTCCAAATATAAGAGGTTTTAATTATATTATTAGGTTAAGGGATTAATATATAAAAATATTATCCTTGATTATGTGGAAGCGAGACACATTATTAAAGAAATGAATTTATAATCATAAAATTTATTATAAATTTTGTAGGATTGATAAGAGCATTATAAAAATAATAAAATTATCATAAAATAATATTATATTAGTGGTAAAAAATATATTGAGCATTTAAAATCAATTATATTATTTATTATATCATTTTGGGTCATTACGATGTCAAAAAACACATATTATATTTATATGGTATTTAATTTTTAGGTGAAAATCCATTGTCTCAGAAAAATATGACAAATTCACTATTCGATAATTTAGGTTATTTTTCAAAAATAATATTCATTTTATCTGAATAATTTTCTAAATATTTTTATTTTTACTTTTAAAATAAGATTCAACAATAATTGACAGATGTTGGGTTTTTTTGACATCAACAGTTTTGAACCCTTATAAAAAGAACATTTCAAATCATAAAAATTAAATAACCATTTAAAATTAGTAATCCTTACTTAATGATAATATTTTATTAAAATACTATTTTTTTCAAAAGTCAATCAATTCAGAAAAATAAACCTCTTAATTTTATTAGAATATTTCCAAAAAATACAATTTTTGTTTAATTGAATAAAAAACAAAATAATTTGAATGAAACAATTAAAATGATAATATATTACTTATTATATAATATACATATTCATATTTTAATGGTATTGATTCATATACCATTATTAAACTGGCATATTTTCTAAGTGTATGGTCTGGGATTGTGAGATTATCATGGCATCGTTTGATGAACACGGTTTGGGCTGTGATCTCAATGAGCTTGAAGTTCTCTTAGAAACAGTTTCTCTCATGCTTAAGTTGATGGATCACATTATTTTCTTGGTCATTGGAAAATACCAGTGACTCTATATCCCTTGGAATCTCTGATAAATAGACTTCATAAGGAATGATTCAACTTTTTTTGGCCATCACTTCCTTTGTCTGAGTCAATTGGATTTGATAAAGCCATATATTTATACTAATATTATTATCACGTATCATTGAATATATTAAAAAGGTTAAAATTATTAATTGTATTTTAAATCTAAAAAAATGAATCCAAATAAGTGAATGTGTTTTATATAACCCTTTTATAAAATAAGACATTTAATTAAATAAAAAGAGAAATTTCACTTTTACAAGTTCGGGTCATTAAAATTTCCCCCCTTAAAAAATTTCTCTATTGAAAATTTCATTTACAAAATTAAAACATATTATGGAAACTTTGTTTCATCACCTCCTCTTATTCCCTTTTTTCTCTTTCAAACATGTGATTTCTCTGCAACACTTTGATTGGGGGCATTGTCTTATTCTGATGAACATTATCTCTAGGATCTAATATCTTCACTGGTTTCTCCTCAGAAGAGAGGTCATTCTCCAATGGTACCACCTATGGATTGAGTACATGTGAAGTGTGTGGTATGTACTATCTCAAGAGGGATACAAGGAACGCATCATGTAATTGAGATAGGTAAGTTTGGAGTACTAATCTGTAGGCCACCGCTTCTATACAATAAATGATCTCAATGGAGCTGATGTATCTAGGAATAAGCTTTATATTATTCCAAAATCTCATCACATTATTCCATGGAAATATGAGTAGGAATACCATGTCTTCCCTATAAAACACTAATCCTTGTTGATGATTTCCATCATATCTCTTATCCCGACTCTATGCATCCTTGATGTGCTGTGGAATGGCATTAACCTTTTCCCTTATTTCCTCGACCATTTGAGGACCTAATAGTTGTCATTACCCACCTTCATCCCAACATGTATTTTTTCTTCACCTCTTTCCCCAAATAACTTTAGAGAGATACATTTTTATGCTTGAGTGGAAACTATTTTTGTAGGAGAATTCAACTAGGGGAAGATGTTGATCTGATCCTCCTTTGAAGTCCATTAATGAATTCTCTGACCATGTCTCAAGTTTCTGGATAGTCTGCTCATACTAGCCACCATTTTGTGGGTGATAATCTATGCTGAAGTTTAACTCTGTATTCAGATCATGTTAAATATTCTTCCAGAACTTAGAGGTGAATCATAGATCTCGATCGGATACAGTCTATACTTGTACACCATTAAACCACACCACTTCTCTAATGTATATCTATTCAAGTTGATCCAATTAGAAATGCTCTCGAATCTAAATGAAGTGTGATGTATTAATAAGATGATCCTCCATAAACCAGATAACATTATTTCCTATAGATCTATTAGAAAGCCTAGTGGAAAAGTCCATAGTGATGTTTCCCCACTTCCATATAGGTATGGGAAATGGGTGCATCACCCCTTAGATGTTTTCCTTTCTACCTTAACATATAGAGATACAATAAATAATGATACATATTCTGCAATCATCTTCTTTATATTGTCCCAATAATAGTTTTCTTTGTTATCTTGATACATATTTGTGATTGCAGGATGGATAGGGAAGGTTGAGATATGTACACCATCTAATAGAACCTTCTTTAACTGACTATTTGATGGTACACATAGTCTTGACCCAAATATTTCAACACCTTCTTCATTAACATTCATCTTTGAGTATTTCCCTTTTATAATAGTTTTCACGTTCTTCTAAATTCACAGATCATCTCTTCAAGAAACCTTTAACCTATCAATAAGAGATGGTTGAGAAATCATTTTTAAAAGGATTGATGATGTTCCTTCCTCAATGATTCCCATGCCCATCCTCTTCAAGTCCATGAAGATATGATCCTTTTCAATTATCATCAATGAAAGAGTTTTTGGATCTTTTATACTTAGACCATCTTCCACTTTATTCACTTTCCCCATATGGCAGTGAATTGAGCATTCATTGTCTTGGATCAGCTCTAACCATATTCATTGGCACATATTCAACTCTTTCGGTGTGAATATATACTTGATGATATGATAATCCATATGTATTTCAAACTTCTACTCAAAGAGGTAATTTTTCTAAATTTCCCAAGTGATGATCACTACAGGAAACTCCAGATCATGTGTTAGATAACTCTACTCATGAACATCCAACTACCATGAAGAATAGGTAATTACTTTTTCATTTTGTATCAACACATATCCTAGGCCCTTCTTCGATGCATCTCGGAATACTATCAAATTCTCTCCACTTGTGGGTAGTGTGAGAACAGGTGCAGTGATAAGCATCCTTTTCAACTATTTAAATTTCTCTTCACATTCATCAATCTAGGATAACTTGAATCCCTTCTGATTTACCTAGGTTATAGGGTTTGATAATCGCAATAAATTTCTCACAAATCGATAATAATACCTAGCTAATCCAAGGAAACTATAGATATGTTTCACATATGTTGGTGTCGACTATCCTTCAATCGCCTATGAAATTTAAGGGTCCACATATATTCAACTTCTTATGATGATATTCCCTATGAATGTGACTTCCTTCAAATAAAACATACATTTTATATACTTGGCATAAGGCTTTTCCATTCACAAGGTATTTAGCACAATACATAAAATATTCTCATGATCCATGTTGCTTATATAGTATATTATAATATAATCAATAAATAATACAAAAAATTTGTTGATTTAATCTCTAAATAACCTATTCATCAAGTACATGAATATTGGTGGAGCACTAGAGTGCCTGAAATGCATTACTAGGAATTAATAGTGCCAATACCTTATACGAAAAGTAGTCTTAGTGATATCCTCCTTCTTCACCCTAACTTGAGAATGCCCCAAATGTAGATCCATCATGAATAAGTATTGTGCTCCATATAGATAATCAAACAAGTCATCAATCCATGGTAGATGATACTTGTTTTTTATCGTGATCTTATTGAGCTCATGATAATCAATGAAAATGCATATTGACTCGTAATTCTTCTTAACGAAGAGGACTACTACACCCATGGTGAATCACTTGGTAGTATGCAACCATTATCTAGATTCTCATATTGTTGTTTCTTTAGCTCTTTATGTTCAACAACAGTCATTATAAACATAGTCCTGGATAATGGTTACGCACCATGAATGATCTCGATTGAAAATTCATCATCTTACCTAAGAGGAAGACCTGAAAATTCCTTCTGAAACAAATCAATTTATCCCCCCGTAATTGGAACGTCATTAAGGACAATTGTTTTCATAGACTCAATCGTTTGATCTAGGTAAACTTTCTCATAGGGAAGTAATATATATGATTGAGATGATGGTTTTATAGAAGATTCATCCATCTCTTTGCATTTGTACTGAATCAGTGGACGATTTTCAATACAGAGAGTGATTTCCTTATCATGTAAATTTTTTTGAATCTATATAGGGAAAGCCTGTGCATGATTATAATATCATCAAATTTCACCAAATGGAGTATGAAATGGTTTTCTAGGAAGTTTATCCCACAATTTTTGACAGGGGAGGATTTATATACTTGGGATGCTATAATTTTCCCATTTTCCATTTTCACCGATAACTCCACTTCCAAGAATTGTGACGGTGATTGAATAGTTCAACTAAACTTTCACAATATGAAGGAATGTGTAGAAATAAAATAAAAAATATGTTTTCTACCCTTGAATGAATAACTCGCGTACTTTTCACCACTTCATTGTCAGGAATTACTTTTGTAGTTGTGATGGAAAAAAGATCTCTTTGCTTCCATGAAGGCTGTTAGTTGCCTCTAAAAACCCTTGTTTTAGTGCATTGTTTTGGATAATTCCTTGGTTCCTTGTAGTTGTAGAAATGAACAATGCATTGGGGGTTCACCTAAATTATCCTTTCCTCCAGCACAATAGGGGTTTTTTATTACCAGCAATCGATGTATAGGGGCCCCTTCTTCCTTCACCTGAAGCATTTCCTCAGCCCCTTTAGAAAATTTCCATAGTGCTTCTTTCTGCACAATTAGAAAGCAAGATGTTGAAATTTCTTGGCACCATTAGATCTCTCTATTAGAATTCTAGAATTTGAATCCACCTTTAACTTCTTATCCCCATGAAACCCCTAAAATTTTCTGATCTTCATTTTGACTTTGAGGGTACATTGGAAAATTTCCTTCTAGCTATCAAAGTCACAGATCACTAGGGATATTCCTAGGGTAGGTTTTATCCCCTGAAAGAAGCAGCCAACCTTGAATTTGGGGGTAATGAAAAATCTAGAGATGTATCATGTAAGCCTGGAGTTTTTTTTCTTGTATTCATTGATTGATTAATTATAATTTTTTCTTGAGGTAAAGGAAATGCCTTCCCATCTTATGTCAGAGGTTTTGAGGACAATATTTGTCAATTTTTTTTTCAGAAATCATTCCATCCCATCGCATTGATCTATTCCACATGCCTAATATTTGTGATCAATGTCAACCATTTAATAGCTACACCCTCCATGCGATAAGAATCCATAAGAACCTTATCTTTTTCATGTCATTAAAGGAAGTAGAAGATGTTCTCAATGCGGTTAATCTATTATTCGACGATTGAGGGATTGAATGTTCTATTAAAAGAATGAGGTATTTGTCTCATTAAGATACCTACTGTTGAATGTTATTTTAGGGGGGGGGGTTACTCTTTATCTAGGTTTCTATTCAAAAACTATGTTAACTGAGAGAGTATCATGACAATGTTTTTGATTCCCACTCCCTT
Source organism: Viscum album (assembly GCA_963277665.1). Classification (NCBI taxonomy): domain Eukaryota; kingdom Viridiplantae; phylum Streptophyta; class Magnoliopsida; order Santalales; family Viscaceae; genus Viscum; species Viscum album. Next base: position 1,977,963,319 of record OY728157.1, on the reverse strand, counting down.
CATATTGTGAATCTCATTAGGTCAGTCATTAAATTTATATTCCTATCAGTTGTTAGCCTGATTCCTCATATTACGAGATATTGGATATAATAAAAGGAAAAATTAGATGAAATTATTTTAAACCACTAAACACATACATGGGAATCCAATGACTTTAAAGTGATAACTTATAAATTACATTTATTTCCTTGAATTAGGAATTTCTAGGATTCAATATAAATTACCAATGATATACTTCTTAACATATATTACTATGGTATTTTCCATCTTAATAATGGTTCATACAAGGCTTATGAATTTACTAAAGAATATCCCCTGGGAGTGTCAAAACAAAAGTGCAGCAAGACCTGTTTTCATGCACCTGTTTTCATTTGAGTCTAGCTCAAAGCTGTGTTTTCAGATTTTACCCCTATATACATCTATTCTAGACCCAAATCCATTTTTTCATGTCCATACAGGGATTTATTTGATTGATAAACCACTTACTCTATACTCACCAAAATTTAGAGATATTTTTCTCATACATAGTCTTATCCCTAAGGCTTTCACTAGAGTTTTCTAATCCTAATACCAAAAACAACTAAACTTTCCTATGCTAGAAACTATAAAAACCGTGTTCTTTTTATTACATTAATTAATTAATTAATTACATACAATTACACATAATACAACCCGAGTGATTTATAATTCTATTGTCTTTTATAATTAGGTAAATATCATTACAATTTTAAACATAAAAAAATATCTTTATTGAAAACTTATTTGTCATGCTCGATCTTAAAACTACATGGGATATCCTGAGGAAAATACATAAAAAAGGGCTGAGATATAATGTTCAGTAATGGAGTAAAAATGGTATAATATAAAGATAATAACATATGTTAGGGAGGGAATATCATGATACATAAAGGAAAATGAATCATAAATCATGATATAGCATGATATTCTTATCATGGAAATGTGGATACAATTTAAAACACCACATCATATGTCAAGGTTAAACTACAAAGACATCATAGTGGAAAAAGTCCCATAACAGAATTTAGTAAACCCCTATCCCAACATGATGTATCATGATACAAAAAATTACCCAATGCATTGGGATTCTATATAATCCTATGCATACCCATCACATTCATTTCATTATTATGCTTAAGTGTGCCACATAGATCATAAAACATTGATTCATTAATCATCATAAATTATTCCATAGTAAATTAGTGTGCAATAAATAAATTTATGTTCTAAGTTAAATTTTATATGTGTTTAAATGTGAAAACCCTTTATAGGTAATAGGTATGATATTCACTAAAAAAATTATTTTGGAAAGGAAATTCATAGAGCAATTTCGGTAGCCTAACAATGTGAGATAAAAATTCATAAAAAGGGTTTATGAGAGGTAAAGGGGTATTTAATCATATATAAATTATATTTATGGTAATAGGGTCATATAAATAAATTCGAAAACCTAATAAATTTTGAAATAAAATGTGTAACATAATAAACAAACCTAAATAAAAAGGAGGAATTGGAAAACTCTTACGAAATTTTGGCGTAGTAACGAGTGTACATGGGAGGTGTTAATGCGAGAGAAAGATGTTTCTCTTACTAAAAACTAATTATGTAATTATAGGTGAGTTAATAAAACATACCCCATCATTTTTAATTGAAAATAAATCGGTGTAACAATATAAGGATACTTGGATTAAAATTTGAAAGGAAGGAATTCTTACTTGAGTGTGTGACTTCAAAAGCTTGAAGAGGGGATTATTGAGATCTTGGGGTTATTTGTGAGGATTATAGAGAGGTTATAATATATTAATGACATGATAAAAGGATTTTTAGTGATGAAAATTGAGATCATGGGTGGGTTTATATATGAAATGAGAGAGGAATTATTTAATATTTCACAAACATAGGTTTTGGAATATGTATACTTAAATATTCAAATCCACAGAACAGCCCATGGGTTTCCCTTGTTTTTTTCCAAATATTGGTGGACTTAATTATTTTATTTGTAAAATGGATGAATGTATTAATATATTATATTTTCTTATTAGGAGGTGAGTCACATTATTAAATAAATGAATTTAAAATCATAAAATATATTATACATTTTGGAGGATTCTAAGGGCATTATAAAAATAATAAAATTATCATAAAATAAAATTATTTTATTGGGAAAAAATATATTGGGAACAAAAAACACAATATGTTATTTATTACATCATTTTTTTGGTTATTATGATTTCATAAAACATACATTATATATATACGATATTTAATTTTTACCCAAAAATTCGACGGTCTCAAAAAAATATGAAAAATTCACCATTTGATAATTTTGATGTTATGAATCCAAAAATAATATTAATTTTATCTAAATAATTTTATAAATATTTTAATTTTCACTTTTAAAATAATATTTGACATTTATTGAATAATTCTTGGTTTTTGACAATAACAGTTTTTGAGCCCTTATAAAAAGTACATTTCACTTCATAAAAATTACAAAAAAATTTACAATTAACAATCCATACTTAATAATAATATTTTATTAAAATAATATTTATTTTAAAAATCCATTAATTAATCAAAATAAACCCCTTAATTTAATTTCAATATTACCGAAAAATACAATTTATGTTTAATTGAATCGAAACCAAAATCATTTAAAAGAAACAATTAAAATGAAAATATATACATGATTATATAATATAAATATTAAATTTATTAAGGTGTTGATACATATCCTATTATTACACTAGAGTATTCCTTAAGAGTAATTTGTGAGATGATGACATTATCATGGGGCTATTCGGTGAACATGGTTTGGTCTCGGATCTCGATGAGCTTGAACTTATCCAGTAAACAGGTTCTCCCATGCTTAAGTCACTGGATCGCTTCCTGGGATTGGTTAAGGAATTATACAAGAGATTATATCTCCCTTGGAAGGTTCAATAAATGGACTTCATAGGGCACAATTATACTTCTTGAGCCCATCACTTCATTTTTCTTAGTCAATTGGATTGGTTAAATCTGTATATTTATACCAATCACATGACCACTTCTCAAAGGCTATATTAACAACAATCAACATTATTAACGGTACATTAAATTCGAAAAACATAAAACCAAGTAATTTCATGTGTTTTATATAACCATTTTACAAAATAATACATTTAATTAAATATAACCATAAATTTCACTTATAACTGTTCAGGTAGTTACAGAACCTGAGGACTACAATGACTCAATGTGAAACTAAGGGTCACTCTTAGATACCAAAACCAACTATCACCCCCAACGATCAAAACCAACATTTTACCTACACTGGGAGATAAAAACAAGAAAGAACTGTAGGTGTGAGTATTAAAACTCCATAGGTGTTCCCGAATAAATCTATTACCAATGCACTTCCTTTAAATAAATGAATCCACAATTTCTAGTTTTAAATAAAATATACAAAAGTATGTTGTTACACACATTTTATATTAAATCAAAACATGGTCTATTTACCATATATATATATATATTTGACCACATTACTTCCCAAGGAGGAACCATTTGAATTAAAAATGACAAAGGATGATGGTTTTACATAAAATGGAAAAATATAGTGAAAAGAATTTAAAATCATTTCCATAAACCTTTTAAAGACAAAAGATAAATTTTATCCATGAAGTACACCATAAAAAAGAGATAGAGTGACAACATTGATCATATGACAAGGGAAATCGAAAATATCGCACAAAAGTAACCGACCAAAAAAGGAATCTCAATAATCCACCATGGATACCTATGTTCAGAAGAACATGGGAGAACCTAGAAGATTAGTGGAATAATGTAGAATATACTATATAGATTGACTCATCCAAAAGTAATTCTTGACCCGATGAAATCAATTCATACCCACATGCTCGATCAGACCCTACCTGGTATGACCAAGGTGAATTGTCCCATAGCAATAGTGTAACACCCCAACCCCAGTTACCCTAAGTCATTGCATTATTACATAAAATTAGCAAGATCACAAAATATAAAGTCTTGAAAGACCGATTAGTTTAGTAGCCTTGGAATTACTAGATACTTTCATAATGTTTACATTACATCATAAAGTGATAACTAAAACAACATCTTGTCTCCAAAATCATATCCCCTTGTACTATCCCTTCAGTTTATTCATAAAATACTATTCACATCTTAGGAAAAATGAAACATAGAAAGGGGTGAGCTCAGATGCCCAGTAAGGATAACAATATAGCAGAAACTTTCATAAATAAGCATAAACATTTAAGACAATGTATAAGTAAAACAAAAGACTTTAAACATGAACTTCAACATAATATGGCAGAAATAAAATGAAATAATTCCATTTACTTATTCACATGGATATTCTACTAGTCGAATAATCATATGCAATATCAATAACCACTTTCATAATGATGGAATGCATAATGCCATACTATCATAACCACATAGTCAAGGCCTTGTGCCAAGACTAAAAATAATATTTTGTCAAGAACTTGTTACAAGACACTATTCTGTCTAATGAGACCTACCGATACATCGATGAGCTATAGCGGGCACCACGCTTCACTTATTACATCCAATGCATTCATTATATGAACAGCTTTAAACATAACATAAACATTCATATTAAAACTAGCATATAAAATGAAAAATACAAATCTATAAACCATGAATTGTATAAAAATAACACATCCATAGTCAAACATATCAAAATACGTTCAATACAATATGGAAGTTTTGTATCATAACAAATAAACTTCAAATAAGCTTAAAATACATCAAAGGATGTTGACATAGATGAAATCAAAACTATTTGACAGAAATATCTCTTTTTTTTAAAATTATTTAAAAGTCACATATTTATAAAATAAAAAATTTAATTTGAAAATATTTTTATAATATTTTAAGGGATTCCTCGATGAATTTATAACGGTGGAAAATAGTCGCACCCGCCGTATAAGTTAAAAAAGGCATTCTTACCTTAGTTCTGTCGAAAAGGATAAAACAGACCTTGTTTGGAAAATGACAGAAAGGTTACATTATAAAATTAATATAAAAAGTCAAAAAGGGTATAAATGAATTTAACCCATAGTCCAAATCATAGTAAGAATGATTTTAAATACATTTTTTAGAAAAATGATGTGGATGATAAAGAGGTCCTAGTAGATAATTACATATAAACAACCTCGGATAATGAAGAGATTGTGAAATAAACCCTTACCTTGTACTTTTCCTTGGTTGAGGGTAGGTTAACCTCCTGTATAATGGTGAAATAATTGTTATTAAATTATACAAGAATCATATAAATTAATAGGATATCATATAGGATCTTTTAACATTGATTTGTTAATAATATCTTTGTATTATCATCGTTTTCGTTGTTAACGAATTGATTTTCATTTATATTATTTGTTATGGGAGCCATATTTTTTATGGAAGGGAAGTGTATTATTAATATCTAGTATGATATCATGTCTCTGAAAATTATTTTTAATCATAAAATGAAATTTAGTCTTGAATGGATGTGATGGAGAATGAATCACATCGCGTTCATGGAGACGGTAATCCATACGTACGCACGAGCGACAATATCATTATATTGTTATGAAAATAATACATATTTGGATGGTATAAAATATATACAGAATCATTATCATGTTATATTTATTATTTACATGAATTACACATAAATATTATACCCATCTGAATAATAATGTATTGAATAACAATTACACCACGACGTGGAGACGGTAGGTCGTACGTACGCACGTATGGTGACATATCATTAAAACGATGGATAGAATACAAAATATGGTTATACCATATTTGTAATAACATAATAGTCTAAAAAATATACTGGAGTTATTATTTTATATTGTAAATAAAAAACAAGGAAGAAGTTGAAGAAGAAAGGAACTTGAAAGAGGGTGGTGAAAACATTACCTCTTCTTCAGGTTCTTCGTTTTGATTTGATCAAAAGGGCTTTTTAGGATGGATTTCTATTAAAACTAATGACTCTATAATGAATTGAAGGAAGTTGAGAAAATATTTGTGTTGGGTTTGGCTGACCCAAAATGTTTTGAAGGTGTGAATTAGATGGAAGGGTAAGTGCCCTTTTATAAGAGGGGTGAGGGGAACCTTTGGAAAAGACAGAAATATCATTTTATAATAAATTCAAATTCGGTTTCTAATGGCTACAAAGTAGATTATTTAAAGTTTAAGGTGGTTATGGGTTGAAACACATTCAACCAATAGATTTTAGACCGTTTGGGGTCACTATATTAACCATATCATTTATATTTAACACTTAGTTAAATAGTTTGACATTTACCATGTCCCTTTGTATTTTTATATTATATAGTAAATAAAAATACTATATACCTCCAAAGGACCCCCCCCCAAGTTGTCCATTAATGATAAAAATATCATTATAAAATTCTTTTAGCCAAAACTTAAATTTTTAGGAATAGAATATCAATTAATAATATAATATTTGTTTTAAAAACTCTTTTATGTCAATTTTGACACTATTGGGTATTTTGTTTTTGATTATTTTATAACAGCATTATTACTTCAAAAAAAATTTATACAACCAATACAAATATGTCATATTAACCTATAAAATTAGTTTAATTCATAAAAAGTCTCAAATTACATTTATTTTGATATTTATAATATTAATTATTTTAATATTTCATTAATTAGGTAATTATTGCATCACCATTGTGTCATAAATAAATTAAATTATTTAATGTTTAAAAATTATAAATAAACTACCATTATTTAGGAAATATTTCTATCTTTCTAATGAATATTTAAAATCAATTTTATCTTATTTATAACTTTATATTAAACATGTTTTAGTTATTAAACTTTGATTTTAACTCTTTTAACTTTTCTTGGAATTAAATAATTATAAATGTCCTAATCAAATCCATGTGGACCTAAATGATAATATTTTATCCCTAAGGTTGTTTTTTGTCGAGATACACTTGTCCAATAGAATTAAGTCATGTGTTAGGGTAATATTAATATCTTTTTTACCCTTAATTACCCTATTTACTTTTAACCGTGGTAAATAAAAGTAAATAGTTACTATTCACCAAAAATAATTTTTATCTTATTGAACAACATTTTACTCCTTCATATTAACCGTGTCTCTCGAATTTTCGAAATTCCGCTCACATAAGTGGTAAAATTATGTTTTATGTGAATTTCCAAATTCCCCTAGTAGATGGTTAAAAGACGATGAAAAGTTCAATAAAATTTTTATATATCTAAAATTATTATAAACTGACTCCAGGGAATTACATTGATCTTATATAGGTATTATGTATCTATTTTGACCTAAAATAAATTTAAATAAAATAAATAATTATTTAAATAAAAATTCAGTTTTGAACAATAACTCAGTGTTTTTTAACTAATCATCCAAAATTGAATGTTTTCTAAAAAATACCAAAAATTCACCCCAGGCTAATTTTGGTATTCCAAATTCAAAAATGAAGTTCACATTGAATGATAAATTTTATAAAATTTCAAAAAGTGGGTATTACTATTCATAATGGCTAGTTTGAATGATTGTGGTGTGTGTTAGAACATGAAGTTGCGTACAACACCCGCTACTGTATTATTCAAAAAGAAGCGTACCATGGAATCTTGGGGTGTTACATTCTCCCCTCAAAATAATTTCATCCTTGAAATTTATTGAATATTACTGCATAAAATAACTCGGGTGGTTCTTCATCATAAGTTCCTCGGGTTCCCACGTTACCTCTTCCATCTTATGGTTTCTCCATAGAGCTTTTACCAGACGAGTCTTCCGGTTTCTCAGCACTTTTTCTCTGGTATCAAGAATACTGATGGGCACTTCACAATAAGACAGATCAGGTTCCAGTTCTAATACTTCGTATATAAGTACATGCGTTGGGTCAGGTATGTATTTTCTCAACAGTGATACGTGGAACACATTGGGAACTTTGAAGAGACTTGGCGGCATTTCCAAATGGTAAGCTACAACCCCAATTCGTTCTAGAATTTCGAATGGTCCGATGTACCTGGGACACAATTTTCTTTTCATTCCAAAACGTATAACACCCTTCCATGGAGATACCTTCAAGAAAATATGATCTCCTACTTGAAATTCCAAATCATTCCTTCAGTTATCGGCATAGGTCTCCTGCTTACTTTGAGCAGCTTTGATTTGGTTTTGGATTACCTTTACCTTTTCCATCATTTCCTCCACTAGTTCTGGGCCTACAGTTTTTCTTTCACCAACGTCATCCCAACATGCTGGTCTACGAAATCTCTTTCTGTATAATGCTTTATATGGTGCCATCTAAATACTTGAATGGAAGATATTGTTATAGGAAAATTCCACCAGAGGTATATATTGATCCCATAGACCCTGAAAGTCATGTGAGCATGATCTCAACATGTCTTATAAGGTTTGAATAGTTCGTTCTGATTGTCCATCAGTTTGGGGGTGGTAGGCAGTACTCAAATGAAGTTCAATATCCAGGTATTTCTGAGGAATTTTCCAGAATCTTGAAGTAAAATGTGGATCATGATCAGAAAAAATCGATATGGGTACTCCATGAAGTCTCACAACTTCATTAATATATAGTATTTCTAGACGTTCATGTGGTAAATCTTCCCTTATAGCAAGAAAATGTGGTGAATAGGTAAGACGATCAACAATGACCCATACTGCATCGTTTCTTCTAGGAGCCTTGGGTAGTCCCATGAAAAATTCCATAGTGATATTATCCCATTTCCACTCAGCTATGGGAAGAGGTTGAATGACTCTTCCAGGCTGTTGCCTTCCAGGTTTCACTTGTTGACAAACCATACATCGTGACACAAAATCAGTAATCTCCCTCTTTATGTTGTCCCACAAAAAATGTTCCTTCAAATCTCTATACATTTTAGTTCTCCGATGGTGTATAGAGAAATTGTAATTATGAGCATCGTCCAACAAATCCCTTTTTAGATCAGGTATATTGGGAACAAAACGCCTCTTACCAAATTTCAAAATTCTATCTTCATACACAAAGTCACTCAATATCCAATCATTCACAGCTTTAATCTTCTTTTGAAACTCTTCATCATCGGTCTGAGAACTCTTTATCCTTTCTAGTATAGATGGTTTGTCAACCATTTGAAAATTAATTTATATCACCTTCCATGGTGATTCCCATATCCATCTTTACTAGATCCATGTATATAAGATCCTTTTCAACTCTAATCTTGTTCAAAACTCCATGATCCTTTCTACTCAAAGCATCTTCCAACTTATATGCCTTCCCAGGGTGGTAGTGTATCGTGCAATCATAATCCTTTAGTAGTTCAATCCATCACCTTTGCCTTATGTTGAGTTCTTTCTGTGAGAAAATTTACTTCAAACTCTTGGGATTAGTATAAATATCACATTTTCACCACAGAGATAATTTCTCCATATCTACAAAGAAAATATTACAGCAACTAACTCAATATCATGAGTAAGATAGTTTTTCTCTTGAATTTTTAGCTATCGTGATGCATAAGAAATAACACATTAATTCTTCTTAAGGACACAACCAAGTCCTTTCTTCGATGCATCACTATAAATAACGAACCCATCATTCCCCAATGGTAATGTCAATATAAGAGAATTTACTAATATTCTATTCAGTTCATCAAAAAAAATTTCACGCTCTTTTTTCAAACAAATTTAACCCCTTTCCGTGTGAGCTTCATTAATGGGTAAGCCAAACAGGAAACTTTTTGGACGAAACGCCAATAGTAACATGCGAAACCAATAAAATTGCATACCTTAGTTATACTCGTCGGGGCTGGACATTCGTGGATATCCTTGGTCATAGAAGGATCTACAAATATTGCATCCTTAGAGACAATATGGCTAAGAAAAGAGATGTCTTGAAGCCAGAATTCACAGTTCCTAAAATTCCCATATAATTCAAGTCTTCTAAGAGTCTTTAGGATAATGCGCAAGTGATTTTCATGGTCTTCATAGATTTTGGAATATACCAATATATCATCAATAAATACCACTAAAAATAATTGAGATATTCCTTGAAAACTCTGTTCATTAGATCCATGAAAATAGAGGGTGTATTAGTCATCCCAAAAGGCATTACTGTAAACTCATAATGCCCGTACCTAGTTAGAAATGTTGTCTTTGGAATGTATTCTTTCTTCACACACAACTGATGGTGTCCAGATCGAAGTTCAATCATTATAAAGTATTGAGATCCATGCATTTGTTTAAATAAATCATCAATTTTATGTAGGGGATACTTGTTCTTTATTGTTATAGCATTGATTTCGCTGTAGTCGATACATAACCTCATGGATCCACCTTTATTCTTAACAAAAAGGAAAGGGACTCCCCATAGAGAAACACTAGGGAGAATAAATCCATTATTACTCAATTCCTATAGTTGTTTCTTTAGTTCAACTAATTCCAGAGTGGCCATTCTATAAGGGGTCTTTGATATAGGACATGAACCAGAAATTAAATGAATAGAAAAGTCAATTTCTTGTTCTGGAGGATGACTAGGTAAATCTTCTAGAAACACATAAACATATTCTCTCACAATAGGTATATCCTCTATTTGAACATTCTTTTCCTCACCCACATTTATTTCATTCTCTTCCTCCCCAATAATTGAATTTAGTTGAGCTACTGAGGATGGATCTAAATAAGAATCATGTGGTGATGATTCTACTCTAAAGATAAGGTGTTCTTTATCATCATCATAAAAAATTGTAACCTCCTTCTTCTTACAATAAATCTTCACATCATGGTCTGAAAGCCAATCCATACCGAGGATTATATCAAACTCAATTATAGGTATGACGATGAGATCAGTAGATAAAGAAAATTTATATGCCCTAATGGGAAAGGATCCATAGAACATTGTACCAATGATACTTCCCTTAAATGTTTTAACTGACAACTCCCTTGTTAAATCAAATTGTAAATATCTAAATTTCATAGAAAACTGGGAAGATATGAAACAATGTGATGATTCAGAATCAAATAAATCATTGTCTAAATGTGAGGAAACCATTAAATTACCTGCCATCGCGTCTTTCGGAGATTCAACCTCACCATTAGTGATCTCATAATCTTGGCCTTGATTCCTTGGAATCTTCTAAGGTTAGATCCCCTAATGCTTATGACATTTATTTTCATAATTTCCCATCTCCCTATAGTTGTAGCATTGAACATCGGTAGCTTCTTTCTTCCCCTTGCAATCACGAGTTGGGTGGCCTTTTTCACCACACTTGTAATAAACTCTCATTCCTTTAAAGAAAGTACCAGGGTGTTTCATCCAACATTTACTACAGGATGGATAATAAAATATTCCCTTATTCCCTTTATTTATATTTCCAGAGTGATCAGCAGATCTCTTCTTCTCGTGCTTTTCTTTAAAGTCGTAGGACTTAGAGAATTCTTATTCTGTCTTGATAGCACATGAGACAATATCTTCATACAATGAGAAGGATTGTGACAATAATGCTCGATGAAGAAATGGTTTTACCCCATCAAAGAAACTATCAATATTACTTCTTGGGTTACGTATATAATCTCCAGCATACCTTGCTATCCTTGTAAAGTTAACCTCATACATTGCGACATTCTTATCCTCCTTTTGTCTTAGACTCAGAAATTGTATTTCCATATCTTCTCGATGGTCATGAGAACAATATTTTTCTATGAAAATCTCATTGAAATCCCTTCATTCCATATTTGATACTTCATCATATTCCTTTTTTATTTGAATCAATGGCCACCATTGATCAGCATCTCTAGTGAGGCGGTAAACTGCCATGATAACATTTTTCCTTTCACTACTCCCCAAGGCATGGAATATTTTCTCTAAGAAATTTATCCATTGCTTAGTTACTAGTGGATTTGTATTCCCATTTAATGTTGGTAGTTATTTCCTCATGAAGCGATCTAAAATTAATCCTCCATGTTGTGGATCAAGGTGCTCTATACGGGTAAGGTTATTATTCATAACCTGAGTGAGTTGTCTCGATATGGTGATTAGCTGATCAACACAAGTTGCATCACCAGATCCACTATAATTATCTTGAGAAGGAGGGAAATCCCTACATGGAGTGTTTGCATTGATACAGTTTCCATTTCATCCACTAGGCACCATTTCTAAACAACAACATACACTAGATTTGTTTATGAATCGTAACACATAAATCCAAACTTGTAAAACAGTTTACAAAAATTGAACTGTTTATTGGTATAATCCATAATCATAAAAAAAATTCTTTGAGGAAGTATATACTCATAAACCCTTAATAATTTTTTGCAATGAAAATGATAATTATCCTAAGCATATCCCATTGGAGTGTCGTAACCAAGAGTGCAGCAAAGACCATTGTCGTGCACCAGTTCCCGTTCGAGTCTAGCTCAAAGCGCTGTTTTCTGGTTTTACCCCTAGGTACATCTGTTCTAGAGAAACCTCTACTTGTTAGTATCCAAACAGGGATGTATTGCTCATAAAACACACAAAATCTCTACAATACCAAAATTCTAGGATGTTCTTCAATACTAATCCTTAAATTTTATCTTAGGTCTATGTGCTCTAATCAGAGTTTATTTAAAAATAGTTTCCAAGTTTAGTACTTAACTTCCTCTGATACCAACTGTAACTCCTCGACCCCAGTTACCTAGAGTTGGTGAGTTATTACATAATATTGGAATGACCACAGAAGATCAAGTCTCAAAAGACAGATTAGTTTAGTAGCCTTTGAATCACTAGATCCTTTCATAAAGTTTACATTACATCATAAAGTGAAAACTACAACAAAATCTTGTCTCCACACTCATATCCCCTTGTACTATCCCTGAAGGTCATTCATAAAATACATCTTCACATCCTGGGAAAAATAAAACCTGGAAAGTGGTGAGCTCAGATGCCCAGTAAGGATAACAATATAGCAAAAACTTTCATAAATTAGAATAAACATTTAAGGCAATGTATAACTAAAACAAAAGCCTTTTAAACATGAAATTCAGCAGAATATGGTAAAAATAAAATTAAATAATGCCAATTACTAATTCACAAGGATATTCTACTAGTTAAATAATAACATGCAATATCAATAACTATTTTCATAATGATGGAATGCATAATTCCATACTATCATAACCACATAGTCATGGCCTTGTGCAAAGAAAACAAATAAGATTTTGTCAAGGCCTTGTTCCAAGACACTAGTTTGTCTCATGAGACCTACCAATGCATCGAGGATCTATAGCGGGCTCCTCCCATCAATTATTAAGTCCAATTCATTCCTAATATGAATAGGTTTAAACAAAACATAAAAATTCGTATTAAAATTAGTATACGAAATGAAAATTACAAATCCATAAACCATGAATGGTATAAAAATAACACATCCACAATAAAACATATCACAAAACCTTCAATACAATATAGAATTTTTCTATCATAATAAATCAACTTCATATATTCTTAAAATCCATCAAAGGATGTTGACATGTATGGAATAAAAACTATTTGAGAGAAATATATCTTTTTTAAATCATTTAAAAGTCAAATATTTATAAAATAAAACATTTACTTTGAAAATATTCTTATAAGCATGTATGGGAAGATTTGGTGATTTTATAATGACCGAAATTAGCTTCACCGCCTTATAAGTTAAAAAAATACATTCTTACCTTAATTATGTCGAAAAGGTTAAAAAGGACATTGTTTGGAAAATGATAGAATGATTTCTTTATAAAAATCTTATAAAAAGTAAACAAAGGTATAAATTACTATAAATCATAGTCTGTAAAACATAAATAATGACCTGAAATACCTTTTTAAGAAACATTGATGTGGATGATAAAGAGGTCCCAGTAGATAATTACGCATAAACAACCTCGGATAATGAAGAGATTGTGAAATAAAACCTTAACTTGTAATTTTCCTTGGTTTAGGGTATGTTGACCTCCTTTATAATGGTGAAATAATTGTTATTAAATAATACAAGAATCATATACGTTAATATGATATCATATATGATCTTTTAACATTGACTTATTAATAATATCTTTGTATTATCATCATTTCAGGTGTTAACGGATTCGTTTTCCTTTATATTCTTTGTTATGTGAGCCATATTTGTTATGGATGGGATGTATATTATTCATATCCCGAATGATATAATGTCTCTAAGAATTATTTTTAATCATAAAATGAAATTTAGTCTTGAATGGATACGATGGGGAGTGAATCTCATCGCGTTCGTGGAGACGGTAATCCGTACGTACGCACGAGTGACAATATCATTATTTTTTTTATTAAAATAATATATAATTGGATGATATATCATATATACCGAATATATATCTTGTTAAATTTATTATTTTCATGAATTAAATGTCATTATTATACCCATCCGAATAATAATGTATTGAATAACAATTACACCATGACGTGGAGATGGTAGGACGTACGTACGCATATATGTTGAAATGTCATTCAAAGGATGGATATAATACTGAATATGGTTGTAAAATATTTATAATAACATAAATGTATATAAATTACAATGGAGTTATTACATTAGAATGGAAATAATAAAGAAAGAAGAAGTTGAAGAAGAAAGGAACTTTAAAGAGGGTGGTGAAAACATTACCACTTCATCGGGTTCTTCCTTTTGATTCGATCGAAAGGGCTCCTTAGGTTGGATTTATGATCAAAATAAGGCCCCTATGTTGAAGTTAGGGATGTTTAGAAAATATTTGGGTAGGGTTTATCTGATCCAAAAGGCTTTGAAGGTGTGAATTAGAGAGAAGGGGAAGTGCCCTTTTATAAGAGGGGTGAGAGGCACCTTTGGAAATGCTAGAAATATTATTAATAATAAATTCATATTCGATTTATAATGGTTAAAAAGTGGATTATATAAAGATTAAGGTGCGTATGGGTTGATATCTTTTAAACAAATATATTTTATAAGGGTTTTGGTCACTATATTAACCTTATCATTTATATTTTACTCTTAGTTAAATAGTTTGGAATTTACCGTGTCTCTTTGTATTTTTATATTATATAGTTAATAAACTTACTATATACCTCAAAAGACCCCCAAGTGGTCCATTAATGATAATGATATCATTATATATGTTCTTTGGCCTAACCATAAATTTTTTATTAATAGATTATCAATTAATAATATAATATGTGTTTTAAAAACTCTTTTATGTCATTTTTGACACTATTGGGTATTTTGTTTTTGATAATTTCATAACAGCATTATTACTTTGAAAAAATTTATATAATCGATAATAATATGTAATATTAACCTAGAAAATTAGTGGAATTCATAAAAAGTCTCAAATTACATTTATTTCGATATTTATAATATCAATTTTTTAAATATTTCTTTAATTAGGTAATTAATGCATCACCATTTTGTCATAAATATATTAAATTATACAATGTCTAAAAATTAATAATAAAATATCATTATGTAGGAAATATTTTTATCTTTATAATTAATATTTATAATCGAATTTATATTATGTATAACCCTATATTAATAATATTTTAGTTATTAAACATTGATTTTAACTCTTTTAACTCTTCTTCCAATTAAATAATAATAAATTTCCTAATCTAATCCATGTGGACCTAAATGATAATATTTTATTCCTAAAGTTGTTTTTGGTCGATATACACTTGTCCAATAGAGTTAGGACATGTGTTAAGGTATTATTAAAATCATTTTTACCCTTAATAACCCTATTTACTTTTAACAGTGGTAAATAAAAGTAAAACGTTATTATTCACCAAAAATTATTTTTATTTTATTAAACCACATTTTACTCCTTGATATAAATATTGTCTCTCAGATTTTTGACATTCCACTTACAGAAGCAGTAAAATTAAGTTTTATGTGAATTTCCAAATTCTCCTAAGAGATTGGTAAAGGACGGTGAAAAGTTCAATAAAATTTTTATATATTTAAAATTATTATAAACTGACTTCAATGAATTACATTGAACATATATAGGTATTATGTATCAATTTTGACCTAAAATAAATTTAAATTAAAATAAATAATTATTTAAATAAAAATTCGGTTTTAAAGAATAACTAAGTGTTTTCACTATTCATCAAAAATTGAAAGTTTTCAGAAAAATATAAAAAATTCTCCCTAGGATAATTTTGATTTTACAAATCCTAAAATGAAGTTCATTTTGAAAGATATAATTTATAAAATTTCAAAAAGTGGGTATTAATATTCATAACGGTTAGTTTGATTGATTATGGTGTGTGTTAGAACTCGAAGTTGCGTACAACACACGCTGCTGTATTATTCAAAGAGAAGCGTACCGTGGAAGCTTGGGGTGTTACAAACAGAAACAAACAAAAATAATCTAGAAGATTCTATATATATTTAATTATCCTAAAGGAATGCCTCACTCGATAAAATCAATTCTCGCCCACATGCTCGATCACACTCTACCAAGTCTAACTAAGGGGCACTTTCCCATATACAAAAAACCAATCCCCTACTATGGGCTTCTAGATTGAGAAAAATAATAAGCTAGTACAGTAACCGTTCACTGAAAATCTACTAGCTCTTCTAGGTCCCCACATTAATATTATAGTGGGGTGATCCAACATTTCCGAACAAGAATACAATCACATGTACATATATCATACACAAGAAACTCACACAACAAGTCACCCCAATCCACCCCAAGGAACAAAATATTTCATTCAAACCATCTCATCACAAGGTTTTTTCTCAGTGTGGTTCTCCCACAAAAATCAACATAACCGTGTTAAGATCATTACCTAAGGAGAGTATTCAAGATAATGATTTTCAAAAAAGTTCCAAATGGGCCTCAAGAACCCTTCAAGAAACGTCCAATTTTAAAAAAACCAAATACACCATTCAAAAAATGTGAAAACCCACCATTTTAAGTTTCATAACCATTTAGAAGATTACATTTAATCAATCATACCACATGTTTAAAACATTCCACTTCCATAAAAATAATAAATGTGACAAACACCACCATCACTTGTGAAACCACTTTCAAAGAACCAAACACACACCACTTTTAAGTCTAAAACATTTAGAAATATATTTGGGAAATCTGAACAGCCATTTTGGATGCGAAAATTTCATTTACAAATACAAACCATAATTTAGAAATTATAATCCACCCACAAAGTCCACCAATTAAATTTATTAAACACTTGGTGTGCATATCATAATGAAATAATATCATATACTTGATGTTTTTTTGGAAACCACCTCATTTAAAATCAAAACATTATTCCAAAAATCTTACATTATTATTTAATATCCAAGGAAGGTGTTAAAAAAAGAAACCAATGATTCTAAAATGTAAATGAAATTTGTAAAGTAAAAACTAAATCAATATCACAGTGCTTTAACAATGCTCACCCGAAACAACATTAAAATGGTATAAAGAAGAAATAACAACCAAAAGAAACATTAAACACAAAAAAAAAACAAAATTAAACACAAAAAATAAGAACTATAGTTCTACATGATGAAAGTAGGAGAGGAACTCAAGATAAAAAATGAGGGATATAAAGAAGAAAAGATGAGATTACCTTAATGATTCACCCTAAAAACATGAATAATTCCTCTTGGAATCACATTGGAAGGAGATGGGAGGTGTGAGAAAGAGGGGAGTAGCCTCTCAAAGTCATATGTACCAAATGGGGGAAGAATAGGGTTATTTGGGGTTAAATCATAAATCTTATAAAAGTGATAATTCACACTTTTAATGAATTTGGCGATGTGCATGGTTTTGATGCATGGATCAGTAAACCATTCTCTAACTGTGTGAAACTTTTTTGTCTTAAATTGAATAATCATGTCCACTAATTCCATTATATTTTTCTAATTGTGTGTGGGTTGTGTTCCCCTAACATGAGAAAACCATGTACCTGCAATGTTTCTTGGAGAATGATGCACAATTTCCCTTAACCAATCACATAAACCATGAAACTGGAGAAAAATATCACTAAACACAAAATTTACACTTGGAAAACCCGAAACTCATAGAAAAAGAAGAACAAAATAAAATACAAAAAAAAGGATGGAAATAAATAGCAGGGTGTCATAATTATTTCCACTATTATGCTCTCTTTCACTAGAAATCCATAACAGTTTCCAGTTGATCAATCAAATACAATGAATTTACACAACCGCATGATCCAACATTACAATCCAAGAACACCTCAACCACCACAAAAATTACTTATATTTTTTTCCCAGAATGATCTAGTGATCCGAAACCACATCCCAAAATTTTATGGAATGATATAAATATGCATCTAAAACATTTCATTAAGAAAAACCATTGGGTGTACTCCCAAAAACCAAATTTTCACTTCGAAGGAATGACTCAAAACCAAAAACCCAAAAAAAAACACATAGTTCCAATCCGAAAATAGAGAAGTAGTTACCGATAAGGGATGTTATAATTGACTCACCTCCATTATAAATCAAATATTACCAACCAAAACTCAAAAAAACCACCAAAATATCCATTTTGGGTCACCCCACCATCTAGGAATTGACTAAAATAGACCAACCAACCTATAATGACATGGGAAACCCACCACAGACTAACCTATAACTCTCAACACTTACCAAACCCCCAATAAAAGGGGTCCCCAAAGAAAAAAATTCAAACCATGCAGAAAACCCAACCCATGATTCATCATCTCCATGGGGCGCAACCATCTCTAAATTATCACATGCCAAAACCACGACCATTATAAAAGAATAACCACATAAGAACAAATGACTAGATATCCACATTCAAAACAGCACATCCACTAGAATTACCAAAAAAGAGACTAACATGAATTATTACAACTAAAGAGTAACATTCGATCAATAAATAACATAATGAGAAAATATGGAACTATTCCTTTTACAACAAAATGTGACCTTTATATATGAGGAAAAAACAATATAGAAACTTAAAATTTCTCCATCCCAAAATAGGAGACCAAATCCAAGCTAAGTTCTTCCAACCCACAATTCCTGACTATGTGTAAGATTCACTACGGTGCCTATGGCTGGAGCCCCAATGTCTTAAAGCATCCACTACCTCTTAGTCAAGAGCTAATACCCCCCAATCAGAATCCCATATTTCGTTGTCACAAGAATCCACAAAACATCCCGGATAGAACAAAAAGAACAAAACACACCACCAGACTCACTTTTCTCCAAAAAAGATCTTTTAATATTATAAGGATTTAGAATACTCACACAACTCATCCTATTTCATCCCAAATAAGAAGTAAAAAGAACACACAGAATAATGCCCCTCCAATCGACACAAAAATATTTCAGATTTTTTAAAAGACACGCATTCATTAATATAGGAGTTCTCTAGAGATTCAAAACATTAACTTTTACATTTTTAATGAATATTTAACACTATAAGACACCACTAAACACAACCATTACATTAATAGAATAATTTCATATAAAGGGACATAAAACTAAGCCCAAATAAGAACCTTACTCTAGAAAATGTGATGAGGTGTCTTTGGAAGGGTTAGATCTAGATCCACATTGCTTCTTAGAAACATCCCAATAGAATAATTTCAAGTGAACTCGGAATCAATATTAAATAAAAGTCATCATAGAACTAGAACACATTGGATTCTTATGACAAGTGTTGTTGCACTGATGACACAACATGATCCTACACTTTGAGGATGCTGATGAATGTTTTAGAGGGATTTTAATTCCAAGACCATCGCCACTAGATTTAGTCCACTTCTCAATCTCCTTATCAAGATTAAATTTACTGCATCAAGAGAATTTTGAAAGGTTGGATTCTAAAGAACTATTGGTAACACATATTCAACCCGGAAAACATTCAAGACAATGTCATAAAATGATGTTTGATCGAACTCTCACACCTTCGATTTCAATTTACGATGAATACCATTCTCAAAATGTCAAGAATTCAAGGAATAATTCGAATCACACTACAAAAGGAAATAAACATGATCTAAAATAATGTAAAAATAAATCCCACACTGATCTATCACCTTGCTGCATACAACATAACTCTATCCCCTTAATTACTCACGTTGTCTTAGAGAAATACTGTCAAATGAATGAATCCTTAAAGTATTCCCCGCTAAGATCATCATGAGGATTGGTTTGAGAAATATAATTCCACAACATTTAGGTCATACTTTCAAGTGTAAGGTATAAAAGTGTACCTTTAATGACTCATTAAACTCAAGGAAAATGAAATTTCTCTTAATTTTTCGCATCCAATATTATACGTTGAGAGGATCCTCTTGACTATAAAATATAGGAGGATTCAACTTCCAAAACTCAGGAAGGAAGTCCTTATGTTGATCAACTGGAGGGTCTTATAATGGTAAACCCCCCATAGCCACACCTCAAAAATCCAACTATCCTTTAGTGGGGCGAAAACTATCCAAAAAGAAAACCAAGAACCCAATCAAAACCAATTCCTCAACAAGAATTTAAAAACATAACATTACATAAAAAACTTGTAAATCAGAATATAATACACCACACAACCTCCAATTATCAAAACATCACAATATTCCTCTTAAAAACACTTTTTAAAGAAGAAAAGTTAGTGAGTTTCACACTCACCAAATGTATTACATGGAGCCTCACATATGCACAATCACATGCCACCCTGATTCGTCATCAATTCATGTCAATATGGGAACCCATCCACCCATATCCGCATCCATCCACTTTACCACACATATCCATGAATGCGAGTACCCATGGGAATACGAAAGGTCAAAATAAAATATTTTTTTTCTCAAAAAAAACATGTATTCTAAATCTTAAACTCTTAACCGACTTCCCTTTTCAAATTTCAAAAAACCTTTTCAAAATACCATCAAGAACTTAATAAAAAAACCATTTTCAAACCTCACAAATTAATCCATTTCATCCTACTCAAAATAAAAAACCCATAGATTCCATCAATAAAATCTAATTCACGCCATTCAAAACATTTTCAGCAACTCTAAGGATCTCATTCCACCAAAAATCATTTTATTAAAAACTCATTTCTTCTTATTTAAATCAATTTCCAAAACCATCCTTATAATAAATTTTTGTTTCCCAAAATTAGTTTTTGATAAACACCAGGTTTTTTTATAATAATCCAATATCATTAAACACACCCCCATTTTACCAAAAATATCAATTTATATTAGTCCATTTCGTAATGTTTTATAAAAAATATATATGAAAAATCACATTCCATCTTCCAAAAACAAAACCATCACCACTTTAAATCCAATTTTCACAATATCAATATAAGTGTTTTGAAAAAAAATTCAGAATCAGGGAATACCCAAAAGAAATCACAATGGGAAGCTAGTATCAATGGGTGATTTGGCCATATAGTTGGTAGCCATATACCAATCCCACCAACATTCTAGAGAGTATTATTAGACATTTTCCCCAGATCCACATATCATTATAGTCCTTAAAAGATCACTTATAATGTTATCCCAACTCCCTTTTTATATCCCAGATACCAAACAACCATCGAGATCCCATGAAACCAAACAAAACCTAACATCCCATAGAAACTCAAGGTTCGGTCATGAATGTGTTGGCCAAACACTTACCTAGACCTACACTCCATGTTTTGATAGTACTCCTCCATCTAAATTTTTATAAATAATAGAGAAGGTCTCTATGAAAGAAAGGTCCTAAAAAGATTCCAACCTCATATGATAACATTTTTTCATGAATCAACCTATGTTAACCCTAATCTGGTCACATGTGTTGATCTGTTGAATGGCCAAAGAATCATTATTGATTCTCTCAGGAGGAAAACAAGTGCTAGACATCAATAGAGAAACTAAGGGAAAAGTATCAAAAAATATATATAAATGGAATAGTGGAAACAAAAAAGATAATATCAATATACATAAATATCCAAACTAAGCATAATTTATACAAAAACTAAATTTAATAACAACTACACAACAAAACCCAAAATGAACCAGATGACCAAAACATCTCCATGCGACCCCAATGGTCACTCTTCTATAATAAAACCAACAATAATACACGATGATCAAATCCAATATAGATCTTAGAAAAAAATATTAAACCAAGAATGAACTATAGGCAAGAGTATTAAAACCCAGCTGGCCTACCCCAATAAATCAATTCCCAATGAAATTATTTTAAATAAAATAAACATCAATTTCATGTAAAAAATAAAACATGTAAAAGTAAGCTCTTAAACAAATTTTCCATTAAATAAAAACACGGTTTATTTCCTTTTTCCATTTAAAACCACATTCTTTCCCAAGGAAGAACCATTTGTATTACAAAATATAAAGTATTATGTTTTTATAAGATTATTTATGAAAAATAAAAAAGTGCAATATATAGATACCATCCAACATTAAATTTCATTCAATAATATGTCATCATATCCTTGAGTTTTCAAATGGTCCTTTCAGTTTGGCCATCAGTTAAGGTATGGTAGGTCATATTGAAATTCAATTAATTATTTAGAGTATGATGAAGGCTTATCCAAAATTTAGAAGAGATACATTTATCATAATCAAATACAATTATAAGTGGTGCCTTATCCATATTAAACACTTCAATATAGAATATATTATCATGTTGTCAAAGTGATAATTTTTTGTGTATAGAAATTAAGTGGTATGTATTGTTTAATTGATCAACCAAAACCTCCATCTCATTTATCCCTTCATATGTACTTATGAGACCAGTGAAAAATTTCATAGTAATTTTCTCCCACTTCCATGTGGGTATAGGAAATTGTTAAAACACCCCCTTAGACTTCAATATCTCAAAATTAACTCGATTAAATACCAATAAAATTATGAAGTAATCAACAATATACTTCTTTATGTCGTCATATCTAATGTGACCTCAAAGATCACAATACATCATGGTACATCAAGGATGGCCGGAGAAAGGTGAGCTATGTGCAGTATCAAATAGACCGTTCTAAATAGAATGTAATGAAGTAACATAATGTATCATTCCAAACCAAATAAAACCACATTTATCAGTATGGAATTAATTAAAGTTCCCCTTATTTAGTTCTCTAACCATCTTTTTTAGATTTATATCATCCCTTTAGGACTCCATGATATTATATTGGATAGATGGTTGGTAAATCATTTGGTAAAAGATAGGATTTATTCCCCATGATTATGATTTTGAGATAAATTATTTTCATATCCATGGAGACATGGTCTTTATAAATCCATTTCATGGATAGAATACTAGGTTCATATCTACAAATAGAATCAACTACCTTTTTAAACTTTCTATGATAGTAGGTAATTGAGTAATCATAATCCATGGTCAGTTACAACCATCATCATTGATGCATGTTGAGACCATTATATATAAATATATGATTTATACTCTTATAAACTATATATATGTAAAACTTCTCACCATATAGGTAGTTTCTCCAAATCATAAATTAAAACATCACAACTGCTAACTCCAGATCATGCATCATTTACTTCTACAGATGGATCTTTAATTTTCTTGAGGTATATGCTATAACATTTTTATTCTACATGAGTACAAAAGCCAATATTTTTTCTAAAACATAACTATATATAAAAAATCTTTCTCAACATAATGATATTGTGAGTACATGAAAAGTGATTAAAAAATTCTTGATCTCATTAAATATTTCTTCACATTCTTCTATCCATTCATAATTTACCCATTTCCATTTTACATAGTTAGAATGATATAAAATCATGATACATTTATCAAAAAAACATTGAAGGTACCTATAAAACATATTAAATATATTAATTTTCCTCAAATTGGTGGCTATAGGTTAATCTTTATTGTTATTTTTCATTAATATGTCCACAAAAATTCTATCACTGATGATCACATAACCCTTGAATGTGACTTATTTCATCAAAAAGTTACAATTTTGAAATGATGCATACACTTCCTATTTTCCTAATTTTTCTAGAACAATCCATATATTCTCTTTATGTTCCTCATTTATATTAGAGTGAATGAGAATATTTTAATTAATTAATATCAAAAAAAAATTAAGGTAGTCTATAAAGAATCTATTTATAAAATCCAAGAATATTTCAAAGGAATTAGTAGGTCTGAAGGGAATCACTATGAACTCAAAATTTCTGTACCTAATATAGAATTTTTTATTGGAAAATATCATTTATTTAATTTCATATAAATATATTTCGATTTATGTTTCACCTTTGAGATTTACTAAGAACCTTGGAGTAGATGAACAATTCATCAATCCTTTGAATGTGATAATTTTTCTTTATGGTGATCTCATTAAGATCTTGGTAACCGATACATAGTCACATTAATCTAGCATTTATCTAAAAAATAGCAATACCACACCCCAATGAGATTCACTAGGTTGAATGAACCCTTTTCCAAAAAATAACCTTTGGGTTCTTCTTTAACTCCTCTGGTTCAATTAGGGACCTTATATAGGGGAATTTGGAAATAGGAGTATCTTTGGGTATAACATCTACTGAAAAATATACCTCACGATCTGGGGGAAGTCTGAGTAATGCTTTAGAAAATACATCATCATATTCTCTTACGATGGATATTTGTTCAAGGTTGATACTTTCATCCAACATAACCATTAGGAAAAGGTTTTCTTCTTCTCTAGGTATCATCATCCACACCATATATGGTTTTTCTGAAGGAGATTCATGATATTCCATGATTTTTTATAGGATCAGGGGTGGTTAGGAATATTGAAATATTTTTCTTATTTATGATAGTCGATTTTTGGTTTATATAAATAGAGCCCAACCATGCATACCATAGCATCAAATTCAACCAAGATAAGGATTATGAGATTCAATGGATAAATCATACCACTGGAACAAATGAGAGAATATTACAACTCTTTGGTTTCATTGATCACACCATTATGTGTTTTTATTAATATTTATACTTAAAGGTATTAGGGTTGTGATTCAATAGTTATAGAAAACTTTTAGAATATAAAATAATGTGTAAAAAAGAATCAAATAAAAAAATTTCTCTCTTAAGTGAATATGAATTGTACCTTTTATGAATTCAATTTCACGCTATACTTTAGTTTTAGTGATGGAATAGGCTTTCCATTGTTCCTACAGCTATAGCTGTTTCTAAAATTAATTACCCTCAATGAATTATGGTTTAGTTCATTGAATTTCATTGTTCCCTTAATATGTAAAAGTGAAGAAATGAACCATTGATGGTGTAGTAGGGAATTCAAGTCTTTCCTATATTATACTGTTAGGCCTATTCATGTCTCTTAAACATTCAGGATCATAGTTCCCTAACCCAAACTTGATGAATTTTTCTACCACTTTAAGGTAATTCTATTGACTAATCTTCCAAAATTATTAACACTAGGGTGGTTGGATCATCCTTCATCCCTTTTAATTTGATCCCCTATCATAGATGAACATATTTAGTTTTTTATCTCCATAAAAATGGGTATATAATCCAAATTATATCTCTACATTCAGAGCACATTGAACAAATTTTTCATAACAACAAAATTCCTTGACAGGTAGAGACTTTTTACCGTTTGGTTTTAAACAACAATCCTTGCTGATAAAAAACATGAGGGTCACCTTTAATGACTTGTGATGGTTTCTTCACAGGTCATGATATATTCGCACCCCATTTTCTTATAGTTTAGTAATTTTATTTCGTTAAATGTTTGAAGAGTTCTAGGAAAATATATATTATGAAATAACCTCTTAAATACTTCCCAATCCATTTATTCTATTTCATATATTGGCTTCATATTCTTTATCAACACCCACAATTGGTCATCCTGTCTATCTAAATGATATATAGAAAATATAATTTTATCCTTCTGAGTACACTATAGAACAAGAAAGATCATATCCATTGAGTAAACTCAGTTTTTAGTGATAATTGGATTTTTTTGTATTCTAAACATAAGTGGTATTTTCAACATAAAGGACACAATTAACACTTTTTTCATGATGGGTGAAGGCAGAAGTTACACTTGGTTCTAGTTATTGTTTATATCCTAAGACAACTAGGTAAAAATCACTATGTTGTTTTGAACACCATATCTATTTTCATTGGGAATGTCAATTGAAAAATTATAGCACTATCCCTCATAGAGGATATTGGTATATCTTATATTGGTTCCCATCCCTTTTTAAAATAAAAAAGGGTTGAAAAAAACAGAATTCAACAATTTTGGAATAAATAATTTATACTTATACACAAATTTCCTCTAAATTCATATCTTATGGAATCCCTATGTTTATAATTTTCATAAAATTATGGTTCTAGTGGATCATTTATTTTAATTTTTTATAACTTCAAAAGAAATAATTAAATTATCTATATATACTTATTAATGATTTGTATATATTTTGGGATTGACCGAAGCATACCCATCGGGAGTATAAAAAAATATTTACATAAGGGAATACTTCTAGAGCACCAGGCGATGATATAGTCAATACCCAATAATACTTTTTTAAGTATATTTCCCCTAGGTGCAGCTATTTTAGATCCAGGTCGAATTGTAGTATACAGACAAGGATTTCATTATATAGTAACCTTACACTCTTATACTAAACCATATCATAAGATGTTCTCTTATACATATACATATTCTTAGGGTTGAAAATAAAATTGTCTAATACTAATTGACAAATTAACTCTACCATTCCTCTGATAGAAAATATTCTGACCCAATGTTTTCTTATGTTCCTTTTACATTATTTATATGATAATGAAAACAATATAAAAACATTCATGGATTGAAATGTTTAGTATATTATAAAAATTAAAATCATACATGACTTTTACATAATAAAACATAAAAATTATTTAAATCCTTTTTCTTTTTCATCCTAAAATACCTCATATTCCCCTTACTAAATGTAATCACCGAAGGATATATATCAAATAATGGGGTGAGCTAAAATCCCTATAATGGGAGGGAAAACATGGAAGGAATACAATACTTGGATAAATAGTACATGGGTGAGCATAATAATAATTATCAAACTGTAAACACTGAATAATAATAATAATAATAATGGAAACATTTGATAAAGGTGTGGGATGTGGAATATGAATAATAATGAAACATCATAACATAATTTTTATATAACACACATATTTGTAAAAAAATATAGAATCATGTTCTCTCTTAACATATGAGAATAATACAAAACATAAAAATAGTGGTAAAATATAGAATAATTTTTACACGTAATTCACATAGTTTCGTACGATATATCACATAAACCAATGTATTTTAGGGATATATAATTTTTATCCCACCGTTCACATCATAAAACGTTCATAATCATGCATACCACAAATAACATATAACAATCATAACCATGAAATAATCCCATGTGAAGGAATGTATTTAATAATGATTTTATAATTAATACATTCGTGAATAAACATTGGGGTTCCCATATTATTATGTGAATTTATACTTCTTCATAACACATAATCACTCCTGGGTGGATAATAAATAACTTAAGAGGATTCAATGTGATGTGATTGGAAGTTAATGTATTTCTGAAATATATTTCTAAATAGATAAGAACAAAATTTGAACGTGAAGGAACATGTGTATTACCTAAAATAATAATTAATGTATTGTTGAAGGAAATTTTATGTATGTTAGAGTAAAACACATACAATAAAATAAATGTGAAAGAAGAGATAACATAAAATGAATCATTTAGGTTTGAAAATCCTCTTACATTAAATACCAATTTCTTTAATTGCTTTTCCATATCCTAAATAATAAACATAGGTTTATTAAAAAAACGTACCATAATAGAATTTAGTTAATTTTTTCACTATTTATCAATTATAATAATTGGTTTATATTTATTAATTTCTGTCATCAATAGTGAACTGTTTTGATATGATATTTTCATTAAAATATCCCACCATGCTTCAATTAAATTTCCTTCATTAATTTAAATTTATATGTTATTAGGATAAACTCCAAAAATCATATAAATTATTATATTTATAATTATAAATTTCATAAATAATTTATTATGATCATTTCTATTTTTTGGGAAAATTTGAGGTTTGGGAACATCCTTGTGAGAAGTTAACCGACAATCGATGGGAAACTATCAAAAGAGAAGTATGAAATATAAATATTTTTTAACAATAACAATTATAGTAATGTACCATCATTAGTATAATGTAAAAATAAAACAAATTTAATCTTTTAATATGTGGGTTTGAAATAGATAGATAAAAATATTATGAGAGGTGTAATATTAGAAGATAATTTGATGAAAACTGACCCTTTTATCTGTGTTGCCTCTTCTCTACGACACTAAAATACTTAAATTTTTGGATTTTGTTACCCTATGGATTATTTTGGTATTTATAGAGAGGATTTAGTAAGATATCTGTATTTGGTATATGATGGAGGGTGGGTTTTCCAAGGGAGGTGTGAGGGGGTATTTATAATTTAGGAGAGGGGTAATTTTAGGGTAAAATAGGGAATAAATAATTGTATTCATGGTAAACATTTCAATAGTATTTTTTTTAAATTTAAAAATGTATTTTAATTAAATAACATGATTTTATGACATTATAACACTTTAAAAACTGAATTTATTTTTTTAATGAAAAGAAATTTTGTAAAAATAATTAATTATTATTTTAAAGGAATAATTTATAATCTAGACTAGGAAAATTTATTCATATATTTAGAAAACTTGCTTATAGAATTTAAATGTTAAATTTATTGATTTTATTATGATTTTTTATGAGAATAGATTTTTTATAATTTATTAGGTCATTGTTACAAATTGAAGGATGTAATTTAAAATACACAGGTTTTGAAAAAACTAGATTTTTACTATTTACCAATAAATTTAAGAAGTATAGAAAATTACCAACATAATCCCACCTTGGATTTTTTTAAAATATTATTATAAAAAATATCATTAATTTTATCAAAATAATTTTCTATCATAGGTAATTTCAATTTTTAATACAAAAAGTATGCTTTTTATAGAAACAAATGAAAATATATTTTATTAAAAATGTGCTTAAAATTTTAATGAATTTGTAATCAGAATATTTTTATTTTGGTATTATAATATTTATATTATATTTTATTACTCATTAAAAATATTATTTATATTAATTTTTTTAGTTGTAGGTAAAATTAAGATGTCAATGGGCAAGTTATTATTTACAATTGTTAGGTTACTATTACCTATGGGAAGGTTACTATTCCAATAGTCACATTACAACTCCAAATTTCATATTAAGTCATATAAATACCAATTCATTAATTTATTCATCATTAACTACAATTACTCCATGTTTCCATGATTTTCATTTTATATGATATTGATTTGTTTATTAATATTCTGTTTCATTTTGAATGTGTTGTCTATGGGGGAGATAATTCTACAAGATTTGAAGGATCCAAATTTTCCCGTTATACTTTATTTTTTTTTTCTCATTTTATTTTCTGGTATTTTCATTGGTTTATTTTTTTAATAATGTAAAATTTACATGAATGAAATAAATTGTTTTTGGTTTCTTTAGGTGTTGTATGTGTCAAATACTATGAAATATAACAGAAATTTATTTAGGAAAAAATATTTATTATAATGTTTAGGTCATTATATCCCTATAGACTACTTCCCTTTCAATGAGTTAGTGAGTATTGTGACAAGATATTTAACCTATGTATTGTTTCTATTGTTTCCTTTCATTTTATTATGATCGGTGAAACTCATGGTTGGGTAGAAGGATCTTGAGGCATGACCCCTCTTTTTGTTAAAATCAACCCGTGGGATCACCATAGAATATATCAGATCCCTATGTGCATAATTAAGGAACATTAATTATGTATTATTTTGTAAATATGGTGTAACTTCCATTAAGTAGGTTATGTTCATGATAGTGTACTTCCTTGAGTGAGAATGTTGGGTTTTGGTGTGATTTGAGATGTGGATGTCTTATATTAACCTGAGTAATGAAGAAATGGTCCAGGTTACAGAGATAGTGTTATACACTTTCCCTTTAGTTAGTGTATCCAGGACTAGTAATACAACCTACATTATGTATTCAAGTATAACAAGGGTAATTTTTGGGTGAGTCAGTTTTTATGGGAGTTACCGACTCTTTCTTCCAACCAGTATTATGCTGACCTAGGTATGGTTAGCTATCACAATGACATTGTTAGTACATGGATACCATACATATATGAATGTATTTGTGTTCAGAGTTATGTTTATTGATCTCTATGTTTCATAATAATGAATTTACTTTTAATATATGTTTTCCTAGACATCCAAATGATTATATTGTATGATTGATTCATTAGGGATTCCTACTGGTTCATTGGACTCAAATAATACCTACATAAAAATCATAATTTTTTTTATCCATTTGTATATCACATTGTAATCTATCAAGACACATGTATCTTATAAATCCTTAGCCCCTCTGTCATAGATCATGTCCTATAAGCACACACTTTACACCATCACTTTAATACCAAGTGTAAAAGCCTATATATAACCATCCTTAATTACCAAATTAATAACTCCTGTTTTATCTCTTACATCCCAAGTATCTTTTCATGTTTAGTTATTTAGAAAAGTAGTTAATAATATATACAAACAAATACCATGTGTTTCTCAACTAATGAAATGTTGTTTCACTATATATGAAACTATGTAATTATTAATGACTCATGAAAATCTCCCATAAATTATTACACATGTTCTATCCTTCTAAACATGTCATGTCTAATATATTTCATCAAATCATAGGAAATGGAATCATAAGAAATGTGTTTTCTCAAATTCATAGTGAGGAAAAAATGTAACTAAATCTATTAAAATCATAATAATATTATGGTAGTAAAAAATAATCAAAATAATTCTATAATTATCTGAGAATGATCGAATTCAAAATTTATAAAAATCCATCTGTACAAGGGCATCAATAATTGTTATCCTAAACACTATTGGAGGTTTGTGTGGGTTGTGTTTGTAGAAACGGTAGAGTAGTATGATACATTTATTTTTGGAATTGTTGTAAGGTGTTGATGAAGATCTCTATATGGAAGATAGAACCCATGTTTTAGACCCATAAATATATTGTAGAATAAGATTTGTTTGAGAAGACTACATTGTAGTTCAACCACCTATGTCATAGAGTAGATAATGGAATGAAAAAAATTACATAGTCACCCAAGAAAGGCCAAAATAATATTATCAATGGATAAAAAACATAGAAAATCCCACACAAGACTAGCACCAAAGTAGCTTCCAGAAAAGCCAGTGGCCAAGCCTAGACACAACATAAATGGGTGGTCATGAAAGGGTGTTCATGTGAGGACCTGTGACTGTAGGAATATAAAATTTGAATGAAGGCCACCACACATGTGATGGCGTGATGGTGTTTCTAAGACTCTCATGTGTGTGGTGGAACGAGAGGTGGTGTGTCAAAACTTGTGACAATTAGAATCAATTGAGAATCCAAATGTACATGGTTTATTATACATTGCATATTTTTTTCAGCAATTTAAGATGTGGGTCTTGGAGCTCTCAGTCTACACCAAATTCCAGTGAACTAATATTTATTGGTGTGTAATAGGAGTTTTTATGCCCCAAGAATATTTGATTTGTAAAATCCCTATAGAGATGGGTACACCAAATTCCCTTATGGGAAATAATGTTTCCATGCCTCAGATATTCCTTGCATTATGGGTGGTCAATATTTAACAGATTCAACATTTCTAGGATCCATAGTTCTTCATAAGGTCATACCATAGAAACATGGCTATGTTATAGTCAGTTTTTTGAGTCAAACTGTTATAGGAGACCATTCCAGACATCATGGGAGTTTAATGGCGATGTTATTACATGATAAGTGTAGATCAAGTCAACTTTAGGTGGATGTGTTAGTTTTTTTGAACACATCATTGTAAGTTCTAAGGTAATGGAATTATGAAATATGGTGGAGTGAACCATGCCATATTATATCAATAAGGAGGATTCTATATACTAGATTCCCAAATCATGTCAGGAATTGTTATTTTTGGTAGTTTTTGCTAGAAAATGAAAAAGTGTGTTTTTGAATGGATCTCTAAGTGCCTAATTTAGATTTAATAGAACATTATGGATTCATTAATTAAATGGATACACATGGGAACATCCAAGAAAAAGTTTATTAAATCCTAACCATTGGACTCAAATCAAAATGAATGAGAGGATCCCAAAAGAACATGAAGGTCTTCTATGATAATTAAAGAGAAAGTTTTGCAGTAAGATTGACAACAAGGAAGAGGATGAAATTTCCAAGAGTATCATATCATTAGAACATCTTCATAAGGTGAAGAAAAGGATAAATGAGTAAGGTAATCTATTATAATCTGAATATCATGAAGAATAATAAGAAGGTGATAAAGGGAAGTGTGTGTTCATCCTTTTTTGGAGAGACAACATGATTTTTGATCATGTTTTTATAGTGAGATCATAGGGTCAGTGATAACTCTCCATTATGTAAACCAAAAAAATGAAATGTTCTCTATTTTTTGGTGCATCTAAACATCATCCCTATACATTTTCATGGACTAGCCCGATTAGGGTGAACTGTGTAATATTCATTGTGTGTTTTTTACTTATTTTGTCACTTTTAAATAAAATGTAAGGTAGAGAAATATTGTGTTCCTCATAAATAGAGAACAAGATCATGATCATGATATTCAAGGGTTAGAATCCATGATACCATAATTATCCCCCTACCCCTCAAGGTAATTTCCATTAAAATACTCAAAATGTAGTATCAAAGGGAAGGTTTCTAGGGTGAAGTTTTATATGTTTAGATTATAGAAGTAGTGATATATGGGAATCATACAGAAATTAAAATTTTCAAAGCTAATAATTTCTAGTTATAGGAGAAAAAACTAAAGAACTACCTTAGGTAATTGGGTATTGAAGTATACATAATAGCTATGCATGATATTACTGTGAGCATGGAATGTGGAGTCTTATTCAAAGGAGACCACAAAGAACATTATTTCGATGTGAATGTTATCATTGCTTTAGTGGGATCCTTGGGTAATCCTATCTTCACCAAGGTAATGTCCAAAAAATTTCCTAATATATTGAAAAAACTATTGATCATTTGTGGAGGTGATTCCACAGTTTGATATGAATAGCTACATAATGTATGGAATAAATATGAATACTTAAGGATGAGTATAACTAAATCCGTTAATGCATTTAATAATCATCTAGATTCTTTTGATGGAGATATATGATGTCGTTAAGAATATATTGATGACACCAAGATCATAAAATTAATCTTGAGGATATTTCATCCATGGTTTAATACAAAGGTGTCAGTACATGAAGAAATTTATATAGAAGATATGTCTTTACATAGTCTCCTTATCATATATGTTTCATATAAAATGATAAATGTCATCAATTAGACTAGGTAAAAGAAAACATTTATGAGTTTTCTCTCAAGGAAATAAAGAATCTCTATATTGAAGGATATGTTTAAGAATATTAATTCGATTGTGTTTTGGATTTTTATTCTCTAATATTATGAATGGTAAATGAAAAATCAAAGTATGGATTTTACTTTCTTGTTTTCAATGTTGTAAGATAGCTTAAACTGATTATAGGTTATTTAGGAATATTGAAGATTAAGAATATGTGGAATATATGAATAACTATTTTTAGTGAAATTAATGTAAGATAAAATTTAGGAAAAAAATATTTAAGAGGAAAATATTTTATCTCATGAAGATAGATGATTGGATGAGTCCAAAGTGGTAAAATTTTATGATTCAAGGGAACCCTATAAAGATGAATTGGTGGATATTATTGAAATAACAAACTATTATGATAGTGATAATGAAAATGATTATGTTTTAGTGAGATTTTATCTTAATGTTGAGAATAAGGTATCCCTTAAAAATTTTAAAAGTAGAGGGATACAACTAAGAAGTTAATTATAGTAGTTTTTGACTAAATGATATATGTGAAACCACATGAGAAATACAATTCATAATTGAAAGTTGATACATCTAAAATGAAATCTAGAATTTAAATAATATGAAGAAATAAATATAGAATAAGATAAATGTAGATTATTAGATGAAAATAATCAAATGCTTCACCAACACAGTAAATGAAAATTCTAAGAGGACTGATGTACTTGAAGAATAAGTCATTGATTAGCTGTAAAAGTATGAGGAAAATGATATACTTATTACCCAGGGTATGTTGTTGGGTTTCCCAAGGATATTAGTCCCATTTTATGAAATACCTATGAGAAACTACTGAATAGTTTATTCCTCTCCCAAAAATGGATCATTTACAAAACAAAAGAAAATATATTGTGAAGTATTATAAAATAGGGAATGAAACATCAGCTCATGTTAGGGCACAAGAATTAACTCCCCACAGAATGGACCATATTGGATAAGCTAAAAATACAAAATATAAAGAAAAATTAAATGATAGAACCAAACCAAAATTTAACTATTACTTCTATGGAAAATTAGGCCACACATAATATGTTCTATCCATTGAAAAATATTAAAAGGGAAACAAAACGAAAAATAATGAAGTATTTTTCAATCATACTATTATGATATTAACAATAATTATTTTTGTTTAAAAGTCTATATAAATGAGGTGAATTTTTGTGCCTCTAGGGAATAACTTAAAATGACATAAAAGACGAGGAAAAGATAATTCCAATAACTTATAACACCATTTAACATATTGAGAACTAAATTAAATCATTTAA
The DNA here is from genome assembly GCA_963277665.1 of Viscum album. Taxonomy (NCBI): domain Eukaryota; kingdom Viridiplantae; phylum Streptophyta; class Magnoliopsida; order Santalales; family Viscaceae; genus Viscum; species Viscum album. The sequence goes on along the minus strand of OY728157.1, from coordinate 1,977,928,360 downwards.
TTGGGGATGATTATGCATCTTTTCCATGATATTAAATAATATTAATATGATCAAATGGTTAATTTAATTATAATTGTAAATGTGTATAGACACTAACATTGACCTTATCATTTTATTATTTTACTTTCTTGATGTTACATCTTGTTATGGAACCAACTATATTAAATTCATGGAACCTATTTATTTATGGTATGTCACCCACTATATTAAAGGTAAGGATCCTATGTATCGATGGTATGACACCGACTATATTAAAGGTATGTAACATACTATTTAACAGTATGGAACCGACTATATTAATAGTTTGACATGGATTTATTGAAAATATAGAACCAAATGTAGTACACATATGACACTTATTACATATATGTACGTCATGAAATTGTTATAAAGGTATGGTGCCTATTTCATAATAGTATAGTATTTAGCTATGGAACCTATAAACCATAGGTACGATTAAATGTGTAATGAAACTATTGAGAAGGATCAAGGTGTGAAACCTACGTTTTATGTGTACTTTTAAATCTCTAGATATAGGTCGCCAAGGATATACAACTAGGGACCTGGCCCACATTGGCCTATTAATCGTTTCAAATATGGCATATGCTATGATGGTTTCTACCTATAATTGATACTTAATATATATATATTGATTCTCATCTATTATAGCCTACTTATTTTGCAACTTATGAAAAAAGTTATTATATTTACCTTACATACTACATAACTGTCATATATATACATTATTATGGTCATTATGAACAGGTTCGGTTTTGTATATACTCAATTGTTGGTGACCTACTGATTATATCTCATCTCCTATTTGGGCTAGTGATTGGTAACCAAATATAATTCATGGATATAGGTAGGGAGAGAGTCAAACAACTAGTTACTAATTCCCAATTTATTGTAGCATGGGAGAAGGGGGAGAATATGAATTATCTATGGATCATGATTCTATCTATAGGTAGTATTTTTTGTATTTTTGGTTTTTTGATATTCTTATTTATATGTGTATTGATTCCTTGATTCCTATTTCTTTTTTTATTAGAGTCATGAAATTAAATCACTATGTATATGATACTCAATGCATCTATTAATGGATTATTATTATTATCAAAGAGATTTTTTACTTTTGGTGTTATGGTTGTCACTTATTATGATTATTCTATTATCGATTTATTAAACTACTATGCTACTATGATTGTGATGTTATAGCCTCCTCATTATACCACCATATACCCTCACTACTAGTCTGAAGCCTCTTCCCTATGGGGAGGTGTGCATGAGCTTGTGTGACCCACATGCTTGAGACAATGTTTAGTGGCTCCAAAATTGGGATGTTAAAAATTGTTTATAAAGCACTCTATTTATTTCATTACTATTATGAGATAGTAAAAATGAGACTAGGATGTGTCATAGTATTTTAATGATCTTATTCCAGGGATTTTCTTACCCACCTAAAAGAGAAAATCACAATTTCCTACGATGGGGTATGATGTTTGGGTTTATGCTTATTGCAATTGATTTCATTCCACCTTTGGGTAACTCAAATGATATATAATGTTATTATTACGATTTTTTTGGATTAAATATTATTCTTATCCCAATAAGGCATGAAATAATTGATCATGCATCATTTTAGGCACCTTATTGGACTAATATTCCATGCACTATGCTTTTTTCATATAGGTTTCTTTTCCCCAATATGTGATTCTTATTTCATGTTTCATGAGTGATATATCTATTATGAAAATAAAATTTATGTAGGAAAATTATACTGGATAATGGCTTATTAAAATTTCAACATCTACCTAATTTTTTCCAATACATTTTGATGATGGAACCTTAATTAACCAACTATTACATGTTTGAGCTATGTAACTAAGGTTAAATATATTGAAAGGTTAATTGATTTGGAAAACATGAATTCAATTTTAAAATTAAAGAGTTCATGTAACTCTATAAATTTGGAATGAAGATTCCTTTAGTAAAATCATCTTATGTTACCAATTACATTATATTGTATAATCTAAAGGTTCAATTTCAGTTATATGGTCTACTAATTATAATTTATAAAGAAGGTACTATTATAAATCGGGAATGGTATTTTAGTAAACTAATCTATTATCTGAATTAAAAAATATATAAATATATAAATATTTAATTTAAATTTTTTCAGCTTTATTTTGGGATGAAAATTTCAAATTGAAGGGTGTTTTACTTTATAACATTCAATTGAAAGTCTATATAACAAGAACCATATTCTGAAATTGGGTGTTTGGACCAGATCTGACATTAGAAGTGGGTAGGGGGTAGTGTCTCTTATGTTCTTCATTGTCATTTCTATCACCCAGACATAGATATTGGAAGATGTAGAGGGGTGTGGATTTTATATAGGAAGGAATTCACCAATCATATTTATATATATAAAAAATTAATTTTTTCAAATCCTATCTGAGTCATGTGATTGGAATTATTATATTTATTCCACCATGACTCCATCTAATTGTTTTTTAAGAGGGTGGTGATGACCATGCTTCAGTGGTGGTGAGACCTAAGCCACTAGTGTTACCTCTATTTGATCCACCAAAGGTTACACCTATTATTCCATGAAATGGGTAAAACTCCTTTATTTAAAGGTGTGTTTCAATGACTTAGGAAGACTATATAGGGATCTATGTGGCTCACCTCTTCTATTGGATATTTGATATGAGATTTTCAATAAAAACATCCACCTACATTTTCAATGTATAGTTTCCCATAGCTGAAATATTCTGGATTTAGAGTGTATTATCCATCTTTAATCACCATGATACACCTCTTAATATAAGAGTGATTTTTTATTTTTATATGATTCGAGTGTCTGAAAAATATTTTTTGTATATTATGAACCAGGATGGCCAGTATAGGAAAATATTTTGGATTGATTTCCAATCTATAATTTAATATTACTTTTTCCCTAAAACCTTGAGGGATGATCATGTCAGGAAGTACATTAAATTGAAGTTGGGTCTTTAATCTTTTATGTATTACTCAACTTGTTTTTATAGAGATTTAACTCTTTTCACCTATCAATACTACCAATGTGCCAGTGAATGTATGAAATTGTGACGATAGGTTTAGGAATATTAATAGATCTGGGGTGAATGTTTCTCCATTGACTACCATGATTGAAATAATGAACTGCTCTCTTATTACATAATTTAACCTGATAGAAGCATGAGGTCTATATTAGAGTGGATCAGTTTCCTAAACAGATAGGTAAATATCTTATAGTACGAGGCATCAACTTGATACCTCTCATGAGGGTAGTATATGTCATAGTGTATGTAATGGTGGTTTTCTAGTATGCCATCAGTTTATAGAGAACGTGAATATGAAACCTTAGTGTCGGACAATCCCATTTGAGTGAAAATATTGTAGTGATATGGTCATATTAAAATATTTTCGAAGAACTTTCTCTCCAGTGTCTAGTGAGAGAGGATCAACACTGAATCCATGTCCTAGTATGATATTATTAGATCCACGTTAGGAAGGAATATGGAGTGCTATTGGATAGTTGGGATGAGTACATGATCCAATAGGGGGAATCCATACACCAGTTATGAAACATTATTAGTTTGAACCTACTCAAATTAGTTATATTCTTTGCATGGCCATGTAATGGGATATATTTTGGAAATTAAATGATTTCCAGTGGAGCAAAGTCTTAGAACTTCTTCACTTTGATGTAATATTTATTAAAATCTACCTTGGTATATGTTTCGTTTGACATCGGTGCATTAAATTCTTTTATCTCTATGTATATCTTCGAAATACTCAAGCTCTAAGTAAATTAATTCAATGGGGTGATTATCCTTGATACACTAATGGGTACATGTTCATAGACTGTAATATAGAGTAAGATGTCCCCCATGCGATTGGAAGCTATCATTTTCTATATAATTTCTTCATCTTGGAGTTTTTTAGTTTCAAAATTATTCTTAAGATAGACTGATTGATTCTTTATCATGCATATGTGGACTTATGTCACCATAGGGTGTAATTTACATCACTATATTGTGTTATTTATATTCAATAGGGTGAATGGGATTTCTATGCATGTGGAATTGGACAAGAGGATCTTGGGTTGTGTAGAGTGACATCACAAATTTTTATAATTTATATGGATGATGAGGGAATACATTATGCTCATTTTCCTCATGTTGTAGATCATTTTAGGGATGTATTCCATAAAGAATTTTCTAGTTTACCTCATGAGTGAGAGGTGGAGATCCCTATAAATATGGTTCTAGGAGATTCACCATTGTCCATTCCTCTTTATAGGATGGACACTACTATGTTGTTGGAGCTCAAGAGATAGTTGGAGGACATAGAAGGTATGAGTTTTATATAGACCACTTCATCACTGTTGGGTTCACCAGACCTTTTCACCAAGAAGGTGGACATAACCCACAAGATTTTTGTGGAATACCATATGTTGAATCATCGAGAAATGAAGAACTTATATCCTTTTACTCATATAGAAGACATTATTGATCATCTCTGAGTAAATAAGTTTTTAGCTAATATTGATTTTAGGCCAGGATATCACCATTTACATGTTTGACCTTTTAATATATGTCGTACAATGATCCATATCATGTATAATTTCTAATAGTACCTGGTTATGTTGTCCGGTCTCACAAACATTCCATGCATTTTCTTGGATTTGATGATTTAGATTTTCCACACATTTTTTTGATTCATTTCTGGTAGTATTTGTAAATGACATCTTGTTATATTCTCATACTTGACATGACCATTTCAAACATCTTGAGATCCTCTTGATTGCACTGAAAGAGTTCCAAGTGTATGCTTAGCTCAGTAAATGCCACTTTTTCATAGATAAATTTCACTTCTGGGGTCACATTAACTAAGAGGTAAGAGAATCATTTAACCCAGAGAAGTTCAGAGATATAGTTACCAAGGTGTTTCCTAAGTACATTTTTGACATTCACAGTTTCTTTGGGATAGATGATTATTAAAAAGACTTTATTCAGGACCTTTAATTCATATAAGTACTCTTATGATATTGACTAAGAGAGGTGTGATGTTTACATGGTCAAATTCCTATTATTCATTCATTTTGGTTCTGAAAGGGAGACTAAAATACACCTGAATTTTGATTATTTTAGAGCTAGGTAGAATCCATAAAGTATATTATGATGTATCAAGTATCAATATAGGTGGAAATATGATTTAAAAATATTTAGTTGTGGAATATGGGGAACAAAAGTTGATGCCACATGAAAAGATTTAATATAAGCACAATCTTGATATGGAGGCTACTGTTAATACTTTTCTTGATTGGAGGCATTCCCTAATGGGATTGCATTATTCAGTTTTTACATGTGATAAAGGACACATGTATATTTTTTACACTACATGTATTGAATCTAAAATAGAGAAGGTTGGTTGAATTCCTATTTTTTAAATTATTCATATATTCTTGGGAAAGAATATCTTGTAGAAGATCTCTCAAACCGACCGACATAAAAATAGGTATTGTATGAGGTGAGTAGTGAGTGGTAGTTTATGTTTTTTGAGATGAACATGGAGGTTCAAATACATATTGGGAATTCTTTAATTGCATTATTATTAATGAACAATTCATCTTCAGATAGAGTGTAGATGAGGAAGTTATCGAATTTTAAGGGCTTAGTAATGTTGAAGTGTGTTTTAGGGGAAGACCTTTCACAAGGATGGATCACTGGTAAGGATAATGTTTTTTGAATCTATGGATGCATCTAGGTTACTGAAAACATCCAAGAGGAATTTAAGTGAGTGTATCATCATTCTACTTGGGAGGTACACTTTGGTCTTTTAAATATGTATCATGACTTACATCACTATAATTGGTGTCCAGGGATGTAAAAGGTGATACCTAGTTTTGTTACTCTAAGTTCACATGTTATAAGGTTAAGGAAGAACACCAGTGACCAGTAAGAATTTTATAGAACATTCCCATTACTGAGTGGAAATGGGATGATGTACTTATGGATTTTGGGAATGACTTACCAAGATCCCCTTATAGAAATAATGAAGTATTGGTGAACATTGAATGGCTTAGAAAGGTCATTAACTTTTAACATATTAGGGAGACCTTCTCAATAGACGGTCATATGAGACTTTAAATCATTTAGATCTTATATTTAAATGGGGTCCCATTTACTATCATTTGTAATAGGGACTCTAGATTCCTACTATGGTTCTAGAAGTGGTTATAGAAAATTTGGTTACTCAGGTTCTATTAAGAAACCCCTTTCACCTTCAGACTGATGGTTTGTTAGATTGGACAACACATGTACTAGAGGAAAATCTCCAAGAATTCATCCTTGATTTAATAGGTTTTTGGAAGAAAAATATACATATTTTTGAGTTCTCCTACAATAACAGCTCTTAGGTGATAACACAGATGGATCCCTATGAGGCCTTATATAGGAGACCATTCCATTCACCTTTGTGTTGGTTATAGGTAAGTGAGGTAGCAATACTTGGACCTCATCTTGGTTAGGAGACTTCAGAGAAGGTTTAGGTGAAAAAAAATGAATGTTTATATCTCAGTCCAGGAAGAAGTTATAAATATATCTTCACTACCAAACACTAGAGTTCGAGGAGGGGAGTCAGGTTTTCTATCATGATTCTCCTAGACTGAGGAATCAATATTTTAGTATTAAAGGTAATATATCACCTTAGTTTTTATGAAATTTAGAGGTTTTTCGAGATTCATGGACTAGTTTATTATCATATAAGACTTCCTAATAGATATTAGGATATTTGTAATTTTTTTCATGTCTCTTAGTTAAATCGTTACTATTCAGAACCATATCATGTATTTCATCCTGATGGGGTTGATTTGGAGGTATATGTGTTCTTTGAGGAAAATACCATTCATATCATGGACTAAATCACAAAGGATCTCTAAGGATGATCAATTCCATTAGAATGTGTGGTATAACAGTAGAGCTTCATACAGAATGAGAGCTAGGAGTGGGAGGCCAATATACAAGTCTAGTGACCAAAGCTAGTCTAATATGAAAATGTACTACCCTTGGAAGGGAAACTCAAGAATGAGTTATTTTAAGGGAGATAGGCTTTAAGAACCTGATTTTTCCTATGAGGTATGGTTCCTTTAATTTTTTGTTTAACCACTTTTAGTGTTTATATTTTCAATTAATCCTAGAAACAATGCCTTAGGGTGAGTCATTTTTTATTAGAAGGAAGGATGGAGGGAGGATGGATCTGGGATGTTTGCCAAATACCTGAATTTTGTTTAAATATATTAAACTTTTTAAATACATTACTTATTTTGGTGTAGATAGAACCTTTTCAAAATGCGTATTGGTTTGTCCCTAGGAGAGAAAACCCATGAATTACACGACATGTTAGGTTTAAATTGCATTTTGACTCAATAAGAGTATTTTTTAAAAGGAGGAAGGGAGTATTATTTTGATAAAATCCCATATCCTATATTATTTCTCTCAAAGGATGTCCACCATAGGAGTCCTCCCAATGCCTGACCCAGGAATTGTGATTCCTTCTCTGTTTGGCCTCTATTTTAGATGTTTTTTATCAGGTTGGATCACCACGAGTAATAATTTTATGGTGTTTCCTTTATTCATTGTATTATTGAAAACTCTTATATATTTATATTTATGGGTTAATTTATATGAAATCATTGAATATTAATTAATTAAAGTTGATTTAATGAAACATTCTAATATATTTTTAATTATTATGTAGGAATTTATTTGGAGAAATATGATAGAAGATAGGAAATATTTAAAAGATAATAACACTTCACACTGTTACATGAAGTGGCATGATGTGACAATAGAAAGTTATGAAGAATATGATGTTGATGATTGACTCCAAAGAGAATAAGAGATGTTCTAGGGGTACATAACTGATGATGTAGGACGCAATAGAGGTTCAGGTGCTGGATGATGAAGACATGAATCATTTAATTAATACATGATTTGTAAATATAAAAGTTTTTAACTATTATTAGGTCAATAAAAAGAATAAATATGGCTCAAATATTTCACTTATTCTTTTCATTACATGACATATAAGTGTTGGACATAGAAAAAAGGTCTATATCCACTATATCTTGGATGTGATTTTTATCCTTAATGACCCAATTTACATTAAAAATGTATCTTTTACTCATGGAATAAAATTAATTAATTCCATGACTATATATAAGAGATAGTTCAATGATTAAAGGAATTATATTCCAAGAATTAGGCACAATTACCAGGATGTTTTTGCAGGGTTCTGACCAGTCATTCATCTTATATAGGTTTTTATATCTTCTTTGTTTTTTTCCTTTCTACTATGAGAATTGAATGATATTTAGTTTTATTAAATTGAATTTATTTTATTCAATATCCTCCTAATTTATTCATAATTTTATACATTACTCCTATTTTATTTGATCAAAACGGTTTTTAATCAATTTTTTATTATTTCAATTATGGCTTTAACTATTTGGAATCGTTTAATCATTATGTCAAGCATTCCATATGTTTCTCTATCTTCAAAAAAACTATCATGTGTGTATAATACTATTATGGATAGGGTTCAATATAATGGTTATTTATAATCCTAATTAATCTACTAATTAAACCTTGGTAACACTATGGAAAGTAAATAGATTAAAAAAAATTGTTCATCACATTATTTTTCACATTCTTGATCATTGGATGCGAAATTGAATGAACCAGGCCTAATTGGAACTGAGAAATATATGACCATTAGCATTCGATTATTTTTTCATTACATTTAACCACAAAAAACATAGACTATTATATATATATCTCGGCCAAGGGATAGCTACAACATAAGTAGATCCAATTGGTTTGACCAAAACCAATTGGGGACCCATGAACCGCTTTACAAACTAATCCATAGAACCATCCCATGTTAGATTTAGGATTATCATTTTCCTATACCCTGAAATAAAGACTGGTACCTTCTTGAATTTCATTGTTCATCTTATTTTGTTTTAGTTAAATATTTTAATAAAATCAACTAAAATTAGAGTGACCCAAATTTTGATCAATAATTGTCTATCAAATTCCCGAATCTCTATGGGTTTAACTCCATACTTATAATTTACTACATATTTTTAGTTAGTGTTTTCAAGGATAAAAAAGTTTATATTATAATTAGACTCTAGGTAAAAAAGGATTCCATTTAGAACAATAATTCGCCTCACCATCTTCGATGTTATTTTAGTGAATGCTCATATGCACTTTTTTATAGAGTTCACATTTTCTTCCTTTTTCTTTTGATGTATACCAAACCAAAGGCCTTTATTGGATGAGTGTTCTACCAAAAAAATAAAGGTATGTGATCTATAACTTTTCACAATGTATTTAGTTTCTATTTGTATATTTATTTCTTTCCACACATCGTACCTTCTAGTTATTTCTTCTAAATTAATATATAAGTCATAAATTAATTAGTTCACAAGTATTGGGTCTCCCTTATAGTACATAATTATGGTTGGATGTTAAAAAAATCAACCTGAGCCACCCATGAGGTGTGTTTTTTTTTCTTCTATGTGGGAAGCCACCCTTTGGGTGTGTGATCTATCCATCCTTATAGTGTGAGAGTTTTAAAATTAAACAAGATATCTATAGAGGATTATTACTCTTTTAGATGTTATTAATTGCTATAAAATTGATTAAATTGTTGATTTAATAATAATTTTAAATGGGTATGGACACTAAAGGATCCCTAATATTTTTTTATTTTACTTGATGATGTTATATCTCAATATAGAGCCAACTACATTAAAAGTATGGAACATATTGATTGATGGTATTGAACTGACTATATTAAAGGCATGACACCTGTTGATTGATGGTATGGAACTAAATATATTAAAGGAATGGAAAATAATGATTTATGGTATGAAACCAACTAAATTAAAGGTATTTCACCTATTTATTAATGATATGGCATTTACTATAGTATGTGTATGCCACCTATTACATCTCATTATAGAACCGAATTATTATAAAGGTATGGTATATATGACTTTATGATATGAAACCATCTAGGATATCTAGGTCTGGAACCTACAACCCCAAGGTATGATTATATGTTGTATGGAACCATTGAAAATGATCAATGTATGGAAACTATGGCATCCATGATCTTTTTCATCTATATAAATATGTCACCCTAGTTACATGCCTTGTGGTTTGGCCCACATAAGTCTATTACTCTTATCATGTCTTTCTTATGCTGAGATGGTAACTACCCACTCTTTATACTTTATATATATTGGAAATCATCTATTAACTTCTTCTACCTATTATTCTACGGTCTTATTATATTTACCTTAGATTACCAATTACATGTTATACCTTCACATGGTTATGGTGCTTATGAAGAGGATGGATTTATTATAGAATCCTTTGGGGGTGGACTAATAAATATATCTCACACCTAGTTTAGGCCACCTATTGGTACCCAAATAGACTTCATGGATGATGTAAAGGATATTTGAAAACACCTAGTCACCTATGCTTGATTTATTTTAGCATGGATGTGGGGGAGAAAAAAAACTGAGTTATGGATTGTGATTATATTTGGAGATAAAATTCTAGATTCTTTTGATATACTTGAGTGTATGTGTGAAAATTCCATGTTTCCTATTTCTTCTTTATTAGAGACATGATATTACACTTCTTTCTATAAATACTAAATGTTTCTTTTCATGGATTATTATTATCATCATCAGGGTGTTTTACTTCCATTTTGATGGTTATAATTTATTATGTTTCTATTATTATACAATTATCACACCATTGTGATTTTTATATTATAAGGGTATAGTCCCCAAATTCTACTACCATTGAACCTATTTTCTATATGGAAACCTCTAGAATATGGGGAGTCAAGTTTGAGGCCATATGACCAACCAAGTCTAGACACTATTTTGTGGCTCATGAGTCAGAAAATTACAATACGAATGGTTGATATCAGATGATTAGTATGGTTAAAAATATGATATTTTAATAAAATATTAAAAGAAATAATAATATAAGGATATTATTAAGATCAATTGATTATAACCTTATAAAACCATACCCATTAATTCATATATAAAAAACATGAAACAATGAATTATTTTTTATCAGTCAAAAGACATAAGACATAAGAATGTAGAATCATAAATAGTAAATCATGATCTATGAAAAAATATCATAAGAATAATACATTTTTTATTACATATAAGCAAATAAAATAATTTCCTTACTCAAGGATCACAACCAAGACTATTATAGTAGATTGGGTTCTCAAACCATTCAATTATTTCCTTAGTCATGGTTTACTCCCATAACTATCTTATTAGATAATGTACCTTAATAAACTTGGTAAAATACCCATTCTAGTAATTATTTACTCATGAGTTATCCTTTTTACATAATTTATTGAATAGATATACAATTATGGTCCAATTTATCAAATAATGAAAAAATATATGTACTCCACATGATCAAAAAATCCTCATAACTACATTTCACTACCCATGGAAAGTATACATGTTTTATATAACTTTAATAATTATAATCATAAACCATTACGATAAGGAATAATGACTATAACATTGAATCATATCCAATTTAAGTTATAAGAAACATCAAACGATGTGGTTATAGATTAGAATACCTTTAAAATATAACTTGAACATTTTTTTTAGGAAAATACCCTTTAAATTTGAAATCAGTAATTTAGAATCTAATTTTTTCAAGATAATAAGGAAAAAATTATACTGAATAGAAAAAATTAAACTCATAAAATATTTTTAAAATAAAATTTTAATAATGATGGTGGGGGAATATTTTCTTGTGGTGTATATAAAAAACCAAAATTCATTTCACAGTTTTAGTAATAAGTCTAAAGTACCTTGTTTGGAAAATGATAAAACTGTTCCTTTTAAATCATGGAATGGAAAATAAATTTTTTCATAATGAAATAAATAATAATTTTATAATATTAAATTTTTTTAGAAAACATTTAAAAGAAAATATGTACTTTGAAGAAAAGATTTCCCACTGAAGGGAAAAACATGGTCTGTTCAACTTAAAAATATTATTATGGTAACCTGACTGAATGAAGAGATGAAAATGAAAGTAAAACATGAAATTTCCTTAAATAACATGAGGGTAATAAAATAAAAAAAAATTAGGATTGATATATCATATAATTTATTCATGATACAAATTTAATCATGAAAAATCATGGGAACAAATATATAATAACATAAAACCCTTACCACACGTCTGTCTTACTTAATAATTTCTCTAACCACTTGTATAATAAATTAAAATTTCATTATAATTTGATACCAAAACCATAATAATTCATAGAATACCATACATGGTTTACTTATAAAAACTCATCACACATTAATTTACAATATTTCATGGTCATCATTATTTCAGGTGTCAACTGCTCCAATTTAATGTATATTCTGGTATTTCGTTTATGATCGATGCATGAAAATCATGATTCCTTCAACATAATAATGGTAATAATGATATTAATATCATATAAATTAATTATATTTATAATTTTAACCATTCATATAATATGGTGACAAGTAAAAAATTACATCACTAGTGGAGACAACAATCAGTACGTACATAAAAGAGATGTTTCACTTGTGAACTAGATAGAATTAAAGACTATAAAATATTAATTAACCATAAAATAATTATTATTATGAATAAAATACTATATTAAAAAAATTAAATATATTATAATAACAAACCATGAATTATGGTGGTTAAACATTAATTGCATCGCAAAGCGGAGGCGATAGTCTTTACATTTGCAGAAGTGATACTTTCATCTCCCATTTGATTAAGAAGTAGTGGTAAATTTTTTTTCCATATAAATAATAAAATATCAGAAAATATAATATACTGTTTTCATCATTATTTTATGTATACAAATTGTTTTAGTAAGTAGAATAAAAAAAAATTAAAATATATTTGTTAAGATATATACCTACTAATTGAGAGACTTCCTTTGGAATAAACCTTAATCCTTGAAGAGTTTATTAAAGGAGAAAATAAAATACTATTGGATGAATTTATTTATTCTATTAAGGTTTTAAAGTAGTAATTTTATAGTTAAAAGGATCAAATTGTGTGAATAAGGGAGGAGAAGAGGTACATATATATAATTCAAGGGAGGGACACACTAGGAATTTCATAAACGATTTCAATGAACTAGAGTAACTTTCATGTCAATGTGGCTAAAAAATAGAATTTATTCTAAGTTAGGATAATATAAGGTCGAAATATATTTATAAAATATTAATTATATAGGTTTGGGTGGCAATCCTACCCTTATCTTTGAGTTTAACCCCCACCCAACACAATTTACTTTTACTTATTTCCTTGTAAAAAACATAAAATTAATGTTAAAATTTATGGTTGAATATATAATCTGTACTTTTTAATAAAACCATCAAAAATAGCGATTAATTTAATTTATTAATATAAAAAATATTTCATGTATAAAAATAGTTTTTAGAAAAATGTCTTTTTATGCTTATAAATTAACCTATATCAACATCAAGTAATAATGATTTTTTTGTAATTAAATAGATAATTTATAATTGAAATATAATTAAATTACATTAGGTTTAAATTTCAAAAATTATTTTTATTTTTATTATAAATAAATAACACTTTTTACAAAAAAAAATAGAATTTCTCAATATTCACTAGAAAATAATTATGTTTAGAAAAAATAGAAAAAATCACAATAAGATAATATTAACAAGATAATTTAAACATTGATATTAATTTAATAAATTTAAAAATAGGAAAATGGTTGAAATTTATTATAATTTTGATGTATAGATATATGATAAAAACCCTTTTTTGATGATAATGTAATTTATCAGTGTAAAATGACTTTACTAAAAAATTATCACATATTTATTATGAATTAACATATACATTTACATTATTAAAAATAATTATACATATTTTACATATAGTGTTTATTACACTTTATTCAATCTATTTTAATATTTTGATTATTATGATTTACTATATCTGAGTTCATATAGACTCAAGGTTGCATGTATGGGGATCAATCGAATACTTGATGGTTTATTTTGAAGGATATATATATATATAATCTTTATGTATTACATTATACCCCAATTAAAATAAATTTCACACTAAAAATTTTAACACTCTAGTACAAACTAATTATGATATCTCTACTTCATCAAATCCACAAGTTCCCATATAGCTCCATTAAATTTATAATTCCTCCAAAGAACATTAACCAGTCATGTAGTAATTTTAGGTACAACATTTTTCCTAAGATATAGGATTTATACTCATTGTTATTATTAATAAATATCATGTGCTATTAGTATATCTTTTGAGTTCAGTACATGTGAAAGATTAGGTATTTACTTTATCGATAGAGTTATATGGAACACATCATGAACAAGAGAGAGGTTTTAGGGGAGTTCCAAATCAAGGGAAAAAAATAAATACTCAATAAAATATATTTAAGGGACCAATATAACAAGCGATCATATATACCTTCTCCCTAAATCTCATTACCATCTTATATCATGAAATTTATAGGAGTATACTCTCATCGACACCAAATTATATATCTTCATGATGATTATTAGCCAAAATCTTCTATTCACTATGAGAAACCTGGTTGTACTAAATATTGAATCTAAAATTGTCTTCAATTTCTTTTTCTATATTAGTGGCAATATATTTCTATATAAAACTTATTCCCAGTATATCGTAGTTCTAAATTTCATTCTATAAAGGGATTCATGAGGAGACATCTGATTGATCGAGTTAAAGATTTTATATCATAAAAACTCAACCAGAGGAAGGTGTTGATCCCAAAAACATTTGAAATCTAGAGAACATAATCGAAACATATCCTCCTAGGTTTGGATGGTTATATAAGAATGACAATATCTCTATAAATGATATGCGTTATTAGTACTCAACTCTCTATCTAGATCATACTATAGACATTGGCAGAATGTTGAGGTGAACCTTCAATCCTAATTACATATAATAGAATGTGGTACTCCATGTATCCTTATAAATTTCTTAATTTATATAATTGAAATCTGATTTTTGAATTAATAATATTTGATAGCAATGAAGTGTACTGTATTTATTAGGAAGTTGACTACAACACAAATTACATTATGTACATTAGATTTTTTAGAGAGTATGATGAAAAACTCCATGGTGATCTATCCCCATTTCCAATATGGTATGGTTAATGGTGGTAAAATAACATTAAATTTCTATCTCTAATCCTCAACTTAATAAAATTTCAAGAACCAAGATATATTCTCCATAATATATCTCTTCATGTTATCCCACTTGAAAAACACTTTCAAATATCTTAAAATATTTATACTTATTATATGAATAGAGTATGACGAGGTATTATTTTATTCTAATAGTTCCATACATTGTTCAGGTATTTATTAGAAACATAATAGGTTCAAAAACGTTATCATTGTATCATAATTAAGGTTGAACATAGTATCATTTCTCACCATATTTTTTAACTCCTCATCACCCTTCTCTGATGCTTTAATCATTTCATAAATATATAGTGAAAAATAATTTCTGAATGATAATATTTATCCCATTACATAAATATTTTAAGGTCTATCCTGTTAAAATCTATAAATATTGGATGTTTTTATCATCAATATAGATAATCTTTCAGGATCCTTTAAACTCAAAGCATCGTCCACCCCGATCAATTTCCTTGGGCGGTAATGTATTGAACACACATAAAATTTAATCTACTACAACCATATTCATGGATACTATTAAACAATTTCTATTTGTATATATACTTTATGATTTTTATCAATAAATATGTCACAAATTTCCCCTATAGGATAATACCTATATATCTTTAACATAAATATTACTGCTGAAAACTCTAAATCACATGTCAAGTAATTTTACAAATGATCCTTAAATTGGTGTGAGGAATAAGATATCACCATATCATTGTACTTAATAATACACCCCATCTCTATTTCAATACATCCGAATAAATAGAAAATCATTTTGTACCACATAGTAGTGTGATTATAGGTTAACTGACTGACTTCTATTTAGCTTCTTGAATGTTTCTTAACACTAATCAGTCCAAAGGAACTTAACTCACTTTTGAGTAAACTTGGATTAGTTGATTATATTTCCATGTGAAATAATTACCAAAGCGTTGAAAATATCATGAAAATATAATAAAACTAAATATATTAGTTACATTGGTTTTCCTGAACCAATGATGAATATCTATTGTCTTTGAAGGATCAAATGATATACCCTCATATGAAATTAGATGATCCAGAAATGAAACTATATGTAGTCAAAATTTACACATTGTAAAATTTTCATTCAAATTATCCATCCCTAGGGTCTCAATAAAAATCCTCACATAATATTCCTGATCTTCCTTTCTATTAGAATATATATGAATAAAATCTATAAATATGACCACAAAATGATCAAGGTAATCTCTAAAGAAATTATTCATTAAATTCATGAAGAAAATGGTGTAATTAATAATTTGAAATGGATTCAGTATAAATTAATAGTTTTTATACTTCAAATAGAAGGCTATCTTTTTCATGTATTCATTTTTAACCCCAAAATAACAATATCCATATTGATGATCAATCTTAGGAAAAAAATTAACTCTTGAAAATTGATAACAAAACATTAAAACAAAGAACAATATTCTTATTTGTGGTCACAATATTGTTATGTTTCTAATAATCAATGTATTTCCTTATTAATCAATCTTTCTTCATAAAAAAAGTAAAAGTTCACCCCAAAAATATTAAATTACATGAATTAATATTTTACTAATATTTTAATAGAGTTCCTTCTTTAATTATTATATCTTAATTAAAACCATTCTATATAGAATCTTTCAAATAGTTTTAGGACCATTTATGATTTCTGTTGAAAATTCAACTTCATGATTTAGAGGAAGATGACATAACTCCTATAAAAATACAATAACAAACTCTCTTCAAATAGTTATATATTTTATATTGATTTTATCACCTACCATCTAAGAAAATGACGCCATTGAATAGAAATTTGGACCAACAAAATGGATGTAATTTTCATTGGAATTTCATATTTATCCTAACACAAATAGAAAATCATAGGTTGGTTCAGAGTATAAAATGTTACATCTATTCCTTTATAATTGATATGATAATTATATAAATGAATTGGATATATTCCAAAAATGATATAAAATTCCACTAGCGGAAGAATAAATTTTTTTTTATGGAGTATATTCCAATGGAGATAAATTTTGGAAGATTCATATAATTGAGATAAAAGCAATACATCATTTGGAGTTTTTACTCCAATTTTAAAATATAATCATTGTTGTGGTAATATGATACCTTTATCAAATTACTAAATTATAAAAGATTTCATCGGACTATAAATAAATTAGAAATTATTAGTCTTAGATTTAATGGTATGTGTACCTTTCACCACTTCATTATCTCACCCAACATTAGTAATAGTGATAACATGAGATTTTCTTTCTTATCAAGATTTAGTGGTTGATGATGTCGATCATCATCATTCACCCTCAATTTCCTGTAATGGTTAGAATAATTTTTATACTACTTAAAATTATAGAATTAGTGTGTTAGTGGTGAATTATATAGATATTAATCTCTATTTGCATCATTAGATAACTTAATACTATTACATAGACATTCAATTAACCAATTCACTTCTTCTCCACATATAAAATATTCAAAAGTTACACTATGACAATTACCTTTATTCTTCCTTCCATGCTTCTACCACAATCATAAACTCATGTTCTTCCCACCATAATTTTTTATTATAATCTACATCGAGTTGTATATTTCTTTTCTTATCAAATCCATGATATTGATGAGTGAATTCATTAACCATTTCAACCATTATAGCACATCAAATGACTTATTCATAGATATTTATGTCTCTTATATCTGAAATATTTCATAGACATGGTTTTATGATACATAATAATTAATGAATCACTCCTTCTAGTTCAATAATTATATCATAAGAAGAACTCAAAATTGTTGAAAAATACACCTCATAGGTTTTAATGGATTCATCATACTTCTGATGAAGATTAAGGAATTCATTATCCATCTCCTTACATAGAATAATGGTAAATAACATATTGAAAAATAATAACATAAACTCCTCCCACTCTATAGAGTCAATGTTTTTAAATTTTATTATATTATTGATAAGAATCCACCATTGAACTTATTCACATTCTAAATGATAAATAATATGGATTACCAACTGATGTTTTTAGAACGTTAAGAGGGAAAATATTATTTCAGTGGTACCGATCCATTGAAAAAAACATTTGTGGACCCTTTGGATGGACTTTAATAGTGTGGAAATTTCCTTGTGAGGGATTCAATAATATAATATTCCATACTTTTAACATTTGGAAGTTCAGTGTGATTTATGGTTTGATAATGATTTCTTTCTCCTGTAATATTATATTAATCATGGTTAAAATCATTGCATTATCCATAACCCTCATCATTAACATGGCTCCCATTTATTTTATCCCGTGATAAAAACAAAAAATAATTTTATGAGAAACAATAATTATAGTGGGAAATCATATTATCATAAAAATAATTTAAGGACTTATACATTTTAACACCTTATTTTCAATATATGACACATTAGTGTTAACCTATGTCATTCATTCCATTATCTATTCATATCCTTCATTATGGAAATTATAGAAAATGCGATTAAAACTAATTATATCAACCAGGATTGTCAAACCAGGCTTGATGTAGGACCTCATTTACCAAACACCAGTATGATAGAAAAGATATACTCAACTAACTCTTATTAAGGTCGTCACCCTTTGATTTAGGTTTTCAAACCCACATCCACTTGTATTATCTATAAAGGATGTATTTTCTTTGGGAAACTACACCCCATTATTTACCATTACTTTAGAATTTCCCCTATAATTTCTCTTATCCTTTGAATTATCAGTAATAATTTCTTATCCTAGTTAATAAATGTTACTAAAAAATTACTTGATACCATATATAGCAACCCATACCTTTTATACATAAATTATACATATTAATAAAAAATATATCCATGAAAAAACCAAAACATTTTTCTGTATTTGTAAACACGAGTATGTAAAAAAAAATTGAATAAATGAATTTTATTATTTATAATTAATTTATTCTCAACTTGTATCATTCTTATACATAACGTATTTAAAACCATTCTCTATAACTTGGAGTAGAGAAACATATGAAAGGGTGTTGTATGATGATCATTAAGGGTAAACATAATAGATATAAATCAATATACATAAGTGAGCATATGATAAGAATATAGGGTAAGAGAATATGTGAATAATATTAGAAAATAATACCCACAAATTTATAGATCATAATCATAAAATAAGGAATAAATTTTTATAAATCAAAATACATAACATGTAAGTCAGTAGAATCATCAATAATCGATTATAATCTATAAAAAAATATCATAATTATAATGCAGAAGTTTTTGAGAAGAACATAAGCATATAAAAAAATTTCCATAGTCAAGCCTCACCACCAAGACTATCAAAATATATTTGGTTCACTCCCCATTCCATCATTTCTGTAGTCAAAGTTCAATACTAAGACTATAATATTGAAAAAATTACCTTAATAAATTGGGTTTAATCACTATTAAATTCCTTATTATTTCATGAGATATCCTTATTTAACCAATTAATTAGAGGGAAATATATTGGGACCCACCATTCACATAATGAAAACTATATATACATGTTCAACATGGTTATAAAACATATTCATATCACCATATCATAACTCATGTAAAGGATTTTGGTTTTATAAAAATTTCATAATAATAATAATAATCCATCCACATAAATAATAAAAATTGTAACATTGGATCGTATCAATAGAAAATACGAAGAAAATCAAAGAATGTTGTTTTATATGAGAATTCCTTTAAATTACCACCAAAAAATATATTGAGGAAAATATCCTCTTTTATTTTAAATCATATATTTAGAATTAAAAAAATTCCATAATATTATGGAAATTTTTTATTTTAAATGATAAAAGTAAAATTAAAAGGATTATTTAAATAAAATTGTTCTCATGATGGCGGGGAAATTTATTCATTCATTTTACATCAAATAAATATTCCTTACACATTTCTTATAAAAAGTATATAGTACAATGTTTGGAAAATTATATGAAGTTCCATTTAAAACGTATTTTGATAATTATAATACATTATAAAAATTACTTAAATAATACATAATAAATATTAAATATATTTTTGAAATCAGTTTAAATAAAATATGGACATTGAATAAAAAAATCTCAACCGAAGGGAAAAAATGGTTAGTTTTCTTTATAACCATTAATAAAATATCTTGAGTACATAAAAAAGAAAAAATAAAAGGAAAACATTTATTCCCCATAAATAACTATATGGGATGAAAAATTAAATTTTTCCATAAACAATCCTGGTAAAAATTTGACTATAGCATAAAAACCCTACTTAAATTTTGTCATTCATTGTAAGAACTCAAACCTAATGTATAATAAATTTAAATTTTAGTATAATTATATATTAATACCAAAATAATACTTATAATACAAAAAAAATTATGATTATAAAATTTTATCACTCATTCATTAATGATCCTTTATTATAATCAGCATTCAAAGTGTTAACTACTTCATTTTCCATTTTTATTTTGGTTTAGTAGTTATGATTAATGCACTAATATCATGGTTACTTCATCTAAATATTTTTTATAACTATAAAAATATCCTATATTTTTATTAAAAAAATAATTATAAATATTTATAGAAATTAGTGATGAATAATTAAGTATATGACTACGTGGAGGAATTAGTCTGTACATACACACAAGTGATTTTTCCATTTTTTGCTGTAAGTAATGAAATAAAGGTAGATATTCATTCATGCTAAAATAATAATAATTAAAAAATATATATAATACATCAAAATTAACTATTTTATAAATAACCATTAATGATGATGGTGTAAAATGAATCACATCAGTATATATAGGCGGTAGTCTACACGTATGCACGAGGGATACTTTTATCTCCCATTTGATTGAGAAGAGGTTGAAAATGGTTTTCAAATAACCCTAATAAAATATAAGTGTACTGATTATATTTTATTAAGCATATTTTTTTGGGAAAAACATTTTTATTGTATGTTAATGAAGAAATACAATTGGAATAGCTTTGTAAAGATCTAAACCTCTTCTTTGAGGGTCTTCATTTGGAATACACTATAAGCCTGGAAGGAATAGTCTAGGAGAATAATAGAAGCTCTAAAATAATGAGATGTATTCATGGAAGTTTTTGGATCCAGGATTTCCCAAACAAGATGGATATCATGGTGTTAATAAGGTAGGAGAGTATGTTCCCTTTTATAAGTGAGGGGAAGAACACACAAGAAATTTCATAAAATATTTCAATGATATAAGATCATTTTAGGGGAATGTGGCTACAAATGTATATATATTTAATGATATGTAATATAATGTTGTAATATATTGAACCAATAATAATTTTAATGGTGTAAAGTAAATACCACCCATATATCTTTGTTTTACCCCACTAGTAAACCCATTTTAGAAAAATGAATCTTTTTTTAAAAAACATAATTTACATACAATCATTTCCTAGTAAAAACCATAAGATTTATTTTAAAATATATGATTCAAAAAATATATATATATCATTAAAAAAATTATTCAATAGATATTAACATTGTTTCTTAGGATAAAATAACATTACACGTATGAAAATTGTTTTTAGAAAAATGTGACTTTAATCTTAAAAATGAACTTGTCTAATATAAAGTTTAATGATGTTTCGTATTTAATTAATTTAATTATTTATAATTAATGGATGTTAATATTAATTCTATATCAAAATAAAAATATAATATTAATATTAATATAAAAGAAATGATAATTTTTAGAAAATTTAGTATTTTTCACTATTTAATGAGAAATAATTATTTTTATAAAAATCATAAAAATTAACCCTTATATAATTTTTAAATAATGACTTGAAAAATTATATTTATCTTCTAAAATAATTTTTCAAATGTTATATAATAATTATAATATTCACTTAATAAAATCTGAAGAAAATTATTTTTAAATAAAACATAATTTTGAAGTGTAAACTAAATTTACTGGAAATTCATTACTTATTTACTTTTAATTAATGAATTAATTTAAATTATTAAAAAACATTATGCATATTTCTCATAACATTTTTATTAATATTCATAAATTTTAAATTAATGGTTAGGTTATATCTATTTACTAGATCATGGTTTGTATATGATCACAGTTGCGTATAATTACTGTTATACAATACTTCATATTTTATTCTAAAGGAAATAAATAAAAACAATCAGGGGGTGTTTTAGAAACAATTAGACTATTTTTTTAAAATTACCAAGAAATATTTTTTAAAAGTGTATCAAATATAATTAAAACAATTAATCATGATTCGATTCTTGATATAGAACGTCTTCATCAAGAAGCTAGAATAGATTATCCTCGATTTTGATGAAAGAAAAGTCTATTGGTTGAAGAAAGAATTTTAAGTTCCAAAATAAGATTTATTATCATGGTGATTATGTGTTGATCAGGAACTGATGATGCTTTTTTATCATTAAGGACGGGTTAATCACAACCTCTATATTAATAAAGAGAAAGGCCAGTGGATTTTAATACTCGTATATGCGACGACAAAATCATTGGAGGCTCTAATATCATTAAATACAAGAAGCTTTTAAATATTATGCGGTGAGAATTAGAAACATCTCTAATTAGATATTTATTATTCTCCCTTAGGGTATATATGAATTAAAATAATTAAGTGACATTTATATCCAAAACTAAATATTTCATGGAGGGTTTGTAACATTTTCAAATAGATGATTAAAAACCCATGGAAACTCTAGTAAAAACCAAGATGACATTGTTCAAGATGGTGAAGGTGATAAAGTGGATGTGAAACTTTATAAGAATGTTATAGGTAGCCTACTATTCTTTATAGACAGTCATCTATATTTTTTTCCCACATTTCATGATTCAAGATATTGTAGACATATCAAATAATTCACATGAATACCGAGTGATGACTACATTGATATATTAACGAAACAATGGATTGGAGACTGTATTATTATATAAATTCAGATGAAAAATTGGTGCGATATAAAGATCTCGATTGGAACGTTTTTGTGGATGAGAAAAACAATACCACAAGAGGTGTATTCTTGATTGGTATATCATTCATTTATTGTAAAAGTTAGAAGAAATAACATATATATTTAAGAATTTTAGAGGTAGTATATGTTACAAAAACTAAATAATATTAACAATTTATATTGATTCAAAAAAACATTAGGACTATTGTATTGGTGTGATATATTAAATTCCAATGAAGCGTGTAAACTCTACTACTATAAAAATTAGTAAAATACCATCATCGATTGATAAAAAACCACATTTAAATAAAGATACATTTGATGAATGGGAGGGTGGCGTAAGAATTCATCGGGATGGAATGTTTACTAACAAAATATATTGTTTTGGATATAATATTTTTTTTCCAAAACTGGATATTAGATGAAATAGACTAGTCGTTTGAGTCCAACTAAATCCAACTATTCTTATATTCTCAAATACTATCCCATTTATGTCTTCTCGGAAATTCTTTTATAGAAAGGTATAATTTATACCCTCTGTACCTGTTAAGTGTTTACGACTCTCTTTTGCGTCTCTTCAAGTATGTACTCCAAGGGTTTATTTATGAATGTGGGTAAATGTGTTTGATATGAAAAAAAGAAAGACTATATTGAGGAGTAATGTGATTTATTTGAAAAAATAGGTATTTGAGACTTGTAATGAAGGATTGTTACTTTAAATTCAATGATGAGTTATCCTATAATAATTCAATAATAACACTTTTTTCTTACATTTTATTTAGTATCATATGAGATTATATTTTTTAATGTTGAATCATTAGTTCACTATTTTATTTTGAAATGTCAAAATTTATGTGGAGGGTTGTGTTGGTTTTTTTTGGAAGCATCATCAAACCAAAAGTGGGGTATTATTATCCAAAACAAATTTTAAGGTTTTTGATCATTTAGTTTTTTTAAAAAGTGAGTAAGGATTCTAAATTAATGTTTATAGAGGCTGAAATGTGTTTATAAATATCTCTTCCTAGAAGATAGAACCTTGGTCATAGACCCATCATCGTGGCATCAAATATGTTTTCTTAGAGAAGATTGCAAAAAAGTATTGTTAGCTAAATTTAGATAAGAATATAGAATGTAAATACATTCCAATATAACCCTATATATTCATTAATATTGTTTTTAATCATTCATTTTTTTTCTAATTCCACTCAAGTATAGAACTTGTAAAATCTCTATACAAGTAGGTATCTAAGCACTAATTCTACACATATAAGTAGGCCAAAAGGGGTGTACATGTGAGCACCCATGCATATATGCATAAATGTGTGTAAAGGTGCATAATGAAGTAGGTGATTACATGAATATGGTTATCATCCTCACATGTTAGGGGTGGAACAAGAGTTATTAGTCGAGAAATAGCACCAGATTGACTCAATTCAGTGGCTAAAGAGAGAGATTTTCTTATATGTTGCATTTTTTTCTGGTGGAATTTTTTATATGTGGCTAAAGGTTATTAGGTTGTGTCACAATCAATTAAACCATGATAAATTGGAGTTTAAGATGAATTTTTAATTATTTGGGGTTACACTATAATATTTGAGGTGTCTATGACATGGATAGATGGTTATGTCTTAGTCCCTTACGGGAAATATAATTTTCACACTACAGATACACCTTAATATGTGGGGGGTCAACATTTAGAATATTATAGGTTTTTTAGGATCAAAAATTATTCATAAATTCACTATATAATAATTCGAATTCGAATTAGTTAGGATTATTAGAAAATATTTTTGAGGATATAATTACAGAGATTGAGGGAGAGTAATGGTGGAGTTACTACATGATAAGTGTGGATCTAGTCAACTGTAGTTATCCACCTCAAAGTGTTTTCTACCATTCCATATAAAATGATATAAAAATTAAATGAATCTTCAGGGTAGAGATAATTATGCTATTATATATTGAAAATTATGGATTCAATTCTATAGATTTCAGAATCATGCCACATCCACGTTTTTTGGACATTTCATCTAGAAATTAAGAAAAATATTTACTTCTTGGATATTCGTGTGTGTAATTTTTGATTAATGGAACAATATTGTCCCATTAATTACATGATTATCAGTAGAAAAATTCTTGAATATTTATATTCAAACATAACCATTAGATTGAAATGAAAATTAAAGAAAGTATTCTAAGAGAAAATAGAGTTCTTCATAGAGAATACTAGTGAACTTTAGTAGCAATAATGATAGAAAAAAATAAAGAATTTCCAAGAGTTTAATATAACTAGAACATAATCAAAATTTGAGTAAAATATTTACCATTTTCAGTGAATTATACTTAACTCAATATCATGGAGAAAATAAATAAGGTGAGAAAGGGACCAATGATTTCATCCTTTATTGATAGGCATTATGCTTTCTCATCTATTTTGAAAAATCATTTTGGAGGGTCAGTGAAACTTCTATATTTTGTAAACCAAATGAATCAATTCACTCTCTTTTTTGGCATATCAATGTATCATCAATCAAATTGTCATTGACATTTATTATTTTTGTTTAATAAAGTAATGTTATTTGTGATTCATTTAATACTTTTATCACTTTTCAAGAGAATTTTAGGGATGTAAAAGGATTATTACTCACATAGAGAGAACATGAAAATAATCAATGGATTACATGTTTATAATATGTACTACAATTATTCTCCTACTCCTACTCAGTAAAATTCTATAATAATTATAAAATTTAAATACTGATTTTATTCTGAATAAATACAAAATTTCAGAACACAAAAACAGTTTTCCATGGTACTATGCCGAGATATGGACCTATCATAGGTAGAGGTACAAACCAAAACCCATTCATTTTGTCACATGTGACCTACCAATTCATAGAGGGGAAATATAATGTTGATCCCCACCCATTAGTTGCTTAAGACAAGAGAATTTATAATAGGAATTAATAAAAAAATTCACACTATTCAATAATAAATATTTAGATAAATAAAAAATGGTCATATATATAATGAAAAAAATATGGAATATCAATGAATAAATAATCAGTGCTTTCAATCAATAACAATCATGAATTTCAATACATTTCACCATATCATTAAAAGTAATAACATGATCCAAACCCATAAAGATAAGTAATGTGGGTGGTTAAACAGTAAAAAGTCATCTTTTAATAATCATCCATATAGGAATAATAATATATTTTATTCAAATACATTTCCCATGTTAACATAAGGGATAACATAATAATAATCCGTCTGGAGAAAGAATATGGATAGTCAGAAAATATATAGTCAACTTGAAAAAAATCATTTATATTAGAATAAAAATGTATTGAAATCCAACATGTATCTACATTTAAAAACAATAACATAATTTACAACTGAACATCATATAATATAAATTATATAAAAGGTAATAATCACATCATATATATAAATTAGTGTAAAGAAATTCCAATACTAGAATAACATGATCATAATACATATAAGGAACGAATTTGGATGGGCTCAAAATAATATATCACCTATGTTACATATGAAATATATTAGGATTTTTACATAGATGAAAAAAAATCCATGAAAAATAATTCATGAATGATACCACCCAAAAACAGAGAGGGAATTGGATTGTTTGGTACCATGATTTAATTATGTAAAAAGATAAATATATATTAGAGTATAATTAGTGAAATATAAATCTTAATAGGGTAAATAATTTTTAAAATTAATAGGTAAATGGAATTGATAACATAAAATATCTTTTAATAAATATTGAAATTATTAAAGTAGAAGAGGAAGTTATGAGTCACTTCTAAAACACTATTTCAAAAGGTGAAGTGTAAACTCTTTGAAATCCATTACTCTTAAAAAATATTCAATAATAGATCCTTGAAATGAAATATGTTTCATCTGGGAGAAATGTAGGAAGGAATAAAATATAAATAGAATTGAAAGAAAAAACCATTTTTAATATTTTGAAAAATTACTTTATTTAAAACAAATATTTAAAAAAGTGTAAAAAAAAAGTCTCTGTTTAAATTTTTTTTTTTAAAAAAAGAGGATTTTAAAATGAAATAAAAAAAATTGGGTAAGAGAAACAAAAAATCGAAATTAAATTATCCAAATTAATCATTTAAACTCATGGAATATATATCTGAGTTATCAATATCCCTTACGGGAAACATAATCCATGAGGTATGACGCATTTAAAATGTGGTTAGTGAGGTAAAAATGAATACAATAAGAGAA
Source organism: Viscum album (assembly GCA_963277665.1). NCBI lineage: Eukaryota > Viridiplantae > Streptophyta > Magnoliopsida > Santalales > Viscaceae > Viscum > Viscum album. Next base: position 1,977,900,653 of record OY728157.1, on the reverse strand, counting down.
TACCAGATAATAATATGGAGAATTAATCCATTTAACCATATTATTTAATGTTCTGTAATCATAAATATCCATTAATGCAACAAAAGAATCATAAAGGCCTAATGTATCTGGAAAACTGGGTTCATATTACATCAAAAAGAACTTAAAACATTCCATCCTTATTATATTATCTATATGGGGGTCGAAAAATTAATTTCAACTCTAAAAATTCATGGGATAACATAAGGAATAGATAAATAAATTTTTGATATAAAAAACAATAAGTTATTAAACATGATAAGGATGCATAAATGTTATTCAAAGGTGTAACATGTCATCCGAAAAAAGAAAGTACACGAGTAATCAAGTGGAAGTAGAAGATAAATATCAGGGTATCATAAGATAATGGAAATATAAGAAATATAGAAACATAATAAATTTTGTAATGATATTTAACATGACATGAACGTGATCCAAGGCCATGTTTCTAGACCATATAACATTGTGGATAGAGTCTCATAATGGATTATATTTACTCTCAAATCTCATACATGATGCCTTATGAGACTAATGCTTTACCCAATGTTTTTGAGTGATATATGTATGAACCCTTAGTAATATTTTCATGATATATTTGTTCCACATAATTAAAATAAATCATAAAGAATAATATAATAATTTCTCATTGAATGAAATTGGGTCGCATAACCTTGATTTATATCATAATCAATTTAAATTTCATAATGAAGTAATTTGAGATATGATCATAAAAACATATTACCCTATAATATGAAGTTATAATAATCTAGTTCTATTTTTTAGATACATATATATCGAATTTATATGCATTCCATTACATTAAATGAGATATAAACTGACTTAAAGAGCGAATGTTCATAACCCAAAGAGAAATGAGGTTTAAAGAAATACCATACATAGAGCTCTATTTTTCTCATTAATTATTTATATTCATAAATAATAATCACATGTTAATTATTTATATTATTAATAACCATTTTCATGTTTTTATTTATTTTAATATAATTGTTATATTGTCATATTAAATTACTTAATCTAATTATTTTCATATCAGATGTTTTAACGATAAAATAATTATATATAAAAAATCACTTCGGTAAGTTGAATAATGTCAAAGTGACTATTAAATAATAATCTCAAGAATTTTAACTATGAAATAATTATAGTTTTTGTATATAAATTAAAATTTATAAACCAAATATGGAATATGGTTATGAAAGATGAACTACCTAACAATGATGGAGATGGAAGATCATACATACGAAAGAGTAATGTTTCTAATTTTAATGAAATTTAAAATATTATAATTATATCTTAAATATAATATTTTTTATTTAAATACACTTAGGCCAACCACATGTGCGATGTGGTAATAAAAATGAATCACATCACTCTGTGAGGCGGTTGTCCGACATAACGACGAATAATGTAACCATTTATTTTATAGATGATAAGTTAAAAAATTATATGAAATATGAAATACATATAATGGATAACATGAAATTAATATCATATATAAACATAAAATTATTCCTTATTACCCTCCACACAATGCGTATGTGATAAACAAATCACATCGCTTCACGATGCAGTAATCTGTCATACACACGAGCTTTGTTCTTGTGTTCTCTATAAAATGGAAAGTAAAAAATCATATGTGAAATTATAATTATAGATTTATAATTATATCATAAATATAATATATAAACATTTGATACATAATTTTATCCTTTTTTGAGAAGTAGGGATAAAAAATAAATTATTTCAGTTCGCATGGCGGTAGTCTGTTGCACATATAATCAAAAGTTTTGTTTTACATATGAGTAATGAATAGATTGTTTAGTTCCATTACCATAGTATAAAAACATTTCAATATATTTAATATATTTAATTTTTTATATCATCATGTATTAATATGTTTTAATGAGGTGGAAGAGAAAAAAATAAAATGCTCATTTATGAATATTACATCTTAATGGGACAACTTCTTTGGTTTAAACCAAAATCTATCCTAGGTTTGATTTTTGAAAAAAACAAGTCATATTTGATAAGGGTATGGAATCATGAAATTGATTTATTCATGTATTTTTTCAAATAATGAGTTTTTAATGTGTTTATATAAGATGAGAAATGGTGTAATTTTATAAGTTTGGGAGATGACACACTTGGAAAATTAAAAAAGAAAGAATTTCACCCTCAATTTTCATATGACGCAAGGCCTAAAAATATACCATTTTATAAACATAGAATACCTAAGTTATAAATATACTATAAAATAATAATTTTATTTCTGTTTGTAAATTTTTATCCTTGATCCATTTAGTTTAACCTCGGTAAACCTGTTTTTACCTTAACCCTGATTAATAATTTTTTCTATGTTCACTATTCATTATGGTAAAAATTACATTTAAATTGTTAAATGATATAAATTATTTTGAATAAACAATTTTGAAACTAGTTTTAGAAATTCCACTCATAATAGAGGTAGATTAAAATTTAAAATTATACCGGAAGTAATATAAAAAAATGGTTTTTGAAAATAAAATTTTTCAAAATTGGAAAACGATTTTATATAAAAAAAATAACATGAAATTTATTTCAATGAAATTATTTTGGTTAATAAATTTATAATTTTAATAATTTTAATTTATTAACCACAATAATATAAAATATGGACTTTAAATAATTTTAATGATAATATTGGTTTTAATAAAAATGATTATTTTTTCACTATACATCAAAAAATAAATTTTTTTTGAAATAATACAAAAGATTAACACTCAGATAGTTTACATACTATGATTTTAAAATGTAATGATAATTTTGTAAAATAAATTTTATAAAAGTGTTAAAAATTAATTCTAAATTATGTGCACAAATCAAGACTAATCCGACTTTTAGAAAAAAATACAATTTTTTATAAAACATATCTTTAACATTTGAATAGAAAATATTTTATATATAATCAATTAATAAACATTGTATTTATTTTATAAATGTATAAAAAATAAATTTCTAAATTTATTTATTCATATTAATTCCCACTAATTTAAAATCATGGATGTAATGGAAATTTTTAAATAATAATATTTTAATTGAGTATCATGTTTCGTTTATATCCGATGTTGTGTTCATCGCAAAATATCGATTTTTTTAATTTTTTTAAAAGAAATATTTTTTCATGTGTCATGGTGTAACATTGTTTTTCCCTTGAATGTTTTCCCTCACAATTTCATAATACATACTATAGTGAAAATAGATTATGTTACTTCTACTTCATCACCTCTTTATGTTACCAAGTTGCTTCCTCAATTTTATGGTTAATCCATTTCACTTTTACCAAGTGAGTTATCTAGTTTCATATAATAGTTTCTATAGGATATAAGATTATCACTAGATTATCCCCATTTTAGAGGCATTTCTCCAAGGGTACCATCTTTATATTTAGTATATTGGAGGGTTATGGTATGTAATTCTTCAAGAGAGATACATAGAATACATCAAGTACATGAGACAGGTTATGTGGGAGTACTAGTTTGTAGACCACTGCTCCTATGTGGTCATGGATCTAAAATTGCCATATGTATCTAGGTCTAAGATTTACCTTCTTTAAAAACCTCATGGCATTCTTCTATTGAAAAACATGGAAGAACACATTATCTCTGACCTCAATCTCTAGATCATGTTGATGATTGTTTCATAGATATTATATTGATGTTTTAGAGATTTAAAGTGATGTCGAATGGCTTGGAACTTCTCTTTAATCCATTGGGAATGATCAGGTCCCATCATCTTTTACTCTTGAACGTCATCACAACATGTTGGAGTTTTTCACTGCTTCTCATACTGAGCCTTATAAGGTTCCATTTGAATTTTAGAATGCAAATTTTGGTCATATAAAAATAAAATAAGGGATGTAGATAACCCTAAAAGTCATGAAAATTAATTAAAAAAAACTCGATATAGAGTGTCACTCCATGAAATATTATAAATCCCAATATTTATATATTATAAATTTGGTCTAGATAGATACATTTATTGATAGAAATAGAATTTTCTGAAATTGTAAGGAGACTAACTACCTCCTCGATGGCTTTATTTCCATCAGGTATCCTGGGGAGTCCAATGAAGAAGTACATGGTTATGTTTTCCCATTTCCATAATGTTATATGAAAGGATTGAGTCAGACCCTTAGTCTTCAATCCTTCATCCATTACTTTTTGGTATACTAATCATCAATATAGAAATACCACAATATACCTCTTCATTTTATCCCCTGGGAATTTTTTCATTAGATATCAATCCATTATTGTGTTTCTTGAAGGAACATAGAAGGAAAATCTATATGGATTATCATACATCTCCCTATTTATCTCACGTTTTTATGGGAATAATATTGAGGTTAAAATCCTTATAACTCTATCATCAATTATGTTGTACTCTGGAATATTCTCTACCAATTTCTTTAGAACCTCATCCTTTTTTAGGAATCTTTGATCCTCCCAATAATGGATTATATAACAATTATTTGATCAAGGTATGAGAAATATCCATTTAATATTCCTATATCTATCCTTTTAAAATGTTAGAATCTGGATCCTTCTCAAATATCATTATTGATAAAATCACCAGATTCTTCCAACTTAGAGAATCAATCATATTACTCCATTCCCAATAGGTAATGTATTGAGCAGTCATAGTTCTTTATCAGATATAACTGTCTTCTCTGGTTCATGTTAAGATCCTTCTTTGTGAATATATATTTTGGGCTCTTTTGATCATTAAATATTGCATAATTATTCCCCTAGAGATAATGTCTCTATAAATTTAATGCAAAAATCACTACATACAACTCCAAATATTCTGTTGGATAGTTTTCTCAGGAACATACAACATTCTTAAGTTGTAGACTATAACATTATCATTATAAATTAGTATGCAACCCAAACCATTATTTGAATCATTATAGTAAACCACAAAAATTTCCATACATGATGACAACATAAGTACTAGTATAGTGACAAGCCCCACTTTCAACTCCTTAATGCTTTATTCACATTCACTTGTTCAGAAAAAAAATTCAACACCTTCTGTGTTCTATTGTTTAGTGAGTTTTATTGTCTCAATTTATTTTTTAACAAATAATCAACATTACCCAGCTAATCAAAGGAAAAAATGGATCTTTATTACTGATGTAGTTCTAGGCCATCCCTCGATTTCCATTTTAGTTGGATCCATAATATCCCTTTTCTATTGATAATATCCCACAGGAATGCAACTTCATTTATCCATAAATTACATTTACATTATTTTTTAGATATATTCTTCTTTTTTCAAAGCCCTCAGAATAGTAATAAAATTATCATAATGCTCTTCTTCACCCATGGATAATATCAAAATATTATCTATAAAGACTACCAATTTTTTTGAGGTATTCCCAATAGTCTCCATTCATAAATTCCATAATGATTGTTGGATCATTAGTGTGTCAGAAAGGAACCACTATGAAATCATAGTGTTCATATCTTGTTTTTCAAAATCTTTTGGGAATATCATCATTCTTCACCCTTAATTGGTGATATCATAATCGAAGTTCAACCTAAGAGAAATACATAGATCCATGTTGTTGATCGAACAATTCATTTATCCCCGGTAGTAAATACCTATTATTTATAATAATTTTTTGAGTTTATAATAATCAATATAGAGGTCATTGACCAATTCTTCTTCATTAATAAGGAGACTTACACACCCCATAGTGATAAACTTGGGCATATAAAACCCTTTTACAAAATTCTCTTATAACCAATTATTTAGATTATCTAACTCAATAGTGACTATTCTATAAGGAGTCTTCGATATGCGTAGAGATCTAGGTATATGTTCGATTTAGAAATCAACCTCTTGGTTAAGAGGAATACAATGAAACTCTTCAAGGAATACATAAATATAATCACTCAAAATGAGAATGTATTCAAGAATAATTCTCTTTTTTTGTCTCAATAATTTGGTCTAGACATTATTTATCACAGGGAAATAATATCCATTATTGAATATAAGATTTGAGGGGATATTTATCCTCCTACTTAAACATTCATCAAATTAGTGGGTGAATTTTGTTGTGAAGAGTGGTCTTTCTCTCTTGATAGTTGATGATGGATTTATATAAGTATATCCAATCCATTACCAAGATAGAATAAAACTCCACTAATGGATATAATATGTATTTTCAAAAGATTAATTCCAAAAACATTGACTAGGGAGGAATAATATACTTGGGATTCAACCATATCTCTATTTTCTTTTCTTACAAAGAGATCAATCCCCATGATTTTTGGTGGTTTTTGAACAATTTTATTAAACCTAGAAGATATAAAATAATGTTTATAACCAAAATAAAAAACTATTTTATATTTTATTGAATGGATAAACATTTTACCTATCACCACACTGTTCTTAACATCTACCTAATCCTTAGAGATAGAATATTCTCTTATTTTCGTACTTAGTGAGTGTTGTGGATGATTATCTCAAAACCCCATTGGTTTAGGACATTGGATTGCATTAAATACATGTTCCTTATAGTTATAAGTCTACCTAGTTTCAAAATTGGTGATCTAAATCTTATTATCTTACTCATAATAAGTGGTATTTGTCAATTTTATGCAACTGATTATCCCGATTCACCACTTTTCCGCAGTTTAATCATATTATGATTTTTATTAAGTAGATTCTAGGATGATTTTTCCAACAATTTGGACAAGTGGGATATTTTATTTTCTTTCCTACATTATATTTATCGTATGATTCCTGCAATGAAAACTCAAATTTTCATTCTTTGTCTATAATCCAATGAGGCAATTGAGAGTCCTCGATCTCCATATCAACCTCCAGGAATGATGGATAATCTCTTAATAGTTATCAAAATCTTGAATCACCAAATCATTTCACATTCTCATATTTATTCCACTAATGAAATCATCCACCTTAATTTCAATAATAATAACAATGTCGAGGTGTACAATGAAAGCCCCATAATAGACGCTTCTTCCTTTTAAATCAGTCTAAGAAACTCACTCTCCATTTTAAGATGGAGAGTTTATATAAATTATTTATTGAAAAACATTATATGATTGATACCAAACAAACATTTTTCATAAATTTTTAAATTTAAGGATAAGGAATATCTTCACAATGAATTTTATCCATTGTTCAACAATGAGGGTATCATAAGATCTTGTAATAGTATGGGAATTTTCCTATAAAATAATTAATTACTAATTGATCTTTTTTAGGAGGGGGAGAGAATTCAGCTTGATTCATGTTATTATACATATCATGATCTAGTTGATCTACTACTACCTGGAATTTCTTTTCTCTTGCTCTTATAAGATTAAGAATATCATAGGGGTAATCATCACATTGATTATCATATTGTTTTATTGAATAAGTTTACCTAACTCCAACCATTAAATAAAAAATATAAAAAAATATGATAATTATTTAACATACCAAATGGAATCCTATAAACATAAAAGGAATAACTCGTGAATGATTTGTATTTCCAGACATTGTTTTATCTAATATTAAATTTACATTATCTTTGGTAATGTCTCTTATTAGGTTATTGAGCCTAATAATTCATTCATGTCCTTAATAATGGTTGATAAATAGTTTTTAAATTTCTAAAGCACATTCCATGGGAGTGTCAAACCAGGTGTCTATAAAGGCCCACTATCATGTGCCAAGTAATTTCTGGGTCCATCAAAATGATCCCATTTAGGGATTTTAACTCTAGGAACCTCTTTTCTAGAGCCACATCCAATTGTAATTTCTATATAAGGAAAAAAATTTATAAAACAAAACCCTCTATAATTCCCCAAGATTCAAGTATATTTTCTTATTATTATAATTATCTATAGATTAATCCTTATAATTGTATGTAGGGTTCACACTAATTTTTCTTTTTCATCCTAGTTTCAATGATTAACTAAACCTTTATTTTTATTCCATATATGCTGACCCAAACCTTTTAGATGTATTATTACATGATTCTTAAAAGTAAATATCCATTAATACAACTTGAGGATACTAAAGGACATGTGTATTTGGAAAACTAGGTTCATATTAAATCAAAATGAACATAAAACATGTACTCATTATTTTATTCTCTATAATGGTATCCTAAAATACATTTTATCTCCTAAAACTGTATGGGATGACCTGGGGAAAACACAAAGAATGGGGTGATCTAAAAAAACCATTGAGGGAATAAATATGTTATGTAATCATAACATGTGAGTCAAAGGTATAATATAATATCATAAAAGAGAAGGCACATGGGTAATCATGTGGAGTAACAACATAAAGATAATGGAATCATAAGATAATGGGAACATAAGAATTGTGGAAACACAATAAATGATAAAATAATATATAAAATGACATTAAAATGAGTAAAGGGTAAAATCCTATATAATATCACATGGTGGAAAATGTCCTATAATGGATTAGGTTTACTACATAATAATATATATGAAACCTTATGAGATTAAATATTTACCCAATATATTAAAACAGTATCTAGGCATACCCATCATAACGTGTTCATTATCTACGATCCTAAATAAAGGAAATAAATCATAATGCATAACATATGAATTAACCATGGATGTAAAATAGGTTGGATAACCTTGCTTCAGATCAGAATCAATGTACATTTTATAGTGATTGAATTTGAAAAATGATCATAAGGAATTTATTACCCTGTCAAAGGAAGGAATAATAATAATGGTATATATGTTAGCGGCACTGTAATATTTTTTTACCATATTTCATATATTTATCTTTTCTTTAATTTTATTGAACATTGTTTGGGTGTGTCTTGAGAATCTCGATGAGGGAGAGAATTTAATAAGGAAATGAACTATTGTTCATAGATGCATTTTTTTTGAATGGATGAAGTCTGTGTATAAATGTGTTTTGTGTTTGTGGGTTTCTCCAACAGTTTAGAGATAGAATGTGTTGGTTTGGAGTTTTCTCTATTTCATGGAAACTATTTAGGAATATGGATTTTGGAATAATTGTTTTTTATTCAATGATTCTCCTTTACACTTTCATAATTAATATTTGGTTTCTCACTCTCACTTCATTGAGGTGGGGTTGTTTCCTAGTTTGTGCGGCTGGAGGGATTTTGGGTGGTTATTTTCCTGCATTTTTCTATCCTGCTTCAGATTGGGTTCAAAGCACGACGTCGCCACTTGTGCATGACACTTGGAGTGGAAAAATGAGGGGGTATGGCCTGGCCATTGGTTCAGTTCCCGTGAATCCTCGGATGGGACTGGTTGTCGTGTGATCATGATTGGTGGGGGCCTAAACATGATGTAGCTGATGGGGCGAAGAAGGACATGGTTTGTTTGAGACCTTCTATGATGTTTCCCTGGTTATTTTGTTGGACTCACGGGTTCTCACTTTTACATTAAAAGTGATTTGATAAAATAAAATAATTTTCAGTTAGTGTACATGAAATTTATGGTTTATATGATGTGTAATGGGATTATACACCTTATGTGTCTCACGAGTTGTGATTTAAAGGAATTGCGTACATGATTTATTATTTTATTTAGATAGAGGCTTGCATTATCTTTACCTAGAGGCTCTTAAGTGAGATTTTGGAGACATAAAACCCTTCTGGAACATTTTGTTTAGTGATTGAGCTTTTTTACAATGGAGGTTTCTTTCTGCCGGTAAGTGTTTCTTTATACTTCGACATTTCATTTGATCTCGGTTGTGTCACATCATTCATCTAATGGATCCATTGATATATGATTATAATTATTATTATTTATTTCAAGATACATTGTGTGATATTTCTCTTATGGAAAACCATTGTATTGGTTGTGGTGCGTCATGTGAGTTACCTAGAGGTATGGGTTAGTTAATCCTTTTAACTTAACCTTTTTCTTTTATTGAATGAATTATGAGATGTGTGGATTGATTCTAGAACTCTCATTATCATCATTGGGTTCCTCCTTATTAGTGGATCCTGTTGCGAGTGTGTAGAAACATAATTTTTGAGTTTAGTGGTTCTGTCTCTAGCCTATGCTGGTTAACTCTATTTCTATAGTTTTAATAAATTCTTGTATAAGTTAAATTGAATAATTGATTGATTTTATTTTGTGTGTGTGGGGAAATGAGTTTTTGATAAAATATGGTTTCCCCTAGTTTTGGTAAATGAAAATGTTTTTTCAAAGAAATTTGAAATATATTTTAAATTTTTTTTTCAAAGAAAGGTTTTCTTGAAGTGGTTTGGAAAATACATCACATATAAATCCTTGAGTACATAGGTGTAGGGCCAAGTAATATGCCTCATCCACTTTTTGGGGGTTTATTCATGGGGTGTTCCTCTTCTCACAATGACTATTGTTATTGGGACATATTAGAACTGTTGGTTTACTTTATAGGGTGTTTCTCTACACTATAGATTCAATACATATATAAAGAGATATGATGAAAATGAATTTATATGTCATGTATGAGTGTCCTACATATCCTGAACAAGAGTCATCCTTGGCTTGATGTTACCTATTTTTGGGATTGTACTATTTTCGATGTTCTTCCATAGATTAGAAATGATATGTGATTCCAACATTATTTTGACATATCTAAAAGATATACATATGTGAAATTATGTGAAATTATTTTACCTTATTTATTTGGAAATGAGGAAAATGTGGAAATGTAATTACTTTTCCATGATTTTGATATAAACCTGTAACTCTATATATTATTCCTTGTGTTTGTTAAATTTTATAATGCAAATATTATTATATAGAGACTCAATATGGAACACCTGAGTGGGATGATACTAAGCTTATTAGCTCACATCATGAAAACCCCATTGGTGGTGTGTAGAACTTTTTATGCATTTCAATGTAATGAAAGAAAAGGTGCCACAACCAGGTGGTGACAGTTTTTCTCTCAGATGGTTTTGGGTAGATTGTTCTGATATGGTCGGAGTTTTTTCACACTATCAAATCGAGACTATTGGATTAGGTGTTTTAGTATTTCCATCCTTTGTAGTTGGACTTGTCTCTTGGGGATTGATTTTCTACCTTTTCAGATGCATCAATTTCTTCTTTTATCTATGTGTTATGACACATATATTCATGTTTTCTTCCTCTCTCTCTCTTTATATATGTATATTTTATGTTATCTCATTCAATTTGGATGAAAAAATTCCCATATTTATTGATCCATGGGTACTATATGCTAGGCCATGGGTATCTATAACACCATTTAGGTATGTGGATATTTGTTTCGTGTATAAGTATTAAGATGGAATTTTTTTATTTTTCATCAAAATTTGGTACTAAAGGTGTTCTGTTATGATGATTCAGTGTCTTCAAATATTTCATAGACTGCAGATAAGATTTTCAGGACTTGAGAGGAAGGTAGTAGTGAGTAATGGGACAACTCGTTCCATGATGTGACTCAAGTTACCATGTAATTTTTGGATGTGTGTGTCATCTATTTTGTTTGGATTTCAATCATAGTTTTTATCTTATTAGTTTTATAATTTGAATTTAGATTCTTTTGTGAATGATCATTTGACCTATTTTGGTCTGTAAAACATGTCTTTGAGACATCATACATGAGTTCTACATGAGATTTTCTCCGATTCTCCCCATGTAAATTCTCCCCAAGATAAAAATTTTATTGAGTATATCAATAGAGAAGTTCATACTATCAACTATAACGTTCTTCAAATCCAAAATTAAGTTTTTTGAGGTACTACCAGGAGTTGTAAGAGACAAAGATCAATCATGGGAGCTCTTGTGTGATAATCCACCACCATTTAAGTGTGCGAATTATCCTGAAGAGGGAGATGTATTTCCTGAAAAGATTGATCATATTTTCTTACTTAAAGTATAAACCTGATAGTCTCAAGGAAAGGTGTGTAGAATTTTGGCTTGAGGGTACAGGTAAGCGGTGTTCAGATTATATGCTACAAATGGATATTCATGTGGAATTAGATTGAAGGGATTTAATATTCTTTTATTCCATCAATTTTTCTAGATTCACTAATGATGAAAAAATATCTGGAGTTCATTTCTTTATAGATTGGAGAGTTTTTGGTGTAAGTGTACACTAATCAGTTTTGTAAGATGGTAGATCTTGAACCAGATCTAGTAAGGAATGAAAAGATGAAACATCAAAAGTACCTGTAGGGTCTGTGGCTGGATATCCGATCATAGGTTTTTATAATAAATATTTCACCCAATATAGAGACAGTAAATATGGATATGATGGTGTAGATGAATATGGATGGAATAGTTAGATATTCTTCCTCTTATCTTCCACACATTAGTAGATTTAGTTTCATGTAGGGGAAGAATTGGAATTAAAATGATCACTGAAAGAGTGGTGGAGGTGGTTCTTAGCATAAATCCACCTATACATGTTTATTTACGGTAATTAGTGTGCCTCTGACTTACTATCAGTGTGGTAAGGCCATCCACACTAGGTGTTCTTGTCCTTCACTTTCATTGATGTGAAACAATTTTTGACATTATGTACATCTGCAACATTTTTAAGGTAGTTTCTACACATTGATATAGTCATGAATCATCAATAACAAATGATACAATCTCATATTCGTATTCATAAAAATCTAGAGGTCCAAGACAGTGGCCTTGGGAGTAAAAAATCTTCACATAGTAGATGAGTTTCTAGAGGAGGTAGATGTAGGTCTAGTGATAGTGATTGGATACTTCTTTATTAGATCCTAAATAGTGTTTTGTTTATATGATAATGGTTCATTAAAATTTTTTATATCAATAAGTTTTGTTTATTTTCTTAAGAATCCAAAAAACCTTATTTCTATTATTATGGAGTAAGAGACATCTCTTTAGAAGAGGACAGAGAAAGAGTTTTGGTGTACTTCATACCTATTATCGATATCAGATACAGAGTTAGTTGATTATTTTCTTTTTCTCAGTATGGATATCCATAACATCATAATTGCGATGGAATATTTTATTTCTCATTGTGTTAAGGTTTATTTTTATCATTGGTGTGTCTCATTTCTTGTGGTTGATGGGATCTCATAGGTGTTTTAGAGATAATGGGATCTGAGGACTCATCGTGTAGAACCTTCCCACCCAAATCTCAAAAGTTTTTTGTCTACAATAATAGTTTTTCGTTAAGTGTTTCTTATATTTTTTATATTCCCACCATTTTTCAAGATAATCATGATGTTTTCCAATATTATTTCTTAGGGGTTCTTTTAGAGAGGTATGTATAGTTTACGATTAAACTAATATCATGTAGGACATTGATTTTGATACCTTCTTATCATATAGAGCCAATATAGCTGAAAGATCTCAAATTATTTGTTTGAATAACTGATGGTGAAGGTTTTAGTTCCCCCTAGTTTTCTCCTTAGGTAGCTCTAGTGCAATTTTCCAAGATGGAAAATGGTTCACCATGACTACGTATGGACTATGGAAGTCAAACCAAGTGATGGATAAGAAGAAGTATCATTTGAATTTAGTTGGTGATTTTTTGATTAATTTATCTGGTAAATTGGTTTTCAAATATTGATCTTATTTGGGTTTATCATCAAATAATATTTTTATGTCTTCAATATCAAAGATAGAATTCATGAGAAGTAATGTTAATTATGAATATCGTATGATTCCATTTGATCTGACCAATGTAACTATATTTTTTATGTCTAGTATGAATTGGATATTCTTTATGTATACTCGTAGATGATATTTTGGTCTATTCATGATTTGAGACTCAATATAGTTTGCTTCTAGAAATTCTAAGGAGTCACCATTTGTATGGAAATATTTTTAAATGTAACTTACGGACCCAAGAAGTGATGTTCTAGTGGAATTTGATTAATAAGAATGAATTATCTAGTGATGTTGAGAAGGTGATGGTAGATTTATCCACGTAAGAACCACAAAATATATTTGAGATTTTTAGATTATATGGTCTATTTGGTTATTATCGATGTTCTATCAATGATTTATCAATTTTTCTATCATCTTGGAAAACCTTTTTAGAGAAATGGGTAATTTTTTTGGGATTTAAAATGTTAGTCTTCATTAGATTATCAGAAAATACTTCTGACATAGGCTCTAATTCTAATCTTACCTAAGCCCAATTAGTAGAATTAGTTTTTTTGGAAAGCATTTTGACCTCGTTTGGGTTACATAATTTATCAGGATGATTATGTTTCAGCACACAACTTTTATTAGCTTCTATCTTATGAGAATAATTACCCAAATAAAAAATTAGATATTTTAGTGTTATGATGTGCTTAATTTTGGGTGGAAGATTCTTTTTAGGGATTGATTCATAGTCTTTTATGACCACAAAAGTTTGAGCAATATCATTTCTCAGAATTACTTGAATCTCATGTATAGGTGGTGGGTGAAAAAAATAAGATGTTTGACTTCAAAATTACTAACAACCTGAGGAATTTGAATGTTGTTCCAAAAACTCTTTGTATTAATTTTTAATGAAAATTATTTTTAGAATCGAAGGAAGTGTGTAAAATTATGGGGCTTTTTCTCACTAGAATCTAGATACTCAGAAGTTTGTTTTAGTTAGGGTAATGACAAGTGTTTAGTTATCATTATTTATCCCTTAGTACAATCATTGGATTTATTAGAAGTAATAAGAGTTCATGGGAATTATAGAAACCATATATAGTGGGGAGACCATTTAATTCTGGTCTCTCTCTTTAAATGGTATTCTCATTTTGGGATCATTTTTTCATCCCAGTATCTATGAGGATATTAGTTTTGTTTTAAAATAATATTTCATCATGGTTAATCCAGTTTAGCACTAAAAATATGTATTTTTATGTGAGACAATGATTTTGGTGGCCGATTATGAAGATTAATATTTCTTTACTATGTGTCCCACTATTACACCAACTAATAGATAAAGGCAGGGCTTTTGAAATCTTATGTTTTTCACCGGCCTCTTATACTAATGGTTTATAAATGGGATGAGGTATCTATAGACATTATTGATTTATTTATGGGGACTCCATAAGGGAAGAATAATATCTGGGTGGTGATTGATCAGTTGAAAAAGTAAAAAAATTTGTTTTCTATCCGGGACACTACTAATGTTGAAGATCAGTGTAAGTTATATATGTTAGAGATTATGAGGTTACATAGGGTTCATTATGCCATTATATTAAACAAAGAACCTGGGTAAATTTGGATGTTGTAGAGGAGTATCTGGGTGGTGATGGAGACTTTGGTCAGGTTTACTACATCTTAGCATCCATAGATATATAGTCAAATAGAGAATACTATTTAGTCCTTGTAAAATATGATATATTCCCTTGCCTTGTATTTTAGAGGGTCTTAGGATATTAATATAGGATTGGTTGAGTATTATTATAATAAAATTTATCAATTTTCAATTAGAATGGCTCCTTTTGAAGCATTCCATGGTCACCTGAAAAGATCACCTCATTGTTGGGAATATGTGGATTAAGATTATTTTGGGGGACAATGTTTAGTTCATAAGATGTCTGTGAGGATTCAAGATATACATCTGTGTTAGGTTATAGAATAGGGTTGACATAAATATTAGGTGGATCAGTGGTGTTATCCTTTGATGTTTTTCATAGGTGGCATGGTTTTCTTGAAGGTTTCTCCTTGGTTGGGTCACTATCAGCTCAGAAAATAAGGAAATATTTCTCGGATATATATTTGACCATTTGAGGTTACGTAGTATCTTGGTCAGGTTTCTTATCAGTTATCATTTTTTGTTCAGATGATAAGAAATTGTGATGTTTTCCACATATCACATCTCATGAAATACCACTATAATCCTTCTCACATTCTACATTGGGAAGAGATTTATTTATATAATGATGTTCCAATTCTAGATATTCTAGTATATATCATTGAGTCTTAAAGGAAATTATTTTTTGTGAAGTCAATTTTATTGGTCAGAGTTTTATAGAAGCATGAGTCATATTCTCATGAGACTTGGGAGCACGATTCATTGATGATGGAGGACTGGTCTCACCACTTTATCAAACACCATTCTTCAACATGAATTCCAAGTAATTTATAGAATTATGGGGGGTTGTAACATCATATTAATATCATTCATGTATTTCTAATCTCTTTACTTGTTTTACTCTTTAATTGGGTTCATCTTGAGACTCTTGAGAATAGATATCATTTTATATGGAAAATGAACTACATTTTTGGGATTTATATTAATATTAATTAATGGATTCTAGTTATAAATAATTAATGTTTTTGTGAGTTTCTCACCTAGTTTGAGGAAATAAAAAGGGGTTTTGAGTTCTCTATATGAATATTTTATTTTTTGTTATCATACAAATGATTACATACTGTGTAACTGGTCTACACATTGTGTAATGATCTATATGATACTTTCTTGATCTGGGTACACAATGGGAAATAATACACTTCATGTTAAGATCACATGTCATGTAAAAATGACAAACCATGTAATGATTATACAATATTTTATGGTGAAAATTATGTTTTTAATAAAAAGATGGTGGGGTTTTAATCATATGAAAGATTTAAAGATTACACAATGTGTAATGTAAATTAAAAGAAATGCGATTCTCATAGGTTGTGAGTTTAAGGACTTTTTGAGATGATTCATTATTCAATTCGACCCGTGTCTTATTTACTCACGAACTAGAGGCTCTTAGGGGTGATTTTGGAGACCTTGTAACCTTTTAGATCATTTTGTTCGGTGATTGACTGTTATTGCAGATGCATTTTTTTCTTTGGGTGAGAAATAATCTCTTCTTTTTTAATTTCCTTTTATTGTTGTAGCATCATTTCATTGGGATATTTTATCTATTGATATTATATGATGATTATTCTTTATTCTTTTAGATGCATCATGTGATATGTATCTGGGGGACAACCTTTGTGTTTTACATGATTTAAAGTGAGAGTTCCCTTAAGGTATGAGTTTTTTCTTCCACTATTCTAACCCCTTTTCTAAATTTACTCAATTATGAGATGTGTGGATTGATTCTAGGACCTCTTTAGTTTTTATTATTTCCTTCCTTGTTGGTGTATCTCATTGCAGACATGTGTGACCCTAAGTTTTGAGGTAGGTGGTTTCATCTATAGCCTGTGTTGGTGAACTAAATTACCCTAGTTTTGATAATTATTTTATAAATGAAATATCATAATTGAATGATTTTCTTTATGTGCGGGTAAATGATTTTTTTGATAAAATATGGGTTTCCACTAGTTTTTGAAAATTAAAAGCTCCTTTGAAATAATTTTGAAATGTATTTGTGAAATGGTTTTCAAATCATTGTTTTGATGAAATGATATGAAAAATAGAGCAGATGATAAACCATAACTACATAGTTAGTATGTGTATTAATTGGTCTCATCCACTGTCAGAGGGTTCATTCATGTGGTAATTCTCTTTTCCCTAGGAAAGTCGTTTCAGGGACTTTTTAGACCTGTTAAGAGGTTTACTTTCTAGGGTTTTCCTCATATCTCTAGATTTGGTGCATATATCTTGAGGCTTGATGTTCATAAAGGTCTATATTAGTTATGAGTGTCCTAGAATTCTTTAAATATTTTGATCCTTGGCATGATGTTACATGAAAATTGGATTGTTCAATTTTGGATTCACTGCCATGGATTTTATATGATTTTTGATATCTTCTTTTTTTTTATTTATCAACTAGATATATGTATATGAAATTCTATGAAACGTTTTTACCTAATTTAATTTGAAATTTTCAAATACATGAAATTTAATTATGTTTCAATTATTTTGATATAAAACTATTAAATTGTATATTATGTCTTGTTTTATTTAATGCTTATCAATTTTTTGTATTAATTTTCATACATTTGAAATAGAAAATATGGGTGGGATTCTACTAAGCCTGTTAGCTCACACAATGTTCTCCTCTTCGGTGGTGCGTAGGACATATTATGTCATTCTATATAGGGAAATAAAATAGTATATAGTGAGGTGGTGAGGTTTTTTTTGGGTCAGCTGGTTTTTGGTATTCAGTGGTGACATGGTGGGAGTTTTACCATTCTATCACATGGAGACTATTAGAGTAGTTTTTTTAGTTTTTTTTGTAGTTGGACTTGTCTCTGAATGATTTTTTTTAACATTCCAGTTATATCACTTATATTGATCTCTATATATTATGACATATATATTAATGTTTTATTCCAACTTTTCTATCTTTATATGTTAATTTCATGTGGTATGATTTAGGTTGTGTGAAATCACTACCTTTATTTTTTGTTGATTCCCTAGTCTTAGAAGTCATCCCATGGGGAATGTAAATCCCTTTGGGAATGTGGAAATCCAGGCTAGGAACTAGTATTAATAGGGTATCTAAGTATAGTTTTTCAGAAACATATATATATATATATATAATTTATAATCAATACATAAAATTAATAGATAGATAAAGTGAGTTAGATAGATAAATTTCATAACTCGACGGAAAGGGTGGTTTAAAGAGATCCCTTACCTCATGAATAATTGGACACATGTGTTATTTTTGTTAATGAATAATAAACCTATTTGAATTTATTTAATAACATTAGAAAAATTTTCTAGTATATTTTTCTATTTATTTTAATGGTTACCATTTCATATTCAATTACATAACTAATTAATCTCACATCAGTCATTTGAACATTAATAGGATCATATGTCTGAAATCACTATGATAAGTTGACTAATGTCAAAGATATTATTAATTAATTATATCTAGAATTGTTATCATGAAATAATTATAATTTTAATTCATAAATTATTATTTTTAAAATAATCATGTAATATTGTTATGAAAAATGAACTATTTTACAATCAATGAGATGATAGGTTATACATACGCATGAGTAACATTTCAAATTTTTAAAGATCAGGATAGAAGGAAGGTAAGTGTTATTTATTCATAAAATTATTAAAATACTATCATAAATATAAGTTTATTTATTTAAATACCCTTAAACATACCACCCATGTGATATGGTAATAAAAAAATCACATCACTTAATGTGGTGGCAATCCACCATGCACATGAAAGATGTTATATTTTATCAAATAGAAGATAAGGTATGAAATTATAAGTTATATATCTTTTATATAAAGGTTAATATGAAAATAATATCACATATAAATGTCAAATTATTCTTTATTACCATCCACATAAATCATCAGTGAAAAAAGAATCACATATTTTCATGAGGCGGTAGTCCATTGTACAGACAAATGATGTTATAGTATTCACTAAATAATTGAATGTAAGAAGGTATATATGATTTTGTAGTTAAATAATTATAATTATATCATAAATATAAAATATAAAATTTATATACATCATTATATAGTTCCATGGAAAGCGGTGATGGAACAAATATTACATCAGTTTTCGAGGTGATCGTCCACCATACACATGATCAACAGGTTCATTTCTCATTTGAGGGAGTAAGAGATAGTTTCTTGTCACTACATTATAATTAAAAAATCTCTTATTTTTAATAAACTAAGGATATTATATCACCAATTTTAAAAAATATTTTAATTATTTGGATGAATATATAAAATAAAATTCTTATTTAAGGATGCCACCTCTTCTTCGGAAATCTTCTTTTGGCTTAAACCAAACTCATTTATAGGTTGTATTTATGAAAAAAATGATTATAATATTATTTAAGAGAATAAAGAAATATATTTTGGTTGGTATTGTATGAACCAATTTTTTTTTATTTCTAGAATATATAAGAGACTGGGTGGCCTTTAATAATTAGGGGAGATGACAGACATAATTTTTTTGAAAAGAATGAAATCCATCCTTGTTTTTATCATTCCAAAATGATCCAAAATTGGATATTTTAAAAACATAGTAGTTATATGGTTTTAATATGACCTTAAAATAAGAATAAGATATATTTTGGGTATTTTTTTAACCCTTATCATTTTAGTTAAACCCTAGTAAATCCATTTGTACCCAAACTATGGTAAATAATTTTGGATGTTTTCCCTATTTATTATTTAAAATAATTATGTTGACATTGTGTGAAAATATAATTTAAAATTATTCAAAATATTTAATTAATTTTTCATAATTTAAATCAAAAAACTATTAAATTTTAATTTAAAAATAAATCCTCAAGAATGTTGAAAAAATAGGTTTCAAAAAAACATTAAATAGATGAAAAGAATTTTATATCATAATTCATAATAAAATTTATTCCATTTAGAGAATTTGGATTATGTAATATATAATTGAAATAATTTTTCTTTTAAAACCACATTAAAATAAAATGGTTATTGTAAAATTATTTAAAAATGTTTTTTATAAAAATCTATATTTTTCACTACTCATCAAGACATGAAAATTTTCTAAAGAATAAAGAAACCACTAAAAGATAATTCTTAAAATATTATTTTAAAAATATATTTAAAAATTTAAAGTAAAATTTCTAAAAGAGGTACAAATATATTTGAATTATGTTCCCAAAGTGAGACTAACCAACCTTTTAGAAAAAAATATTTTTTAAAAAAATGTTACTTTTTCTTTCAAATTATTCTTATTTTATTTCTAATATATAAATAAAAATTGAATTTCTTTTACACATGTTTATGATATTAGATTCAAAATTTATTTATTAATATTCATTCTCTTTAATTTATCATCCATTTTACGATGTTCATGTTTAAATAAAAATATTTTAATACTATATTGTGTTTTATTTGAACATAGTGTTGCACGAGCTTCAAACTATCGAGTATATTGAATTTATTTTAGAAGAAATATATTATAAATGTTTGCAGTGATAAAAGTAAAATTAAATGGTAAAATTTACCAATATTATTTTAAATAAATTTTAGATAACAATCATAACTCAATGAAACAATGTTGAGTTACCTTAATTATTACTACTAAAGAAACAACTAAATCAATTCCACATGAATAAGGGAAAATAATTGGGATTTTAAATCCCAAGAAATAAAAATTGTAAAATAAAAGTATATTGATTGTTAGTGTATAAACCGTATAAGGAAAATATGGTGCCAAAAATGTATTATGTATTACTAAATCAGAATTGTGGCCATAGAAACCATTATGGAACTTGAAACATTGGAATAAAAACCCCTAAAAAGTTAGGGATTGTAATTGAACATAAAATAACATTATTTTCGTATACTCTGTGATATGATATCTAAAATAGGAATAATATACACCAAATAAATAAATTAAGGTTCATAATAACAAACATGTCTCCAAGAGAATAATTTGTGATGAAGAAGTATTACCTTGTATTCTTGCTGACTCAACTATGCTCTACCTTTAATAACCCTAAACCCACACTCCCTGATACTGTGATAAAAAAATATTCATTATATTTCTATGTTTTATTAAGATTAAAATTACCCAATTTTATCAATTAAAAACTTATAAAATTAAATTAAAATATTGTATCACACACGTACCAATGGACCTTTTTGGTTAAGATTTTTTTGAATTGGGACTAACTCTAACATAAAAATACCCATATTTTTTCGTGATAATTTTGTACACTCTACCCATATTTTATTTTTCCATATTAATTCTTTATATTATTCAAAGTCATCTTTATAAACTATGATTTTTTTGAAAATGTGGGATGATAATTGAAATCCTTCTATGGGTCATAGAAGAAAAAAACATGGCAGTCATTTTCAAACCCATCATATCATAAAAGAGAGTCTCTATTTAACACAATATATATGAGAATAAGTAATAGTTTACTTACCAATGAAATGAATTTTACATCCGAATATTTTCATAAAACAAATTATTTGAAAACAGAAATGATAAATCACAATAATTAAGTTTTATTAGAAAACATGAGAACCCTTGAAAATCAATTCATAAAAAACATACATTTTTCATTAATATGGATATTATATCATTTAGAAAAATATTTTTTCTTATGAAATAAAAATATTTCCATTAAAACTGATTAACATATATAGAAAATAAATGTAGGTAATATGGGATATCCTTTTCATATCACTAACACAATTCACTTTTATAAATGGAATAACATAACAATTGACTTCAAATATAATTTTATATAGAACATAATCATTACCCAATTCAGTGAGGAGATATACTAGTATCAAAAAATATTATAAAGTGTTAAATTATGAATACATGAATAAAAAACATAATAAAATACTCTTAAACCAATAAATATTACATTTTTAGATACTTATGTATCACTTTACATAGAAAACCAATTTTCAAAAACCAAAATTTCTAAAAACATATGAGGGTTTTTCATTGAATAAAATATGGTATCCTATAAAGTACATCAAACATAAAATAAAAATTATTTAATTGGTAAAACCATTGACATCATATATGTTAAATTATAATATTATTTTTTACTTTTTGTAAAATATTTTAGTATAAAATACATATAAAGATTAAATTTGAAAACCATTTAAAGAAAGTCAAAAGGGATATAAAATATCTTTTATAATTCATTAATTTAAAATTAAATACATCCTTAATATAATTTAATGAATATGTACATGGATGAAAATGATTTATAAAATAAATAAATAAAATATTTAAAATGTGTTTTTAAAGGAAAAGTGTCTATTAAAACATAGAAAAAATTGAACAAAAAAACTATTAAATGAATGAATATTGATTGGATTTTTATTAATGATAAAATAAATATGTAAGACCATATTATACAATAATTAATAAAAAAACTACTGAAAAAATCATAATTATCAATAAAATAGAATTGAGACTAAAATCACTAGCCTTAAAAACCATCTAAAATTATATTTTATTCAATAACTAAATAAAATAATTATATTACTTATATATTTTCATAGTAAAATTTTTCATATTAATTATATTACCTCTATCCCATTTATTTCATTTTTAAAATGTTTTATTTTGTTACATAATTAGTTAATTTTATTTTTATAAAATCCTTCTTTGTATGATGAGGTGCGAACCCTTTAATTTTATGAATGAATGTTTTTCTTTTATAAGGGAAGTGATTAAGTGTTTAAATAAGGGTTCAGGATAATTCATGGCTTATAGAGGCTAGGGATAATGTTTTTTTGAAGAATTGGAAGTTTTACACGGTTAGTGTATGGTCAATAGTAACCATGAAGATGAACCATTCAGCCATATAAGTGGAGGATCATGGTTTGTAAACTTTGTGAGGCAGGCTACATGATCGTGTAAAAACCACATAAGAGGTGAAAAGGTGACCTGAAAGTGATGTGTATAGTTTTAAAATATATGCACCAATCATCAGGGGTATATCCCCTTAGGTAGTGGGCCCACAAGGATAGAGTATGGTTTAGAAAACTATGTGGCCTAATCCTGTGAATTGCTAGTTCACATAGAATGTGCTAAAAACGGTTAATATAGAGTTTGGCTAACCATGTGGCCAAACCATGTACCCATTAGATAGTTTTAAATTCCTGAAGCAGCTGTATTTAAGTTCAACTCATCTTCTACACCTTTCTTCCTCCCCCACATAGTATCCTTCCTCCATTCATGGTGGTACGTCTTCTCATCACCTAGTCTTTGAGATAAATTCTTTATACATCATCAAAATCAATCACTGTCAGTTATTTTTTAATCCATACTAGTAGGAATTCCAATCCTCTTACTTAATTCCTTCACTTATCTTACCGTATGGAATCCTAAATCCACGGGGTCTCATTTTCCCTAATATTATTTTTATTTATATATTTAACCATTTTGTTGCATGTCATAATTTTCATGTGTCACATCCTAAAAAGAGTTTTTCTCTAATTAAATGTATGTTATTTTCTTTATATGTCTTTAGAAACCTATAATATGTAATGTATGTGGAGAACCCCTTGTATATCCATCCCTTAGGGTGTGTTTCAAAATTTTATAAGGTAACCACGAGATTCTATTAATTATAATCACCTTTATATGTGTGATCATTTCCTATGTCATTGGGAGTTTATGATTAGTTTAATGGGATGGATTATCTAAACTGGATGTAATGAATTAATCCTGGGTTATGTGATTAAACCGAATTCTAAAGTGATTTGGACTACCAAATATAACTTAAATGGACAATTTATGTAAATTTAATGCATAAAAGAATGATTATACTAAGAGACCATTTCCATTGGTTAGGTCTTTCTAATGGTGATACATGGGATCCAACTCAGAACCCCATGGATGGGATTATTGGGACTATTTAATTTAAAAGACTTATAAATGGAATTATATCATGTCTTGAGAAAAACATGGGTTATTACATGAAATACATGAATGGGAACACATGTATGGTAGATTATGATATATCATTAGGGACACTTGGGTTTCCATTATGAAATTCCAAGGTCATTCTCAAAGGGATGTTCATGAATTTATTTCATGAGTGATACTTTTGTTCCATACATAGAATTACAATGATGGACTCTTATTTAAGTGCTTATTATTATTCCATGAGTGACACTTATGATCCTTATGTGGACTGGTAAATAAAAATATATTGTAAATGACTTTTTATCCAGCCTTGAACAATACCTAAACCCTTATTAGGGATTATAGGGAGGGGATTATGGGGTGAATGGTTCATATTACACCCAAATCAATAATGGGGTTACTCATATGGAATTCCATCGACATTCTCAGGTTTCTAATAAAAAATAACTTATTAATTAAAGAAAATGATGCATCTTCCAATCCAGATGTTCTTACTTGGATTTGGTTATAGATATGTATACAATATGTATTGATTATATTTACATTATCATGTAAAATGTAATGGTAGTTGTTTATCAAATATACAGATATGATCCATGACATATTCATTTCCTATGATACAAGTTCTAAGATGCTTTAAAAAAATATGATAAATGGGTAATCATTTGGTGACATCTTGGCTTAGGCCAAAGTTGGAGGTATCAGTCGAGTGTCCCATTAGAAACTCATACCAACATGGTTATTACATATTATATTTAAAATTATTATTATTACAAGAATAATATATATATATCTTCACGAACTAGATTCATAAGCCACAATTGGTGGTGGCCTACATGGTATATCCCACACACTATTTAGGCCTTCGATTGGTACCCGAACATACTTCATTGTTGAAAGTAGGGAAAAAATTAAGGTTCCATCATTGTATTCCTATTTTCTATTATATAATGGAGTATGGTAGATGAGGACTGAGCTTATACTTTTGATTCTATAGGAGATAACACTATTCCTTCATGTCATTTTAATAACATGTTTTATATGCTTTCTCCCTTATATCATATTTATTACTTTTTTTTCTATAATCAAGACTTCATCATATTAAATTTCTAAATAACATTGGATATGTTTTCTACTAGTTTTTTATGATATTTGGTTGATTTACTTATTCTTCTTCTAGTTATTTATTTATTATTATTCCTTTATTAAGTTATTTATCATGACTACATTGAGTTGTACACTGGCCATGAGGGTGTAGTCTCCCAACCCTACACTTACAAAGATGTTATTATGTTCGAAAACCTCTTGAATATAGGTATAGAAACATGATTCCATGTGTCTAATGGTACAACTACTACCACAAACTAAGCTAGGTTGGGATCTACCAATGACATGCATTTTGAGGATGTTAGGATCGTAGTCCCAAAATAGATTTGGTAGGAAGAGTGTGGTAAAACATTTGTTTATTTCATTATTTATAGTATAATAATCCTGAGATAATTATAATTTTAATGTAGTAATTATAATTTTAAATCCTATTGGGACTGATGGTTATGAAAAATGAATTATTTTACAATAATGGAGATTGTAGGTCGTACGTACACATGCCCAATATTTCCATTTTTCAGTGATCACGTGGGAAAGAAATTACCAGTAATTATAACCTCATAGAATTATTATTACATAATAAATTTCATGTTATATCAAAATATAAACTTTTATATTCCTTCCATAGGATTATGTGATGAAAAACAAACCACATCACATCATGGAAGTGGTATTCAAAACAAAACGTCAAATGACATTATAATTTTAATGGGATATAATGGTAAGAAAATAAATGATATATTATATTTTAAAAATGATAATTATGTAACTAATATCATTAAATCCAAAATTATGACCTTCCATGAGATACAGTTATAGAAAATGTATTTCATTAGTTTCCAAAATGGTATTCCTCCATACACATGAACGATGGATTCATTTCCCATTTGATGGAAGATGAGATCGAGTTTGATTAAAACATAAAATTATTTACATAATAATGTATTTAACATAATAATATGATTATTTGATCATGTTTTCAGAATCATTTAAATATGTTTAAGAAGTATTAAAATTGAAATAAGTTGGTTATAACATATACTATCTTCTTATATATCCCCTTTTTCTTACACCTTAAGTGATCTAGGTTTGTTCTTCTAGTGAAATTAGAGGCTATAAGACATGATAAGAAATTTGTGGGTGAGTATTTATGAGGGAAATTACAATGTAGAGTTATCAAAAATTGTGAGGAAGAGAGTATAGGAGGTTCACTTTAAAAGTGGGGGAAAGGACACAATACAAATTTTCTCAAAAGAGTATACAATATATATCATAAATATTTAATGTTGTACCAAGGAACCCAAAATTAAAATTTAATATATGATAGTTTCTAAATAAACCTAAATAGTCATATTTAATTATATTTTGGAATCATTTTTATCTATATCTCCATGTTAGACTACTTTAAACTCATTTTGACTTTAACCGTGATAACATAACTTTTTTTACCATGATAAATTAATTACATAAAAAATAAATGATTCCTTAAAAATTCTTTTAGACATGATGATTGAAAATATATAATCTATATTATAATATAAATTATTTATAGGTGAAAAAAAATAATTTTCATATAAAAATATAAAATGCAAGAAATGTAGTTTTTCGGAAAATACCATATTTTAGTGTTGAAATAATTTTCCCTTGAAATAACGTAATAAACTGTTTATCATAAAAAAATGTTAAAAAAATAAATAAATTAGTATTTTTAGACTTTGGAATCAATCTAAAACCAAATATAATCTTATAATATTTCCATTAATGTCAAAAACCCAAAAATAGTATTTAATTTGAATAAAATAATACTTATCATTATAGAAGTCATGTTTGTGTACTCAAATTCAAAATATTTTTATTAAAAATTTATTAATAAACTCATCACGGTAATATTTGGTATAAATTAACTCATAAAATAGGATAAATTAATGTTTATAGTGAATTGAATGCATTATCCTATTATTTTAATCATGTTTTTGCTAGTTTACCCGCCACCAAGTTGGAAAATATTTACTATGGTTATTATTAAAATTTGGGAAAAATTAAGTTGAAACCATTATATTATATTAATTATGATGATTCAAAAAATAGAATATATTTTTCTAAAATTTAATTGCTAGAAGTGTAATATTTTAATTTAAAATTAAACTTGTGAAACATGAAGAAAAGATATTTTCAAGGAAAAAATATGTTATTAAGTATAAAAGTTTTTTTATACCAAAATACAGAATAATATGAATCAAAATGATATTAATTGGATTATTAATAATAAAAATTAAAAAATTTAACTTTTGAATTATTATAAAATAAAACATAAATTTGTAATTTCTTGAAGAGTAAATATAATTTAAAAAAAAATTTATCATATTCAATGAAAAATAATTCCTTTTATAAAATTATGAAAAATTATTTGTATGTTAATTTTTTCATGATAATTTTAAAAATAATTTCATATTTTCAAAAAAAATTTGAAAATGAAATAAATTAATTACAATATCTATACATGAAATGTAATAAAAACTATATATATGAAAATGATTTTTTTCAAAATTAAATGAAATTATTATAATTTAATTCATAATAACCATATTTAAAAGATAGTTATTTAATTATATTTAATATATAAAATCATAATATTTCATTATAATCATTTTTAAATATTGATAATTTTTATCTATTCTGATAAAAGTACATTATACATAAAAAAATATTTACTAAAAATATCTTTTATAACATCTATATATTAAACAATCATTTCCAAAATATTAAATGTTTAAAAAATTCCTAAATTATATATATATAATGGATATATATCAAATATATATATATAATGGTTATATTTAAATAATAATATTTCTTGGTTCATTTAATCCCGGTGTTATGTGTCTTTTATGCTATTGAACCTAGTGTTCTTAATTCAAAACCTTGTGGTGTAACATTATCCCCCACCCATTTAATAAAATTAATACAATAAATTATATATTGATCTTGGTAATAACGGTTTTAAAATTTTAAATCCATTTTTTGAAAATCCACATCATAAAAATGGTTAATAAAACTTCTTTTTGAGAAGAGGTAAAGTAAAATATATAGGTCATCTAGAAAAGATAAGAACTCAATTTAGAACTGGGATAAATTTTTTGGGAATAGGAAATTAGAAAATGGTTCGAAAATTAATTTCTAAATAATTATGGAGTGTGAAAAATTCCATTGAACACCCAAAAGTGAATGGTCATGAGAATTTTATTTACCACAAATCCATAAACCAATGAGGTGTGAAAGAGACCCTTAATTAATTATTAAAGAGGGTAATATGAAATTTTTTTTCTTCCAATATCATTTTTTCTAGATTTTAGGAATTACATTAAGATGTATAATAGGAACATAAGAAAATATACTTAGGTGATAATTATAGTTTCTTTATTTCATCAATTTACACCACTATATCTTCATTTTGTCAAAAAATTGTGTATTCATGGTAAATTTTTCCAAAGCCTGAACAATCATACCCAAAATATAACTTAAATCATATAATGAATAATTACCCTTAAAATTATTCAAAATATTCTAGACTAAATTGATACCCAAATATTAGAATGATTTGACCTATATTATTTTGTGATAAATATTAAAATTTATTCCTAAATAACACAAATTAATCTTAATGTATAATACCAAAAATTTATTTTCTAAGGTCAAATATTCTCAAAAACATGGAATCATTTTCTAGAATAAGGTAAAAAAAATTTATATACTTCCATAAGATAAATAAAACTATTTTCATCCAATAAAAATCCATATTAGAAAAAAAATGAATTATATATACCTTTATGTCATAATATTCCCAAAATAGCGATCTTTTTAAAAAATTATATCAGTTACACAATCCCCAAATCATATTTAAATCCAAATTTTATCTATATGATAAATCATATGTTTTCAACATTTAATAACACTTTATCCCAATTATCTAAAATTAACACAAAACCAAAGATCATCTTAAACATAAAGGTTATCAATACATTTATCCTTATGACCATAAAATATGAAACCATTATTCATAAAATAATATTTTCACTAAAGAACATAGTAAAAATAAGGGTTGTATTTCCATAAATATCTCCCAAAATGATCTTAATAATCTTAAACCCCTATCATATAATTCCATAAAATTAGTATTTATGAATTTAAATTTAAGTTGAAACTTAAACAAATATACACATGATGGTATAGATAACTCATAATTCATCCTCACATGAAAACATCTTAATATCAATTGTTATTAAAACCCTACTTAGATACCAGATGTAAAAACCCTAAACCCACACTCCAGAACCAATTACTAAAACACAATTCTTTTTATTTATGTATTTCATACCAATGAATATGAACCAATTTTATCCATCCAAAATGAACAACATGAAATGAAAATATGGGATCACCTACATACCTAATAACAATTTAGTTTTATACTTTTATAGAATTATAATAACCTATAACATAATAATACCCATGTATTTAAGTTGGAATTTTATTACTTTAACATACTTTTATTTTCTATATTAAGTATTTATCCTTGGTCATACACATCCACAAATCCCTGGTATTTTTTAAAAATGTGGTATGAGCACAGAAATCACAGAAATGGATACAGAGAAAAAGAAACTTGTTGGTATATTTTAAAACCATAAAGTCATAAAATTGTGTTTTTAGTTGACATAATAAACATTATAGTAAAAAATCATTTATATATAAATGAAATTAACATTACAATTTTCTTCATAAAACAATTTATAATAAAACATAAAGTATAAAATCATAATCATGAAGGATTCCTATAAAACATGATAACCAGTGAAAAAAATTCTTAATGAAATAAATTATTTCATATAAATAGAATAATAAATAATTTAAACAAAATATATTAACATATAAAATCATAATATTTCTATTAATAACAAATTGGAATGAATAGAAAAGATTAGTTTGTAACACCCAGATGATTTTATGAAACTATTTTATTATTTACATCTTCTCAATATCTTTGAATGCATATAATCATGATTATAAATGAACCACGATATTCCCTTAGAATAAACTGACCATTTAACATAGCTTTTAGGTTAGTAGGAATAAATAAAACAACCTTATAAAATGTATGGTGAAGTCTTGTTGTACTAATTATTTATGATAAACAAAAATCAATTATATATTTATATTTTGGTATTAATAAATTTATTGAATTACTAATATTAAAATAAATTTATGAAATATATATGTTATATAATTATTAATGTTTTTATATTCATCCAATAAATATTTTTTGTCATAGGGTTTGAATAATCCCTATTTAATGTTTAAAAACAAATAATTATAAAATGGTTAATTTTCAATCTTGTAATGGAGAAACCTTTTTAAATTAATATTTTGAAAAATTAATAATTTTTATATGAAAAACATTCATTCATTAGAAGTGGGATATAAAAATTTAGTTTTGATGGACTTTTAATATTTATCCTATAACTTTCAAATTTCGATGAATAGAAAAAATATAATATATATTAATTGAAAACAATTTTTTTTCATCAACATATTTAGGTGGTAAAATTATAATATTAAATGGTTTTAAATTTTAAATATAATATATTTTTATTAATCAATATAATTTATTTCATTATCATTACATTTACATTGAATTCAAATGATAAAACAATTCGATAATTTGCAAAGCTTTATATTTTAAAAACCCATTCTCTCTTTTAAAAAATGGGCACACTTTTAAATTAATTACTTCAAATTCTATGTTTTGAATTTGGAAAAATGGATTCCATATTTGGAATCAATAGGTCCAAATTATATAAATATCCTTATTTTATTTTTGGGCATTATGAATAGTAACTTTGATAATTTTTATTAATACGTTAAAAGGGTAAATAATGTAATTAAGGGTAAGAATAATATTATTGAATTACTATAAAACCTGTATTAATATCATTGGATGAGTGTTATTCGACCAAAATAATCCTTGGGTCAAAATGTTGTCCATCGAAAATCCATATTGGTGAGATTACAACATGTAATTTATTTTATTTAAAGAAATGTTAAATATGTCTCACTCACATTTTAATAACTATATCATTTTTACACAAGGTTACACAGAAGATAAATTCAATTATATGTATTAATTTTAAATATAAAATGTTTTTTCATTATTATTGTAATTTTTTGTAATTTTTCGAAAATAAATAATAAACTTAAAACATATACTTTGATGATGTAAAAATTAATTAATTTATGAGAAATCCATAAAACAGTTTTAATTAAAATTATAATAAATATAAAATACCCAAAAACATGACCAAATATTATTTTTCATGTATTTATCTTCCATAAACATAAAAGGGTAGAGTTAGTGACCATCTGTATCCTTATAGAAGAGATTGTGACAGTTATAATATTTTATTTAATGTGATGTTAAAGATGACACATTAAAACATTAATAAGTATATAATTTTAAATGTTACATTTCATAGATGACAAATTTAACTAAAAATGTTATTATAAAATATAGTGGATTTATTTTCATCATAGTATTTTATTTTAAATTTTTATTCAAAATATTAGTATACTAAATAATTACACCAAATTGATGTAGTATTATTCTTATTAATAAAGTAAAAAATAAATGTTATTAAAAATGATACAATAAATATTATTTCAGATAAATAATATTTCTAATAAATTATCTATATTGACTTTACCTCTTAGGAATATAACAAAACAGTTTTTTCTATGTTAACTTATTATCTTAATATAATTAAAAATCAATAAATTGAATAGTCTTAAAATTGACAATAACTATTGTTTATCAAAATAATGGTTTATTAAGTTATTTAAAAATCATAAAACAATTTTAAAAATTTATAATAATCATTATATGGTATAAAAGGTTACAAATTATTTATTTATGGTCTAATTTACATCAAATAAGTAAATATTTGAACTTTTTAATATTGAAATAATATTTATCTTAATTAAAATTAAATAGAATAACTAAGTGTAAATTAAAATGAAATTGTTCCAAATTTACATAAAAACATGTCTAAAGTTTACTTTTTGATGATTTTACAACCCAATAACCTATCATATTATAAATTGGGATATTTTTTAGGTGTTTTCATGGATTTTTATTTTATTATAAATTAATATTTCTTGAGATCCTAAAACTTTCCCTCACCTCAATTATAAAAAAACACCTCCTCCCTCACATATTCACATCAATTGGAGCCTTCAAGATCGAAGATACCCTAAAATTTTCCCTTATCAACTCACCTAGTTATATTCTATATGTTCTTGTTTTCTTCCAAGACCTAATCTAGTGCTCTATGGGGAGATTTATAGGAAGCACATCGAAGAAGAGGTAATCTCTTCTATTGTTTCTTTGAAACTTATTTATTCTTGTACCTCCTCTTCATGATTTTTTTCATTATAAAGTGATAAATCCAGTATCACTTATATAATTAGATTTTACTATAACTATTGTAAATCCATATTCCACCTTCTATCCATTCTATGAAGACTGAAATAACCATGCATGCGTAACTTCGACTTAACGTCCCCACACAGTGGTGTAACATGTTTTTCACCACCACATTAGATGGATGTGTATAATGATAGAAATAATATCTATATATTATTTTTATAAAAAAATATTAATTATGAAATATTATAAACTTTTCAAGTCAATACCATTCAACAATTATGATATTGATATCGCTGCTTGTGCATATATACGACCTACCATCTCCACTATGTGATACGATTGATTCTACCTGATATTCATTAAATAAATATCATATAAATGAATAAATTTAATAAATATGCTATATATTACGTTAATATAATTTTTTTAATGATACAACTATGACTTAAGAAAGATAAATAGAACTTATTAGACAAAAAATGCATAAGAACGTAATGCAGTTCAAATATGAGTGACGTTTAACAATGAATTGTTACCAACAAATAGATTATAATATGATCATATATGATATCATTAAAATTAATAGGACTCCAAAATAAGATGAAATTATTTAAATAAGTATACATGAGTTTTGGGAACATACGAAGGTTATCAGATCGAAGGTTAGGGATAATTTTGTAATCTCATTATTATCTAAGATTTATTATTCATAAGTATTTTCTGGGGTATATTTATCATCCATATACATGTTCCCGAAATATTTAATACTATTTATATTCTTATAAAATTTTGTAAAGTTTATTTTAACATTTTGTGTTTTTTTACTAAATGGAATGAAATGAATCTTTTGTCGTTATTCAATGAGAGGTACTTTTTGACATTTAGGGAAAAAGATCACAGAGAATATTTTTATCTTATAATGAAAGAATGGGTTTTTACATATTCATAATTCTTTATTTACATGAATCTTCTTCTACATGATTTCATTTTTATTTTGAAATAAATTCTTTTCATTTAAAATTGTTTAGAATTTTGTGAAAACAAAATGTTTTTGAATAATATAGTATATTTTCCTCAAGAATTAATTTCAAGTGTTCAATCAAAATTATTTTCCATCAAAGATGTCATTATTTAATATGTTTATCTTTCAAGTATAATATCCCTATTATTATTTTTGTTTTATTATGTTTTTTTTATGAAATTCTATTTATTAAATCTATTTGGGTTATATGTATTATGTTAGGATGGAATGATGTTTAAGAAACCCATTTTTTGCATTGGGTTATGATAAGATGAATGATTTATATTTTTATGGAACATGTAAGAATTATTTCATTATGAGGTGGAGGAAACCTATATCAACATCCAATGCATTGGGTAAATATTTATATCTCATTAGATAGACATGGATGGAATGTGAAATAATCTCGTTTCAGTAATATAGGGCTAGAATAAAGAGTGAACTCGGTTCGGTAGTGGACATTATCTGCTATGACGGTCTTGACAATGATACTTGTCAAATATGAAATTCTTTTATTTGATTATATATATTCTACAAAACATTATTTCTTATGTTATGATTTTTGGGATTACATTCATTGATTCTTATAGACCTTATTGATTTACCCCATGGCATGATATCACGATCTTTAATATGTAGTATAAGATTCTCAAATGTTATGTTCTTATATCTTATGATTATGATTGGATTGTTATCTCCATTTTTTACCCTTACTGATCATATTATCTCTCCCTTTCATATGTTTCTTTTTAACAGGTTATAAATAAGGGTATTAAGTAATATATGTCAAAAAGGGTCTTGTTATGTTGAAATAAGCGGTAGAAAATAAAGATAAATTATTAACTAATTGTTTATATTTCCTAGTTTCTAAAGAAACTATTTTATATGGTCCTTTTTTGGATTTGTTATATTTTGTAATGATTAATCTTCAATGTATCTAATATATGGGGTGTTATAGTTGGTATTAGAGGAAAGGTATAGTTATCCTTTGAAAAATAGGATGATAAAACCTTAGTAATAAACAATGTATATATCTATGTATTGGTTACAATCCTAGAGTTTTATAAATTATCACGAATAATTTAGATTAAAACCTAAAGAGTCAAAAATTGTAATTTTATTCTTTATTATATGGTCTACCCATTATGATTATTATTTATCACACTATACTTCTTGGTTTTAGTCAATGGAAAGATCCTAAAGGAACCATGATAACGATGAATGTGGTGGGAAATGAAATTATTGTCCTCCTAAGTAACCAAAAGATATGGGATCTGGATTGAAAAATCATACAGCTATTCTCACACAACTTTCTCAAGATTTGAATCATCCATGAATTCTAAATGAGAAATAGAGGGAAAACATTTTGTTGAGTCCTTCATGAGGTAGTGTACACCTTCTTTCAGTGGGTCTTCTGATCCATTAGTGGATGAACAATGGATTTGTACCACTGAAAAGATAGTTCCTATTTTTTTAATGTTCATAACATTATAAAGAAATCTTAGTAGTATATCATTTTTATGGTGAAGCAGATAAAAGTTGTAACCTCATCAATAATATGAGGAAAGAAGGTGAAATTGAATCCATGTAGTGAGATTAGTTTAAGAACTCATTTTTCAATAAGTACTTTCCCTTTATTTTTCAAAAAAATATATAGGAGTAATTTAAACTTAATAAAAAATATGATGAATCCATTGGAACATACAAAGAAAATTTTTCAATACATGAAAGATACACTTTTTTTTATTATTATCCAACTTAAGAGTAAAATTGATCGATTCATTTCTAGATTAAAACCATGTCTCCAATGGGGATTTTCTATAAGGGTCATCAATATATAGGAATAAATCATGTGATGTGCTTTCATGGTTGAGATAGATATTGGAGTAACCCATCTGCCTATGTCTTTGAAAAGAAGAGAAAAAATGTATTCAAGGGAAAATATAAAGACCACACTAAAAAGAAGACAATTTTCCCCTTTTTCTCAATGTGTTGAAAAAAACATAGTGAAAATTGTCTTAAAGGTACTACTAAATGTTATGTGTGGAAAAGATGGTCATTGGGCACTTGAATACTGAAGTGATAAGAAAAATACATCTAATGATGCGAATAAAGAAAAGGCTACCCAGATTGCACCTCCTAAAATCCAATGTTACAAGTGCAAGAAAATAGGGAATTATGCCAATCAATGCCCTAATCCAAGGTTTTTCAATTATTATTGAAGTCAGCAAATTATTTAGTCCAAATAAAATTTAAGTCACATGCGATCACTGTCGACAATGTGAAGTAAAATAGTTAAGTGGTGAAAGGTAAAATTACCATCCAATCTAAAGTAGAGAATGTTTAATTTGATTATGGATCCACCCACTCCTTTTCTGAAGAACTTTCTATGGCTATCACCATATTACCTTAACAATTATATGTTGATTTATCTATGACAACTCCGAATGGAACAGTGGTAACATCAAGAGATTATAATTCTTCTCTGATTGATGTTTTGTGGTAATGTTCTTCCTAAAAATCTTTTGATCCTTCCAATTGTGTAATTTGATGAAATTCTTTGCAAGGGTTGTCTTTCTTTATATGGATCTCATATCAATTGTAAAGGAAGCGAAGTCATGTTTCATATTATAAATCAATATATGATCATCTTTTAATGCAAGGATGAGTACTATCTTCCAATAAAAAGTTTTTCTTTCTTATTGGTCTTAAACCTTATAAATGAAGGTTAACTATCCCAAATGATTTTAGAGAAATTTATAATTAATAATACACCCATTTTACATGAAATTGATGGTGTCTTTCCAAAATAATTACCACGTCTTCCACCAAACTGTGAAGTTGATTTTTCAATAAAACTCATATCGAGTGTTATTCCTAATTCAAAGACACCATATATAATGAACCCAATTGAGGTGCATTAATTTAATAAGAAACTCCAATAGAATATTGATAAGGGATTCATAACCCCTAGTATATCACCTTGGGGAGCACCTTTTCTATTTGTTAAGTTGAATGATGGATCAATGATACTCTTCATTGATTATCGAGAACATAACAAGATCACATCTGAAGAAAAAATATCCTCCTCCCTATATTGATAGATTATTCAACCTAATTTGAGAAGATCTATACATTTGCAAGATTGATCTTCCTTCAGGATATCATCAATTAAGGGTTAATAAAGAGGATATACCAATGACTGCATTCCATACAAGGTTTGGGCACTATGAATTTATAGTGATGCCTTTTGGTCTTAATAATGGCCACATTATCCTCATAAATATAATGAATATAGTATTTAGAGACTATCGTTATCATGTTGTGGTAGTATTTATATATGATATTCTTATTTATTCAAACGGAAAGTAAGAGCATGAAAATAACTTGAGGATTGTACGGAAAACACTGATAAAAGAGAAAATTTATGAAAAATTTACCAAGTGTGAATTTTGGATTAAAAAATTTTCATTTTTTGTCACATAATCTAAAAAGAGATGATATATGTGGATCTAACCAAAATAGATGTTTTTGAATGTTAGACGAGACCAAAAAAGGTAACCTAGATTCGAATTTTTCTTGGTTTGGATGTATATTATCAACATTTTTTGAAATATTTTTCAGGATTATCTAATCCACTCACCACATTGACTCATAAAAGAGTTTTGTTCCTATGGATGGAGGAATGCGAATATAATTTCAAATAACTCAAAAGATGGTTAGATAGTGAACTTGTGTTCACACTACCTTATAGTGGAGAATGTCTTGTGATCTACAATTATGAATTCAAAAAGGGGTTGGGTTCTCTTATCATGATAAATGATATGGTGATAGCTTTTTCCACAAAAAAATTAAAAATTCATGATAAAAATTACACAACTTATGATTTGGATTTAGTTATGGTAATCTTTCCGTTAATGAAATGGAGGTATTATCATAATGGTGAAAGGTGTGATATTTATACAATTCATAAAATTTAAAAGTATATTTTCACACAAAAGGAGATGAATATGCATAAAATACGATGGTTGGAGTTGATTAATGATTATGAATTATCAATACATTACCACCATAGGATAGAAAACAACATGGAAGATGCTTTGAGTCGAAAGTACCATGCTAGCCTATCCATGATGAGGTTCACAGAAGATCAAATATTTTTGGATTTTAAAATGATGGATCTTAAAATATTGAAGGATGGGGAGAAATATTATCTTTATCAAATAAATTTCTAACTATGTAGTCATGTGAATATTAAGGAGGTGTAGAAAAAATATTTTCAGTTACAAAAGAAGGTGAGAAATGTTCTTGAATTCTACCAATATTCTGTTCAAATAATAAGGTTTAAGAATAAGGTTTGTATTACTCCCATACAAGAATCAAGGAAATTATTTTGTATGAGTCACACAGTGATTCAATATCTATTTACCGTATAAGAGAAAAGATGTAAAAGTGTCGGAAAGAGTTTTCATGGTGGGACTACATGAAAAACGATGTCGTTGATTATGTCACTCAATGCTTGTCTTGTCACAAAGATATGTTTGAGAGACATAACTCTCTAGGGATGTCACAACCATTAGCCATACCGAATAAGAAATGAGAAAACATCACAATGGACTTTTTCATTAGACTACCCAAAACATCTAAAGTGAATAATGTTGTATGGGTAATTTTTGATCACCTTACAATGTTGGACCACTTAATTTCTATTAGAGAGGATTTCTATTTTGATCTGCTTTGTAAGATATATGTGAAGGAAGTGGTAAGATTGCATGGATAAGAACATTACATTATATCTCATTAGGATCCAAGGTTTACATTGAAGTTATAGAGAAGTATTCAGTAGGATCTAGATTCAGAGTTAAGTTTGAACATTACATTTCATCCTCAGATAGATGTTTAGTCAAACAGGATATTTTAAATTCTAAAATTCATGTTGAGAGATTCCACTAGGGAGTCAAAAGGTTTTTGTGATCAACCACTACCTATGGTATAATTTTCATACAATAACTACTCTCACTCTAGTATTCTGATGGCTTTTTTTGAATCCCTCTTTGGAAAGAAGTGCATAACTCTAACTTTTTGGATGATGTTGGGGAAAGGAAGATATTAGGAACTTATTTTGTTGATAAAATTACAGAAAAGTTAGATCTATTCAACAACACATAAGAGCAGCTCAAAGTCGAAAAAAAATTTATGTAGACAACATATGAACAAGGATAAAAAAATTTACTGAGGGGGTAGAGGAGGTTCCCTTTTATATGTCAGAAAGTGGGCACACATAGAATTACTTGAAATATTTGCATGTAATTAATGTATCTCTCAATTATAAAACCTAAAAATATGTTTGGATAATAATTGAGATAATATATAGTCTAAATATATTCAAAAAATATGAATTAGATATGTTTATGTGCTATTATTACCCTAATCTATTAGTTTAACCCCCGGTAAACCTGTTTTAACCTTAACAATGGTAATTGTTTTTTACTATTTTTACTATTCGTTATGATCTAAAATTATGTTGATCATATTACCAATTATTAATTAATATAAATAAAAATATAGAAGTCATTTAAAATTAGATATGTTTAATAGGATCCAAAAATTAATTTTTATATAAGTTCATGAAATGCAATTAAAATCATTTTATGAAAAAAAATTGTTTTAACGATAAAAATAATTTTATTGAAAAATAAAAAAAATAATTTGGTTTTGAATAGAATTAATAGTATTTTATTTAAATTAAAATATAATTATAATTATTACTAATGAAATAAAATTTTAATGTGTCTTTTTATACACTTGATTAATATAAAATAATTAAAAATAATAATTTCAACAAAAAATATTATTTATATTTCCAAAATATAAAATATATATATATAAGTTCAACTTTATATTTTTATATGAATTATATGAATAATTTAACATATATTTGGTCTATAAATATGATTTAAAATTTTTAATTTTATTCTTATATCATTATAACATCATAAAAGTGACAGCTTTGTAACATCTATATTTTTTGTTATTCACCTCAAAATCAACTAATTTTGAAAAAATATTAAAAATTATTTCTTAGATAATTTTGACAAAATGAATTCAAAAATGCAGATAATTTCATATAATTAAATTTTTAAAATTTCATAATTTTTATTTTAATTAAATTATTTAATAAAGTTATGTATATTATACTACTAGTTCTTTAGGATGCAAATCATACTTACTATTATTAAAGTTCGGGTGTTAAATTCTTCCCATATTTAAAACAATATTCCTTTAAACATCAATAATATAACCTCATGAATATAT
Organism: Viscum album; assembly: GCA_963277665.1. Classification (NCBI taxonomy): domain Eukaryota; kingdom Viridiplantae; phylum Streptophyta; class Magnoliopsida; order Santalales; family Viscaceae; genus Viscum; species Viscum album. The sequence goes on along the minus strand of OY728157.1, from coordinate 1,977,860,408 downwards.
GTGAGTATTTATTAATCATAATTTGTTCATTTTCCCGTGTTTTCTCAATTATATTATGAATTTTTCCAAGTACATCTAACAACCGAGTCGTTTGATTCCGCAAAAAAAAATTTTAGGTGTCATGAATTTGGATAAACTCTTTAATGTAAGATAAAACTGATTCCAATTCCATTTTTTCATAGGTGATTTTTATTGGGTCTATCATCGACATCCTTAAAAAATATATATTAAACAAATCATGAAATTTATATAACTGTGGTGGAATTTCCAATTGGGTTTTTCATGACTCTTATTCTTTCTAGAATATAAAAAGTTCTTATGTACTAAAGACCATGTTTCTCATTCTTATAGAACATTATAAAACCTTTTTATAGATAAACATTTAATAAAAAATAATAACACAATTAAAATTAAAAATCCTTCCACTTATTATCACAATAACTTTTTCCTATATTGGGATTCCTAAATATGTTTTTGTTGTGTCTGTACATTCAATGTTGTATCCTCAACAATATTTGATCCAAAAAGATTCCTTCCACCAACATACTATAATAAATTTTTGTTTAAAAAACAAATTTCCATCAAATTTCTCATATGGGACCATTTTAATTATTTAATAGATCTATTATTATTTTATAATTACACAAAATATAAATAGTGATCCCTTGTAACTTGAATGTCAAGTGATCCTGACGTCAATATTTATTATAATATCTGAATAGTTCAATCAGACTTCCTAATAGTATAAATGTGAAATTATATGCTCAAATGTATCATTTCTCCTAGTTCCTTTTTGAGGCACTTACAAAATCTCAATGTAAACCACAAATCATGATTCAATATAATCAAACTAGATTCACCATTATGTCTCACAAATACATTTATATAGATTCAGGTGTAGCACTATATATGTAGATTATTGTGACCCATAATTTACATAAATTTATAGTACTTCATAATTTATCAATATTCATTAAAAAATTTACAAAACAATGATGGGACTGTATAAGTATAGTGTGTTTATAAACTGGAAACATAATAAACTGTTTCAAAAAACTTCTATATTATCTCCAATTTTTTTCTTCATAACTAGACTAATTTCTGGCATATCATACATCATACACTTCTTCATAACCTGGGGAAAAGAAAAACATGAAAGGGTGAGATGAGATGTTGAGTAAGGGTAAACAAAGGAACTATCAATCGTATCATATTTATTAGAACATAACATTTGAAAATATTATCTTGTATATAAAAGATCATAATATTATGTCATGGGATAAATCATAAAATTGTAATGTAATACCAATAGTCATAACATGAGACTTGAAAATTTTTGTAATACACACATAAGTATATAAAATAATTTCATATTTTTCGAGGCTCATTGGAAAGACCATAATAGCAGACAAAGTCCATTACTGAACTGAGTTCACTTCTCATTCTATCCCTGTATTACTGAACCATAGTTACTTTCCATTCTAGTCATGTCTATAAAATGAGATATAAATCTTTTCCTAATGCATTTGAGGTAGATATAGGTTCTATCCATCTCATATTGAATCCATTATTACATGTATGACAAAAACATAAAAATATTCACTCTAATATCCCATGAAATATAATGGGTTTCTTAAAAATCATTTGATCATAACATAATCTATAAACGAACTTCATACAAATAATTACATCGTTTACAAAATAAAAAAAAGTAATAATAGATATAGAAACATAAACCTATGTAATATTATATGGAAAATAATTTTGATAAAACAGTTGAGCTTAATTCATGAGGAACATATCCTTTCTTCTTTAAAACCTTTTTCCTTCCTCAAAATTCCACCTAGTTTTAGAAGAAATAATTTTATATTGAAATATCCTTGTAATATTATAGGGGAATCATCAAAGAAATAAATCATTATGAATGTGTAAAATTTTATTCAGACTGTACATGTCAAAAAATATTTTTCTCGTACTTTTTTTCAAAAAAGTCAAAAAGTACCTCGTACCAAAAATAACAAAATATCCCATTCATACCGTTTAGTAAAAATTTAACAATGGGTAAAATTGAAATTAATTTTATTAAGGATATAAATAATATTTTCTAAATACATATTTCGGAAACATAGATGTGGATTAAAAATAACACCCAGTAAATACTTACAAATAAACAATCTCAGCTAAAAATAAGATTTTCCAATTTATACTTTACCTAAGGTCTGTTAGGATTAGTATGTATCAAAACATCTTGAACAGTTATGTAAATAATGATACTGATTTATTCGAGAATCATAATCATTTTTATGATATTTATGACCATATTTCTTTTTATTTATTAGAAATATTTCATTGTTACTCGTTATTTGGGCATTACCTTCATTATGTTCTTATGCATGTTTTGTTGGATAATTTATTATCCCTATTATTAGGTTATAGGTATATAATTTAAATAATGGTATTAATATAATATATATCATATTTATTCATTCAATTAATTTGTATAATCATGCTTTAATGAAGATTATGTAGAACGAATCACATCACACTGTGGTGAGGGTAAGCCGTACAATCACACGTGCGATTATATCGTTCCCATGATTGTAGAAGGGTATTGAAGTGGATAGTGTATAATATCTCATAATTAGTATCATATTATTATAATAATATAATTTTATTATTTCCACCATTATACACACCCATGTATGGGTGTACTGAAAAACAGATTATACCTTGGTGTGGAGACGACATGTCGTACAAATGAACGCGCAGTGGTTTAGTTTTTCATAGGATTAATAGAAGTTGAAATAGAGTTGTTTCATATTTATAATAACATATTAATATATGGGTGATACTTATGTTATTAATTTATAATGAATCAACTAATGAATAGGAATTAGAGGATGAATGAAATTTGAATGAATCGGTAGAAGAGATTACCTTTTTCTCGACGTGCCTCCATTAAATTTCCTCTTATGGCACTATATACTGTGTGTGAAGAATAAAAAACCCTCTAGAATGAAAAGAGGGAATTTAATAAGTAATATTGGAAGGGGGTGGCCGAGCGTGATGGCTGAAAATAAAGTGATGCGGTGAGGGAGGAGGATCCCTTTTTTTATTGTGGTGATGGACACTTTTGGAAGCCTCAAAAATATTAATTTATAATAAAATCAAACACCACTTAAAATCTCCAAGATGTCCCAGTTTTGATGATGTGATGATATAGGGTTGCAATATCATTTTTTAATAAATTTTAGACATGTTTTTATTTCAATTATTCATTGTAATTTTAATTAACACATTGTTATTTTATTTAATTTTAATTGTGCTAATAACATTGTAAATATTTAATGTTTTTAAATATTAACTTATATGGTGTTAATTGACAATAAATGGATATTTTATAAAATTTTATACCTTATAATTAAAAAAAATTAGTTTTTAATTTTTTTTATGATTTTTAAAAATTTAATAAAATTTAATTTTTATAAAATATAAATACTGTCAATTTTGATGCTATTCATTTATTTGATTTTAAATAAAATTCCCAGAGAAGATAAATTCGAACCAATATATTTTCTACAATAATAAAATGTCATAGTAACTTATAAAATTATTTTATAACATTAATTCATTCATATGATATTTGTTTTAATATTTTTAAAACCATTTATCTGATATTTCTATTAATAAAATAAATTCTACAACACTATTGTATCAGCATTAATGGTAATTATTTAATATCTTAAAATTAAAAATAAATTTATATGATGTAGGTAATTATTTAATATTTCCATAGAATATCTATAGTCGATATTATCTATAATTTATACATATATCAAGATTAATATACTTATATAAAATGAGATTGTGACATTTTGTCACAATAATTAGTTTTTATTACAGCCATGCCATATTTATAGTTAGGTTGCAATAAAATAATTCCATTTCAAAAAATAGATGATAAGGGTCTAATTTAGTCATCCAGTAGTATTTTATAGGTTTAAGGTAATTTTATAATATTATTTTTACTCTTAATTACCTGATTTTACTTTAATCACGATAATAAAAATAATTACCAAATCTACTATTCATAATGGCCAAATATAAAAGTATCCTATTTACATAATTTGGTTCTACAAATTCAAAATATGGAATGTATTTTTAAAATTTTAAAACATAGTAGTTACAGTAATTAATTTAAAATCAGTCTAGCTATCAGAATGAGATAACATGTATTTTTGAAAGTTAAAACATTACAAAAGATTGAAATGTCTTTACATATGAATTCAAAGTAAAATTAATTCCAATGACCTTCATTATATTAAATGGTAAAAATATATTCTATTTTTAATTTTAAACCTTTCAATAATATAATATATCAATATAAATTATTTCAATGAAAAAAAGTTATTTACAATTAAAATTTCACATATTTTCATAATTTATCAAAACCAGACAGTTATCAGAATAATATTTGAAATTAATCCAAAATAGATTTTTATATCCTGCTTCAAAATAACATTTGTATGTTATCATATAAAAATTATTAATGTGTCAAAATATTAATTTAAAATTTGTTTTCCATTCATTTGTGTAAAATTAAACATTAAAAAATATATTTTTATACATCAAATTAGGTTTTATTCATACCCTCTGACAAAATTATCCATTGGTTGAATATAAAAGAATTTCATTAAGTATATAACACATACATATATCATTAATTTATTTACAAAAAATAATTCTCTATAATTATTTTTGGTAACCTAATAAATAGGCTATACATGTAATTTTATAATAAGGGCATATCTCGATTCATTTAAACTCACAATTGTGTGAAAATCAATCTACTGAAGAATAAAAATTATTTAAAGAAACTATTTCAAAAAACATATGGGTGTTACTTTATACCCCCTTTAACTGAATCTCCCCCTTAAAATTTGTCACTTGGAAACAAATAGATGAGGATACCACTCCCTTATCATATCCTCAAGATCCAATGTAACTTCTTCAAATTGGTCGGTCCTCCTTAAAACATTATCCAAGAGAGTGGTATTGTTTCATTGAACTATTTCGCTATGATCCAGAATCTCTATCAGTTGTTCTTCTTAAGAATTATCAGGCTCCAGCAGTACGAAATCTGATCTTCGTACATGTGAAGGATCAGGTATGTACTTTACATAGAGAGATACACGTAACACATCATGAAGTTGAGAGAGATTATGTGGAAGCGCTGATTTGTAAGCTTCCTTCCAAATATGATCTAATATTTCAAAAAGAACGATATACCTAGAGCTCAGATTTCCCTTCTATCAAAATCTCATTACTCTCTTTAGGGGGATATTTGTAGGAACTCTTTATCACCCACTTGAAACTATAGGACTTTTCTTCAGTTTTCACTATAACTCTTATTTCTACTTTGAATTACTCTTATGTGTTGTTGAATATATCTGTCCTTTTTCCATTTCATCAATAAGATCAGGTCCTAATAGCTGTCTCTCCCCAACTTCATCCCACTAAGTAGGAGTTCTTCACTTCATTCCAAAGTGGGATTCATAAGGATCCATACAAATACTAGTGAAAAATCTATTATTGTATGAAAATTCCACCAATGATAGGTGTTGATCCCAACTACATTTGAAATCTAAAGAGCAGGCTCTCAACATGTCTTCCAGAGTATAAATTGTCCTATCAGACTGACTATCTATTTGAGGATGATATGTAGTAATGATACTTAACTCTCTATCCAGAGCATACTGAAGACATTACCAGATCATTTAGGTAATCCTCAGATCCTGATCAGATATAATGAATAGTGGTACTCCAGGAAATCTTACCATGCCATTTACACATATCTTGGCATGATGATCAAAATAAAAATCCTCACCAACACCAATAATGTGTGATGACATCATAATATGATCAACTATTAACGAAATAGAATAATTTCTTTTAGATGTTTTGTGAATTATGATGAAGAAGTCCATAGTGATGTATTTCCATTTCCATATTGGTGTGGGTAATGGTTGTAACATCCCCACAGACTTCTATATCTCAGCCTTAATTTTCTAACAAAGTAATCATTGAGAGACATATGCAGTGACATATCTTTTCAAGCCATCTTACCAGAAGTACTCGTTCAGATCCTTGTACATATTTGTGCTTCTAGGGTGAATAAAGAATTAAGAACTACGAGCCTTATCCAATATATTCTTCATTAATTCTGGTATGGGAGGAATAAAATCTTGGTTCATAAACCTTATTATTTCATCACAATCAAGGTTGAATTCTGGAACATTTCTCACCTTCTTTTGTAGCTCTACATCTTTTTTTTCACCTCCTTAATTGTTACTTCTATTGATGGTTGAAAATTTATATGAGAAGGATAACATTTCCCTTCTTTTAAAATTTATATATCAATTCTTTGAAAATCCATAAATATTGAAACTTTTTTTATCCTTATCATGGATAGACTAGGATTTCCTTGTCAACATAAAACTTCTTCCACCTTGTTTGATTTCCCAGGGTGGTAATGTATTGAGTAGTCATAATATTTAATCAACTCCAACCATCTTCTTTGGTCTATATTCATCTCCTTCTTTGTGAAATTATACTTTAAAATTTTGTGATCAGTTTTAATATCACACCATTCTCCATAAAGATAATTCCTCTGTATCTTTAATGAAAATATTACTACAAATAACTCCAAATCATGAGTTGGGTAATATAACTCCTAGATTTTCAACTCATGTGAGGCATAATCTATCACCGTATCATTTTTCATGAGAAAAAATCCCAGACCTTTCATAGATGTATCACTATAGGTCAAAAACTATTCTCTACTACAAGGTAGTGTGAGAAAAGGTGCACTGACTAACCTTCTTTTTAGATCTTTGAAATTCTCTTCACATTCCACCATCCAAAAAATTCATAACTCATTTTTGAGTCAACTTGCTGAGTGGATTCGATAATAGTGAAAAATATTTCACTAAACATCGATAATATCTAGAAAAACCAAGAAAAATATGGATCTCAGTTACTATTTTTGGTCTCAACTATCTTTCAAAAACCCCTATTTATGCTAAATCCACATATATACCCTCTCTTTAGATTATGTGACCCAAAAATGAAAATTTCTTAATCCAAAATTTACACTTGGTAAATTTGGCATAAAGATTCTATTTTTTCAAGGTCTTTAGTTCAATTATCAAGTTATTTTTATATTCTTCCATACTTTTATCATTTATAAATACAACTAAAAACTGATCTAGATAATCTCTAAAGACTATATTCATTAGATCAATGACGATAGACGGGGCATTAGAAAGACCAAAAGTAATCACTATAAATTCATATTTTTCATACCTTGTACGGAATTCCATCTTTTTCATGTCCTCCTTTTTGACCCTTAATTGCTGACATCATGAATGAAAATCATTTTTGGAAAAGTATTGAGCTCTGTGTGGTTGGTCAAATAAGTCATCAATTCATGGAAGTTGATATTTTTTCTAGATAGTGAGCTTGTGATGTTCTCAATAATCAATGCGGAGTCTCATTTATCTATATTAATTCTTAAAAAATAAAATTGGTGCTTCACAAGGTGACACACAAGGTTATATGAATCCCTTATCATGATTCTCTCGGAGTTTCTTCTTAAATTCTTGCAACTCAATTGGGGTAATTCTATAAGGTGTCTTTGAAATAGGCATAACAACGAATATGAGTTCTATTGAAAACTCAACTTGAAGATTTGGTGGAAGACCTATAAATTCCTCTAAAATACATCATCCAACACCCGTACAATGGGTTTATTCTTAGTCGTGAGTTTCTCCAGAGCCATTTGAGAAAACTAACCATCATTGATTGGAATCAAGACCAATAAGATAGATGAAATTTCAACCGAAATGTTATATTTATCCTTACATCGATAGATGATCATAGATTGATCTGTAATATGAAATGTGACTTCCCTTTCTTGGTAGTAGATATATTCTCCAGATAGAGAAAGTCAATCCTTGATAAAAATCACATCCAATTCCACTATAGGAAGGATCATAGGATTTTCAAGAAGCACTTTCGGAAAAAATTCAATTGGAGAGGAATTATAAACTTTTAATGCCACCATTGTTTCATTAGGAGTTGTCACAGCTAACTCAACATCTAATTGTTGAGGTAAAACAGTGATACCCTTAGAAAATTCTTTAGAAATAAAAGTGTGGGTGGATCTCGAATCAAATAAAACATTAGGTATAAGGCCCCAGCCTTAAACATTACTTAATCATGAGTTATTACAAGATTACACCGAGAGGATCTTTTCAGGTTTAGAGTTTTAGAGAATTAGAACATAAAACTTTCATTACATTCCACATTTAAAAAAAGTGGTTACATAAAAGTTAGTATTCATTTTTCCCATCAAAGTAAACATAATTAAAATAAAACATGGATTCTTTCTTGACACTTCCTTGACACTATCATCATATCATGTACCTTTCCCTTGACCTGTGAAAAACAATTCAAAAACTTGGGATGAGCATAAAAAGCTCAATAAGGGATATAAAAATATGGAAAGTAAACATGGGTACATATACACATAAGAATGAATTCATACTTTACCCATAAAACATAATCACTTTAGCATACCTCATAAAATCATGAATAAATCATAGAAATTATAATACATAAAGGTAACATGAGGCATTCATAACATTCTTACGTAGGGAGTAACCCTCTTGGTTATGTTTGGAATACCCATCATAGTATATTCCCTAAATCTCTTCGGAGAAACCATAACGTTTCACTCCTTCGCGTTACCCAATGCATTGGAGAGATATATCGGGCTCACTTTCCCTTAGTCTATCATGGATTCACCCATCTTCATAATAATGCCCAAGAACCTCAACATAATCGTATTATTTAAAACATGCATAAAGGAAACATAACATTTCCACCTTTAAATCACAAGATATCAACACAACACATTGATATAAAAACATTATGAAAACAATTTTCAATACCAAAATAAAAGAAAAGTAAAACATGGTATTTTTTTTTTAAAAAGTTATGGATTGTAGAGGAAGCTCAAACTCAAATAATGGTCACGGCGGCAGAGAAGTAGTTGTCGCCGCATACGTACAACAAAAACATTCCCTTTTTTCGTTTAGTAAACACTTCGTATAAAAAAGATTCCTTTTGAATAAACGTAAAAGTCAAAGGGGTTTATACACCGTATAAAAGAAGGTTGTGTATGAAACAAAATATGCTTCAATGAAAGGAGATTGAGACGATGTCCCATACCTCGGGTCCGACTTGACTCAGTCGTTCTATAATCTCCTGAATAATAAACTTGAGTTAATTTCTACTTGTTTAAGAACCTTTTCCAAGTTCATTATTCCTTTTATATCAATTATTTCCAGGTCATAAACACTATGTAATTATTTAAGTTAATAACGGTCGTTTTAACGATCATTGGTACTTGAGTCAAAAACATGCTCTATATCATTACAAGTTGTTCATGTATCCATTATATCCAGAGTTATACGCATGATTTATATATCATATATATCATATATATCAAGTATATACATTAATTTATAATATTACATAACGTTTAGAGGTAAGAAATGAAATGCACCGCTCATGGAGACGGTAAGTCATACGTACGCATAAATGATACTTTCATTTCTATTTCGTATTTTTATGGAATGGAATCATAATTATATAAAGGTATATTTTAATTCCAGTATAATATCATATATAATACCATTAATTAAATCCTTTATACATCCCACATACGGCATTAACGAAATCAAATCACTTTGAGGGGGCGGTAGTCCGCACTTCCTTAAATGAAGATATCATGTTTACCCATAATGGAAACCATAAAGGAATGCCCAAAATGAAAAATACAGAAGATTAAGGGAAACATAAACATATTATATATCATATATAAAGATAGTGTCATTTTAATGGCCACTTTTAAAGGTGTTAAAAGAATGTTGAACAATCATCATTTCGGGAGGCATAAATTCACCATCCACTGAAACAGTATGTTCTTTTACCATTAGATGTAGGTGTGTGTAAGTGTAACTAGAATAATTATTATAACAACATCCTAGTATATTGAAGATACTGGAGTTTTTACAAAATAAATGAATAAAAAGAGTTTAGGGGGTTGGAGAAGAAAAATAAAACAAAAGGACTCAAGTGAAGACATTACCTTAAAATCAGGTAACACCCTTTGGGTTGAGCTCAAAGGCTTCCTTGGGAAGACTTCTGCCCAAAGTGAGGCTTCAATAAGTAAGAGAGGTATGTGGAGACACAAAATGGGCAGGGGTTGGCCGAGACAATGGCTTTGGGAGTGTGGGTAAGGAGGTAGAGGTGGGGGCCTTTTATAAGAGGAGAGGAGAGGCACTCTTGGAAAGTAAAGAAATGTTACATTATTTTAAAATTATTTTCGGATTCAAAAGGTCCCACATTGATATAATTCGAGGTTATGGTGATAAGGGTTCTAAATCCACCCATCAAATAGGTTTTGGACATGTGTAGTTCATAGATTTTACATTTTTATTTCATTTTATTTAAATCCTTTATTAATGAGGTAATCGATGCATCATCATGATGTCATAAATAATTTAATTTATTTAAAGTCTAAAAATTATAAAACAAATACTATGATGTAGAAAATTTTTTATCTTTCCAATGACTATTTATAATAAAAAATCCAACTTTTATAACCCCATGTAAAAATTGTTTTAGTAAAACATCTCATGTTTGAGTCATTTTTACTTTAACATTAAATAAAAAATTATTTATGTCATTTCCCAACCAAAGTGGCACCATGGGGTCCCCAAGTTGACCCATGGATTTTCTTGGTCGGACATGACACATCCAATGAGGGTAGGACATGTGTCAAGCTCATCTCATATTATTAAAACATTATTTTTACCTTAAACTACACTAATTACCTCTAATCACGATTAAGAACTTAAAAGTTACTATTCACCAAAAATTATTTTAATCTTATTGAACCAAATTTTACTTATTAATGACAACCATGTATGTCAGATTTTTTGAAAATCAAATCACAGAAGTGACAAAGTTTCATTTAAACGAAAAATCAGTTTCTTTAACTACCACTTAGTGGTTTCACAATTCATCAAAAATTGATGTTTTTCAGAAAAAAACCAAAACATCACCCTAAGATATATTTTATATTATGAATTCAAAAATGATGTATATTTTAAAAAATTAAAATCATAAAAGTCACATTAACTAATTTAATAATTAATTCCCGCTTTCATGATAAAAAGCGTGTTTTTATGAAACAATAAGTATCAAAAGATTGACACCAGTTTAAGTCCAATTTCAATGTGAAATTGATTCCAATGACCACCATTGGATTAAATGGTAAAAATATATTCAGATTACACTTTAAGACCAATTAAAAATATAATCTAACCATATAATTAAATTAAATGAAAAAGATGTTTTGATGTAAAATACAGTATTTTTCACTATTCATTAAAAAATGAACATTTTCAGAAAAATACCAAATATTTATCCAATGTAAATTTCAATGACCCAATCATAATGAATATGTTTATATTGACAAATATAGATTATAAAAGTGTCAAAAGTTTTATTTAAAAAAGGTTTCCCATCAAAAGGCACTAAAACAATCTTTTAAGAATATTAGTGTATTCCATGCATAAGATTGTATTTATTTTCATTTTAAGCCTCTAAAACACTATATTAATCATTAATAGACATAGATAAAAATATCTATTATTCATTACATACATGGGATGTTACATCCTTCCCCCCGTTAGAAAATTGTGTCCCCATAATTTATTTACTTATCAAATAAATGGGGGTACTTATCCCTCATCGCATTTTCAGATTCCCATGTTGCCTCTTCCATCGTGTGGTTTTTCCAAAAAACCATTACCCGATTAATCACCTTATTCAGTAACACATGCTCTCTGTGGCCAAGAATCTAGACCGGTTGTTCCTCATAAGATAGGTTCTCTTCTAGCTGAACTACCTATGGACTCAAAACATGAAATGGATCGGACATGTACTTTCTCAACATCGAAACATGAAAAACATTGTGTACCTGAGATAAACTCGGAGGTAAAGCCACCCGGTATGCAACTGATCCAACTCTCTCTAGAATTTCATACGGTCCAATGAACCTTGGACTCAGCTTTCTTTTCTTACCAAATCGCATCACACTTTTCCATAGAGAAACCTTGAGAAAAGCATGATCACCTACCTCGAAAGATAGATCCTTCCTTCAGTTATCCGCATAACTTTTCTTCCTGCTCTGAGCTATTCTCATGTGTTTCTGAATCAAATGAACTTTTTCTGTCATCTCTACTACCAATTCTAGTCCCATTAGCATCCTTTCACCCACTTCCTCCCAAAATACTGGAGTTCGACAACGCTTCCCATATAATGCCTCAAATGGTGCCATATGTATACTGGAATGAAAACTGTTATTATAAGAAAACTCAACCAATGAAAGATGTTGGTCCCAACTTCCCTGATAATCCATAGAACAAGCTCGTAGCATATCCTCCAAGGTCTGAATTGTTCGTTCTAACTGCCCATCTGATTGAAGATGAAAAGCTGTGTTAAAATTTAATTCAGTACTCAATGACTTTTGAAGGCCTTTCCAAAAGTTAGAAGTGAACCTGGGATCACGGTCAGATACAATGGAGAGAGTAACTCCATGTAACCTGACTATCTCTTTAAGACACAAACGGAAAAGTTGATCTAGGGAAAAAGTATCTCGTATAGCAAGGAAGTGAGCAGATTTAGTCAAGCGATCAACAATAACCCAAATTGCATTATTACCTCGAGATGTCTTTGGTAATCCCACAACAAAATCCATGGATATATTCTCCCATTTCCACACTGGCACTGGTAAAGGCTAAAGAATCCCTTTCGGTAACTGCCGCTCTGCTTTAACCTATTGTCATGTCAAACACTTCACAGTAAAATCAGCAATATCTCTTTTCATTCCATCCCACCAGTAATACTCCCGCAGATCTCTGTATATCTTTGTACTGTCAGGATGAACTGAAAACGGAGAACTATGAGCTTCACATAACAACTCTCTCTTCAACTGTGAATCACAAGGCACACACAATCTCTTACCAAATCTCAAAATGAAATCATTATCAATGTTTAATTCAGGCAACTTACCTTTCTGAACCAGCTCTACCTTTTTCTGCAACTCACTATCTAGCTTATGTGCTTTCTTGATTCTATCTGATAGAGATAATCTCACTGATACCTGAAACAAAACAGAATAACTTCCTGCACCAACAACTTCTATGCCAAAGTTCATCAAATCCTTAACCAAAGGATCACGTTCCAAACGCAACATTGCTAATGAAGCATTACTTTTTCGACTCAAAGCATCAGCCACTTTATTTTCTTTTCCCGGATGGTAATGAATTGTACAATCATAATCCTTGATTAATTCCAGCCATCTCCTCTGTGTCATGTTTAACTCTTTCTGAGTGAATATATACTTTAAACTTTTGTGATCAGTATATATTCAACACTTTACTCCATACAAATGTTACCTCGAAATTTTTAACGTGAAAACAACAGCAGATAATTCCAAATCATGTGTAGGGTAATTTACCTCATGATTTTTCAACTGTCGTGAAGCATAAGAAATTACCTGATCATTCAGCATTAGGAAGCAACCAAGTCCTTTCAATGAAGAATCATTATAGATAACAAACTCACCATTCCTTGAAGGTAGTGCCAATACAAGAGCATTCACCAATATTCTTTTCAATTCCTGAAAACAATCATCACATTCTTTTGTCCAGATAAACTTAACACACTTCCGAGTTAGCTTAGTCATTGGACTAGATAACCGTGAAAGATTTCTAACAAACCTTCGGTAACAGCCTGCCAAACCAAGGATGCTACGAATCTCAGTTACAATTGTGGGTCTTGGCCAGTCTTCCACAACTATTGTTTTTGCAGGATCAAAAGTTATCCCATCTTTAGAAACAATGTGACCAAGGAAAAAAATTTGTTGCAACCAAACCTCACACTTTCTGAATTTCCCATACAATTTATTTTCATTTAAGGTTTTCAGGATAACCCTTAAATGTCTTTCATGCTCCTCTTTAATTTTAGAAAAGACCAAAATATCATCAATTAAAACCACAACAAACATATCCATGAACTCATGGAAAATTCGATTCATTAGGTCCATGAATACAGAAGGTGCATTGGTTAGCCCAAAAGGCCTTACTTCAAATTCATAATGGCCATATCTTGTATGGAACGCGGTCTTCGGAACATCTTCTTCCTTTACCTTTAGGTGATGGTACCCTGATCTCAAGTCAATCTTTGAAAAATACTGAGCTCCCTGGAGCTGATCAAACAAATCATTGATATGAGGCAAAGGATACTTGTTCTTAACAGTAATATTAGTCAAGGCCCTATAATCAATGTAAAGTCTCATTGAACCATCTTTCTTTTTAAAAAATAAAACAGGAGCACCCCATGGTGATGTGCTAGGTCGAATGAAACCTTTCTCTAATAAATCATTCAATTTCTCCTTCAACTCTAAAAGTTCAATTTGAGCCATTCGATAAGGGGGTTTTGAAATTGGCTTAGCATGAGAAACTAAGCCAACAGTAAATTCAACATCCCGATCTGGTATTATTCCAGGCAACTCATCAGGAAAAACATCAGGATACTCATTTACCACTGGCACATCATTAATCTAAACAGTTCCTTTATTTTCAACGATGTGTGCAAGGTAACATTTATTTCCATCTTTTACAAGTTTCTAGGCCTCTTGATAAGTTATCAACAGTAAGGGTTCATTATTGTACACAAACTGAAATCCTATCTGAAAAGAAACTTCTTTAGCTCTATAGTCAATCTTAGCATGGTAAATAGAGAGCCAATCCATACCCAGGATAACATCAAACTCTACTAGAGGTAGAACAATAAGGTTTTCACGTAGGTTCTTTCCACATATAAGTATTGTAAGATTCTTATAAATTCTTTTTGCCTCCACATTTCCCCCAGGTGTTTTTACAAAAAGTTCAAGAGTCATTTCTTGAGATGGTATTCCCATTTTTCTAGAAAAGTTTTCAGAGATGAAAGAATGTTTAGACCCCAAATCAAACAACACACTGGCATAATATTAAAAAACAAAAAAAGTACCTGATACAACTTCATTTGATGGCCCGACATCTGCTAAAGTAGTTGCAAAAAATTTCACCACCCCTTTCTGCTTGTAGTCTAACTTCTTCCCATCACTTACGCTCTTTGTCGGACACTCATTTGCATAGTGACCCATCTAATTGCACTTATAAAATTTCACTAACTGTAAATCAAATTTGGTCTTACCTTCACCTTGATCCTTTTCAGTGCAATCACGAGCCTTATGTCCCATCTGACCACATCGGTAGCACTTTCCAGAATTCAAAAGACATTCCCCAGCATGCCTTTTCCACATTTATCACAAACTGGAAACTTAGTTTTCTTACCATCGGACATTTTTGAAGAATTCTTACCTTTCTCCTTCCACCTTGGTATATTCTTCTGTTGGTTTTTATAGAACACTTGATCATCGGAAAACTCCATTTCCACCTTCTCAGCATATCGAACAAGATTTTCAAAACTTTTAAACTCACGAGAAGTTAATACCCTTCGATATTTTGGCTTTAATCCTGAGTAAAAATGATTGATTTTACTATTAAGGTCTCGGATAAAATTTGGAACATACCTTGCCAATCGAGTGAACCTTTCTTCATAGGTAGCCACTGAGTCTTCCTCTTGCCTCAATTCCAAGAATTGATTTTCCATCCTAAGTCGAACAGCCTTAGGAAAATACTTCTCAAGAAACATACATTTGAATTCATCCTAGTCATGAGCATCAATCTCATCAGCGTCCCTAATATTTTTAACCATCGACCACCACTGATCTGCTTCACCCTCCAAACGGTAAATAGCAAGACTAACCTTTTGATTGTCTGAAAACCCCATGACATCGAAAATCTTCTCTAGTTCTTTAATCCACCCTTCAGCAAGAACAGGGTCAGATGATCCTCTGAATGATGGGGGATGTTGCCTCATGAAATGTTCCACCACTGACATGTTCCTCTGCGGTTGATCTGGCTGATCTCGTGCATGGATACCACCACCATTTATCGCTTGAGTCAACTGAGCCATCACTGCTGTAAACTACTCAATTCTGATTCTGACCATCTCAGCATGCTGATTTGGAAGGTCATTTCCCTCAGTATGTCGTCCCAAAAAAAAGTTCTCTGTTTCCTCTACGAAAAACCATTCTGAACAAACATGTCTTATATAAAGCAACATGGTAATCTTCAAATGCTATATCATTTCAAAAAAAAAATGGATAATAATTTAATAGAATTCTAACTCCTAAATTTATCTAAACCTACCTCTGATACCAACTATAAGGCACAGCCTTAAACATTACTTAATCTTGAGTTATTACAAGATTACACCTTGAGGATCATTTCAGGTTTAGAGTTTTAGAGAATTAGAACATAAAACATGCATTACATTCCACATTTAAAAAAAGTTGTTACATAAAAGTTAGTATTCATTTTTCCCATCAAAGGAAACATATTTAAAATAAAACATGGATTCTTTCTTGACACTTCCTTGACACTATCATCATATCATGTACCTTTCCCTTGACCTGTGAAAAACATTTCAAAAACTTGGGATGAGAATAAAAAGCTCGGTAAGGGATATAAAAATATAGAAAGGAAACATGGGTACATATACACATAAGAATGAATTCATACTTTACCCATAAAACATAAGAACATTAACGTACCTCATCAAATCATGAATAAATCATAGAAATCAAAAGACATAAAGGTAACATGAGGCATTGATAACATTCTTACGTAGGGAGTAACCCTCTTGGTTACGTTTGGAATACCCATCACAGTATATTCCCTAAATCTCTTCGTAGAAACCATAACGTTTCACTCCTTCGCGTTACCCAATGCATTGGAGAGCTATATCGGGCTCATCCTCCCTTAGTCTATCATGGAACCACCCGTCTTCATAAAAATGCCCAAGAACCTCAACATAATCGTATTACATAAAACATGCATAATGGAAACATAACATTTCCACATTTCAATCACAAGATATCAATACAACACATTGATATAAAAACATTATGAAAACAATTTTCAATACCAAAATAAAAGAAAAGTAAAACATGGTATTTATTTTTCTTTTTTTAAAAAAAGGTATGGCTTGTAGAGGAAGCCGAAACTCAAATAATGGTCACGGCGGCGGAGAAGTCGTTGTTGCCGCATACGTATGACAAAAACATTCCCTTTTGTCGTTTAGTAAATGCTTCGTATAAACAATATTCCTTTTGAATAAAAATAAAAGTCAAAGTGGTTTATACACCGTATAAAAGAAGGTTGTGTATAAAACAAAATATGCCTCAATGAAAGGAGATTGAGACGAAGTCCCATACCTCGGGTCCGACTGGACTCGGTCGTTCATTAATCTCTGGCATAATAAACTTGAGTTAATTTCTACTTGTTTAAGATGCTTTTCAAGTTCATTATTCCTTTTATATCACTTATTGCCATGTCATGAACACTATGTAATTATTTAAGTTAATAATGGTCGTTTTAACGATCATTCGTACTTGAGTCAAAAACATGCTCTTTATCATTAAAAGTTGTTCATGTATCCATTATATCCAGAGATTTACTCATGATTTATATATAATATATATCATATATATCTAGTATATATATTAATTTATAATATTACATAACGTTTAGAGGTATGAAATGAAATGCACCATTCATGGAGACGGTAAGCCGTACGTACGCATGAACGCTACATTCATTTCTATTTCGTATTATTATGGAATGGAATCATAATGATATAAAGGTATATTATAATTCCAGTATAATATCGTATGTAATACCATTAATTAAATCCTTTATACGTCCCACATATGGAATTAACGAAATCAAATCACTTTGAGGGGGCAGTAGTCCGCACTTCCTTAAATGAAGATATCACGTTTACCCATAATAGAAACCATTAAGGTATGCCCAAAATGAAAAATAAAGAAGCTTAAGGAAAAGATAAACATATTATATATCATATATAAATATAGTGTCATATTAATGTACACCTTTGAAGGTGTTAAAAGAATTTTGAACAATCATCGTTTCGGGAGGCATAAATTCACCATCCACGGAAACAGTATGTTCTTTAACCATTAGATGTAGGTGTGTGTAAGTTTAGCTCGAATACATCTTATAACAAAATCCTTTTATATTGAAGATACTGGATTTGTTACAAAAGAAATGAATAAAAAGAGTTTAGGGGGTTGGAGAAGTAAAATAAAATAAAAGGACTCAAGTGAAGACATTACCTTAAAATCGGGTATCTCCCTTTGGTTTGAGCTCAAAGGATTCTTTGGGAAGACTTCTGCCCAATGTGAGGCTTCAAGGAGTAATATAGGGATGTTGAGAGACACAATAGGCAGGGTTTGGCCAAGCCAAAGGCTTTGGGAGTGTGGGTAAGGAGGTAGAGGTGGGGGCCTTTTATAAGAGGAGAGGAGGGGAACTCTTGGAAAGTAATGAAATGTTACATTATTTTAAAATGAGTTTCGGATTCAAAAGGTCCCAAATTGATATAATTCTAGGGTAAGGTGACAAGGGTTCGAAATCAACCCATAAAATAGGTTTTGGACATGTGTAGTTCATAGAGTTTACATTATCATTTCATTTTATTTAAATGCTTTATCAATGAGGTAATCACTGCATCATCATGATGTCATAAATAATTTAATTTATTTAAAGTCTAAAAATTATAAAAAAATAATATGATGGAGGAAATCTTTTTATATTTCCAATGAATGTCTATAATAAAACATATGACTTGTATGACCCCATGTAAAAATTGTTTTAGTAAAACATTTCATGTTTGTGTCATTTTTATTTTAACATTAAATAAAAAATTATTTATGTCATTTCCCAACCAAAGTGGCTCCATGGGGTCCCCAAGTTGACCCATGGATTTTCATGGTCGGCCATGATACATCCAATGAGGGTGGTACTTGTGTCAAGCTCATCTCATATTATTAAAACATTATTTTTACCTTAAACTACACTAATTACCTCTAATCGCGATTAAGAACTTAAAAGTTACTATTCACCAAAAAATTATTTTAATCTCATTGAACCAAATTTTACTTCTTAATGACAACAATGTATGTCAGATTTTTTGAAAATCAAATCACATAAGTGACAAAGTTTCATTTAAACGAAAAATCAGTTTCTTTAACTACCACTTAGTGGTTTCACTATTCATCAAAAATTGATGTTTTTCAGAAAAAAACCAAAACTTCACCCTAAGCTATATTTGATATTCTGAATTCAAAAATGATTTCTATTTTACAAAATTCAAATCCTAAAAGTCACATTAATTAATTTATTAATTAATATTTGTTGTCATGACAAAAAGCATGTTTTTATGAAACAATAAGTATCAAAAGATTAACCCCAGTTTAAGTCCAATTTCAAAGTGAAATTGATTTCAATGACCACCATTGGATTAAATGGTAAATATATATTCATATTAAAATTTAATACCAATTAAAAATATAATCTAAAAATATAATTAAATTAAATGAAAAATCATTTTTGATGTAAAATGCAGTATTTTTCACTATTCATTAAAAAATGAACATTGTCAGATATATACCAAAAATTTATCCAATGTAAATTTCAATGTCCCAATCATAAATAATATGTTTATTTTGACAAATATAGAATATAAAATTGTCAAAATTTTGATTTAAAAAAGTTTTTCCATCAAAAGGCAGTAAAACAATCTTTTTAGAATATTAGTGTATTCCATGCATAAGATTGTATTTATTTTAATTTTAAGCCTATAAAACACTATCTTAATCATTAATAGACATAGATAAAAATATCTATTATTCATTACATACTTGGGATGTTACATTAGGGACATTAGAGTGTTTGGTAAGTGTAACTTTCACCACTTCATTTCCATTCTCCACGTCTCCGATAGTAATTTCATGTGACTTTTGTTTTTATTTGGACTTATGGTTTTTTGAAGTAAATTATCATTAAAACCCCATGGATTTCGAAATTGGTTGTCATAATTACCCATTTCCTTGTTCATGAAACATTAATGTGTTGGAGGGTAACTCTGTTTAGCCTATTCTTTATTTTAATCAGTAGACAAATTTTTCCCATGACTTCAGCATTAAATTGCCCGATAACCTTCTTTTCCACACATAAAACACATACTAGTCCCTTTAATAAAATTTCCTTTTTGTTTATTTGAACACATTGAGCATAAGGGAAAACTCATATTCCTTTTAGTGTGGCCTATATATTTTCCTTTGAATTCAATTTTTCTCTTCTTATCAAACCAATATGACTAGTGGGTTACTCTAATATTCATCTCAAACATGAGAGAACCTAGAACAATTTTCACATAGCTATTGTATTCCCATATGGTTGATTGCATTCAGGGACTTTGTTTTAGTCCACTAAATAATAGATCAATATTACACTCAGGTTGGATAAAAATTCGAGAAGTGTTCTGTGAAGGATTTGTAAAATTTGATTCATATGTACAGAAAGATTCATCATCATATTTATTCAGTTAATGGAACTTGGTATCCATATTTTTTCAGTAGATACAAGGAATTTACTTATTGAAAAATATTTTCTTAAACACTTCCCTTTTCATGGACTCAATTTCATCTCTTTTGCTCGTATTCCAGATAAGATTCCACCATCAACACGCTTGACCTTCCAAATGAAATACTAAGAAGATGACTTTATCACATTCAGAACATTTTCTAACTCAAAATATCATTTCATTGGGATTGATCCATTGTTTAGCCACTAATGGATCATAAGACCCACTAAATGAGGTAGATGCTCCCTTAAAAGGATTAAACATAATGTTTCTCTCTAAATTCATCATTAGAATGTATAGAATGATTCATTACTTCAGAAATTTGTGTGAGAATGGTGGAAAAAATTTCATTCTAACTCCCATAACATTTGGTTGATCAGGGGGACAATCATTTCATTTCCAATCGCATTTAGTATTAATATAGTTTCTTAGGGTTCCACCATTTCACAAAAACCCATAAGAATAATGTGAGAAACACTAATCATAAAATGAAAATAACATAATCAAGAAAATAATTCCAATTTAAGAAACATTAGGTATTATCATATGTTATTATGGTCATTTATAAAACACTAGGATTGTATCCCATACATTAATCATATCCTTAGGGTTCTTACTAAGGATTTCTCATCCCAGTTTCCAATGGTTAACTATACCTTTTCTCTGATACCAACTACTGTAACCCATAATTTACATATATTGATATTACTTAATGATTTATGTATATTAATTACAACATATAACAAAACCAAAACATGATCATATGGGTATAATGTCTTTAGAAACTGTGAAACGTAAACAACTGGTCTGTAAAACAACTATATTGTCTCCCATTTATTTACTCATAACTAGACTCCTTTTGGGAATATCATAATTAATACCCTTATTCATTACTTAAAAAACATATTAAATGGTGATCTCAAATTCTCATTAAAGGTAAACAAAGGAAATATCAATCATATCATATTCATAAGAACATAATATTTGAAAGTCTTATCCTGAATATAAAAGATTATAATATAATGTCAATGGATAAATCATAAAAGTGAAATATAATCCCAATAGAAATAAAATAACACATTAAATTTTGGGGAAGACACACATAGGAATATAAAATAATTTCATATTAGTCAAGGCTCTTTTCTGAGACCATCATAGCAGACAAAGCTCATTACTAAACCGAGTTCACTCTTCATTCCAGCCTTATATTACTAAACCAGATTCAATATTCATTCCAGTCATGTCTATCTCAGGAGATATAAAAATATTCCCAATGAATTGGATGGATATATATGTCCCACTAATCCTATAATGAATCAGTTCTTACAAGTTACATGAAAACAAAAAAACATTCACTATAGCATAACCCATGAAATAAAATGGGATTCGTAAACATCATTCAATCATAACATAATCCATAAATGGATTTCATAAAAACAATTCCATAATTTAAAAACTCAAATACAAGTAATTATAGAGATATAAACATAAAATTATTTAATTGTAGATGTAAAATAATATTGATAAAACACTTGAGCTTCATTCTTGAGGAAAACATCATTTCTTCATCAAAAACATTTTCCTTCCAAAAAATATGACCAAATTTTAGTATAAATAATTTTATGTGAAAATAAAATTGTAATATTTTAGTGGAATATTGAATAAAATAAATAATTATTAAATAGTAAAAATATTTTCATATTGTACAATTTAAAAAACATTATTCTCGTACTTTTTCCAAAAAAGTCAAAATGTACCTCACAGCGAAAATGAAAAAAGATTCCATTCATGTCATTTATTAAAAATTTACCAATGGTTAAAATTGAATTTAAACAATTATTGAAAGATATAAATAATATTTTGAAAAAAATATTTAGGAAACATGGATGTGGATAATAAATAACCCCCAGTAAATACTTACGAATAAACAATCTCAGATAAAAATGACATTTGATAATTTATCACTTACCTTAAGTCTGATATGCATCATTTATATCAGAACATCCAGTATAATGATTTAAATAATGTTACAGATTTATTCAAGAATCGTAATCATTTTAATGATATCTATGATCATATTTTCATCTATTTTTTGTAACATTTCATTGTTACATGTTATTGTAGTATTAACTGTTTTATGTTCTTATGCATGTTTTGTCGAAAAAGTTCTTATTCCAATTTTAAGCTATATTTATATAATTTAAAGAATGGAATTATTATAATATATATCATATTTATCAATTCAATTCATTTATATAATCATTCTTTAATGAAGATTATGTAAAATGAATAACATCACACCGTGGAGACGGTAAGCCGAACGTACACATGCGCAGTGATATCATTCTCATAATTGTTGAATGGTACATAAGTGGAAGGTGTATAATTTATAATAATTAGTATCATGTCATAATAATCATATATAGTTATTATTTACAACATTATACCCATCCATGTCTGGTGGTGGTGAAAAACAGATTACACCACCGCGTGGAGACGGTAAGTCATACTTATACAAGGAGAGTGATTTCATTTTTTGTAGGATGGATGGAAGGTGAAATATGGTTGTTTCATATTTATAATAACATATCATTATATGATTGATACTAATTTTATTACATTATAATGAGACAAAAAATTCAGATGAAGTAGAAGAAGAAAGAAATTTGAAATAATCGGTAGAAGAGATTATCTCTTCCTCGACGTGCCTCCATTAAATTTCCACTTAGGCCACTAGAGTCGGTTTTTAAAGAAGACCAGAACCTCTATAATTGAAATAAATAATTTTAGAAGGAAATATTTCCATGATTGGCCGTGATTTAAGGCTCAAAAGGATGTGAAGAGGTGAGGTAGGATGTTCCCTTTTATTGTTTACGTGAGGGGCACTATTGGAAGCCTCAAAAATAACAATTTATAATAAAATAAAACCCCACTTAAAAACACAAAAAATTTCCAAATATTTAATATAAGATGATATAGTGTTTTGATATCCTCAGAATTTTTTTATACAAGTCTTTTTTTCAATTTAAGCATTATCTTTTTAATTAACACTTAGTTATTCAATTTAATTTTAATTATTGTAAAAACATTATAAATATTTCATGGTTATAAATATTTACTTATATAGTGTTAGTTGACCAAAAAAGCAACTTTTATGAAATTTTTTACCTTATAATTATCACATTGTAATTTTTAAATTTTTATAATATTTTAAAAAAAATTATTTTTCTAAAATTTAAATAGTGTCAATTTTGACACTATTCAACTATTTGACTTTAAATAAAATGAAAATAGAAGATAAATTTGAAAAAAATCATTTTAAACACTCCAAAAATGTCATATAAACCTAAAAAATTAGTGCATATCTTTAATTAATTCATATGAGATTTTATTTAAGATTTTTGAAACCATTTATTCGACATTTCTGTTAATAAAATATATTCTACATCATGATTGTGTCATCATTAATTGAAATTATTTAATTTCTAAAAATTATAAATAAATTTCTATGATGTAGTTAATTATTTAATACTTCCAAATAATTTTTATAGTACAAAATATCTCTTAGTAACACATATATTAAAATTAGTATACTTATATAAATTTAGATTGTGACATTTTGGTACAATCATTAGTTTTTATTACATCTATGTCATATTCATAGGTAAATGGCACTATATTGATTAAATTTCAAAAAATAGATGATAATAGTCTCATTTAGATCTAAAATATGATCTTTACTATAGTTAATGTAATTTTATAGTACTATTTTTACCCTAATTACCTGATTTACCTTTAAACATTGTAAAAAAAATAATTATCAAAGTAACTATTCAGAATACACAAAAAATAAAAGTTGACTATTAACATAATTTTGTCCTAATGATTAAAAATATGGAATCAATTTTTAATATGTAAAAAAACATAAGTTGAAGTAATTAATTGAAAATCAATACCATTGTTGGAATGAGAGAACAAGTTTTTTAAGTTAAATATTTTTAAAAGATTAAAATGTTTTTACATATGAATTAAATATAAAACTAATTCCAATGACCTTAACTACATTAAATGGTAAAAATATATTCTATTTATACTTTTAATCCATTCAATAATATAATTTAACTATAAAAATTATTTCAATGTAAAAATTGTTTTTCAATTAAAATTTTGCATATTTTTACTGTTCATCAAAATATGAAAGCTACAAGAAAAATATCAGAAATTTATCCAAAGTAAATTTTTATATCTAGATTAAAAATAAAATTTTCAATTCATCATATAAATATTATTATTATTTCAAAATATAAATTTAAAATGGGTTCTCTATTCAAAGGTGTAAAATTAACTTTTAAAAAAATATATTTTTATACATAAGCAGGGTTTTATTCATAACCTATTACTAAAATATCCATTGTATGAATATAAAAAATATTTTATTAAGTATATAACAAATATATATCTCATTAATGTCATTAACAAAAATAATTCACTCCAAAATACAAATATATAATTGATTTATATTTTTCATAAATAATTGATAGCCAATGAATTCACAATTAATTTTCAAAAGTTAGTTTTTATTATTGCTGCTAACCTAACAGCTAGTCTATAATAGTAATTTTACAATAACGGAATCTCAATGTTCATTTAAACTCATTATTTTTTGAAAACCAAGCTACTAAATAATAAAAATTCTTTTCAGAAAATATTTCATAAATAAATCTGGGTATAACATAGATATTCACTTATTGATAAGAAATATTTAGAATTGGTAAGGTGAGAAACTATAAACCATATGGGATCATTATATTTCAATATATATGGAAATAAAATGACAATAACCCTACTAATATCATCCCATTTCCACATAGAAATAGGTATCGGTTGTATGAATCCTTTCGTATATTGTATTTTTATCCTTAACCTATTGACAAACCACCACTTAATATATAATCTAAAATACATGTTTAATATTATCACATAAAAAGTGTTCCTTAAAATCATAATAAATTATAGTTACAATAATTTTCATAGTAAATTTGAGCTATAACATTGGTGTAATATTTCTATTTTTAGCATATGTATGGATATAACACACAACCTCCCTAAAAATTTCAATATACCATCTTCATAGACTGAGTATACTAACTTCTGATCTTTCATATGTTCACATTTATTTTGAAAATCCTTATCATAAATTTTGAAATATTTTATTTCCTCCATTAAGGATCGTTTCCAATAATTTGGATTAGATGTGATGTTTCCCCTTCCTTAAATACCCACATATCCAAATTTTATAAATCCATGAATACATGATCCTTGTCAATACACATTTTATTCAAAACTCAATTATATTTTTGACGTGATGAATCAACCAATTTATTTTCCTTCTTAGGGTGTATGTGTATTGAAAACTCATAATTCATGAGTACTTCTATCCATTTCTTTTACCTCATGTTGAGCTTATTTGTTATGAAGACGTATTGTAAACATTTTTGATCCGTATATATTTCACATATTTCACCATAAAAGAAAATTCATCAATATATTAATCATAAATATAATGGATTTTAACTCAATATCACATGTTTGTAATTATATTCATGAATCATTAACTACCTTGATGCCTATACACCAACTCAATTGTTCTATATTATGGAACATCTATGTTTTTCTTTGATGCATTACTAGACATCACAAATCTATCCCTTACTAACGATATGTTAAATATGAGGGAAACTACTAATATCCTCTTTAATTATTTAATCAATTACTTAAATTAGTCTAACCATATATAGATATTCACTTTACTTTTCAAATTGGTCAACGAGTCATATAATCAACAAAATATTTGAAAAAAAACGATAGTAACCTACTAACACAAGGAGACAACTTACCTCAGCTATATTAATTAGAATTTTAAATTACATCACTATATTTTTCTTTCAAGGATAAACTAATGTTCTATCATTATATAAAAATGGATAATAATATAATATTCATAGACCATAAATTCACTTTTTCTAAATTTCCCATATAATTTTTCTATCTAATAATCATAATAGAAATTTTAAAATAATTCTTATGCTCATTATTATTTTAGATAATAAAACGATTTGATAAATAATCCAACAATGAAATTAAAAATATAATCCTTGTTTACTATTTTCACCAGATCCCTAAAAATGGTGGGTTTATTAGTCAATCCTAAGGTAATTACTATAAACTAAAAATTTCTATACCTTGTTTGAAATGAAAACATTGGAATATCTTCATTATTTAGTCACAGTTCCTGATACTTAAAATGAAGATAAATATTTAAATATTATTAATATCCTTGAATTTGTTGAAATATGTAATCAATAATGGGAAGAGTATACATGGTATTTATATTAATTACTTTGAATTCCCAATAATCAATCGATAACCTCATAGACCCATTATTCATATTATTAAAAAGAATCGGGGCTCCCCATTGTGAAAAATTAGGGTGTACAATTACCTTTTCTTAAAAAATATGTAGTTATTTATTTAGTTTTACAAATTCTAATGTAGTAATCTTATAAGGACTCATAGAATTTAGTTTTGTGTAAGATATGAGATAAATTGAATTCTCATCTTCATGATCAGGTAGTTTTACTAATTAATCTTCAAGGAACACATTAATACATTCGCATGCAATATATATTCAATTATATAGATTTGTTTCCATTCATTGGTTGTGTGGGCTCCAATGACCCAATTATTTCGTTAACGAGAGCTACTGAAGGTGGGTTCATACATGATTCAGAATATATAATATCCTATATAATGAAAAGGGATTCCATATCTCTATTAGAAATTTTATTCTCCTTCCCATGGGAATAAATTTTTTTCTCATTATAATTTAAAATCTAGTCTATAACAAATTTTATATCAAATTAAAACATATGTTTGATAATTAGGTATACAGATAGTGCATGTACATGTGTATTAATAAGGATAAGATGACATATTCCAATTTCAGTAAGATTTCGACTATGATTTAGATTTAAAATTCAATTCATAAGGTACAACGTAAATATATAATTTTCCTGAAAAAATATAAGATATGAGTCTGGAGATTCAAAACCTAATAATGAATTTTAAAAATTATAGGCTATGTTCAATATACATACCACTAAATGATCTAGAATATACACCTTAGTTTTAGTGAACGCATAATCTAATCCTTGATTAACCTTTTTGAGTAAAATTCCTCTGACTCTTTAGGCATGCATTCAAATAGTGACCTAACTTATTAGTGTTCAAACATTGAGTATTAGAAGATTGTTTCTCTCTTTTAAACAACAAGACTCGTGTACTTTCCCTCTACACTTGAAGAAAACACTTAATCCCTGAAATCTTGGATGATAGTGTTTTATTCTATAATTGTTAAAAGATATATATTACACCCTTCCTTTAATGATTTTTTATTTATTTCCTCTTCAAATGTTCTCATTCACCCACTTTTTTTATTACATATAAAACATAGGAAATAGATAATTCTATCTCTATATATATGTATCATGATAATATATCATCATATTCTAAAATTCTATGATAGAATAACACAATTAGAAGGCTATTAATTAACCCATTAAATAAAAAATAAATCCTTCTCATTAGATTAGGTACATAATACAAAACATGATTTACTAACCTTGTAATGTTAGCTACATACTCGCCACCATTTTCTCATTCTTATTTTCCTTAGAATAAGGAATTTTCTCTCTAAATTTTTTTTCACTAATGATGAAATTATTTTTTGAATAATATATAATTAAATATATTTCATACTAAACAATTTATTTCTTAAAAATCATTAGTGTTATGTATTAATGACCACCATTGATCATTCTGCTATAACATTAACAAAAATTGAAAAATTATGCACATCAAATATCATAATCATAATCTTTGTATCTTTGGATATATCATCAAATAATAAAAATATTTTTAAATCATTTAAAGATGTTTATAAAGAACATGAAAATTAACCAATTAATACTCCTTGATACTATTTATCTTGCTGTATAGTCTTAGGCCCACACATTGTGCTCTAATGATGACCAAATCAATACCCAATCCTCCTATTTTAGAGTTTTTTTGCAATATAGAATATGTAAAATAGTTTCATGCACCTCTCATTCTTTAGAAAGAGATGTATTTGTAAGTAAACCAGAAAAATTTCTACTTTATCAAAACATCACTACATTATATTATAATAAGCCTTACCCATAGAGTTTTTCACAGGGTTATGTTCACTAATATATGTTTTCCTAAACCTAATTCCCCAGGTTTATACTAAACTACCTAGGATAATAAAATCAGCCCCAGTAACCCAGATTCAATGGTAATTTTACAAAATTGTACAAAATAAATTGATTCATATCCCAAAGTAGTGAATAGTTTAGTCTTAGGAGACTTTATAAATACATGATTCAAACATTACATTAAAAAATTGAAATAATAGATAAAATTTATAATTATACCTTTATTATTAATTCCATTAAATACTTATATCATTCATAAATCTCGTATCTCTACCCCATGGAAAGGAAAAAATAAAAAAGGGTGAGCTCATATGATATATAAGGGAAAACATACACCATAAGGTATCATGGAAGATATACAACATTAATAATATGGGATAGATAAAAAATAATTTAATATTCCATAGAAATATTAAAATAAAACAGACTAAATACATTGAATATATATCTATAAAAAATTACACTCATAATAAACACATGTTTCATAATGATAGAATTCATAATATTTGACATCATAATCTTACCACAAGGGATTTTTTCCAATGTATCATAAAAAAAATGTAAGGCATATGCCAATTACCCAAACCAGTTTTTCTCATGAGATCTACTAATGTATCGATGGGATATAGTGGTAATTTTACTGCACATACTACGTCCATTTTATTCCTCATATGAAAGGAGTGAATTAATATTCAATACATAATCTATATAATTCATCATATTAAAAACTAGCATGCAATTTTTTAATATTTTCAACATTTAATAAATATAAAAACATGATCATAATAAATCAAGACTAATATAGTGGATGGTATCATTTGAGGATGTCCCTAATAAAGTTTATGATTTATCAAATGATGTTTTTATAGATGAAATTAGTTTTTAAATTTCTACAAAAAATTACTCTAAGAAATTACCATTTTCCTTTTGAAATAAATTATATTAATATCTAAAAATTTATTATATATTAGGAAAATATTTCTCTTCTAAAATAGTAATGTAAAATTTTAGACGTGTCTTCATGTAAAATAATTTTCATTATAGTGTTAAAATTTATTCGATTAGTAATTGTTAATATAAATATTTCATTCACAGCTTTGGTAATAATTACATTTTGTAGAAAAAAACCATTAAAAATTAAATTTTAAATATTTTTAAATAAATTAATAGGTAATAGAAGTTAAAATTTTAAAATTTGTCATTTATATTTCTAAACATTCAAAAAAAATTAAGAGTTTAATCATGGAAGAAAAAGTCTACCCGATAAAGAGGAAATAATGTCGAATTCTATTTGAAAACATTTTATTATAAATTTTCTGAACTAAAGAGATAAAGTGGTTCTAATATAATAAAAATATAGAAATAAAAATAGTAGAGGAAAATATATGGGTATTAAATATATAAGGATAACTTAATTCCACTAATATAATCCAAAACATAAAGAACCCCAAATAACGATGAGAGAAATAAAACCTTAACTAAGGTCTATTTTTATTCAAAATTGATTTTAACATAATTAATATCAAATTTATCATTATTATAATTCTATAATAGAACCATATATATACATATAATTTCATATATGATCCACTTATAATATTTTAATACATTTTTATTAGTAATTGTTTATTAAAATCATTTTTTTGTGTTAACTATAATATATTTCATATAAGTTTCAGTTGAGTAGTTTTGGTTCATGTATATTGATAATTATTACATAGTTTCAAAAATATTAATCACAAGAAAAAATTCATATAAAATCATTATTTACATATTTATAAAAATATGTGAAATGGATACATGAAAAATAAATCACATCGCTTCATTGAGGTGGTAGTTTTCATGTACACATGAGTGACATTATCATTTTCTAATGAGTAGGAAGGTAATGAGGAAAATGATATATTATCTTTCATGAATAATAATTAAATTATAAATATAATATATATTAGCTAGTTCTATATTTATTTCCTTCAAATTAGTGTGGTTATGAAAAATAAATTACATCACAGTGTGAAGACCATTGGCAGTGCGTACACATGAGCGATGTTTTCATTTTCTATTGGATGGATAATTGATTTAAAACGGTAGTAAAATTTTTATAATAAATTACTAGTATATTTATTATACACTATTAATTAGTTTATAATGGTTACAATATATTTATTGGAAGTATAAGAATAAATAAACATGAAAGATTAGGTAAAGGTGATTACCACTATTTTGAGAGTCCTCCTTTGACTTACAACTTCATCCTTAAATGATAGGTCAAAAGGGAAGATAATGAGATATATTATGAATGAAATAAATTTGATAAGTTATTATAGTAATTATTTTATGAAATATATGGCTCAAACATTATGAATAATGGAGGATATGGGATTAACCTTTATAGGCGAGGGAGTAGACACTCATGGAATTACTTAATAGATTTAAATATAAATAATTTCATTCTCATGTATAAGACTTAAGAATTCTCAATGATTTTATTGAAGATAATATAGTGGCAAAATATATTTATCCAATATTAGTTAAACAAGATTATGTGGCATTTACACCATTATCACTTTTTTTAACCTCTGATAAACTTGTTTTAATCTTAACTCTCGTAATAAATTTTTATTATTTTTACTATTCATTATGAAAAAAATAAACCTAAATAATTTAATAAAAATAATTATTTTGATTAATAATATTGAGTAAATTAAAAAATATTTAATTTTTAGAACTTACAGAAATTAATTATAATATAAGTCCTCAAAATGAATCAAAAATCATTTTTAGAATTATGTTTTTTTAAGAATAAAATTGATTTTAATGAAAAATAATGCATAATTTTGGATCAAAATAAATTCACTGAAACATATCAATTAGATTGAGACATATTTTTATTTGAAACTATACCAAACCAAAAGGAACCATTTATATATTCAATTGAGATAAATTAGTTAAAAACAATTATTATTTGAATAAAAAAATATTTTCATTTCCAAAATGTTAACAATAAATTTTGTAACTTCCAAATTATATTTTTAGATTAATTTTATATCGTCATGTATATATATTGGACCTATATAAATGTTTTTATAAACATTCAAGTTATTATTTATTTTTATAACATCACAAAAGTTATTTTTTTTTAAAATCTATATTTCCACAATTATCTTAAAGACAAGTATTTCATTAAAATATAAAAAAACATCATATGAATATTTTGACATGGTTAATTTAATAATTAAATTAATATCTTAAAATTTATTTAATTAAATTTGCATAATTTCTCTTTTAATCACATTATGAAATTAATATATATTCATTATAATATTGTTTCTTTATAGAGAAAATAATACATATATTAAGTGAATCCTTGGTGTCAAATAAATATTTACTAATTTTAAATTTTTAACTAAAGTATTTAATGTTCAAATTTTTTAAAATTTTAGGATAATTACCATAATTAGTAGTTTATAAAAATCATTTAGCATTTATTGTGAAAATATCTTAACTCATTATTTTTAGTTATTTAATATATTTCAATAAATATTTGGAAATACATACCCTGATTTTGAAATAGTTGGAATTATGCTTCTGTCATCTCATATTGATTTTTCAATTTATTAATTAATTCTAACAAGAAAATTTTAAATATGTGTTTTTATATGTGTTAAAATCAATTGAACAAACCTATTGTATTGGATAATAGAGACTTGTGTAACAGTAATTTTATAATAACACTATTTATTATTTCACATTAATACATGAATTATAAAATAACATTACACTAGTACAACCTGAAAGATGAATAAGTCATGTGTATTATGTAATTATGTACTATAACTATCACAACACTGCTCTTTATTTCACATTAATAAATTATTTATTACATAATATGACCCTTAATAAAAACTATATGATAGATACGTATAGTGTATTTATGAATTTGGTACTTTACATAAAAATTTAAATCAAAAAAACATCATCTTTATTGAAAAAATATGTAACATAGTCGCACTTAAAACCACCATGATAACCAGGGGACATACATACGAAAGGGGTGATATAAAAATCTTAGTAAGGTAATAAACAAGTAATAACATTAATAAGGAAATACATCTTAGAAAAGATACATTTAATTGGGGAATACAAAGTGTGATAATCAGAAACACGAACAATGTTACCTAATATATCATGACAATATAAAGTCAACATGGGTCATGTGGGAATGACTTAAACCACTACATCATAAATATTTGTAAAGGATAAATTCCATGAAATATTGATATAAAAAGTCCCAAAAAGTAATTAGGTTTACTCTCAATCCTAACAAGACGTCTCATGAGACTAAACATTACCCACTGTATTAGAGCACTATATAATTTTGGGTGAACCAATCACTTTAATTTCATTATCATGCTTAAGAGTTCCCCATACATCATAAAACATTTATTCATTTTTCATCATATTTAAAACTATGATCTAGGAGTTTTTAATACATATGATTATATACCAAATAAAATAATTATTATTTTATAAATGTTAACACCCTTGATAGGAATTTGGTATGGTTATTCACTACACATTGTTTCATTATGGAATCCCGTGGTGAAATTTTAGCATCATAATTGTAGAGACCCGAAGCTTGACGTACATGGACATTACATTACTTTTTCAGAATACTTAGTACATAAAAAAAAGACACACACAAGGACCATAATAGTTTAGTGTCTTAGGAAACTCGGAATATAATCTTCTAATCGTGGTGAAAGATCATCAACATCTCCCATAAAGATATTACTTTTTTTACCTAAAACCATTCTTTATATCCTGGGGAAAAGAAAACATAAAAGGGTGAGCTCAAATGATCAGTAAGGGTAAACAAAAGAAATATCAATCACATCATATACATAAGAGCATAACTTTTGGAAATCTTAACCTGCAAAAAGAAATCATAATTTCATAACATTGGATAAATCATAGTAGTGAAATGTAATCCAAATTATCATAAAATAAAACATGAAACTTTGTGGAATACACACATAATCCTATGGAATCATTTCTTATAAGTGAAGACTCATTGCCAAGACTATCTTAGTGGACAAAGTCCATTTCTGAACCGAGTTCACTCCTCGTTTCAGTCGTGTTTCACTGAACTGGTTTAACCTGCCGTTCCAGCCATGTCTATATCATGAGATAAAAAATCTTTACCCATTGAATTGGAGGGAGATATAGGTCCCACCCATCTCATATTGAAATCATTCTTACTTGTGCCACAAAATAAACATACATCATTCATAAAAACCCGATAAATAAAATGGGTTTCATAAACATCATCCCATCATCACATAATCCATATAAAATAAATGGATATCATTTCATAATAACAGAAGTGAAACCATGTAATTCATAGAGACATTATACATGAAACATACACATATGAAATAATTTCATCTTAGATGAAAAATGGTTTTGATAAAACACTTGAAATGAATTCTTGAGGAAAATATCCTTTTTTCTTCAAAATAATTTTCTTTTCACAAAATGTCATACAATTTTAAAGGAAAATGATTTTGTTGAAAATAGTCATGAAATATTTTGGAGGAAGCTTCATGAAAATAAGGCTTTATAGAACCGTAAAAATCCGTTTGTGCTGTATAAGTTAAAAAAAACATTCTTCTCGCACTTTTGCCGGAAAGTCAAAAAGTACCTCATAACGTAAACAAAAGAAAGATTCCCTACATACCATGTAGTAAAAGTCAAAAATGGGTAAAAAGGACTTTAAACATACCTGAAAACACTTTTATAAAAAAATGCACATGGATGATATAAATAACCCCAGTAAATACTTACGAATAAACAATCTCAGATAAGAATGAGATTGGAATATGTATCCCTTACCTTATGTCTGATATGCTTCGTATGTATCCGAACCTCCTGTATAATGATTTAAATAATTTCATTGACTTATTCTAGAATCATACTCATTGTTAGGATATCATATATGGTTCACTTATTACTTTATTTTACCCGTTCTTTTGTAAATTCCTTGTTAAAGAGCGTTTTGGGTAAAATCATTTCATTTGTCTTCAGTGTTTTGACTTGTAAATATTCATATGATTACTTATATAATTATTACTTAATTCCAGAATATAAAAAATTATTTATATATAATATATATTCAGAATATACATATATATAAAGGATCGATAAATGGAACGAAATACACTGTTCATGGAGACGGTAGGTCGTACGTACGCATGAACGTTGTTTTCGGTTCCTTATTGAATTGAGTGGAATTAAGTAGACGACATAAATATATATATAAATAAATCCAGTAGTATTATTAGGTCATATATTTCATGATTACTTATTATATATACTTTATAATCATTCATGAATGGTTAACATGGAGAATGAATCTCATCGTGTTGTGGAGACGGTAGTCCGTATGTACGTACGAGCGATGATATCATTTTCATGACTGTGGAATTGTATTTGAGTGTATGTATACTATTTCAGAATCAATTTAACATTAAAATAATCATATATAGTTATTATGTACACCATTATACCCATCCAAGAAAGGTGGTGGTGGAAAATAGATTACACCATGGCGTGGAGACGGTATTCCGTACGTACGCACGCGCGGTGATTTCGTTTTCCGTAGGATGGATAGATGGTGAAATAGGGATGTTTCATACTTATAATAACATATCAGTATATGAGTGATACTGATGTTACTACTTCATAATGAAACAACCTATGAAGAAGAAGTGGAAGAAAAAATAAAGTTGAAAGAATCGGTAACGGACATTACCTCTTCTTTGAAGCGCCTCTTTGAGTCCCCCTCTTAGGGCACTAAAATTGGTATTTTAAGAAGACCAGGACCTCTAGGATGTTGTTAGGTAAGTGGAGAACAGAAGTTTTCAGGGGTTGTCCGAGCATGAAGGCTCAATGTGGTGTGAGGAAGAGGGTGAGGAGGTGCCCTTTTATAAGGGAGGAGAGGGGCTCCTTTGGAAAAACTAATAATATTATTTTATTATAAAGCCAAATTCGGTTTTAAATAGCTCCAAATTGATTTATTTCAAAGATAAGGTTGGGTGGGGTCTAAATAATCTCATCCAATATAATTTAGACAAGTTTGGGTTCCTATTTTAACCTTATCATTTAGATTTAACATTAAGTTAAATAATTTTACTTTTACCGTGTCTTCTTGTGTTCTTATACTAGAAGGTTAATAAACTTACTATAACAAGCCAAAGTAACCCCAAGTTGTTTATTATTAATATATATAACCTTATCTAAGTCATTTTTCCGAACCTTAGATTTTTGAGAATAAAATAACAATTAATAATATAATATTGGTTTAAAAAACTATTTTATGTCAATTTTGACACTATTTAGTAATTGATATTTGTGAAACTCATAACAGAATGATTAGTTCGAACAAAGTTAATTAAATCAATAATAACAAGTCATATTAACCTATAAAATTAGTATAAATCATAAAAAGTCTCAAATTATGTTTATTTGGGTATTTATAATATCAATTATTCTAATTTTTCACTATTATGGTAATTAATGCATCATCATTATGTCATAAATAAATTAATTTATTTAATGTCTAAAAATTATAAATAAACTATCATTATGTAGGAAATATTATTATATTTCTAATTAATATTTACAATCTAATTTATCTTCTTTATAACCCTATATTAAAAATGTTGTAGTAAATAAACTTTGATTTTAACTCTTTTAACTCTTCTTTGAATTAAATAATAATAAATGTCCTAATCTAATCCAAGTGGGCCTAAATGGTCATATTTTATTCCTAAGGTTGTTTTTCGTCGAATTAAACTTATCCAATAGAATTAGGAAATGTGTTAGGGTAATAATAATATCATTTTTATCCTTAATTACCCTATTTACTTTGAACCATGGTAAAAAAAAGTAAAAAGTTACTATTCACCAAAAATTATTTTCATCTCTTTGAACCACATTTGTAGAGACCCGTATCTTGACTTACATGGACATTACATTACATTTGCGGAATACTTAGTACATAACAAAAACACACACACAAGGATTGTAATAGTTTAGTGTCTTTGGAAACTCAGAATATAATCTTCTAATCGTGGTGAAAGATCTTCAAAATCTCCCATAAAGATCTTCCTTTTTTTTTACCTAAAACCTTTCTTTATATCCTGGGGAAAAGAAAACATAAAAGGGTGAGCTCAAATGCTCAGTAAGGGTATACAAAAGAAATAAAAATCATATCATATCTTTTTGAAAATCATAACCTGCAAAAGAGATCATAATATCTTAACATGGAACAAATCATAGAAGTGAAAATGAGATCACCATAATCATAACATGAAACTTGAAACTTTGTGGCATGCACACATAATCATGGAAAATCATTTCTTGTTAGTCATGACTCATTGCCAAGACTATCTTAGTGGACAAAGTCCCTTTCTAAATCGAGTAACCCTCGTTTCAGTCCTGTTTCACTGAACCGGTATAACCTACCATTCCAGCCATGTCTATCTCATGAGATATAAAATCTTTACCCAATGCATTGGAGGGAGATATAGGTCCCACCCATCTTATAATGAATCCTTTCTTATGTGTGCCACATAATCATAAAACATACATCATCCCATAACACATGTAACAAAAATGGGATTCTTGAAACAACATGACATCATAAAACAATTCATATAAGATAAAGGAATTCATAAAAATAATTCCATCACAACATGATCAAATCAATTTAATAATAGGGATAAAAATAGAACCCTTTATTATCTTAGATGGAAAATAATTTTGATAAAACACTTGAACTCCATTCTTGAGGAAAATATCCTTTCTTCTTCAAAATCAATTTCTTTTCACAAAACATCATGCAATTTTAAAAGAAAGATATTTTATTGAAAATATTCTTGAAATCTTTTAGAGGAAGCTTCATGAAAATAAGGCTTTATAAAACAGTAGAAATCCGTTCGTGCCGTATAAGTTAAAAAAAACATTCTTTTTACTTTTGTCGAAAAAGTCAAAATGTACCTCGTACGAAAAACGACAAAAGATTCCTTTCATATCTTTTACTAAAAACTCACCAAAGGGTAAAATTGTATTTAAAACATTGTAGGTGGATGGAAATGATATTACATATTGAGTAAACATGGATGTGGATGATAAAATACACCCCAGTAAATACTTACAAATAAACAATCTCGGATAAAAATGAGATTGTGATATTCCCCTTACCTTAGGTCCGACTTGCTTTGTAAGTGTCCGAACCTCCTGTATAATGATTTAAATCATGTTATTGACTTATTAAAGAATCATATTCATTGTTATTATATCATATATTGTTCACTTATGACATTATATTACCCGTTCTTTTATAAATTCCATGTTAAAGAAGCGTTTTGGGTAAAATCGTTTCATTTATCGTAGGTGTTTTGACTTGTTGTTCTTGACATCATTATTACTTATATCATAATTTACTTACTTCCAGAATATAAAATATGATTTATATATCATATATATTCAGTATATATATATATAATAGGTAGATAAATAAAATGAAAAACACCGTTCATGGAGACGGTAGTCCGTACGTACGCATGAACGCTGTTTTCCTTTCCATATTGTCTTCAATTGGAAGTAAGTAGTTGACATACATATGTATATATATACATAAATCCAGTATCTTTATAATGTCATATATTTCATTATTATTTCTTATATATACTTTATAATCATTCTTAAATGGTTAACATGGAGAATGAATCTCATCGCGTCGTGGAGGCGGTAGTCCATACGTACGCACGCGCGGTGATTTCTTTTTCCGTAGGATGGTTAGATGGTGAAATAGGGTTGTTTCATACTTATAATATCATATCAGTATATGAGTGATACGGATGTTATTACTTCATAATGAAACAACCTAAGAAGAAGAAGTGGAAGAAGAAATAAAGATGAAAGAATTGGTAATGGTAATTACCTCTTCTTTGAAGTGCCTCTTTGAGACCTCCTCTTAGGGCACTAAAATTGGTCTTTGAGGAAGACCAGAACCTCTAGGATGTTTCTAGGGAAGTGGAGAATAGATTTTGGCAGGGTTTGGCCGAGCTTGAGTGCTCAAATTGGTGTGAGGAGGAGAGGGAGGAGGTGCCCTTTTATAAGGGAGGAGAGGGGCACCTTTGGAATTCTTAAAAATATTAATTTATAATAAATATAACCCCACTTAAAAACTTCCAAAAATGACTCATATTCGAAGATTAGATGATATAGGTTTGTAATCTCATCAACCAATCAAATTTAGACATGTTTGGATCTTATTTGAAACCTTATCATTTTGATTTATCCTTATTTAATCTATTTAAGTTTATTTGTGGTAATAAAATTCTAAATTTTAAATTATAACAAATAATTACTTATATGTTGTGAATTTTCCATAATTGTTTACTTTATAACATTATAGACCATATAAATATAAATTTATAATTTTTAAATATTTTTGTGATTTTTAAACAATTTTATAATATGTTATTTTTGTAAAATAACAATAGTGTCAATTTTGACACTATTCATTTAT
The DNA here is from genome assembly GCA_963277665.1 of Viscum album. Classification (NCBI taxonomy): domain Eukaryota; kingdom Viridiplantae; phylum Streptophyta; class Magnoliopsida; order Santalales; family Viscaceae; genus Viscum; species Viscum album. The sequence continues at coordinate 1,977,820,760 of OY728157.1, read as the reverse complement.
TTGAATTTAAATAAAATATATACAGAAGATATGTTCGAAATAAAAGATTTAATATATTAATAAAAGGTCATATGTATCTATAAAATTAGTGCATCACATTAAATAGTTCATATAATATTTATTTTATTATTTTGAAAACCATTTATTTGGTTTATCTCTTAATAAAATAAATACGACAACATTTTTGTATAATTATTTAATATACTTATTTGTTGCATAAAAATTAAAAATAAAATCCTATGATGAATATAAATCTATTACCTTTCACAATAATACATTTACTCGAATTTATCATCTTAAAATCAAAATATTTAAATTGTTATATTTATTAAATTATGAAGGTGACAACTTTGGCATTATTTAAAATAAAATAATATAAGTGTCATAATCGCTTTTATAAGGCTCCAAATGGTCAAATATTAGACCCTTGTGTGCTTATGGTTTACATTTACATGGCCAATAAGGTTTTGTTAGGTATTTGTGCATTTTATGGTCACTATTAGTTTAATAAAGACAATATTCTTGATTTTTCACTAGATAAACAATTTCTCCATCACTATTGTTTCATAATTAATGATAATTATATAATCCCTAAAAATTATAAATAAATTTATATGATGTAGATAATTTCATTATCTTTCTGGAGACTATTCATGTTCGAAGTTTCATGAAGTTTATCACTAAATTAAAATTAATATACTTATAAGATTTAAGAAAGTGACATGTTGTCACTTTCTTTGGTTTTAATAATAATTAAGTTATTTTCATGGAAAAATGTCCATTAAATGATTCTAATCCGACCCTTAGGTGATATGGGTCTACTTTTAGTCATCCAATAGGATTTTGACATTTGTTAGGGTAATTTTAAAATATTATATTTACCCTTAATTGCCTGATTTACCTTTAACTATGGTAAATAAAATTTACCGTAGTTACTATTCATAATTCCCAAAAATAAAAAGTAGCTTATTAACATAATTTGGACCCACTGATTCCATATATGGAATCCATTTTTCCAAATTCAATACACAAGAGATGCAGAAATTAAATTAAAATTAATCCCGTTGTCGAGAGAAAACGGGTTTTTCATTAAAACATTGCAAAAGATTGAATTGATTTAACCTACGAATTCAAGGTAAAATCAATGCCAATGACATACATTATATTAAATGGTAAAAACATATTCTATTTATACTTTAAAACCATTCAATATTATAATTTAACCACATAATATATTACGATGAAAAAAGTTGTTTTTAATTAAAATATAGCGTGTTTTTACTATTCATTAAAATATGAAAGTTATCGGAAAAATATCAAAACTTTATCAAATGTAAGTTTTTATATCCTGATTCAAAAGAAGAATATTATTTTGTCAAATTGAACATATAAACATGTCAAAAACTATATTTAAAGTGGGTGCGCCATCAAAAGGCGGTAAAACTGCATTTTTTTGAAAAATACTTATTTTACCCGAAAAATTTATTTTGTTCTTATACCATGTTCTAGAAATGTGTAAGATGAATAATAATGTTATAAAATTCGAAATTTAGTTAATACTATTCATAACGGCTAGTTCATGACAATATTATAATAATATAACATTGTTTATTAAAACCCGGTATTGCGTACAACACACGCTATTGAGGAAGGTCGCGATTGCGTGTAATGCAAGCCAAGTCAGGGTTGCGTGTTGTGAAAGAATCCTTCGTTGTTTCGTATAACAGAATCCAACCATATTTCATTTATACATTTAATATATATATATATATATACTCAATGTTGCGTAGAATAACTATTATCAAAATTGTGTGTAACACGGTCCAAGAATAGTGTTGCGTATACTGCAAGCTAATACGGTGTTGCATATAGCGCAATGTAATCTTGGTGTAGAATACAACAAAAGACATTAATGAAATTAAAATAATATTTTTCATAAAATCTTGGGGTGTTACATTCTACCCCCCTTAAAATGAATTTCGCCCTCGAAATTCGTCGGGGTTATAAATGGTTTACTATTTGAAAGTTTCTTTGATAGAAACCCACATCGTAAAAAGGAATACCAAAACTTGGCTTTAAAAACTAAAGTATGAAATGTAACGATTACCCAAATAAACTAATCACTGGGTTTCCACATAGGTGAAAATATGGATATGGAAGAGAAATCTAACCATCATGTTCTGATGGAGAGTGGTAGAGAACATGGCTATGGAAAAGCCAGTAATCACAAATCCATAAATTTGTGACGATCTAAGGTACCATCTGATTCATCAGGTATAAGATCACTAGGACAACATTTTTGGTTTTCAAAATCATTTCCCTAAAGTTGAAAATTTGAATTAGAATAAATACTTACTTTATTTTGGTACAATATCACTATTGTTCGTGCCTTGAACAATTTCCACTTCATCTCTTAAATAAATGAAGTTGAATTTGTTATTCGTGAAGTGTTAGCAGATCATGTGATAGAATGACGGGTCATTCCATATGTCTCAAACAAAAGGATAGCAAAAATTTATATACATAAGTCGATCTATAGAGAGATTAATCATATATGGTTCCTAAAATGGACTTATACATCATATATCATACTGCTTAATATAATAAAACTAGTTTCTACTAAACAGGGACTTCCTGTAGGTCAGTGGTAGGCGATAAAGGCCAGTCGCACTTTGGTTGTGGGTTCGATTCCCACAGCCTTGTCCGAAGCGATGGGTTGTCGCCCGTCATGCAGGTTGTCCTTTTTCTAAAACTACATTAGTATAACATCACATAAATAATATCAAAAGAAGTTCTATACTTAAACAATACTAACTTATGGTTAACATAATCCATTACAATCTTTAGGCTTATCTAAAATACTTCGGTCCAAGCTCATAGTAAAAAGAAAATGATTACTTGAAATGTCGTCAACCAAGCATGTGAATACCATCATTTATCCCCCATATATCTTGTTGGTCACATTCCAAACATTCAAAGTCCTTAATCATGTATTCTCTTGAATACCCATTGAACCTTAGTGAAAACTTGAATGCAGTTAAAAGTTAACACTTTCCACATACCAAAATCCTAAAAATTCTATATACTCAAACCATGATATCACTTAGTCCTTATATCAATCATGAGCTCATGAATACAATCAAACATCTCATTATCTTCTTATCCTTTCATTATGCACATATCATCTACTTTCCAAAATATTTGAATCACTTTTCATGGTTATCGGTACCTTAAAATTATTGAAAACCACAATAGACCAATACTTAAATATTTCAATACACCATAAAAGTACCTCAACAACATTATTCTTGAATACCAATACATAAACACTTCAGTCCATCCACTTCAATGATTGTCCTGGAATAAGTCCTTTCTTGATTTAGAAGTAACTTTTTAGGTCATGGCATTGAGTTGGGTAATGCCCATGTTCTCCACAAATAAGACATTGAACTCCATAACAGTCTGTCACTCTATGACCCTTTTCTCCACACAGATAACATCGGTCCCTCCATTTGAGGTATTCCTCAAGGTTCTTCTTCCCTTCTTTAGAAATCTCAATCTTCCTTTCTTTATGCTCCTTAACATGCGAACATGCATAATAGTTTATCTTCCTCTTCTTTGATGAGTTAGTCATTCCACTAAATTTCACCTTGTTAATCATATATCGCGATGACTGATTCGGCATAATCACAATATCTTTATCTCTAGGCATTACACAATTTTGTTGCTCATAGTCACCAATTTGTCCATTGGATTTAATGTTAACCGAATTCCTTCTGGTTCCCTCCATTAACTAAAACACAAAAAGAATTTTGTGAGAGGCGAAATCATGCTAGGGAAGACAACATAGTAAAGGGGAAGCACCCTCAATATCTAACATCTTAGGATAAATTCTAAGATCGTTACCGTAGTTCTAGGACTATATCCTATACGTATACTTATCCTTAGGGACATCCCTAGACATACCATAGAAATATCTATAGGGATCTCACTAACGTTTTCGCATCCTAGTTTCCAAAGGTTGACTAAACCTTTCCTCTGATACCAACTGTAGAGACCCGTATCTTGACATACAGGGACATTACATTACATTTGCGGAATACTTAGTACATAACAAAAACACACACACAAGGATCGTAATAGTTTAGTGTCTTTGGAAACTCAGAATATAATCTTCTAATCGTGGTGAAAGATCTTAAAAATCTCCCATAAAGATCTTCCTTTTTTTTACCTAAAACCTTTCTTTATATCCTGGGGAAAAGAAAACATAAAAGGGTGAGCTCAAATGCTCAGTAAGGGTATACAAAAGAAATAAAAATCATATCATATCTTTTTGAAAATCATAACCTGCAAAAGAGATCATAATATCTTAACATGGAACAAATCATAGAAGTGAAAATGAGATCACCATAATCATAACATGAAACTTGAAACTTTGTGGCATGCACACATAATCATGTAAAATCATTTCTTGTTAGTCATGACTCATTGCCAAGACTATCTTAGTGGACAAAGTCCCTTTCTGAATCGAGTAACCCTCGTTTCAGTCCTGTTTCACTGAACCAGTATAACCTACCATCCCAGCCATGTCTATCTCATGAGATATAAAATCTTTACCCAATGCATTGGAGGGAGATATAGGTCCCACCCATCTTATAATGAATCCTTTCTTATGTGTGCCACATAATCATAAAACATACATCATCCCATAACACATGTAAAAAAAATGGGATTCTTGAAACAACATGACATCATAAAACAATTCATATAAGATAAAGGAATTCATAAAAATAATTCCATCACAACATGATCAAATCAATTTAATAATAGGGATAAAAATAGAACCCTTTATTATCTTAGATGGAAAATAATTTTGATAAAACACTTGAACTCCATTCTTGAGGAAAATATCCTTTCTTCTTCAAAATCAATTTCTTTTCACAAAACATCATGCAATTTTAAAAGAAAGATATTTTATTGAAAATAGTCTTGAAATCTTTTAGAGGAATCTTCATGAAAATAAGGCTTTATAAAACAGTAGAAATCCGTTCGTGCCGTATAAGTTAAAAAAACATTCTTTTTACTTTTGTCGAAAAAGTCAAAATGTACCTCGTAAGAAAAACGACAAAAGATTCCTTTCTTATCTTTTACTAAAAACTCACCAAAGGGTAAAATTGGATTTAAAACATTGTAGGTGGATGGAAATAATATTACATATTGAGTAAACATGGATGTGGATGATAAAATACACCCCAGTAAATACTTACAAATAAACAATCTTGGATAAAAATGAGATTGTGATATTCCCCTTACCTTAGGTCCGACTTGCTTTGTAAGTGTCCGAACCTCCTGTATAATGATTTAAATCATGTTATTGACTTATTACAGAATCATATTCATTGTTATGATATCATATATGGTTCACTTATGACATTATATTACCCGTTCTTTTATAAATTCCATGTTAAAGAAGCGTTTTGGGTGAAATCGTTTCATTTATCGTAGGTGTTTTGACTTGTTGTTCTTGACATCATTATTACTTATATAATAATTTACTTACTTCCAGAATATAAAATATGATTTATATATCATATATATTCAGTATATATATATATAATAGGTAGATAAATAAAATGAAAAACACCGTTCATGGAGACGGTAGTCCGTACGTACGCATGAACGCTGTTTTCCTTTCCTTATTGTCTTGAAATGGAAGTAAGTAGATGACATACATATGTATATATATACATAAATCCAGTATCTTTATAATGTCATATATTTCATTATTATTTCTTATATATACTTTATAATCATTCTTAAATGGTTAACATGGAGAATGAATCTCATCGCGTCGTGGAGGCGGTAGTCCGTACGTACGCACGCGCGGTGATTTCTTTTTCCGTACGATGGTTAGATGGTGAAATAGGGTTGTTTCATACTTATAATAACATATCAGTATATGAGTGATACTGATGTTATTACTTCATAATGAAACAACCTAAGAATAAGAAGTGGAAGAAGAAATAAAGATGAAAGAATTGGTAACGGTAATTACCTCTTCTTTGAAGTGCCTCTTTGAGACCTCCTCTTAGGGCACTAAAATTGGTCTTTGAGGAAGACCAGAACCTCTAGGATGTTGCTAGGGAAGTGGAGAAGAGATTTTTGCAGTGGTTGGCCGAGCTTGAGTGCTCAAATTGGTGTGAGGAGGAGAGGGAGGAGGTGCCCTTTTATAAGGGAGGAGAGGGGCACCTTTGGAATTCTTAAAAATATTAATTTATAATAAATCTAACCCCACTTAAAAACTTCCAAAAATGACTCATATTCAAAGATTAGATGATATAGGTTTGTAATCTCATCAACCAATCAAATTTAGACATGTTTGGATCTTATTTGAAACCTTATCATTTTGATTTATCCTTATTTAATCTATTTAAGTTTATTTGTGGTAATAAAATTCTAAATTTTAAATTATAACAAATAATTACTTATATGTTGTGAATTTTCCATAATTGTTTACTTTATAACATTATAGACCATATAAATATAAATTTATAATTTTTAAATATTTTTGTGATTTTTAAACAATTTTATAATATGTTATTTTTGTAAAATAACAATAGTGTCAATTTTGACACTATTCATTTATTTGAATTTAAATAAAATATATACAGAAGATATGTTCGAACTAAAAGCTTTAATATATTAATAAAAGGTCATATGTATCTATAAAATTAGTGCATCACATTAAATAGTTCATATAATATTTATTTTATTATTTTTAAAACCATTTATTTGGTTTATCTCTTAATAAAATAAATACGACAACATTTTTGTATAATTATTTAATATACTTATTTGTTGCATAAAAATTAAAAATAAAATCCTATGATGAAAATAAATCTATTACCTTTCACAATAATACATTTACTCGAATTTATCATCTTAAAATCAAAATATTTAAATTGTTATATTTATTAAATTATGAAGGTGACAACTTTGGCATTATTTAAAATAAAATAATATAATTGTCATAATCGCTTTTATAAGGCTCCAAATGGTCAAATATTCGACCCTTGGGTGCTTATGGTTTACATTTACATGGCCAATAAGTTTTGGTTAGGTATTTGTGCATTTTATGGTCACTATTAGTTTAATAAAGACAATATTCTTGATTTTTCACTAGATAAACAATTTCTGCATCACTATTGTTTCATAATTAATGATAATTATTTAATCCCTAAAAATTATAAATAAATTTATATGATGTAGATAATATCATTATCTTTCTGGAGACTATTCATGTTCGATTTTTCATGAAGTTTATCACTAAATTAAAATTAATATACTTATAAGATTTAAGAAAGTGACATGTTGTCACTTTCTTTGGTTTTAATAATAATTAAGTTATTTTCATGGAAAAATGTCCATTAAATGATTCTAATCCGACCCTTAGGTGATATGGGTCTACTTGTAGTCATCCAATAGGATTTTGACATTTGTTAGGGTAATTTTAAAATATTATATTTACCCTTAATTGCCCGATTTACCTTTAACTATGGTAAATAAAATTTACCGTAGTTACTATTCATAATTCCCAAAAATAAAAAGTAGCTTATTAACATAATTTGGACCCACTGATTCCAAAAATGGAATCCATTTTTCCAAATTCAATACACAAAAGATGCAGAAATTAAATTAAATTTAATCCCGTTGTCGAGAGAAAACGGGTTTTTCTTTAAAACATTGCAAAAGATTGAATTGATTTAACCTACGAATTCAAGGTAAAATCAATGCCAATGACATACATTATATTAAATGGTAAAAATATATTCTATTTATACTTTAAAACCATTCAATATTATAATTTAACCACATAAGATATTACGATGAAAAAAGTTGTTTTTAATTAAAATATAGCGTGTTTTTACTATTCATTAAAATATGAAAGTTATCGGAAAAATATCAAAACTTTATCAAATGTAAATTTTTATATCCTGATTCAAAAGAAGAATATTATTTTGTCAAATTGAACATATAAACATGTCAAAAACTATATTTAAAGTGGGTGCGCCATCAAAAGGCGGTAAAACTGCATTTTTTTGAAAAATACTTATTTTACCCGAAAAATTTATTTTGTTCTTATACTATGTTCTAGAAATGTGTAAGATGAATAATAATGTTATAAAATTCGAAATTTAGTTAATACTATTCATAACGGCTAGTTCATGACAATATTATAATAATATAACATTGTTTATTAAAACCCGGTATTGCGTACAACACACGCTATTGAGGAAGGTCGTGATTGCGTGTAATGCAAGCCAAGTCAGGGTTGCGTGTTGTGAAAGAATCCTTCGTTGTTTCGTATAACAGAATCCAACCATATTTCATTTATACATTTAATATATATATATATATATACTCAATGTTGCGTAGAATAACTATTATCAAAATTGTGTGTAACACGGTCCAAGAATAGTGTTGCGTATACTGCAAGCTAATACGGTGTTGCATATAGCGCAAGGTAATCTTGGTGTAGAATACAACAAAAGACATTAATGAAATTAAAATAATATTTTTCATAAAATCTTGGGGTGTTACAACATTTTACTTAATGACATCAACCGTGTCTCTCGGATTTTTGAAATTCCACTCACAGAAGCGGTAAAATTATGTTTTATGAAAAATTCATTTTTTTAACTACCACATAGTGGTTTCACTATTCATCAAAAAATGAAAGTTTCCTGAAAAATACCAAAAATTAGGCCTAAGCTATATTTGATATTATGAACTCAAAAATGATGTCTATTTTACGAAATTAAAAACATATCAGATGCATTAATTAATTTAAAAATCAATTCACGTCGTCAAAACAAATAGCGTGTTCTTAACAGATAATAACTATCAAAAGATTGACACTTGTTTATGTCTGGTTTAAATGTGAAATTATATCCAATGACCATAATTTTATTAAATTGTAAAAATATATTCTAAATATACTTTAAAACCACTCAAATTAATAATTTGTCACTATTAATTATTTCAATTAAAAAAGTTGTTTTTAATTAAAATTTAGTAATTTTCACTATTCATTAGAATATGAAAGTTACCCGAAAAGTACCAAAATTTCACCCAATGCTAATTTCGATATTCCAAATCCAAAAATGAAGTCCATTTTGAAAAATAAAATTTACGAAATTTCAAAAATTGGTTATTACTATTCATAACGGCTAGTTCATAATAATATTATAATAATATCTTGTTTAGTGAAACTCAGTATTGTGTACATCACACGCTATCGAGGAAGATCGTGATTGCGTGTAATGCAAGGAAAGTCAAGGATTCATGTTGTGCAAGCTCCTTTTGGTGTATTGTACAACACAAGACCTTAATGAAATTAAAAATAATATTTTTCATAAAATCTCGGGGTGTTACATTCTACCCCCCTTAAAATGAATTTCTCCCTCGAAATTCGTCGGGGTTATAAATGGTTTACTATTAGAAAGTTTCTTTAATAGAAACCCACTTCGTCAAAAGGAATAACAAAAACAATCTTTAAAATCAATTGTATGAAACGTAACGGTTACCCAAATAAACTAATCACTGGGTTTCCACATAGGTGAAAATATGGATTTGGAAGTGAAATCTAACCATCATGTTCTGATGGAGAGTGGTAGAGAACATGGCTATAGAAAAGCCAGCAATGAAAAAGTCATAAATTTGTGACGATCTAAGGTACCATCTGATTCATCAGATATAAGAGCATTATGACAACATTTTTGGTTTTCATGATCATTTCCCTAAAGTTGATGAAATTTGAATTAGAAGAAATACTTTTGTTATTTTGGTATAGTCTCACCGTTGGTCATTATTTGGAAAATTTCCACTTCATCTCTTAAAGAAATGAAGTTGAATTTGTTATTCGTGATGTGTTAGCAGATCAAGTGATAGAATGATGGGTCATTCTATCTGTCTCAAACAAAAGGTTAGAAAAGTTATCAAAAAATACATAAGTCCTTCTATAGTTAGATTAATCATATATGGTTCCTAAAGTGGACTTATACTTCATATATCATACTGCTTAATATAATAAAACTAGTTTCTACTAAACAGGGACTTCATGTAGGCCATTGGTAGGCGATAACGGCAAGTCGCACTTTGGTTGTGGGTTTGATTCCCACAGCCTTGTCCGACGCGATGGGTTGTCGCCCATCCGGCAGGTTGTCCTTTTTCTAAAACTACATTACTATAACATCCAATAAATAATATCGAAAAAACTTCTATCATTAAAAAATACTAACTTATGTCCAACATAATCCATTCCAATCTTTAGGCTTATCCAAAATAATGTTATCTAATCTCATATTATAGTGAAAATGATTACCAATGAGTTCATACAACTAGCATGTTAATACCATTGTTGATCCCCATATATCATGAGATATGTCTTGTTGGTCACATTCCAAACATTAAAATGCCTTAATCATGTATTCTCTTGAAAAAAATGAATACCCATTGAACCTTATTGAAAACATGAATGCTGTTAAAAGTTAACTCTTTCCACATACCAAAATCCTAAAAATTCTATATACTCAAACCATGATATCACTTAGTCCTTATATCAATCATGAGCTCATGTATACTGTCAAAATTTTCATTTTTTCCTTATCCCTTCATTATGCGCATATCATCTTTTTTCCAAAAATATCTCAATCACTTTCCATGGTTACCGGTACCATAAAATTATAGAAAACCACAATAAACCAATACATAAATATTCCAATATTCCACGATACTATATACAACATTATTTTGGAATCCCATTATATAAACACTTAATCATTCCACCAAATCATTGTCATATTCAACATTTCCAATAGTGATCGCATGTGACTTCCCTTTGTCCTTTTCCTTAAGTGGTTGCTCATGTCGATCATCACTAGCCCTTGGATTAGGGCATTTATTAGCATAATGCCCCATTTCATTGCACTTGAAGCATTGAAGTGTTGTAGGTTCATTCTGTGTATCACTTCCTTTGTTTGCATCATTAGACATCTTCTTCCCATCATTGCAGCATTCAAATGCCCGATGACCTTCCTTTCCACATGTGAAAAATTTACTTGTCCCTTTGAGACAATCTCCACCATGCTTCTTTCCACACATTGAGCATAAGGAAATATTCATCTTCTTTTCACCATTATTCTGAGATTTCTCCTTGAACTCCATCTTTCGTTTCTTGTCAAAACTAGGAGATGGATAAGTAGCACCAACATTCATTTCTACCTTGATAGCACAACGCACAATTTCGTTATAGCTACTGAAGTCTCTTATAGCTAATGCCCTTCGAAGATTTTTTTTTAAGCCACTAAATAATCGATCATCTTTACTTTCAGGTTGGATGATAAATCCAGATGCATACCTTGCAAGCCTTGTAAAATTCACTTCGTATATACCAACAGATTCATCATCCTTTTGCTTTAGTTCAAGAAACTCCTTCTCAATCTTTGTTCGAAGAATACGAGGGAAGTACTTATTGGAAAATAAGTTCTTAAACTCGTCACATTCCATGGACTCAATTTCATCTCTTGGCCTCGTATTCTTGATAATATTCCACCATTGATCATCTTCACCTTCCAAAATGATATACTGCTAAGATGAAATTATCATGTTCAGAACATTAAAGAACTGAAAATATATTTTCAGTGGTACTGATCCATTGTTCAGCAATAAGTGGATTAGAAGACCCACTGAAAGAAGGTGGATGTTGCCTCATGAAGGACTCAATAGAATATTGTTCCCTTATCTGCTCATTTGGAAGTCCAGAATGATTCATAGCTTGTGTAAGTATAACAATAAGATTTTTCACTCCATCTCCCATAACATTTGTTTGTTCAGGAGGACAATCATTGCATTGTCCATTACATTGATCAACATGGTTCCTTCGGGTTCCAGCCATCGTCTAAAACTCAAAAAGAATAGTGTGGGAGGAAAAAAATCACACTAGGGAAAACAATATAATAAAGGGGGAGTAACATCAATATCTAACATCTTAGGTTTAATTCTATGATGGTGAGCACAATTCTAGGACTATAAAGTATACTTAACCTTAGGGACGTCCCTAGACATGCCTTAGAAATATCTCTAGGGATCTCACTAACGTTTTCTCATCCTAGTTTCCAAAGGTTGACTAAACCTTTTCTCTGATACCAACTGTAGAGACCCAAAGCTTGACGTACATGGACATTACATTACTTTTTCCGAATACTTAGTACATAACAAAAACACCCACACAAGGACCGTAATAGTTTAGTGTCTTTGGAAACTTGGAATATAATCTTCTGATCGTGGTGAAAGATCTTCAAAATCTCACATAAAAATATTCCTTTTTTTCCTAAAACCTTTCATTATATCCTGGGGAAAAGAAAACATAAAAGGGTGAGCTGAAACGCTCAGTAAGGGTAAACAAAATAAATATCAATCACATCATATATATAAGAACATATCTTTTGGAAATCTTAACCTACAAAAAGAAATCATAATTTCATAACATTGGATAAATCGTAGTAGTGAAATTTAATCCCAATAATCATAACTTAAAACATTAAACATTGTGGCATACACACATAATCCTAGAGAATCATTTCATATTAGTCAAGACTCATTGCCAAGACTATCTTAGTGGACAAAGTCCATTTCTGAACCGAGTTCACTCCTCGTTTCAGTCCTGTTTCACTGAACCGGTTTAACCTTCCGTTACATCCATGTCTATCTCATGAGATATAAAATCTTTACCCAATGAATTGGAGGGAGATAAAGGTCCCACCCATCTCATATTTAAATCATTCTTACTTGTGCCACAAAATAAACATACATCATTCATAAAAACCTGATAAATAAAATGATTTTCATAAACATCATCCAATCATCAAATAATCCATATAAAATAAATGGATATCATTTCATAATAAGAGAAGTGAAACCATTTAAATCATAGATACATTATACTTGAAACATACACATATAAAATAATGTCATCTTAGATAAAAATTGGTTTTGATAAAACAATTGAAATGAATTCTTGAGGAAAATATCCTTTTTTCTTCAAAATCATTTTCTTTTCACAAAATGTCATGAAATTTTAAAAGAGAAGGATTTTGTTGAAAATAGTCATGAAATATTTTGGAGGAAGCTTCATGAAAATAAGGCTTTATAAAACCGTAAAAATCCGTTCGTTCCGTATAAGTTAAAAAAAACATACTTCTCGCACTTTTGCCAGAATGTCAAAAAGTAACTCGTAACGTAAACAAAAGAAAGATTCCGTACATACCATGTAGTAAAAGTCAAAAATGGGAAAAATAGACTTTAAACATACATGAAAACACTTTTATAAAACATGTACATGGATGATATAAATAACCCCCGTAAATACCTATGAATAAACAATCTCGGATAAGAATGAGATTGGAATATTTATCCCTTACCTTATGTCTAATATGTTTCGTATGTATCTGATCCTCCTGTATAATGATTTAAATAATGACATTGACCGATTCCAGAATCATACTCATTGTTATGATATCATATATGGTTTACTTATGACTTAATTTTACCCGTTCTTTTGTAAATTCCATGTTAAATAGCGTTTTGGGTAAAATCGTTTCATTTGTCGTCTGTGTTTTGACTTGTAATTATTTATATGATTACATAGATCATGATTACTTAATTCCAGATTATAAAACATGATTTATATATAATATATATTCAGAATATACATATATATAATGGATCTATAAATGGAATGAAATACACCGTTCATGGAGACGGTAGGTCGTACGTACGCATGAACGCTGTTTTCGGTTCCTTATTGAATTGAGTGGAATTAAGTAGATGACATAAATATATATATACATAAATCATGTAGTATTATTATGTCATATATTTCATGATTACTTATTATATATACCTTATATTTATTCATGAATGGTTAACATGGAGAATGAATCTCATCGCGTCGTGGAGACGGTAGTCCGTACGTACGCACGAGCGATGATATCATTCTCATGATCGTGGAATTGTATTGGAGTGTATGTATACTATTTCTTAATCAATATAACTTTACAATAATCATATATAGTTATTATTTACACCATTATACCCATCCATGTAAGGTGGTGGTGGAAAATAGATTACACCACGGCATGGAGACGGTATTCTGTACGTACGCACACGCAGGGATTTCATTTTCCCTAGGATGGATAGATGGTGAAATAGGGTTGTTTAATAATTATAATAACATATCAGTATATGATTGATATTGATGTTATTACTTAATAATGAAACAACCTAATAAGAAGAAGTGGAAGAAGAAATAAAGTTGAAAGAATCGGTAACAGACATTACCTCTTCTTTGAAGCGCCTCTTTGAGTCCTCCTCTTAGGGAACTAAAATTGGTCTTTGAAGAAGACCAGGACCTCTATTATGTTACTAGGGAAGTGTAGAAGATAATTTGTCATGGTTTGGACGAGCATGAAGGCTCAATGTGGTGTGAGGAAGAGGGGGAGGAGGTGCCCTTTTATAAGGGAGGAGTGGGACTCCTTTGGAAAAACTAAAAATATTATTTTATTATAAAGCCATGTTCGGTTTTAAATAGCTCCAAATTAATTTATTTATAATATAAGGTGGGTATGGGTCTAAATCCTCTCATACAATAGAATTTAGGCAAGTTTAGGTTCTTATTTTAACCTTATCATTTAGATTTAACATTAAGTTAAATAATTTATCTTTTACCGTGTCTTCTTGTGTTCTTATACTATAAGGTTAATAAACTTACTATAACAAGCCAAACGAACCCCATGTTGTTTATTATTAATATATATAACCTTAACTAAGTCATTTGGCCGAACCTTATATTTTTAAGAATAAAATAACAATTAATAATATAATATTGGTTTTAAAAACTATTTTATGTCAATTTTGACACTATTTAGTAATTTATTTTTGTGAAAATCATAACAGAATGATTAGTTCAATAAAAGTTAATTAAATCAATACTAAAATGTCATTGTAACCTAGAAAATTAGTGTAATTCATAAAAAGTCTCAAAGTATATTTATTTTTGTATTTATAATGTCAATTATACTAATTTTTCACTATTATGGGAATTACTGCATCATCATTGTGTCATAAACAAATTAATTTATTTAATGTCTAACAATTATAAATAAACTATCATTATGTATGAAATACTATTAGCTTTCTAATGAATATTTACAATCGAATTTATCTTATTTATACCCTTTTATTAAAAATGTTGTAGTAAATAAACTTTGATTTTAACTCTTTTAACTCTTCTTTGAATTAAATAATAATAAATGTCCTAATCTAATCCAAGTGGGCCAAAATGGTCATATTTTATTCCTAAGGTTGTTTTTGGTCGAATAACACTTATCTAATAGAATTAGGACATGTTTTAGGGTAATAATAATATCATTTTTACCCTTAATTACCCTATTTACTTTTAACCTTGGTAAAAAAAGTAAAAAGTTACTATTCAACAAAAATTATTTTCATCTCATTGAACCACATTTTACTTACTGACATCAACCGTGTCTCTTAGATTTTTTAAATTCCACTCACAGAAGCGGTAAAATTATGTTTTATGAAAAATTCATTTTTTTAAATACCACTTAGTGGTTTCAGTAATCATCAAAAAATGAATGTTTCCAGAAAAATACCAAAAATTAGGCCTAAGCTATATTTGATATTATGACCTCAAAAATGATGTCTATTTTACCAAATTCAAAACATATCAGTTTCATTAATTAATTTAAAAATTAATTCCCGTTGTCAAAACAAATAGCATGTTCTTAAGAGATAATAACTATCAAAAGATTGACACTTGTTTATGTCTGGTTTAAATGTGAAATTACATCTGATGACCAACATTGTATTAAATTGTAAAAATATATTCTAAATATACTTTAAAACCACTCAAATTAATAATTTATCACTATTAATTTTTTTGATTAAAAAAGTTGTTTTAAATTAAAATTTAGTAATTTTCACAATTCATCAGAATATGAATGTTATCCGAAAAGTACCAAAATTTCACCCTAAGATAATTCGATATTCTGAATCCAAAAATGAAGTCCATTTTGGAAAATAAAAATTACAAAATTTCAAAAATGGGTTATTACTATTCATAATGGCTAGTTTATAATAATATTATAATAATATCTCGTTTAATGAAACTCAGTATTGCGTACTACACACGCTATCGAGGAAGATCATGATTGTGTGTAATGCAAGGGAAGTCAAGGATGCGTGTTTTGAAAGATACTTTTGGTGTAGTGTACAACACAAGACATTAATGAAATTAAAAAGAATATTTTTCATCAAATCTCGTGGTGTTACAATAATGGGTGCACGTGGATTTTCATGGGAGTGATTAATGATATTTAAATGAGTATATAATAATTTTTAAATAATATTAGAAGCAAGGTTCATGTGTAAAAAACACCAAAACATTATTAGTTGAAAATAAAATAGCATAAAATGAATAAGATTCTTGAGTAAATGGGATAAAGTGATGATCACTTGCTTGACTGTGTGACACCAATTGCTTGAGAATGGCTTCTTGAGAGCTTAGGAAAAATTTGCAGGACTCTTGAGAGGGTATTAAATAGTAAGGATGTGGTATGTGAATTTTTAGTGAAGGGAAATGAGATCATGGGTGGTTCTATATAGGAAATTATTTGGAATTTTATTATTATTATTCCGATATAGTTTTTTCACTATATATTATAAAATATCCAAAACCACCAAACATCCTATAGATTTCCCAAATTTCATCTTAATAAGATAGGTTTTCAACATTTTATAATACCAAGGGTAGAAATTAATAAAATATTATCCTTAATGATGTGGAGGTGAGTCAAAATCTTAAAGAAATGATTTTAAAATAGTAAAATTTATTATATGTTTTGGAAGATTCCGAATTGATTTATAAAATAAATAAAATATGCTAAAAAATCAAAATATTATAATTTTATAAGATATATATGTTCATGTATACCATTCATAAGATATATTACATCACATTTGGGTCATTATGGTGTCATAATACACATTGTATATAGATATGATATTTAATTTTTACATGAAAATTTGACTATCTCTGAAAATTATAAAAAAGTAACAATTAGATAATTTTTATGTTTTTACATAATAAATAATATTTATTTAATAAAAATAATTTTATATTTATGGTAATTTATACTTGTATAATAATAATCATCATTTATAGAGAAATGATGGTTTTTTGAGAATAATAGTTTTTAAACCCTTAAAAAGTGAATTTGAATTCAAAAAAATTCTTGATTATTTATATTTAATAAAAATTATTTAACAATAATATTTTTTAAAATAATATTTTTTAAAAATCCATTAATTAATTAAAATAAATTCTATAATTTAATTTTAATATTACTCAAAATACTATTTATGGATTATTGTAACAAAATAAAAATCATTAATAAAGTAAAAATAATTGGATGAAAATATATTCATTATTATATAAAAAATAATGTACATACTCTTATTTTTATGGTCTTCAAACATATTCCTTTAATAAACTAGAAAATGTCATAATTTTAAGGTGTGATTCTGTGAGAATTTTATAGGGTGGTTATCCATTCATGGGTTGGGTCATGATCTCGATGAGCTTGAACTTATCTCATAAAAAGTTTATCTCATACTTTTGTTGTGGGATCTCATCATGGACATGGTAAAGACAAATCCCAGTGTTTTTATAACCCTCATAATCTCCAATAAACGGTCTTAATAGGGTATGATCCTTCTGGTTGAGGCCATCACATTATTTATGTCAATTGGATTTTCTTAAACATTATATTAATAATAATAAAAGATCATTGTTGGACGAGTATATTATCAATGGTAAATATGTTTTACAACCCATTTAATCTAATTTTAAAACAAAATGATAAAACACTTTTTCTACAACTATATTTCTTAATATATTTAATTAAATCACAAGGTAAATTTAATTTATTATAGTTTGGGTCATTACACATTTGAAGCTAAAGTGGAAAATTTTAGTAAAGGGATAGGATGCATAAAAGTAAATCAGTTCCCATATAAGAGTCCTTATGAATTAGTAGATGTAGAATTTAGTAAATTTAATAGTCACCCTATAATATGTATGAGTCCATAACCTCATATGTACTGGTCATTTTTTGTTCAAATGAAATATGTAATGGTCTCTACCTAGAATTTTTAAAATATATTTTTTCTATACAGTAAATAATTTTTCTATGTATATGAATGTTTAATATCCCATAGAATTCATAGAAGTATGTTTGGATTATAAAATAATTTAAAACTCATGGATCACTTGATATGTAATATTCAAAGAATATTTTGGGGATAAAATAATAATATGAAAATTTTATTCTAGGAATATGAAAGGGTTTAAAGTGTGATGAAAATTTGAACAAGATTCATGTATAAGATTTAATTGTTTTTCTAAGAATAGTAAACCCTTAACATGTAAGGGTCATCAGAACTTATATGATGGTTTGTACTTTGTGACATGATAGAAACATTTTCACACTATGGAACATGTTGACATTATATGAGGGTTGAAATGAGTAGAAGACAAGAAAATAAAAAATTACCTTTCGATAACCAATAACCATTTCAAAGTGTAATATATTTTAAATTATTTTTTCATGATAATATTTATCAAAATATTTTTCCCATTTAAATCATATAATGTGGATACTAACATGAAATTCAATCTAGAATTTGAAAAGGTTAGAGGAGATGTATCTATATAAAGTATAATAAAAGTTAAATGGACATAAGGAAACCAGAACTTCTCATCCCTTTTATGTGTGGAATCCACCCCACACACATTAAAAATTAATAAGTTCCCAGCCAAAGTCGATTTAAAAATAGTTTTTCACCACAGTAAAATATTTATGTCCTATATGAATTGGTTTATGGTTTTTAATTTTGTTTTATTTTTTATCCCATTAAATATATTTTACATAAATTACTGTATGTTTTTTTCTTCCTCCCTTATATTATACTATTATTCTATAACCTCCATGGTAATTTAGGGATGAATTGATCTTAACTTAATAGTGAGTACTCTTTTGGGTCTTATTGAATTTATTTATTCATCTTGATTGAAACATGAGAATTCATATTGTTTTTTAAAATTGTGGTTAGTTATGATTACTTCTCACTCATAAATACTCTTTGTTTTCTTCTTTAATATTACAATCTTTTCTACCATCCTTTGTTTGACTTATATTTGAGTAGATTGAATGGTGAATAAGTATTGTTGCATCCTCATAAGGTAATGGGTATATAGTATTCTCTTTGGATCTTGAGTATAAAAAATATTAATAATTTTAATGTAGTCACAATGAATACTAAAATGTTATTTATATTTTAATTAATTAAAATTATACTGAATTTTTTTTTATGAAAATGATGATGCCCATAAGTATTCAACTATGAGAGTTAAATATTTCTTCTTATTTGTTTTTTAGTTTTGTTTTTGTTTATATTTTTTTCATGAATCCATACATCAATATAATATATTAAACCCCAATTTATTATTTTATATGGTTAAATAATATATGTTGGATAATTAATAATAATGAAAATAAATGAAAATTGTTTCTAAGTGTCATTCTTGGGATATTCACCATAGTTCATGCCAATATAGTGCATCCTTAGGTAATTAATAAAATTATTGAAGAATAATACATAATAATTCTATCTCTATCAATTTGGTTACCTTAGTGGGGAGTAACATTGATTTAAAAAACAATATTCCATAAAAATTAATAAAAACGCATATATATAATGCTAAAAAAGGTTTATCATAGTGATTATTCCTATGCTTGGCATGTAAACTAATTAAATGAGTCTAGATAGGAATAATCTCAAAGGATTCATGTTTAATAAAATATTTAAACTCATGATTAAATTAGAAAACAAATGGAATTTATTTCCACTTCAATCATGAAATTGAAAAAATTAAAGGATATAAAAATATGCTCAATAAAAATAAAACTTGGTCCCTCAAAAAAATTCTTTTGATGAGCCTTGTGTGCATGAGTTGATAGATGAATTAGATTTGGTTTTTTTTATTTCATGGTAAAAAATTAATTGACCAAATATTTACCCATTGATTTTAGTGTTTTATAAAAAGAAGATATTTAGATAATTATTGGGATGAATTTTTTGGAACTAACATACAATTTTATATATCAAACTTTTCTATTGAGAAATATATTCCATTGAAAACATTAATGATTAATGATTAGTACATTTTGATTTAATGAAATTTGATTTAAATATAGAGTTGACTTAATACATACCTCTATCCCTAAAAACCTACCCCTAGAGGCACTTAACATTTAAGTGGAAGGTCAATAATATATAAGACAAAAGTGTAATTTTTTCATGAACTCATTGTCATTTAATTTTATTGAATGTTAATCAAGAACTAGTGCTTATGTCTTAGAATTTCTCAAATTCATCCAATATAATAATTTATTTTGAGGGTGAAGAAAATTTAATATATATACCAAATTATAAATACATGAGTCCCCTCAAAACCATTGAATATTTTATAAAGGGAGTAACTAATGAGTCCTTGATGGCCCTTCTAGAAGATAATTAATTACATGCTGTCGTTATTTGATGAGAAGTTTTAAATAATATTTTATCTTGAATTAATGACATTCCCCTTGTTAATTTCACTAAAACCCCATTGAATGGTCCTTTTAATATTTTATAATATGAGTAGTCCATTAAAGATAAAAATAAAAAAATCTATGGAAAAATTTGAAGAGGACACATATATATTCTTTCCACCACCATGAAAGTTATTAATTATATATAATGGAACAGAAAATTATTACACTACCCAAGGGATTATATATAAATATTATTAGTTTAAAAGAGGTATAATAACTCATTTTGGTGGTTTTTGATTTAAAAACCCCATCTCTCTTCTGAGTAGGGTTGATACATTGAAACATCATAATTGTATGCAGTTTTAAACAAAACTCACACTAGATATTTCAACTAAAGTATTATTTTACTTCTCTTAGTTTTTATTAAATTATTTCTCTTATTTTATAATATTTTATTATAGGTTTATAGTGAGTGAAAAATATAATATGAACTCATGTTTTTGGAATCTTAGATAATATTACTAGGAGATTAACTAAAAGTTCACACTACTTAAAAAATATATTTGGGTTTTTTCCTTCTCTTAGATTAAGAAAACTAATTACTTTGATTATAATTAAAAAAACAAGTCATTATAAATATAGGTGTGGAGGAGTTGATATCAATCCCCAAATACAAAAATATTTTTTTTGTTTTTGGAGTGTTTTTATCAATATTGAGCTTAATATGATGATTTTGAAAAATTAAATCATCTTGGTATTTTTTTTAACCATTTAATTAAAGGTATAATGAATTGAATGATTTATAATTTGGTTTTATTCCATTATTTTAGCTATAATTCTTTCTAAAAAATGATCAAATTTTAAATTTATGTGTACAAGTGTTATCCAATTATTATTATTTCCCAACTAAAGTGGTTTCAAAGATTTACCTATATATTCTTTTGATTATATTTTTCTTATGGATCTTGAAGCATGATATCATATCAATAAAAAGATGCTTTTAATTTCATTCAAATAATTAAGAGTTTATCATTTTTTTCAAATGTTAATCATCCATTTTCAGATAAAAAATTACTTTTTACATGAAAATTTTATTTTGTCCTGCCTTTATATCTGAATTTTTATTAACCACAAAAAATATATGAATGATCTTGTTATGAATACACATAAGAAATTAGTGTAATTAATGTGTTTAATGTGTGGACATTAAATGAGAATAAATAAGCGTCTGGGGTTAAATAATTCCAATGGTAGTGTAGAAAGATACATTTCTTGTGAAAAAATGTTGAACCACGTATTTTACTTCATTTTAGAGCCAATACTCCCCATTACGCCTCTAATTTTTTCATATCTAAAACCTACCGAACCATATTGTAACACCCCAGGTAAATAGAGAACATCTCATTTTCATATTTATCCATTTCTATGAATAAAATATTAATATTACTTTAAAGGGGACGCTATGCATGATGGCGTACCCAATACGCAACAACCAGTTTCTTGCGAATCATACGTTGCACTCTATTAATAAAATAATATTATTTTAAATGGTAGTTAACGCCTAGCTGTTGTGATGGTGAGAATGAATATAACTAACTAAAAAATGATTATATATGTCTGTCAAATATTTTTACTTTTTACAATAAATTTTAGAGGATTAAAAATGTGAATGAATCCAATTTTAAGAGTAAACATTCTAATATTTTTTAAAAGGTCGATTAACCGCCTTTTGATGGAGAACATCTTTTAAATCCACTTTTGTACAATTTAATGTGTTATATTAGACAAAATAAAATTCTTCTTTAGAATCGGGACATCAAAATTTACTTTGCATAAATTTTTGGTATTTTTCTGAAAAAGTTCAATTTTGAATGAATAGTGAAAAATGTTGTATTTTAATTCAAAACATTTTTTTAATATAATTTATTTATATGATTATATTATCTTTTGAATTGGTATTAAAGTGAAATTAGAATATATTTTAACCATTTAATCCAATAGTCTTCGTTGGAATTAATTTCACTTTGAAATTGGACTTAAACTAGTGTCAATCATTTGATACTTATTGTTTCATAAAAACACGCTATTTGTTCTAACAGTGGAAATTAATTATTAAATTAATTAACGTAAATTATATGTTATGAATTTTTTAAAATAGACATCATTTTTTAATTCGGAATATCTAATATAGCTTAGCGTAAAGTTTTGGTATTTTTCTGAAAAACTTCAATTTTTGATGAATAGTGAAACCACTAAGTGATACTTATAAAAACTGATTTTCCGTTTAAATGACATTTTACCACCTTTGTGTGTTGAATTTCAAAACTCAAACATAAATGGTTGCCATTAAAAAGTAAAATGCGGTTCAATGGTATTAAAATAATTTTTTTGGTGAATAGTAACTTATTATTTTTTTAATCGCAATTAGAGGTAATTAGTGTAGTTTAAGGTAAGAATAATGTTTTAATAAAATAAAATAATGTAGACACATGCCCTACACTCATTGGATGTGTCATTTCCTACCATGAAAATCCATGGGTCAACTTGGGGACCTCATGGAGCCACTTGGGTTGGAAAATTACATAAATACCTTTTTATTTAATGTTATAATTAAAATGACCCAAACATGAGTTGTTTAACTAAAAAAAATTTACATGGGGTTATAAAGTCAGATTTTTGACTATAAATAGTAATTGGAAATATATAAAGATTTCCACCATCATAGTAATTTTTTTATAATTTTTAGACATTAAATAAATTAAATTATTTATGACATCATGATGATGCAGTGATGACCTCATTATTTAATGATTTAAATAAAATGGAAAGATAATGTAAAATATAAGACCTACACATGTCCAAAACCTATTGTATTGGTGTATTTCGAACCATTATCACCTTATCCTCGAAACACATCAATGTGGGACCATTAAATTCAGAAACTCATTCTAAAATAAAGTAACATTTCTTTACTTTCCAAGAGTGCCCCTCCCCTCCTCTTATAAAAGGCCCCCACCTCTACCTCCTTACCCACACTTCCAAAGCCTTTGGCTCGGCCAACCGCTGCCTATTTTGTCTCTCCACATCCCTCCCTAACTCTTAGAATCCTCACTTTGGGCAGAAGTCTTCCCAAGGAAGCCTTTGCACGCAAACCAAAGGGAGTTACCCGATTTTAAGGTAATGTCTTCACTTGAGTCCTTTTGGTTTATTTTGCTTCTCCAACCCCCTATACTCTTTTTATTAATTTATTTTGTAACAAATACAGTATATTAAATTAATAGGATGTTTTTATAAGAAGTATTTGAGCTACACATAGACACACCTTCGTCTAATGGTTAAAGAACATACTGTTTCTGTGGTTGGCGATTTTCTGCCTCACGAAACGATGATTGTTCAATATTTTTTTAACACCATTAAAGGTGGCCATTATTATGTAACTGTATTTTATGTATGATATATAATATTTTTATTTTTTCCTTAATCTTCTGTATTTTTCATTTATGTCATACCTTTATGGTTTCCATTATGGGTAAACGCGATATTTTCATTTTAGGAAGTGTGGACTACCGCCCCCTCAAAGTGATTTGATTCGTTAATGCCATATGTGGGATGTATAAAGGATGGAATTAATGGTATTACATATGTTATCCTAATGGAATTATAATATACCTTTATATAATTTTTATTTCATTCCATTGAATACAAAGAAAAGAAATGATAGTAGCGTTCATGCGTACGTACGTCTTACCGTCTCCATGAACGGTACATTTCATTTCTTATCTCCAAATGTTATGTACTATTATAAGTACATATTTATAATTGATATATATGTAATATATAAAATCTAAATTATGGATATCATTCTGGAATTATAATCTATATATCTCTCATTTTGTTTTATTTCCATTAATATGACAAAGAAAAAATGAAAGTAGCGTTCATGCGTACGTACGGCCTACCGTATCCATGAACGGTGCTTTTCGTTTTTTATCTCCAAATGATATGGGATAGTATAAAATGAATATGTACTAGATATATATGATATTTTAATCATTAATACTATTCTGGAAATTATTTACTTATAACTACATGGGCAATCATTTTTTCAAACAAGTTCATTTTTCACTCATGTACCAACCATCAGCAAAACGTCTGTTATGAACTAACATTATTAAACAATTATTATAACATTATAATATGTGATATGAACTGAATAATAATCATTAAATGAGGTCCTTTGGAAATTATAAATTGACCAATGTTTATTATTCAGTAATATAAAGAAACGAACAAGAAAAGTCGGACTTGAGGTAAGGGATCCGACTACTCTCTTTCTTTTAAAGCACACTCTTTTATGTCATTCCTTTTGAAGCTCATCTTTCTTGTTATTGGAATATTATTTTATATTAATCTTACTGTAATTTTTATGTTCATATTATGAGAGACCCTATTCTCTCTCATCAATCCATTTTGGATGTTTTGAGTGGCGCCGTTAGGCTGCCGAATTTTCGTAAGAGTTACAACCTCTCTCTTTCTTTTTAGGTACTCTCCTTTATGTCACTTCTTTTAAGCTCATATTTGTTATGTTGGGGGATTTTCTTTTATATTCCTCTTTCTGTAAACTTTATTTTAATATGATTAAAGACCATATTTCCTCTCATCAATCCATTTTGGAAGTCTTAAGTGGAACTGTTAGGCTACCGAGTTTTCGTAAGGGATTTTTCATCTCACTTTTATTCCTGTAAGATCTATGCTACATTTTCCAAAATTTCCTTTTAGTGTTGTATGTACTACCGATTATTTTACTCATTGTGTAATATAGTTTCATTTATGTGTATTTACATCAATTTTGTATTGTCATTCTTTCACGGGGTGCATGTCTTGAAAGATACCCATGTCGGTAAGGGAACCTTTCACCCTCCTCTTTTTAAAATACTTATTTTGTTATTTATATTAATTCACATAATATTATATTGGGATATGTTCCCCTATATCCTTATTGATTTAAATTTTATGTCCATGTGATGAGATACCCTTTTTATCTCTCATCAACTCATTTTCTGATTTTGGTAGTGATGTAGTTAGGCTGTCAAATTTTTGCAAGGGAACTTCTTAACCCAAATTTTATTCTTTGGGATAAACTTGTACTCATTGAATATGTCATTCTATGAATATATGTGAACAACCTCTGATTGTTTTACACTTAATATCCACTTATATTTGGTGTATTCATTTGTCACACATAATTATGTAATTGATTGATCCTTAAACGAAGGATTCCGTCTTTGGAAGGGACTTCAACTCAATCTACTTTCATTGAGGCATATTTAATTTTATACACAACCTTATTTTATATAGTGTATAAACCACTTTTACTTTTACTTTTATCCAAAAGGAATCTTTTGATATGAAACATTTTTCAAAATGACAAAAGGGACTGTTTTTGTCATACGTATGCGGCGACAACGACTTCTCTGCCGCCGTGACAATTATTTGAGTTTCGGATTCCTCTACAAGCCATACATTCTTTTTAAAAGAAATATAAATACCATGTTTTACTTCTCTATTATTTTGGTATTGAAAATGGTTTTCATAATTTTTTTTATATCAATGTGTTTTATTGATATCTTCTGATTGAAATTTGGAAATGTTATGTTTCCTTAATGCATGTATTATGTGGTACGATTATGTTATGGTTCTTGATAATTGTTATGAAGACGGGTGGTTCCGTGATAAAATAAGGGCGGGTGAGCCCGATATAGCTCTTCAATGCATTGGGTAACGTGAAGGAGTGAAATGTTAAGGTTTCTCCGAACAGATTTAGAGAATATACTGTGGTGTGTATTCCAAATGTAACCAAGAGGGTTACTCCCTACATAAGAATGTTATGAATGCCTCAAGTTACCTATATGTCTTACGATTTCAATTATTTATTCTTGATTTGATATGCCTATGTTTTATGGGTAAAGTATGATTTCATTCTTATGTATATATGAACTCGTGTTTCCTTTCCATATTTTTTTTATAACCCTTACTGAGCTTTTTATGCTCATCCAAAGTTTTTTTTGAAATGTTTTTCACAAGTCAAGGGAAAGGTACATGATATGATGATAGTGTCAAGGAAGTGTCAATAAAGAATCCATTCTTTATTTTTAAATAAGTTTTCATTGATGGAAAAAAATGAATACTACATTTTATGTATCTACTTTGTTTAAATGTGGAATGTAATGAAAGTTTCATTATCTAATTCTCTAAAACTCTAAACCTGAAAAGATCCTCAATGTGTAATCTTGTAATAACTCAAGATTAAGTAAGTTATAAGGCTGGGGCCTTATAGTTGGTATCATAGGTCAGTTTAGATAACTTTAGAGGTTAGGGTATTCTCTAAGCATAAGTGACAGTACAATAATTGTTTGGATTTCAAAAGTGGTCCTAGTTTTGGACTAAGTTAATGAGTAAGTATATCTTAGTGTTTATCTTCCTCATTAGTACATGATGGTTTGGTTGATATTCTCACATTGACATTTCTGTTTTTAGTGAATGGATGGATCTAGCAAGCACCAAAGTGACAATAGGTTTGAAGGAAACTGTGGTGGTTCTCTGATTAAGAGACTGGATGAAATGGGGGATTCAATGAGGAAACTCATGGTTGTTCTAAACCAACTATCAAGGAGTCATGATCAACCACTTGAACCATGGTATGTTCTGTAATGCATCATGTACGAGATGACCAATCGATCTGGAAGTTCAGGTAATAAATATAAAGGTGACCATTAGGGTTTATATGATCCTTACCTTTTAGATAATCATGGGTTACTCTATGATATGATGGAAAATGAAAGGCATGAGATAATCTTAATGATAAAATATGTTTTGATTATTTTTGAAGATTTTATCTCGTTTGGGGAATGTTTTATGAATTATATAATTTTGGAAAAAGGACAACACACAGACTGTGTGACAACCCGTCGCGTCGGACAAAGTTGTGGGAATCGAACCCACAACCAAAGTGCAACTGGTATTTATTGCCTACCATTGGACTACGTGAAGTCCCTGGTTAGTATGACTGATTCTTCTTAGTTAGATGATTTTATGAATTAAGAGTAAGTTGATTTTGGGTTATCTATGGAAATTTATTAACCTATCATGGAGGATATGTGATTAGGTCAATTACTTTTCAATACGTGACATTAAGAGCATCTAATGTTGTTTGGAGATCAATGTTATATTTTACTTGGAAGAATATGTGACTAAATCTTTCAAATATTTGGGTTTCAATCTTAGTTTGGTTTACTTTGAAGAAGTTTATGGAAAAATTGTTTATCGAATGGTCCTCATTGAAATTTGGGTTATGTTGGAAAATTTTTGGAGATTAAGAATTGATTTTATTTATATAAATGATTATACATTCATGGATCTCATACTAACAATTTTGGTTTTGGATTTTGTCTAAAGACATGGTAAATATATATTTCTCTTCTGTGGATTAGGTGATTCTCAATTTGTTTATTATAGTACTCTTAATATGAACAAGTCTTCCTAAATGCTCGTATTTTAGAGAAAATATTAGTTTCATTAAGGAATCTAGTTAAAGTTGAGAGTCTACGTGACAAGTAATTATGTTTCATTATTATTTAGTTAAGCTCAAAAATAAATTCCTCAATGATGAGTAACATGAAACAAAAGTGTTTTATGTTAACTTTTCCTACTGGGGAATCGAATACCATTTAACCCATCACAAGTTTGTGATTTTCTTATGGTTAACTTTTTCCTAGACAAGTTTACTATCACTCTCCATCAGAAAATGACCCTTTGTTTTTTCCTCCATGTCCATATTTTCATACTTGGAAACCTAGTATGGGTTAACTCAGGTGACCTTTGTACTTATCTTTCTTTATTTTAAAGTGATTGTTTTACTGACTCTTGTTCTGATACGGGATTTTCAATGAAGTTTCCAAGACCAAGTTTAAAAATTGTGAGGATGCAATTCCCAAAAGGGGGGAAGGATGTAACACCCCAGGTAAATAAAGAATATGACATTTTCTTATTTATCCATATTTGTTAATAAAATATTAATATTACTTTAAAGGGGACTCTATGCACGATGGCGTACCCAATACGCAACAACGAGTTTCTTGGGAATCTTACGTTGCACTATAATAATAAAATAATATTATTTTAAATAATAGTTAATGCCTAGCTATTGTGATTTAGGGAATGAATAGAACTAACTAAAAAATGATTATATATTTTTTTCAATTATTTTTACTTTTTACAATAAATGTTAGAGGATTAAAAATGCTAATGATTCCAATTTTAAGCGTGAACATTCTAATATTCATTAAAAGGTCGATTAACCGCCTTTTGATGGCGAACCTCTTTTAAATCCATTTTTTGAAAATTTTATGTATTATATTTGACAAAATAAAATTCTTCTTTAGAATCGGGACATCAAAATTTACTTTGCGTAAATTTTTGGTATTTTTCCGAAAAAGTACAATTTTGAATGAATAGTGATAAATGTTGTATTTTAAATCAAAACCACTTTTTAATATAATTTATTTATATTATTATATTATCTTTTGAATTGGTTTTAAAGTTAAATTAGAATATATTTTTACCATTTAATCAAATAGTGGTCGTTGGAATTAATTTCACTTTGAAATTTGACTTAAACTAGTGTCAATCTTTTGATACTTATTGTTTCATAAAAACACGATATTTGTTCTGACAGCGGGAATTAATTATTAAATTAATTAATGTAACTTATATGTTATGAATTTTGTAAAATAGACATCATTTTTGAATTCGTAATATCAAATATAGCTTAGGGTGATGTTTTGGTATTTTTCTGAAAAACTTCAATTTTTGGTGAATAGTAAAACCACTAAGTGGTACTTATAAAAACTGATTTTCCATTTAAATGAAATTTTACAACCTCTGTGTTTTGAATTTCAAAAATCCGACATACATGGTTGTCATTGAGAAGTAAAATTTGGTTCAATGGTATTAAAATAATGTTTTGGTGAATAGTAACTTATTATGTTTTTAATCGCGATTAGAGGTAATTCGTGTAGTTTAAGGTAAGAATAATGTTTTAATAAAATGAAATGACCTATAAAAATGTCCTAAACTCATTGGATGTGTCATGGCCTACCAAGACAATCCATAAGTCATCTTGGGGACCCCATGGAGCCACTTTGGTTGGAAAATGACATAAATACCTTTTTATTTAATGTTAAAATTAAAATGACACAAACATGAGTTGTTTAACTAAACCAATTTTTAAATGGGGTTATAAAAGTAATATTTTTTACTATAAATATTCATTTGGAATATAAAAATATTTCCTACATCATAGTATTTTTTTATAATTTTTAGACATTAAATAAATGAAATTATTTATGACATCATGATGATGTAGTGATGGCCTCATTATTTAACGATTTAAATAAAATGGAAAGATAATGTAAACTATAAGACCTAAACATGTCCAAAACCTATTGTATGGGTGTATTTCGAACAATTATCACCTTATCCTCGAAAAAAATCACTGTGGGACCATTAAAATCCCAAACTCATTCTAAAATAAAGTAACATTTCTTTACTTTCCAAGAGTGCCCCTCCCCTCCTCTTATAAAAGGCCCCCACCTCTACCTCCTTACCCACACTTCCATAGCCTTTAGATTGGCCAACCCCTACCCATTTTGTCTCTAGACATCCCTCCCTAACTCTTAGAAGCCTCACCTTGGGCAGAAGTCTTCCCAAGGAAGCCTTTGAGCTCAAACCAAAGGGAGTTACCCGATTTTAAGGTAATGTATTCACTTGAGTCCTTTTGTTTTATTCTGCTTATCCAACCCCCTAAACTCTTTTAATTCATTTATTTTGTAACAAATACAGTATCTTAAATATACTATGATGTTGTTATAATAAGGATTCTAACTACACTTACACACACCTTCGTCTAATGGTTAAAGAACATATTGTTTCTGTGGTAGGCAATTTTCTGCCTCACGAAATGATGACTGTTCAATATTCTTTTAACACCTTTAAAGGTGGCCATTATGATGTCACTGTATTTGATATATGATATATAATATGTTTATTTTTTCCTTAATCTTCTTTATTTTTCATTTATGGCATACCTTTATGGTTTCTATTATGGGTAAACGCGATATCTTCATTTTAGGAAGTGCGAACTACCTCCCCCTCAAAGTGATTTGATTCGTTAATGACACATGTGGGATATATAAAGGATGGAATTAATGGTATTAAATATGTTATCCTAATTTAATTATAATATACATTTTTATCATTTTTATTTCATTCAATTTAATACAAAAAAAATGAAAGTAGCGTTCATGCATACGTACGGCTTACCGTCTATATGAATGGTACATTTCATTTCTTATCTCCAAGTGTTATGTACTATTATAAGTACATATATATAATGGATATATATGTAATATATTACATCTAAATGATAGATATAATTCTGGAATTTTAATATATATCTCTCTCATTTTGTTTTAATTCCATTAATATGACAAAGAAAAAAATGAAAGTAGTGTTCATGCGTACGTACGACCTACCGTATCCATGAATGGTGATTTTTGTTTTTTATCTCCAAATGATATGGAATAGTATAAAATGAATATTTACTATATATGTATGATATTTTAATCATAAATACTATTCTGGAAATTTTTTACTTATAACTACAAGGGCAATCATTTTTTCAAACAAGTTCTTTTTGACTCATGTACCAAACATCGACAAAAACGTCTGTTATGAACTAACATTATTAAACAATTATTATAACATTATAATATGTGATATGAAATGAATAATAATCATTAAATGAGTTCCTTAGGAAATTATAAATTGACCAACTTTTATTATTGCAGAATATAAAGAAATGAACAAGACAAGTCGGACTTTAGGTAAGCGATCTGACTCCTCTCTTTCTTTTAATGTACACTCTTTTATGTCATTCCATTTAATGCTCATTTTTCTTGTTATTGGGATATTATTTTATATTAATCTTACTGTAATTTTTATGTTCATTTTATGAGAGACATTATTCTCTCTCATCAATCCATTTTGGATGTTTTGAGTGGCACCGTTATGCTGCCGAATTTTTGTAAGATATCCAACCTCTCTCTTTCTTTTTAAGTACCCTCCTTTATGTCAATTATTTTAATCTGATCTTTGTTATGTTGGGGAATGTTTTTTTATATTCCTCTTTCTGTAAACGTTATTTTAATATTATGATAGACCATATTTCCTCTCATCAATCCATTTTGGATGTCTTAAGTGGCTCCGTTAGGCTGCCGAGTTTTCATAAGGGATTTTTCATCTCACTTTTATTCCCGTGAGATTTATGCTACATTTGCCACAATTTCCTTTGAGTGGTGTATGTACTGCCCATTATTTTACTCATTGTTTAATATAATTTCATTTATGAGTATTTACATCAATGTTTTATTGTCTTTCTTTCACGGGGTGCATGTCTCAAAAGATACTCATATCGGTAAGGGAACCTTTCACCCTCCTCTTTTTAAAAGACTTCTTTTGTTATGTCTTTTAATTCACATACTATTATGTTGGGATATGTTCTTCTATATCCTTATTTATTTAAATTCTATGTCCATGTGATGAGATACCCTTTTTATCTCTCATCAACTCATTTTCTGAATTTTGTAGTGACATCGTTAGGCTGTCAAATTTTTGCCAGGGAACTTCTTAACCCAAATTTGATTCTTTGGGATAAACTTGTACTCCTTGAATATGTAATTCTATGAATATGTGTGAATAACCTCTGATTGTTTTACACTTAATATCTACTTATATTTGTTGTATTAATTTGTCCCACATAATTATGTAATTGATTTATCCTTAAACCAAGGATACCGTCTTTGTAAGGGACTTCATCTCAATCTCCTTTCATTGAGGCATATTTTATTTTATACACAACCTTATTTTATAAAGTGTATAAACCCCTTTGACTTTTACATTTATCCAAAAGGAATATTTTTATACAAAGCGTTTTACAAAATTACAAAAGGGAATGTTTTTTTCATACGTATGCGGCGACAACGACTTCTCCGCTACCGTGACCATTATTTGAGATTCGACTTCTTGTACAAGCCATACCTTCTTTTTTTAAAAAAAATAAATGGCATGTTTTACTTTTCTTTTATTTTGGTATTGAAAATGGTTTTCAGAAGGTTTTTTATATCAATGTGTTTTATTGATATCTTGTGATTGAAATGTGGAAATGTTATGTTTCCTTTATGCATGTATTATGTGGTACGTTTATGTTATGGTTCATGGGAATTGTTATGAAGACGGGTGGTTCCATGATAAACTAAGGGTGGGTGAGCCCGATATAGCTCTCCAATGCATTGGGTAACTCGAAGGAGTGAAACATTAAGGTTTATCTGAAGTGATATAGGGAATATACTGTGGTTGATATTCCAAACGTAACCAAGAGGGTTACTTCCTACGTAAGAATGTTATGAATGCCTCATGTTACCTTTATGTCTTACTATTTCTATGATTTATTCATGATTTGATTTTCCTATTTTTTATGGGTAAAGTATGATTTCATTATTATGTATATATGGACTCGTGTTTCCTTTCCTTATTTTTTTATAACCCTTACTGAGCTTTTTATGATCATCCCATGAATTTTTTGAAATGTATTTATCAGGTCAAGGGAATGGTATATGATATGATGATAGTGTCAAGGAAGTGTCAAGAAATAATCCATGCTTTATTTTTAAATATGTTTCCATTGATGGAAAAAAATGAATACTATATTTTATGTAACCACTTTGTTTAAATGTGGAATGTAATGCATGTTTAATGATCTAATTCTCTAAAACTCTAAACCTGAAAAGATCCTCAATGTGTAATCTTGTAATAACTCAAGATGAAGTAAGGTTTAAGGCTGGGGCCTTATACATATCGATAAAACAACCTATATAAATTCCTCATTATTAACATAAATATATAAATCTATATTGTAGATATATTGAGAATAAATTAATCCTACCAAAATCATACATGTTATTGAGAATGACTTAAAAGTCTATAATTAAATACCATAAGTAAATAGAGATATCTTTTTAAGGATATGGAAAAAAACAACCATGGGGATTAATATATTTTTAAATGAATATTTATAATTAAAGAAGATATTTGGATTTAGAATCTATGTAATAAGAATGAAATATCCAAAATATAATATAATTGATAGATGTTTCAAATTTTCCTTGAGTATCTTATTTTAACCTTGATAGTAGATGATTTCCTAAGAGTGTAATGTTTCAATGTGTGAGAATGATAACATTTAACATTTAATTATTATTTTTCAATACAATGATTTTCCCCCCATTGTTTTAATATTTTTTATCTAATTTTCACACTATCACATTTATAAAAATAATTTATTATTTATTATTAAAATTTATTAATTTTTAATTTTTAATAAATTTATTCACGGAATGAATAATTTGAAAAAACATATTTTTATTTAGGAGTAGTTTTAATTAATTTTTTATTTTTTATTTTCTTTTTCTATTAATATTTCTATTCATTATAAAGTAAATTTTTAAGGATTTAATTTGAATCTATGTTTTTACAGATTTCAGGAATTTGGAAGTACTCTGATATATTATCCAATATAAAAAATATTTAAGACTCACTTAAAGATATAGAATTAAATATAAAAAATGAATGAGATGAATTAAAGTAAATTTGATCATATGTAAGAGTATTTATGAATAAATATTGAAATAATTTTAAATGATCTAGATTCACTCTATGATATTTATCTTCAGTTCAAATCTTATGTAACAATAATTTTAATTCAAATGAAATATGTAAGGGACACTGTTGGAAATTTTTAAATATTTTTTTACTTTGTAGTAAATAATTTTTCAATTTATGGGAATGAATAAGTGTCCCATGAAAATGTAAAATAATTTTCATTAATACACTAAAGTAGAGTCTATACACCATATAACATATAAGAGTCAAGGATTATTGTTGGGATAATGCTAAAATATATAAAGGTTCTCCATAGAATACAAAATCTTACATCAATTAGAGAAAATTTAGGAAATATTTATTCAGAAAAAATTTTATTTTTATGGTAATTGGAAGAAAATGATATGATGACGTCATTAGAACATACATAAAGGTACATCCTTTGAAAATTCAAAAGAAATAAAGTTTCACATCATGTAAAATGAAGCTATTTCATGGGGTTGAAATTATATAATGATATTAAAATCCATTAATAACCACACGATAACCAATACCACATTCATTGAATGATATATGTTAATGTTTTGTTGTTTTATAGTGTCTATATAGATATTTTTAGCTATTTAAATCCTTTAATTTGGAAACATGAATTTTGTTCAGTGGATAATATTGACTAGATGAAGATCATGGGAGGATTTCAAAGAATAATTATGCATTTAAATCCATGAAGAAAATAATGTTTCCTGTCCCATGTGTATGTTAAGGATGCTATTATTTCAACATTAAATATTTATCATGGTTGAACAATGTATTCATTAGAATTCATCCCTAGGGTGGTAATTTATCGAGTTATCAACCACTATATATTTAATTAATCATTATTATCTATTGTAAAATCATTTGGTTCTAGTCTAAGTAGTTTATGGATTTGTATTTTTTAATCGTTTTACATATATTATGTAATGTGTGGTATATTTTTGTACAATTAACCTGTATTGTGTTGTGATTCTTTAACGTCTATGGTAACTGTGGAATAATTTTAGATTCACATCAATATAAAAATAGTGATTCTTCTTAGTTTTCATTCCTTTATTTCTTCTTATTTATTGAACATAGGGAATTCATAGAGTTTGTTTATTTTTTCATTTATGATATATTCTTCATGTCCTTGAAATATATTTATTTTCTTCATCAATATATCAATATTTTTTATCTTAATTTTGTTGATTCACTAGTTAGAAGATTTAATGATCAATTGGTGCAGTTGTATCTCAACTAATTAATAGATAAATAGTGTTCTATTTGGTTGTTATGTATACTAAATGATCCTAATTTAAATGTAGTGATTATTATTACATGAATGGTATTTAGAATTTTCATTGAGTAAAATTTAGTTAAAGTCTTTTTAAATAATGAATAATCTCACATGTATTCAACCATAGGAGTGGAATATTTATCAAAACTTTTGATTTCTTTTCATTATATGATTACAATTCTGTTTCTTCAATCCATATAGAAAATCAAATGTATGAACCCCAACCATGTATTCTTAGGGTTAGATAATATATTTTAGATATATAATAATATTAACCATAGGATATTAGTTATTTTAAGCTAACTTCTTTGAGAGTTCATCCCTAGGTTATTCCACTATATTGAATTCCTAGGAAAATACAATAAATATTAAAGAAGATTTCTTGAAAAATATCAAAATATCACTTGTATATGTTGAATTTAATTGGTATCTTACACTAGACATTGAAATAGTGTTAGTACAATTATATATTTCTAGGATAAGGGATGCCTTTTCTTTTAAGAATGTTGTATATGAATCAAGGGATGTTTTTAAGAACATATTACCACTATTACGGGGCTAATTTGGAGACTATAATCTTTTTTTAAACATTAATTCCACAACCAAATTTCTAAAATGTTTTGGATAATTTTTCCAGTTCTGGTACTATATTTTTCAGTTTTCCTTCATATTCAATACATTATATATTGAGGATTCCTTGTTGGTACCATAACTGATCTCAAAATTTATTCCCATTTACTTTTCATTTTCTCAATTATACCCACAATATTTTTACTATTTTTTATCAAATAATTATGAAGATCATTTATTATTCTTATTTGATATGAAATGGAGAATCATTGAAACTAATAGTAGATTCTTGGATTTCATTTAAAGAATAGATCCTTTCTTCACAGACTCTATATACCATATGTTTCATAGAATTTTCATTTTTAAATAATTATTTATCTATGAAAAAGATTTAATTGTCTATATTTAAATATCATTACATGGCTTTCACATCGACGAGGAGAGTGTTGTACTATGACATCCTAAAATTTTACATAATGAACATTTTATTCAATAGAGTGCATAAATTTTGGCACCCAAAACATATGAAAAAATAATACCCTCATTATTTAAAATATAATTTATATGCTATAAATTTTTCAATGAACTTGACAATGAGTTACCATGTGTTACACAGAAGAGAAACTTTCTTTGAAGGTATACATTACATACAAGACTGATTTTTACTTAATAATGATATATTATTAAATATAATAAGATATAAACTAGCCATTAAATTAGTAGTTATGAAAATGGGTCACTAATATATTAAAAATATGTAATACACAAATTCAAAATGAATTAATTGGTAATAAATTAATTAGAAATGAATATGAACACTTATTGAATATAAAAGAAAATATTTTTATTTACACAATGATATTTTTCCCTAATAATTGTAATAAATAAATTTTTTTCTAATATTAATATAATATATATATATATCCTATATTAAATATAATATTTTGTTGTTTATCCAATATATTTGATAATAATAAGATAATAACATACCAAATTATATACTTAAAAACATATAATTTTAAAAAGGTAATTTTATAGTCTTTTAATGGAAAACCAATTTTAATTATAATTTTGGACACATTAATTGATTTAATATGTCAAGATAAACTTCACATTTGAAATGAAAAAATAAAAATTATGTTAGTGTTAGTTTTTTATATTTTTCAGAAACATATCACTTTTAATGAATAGTTAAAAATACTCAATTCTAGTTCAAAACTGCTTTTTCATTTAATTTAATTATCTAGTTGAATTATTTTTTTAATGGTTTTAAAGTTTAGTTAGATAATAGTTTTTTTAGTTAATCAAATTTAGGTCATTAGGATAAATTTAACTTAGAAATTGACTATAAAAACATAGCAATCTTTTGGGCATTTTTACTTTAAAACCCCGCATTATCATCCCGCCTACTGGGTGATTTTTAAAATAATTTAATCCATATATATGATTTTAATTTGAAAAAATTTATTACATATTTATTATATTAATATTTTATAATATCAAATAAAAAATATTCTGTCCAAAATGATTGGTGGTTATAATTAAATTAAATTAAAAATATTAAGGTATAATTATGCTTAATAAAGGACAAAACGTTTAGCTTTGGGGCCCAAAAGTCCTATCCACCTATCCAACACCCATTTGATGGACATAAATATTATATTAAACATATATTATTTATTTTTGATGGTTTTTATTATGTTTTGTATGTAAGACCATGGGTAAACAAAACTTGTTTCCGAAAATTCAAAGTGTGTCCTTTTCCTTCCCTATAAAAGGCCACCACATCTCCCACATCTTAAAAACTATAAAACCTCTTAGTTTTGCCCAATATATTCCAAAAAAGATTCAAAAAATCCCTAAACGTGACCCGTAATCCTCCCTTTTTTTCAAAAATCCTTCCAAGGAAGGCTTTCGGTATTAACCAGAATAAGTTGCCCGATCAAGAAGTAACGACTTCTCTCAATATTTTATGATTCATTTACATTATCCACTCCCTATACTATTATTATTCTAAAATTTTATAAAAATAGTATACATAATAAAA
Organism: Viscum album; assembly: GCA_963277665.1. Classification (NCBI taxonomy): domain Eukaryota; kingdom Viridiplantae; phylum Streptophyta; class Magnoliopsida; order Santalales; family Viscaceae; genus Viscum; species Viscum album. Next base: position 1,977,782,314 of record OY728157.1, on the reverse strand, counting down.
TATTGTGTTTTCTCCCAAAAATTAAACACCTCCATCAAATGAGTACAAAACATTTTGTTTCTGTGAATGGTAAACTAATGCCTCATGAAATGATGATGGTACATTTTTCCCTTACCACCTATCATGGTGGCCATAGCGATGGGAAATATTATTAATATGATATATATGATATTTATTATATCATTATGCTTCAATATGTTTTTTTTTAACACATACCTCTATACATTCAATTTTCCATAAATATGATAACATCTCTTGTCGATGTGTGTACTATTGTACCCTCAGTGTGCTGTGATTCGCTCATGTTATACATGGAACGTATGAAGGAAAATATTAATAAAAATATATGACATATATGAAATAAATATTATAATTTAATTATAATATACTTATTTATCTTTTCATTTTCATTTTTTTAATACAATTATGAAATGAAAGTATCCTTTATGTGTACGTATGACATGCCATCTCCATGAACAGTGGATTTTTTTTATTATCTCCAAACATTATATATATTTTTAAATACATATGTAATAAATATATATTATTAATACAAAATCATATAAATTCTATATATTTTTGACACCATTATTAAAATAATAATAACAATATACTAAAAGTCAAAACATACTTGATCAAACTTAGCAATTAAAACCTGAAATAGTCAAAATAATGTAGGATTGTTAACAAATAGGTAAACAAAAACACTATAATAAGTTAATATATGAAGTTATTAACATTATTATGACTTTAGAATCAGTTATTTAAAAATTTTAAACAACTATAATTTATTAAAAACACCACATGTGAAAAGGATTGTTAAGGTAAGGGATTTCACCTCAATTTACATTCCATTGAAAAATATTTGTTAGTATGCACCAATTCACTTTTATTGGGTGTAGTTTCATAACTATAACAGGTTTTATCATGAATATCCTTAACCTAATGATATTATATGTTTCATTTAATATTATTTTTTTTCACGGGGTTTGTGATTTAAATTTTTTAATGTTGTCTGGGACATATTGGAATGATTAAAATTTCATATCCCTCAAGATTGTTTTCATGATCTTTCAGTGGTATTTCCATTCATTAATGTCAAATGATATTTCTTTTTACTAGTATCCACTGGGGAATTATAGATAAATCTCTATCTTTTATTTAATTTTGATAAATTGATAAGGCACATTTTTCTTGATTATCAGGAATTCGTTGGGCTGGAACGAAACGAGTGGAGCCCGATTATAGATTTCCCCTCGATGCATCGATACTCTCATAAGAAAAATAATGTGCCCAAATCTGATGATTTATTACTCTATATTATGTAAACTATTATGTGAATGTTCTTGAAGGTAAAGTTACCATGTACCTACGAAACATAACATCCAATAATTAAGCATTTACCTCATTTTTTATTTAGTTATTATTAATTCATTACATTTTTCATGGACATATATATGGATACATTTAATTATTAGTTTAATTATTTAGATGGAATAAGTATTCTTTTATTACCATTCCATATTGATATTCTATTATCTAGTTATTCTAATGGCATGTGTTATCAGATATTTACCTTTTTATGTTAATTTAATTTCATTTATTCATTATTAATTTCTCTTTACTTACCCATATAATTTTTGCTAACCCTTATTATGTTTTCTTTCCACAGGTTATGAAGAAGGAATATTTAAATAAGTGATTAATAATTATGGTTATTTCTTTTTATAATGTATCATGTTTTTATTTTTTATTACCAATGTATTATGGGTATCATATATGTAATGTAGATTTCCAAGACTACTAAACTAAAATGTCTATCAGGATTTGACTCCATATAATCATGCTAATGTAATAAAATAATGCAACAATGCTGATATTTTGGGGTCATAGTGTTATTACCATGGTATGTTTAACAACACCTTGGAAACTAGATTTATCAAACATAGATTATGGAGACAACCCCTAAGATAAAAATTGGGGATAAATATAAAAGTATATCCTATAACATTGGAAAGGTATGTATTATATGCATACTACATTAAATACATACCTATTTGGATAATATATTTGTATTTGGTTATATCATAAATTTAACTAAGAGTAACATCTATGACAAGGTGTTCTAAGCCAAACTTGGGGTAACTTGGTACACGATAATGGGACTTACTATGCACCTAGTTTGATAGCCCTAGGGGATATTCTTAGTATAATTAATATTCTCTTTACCTACCATTATCAAGGATTTGTAATTAGTGATTTACCAAATGTAACCATATTTTATGATTCTAGGATTCACGATGCATAAATTTAAGATATTTTCTATACCATATTTAGGGTTATAAAGTGTTAATAACTTTAAGAGATAATCTAGTATAATCCATTATTTAAAAATAGTGCATATAATAAATAATGTTTATAGTACCTATAGAAGATGTAGAGATTTACCTACCGAGGGAACAAATATATCTGGTTCTAGAACTGAGAAAGTTATAGATATATTAGGAAAACATTATCAGGTTTTAAAAAATAACCTTTCTTGAATTGAGAAACCTATTCCATAGAGAGAATCTCCCATGCTGGATCACATTATGTTGTATCCCCATAATTTATTGGGACTACTAATATGCTTTTACTTGAGAAATGGATTAATTTTCTAGACAATGTATTTACTTCCTTGGAATGTAGAAAAAATGAAAAGGTTACAATTGTAGAGTATTGTCTATAAGGTGACGTTGACTAGTGGTGTTCTCTGATCTAGTATACAAAGGAGGAAGAAGAAATCGAACTAATGGAATGGAGATATTTTGTGGAGAAATTATTTAATAATTACTTTCCTCAGGAACAATAAATTGAGATAAAGAGGGAGTTTTTTTTATAGAAAAAAGGAGGAAGAAATTGTTCTTGATTATGAAGAAACATTTAGTATTGTAGGAAGGTATGATACATATTTTTTGTGCAACATAAAATTTAAGATTTATCATTTCATTTAATGACATAATCCAAATTTTATAATGGAATTGGTTTCATAGAATTTTTATTCATACAATAAAATAGTTTTATGAGCTATCAATAGAGAGAAATAATTTTACAAATCATATGGATTCATGGAAAACCAATAGAAGAAGATGTCTTCCGAACACCATGAAAAAGAGAATGACTCAAAGAAGATGAATGGAAATAAGCATTTTCCAACTTGTGATAACTGTGGAACGAATCACCCTAGTAAAAGCTTGAATGGATTAGGAGTATGTTATAAGTGTAAGGAAAAGGGTCACCAGGAAAAAGAATGGAAAAACAAATATGGAAAATACTAATATTAAAGGTTTCAACTTCATGGAGTTAATGAATTGTGCAAATTAATAACCCATGAATTATGGGAATATACCTCCAAATATGATAAGGGAAATAGGTCATGGATATGTTATCAATACAACCAAATTGGAATGATTAATGTACTTCTGTAATTGGATCTAATAAATTTGTTGTAAAAGAATTTTTTATGATGTTATCATCAAATGATTTATGAAATATAAATGGATTCTAATGTAGTAATTTTTCATTATGTATTTGAGATTATATGCATAACGGTATCAAGATATGTTTTTAGTAGAAAGATAATATTTTTAGAAAACACATGATTGATGGAAAGATAACCCTTAATGTGTTATTAAATTTGATATAATAATGATGAAATTTTTGATTTAAACATGTGTTATGTAGCTTAAGACTGATTAATGACTTTTTGAAAAGTGGTTTATTATATCACTAATAGAGTTTACAAATCATTTTGATTTAAGTAATATGTTAAATAACATGTTACTTACATAAGAAATAAGAAAGAAATCATTTTTACAATATGTTTTTATGGTGATTCAATTTATTACCATATTTAAATAAGATACATGATGAAATAGTTCACATGTTTTGAATGTGAAAATTTGGAGCGGCTGCATGTTGGATAAAGACAAATTATAAGTATGTCATGTAAATTCAGTGACCCTCCTTCCAATTTATTGGATCATAGTCATTTTTACAAGTTACCTATTTATAAAATGGTTTAAGATTGTCATTGGATGATATTATATAGGTTTCTTTATTACTTCACCATATAATGCATCTTGTTCTGAGAGATAAATTAGAAATAGTTCAAGGCATTATCAAATTAAAATATCATGTTTAAAAAAACATATATCTACTTTTATTCTTATATAGTGATAGAATTACTTAACATAGAAAAATGTTTTGAAACCAAAATGTTATTATTTCATCATCATATTTGATGATATAAATGTATTTTACTCATACCTATGATTTATGATTTTGTGTTCAACAACATTCATCTGAACATGTTCTCCAGTAATCTCCATCAAAACATGATTGAGGTATTTGATTCTTTTGTGTCTATGTTTCCATTTCCAACTAATGTTATCTTACTAGGGAACCTAGTTACATGACCATTGTACTTTCCTTTCTATATTATTAATAATATGTGGTATTGACTATTTTTATAGGGTGGTTATTTTTAAAATAGTTTATTTTCAATCCCTATATCACCAAGATCATGTTTAAATTGGGAGGACGAACTTTATTTAAGGTGGGGAGAATGTAAAGTCTTGAAAATATAATGTAAGAAACTTATATTCGAAAAAGTGCAAGACATGTGACACAAAGAATGTATTGGGTAATAATAACCTAATAAGTGTAAATATATTTACTATTGTAAATATATTTTATATGATTTATACTTGGTAATTCTATTGACACCGAGTGACCTGGTGTTACATGCAAGTGAGACTTTCTTCGAAAACTTACACTACACACAATATTGATTTTTACCAAACAATGATATATTATTAAAAATAATAAAATATAACCGATAATTAAAATTAGAAGTTATGGAAAGGGGTAAATAATTTTTGAAAATCAGTGGTTTACAAAAATGTGAAATGAATTCAATGGTTATAAATTAATTTGAAATGAATATGAAAAGTGATTGAATATAAAAGAAAATATTTTTATTTTTATAATTTTTTACCCTATTTTATTTAATTATTAACAATTAGTGGGTGATATTAATGTAACATATATATATATAATATATTCTATATAATATTTTTTATGTTCATCTAATATATTTGACAATCATAAGATAAAAAAACTAAATATTTCACAAAAATCTATATTTTAATGGAAAACAAATTTTAATTATAAACTTTGACACGTTAATTTATTTAAAATGTCAAAATAAACTTCTTATTTTTAATGGGAACATAAAATTAGGTTTGGGTGGATTTTTGATATTCTTCAGAAACATATCATTTTTTAATGAATTGTTAATAATACTGAATTTTAGTTCAAAAACTAATTTTTCATATAATTTAATTATTAGGATAAAATATGTTTTATATTATAGTTAATGTTTCATTAGATAATATTTTTATCAATTAATACAATGTATGTCATTGGGATCAATTTTAATATAAAATTCACTATAAAAACATAACAATTTTTTTGATATTTTTAGTATAAAAACCTACATTGTTGTCCTGCATAAGGGATGAATTTTTAAATACTTTCTGCCACTTATATTATTTTAATTAGGAAAATTCTATTGAATATTTTTAATCATAATAATTTATAATTTATAATAAAACAGATTTTATTTTTGACTACAATTATGTGTGAATGTATTATAATTAATTACAATTGTTAAGGCATAATTAAGATGAATAAAGGACTAAACAATAATCATTAGGGCCCAAATGACGTAGAAACTTTTGCAAGACCAATTTTATATCCATAATTAGTCCATTAACCTGCCATTTTTTAGTATTTTTGGTTTGGTATGACTTGTTTTTGGTAATAACATGTGTACACCAAACTTGTTTCCAAAAATTCTAAGTGAGTCATTTTCATTCCTTATAAAAGGAATCCAACTCCCATACTAGATTTTTTATGTTAACATTTATTTAAACACTTACGCACACCTCCATTCAATGGGTAACAAACATATTGTTTCTGTGTGTGACGAACTAATGCCTCACGAAACGATGATTGTTCATTTTTTCCATTACAACCTATAATGGTGTCCCTTATGATGAGAAAAATTCTTTTATATTATATATATGATATATATTATATCATTATTTTTATTGTGTGATTTTATAACACATACCTCTATTCATTCTATTTTTTGTAAATATGATAACGCAGTTTATAGAAGCGTGAACTACCACCCCCTCAATGTGATGTGATTCCTTCACATTATATTTAGAACAAATTAAGGATAGTAATAATAGAAATATATTACATATATTATATAGATATGATACAAGAATTAAAATACATATTTTTATTATTTATGTTTCATTCATTAATTTGAAAAATAAATGAATGTATAGTTCATGCGTATGTACGACCTACCATCTCCATGAATGGTGCATTTTATTTCTTATCTACAAACATTATAGATTATTGTAAATGCATATGTAATGAATATGTATGATAATTAAATCATGGTCTAAATTCTAGAGATTATGAAACTATAATAAAAATAAAAAAAACAACAAGTCAAAACATACTTGAGAAAATATGAAAATTAACACCCGAAATAGTCAAAATAATGAAATATTGTTAACAAATGGGTAATAAGATATTATAGGAAGTAAATATATAAAATTATGAATATGAGTATTTTTCTGTAAAAATTTAGTAACATATTTTAAACCACTATACCAAATGAAAAATACTACATAATTATAGGGTGGTTAAGGTAAGATTATTCATCTCAATTTTCATTCTATTGATACTTATTTGTTATTATCAACCAATTGACTTTTATTTGGTGTATTTACTAAACTTTAACATGCTATATCATGAATCTCATTACCCTAATGATATTATAAGTTTAATTTAATGTTATTCCTTCATGGGATTTCTGATTAAAATGTTTCTATGTGGAATGTGACACAATGGAATGTTTAAAATCTCATATCCCTCGAGACTGCTTTTATGATCCTTCCATGATATTTCCATTAATTAATGTACAAAAACCATAGAGTTTTACAGCCTCCACTATAGCAATTTTTTATAAATGGACATCATTAATTATTTGTGGATAATTTTATTTGGAACAATGTTCTGGAATATGAGTAATGCTATGGACTGGTATGACATGATTGGGGTCGATTATAGATACCCCCTTGATGCATCGATAGTTTCATGAGATGAATACTTTGGCCAAATTAGATGGTTTTTACCCTATATATTGAAACTAATCTTATAAAAGGTCCTGAAAACAATGGTACCATATAACTAAGAATCATGGTGCCAGATAATTATACATTTCACCAATTTAGATTCAGTTATTATTCATCCACGTGATTTTTCATCGATATATCTATAGATAAATTTCATTCCCAATTCATTGACTTAGATTGAATGAGAATCAGTTTCAAACATTTATATATTTATATATCATTATCCCAATATTGAAATGGAATATATTATTAGTTATTTACATTTCCATGTTAATTTATTCTCATTGATACATTACTACTTTCACATTACTTACCCTTACTGAGCATTTGGTCTCATCCTTATTAGGGTTTCTTACTCAAGGTTATGTAGAAGAAATTATTGAATAATTGATCAAAGATACTGTTTATTTATTTATATTTTCTATCATGTTTTTATTTTATCTCGATAATGTATTATTGGTATCATGTATGTAATATTGATTTCCAACACTGTTAAAGTAAATGGTCTTTCATGATATCATTCATTGTAATCATCCCAATGTAATAAAATAATGCATCAGCTCCATGCTTCTAGGGTTAGGGCATTACATATAATTTTCAATTTTCTCTGCCCAAATTATTTATATAACATCTTATTCCATATTAATCTTTCACCTGTATTCCTATAGAACATGGATTTGTACAATAATAAAAGTGATAAATTCATGTGGGACCTTTTTCAAATAATCATTTATTACATAGTAAATTATAGTAAGATACTTATTTTATAAATAATAAACATATATAAGAAGTGATTATTTTACATGATCATTTTGAATAATTTAATAGAAAAATGAAAACTTTTATTAATTTATATTAGTGGTGTTTTCCCTATTTATTTTGAGATAACTCAAATTTTTAGCCACTTGGTTTTGTCTGTTCTTCATGGTTTAGGATGAAAACATAATACTAATAGTGAAGGGGATTGTAACTTTACATTCCATCTCATGAAACACTTCATATTCCATAAATATACATTATATATATATTGGATAAAACTAACTATAAAGTAAAATATTTCCAATTAGAATAAACATCAATTATCTCTGATTCCACATGAAAATCCCTAGTAGGATCATATAATCACTACGAGAGAGGGGATGAATCGATGTCATATTATTTTACCAAATTAATTCAACTTTTTAATTTTACTATAAATAATTAAATACTTATATTATATAATAAAATTTTATCCTATTATAATAAACCAATCAAACACCACAGAAAAATTTGTAAATAAATCAGATAACAATACCTGATATTTTTAAAAGGTTCAATCCCAATAGTTGTATCAAATACTTGCTTTTTTTAGACAAGGATAAGACATATATTGTATCATTAGTTAAAAAATGGGAATTTAATGACTGAGAAGGTCGTATCCTTAACTTGACACCAACATTTATTATGAAGGTATCATCTAAATCCCTTTAGAAGATGTCATCTTTAACACAAAATTTCCCCCCAATTATAAGTTGTTTTATAACTGGTTGTTTTTAGTAGTTCCCACTACTTATAAATTGGTCCTTACTATCTCCATAACGACAATGATCCTCTATTTACAACGGTGTTTCATTTCATCACAACAATTGGATATTATTTCTTACAAATAGGTTTTTACCTTCAAAACAATATTCAATTTCTGTATCTTGATTATTGACCACGTTACCCCAAGTATTCAAATATCTAAGCCTTATTTAGGATTTGGTTCACTGGCATTGGTCACTCGATTTGATATTTTTTAATCCATTTATGTTATTAAAAAATATAGTCATTTTTAATTCCGAAGAGTCTCAGTATATTTTTTTTTAAGTAATGGTTCTTGTTGGTCGCTCTACCGAACATATTCTTCCTTCCTCCTTTGTCATTTGTTTTCTTGTCTTATGGACTCAATGATACATATATACATTAAAAAGTGTATCTTTGAACTTATTCATCTTCTCTTAGTTACACCAAAATCTCATGTATAATTTTTTGATATTAATTTATTTCCTAACTCATACTCTTTAATAAAAATAACATTTAAAATATTCAGTATCGACCACAACACATTCATTCAAATATTCTCTACTTATTTTTATTACATTATAATGTGAATTTCTATTTTCATATATTAAAATATGGATATATATGATGATAACTATAACAGGATCCTCAAATTTATATCTACAAAAATAATATACATGGAAGTATTCATATTTGATCATCAATGATTAGTTTCAATTATTTATATTGCAAACCCAATATTAATTTGTCAAAGATCATCTTACCACACACCATTTAATTCTACAAAAATATCATCATTTACTTATATAGTCAAACTGCTAAAACACTAATATATATTTTCCCATGTAGGCATGAATAAGTACATCTCATTCCTTTGTAACCTTTCCCCTCATGATATTAATGGATTCTCTCTTTTATTCTAATCAGTATGGTTTCAACATAGCTTCTCCAATTTTAGTCTAATTTCTTCATTCATCAAAAACCAAATTTGAAAGTTAAATTTCACATTTTACAACTTTGAGACAATACTTATCTATAAACATTACCCAATCATATTTTATGATGTGTATTCCTACTTGAATCCTTATGATTTTTAATTCACTGGACTAATGTTTTAGTATCCTCATCTTTTGGGTCACATGAAATATCGAATTTTGATAACTGGTAACCCTTAAATATTTTCTTATTAACCATTGTATATTATCTTAAAAACCCTTAAATATCTCAATGGGGATCTCCAAATTTGTAAAATTTCCAATGATAAACACTTATATGTTAACTTACGAGGGACCCTAATTGATCGACCCTTATGTATTTTCATTCATGTGCCATGATTTAGAATCTCTTCATGTAAAAATGAATATTCAATAATAACCATACATACACCATTCCTTTTCTAATTTTCATCCATATTCTATAACTCCAGAATTTAAAAACATTCACCAATACTACCTAGAGATCCTTCAAACCATATTAGATAATTTCCAAAAAAAACTCCACTTCTTCTTAAAATAAATTTAAATACTCTGGGAATATATATAAATCAATCAAAACTGTACATCACAATAACCAATGTATTTTACTATATATGAACTCTTCTAGAGTCTTTTCCTGAAATTTCACAACCTAAAACCTTCCTTCTTCAAACACCATCCTCTATAAACCTCATGCATGTGATATTATATATTTAATATATATGACATCATGCTAGATAATATGAGTATTATTTCTCACTCATAAATTCAGTTTAATTATTATCTAATATGTCCATAAGTTAAAATATCTTGAATCATTTATTATATAATGATTCTATAAACTGTTATCACTTTTAATTTATTAGAAATACAATATCAGCTCAAAAATCATCTACTGTTATAAATTTATTCCTTGAAAATATTTATCCAATAATAAAATAATTAGAAGAATTTTCTAAATTAAAAGGTTTTTATCTTAATATTCAACCATATTTACAACATGTGAGTGGATATCCATTAATATATACCTTAGAAGATAGAATATACACTAATAAAAATAACACCTTGTTGCATCTCATATCATCAACACGTTAATAGTTTGACGCTTTCTCATCCCCTAAAATTACTACATATTGTCTTTACTCATTATTTACATATTGAAAAAAACTCACCCTTAATCTCATTCTAATTACTATGTTCATGTTTTTTTATATTCATTATTATTTTTATATCCATGAATATTTTTTACAATGTTAAAGTGCTCAAATACAAATACTATTCCATATACCTATTAAATTCAACCATGTTTGGAACCCCCCATTAAATCCACTTAGAAAATATCATGGTGGTAAAATATTCCCCTGATGACTATTTGAAGTATATGAAAATTCAAAATATCATATGAAAATTATATCTAAATCAATTAATAAAAATAATATAGAATACCTAGTTTATCTCTATAGTGGGGAAGATTTATTCCTAAAAAGTAATATATCATATAAAATCACTGATGATAAACTTATAAAATATTATAAAACCAAATTAGAATTACATTTCTACACTTTAAATAAAATGCATTTTAATTATTTACTGAATTTAGAAATGATGAATTTTTTATTCAATAATATATTCCAGATGAAATTTAATGATTTATGGGACTTTTCAATCCTAAATGGAAATTATAATACTAACTTTTCACTAAATAAATTTCAAATACACATGTTATCCCTATAACGAGGAATATATATCTCATTTCATTAGTAATATTCCCATACAACCATATGTTATTAATGACGTGAACAATATTTTATTTAGTAGAGAATAAATTAAACACAAACAATTGGATAGATATTATATAATATGTAAATATATCATAGTTGTTCAACAGAGATATACTTAAAAACCCATTTATCAAATACAATAACTTTAATATCAATAATAGTATTTTTTATTATTATTGAGAATTATATGAAAAAACATTATAAAAAATATTGATATATAATTTTTCAATGAGAAAGAAATAAAATCATATTAACAAACTTAGATAAGAAAATTATTATTCCATATTTTCTCACCATATTCAAATTTAAAAATAATTGAAATAAAATATTTTAATATGAAAGTTAGAACTATAAATTATAGAAAATATTAATTTGGATTAATCAAAATATGATCTATAAATTTATCTTCATCATGGATAGACCATAATAAAAATTTTAATTTTAATTTAATCTGACACATCACTAATTATACTTGATGAGAGGATGAGAATATAAAGCTCCCCTATAAGAAATAAAAACTTTACATATTCAGACATTTAACTGTGAGTACAATAAGAACCACCTAAAAATTCTTCTGGTCATTGATATACATTATATTCATTGCATTTTACATGAAATAGTTTTTTACTATCTACATGGAATCCCTTTTTTGATTAATCTTTTATCCTTATAAATCAATGAAAAAATATTAATGATTTTTATTCTAGTCAACAAAGAAGTTGGATAAAAGAATTTTCATGTAGCATAGTTCAAGAATTAAATCCTTAGAAAAATAAATTAGTTAACATTCTAAATTTAATCATATGGTTATATATATATCAATATAGACAAGTATTAGTGTGGAATTATTGGTTAGAACAAGTTTAGTCCTCAAAGGAAACTGATTAACTCAAATAGATATGAAAAAATTAAACAACCAATGGAAATAACCTAGTTTTTTTGAAATAAATATATTATTATTTCTAAATTATATTAATTGGATATTATAAATCTGATAAAAATTGATAGGTTTTAGTAATATAAGAAAAAAGTAAATCAATCAACATACTAAAAGCTATTTAGTAAAAGGACATAGAATGGTTAGGTATGATATAGTTTAGTTATGTCATTCGAGACCTCATTTATCTAAACATCAATATTTTTCTAACATTCAAAAATAAAATATGTATGATTGTTATGATCAAATAATGAAATAAAATAAATGGTTTGTTTGGGTCAATTGTACTCTATTTTAAATATGCTGACTACCACTATTAATATTGTGAGAAGGCCACCCCTTTATTTGTTATATTTTTAAATTATTAAATGTACTCCGCCTATTTCATAGAAAATATATGCAATGTTTTTTTTAAAAAAATATTCTATATATTTGTAGTTGTAATTGTTAAATTTTTATTCTATAACTTCATTGATATTCTCCTAAAAAAATTTCATTTAATAATGATCAGTTTCCAATAAAATATTCATTATAATTTTAGTGGGTGGTTCTATTAAATTACACAATATTTTTATATCATGTTGATATATGAAATAAATGTGATTTATATCAAATTTCTATGTGAAAAAGGTATGCTAAAAATATATACATTACATTAACATGATTGACTGGGAGATAAAATGATTAAAAAAATAATGTATACATCTGTTTGGCCCAAAATGAGATTTGGTTAGAAATATTTTGGGAGGATGGTGAATCTGGGTATGGATTTCATTTCAAAACATAAACACTTTTCCTTAAACACTCCCAATCATGATGGATCATAGCCTATTAATTTTAAGGGACTCTAATTTTTATATTTAAGTGGTGTTGATACAATTTTGTGAACCCCCGCATTTATTAGTTTCCTTTATGATAATTCTTTACTCACCTTATCATATGATTTTCTAAAAAATAAAAATAATAAATCCGAAAAGGCACATAATTTTTTACATGGTTCAACACTATGAGATAATTCAAGTTCCACTCAAAAAATAGTGTTTTGGCACAATAAAAAATTATGTGTGCCTAGTTTATATTCTAGGTCACTATATCCAAGGAACACTATCTTTACATGGATTTAGGGTAGATGTACTATCAATCATAGGATTACTTCCCAAAAAAATTCCCCTTACACTAACTAATTAAAAGAGAAAGGTAATTGGAATTATTAAATAGAACAATATCACCAATCATTAGATTAGTAGAACATTTAAGTAGGTATTCAGTTTATCTCTAGGATATTATTTTACAAAGATATTGTGAAATAACACTTGGATAGAATAATATTAATCTGTCGATGACATTTTATGGGGAAAAAATCCTCCCATGGAATGTTAATAAATGGATTAGAAGACTAATTAATTTACTTTCCATTAATATTTATCAATTTTTTTACTTTTACATTTTAGAAACTAGAATTATATCCTCTTCTAGAATGGGGAAGTTATTTTTCTTCTATTTCCTTAGGAGAATTAAAAATCTTATTTAATTTTTCATGTAGATTTTATCAAACTGTTTAGCGATGAATATATTCTTGTTTTACCTTGTAATTCCATTACACCTAATATTTTTTCATCTATAGGTAGATCTTTCTTTATTCTAACAACTTTACAACATTTATTGTTCATGTAGGAATTATTTTATTTTAAAGTATATACATTGCCTTTGGAAATCCCTTTTTCATGTAAATTTTTTTTAGAATCAAGTGAAGTATTTTATTGATTCCAACATATATTGTTGCCTCTATAAGAGATTTATAATTTATAAATTTCTTTGGAGGTTCTATGGACATTAATTTTAGAATATGAGTCTTATTATCATGGCCATTGAAAATAGTTTTTGAAAGGGGAAACTTAATTAGTTTATCTGTGCTAGGTTATTCCATTAATCCTTACTTAATATCTTCAAAAATATATACTTGAGCCGCAGATAGTACTAGTATGAGTTTCTGAAATTACACTCATAAATTTTCTACTATGTTTAATGATTTACTCTCTAAAACTTCCTATAATATTAATATAAAATAATGTACTCTAATGTTTCAGATCAGTGACCTAAAATTTGAATATGAAACCCCCAATATATTAGAAATTATAAAAATTCTTATAGATCTCCTCCAGTTTCTGAAACATCATGTATGATGTATTTTAGATATATCCCAAAAAACATCCATATTTTCTCCCTTTATGGGAATTTCCCTATATTTATTTTTTTCAATATTTTTTATGATGATATATCATAGAAAAAACGATATGTTACTATAGTGTAAGGTATTTTTAACATAATGAACCTTTCATAGTTCTCCTTTGAGAGGGTATAGTTATCATTTTTTTCTTTATCACATGGTAAATAATAATTAAATGGTAAATAAAAATCATCTTAAAAAATATTCTTATCTTTAGAATCCAACTACTTCAAACCAAATTCCACCCATCTTCCAATTACTAAATATTTTAACATATTGATTAAATTTGATAATTTAGATTATCCTTCAGTTTCATCTCAATACAAATATTATCCTCTAAATATTGTGAGATTTTTTCCATAATATAACTTTTTTTATTTATATTCTTATTAATTTTAGCAATAAATTATTTAAGGAATTATCTTTCATATCTTGTCCTTTCTTTCTCATCATCTACATTTATCAGATGGAAAAAAATATATCTTTCATTGATATTACGTTTTGAAGTTCATTTTTATTCATATTCATTGCATTTAAATCCACTTCGAGTTCATCAATTTTTGAAGCCAATAGTTATAATTCCTGAATTGGGAATCATTTTTTCCCTAACATATGTATCCACTACATAAATTCTATTGTTTATTCCTTTGAACTTATTAGCATCAATATTCAGTACTTCATGATTTCTTGGGACTTATTATCTTCATTAAGTTTATTATTTTTTTTAATTTATTTTTTTCACCCAACTCCCCTAATAAGTGGAAATATTCCTCTTTTGGAAACATGGGGACTTCCCCATCATCAATAGTCATAACATTACTAGCCAGGTCAGCCTCTTCCTTAATTCATGGAACCTCGATAAATGGATCAATAAAATCAAAATATAAATCATTTATACGTCCCTTATAAATTTTACTAGATTCCTTCTTTAGTATCACGCTTTCCCTTAAATTAGTTACATTACATGGAATTACATGACACTTAATCTTTTGAATTATTCTCTTTTCCATGTATTTAATGAATAATAGAAAAATGTATTATATTAACTTCAAGAATTAATAAAATCAAGTATGAGAAAAATGAATTAAATATAAAATAATCTTATGATCTAATAGTAATTGTTATTCCTAGAAATGGATTAGTTGAGATATTCCCTAAGAGGGGGTGAATGAAATCAGGGATTATTTTACAATGTTTAAAACTATACATTAAAATATCTCTATCCAATTGGATATTAAACTATTAACAATACATGTTACATAATTTAATCTATAATTTTTATTGATAAAATTTATTTACCTACATATATTATTAATTTTCATTATAATAATTCTTCACTCACTTTATTTGATGATGTTATGTAGGGGTAAAAATAGAAACAACATATGAAACACAGGTTTTTACTAGATTCCCCACAATGAACTAAAAAGAGCATAGAGCCAACTGTGTGTTAATGCACCAAAAATAATAAGCTCACTACTCAAGAATTGGGCTAGGGAACTCATGAAAAGGCTCAATGTCATTATATAGATTTATGGTGGATGGAATATCTCTATGGGATCAGTTCCCACATAGTAACATCCTCCACTCACTAATATAAAGAGAAATACAGTTTTCATAAATGATATATAAAAATTCAACCTATTTTTGGATTTGTTACACTGAGTATATATTGGTTTACATTTTCTATAGGATTCTACGTAGAAAATATATCTTGAAACTCCCCTTGAATTACATCATATTCATATTTCCATGAGGGTTTATCATAGTAATTCCTCCTTTATAAATTTATTCATTGTATTTAAAGGCATATGCTACTAATTTAATGTAATAGTTATATAACTTATTTTATTTTCTATTTTAGTAATTCGAATGATCTCTTTATTCTAGAGGGTGGTAGGGGTTCTTTTTCTACAAAATTATTTGTAATATTTTTCTTATTTTTTAAGATATGAATATTTTATTAAGGTGTTGCATCATCCATATCTCTATCCTTTCTATGTAGATACATCTTGATAATGTCACATCTATCTTTTTCTATAGGTATATTATTTATCGTGTATATCAATATATTAATATTTTTGTTCTCCCCCTCTTTTTTATATTCACATGAATGAGAGAGAAAATTCTATGTAATGAGTTAAATCAGCTATATAATTCTCAAATAGTCTTACTAAATAATATTAAATAGAATATTTTCCCATTTAGGAAATATAAAATCTATAAGAAACCACTTTTGAAAGAGAATCCAAAATTTTCGTCATTAAAAGAATGTAGTTTCCAAAAACTTTCACCATAAACATAGATGTATTCCTTATAAATTGCAACATTTAATTAATTTAATTTTAAAAATTTAATCTCCGTTTTAGATTCCAGAAATAATAGCATGATATATTTATTTAATATTAATATCCTTGAACTATCTATAAAAATATATTCATTTACCTTTGTGCGGCATACTATCTTTATTGATAAACATTATACAACCTCTCTTAGTTAACCATACAAGAGTCAAATAACCCTTTGTAAAGTTTGGTGTTTTCCCCTCAACATTTACACAAGTTAATAATTTTCCACTCGACCTTTAATCATGTCAAGAATCTTTTTTCCTTTAACATTAAATATATCCATTTAAATCTATTTACCATTATATATTAGTCATACTGACCCTTTAATATCTAAATATTTCCCTATTTAGATACCTTTTTGTAGCTTTGGTATTTCAATATTTACCCTTATGCAGCTTAATTATTTTCACATATTTACATTGGTCATCCATGATTCGTATTTACCATTATGTAACTCTACATAATGCCTTTTTTCCTTGATCTAGAAATCTCTTCACCTTTAAAAACACACACTCAAAACTGTAGATGAACCTTATTCATGGTTTAATTTACCTATAAGTTGAAAAAACTCCAGAACCAATAGTACAATTAATATACTTATTAAAAGGCTCTAAAAACACCCCTTATAGCCTTTTTTAATCCAAATGTTGTGTAGTAAAACATTCAATCTGGTGAAGACATCATAGATAAGTCTATGGTATGGTAATAATTTCACAACTATTTCCCATACCCATGGCCTACCCTAGAGTATGGAACAATTATTCGAACAACAAATGTTTTTGATCCATAAATGGTTCTAGTGTGGTGTAAATAGATGCAGTTTAGAATACACATCCATAATACACTTGTATCTATAGGATTAAGATAAAAGTTCAATTTTCATTTTAATTCCCATTTTCAAGATTTTCTTTTATAATGAATTGTACACACTTGTCCTATATCTGACATAAATAAATATATAATAAGGACACCTGTATAGAAATCACAACACACTAAAGGACATAAAAAGACATTATCCACCATACTATGACAACATATCACTTGAGTTATCCTACTTGAGTGCTTCCAATACTCATTTGCACTGACTCATGCACCTATTTTCATCATAACATTCTATACACAAATCATGGCATAACTCACATGTACATTTTCACTATCCATAGTGGGAACCTTTGAGCATGGAAAAAAACATTGTTGGTAGTTTTATCAAGTACAAGCCTTGTGGGGGTTGGATCTATTTTTTATGACATCTCACTCTACCACGTAACCAAAAATTGGATTCATCAACCATAAATATTCTTATAATAAACTCAATATATAGATCTCGTTCCTTCCTATTTTTTTATATAATTTTATTTCTCTAATGAAATCACTAAAAATCACTTTATTCATAACAGAAATTCATCTATAAATTATAAAAATGTCAAATCTATAATGGTTCTCTAATAATTGTATAAAATGCTTCTTCTATAAAACCTAGAGGTTTGAAATATTCTCAACATAATCCAATGCTTCTTAAAATATCTTCTTTTGTCAACAAATGAATAAAAACCCAAATCATCTCAATAATATCACAACAATTCTTCATTTAAAATTGATCTTTTATGTTGATCTATATACCTTAGCAGTATTCAAATTAGTCCTACATCTAAGTTTATCCACTAGCTAAACTAAAATAACTAAACACTTCAATAATTCCACTATTTCTTAAAATGAAACAGATTACCCACATTTAAGGATAATGAAGTGTAATGTATGAAATAAAGGTAGTTGGTATATAATTATCCTCATAATTGAAAATAAGGTCTATAAATCCATATAAATAAAACTATTTCATTGAATAAATGAACCACTTAACACTCAATATATTTTTATGTTATTAAACTACTCAACTCTTTATTTCCATATATTATAACCATTATAAATGAATTTTTTTTATAATGTGACTATTTAACACATTATATATGAGATTAAATAAGTGCACATTGTCACAAGATCAATCTTATTCAATTAACAACATGAAAATAATTATTTTATATTTTTTTAATGATATCCCATATCATTCATTATTAATTCCATGATATAATATCCAAAACCATATAACAATAGAAACAATAGTGTGGTAAATTTCTTAATGTGATGTTTCATTGTTTAGGTTATATGTCCCATAATATCTCCTTTTACTTGGGTCTCCTAAATATGTGAAAAAATTTAAAAGGCTTCATGAATCCATCATAAATCCTTCAGATATGATTATCATATAAACTATCAGAAATATTGAACATTTAATTTACAAAAATAAATCATTATGAAAATGCCTAATATTAATCGTTACTGGACGTTGTAGAGTTAATTAAAATAATGAATTACTTAGTCCATAATTATAATAAAATAGTGTAGGAAAATAAAATATAATTGATAGTCACACAATAAAGGGATCTAGCATGATTTTGACTAAAAACCCTTATATATATATATGAACATTTATACCATAATAATTATCTAGATACATCATATTAATTGTCATATAATTATTTTTACCCATAAATAGTGTCATATACTTTACATGGAATATGTGAAACAACTATAGGATAACTCAAATATTTCACAATTTTTTAAAAAGTAAAAGCTTTTTGATTGAAAACAACACATGTTGTCAATATAGGAAGACACTGACATCAAATTAAACACAAATAATCATCATATTACATTAATTCTGTTTAATTCAATTAATGTTTTATATTTTAAACTTATCATAAAATAATACATATCCCAATATCGCTAACAAATACATACCCCATGATTGGTAGCATCCCTAAACCACTTAATTAGCTCAACCTCAATATTTTATAAGAAATTTATCAATGTATGAAGGATTACATGTATGATAAAATGATAATTATATGTGATATCTATTAATATAAGTGTAAAACTACCAGTATATCGATGACCATATGAAATTTAATGAGATTTACTTCGGAACACCAGTCCAAATAAAACACACTAAATATTTTTATCATTTTACTATTTCATTTCATTTATTAGACTCTACTCATATTAATATTCACATATCATCAGAAGCTATATTATCTTGTAGTCAACATCAATTTGGGATAAATCAAATATATACACTAAATTACTTTAATCATTAGAAACTTCTTGTTTAATACACAACACACATGATTGTATCATAAATTGATATTTTATTTATTATAAAACCCTAATACATTTTCATTGAATGAAACTACTAAATATATTATATCATATATCTCATATATATAAAATTTACTCAAATCCCATTACTTAGCTGGGTCATTTGTTTTTTTAATTGATTAGAAACAGTATAATTTAAAACAACCCAAACATATTTACATCACTCTCTTAATTTTTTTAAATGACATTATTGTTTTAATGTATTTTTTACCTTAGTTACATAGGGGTTCATTATCATGAGAAAACACACCATTTTTTTCATATTAGAACTCCATTATTCCCAATATTTTATAAACATCCCCATATTTTGTAAAACAAATAATTAATTTTACCATGTTTATTCTAAACATATAATAAATTAAAGATTTCTACCTCTATTTTAGGGAATTGAAAAGAGAATTTGTAGAAATATTCTAACTAAAAAATGTATTATTACAGTATAAAAAATTATTTTTCAATATTGAATCATCATTTTCATTTTATAAGAAACATTTAATATAATTCTTTAGACTGAGATCATCATTTCCCTAAATGACCGAGAATAAATCCTTACATATTCGTAAGTACATTAGGATTCTCTTCATAATAATTTGGTGAATTTCACAATAATTGGATAGGTATATGACATTAATTCTCAATGTATATGAGAAATTAATTCAAGTACAGAACATTACATTCATGATGGACCCAATTCCTAAGGAAAAAGTAATATTATCTATTTTTTCACATTTATAATCCTTCAATGTATAGTGAGACTTACAATACTCATACCATGAAATACTAGTTTAAATAACTTCACGGAATTCTCTATGAGAAACCATTTTAGCACATTAAAAATGTTTTTGTTAAAACCCAGACAAAGAGGCTTATATATTTTATCTTTATTGATATTTAAACTCAATGTGTTTATTATATATTTGAGATTAATTGTCCTAAAAATAAATAAATGTTCAATAAATATATGATATAAATTTTAGGGATAATTTTGTTATCTATAAATAATATAATAAATTCTGAAACACTAATATTACTTTATTTATATATGATATTCATACATTTCATTTATGAAACTAGAATTTATTATCTTATCATAAAATCATATGATCTATGTCTGAGAATAATTTTTAATCCAAAAAAGGGTCATTAAAACATGTATACCATAGAAAACCATTCTGGTCCTTAGAATATTACGGTTGTATAATATAAATATATATAATTAAATTTTCATTAAGGAAATTATTTTTTTATATTCACTTGATATTTCTCATAATCATAGTGATAATATATGTTAATAAATATCAAATTTATCTTTTTCATCAATACTTTTAATAATGAATCCTTATACTGTATACCATCAGTTTTATAACACTTTACCACCATGAAATATTTAACAGTAAACACTCTACTATCATTCTATATTTTCTTATATATATACATCATGAACCCTATGTTTTTCTCCCCTTTATGGGGGATCCATAAAGTTCCAATCGTGGTTATTATCCATGAAGCATATCTTAGCTCACATCTTCACTAACCATTTCTTCAAATTTGTAATCTCAATGTATGCTCAATAGCTAATGTTTTCATCATCTTGTAATTATTAAAGATTATAAATTTTTTAAGTATATTTAAATATATAAATCACTTTAAAAATAATAGAATATCTGTGTTCTTACAACGTAACATAATTTTTTTATTGTTTTTAAAATCACTTCTTGAAGAAACTAGCTTTCTATAAAATGAATCATTAAACATTATCCTTGTTGAACTTATCTATGTTCAATATTCCTCCCATTGGTACCTTGATTAAAACTATAATTCTCATGGAATATTAAAAATTGAGACATGAACCATTATTATTCTAATAGATTATAAAAATAAAAACTCATTTTTTTGAGATAACTAATAAACAATAATTTTTTTAATTTTTTTGACCATTACTTCTGATAATTAACATAATAAATCTGCATTAAAACCCTAAACTCTAATAATAGATAAATTTATATTTCTCATAATTATATATCATATGGATTATTTATGAAATAATTATATAAAATGTGGTTTAATATGAAAGATAATTATTTTATATAATATCATTAAAATAATATACAAAGGTCTCACTGATTTATGATCACTCAAATATTTTATGTAAAGGTATAATTATTTTCTTAAATCATGAAAATAAACCATTATATTACTAGATAATTGAGTTCAAAATCAATTATTTAATCACATAAATGATCACTAAATTAATATATTGAGTAATCTTCTCCAGGATTTGACCACAAAATATTTATAGTTTTTCAAAATTGATTCCACAATTAATTTTTAATTTTTATTGTTATTTTCAATTGTTGGAAAATTATATATCATTATAAAAAAGCAACCATTTATAATGATGACATTAATAGACGTTATTAAGTTCTTATACAAATAACATTCTTATATTCTCAGTGATCTTTGCACATCACTATTTATCTACCCTCATATTCAAATATTACTCTTACCTTTTTCAACAAATTGTTATATTTTTATTATTTTTAATAAAAATTATTTATATTTATCCAATGATTCATTTTCAATTGATTTCAAAATATCCCACTCTATAGAGTCTTAAGATATGTTTCTCACATTACTATCATCAGTTAAAATGTTGAATAACATCAGTGTATTATTTCTGAACATTATACTTCTTATCAGGAATATTTTGGATCAATTTACCCATATCCTTGATAGAAAATCCATTCAACACATTCTCATGTTTTCTAAACATAACAATCATGTATGTAAACAATCCATTGGTCTTAATAATTTGAAAGTGTTCCTTCTTGTCCAAACTAGAAAAGGAAACAAAATTTCTACATAGGGTTGGAATCTAACACCAACATTCATTGTCTAGAACTAATTAACATGGTATATGTATACCATAGGTTCCTACATAAAATGCAATAATTCTTACTCCATTTAAAAAAAATTATAACCACTTTTACATTATTTAATCATAACCCATTTTTAGATTGTATATATCAATAAAACATTCTATTAAATACTTGATATCTAATTCTCATTAGTCGTAATTATAGAAATATATATTTATACTATTATTATATCTATTTTTAGGGTTATACTTTTTCATAACACTAGACTAATTTTGATCGAAATTTACTAAAATATAGTTTAATACAATAAGAAATTTTGGAATTAAATTCAATATACATTCCATAATATTTAAAAGACATATTTATTT